>CM038045.1:78401615-79654115 GCA_021397845.1 Areca catechu
GTTTCCAGGAAGCAGTCGACAACCGGCAGCAACTACCAGCTATTTCTTGCACCCATCCTCCGACTGCTGCTGAAGGAAGCCGACGGTCGGAGGTCCCTCAGCATTGTTCTCGCGTCGTCACGGAGCCCCGGAGGTCATTGGATGATCGCGCCGACGGCAAAAGGGCAAGGTCTGCTTCGCCTTCCTACGCCGAATCCGTCCCGGTCGGCGGTCGGCCTGCTGCCGAACCCTTGAGGGACTATGCCAGCAAGATCATGCACATGGAGGAGCGCATTACCGAAATCGCCCTCTGGCAGAAGGTCGAAGGGGGACAGGTATACGACTCCCGTCCCCCGTTCTCTGACGAGATTCTGGCAGAGACAATTCCCCGCCACTTCAAGATTTCACAGGTGGACCCCTACGACGGTACCACCGACCCGATGGACCATCTGGGCACATACAAGGCCCATATGATAGTACAAGGCACCTCTGACGCCCTCCACTGCATCGCCTTTCCTGCCACCCTTAAGAAGACTGCCCGGATGTGGTTCTCTGCCATCCGGCCAGGTACGATCCACTCCTTTCCTCAACTCGAATCACTTTTTCTTTCCCATTTCAGGATTTGCAGTCGGGCCCCGAGGAATACCGACTGCCTTTTTCTCATGCCGCAAAAGGAGGGAGAGACTCTTCGGGATTTCATGGCCCGTTTTAACTCAGCGGCCATGGAAGTCCCGAACTTGAATGAGGTTGTGGCTAGTCAGCCTTCAAGCGAGGGCTCCGCTCGTCTAGGCTGACCTTCTCCCTGGATAAGAAACATCCGACAAGCTACAGCGAACTCCTGGCCAGAGTGCAGAAGTACGTCCTGGCAGAAGAGCAAGCGGCTGACTGACGTCAAGCAGAAGGAAGGCCAACCCCCAAGAAGCGGAGCGATAAGGCTCCTGAAGTTCAACCTCCGAGTGATAGCCGGCGCTCAGCCCAACGCCGAAGTTCGAAGCCTAGGGATTTTCCCCGGAGGTTCGAGACTTATGCACCTCTGTCCCTGCTAAGAGAGAAAATCCTTATGGAGATCGAGAACGAGACCTTTCTGCAAAGGTCTCGGCCGATGAGGGTTCCTCCTGTCCAAAGAAACAAAGATAAATTCTGTAAGTTCCATAGGGACTACGGGCACAGTATTAAAAAGTGCCTGCAGCTGAAAGATGCCATTGAAGACCTCATCCGGAGGGGGTAGCTGCGCAAGTACGTTCGACCCCATTGGGATCGGGCCGGAGCATCAAATGCCAGAAACCCTCTGGAGGAGATGGAGCTCCCCAATCAGAGGCCGACCGGTGGGGATGTCGGCATGCTGCATCAGCGATCCAGAGGAAGTTACGAGGATGAGCCCGATATTGCTAAAAGGTCCAGGGGCTCCAATGCGATCACCTTCTCTGATGAAGATCTTCCGGAGACTTATGTTTTTGAAAATGACCCTGTAGTCGTGTCGGCAGTGATTGCCAACTACGATGTAAGGGGAATACTTATAGATAATGGAAGCTCAATAGAGGTGTTGCTATACGATGCTTTTGTGAGAATGAATTTGTCCAGGTCTATGCTGCAGGAATCCCCCATGCCACTGACAGGCTTTGGGGGCAACTCCGTCGGGGTAGAAGGGGAGATAGTTCTTCCAGTGACGATTGGGACAGAGCCTTTCCAGAAAACTCTTCATATCAACTTTGTGGTCGTTTGGACGACCTCGCCTTATAATGCTATCCTGGGCCGACCGGCCCTCAATAAATTCAGAGCCATTGTGTCCACTTATCATTTGTTGGCAAAATTTCTGACCAGGAGCGGGGTCAGAGTGATGAGGCGAGACCGTCGGATGGCGAGGCAGTGTCTGACCATTCTGAACCAACAGTCAGAAGGTCGTCCCACTCTGAAGCAACTTGACCCGAGGGCTGAGGTCGATGGCCTTGGTCAGCCAAGAGAAAGGATTCTGTTTGTCCCCCTTCGAGAGGAGGATCACACCAAAGTCCTTCAGATTGGAGGTTCCCTCAGCGAAGACATTAAGTTAGAACTGATCAGCTTCCTTAGGAGTAACGCCGACGTCTTTGCTTGGTCGACGTCGGACATGCTCGGAATACCATCAGAGGTCATCACTCACTAGCTCAAGGTGGATCCGACCCACCGACCTATCCGACAGAAGAAGAGAAGCTTTGCTGCTGAAAGGCAGAAAGCCATCGATGAGGAAGTGAAGAAGCTCTATGATGCTGGCTCATCAGGGAAGTCCACTACCCTAAGTGGCTAGCGAATGTTGTTATGGTAAAGAAGGCCAACAGGAAATGGAGGATCTGTGTAGATTACACCGACCTTAATAAGGCCTGTCCGAAAGATAGCTTTCCCGTGCCCAAGATTGATCAGCTGGTGGATGCCACGGCCGGCCACCAGCTTCTCAGCTTTATGGATGCCTTCTCCGACTACAACCAAATCAAGATGCATCCAGAAGATGAGGAGAAGACCGCCTTTGTCACCGACAAGTACTGCTATCGGATGATGCCCTTCGGCTTAAAAAATATCGGTGCCACTTTTCAAAGGCTGATCAATCGAGTGTTTGAAGGTCAGCTAGACAGGAACATGGAGGCCTATGTGGATGACATGATAGTGAAGAGTCTCCATAAGGCTGACCACATCAGGGACTTGCGGGAATCCTTTGATGCACTCAGGCACCATCGGATGAAGCTGAACCCCATGAAATGTACTTTTGGGATAACCTCTGGCAAGTTCCTTGGTTTTTTTGGTCACACAGAGGGGAATTGAAGTGAACCCCGACAAGATAAAGGCCATCACTGAGATGGCACATCCGACCAACAAAAAGCAGGTGCAAGAGCTCACCGACCGAATCACCTCTCTTAGCTATTTCATTTCCCGTTTGGCTGAAAAGTCTTTGCCATTCTTCAAGACCCTGTGTCGGTCGGAAAGTTTTGTTTGGACTGACGAATGTCGATCGGCTTTCGAAGCCTTGAAGGAGTACTTGAAGAACCCTCCGTTGCTGGCCAAGCCGATTGAGGGGGAACCTTTGTACCTCTATCTTTCGACGTCTGACAAAACGATCGGCGCCGTCCTCGTGCGAGTCAGAGAGGACGGATAGCAGAAGCCCATTTATTATATCAGCAAAGTCCTCCATGATGCCAAAACAAGGTACCCCAAGATGCAAAAGTTGATATATTCTTTGGTCACGTCCGCCAAGCGGCTCCGACCGTATTTCCTGGCACATTCGATTGTGGTGATGACCGACCAACCCCTCAAGGCAGTCCTTTGAATCCCAGACATATCTGGTTGGCTCGCCAAGTGGGCTGTCAAGCTAGGCGAATTCGATATCTCTTTCCAGCCATGATCTATCTTGAAGGCCCAGGTAATTGCTGACTGCATTGCAGAGTGTACATGGAGACAGGCGACACCTCCTCAAATGGCCGAAGTACTTGAAGCTGATGCCGTCTATGAATCCAAACTAGCCTGGACCCTCCATGTGGACGGAGCATCTAACCTTGCGGGCTATGGGGCTGGACTGATCCTGGCCGACCCGGATGGAGAAAGCCTGGAGTATGCATTGCACTTTTTATTTCAGGTGTCAAACAATCAGGCAGAGTACAAAGCCCTCCTCGTGGGGCTATGAATCGCCAATGAATTGTGGAACACCTGCAGCATCCAAGTATTACGGAAGAGCCGACCGAGGTCCACCAGGTGGAACAAGAAACTTTTTGGATGGATCCGATCCTTGCTTTCCTGACCAAGGGAACTCTTCCAGAAGATTCGACGGAGGCCAAGCGAGTGCGCTCGACAGCCTCTAAGTATGTCGTCCTTGACGTCATCCTATATAAGCAGTCATTCTCACAGCCGTTGTTGAAATGCTTGGGGTCGACAGATGCCAACTATGCACTCAGAGAAGTTCATGAAGGCATCTGTGGCGACCACCTCGGAGGAAGGTCCTTAGCTTACAAGATAATCCGACAGGGGTACTACTGGCCTACCATTCAGAAGGACGCGTCGGACTTCGTCCGAAGGTGCGACGCGTGTCAATGGTACTCCATTATTCAAAGGAGGCCCACCAGTGAGCTGACTCCAATCATCGCCCCATGGTCGTTCGCACAGTGGGGGATGGATATCTTGGGACCCTTTCCCCCGGCGTCCGGGTAATGAAAATTTTTGCTTGTGGCCATCGACTACTTCACCAAGTGGGTGGAGGTCGAACCACTAGCACAGATAATAGAGGTCACGGTGGAGAACTTCGTCCGGAATAACATCATCTTTCAGTTCGGCATTCCCCGAATGATTATTACTGACAATGGAAGACAGTTTGATAACTCTAAGTTTCAAGATTTTTGTCAGTAATATCATATCTCTCACCGACTCACGTCAGTCGGCCACCCTCAGTGCAATGGAGAGGTTGAAGTCACCAATCGGACAATCTTGCACGGGCTGAAGACCCGACTGAATGAGGCTAAGGGGCTTTGGGTGGAGGAACTACACTCAGTATTAAGGGCATATCGGATGATCGCCAGAACGTCGACCGGCGAAATCCCATTCAACCTCACTTATGGAAGTGAAGCCGTCATCCTCGTTGAGACCTCTCTCCAATCCCTACGGATCGACCACTATGTCGAACCAGCCAACTCCGAACAGCGAAGGGCCTGAACTGGACTTGCTTGAAGAAACTAGACTTCGGGCAAGCATGAAGATGGTGGTCTACCGCCAGAAGATGGCAAAATATTACAACTCGCGAGTCAAGACGTGAGCTTTCCGAGTCGGAGACCTGGTCTTGCGGAGGACGAAAATTTCGAGGCCGACCGAGCAAGGCAAGCTTTCCCCAAATTGACCTTATCGAGTCGTTGAAGTGGTTCGAGCCGACACCTACTAACTTGAATATTTGGACGGACGACGGATGGTGCGTCCATGGAATATAGACAACCTCCGAAAGTATTATCAATAAAGTCCATAATTCTTCTACGAACCACTTCCGAAAGTCCGACTCCGGTCGGCAGAGGCTCTAGGGCAGCCCACTTCCGAAAGTCCGACTCCGGTCGGTAGAGGCTCTAGGGCAGCCCACTTCCGAAAGTCCGACTCTGGTTGGCAAAGGCTCTAGGGCAGCCCACTTTTGAAAGTCCGACTTCGGTCGCCAGAGGCTTTAGGGCAGCCCACTTCCGAAAGTTTGACTCCGATCGGTAGAGGCTCTAGGGAAGCCCACTTCTGAAAGTCTGACTCCGATCGGCAGAGGCTCTAGGGCAGCCCACTTCCGAAAGTCCGACTCCGGTCGGTAGAGGCTCTAGGATAACCCACTTCCGAAAGTCCGACTCCGGTCGGCAGAGGCTTTAGGGTAGCCCACTTTCGAAAGTCCAACTCCGGTTGGCGGAGGCCTTAGGGCAGCCCACTCTCAAAAGTTCGACTCCGATCGTCAGAGGCTCTAGGGCAGCCCGGTCCGAAAAGCGACGGACCAACACTTAGGTTAAAATTCCTAAGTTCTTGCTCCGGCCTGAGCTACAGTTCGACCGGTGCCTCAACTACTTCCAGGTTCTGGAAGTCGACGGACCAACACTTAAGTTAAAATTCCTAAGTTCGTTGCTCCGGCTTGAGCTACAGTCCGACCGCTGCCTCAACTACTTCCAGGTTCGAAAAGCAGACGGACCAACACTTAGGTTAAAATTCCTAAGTTCGTTGCTCCGGCCTGAGCTATAGTCCGACCACTGCCCAACTACTTCCAGGTCCGGAAAGCCGATGGACCAACACTTAGGTTAAAATTCCTAAGTTCGTTGCTCCGGCCTGAGCTATAGTCCGACCGCTGCCTCAACTTCTTCCAGGTCCGGAAAGCCGACGGACAAACACTTAGTGAAATTTCAAAGAAAAGTGACTAATTGAAAATAAGGCATTATCAAAAAGGTTCTTCATTAGTTCCAAAAGTTTCTTTACATAATTGAAGGTCAGACCTTTACAAACGACTATGTCTGACCCTCAGGAGGTACACTGACAACAGCCGCTTCGGCTCCTTCAGTAGCAGCAATGGCCTCGGCCCCCTTGGCACCTTTAGCTACATCTGCTTCGGCTCTAGCTTAGGCGTCCGGTCCGGCCACTTCTACGATGGCCTCCGCTGGAGCATCGGCCGCTCAAACAATCGGATCCGTCGCCTCCAAGCCCTCCTCTTCTACCAGCTTCGACGGCTGAAGAAATGATAAGTCGAGGTCGAAAAAGGCTGCACTAACCTTCCCCAGACATTCATCATATCCGTAGTCGAAGCTGACAACCTCGGCTTCGTTCATCTCCTCGGTGAAGTTCTCAGAGGCTTTATAATTTGCAACGGCCTTCTCACCGGCCATCTTCAGTAACTCCTGGGCAGTCTTCAGCAGGCCCTTATATCTCTCCGCCATCACCTGGTGGCCTTGTGCGCGAACCTCACATTCGGTCAAGTGCCCCTCCTCGACGGCCAGCCTACGGGTTAGGACCTTGATTTTCTTCTTCTTGTTCTTTATGCTTGCCTCCCGGTCCTTCTCCTGGGCCAGCAAGACTTCGATCTGCTTCTTCTGGAACTCCGACTTGGCCTGCAGGGTGGACAATTCTCCTGCTACGGCCCTTAAGCTGAGTATCTCCTCTCTAGAGGCCGTCAGCGCCACCCAAGCCTTATCCCTCGCCACCTCCACCGCTTCGGCCCTCTTGGTCAAGTGTTCTTTCAGATAGAGCAGCTCGCCCAGGCCACCGTCCATCAGCAAGGTGTCTTTGACAAGCTGCCGACAGACACATACAGTTAGAAAGTTGCAACCGTTGAATTCGTAGTAGAGAAATGAAATATGACACTTACCCCTAGAAGATGGTGGAGGGAACTCCTAGAGTCCTCGTTCACCGACCGCCCGTCATCGTCGGGGGCGGCCCTCTGAAGCAGCTCTTTGGCCTTCTCAGCATCGTGCCACTTCTGGCACTCCTCCTCATCACCAGTACCGTCGGCCCTCTCATCAACGGCCGACGGCCCCTCCTCTGTATGAGTTTCCCTGACTATCGGGGAGGCCACCTCAATCAGCCCCAACGGTGGGGATAGAGGAGCTGCATCCGCTCCGGTCGGCATTGAAAGCCTCTCCTCTACTTGGGCAACCGACTGCCCGATCGAAGAGGACCTCTAGGACGACAGAACCCTTTGGCGTTCGGTCAGAGGCATGTCATCCCCCGACTCGACCGATACCACTATAGTGGACGGTTTTGCCGTCCGTTGTTTCTTTGGCCTTTCAGGCGCTGGTTCTGCCGCCCGCTTCTTCGGCTCCTACGGGGTCGGTTCCGTGATGCGGACGGCCCTCCACTGTGCAGATCGCGTTAAAAGGGTCGCTCGATCTGGCTTCATCTTGCCACCTGTCAACAAACACAATTGAAGTAAGATATGGTTGCAAAGTCGACAGAAGATAAAGTAGTGGTTCTCTCTCTCTACGGCTCTCATCCTACCCAATGTCTGGTGCCGGCTGAGTCCAGCCTGATGAAGACTCCCCTCGTGGAGCATGAAGCCGACGAACCTCGGGTCCTCATCATCCAGTTTTTGGAAGTCGGCCTCGTCGGCCCTCGAGACCTTCCTCCCGTTCAAAGCATTCGGCCTCGGCTCCTTCCATGCCGTCTCAAAGCCCCACAGCTCTAAACTATCTACAAAAAGTATCGGGACTTCCATCCGTGAATGGCGGACGGAAGCCCCCCTAGTATCTTTCGGCTAGGGCGTGGACTGAACATCCACCACTCCTGACTCCGGAAGTCCTGCTTCAACAAGAAAAAGTTTGAAAACGAAGATACCCTCGGCTCGATGTCGACCTCCCGACATAGAACCACGAAGCCACAAAGAACCCAAATACTATTCGGGGTCAGCTGGGAAGGAGTAATTCTATATGTGTTGAAGACCTGAATAAAGAAACTATGGATCGGGAAACGAAGGCCGGCCTTCAGGTGATCTTCGTATAGAGGGAGAGTTCCTAAGTTTAAAGGTCCGTTCACTTTACCCTCGCGACTGGGGACGGTCAGATGTAAGGTGGAGGGAATGCTATACACGATCCTAAGATTTTCGACCCTCTCTCGGGTCATGGTCAAAGTGATGTCGAAAGGGCCGGGCTCCCTATGTCCACGAGCCGAACTCCAACTCCCAGAAGCCATTCTACAGGGAGTTGCAGAAAAGGAAGAAGATGGAGGAAGGTGGAGACGGAACTAACCTGGTTCCCTGGTTCTCTAAGAGGGGCTAAAGCAATAGAAGGAGGGAGGAGGCTGCCTTCTCTTCGAGCGCAAGCACGGTGGAAAACTCCTTCTGGGCGCTGCTACCCCCCTTTTATAAGCGCTCGGGGGTAGCTTCCCAATGCCTCCCCCCACGTGCCATGATCCGACGGCTGGCACCTCGGTTTTCGAGTTGGATGAGAATCCAAGGAGATGCGCCGGATCATATCCGACCACGATCCGCGTGATAGTCGAAGCAACGGCGGATGGATCACTCCAGGAAGTGCACCAACCACTCTTATGGAGCCACGTGCCCCACGTCACGTCAGGAATTCAAACAGGCAGCTGCTATGCGCTGTACCAGCAATAACTGCTCCCCCTATCTCCACCAACCAGATGCTGACACCTGTCTAGGAGCAGAAATCGGAGAAGAAGGCGCCCGGTCACAGCACGCCGAATCGGATTCGCCATCATTTGAAGACTGATGCATTTACTGCCATTTAATGCTCTCACCCTTCGAGCCTACGGACTTGCTCAAAGCATAAGGACAAGGGGGACAATTGTTGTACCCTGACGGCTCACCCTTAGCCAGAACCGACCCATTCTTGCGGTCCGACCGGGCCACTCTTTCAAGGCTCCGACTGCTACTCCTTCAGAGGCCCGACCCACCAGAGCAGAGGTCTGAATGACCCTCTCCTGCTGGGGTCCGACCCGTCGCTCTCCTTCCGAAGTTTGATCCACCGGAGCAGAGGTCCGAAAGACCCTCTCCTGTTGGGGTCCAGCCCGTCGCTCTCCTTCCGAGGTCCGACCCACTGGAGTAGAGATCCGAATGACCCTCTCCTGCTGGGGTCCGGCATGTTGCTCTCCTTCAAAGGTTTGGCCTTTGGTCCGGCTGACCGGCTTTCCCTCGGTCGACGTCCGACAAGCATGCCATAGCATCCGGGAAATTCCAGAAGCACTTTTCTGTTACTGCGGGATCCTGCCATCCCAACAGCCCTGCTCCATTACTTCCACGATGTCGCCATATCTGCGTGCCACGTGGCCACTCTCCAGATTCTCCTAGGGGCAGATCAGTCTTTCTCAGCCTCTCGTCTAACGGATTTTGGACTGTTCCACACCTATATAAGATACTCGGGGGGTCCCATTTGAAGGTAGAAGTGCTCTTCCCTCTCCATACGCTGTTCTTTGGTTGATTCCTCCATTCAGTTGCCTTCAACCTCCTGCTAACTTAGGCATCGGAGGGTCCCCCGCCGGAACACCACCGGCACCCTTGGGGACTTTGTTGCAGGTTCACCCGGGAGAGGAGTGCTCCAGCATATCCAACCGACCCAGTCTAGGAGTTGACGCAGCAACAAGTCCAATTTTGGATTGAAAAATGTTGATCCAAGAAATGATTTGATGAATAACAAAATATTTAAGTATATAATAGAACTAATAATTTATTGAAATGTATATTAAGAAGTTTTGGAAAATTTTGATCATTTGCAAGGAAATTTACTTCATTATTGAAGATGAAATTCAAAGAAAAACAAGTTTGAAATGGTAAATTGAAAATGGATATCCAAGAATCAACCTCAAGCCTCAAAAAAATAACTTTGGCATAAATAATTCAAATGGCACATACCTCGATTTGACTCTAGATGAGCCCGAGTCAACTATCTTGGAGAAGATAGAATTAAATTTCTCAACCTGAAGCTTAAGTCAATCTCCAAAAGTTAAGTCAACTCTCTTATTCAACATAGAAAGCCATATTTTTAAGACCGGCACTCTGAGTTGACCCCCAACATCTCGAGTCGATTCCAGAATAGCTCGAGTTGATTCTAAGATAATTTGAGTAGACTCCACTATGACTAATAACCATAATGGCTAGTTCTACAAAGTATTTAAAAATGTGCAGAATGGTTATAATGACTAGTTTTTAGTCTTTAATAGTTAAAAACTTATTCATGGACATTTTAAAAACTTTAAATGCCAACCAAACATATTTAAAAAGCAATAAAAGAAGGAAAACAAAGAGAAAATCTAAAAAATATTAAGTGAGCATTCAAGAAAGAGTTTTAACTTTCCAACCATCAAAAACTTGAGATTTCAATTGGCTTTAAAAAAGAGAAGAGTGCATTAATTGCAAAACATCACCCACAAGTCTCTAAGAGCTTCAACGAATTTTTCGTTTACTCTTTAAGAAGCTTTTTATTTATATTTAGCTATTCTTATAATTCATTATTGTAAACAAGTTTTAATTAAGTTTGAAATTTGGGATAGGCCTAAGTTTTGAATTAGAGTGTAAGCCTAAGATTGATTAGAGAGGTATGGTTTTGGTTAATTTTTACCGAGAAAATTCATTGAGTTTTGATTGTAAGCCTATAAAACAATCAAGCTATAATTTTGAAGAAATTATAATAAAATTTTCAAGAGTATGCTTGGGAAGTGAATATAGATACTGAGTTTAGCACTGCACTACTATAAAATGCATATTTATTTATGGTTTGATCACTTCTCTTCCAATTATTTATTTGTAACTCATCAATTTAATTTTAGTACATTGCATTCACTATACTATCAATTTACTTGGTTCAAAATTTGTATATACTTACTTTTTAATTTTTGAAAAATCTAATTTATCCAACCTCCTTTCCTAAATTGTTTCTTTAAGTTTATATGGATATGCAACCAATGATCATCGGAATTAAGATCTCTATATTGGGTTCAAATATCTTGAGATTTAAGGACTTTGATCATTGCAACGCTACCTATACTACTAAAAATTAAAGAATAACAAGGAGGAATTGGGAACACACTAGATTAAAAAAAATTGAAGAATCCTTTAAAACGATGGCCAAAAACAATTCTTTCCCTAAAAATTTCCATTTGTATACTCATCTCTCCATATTTGGCTATTAATCATTTCTATCCTATTTCGCTTCTTCTTAATTCCACATTTACTTTTAATTAACTGTCTGTATATGTTTGCAATACGATGGCATATGGACTGATTGCAAATCTTTGTAAATCAATTATGCATAGCTTAAATTTGGATGGTAACTTTGTTTGGTTTGCTCTGTTAACTATTTTCTCTTAAGTGAATACCCTTTTTAGAGACCTTTTTAACTTGTTCTAGTTGGTACAGGACTTTCTCCTAAGTCTAGGATTGAAATTGGATCGGATACAAATAAGATATCAGTATATTCATATCCATATTTATTTTATTTAACGAATATAGATACGGATACGGATATTAATAAAATGGATATGAATATGGATACGGATATTAGTCGAATACTCAAATTTCTATCTACATTCAAATAGATTTGGATATGAAATCGGATTTAATCAAATATTATTCATATTATTTTGACCCCTACCTGGATCATTTGCATCTAATTTCGTTTAATGATCGGAAATTATTGGCATGTTTTTGTTAACTTTGCTTGTTAGCTAGCTTTACTAAAATTAACCGTCAATATGTCTTGATGTGCCACATGATATTTATTTTATAATCAAGATAGTTGTAAACAAAAATTTAAATACAACTAAAAAAGCTAATTAAAAGTTAGTTTTATTTAAAACTTTTAATTTTATCTAATTAATTGATTATTATTAAGTTTACAAACTATAGATTTAATCTGTCTAAGCAAACGAAAAAACATGGATATCTAAACATAATTAGATGAAAATAGATAAGAGGAGATGTAATTGCTGAGATGAGAAAAGGGATTAGTTTAAATGAGAGTTTATTCAATAAATTTGAAAATTTATTTAGAGTGAAGAGGGAGGAGCTTTATCTCATTTGAGGCTTTGAATTGAGCCAAATTAGGTTCAGGTCGGTTAGGCTCATGTTTTGTTAATCTAAATTAAACCCCAAAGCTATACAAGTTGGGTTAGATTGGATCGTGATCTGATTGAAAAATATAAGATCCAGATCCAACTTAGAATCTTCAGCTTAATTTTGTGGAAATTGCCAAATAAATTCTTAGGAGGACAAAATCTTGACCTTCATTTTGGACCACCCAAATTATAGTTTGAACAGTTCTATTTATTTCTATCTATAGCCATAGCAAACATGCAACATATCCTTTTAGGTCATTAAGCATCAGCACATGTAGCCTCGTTTTTTTAATAAAGAAAATGGAGTAAAACTCCACCAGCTTCATTCGTGAAGCCTGGGTAAGAACTGGATTTAGTCTAGATCAGTACTCTTTTTTTTTTTTTTTTTGATAAAGAAAAGGGATGGGAGGGGGATAAATCCTGATATAGCTATCCTGCAGGTTCTCATTCAGATTTTTGCAGTCTTTTCCTATTTAAAGATGAGTACGTCAACCTGACAGGCTAGTAGAACGAGGAGTGGTCGTAGGCCCCGGAAAAATTTTTGAAATTAATCGAGTCATCCACGGGATCATGCCTCGAACCCGCGATCGGTTAGCCCGTCTTAGCGATGTCTAGACCAATACCTTGTAAACAAATTACAGCAATTAGATGGATGTGGAGTTGATTTGGTAAAAGCAAAATGGAAAATTTCCATACTAGATATTGTCACCCACTGAGTAGAGGTGGGCATTGGGTCGGGCAATCCATGACCTGGCACCGCCCGACATGAAGAGGGTCGTGCCAGGCATTGCCCGCTTGCTACAGTAACAGGCCATGCTAGCCCATAAAAGGGGGCTGGGCTGGGCTGGGTTAAGAATTTATGGCCCGCAGACCAAGCCCAGCACAGCCCATAAGGGCTTGGGCTAGCACGATTCGTGGGCCAGGCACGGCACGGCCCACAAGGGCCAAGGGCCTGGGCAGGGTCGAGCACGGCCCAGCCCCCTTAAAATAAATAGAAATAAATTTTTTTATTTATAAAAAATATTTTTTAATAAATTAAAAAAATACTGGGAATTAAGGATTTATTAATATAAAGCCATCTTAATGGTGGGGGTTTGGCATAGACCCCTACCATTTTATTAATTTAAATCAAAATGGTACATGAAGGGAGGGGGGCTAGGTCTGACCTCCAGAATACAATAAAAAAGGAGAAAAAAATAGAGATGACTCACTTTAACAATTAAAAAAATGAAAAATATATAATTATAAAAAATTAAAAACTAAAAATAAATGATTAAAATTTTACTAATCATCAGTAGTGTTTGTATCATCATCATCATCATCAGAGGATGTTGTATCATGTCCACCTTTATCTTGAAGTCTTGTCTCAGCATCCAACCAATCTTTAAAGCAGAGAAGCATCTCAACCGTGTCGCCGGTCATCCTACTTGTCTTTTCGTCAAGAACATGCCGACCTACACTAAAAGTGATTCCGATGCTACTGTGGACATCAGCATAGCTAAAATATCCCGTGCAATGGCAGACATAACAGGATATTGATTTTTAACACTCTTCCACCAAGCTAATATATCTAGACTCTCTATTTGATTTTCATACTGAAGTTCATTTCGTAAATAAAATTCTAGTTCACTACTTAAAGAGGAAGAAGATAAAGATGAACTTGAAGTATGTGTGTGTTTTCTCTGTGCAATGAATGAAAAAAAAGATGACGAGCGAGAACTACTAGAAGAAGAAATAGAGCTTTGTGCGGGTAATCTAGATCCATGAATTTTTTCTTCATATAAAGCATAAATATCATAAAGAAGTTGTGTTACCTCGATTTTAGCAGGTTCAGGATCTTGAATCATATTTTTACAATATGCATCAAGTAAAATTAGTACGCCACTCAATTTAACTCCTAGATCAAATACAGCAGCTAAGTTATGCATAGGACATTTCTTGTCCCAATACTCATTCCATTTAGATTCCATTTGTTCAATAATAGGCATTAAACTATCATCATATCTATGTTCTGCAAATTTTTGACTAATCATATATGCTTGTTGTAAAAATAAACATGAAGTTGGATAATAAATACCACAAAGAACATTAGTAGTATTATAAAAACTAACCAAAAAAATCTTTCAAAATTTTATCTTTATTCCAATCAGTTTCAGTCAATGTAAAGCCTAATCCACGATCATTAATATATACACTTAATAAGTTTTTATATGGCTATGCATAATGTATCATGCTATATGTTGAGTTCCAACGAGTAATTATATAAAGTTTAAATTTTTTAAAATGTTTACAATGATCTATACATAGTTGCTTAAATTTTTGAAGTCTTGATCTAAGCATGAATAAAAGAAACTGTATTTCTAATTTTTGAAATGACATCTTGAATCATACTCATGCCAGCTTGAACAGAAAGATTTAAGATATGACATGCACATCTAATATGCAATAAATTTCTATTTAACATGGGATGCAATGAGTCCTTCAATAATGCAACAGCAAAATTATTATTAGATGCATTATCAAAAGTAATATACATAATTTTATCATTAATATTATATGAATATGTAGTTTGATAAATGGCATTTAAAATTTGTTGCCCAAAATATGAAAAATTAAAAGTACGAAAAAGTAAGAATATGTTTATTTAATTATCAATCATTATCAATATAATGAACAGTAATAGTAATAAAATAATTACTACCTACGGATGCTGACCAAATATCAGAAGTTAATGAAACTTTTGCATTTAAAACAGAGAGTGTTTCAATTAAACATTATCTTATTGCTAAAAACTTAATTATAGCTACTCTTCTAAATGTACATCTACCAGTTCTTTTGTAAGTAGGTTGTAGGGCTAATTGAACATATTCTTTAAAATTAAAAGACTCACATAAACTAAAAGGTAATTCATCCTTATCTATCCATTTTATAAGTGATTTTCTTTGATTTTCTTGATTATATGCAAAATTACCTGCAAGTGATCCCCTTGTATATTAAGGGTACTTTGAAGATGAGAATCATGCATCCCATGACTCTCTTGATATTTTTTTAAATGGCCTATTTTTCCACTACTACTATAACTATAAAGTTTGACACATTTATTACATATTGCTTTCCAAACTCCATCAACCATAATTCTATCAAATCCATTCCATACAGCACTAGTCCTCTTACGATAAGAGGTTTGACCTTCACTCGGTTTACTGGTTCTAGAGGGATTAGGAACTTGGAAATTAGTTTCTTCTCCCTCAGAAATAGGAGGAATGCCAAAATGACTTTCATCATAAGATGCCATATCTAAATTGATGAATGTAAAAAATAAAAACTAACCACATGGAGGAATTGAGTAGAGGACCAGAGGTAGAGCCGAGATTTATAAGCTTCCTCTTCTGCTCTCAACAAGAAGTGACCTTCTCTTTCTCTTGTACTTCTAACTTCTTAACAAGAATCTCTTCTTGTGTAGCACTTAAACACTTGCTAAATGTCAATTAAAAATTAAATTGCTAGAAGTCTAAAGCACTTGCTAAATATTGCTAGAAGAGAGAATAGTAGTAGTAGGAAGGAGAGAAGAGTTGGTTTGGTATTGTGAGAATGGAGGAGGAAAGGAATATTTATAGGACTCCAAAAAATTATTTTCCTAAAATATCCCTCAAATTAGCCATTTTATGACTGTTGGGGGTCAAAATAGTAAAAAACTAAAAAAATAGCCATTTCCAACTATTATGGGCCAAATGGGCCGTGCTAATGGCCCCTAATGGGCCAGGAGGCCCGATCCATTTTTTTAAAAAAAGTCATTAAAAAAAACTGGGGGATGGGCCAATGGGCTGTGCCTGGCACGGCCTGCCACCCTCCGGGCCTAGGGCTATGCCGGGCTTGGATTTTAGATTAAGCGGGCCATGATGCTAGGCATGGCCCGTTTAGTCGTGGTCCAAGTCTACCACCGAGGAACGAGGAAATTTTTTATTAAACATGAGATAACTTCAATGGCAATGTGTGACTTTGACCCCATGATACCAGTAACTTTACCATACGGCTTTTCTTTTTTTTTTATATAAGTAAAAGGGATAGGGGGTTAAACCCAGTGCAGCTACTCCCACCGGCCCCTATCCGGCATAAATTTTTTTTTTGGTAAGTAAAAGAGATGTTGCTTTTCATTTCATGCCACAACTAGGGTTTAAGGTCAGTTGCCACCTTTTTGTTGATATACTATCGTGGGCTGACATTTTTAGCTCCAATTGTTATATCCCATGAAATTTTTAGATGGCATGATATTGCTAATACCAAAGCAAGAGATGAAGGTACCCAATAATTTTTTTGATCCCAAATAACTTGCTATTAGAGGAGCCTATTGCCGCCTGGATCATTGTGGCCCGCAGCTCCTACGTGGTGCCGGATTGTGCCACCTTTGACTAGTATCCGACATGTGTGCCCGGTCCTGCAAAAGAAAGGAGACCCGGGTCGGGGATCCCGGTGAGGGCACTTTGATGGTCAAGTCAGTGGGATGATTTAGGAGAACAGATCCTCCGAGGTGGATCCCAAGCTGGTCTCCACTCTTAGAGGTTTAGAAAGAAAAGAACGGGGTGGGAATTTTGGTGGAGGAAGAGAGCTGAGCAATGGCGACTGTGTCCGTTGAGACTCTTCTGACGAATTCTCTGGTAGCCTCAGAGCGCTCTTTCTTTCTACTTCTTCCTCTACCTGTTTTTGCTTACCTCCTTCGAAGGCCTTCTCTCATTCTTATAGATGGAAGGTACTGCCCGTTACCAGTCTCAGGTCCGCCCTCTCCCTCCTCCCCTCCCTCGGGGACACTGTGAGGTTAACGATGGGCAGTCTTTGGGGATCGCGCCCGAGCCCTTCCTCCTTCTCGGCCAGAAGTTATACTGCGAGCTCTGACACCCTGGTGGGATGCCCTATTTGGGGAAACTTGGCAAGGCCTCGATCCGGGGGTAAATGCTCTAGGACTTGAGCCCTCTGGTGCAACCTTCTTCTTCAAGGTGGTGTAGATGGTCTGTGGAGGGGCGCGGTGTCTCGAGTGGCGCATCCTTCTCCAACTGGTGTAAACGACGACCTGAAAGGACCTAGGTGTCCCGGCGAGATGGCTCCCCGTAGGTTGGCGTGCTCTTCCTTCATAGGCTTCTGGTGGCGTGCCACTTCCCACCTGACGTACCAGCTTCATGGTCGACCTTGACCATGGGTCGACCTCAAGCCGGGCATCCCTTCTCAGCCAAAGGGCACACGGCTCGAGAGAGCTTGACTTCGGCCAGGGACTCGACCTTGAGGAAGTCACCCTGGTGGAAGGGCTTGAGGCCCGAGGAGCGGGAGCTCGACTTCGGTCGGAGGCTCGACCTGAGAGAGCCACCCCGGCGGAAGGGCTCGAGGCTCGAGGAGCGACGTGGGAGCTAGACTCCGGCCGGGGGCTCGACCCCCAAGGGAGCCACCTCGGTGGAAGGGCTCAAGGCGGGAACTCGACTTCAGCCGGGTGCTCGACCCTGAGGGAGCCACCCCGGCGGAAGGGCTCAAGGCTCGAGGAGCGGGAGCTCGACTTCGACCGGGGGCTCAAGGCTCGAGGAGCCACCCCGGTGGAAGGGCACAAGGCTCGAGGAGCGGGAGCTCGACATCAACCGGGAACTCGACCTCGATCGGGGACTCAACCTTGAGGGAGCCATCCCGGTGGAAGGGCTCACGGCTCGAGGAGCGAAGCTGGCATGGTGATCCTTGTCAGCATGACTTCCTCCTGGATTTGAGGACTCCATGTCAACAGTCTTGCCATATCATAGCCATTTTTTATTTTATAAAGGAAAAGATTATCCTACTCTAGTAAAAATATATCATACAAAATTAAAAAATAATATATTTTTAAATTAAAAAATATAAAATCAATTTCATGGAGTGTCACTAAGGTGCTCGGCCACATAGACAGTCACCAAATGTCATGCTATTATTCGTCTCTCAATAGATATAAATTGCCTGAAATGCAGTGCAACTTAAAGTTATCTTTAAGACATCCAACATCAAAAGGAGCCCATCCATTGGTTTGGGTCTTCATTGGCATCCACCCAATAGCGATCATTAAGTCACCCTCAATATGAATATGATCAGCTTTTAGTACGAACCTTTTGATGATACCCTCCCATACTACTCTCAATTCTGTTCCAGGAATTGAGACGTCACAAATTTATTTACCGCCAATAACAATAACATAGAATCAAGACCTTTGATCGCAAAGTTTACCCCCTTTACTGCCTCTATCAACCACTCTACAGTCAAATATTTCTTAAAAAGCTAGGAGGTGGAGGCTACCAAGTAAAAAAGATCATCTAAAATATAGTTGATGCTAAGAAGTCCCACGTATCTCTAGCTATCACAAATTCTCTAATTCCAAGTGGATGAATAATTACCCTCTCCATGAAAGTCTCGACAACTTGGTACTACTCTCAATAATCCTAGCATTTCTAGCCAATCAAATATGATGTGCAATACAGAAAACTTGGATTTTCTAAGAGAGGGTAGCAGCTGTGCTACTACAACTCTATAAATTAGCAAGATGATGTAGACCCATGGTCAGTAATAGGAATGCCAAATATACTACAAACCTAGGTTGCTCTTAGGCACAAGAAAAGAACATGAGTAGAAGATTCGTTTGTCTATTTCTACATAGCAATCACAACTCGAGGGAATGCTTGGACCCTTCTAGATAACACCTCTTGAAAGGAATTTGACCCCATGCAACCTTCTAGAGGAAAGGAGACACTCTAAGGTGGACACTAATTTTCAAAGTCTAAGCATTATTGATCCATTGCATTGGTGCTTTCCTGTAAAGGTATGTTGGGAAAACGTTTCAAAATTTGCCCTGAAAGAAGTCCAGGATAAGTAAGAGACCCAGTGAGAAGCCCAACTAAAAAAAGATGACTAGAAAAAAAAGGACCTAGCTTGGCCCACAGTAAGCCGGCCGGCATGGCCATATAGCATGACCTATCAGCACGTGCATGGGCATGTTGCCCAAGTGAGCGCACAAGCCCATGTAGTATGCTCGCCCACTAGCTCGAGTGCCGACCTAGGCCCAGGCAGGCATGCATGCGGGCAGGCACGCGGCTAGTCCAGGCCCAAGTCCTGACATTTTTGCCCTTCTATCACGGTTCACAATGGATAGCTGGTGCACGCGATCCGATGGCTCTCCACACTCCATGCGATTATCCGTTGGTCAAAATTTGATATGGCATGATTCATGGTATGTGTAGTAGATTTGAGCATGATTTTTGGTGTGATCGAGGTTAATCAACAGCCGGGAAGGGCTTTGCAATCATAAACTGATTGGAAGCTATAGGACTTTGATTTGGATGCGATTTAGACCGTTGAACTCCTGGTGAGATCACAACAAAAACTATAAAAACATGGACAAAGTGTAGAAGCTGTGTGGGAATCAAAAAAATGATAAAGGATCTTCAAAAAATCTATAAAGGCTATGCATTGAGAGGTTGTGTGAGGAATTTTAAGGTTTCTTATTGAAAAATCTATGCGGGATTGAAAGTAAAAGTTTCCAATCTTTTAAGTTATTTTTCTCATGATAAAACCTTGCATGCCCATCTAATTGTATCTTGTATTTTGTCTCTTCTTCCTTCTCTTGAGGCATCGATATTAATAATCGTGATCCTGAAAATAGGGATCCGTATGCTGTACAAGAGATTCCTTGATGAGAGTGTTATAGGTGCAATTAATATCACAACAATTAGTATCAAAGCAAGTTGATTCCACAACAATTGGTATGAGATCCTCGGTTGTTTGTGATTCATCGAGATCGAAGAGGATGGAGAGGATAGGCACAATCAAATTTGAAATTGGCTGGTTCGACGAGAAAAGCAATTTCTTATTTTGGCAAGCGAGGATAAAAGATGTACTTATTCAACAAGGAATGATCGATGCTCTTATATATGAGAGGCTAGTATCCATGGAGGAAAAAACTTGGAGGTGGCTCCTGATGCAGGCAGCAAGCACAATCTGCTTATATTTAGTAGATGATGTGGTGATCCATATATTGAGTGAGACTTTTCTGATGGTACTTATGGAAGAAGCTCGAGAAGTTGTACATGGTGAAGTTCCTTACCAACATGTTTCGCAGTTCTACCAACTATGGATGATTGAAGGATGGAGTGTGTAGGACCACCTAAGTAACTTTCAAAAGATCTTCATCAATTTCTTCAGTATCGATGAAAAGTTAAGAAAAAGATTAGGATGTTGGTCTTGTTGTCATCTCTATCGCAGTTCTTCGAGTCCTCAGTGATTGCTTTTCTAATAAAAAAGAGCACCATCAAGATGAAAGATGTTACCTCAGCATTACTCCAAAATGAGGTTCTCAGGCGGGAAAACCAAGCTTCGAGTTCAGGCTCAATGTTGGTGATTTCTAGAGGAGTAGGCAACCAAAGATGCTCACAGAGAATGGCAAGGTGGGTGGTTGATGCGGACATCGAGATGAATATTGAACCTGATTAGCTGACTCATATATCAGGATAGCCTGGTGATAGTTCGGCGAAGCCCAACCCAGACGTTTCGGTTCAGCTTCCAGCCCATGACGATTTGGGGCCGCCAGCCTCGCCAGCAGGAAACGTGCCCAGGTCCAGACGCCTTCAAGGGAAGCAAGTTTCAAATCTGACCCGTTTTTGGGATGAAAACAATTAATTGGGAATTGGGCCGAAGGCCCAATACACTAATTGCGTCCGTGAAATTTCGGATCCGGAAAAACACCGGAGTCTTTAGTTTTATTATTATTATAATTTTATTAGTGGCGTGATCTCTTGATTTTTTTTATAAAAAAAAAAAATCCGTTTGAAGAGTTTCATGCAAGAGTCAGCGTTTGGATTTGTTTACATTAGAGTTTAGTTTTTTTTTTTATTATTCCCTCCCTGTTAGTCACGTGGGGGACAACAACACCTTGTATTGCTTTTTTCTTAAAACCCGAACCAAGGAAAAGAGAGGGACAAGTTTTTGTTTGGAAAAATTTTGGGAAGCGTGTTGATTGTTTTGTTTTGAGAATTTTTTGGGGGACGAGCTTTTGTTTTGGACGTGTTGTTTGGTTTTGGAAGAATACATTTTACACGGTGATTCCTTTTGAGCGTTTTGTTCTGGGAAACAAGATTGGATGGTCTTTTGGGTGATTCCGTGGAAGGCCGCCAGCCATCTTTTTTTTCCTTGCGCACATCAGGCCAAAAGCCTGATTGGGAGAAGACGATTCCGTGAGGAATCTCTTTCTTCCGTTCCTAGTTCCTGATTAAAAAAAAAAAAAGAAAAGAAAAGAAACAAGGATTCACGGTGAGAAACCCACCGTTCGTCCCTTCCGTTCGTGAAGACCCGGATTGAAATCCGGTTGAGGGCTGGCAATGTGAGGAATCACGCGGCCCTTCCAGCGCTTGATCGTTGCAGGTTTCAAAGGATCTTCCCCATCTTGCTCAATCCTAGCATCCAAGAATTCCCAGAACCCGTTCTCCCTGAATCGGGGTTTTGGTCGCTGCAGGCGTTTGACAACTACCCTGCACCAGCTTGGTATCAGAGCCTTGATCCATTCTTGATCAGAGCCTTGATCCGTTCTTGATCAGAGCCTTGATCCGTTCTTGATTTGTCCAGGTTCCGTTCTCGATCTGTCCTTGATCCGTCTTGATTTAAAAAAAAAAAAAATCTGCCGGCAACCATGGAGCGGAACAACGGGGAGCCTTCTCTTCGTGACGTTGTGGAGACCCAGCAGCAGATGATGGCTATTTTGCAAGCAATGATGGCACGGTTGGAGGCGCAAGATCGTGCTATACCTCATCAAGATCGGAATGTACCTGATGAACATCAAGAAGATGATGCCGACCCTTTCCAGAATATTGAAGATCCTCCACCATTGCAAAGAGGGCATCAACCGCGGTGTGATGTAGCGCTTCCCAGGGATTTCGGACCGCCGCCTGTGCATGACAATCAGACTCGTTGGGAGTCCGGGTTTCGGATTGAAATACCGGAGTTCAGAGGTGGTTTGAATCCTGATGAGTATGTGGATTGGACCCTACAGGTTGATGATGTTTTCCGGCTGAAAGAAGTGCCTTTGGACAAGCAAGTGCCGCTTATCATAATCCGATTCCGAGATCGAGCAGCGGCTTGGTGGCATGCACAGCACTACTGGAGGTATATGGATGGGAGGCCACCAATTGCATCATGGGCAGCCTTGAAGCAGGAGATGAATCGGGAGTTCCTTCCTCCGAATCATGAACAGGTCCTTTATTCTAAATTGCATGGTTTAACCCAAGGAAATCGAAGCGTGGAAGATTATACTACAGAGTTCTACCGACTGGTGGCTCAAAACCGATTGATGGAGTCAGAACCGAGGTTGGTAGCCATGTATTTGCTTGGACTGCAATTCCCGATCCAGGATGCGTTGGCTCTGCATCGGATTGACAGTGTTGGTGATGCGCACTTGCGGGCACAAGCAGTGGAGCGGAGCCTGATGCGGAATAGAGGGTTCCAGAGTAGAGAAAAATTATCTGGTCAGTTTTCGGGGCAGAGTTCTGGTAGTAGGAGTGCACCTCCTGTGGTGAGGCAACAAACTTCGGTAGTTCCTCCGAGACCTACAGTGCCGAGTGGGGCTTCAGGTACCCAGCAGAGGGTGGGCAGCAATCGAGCCAATGCTCGCTGCCATCGGTGTCATGACCTAGGACACTATGCCAATGAGTGCTCCAAGGCACGTACCCAGTTACTTATGGAGGAGGAGCAGGAAGTTGAATTTTTCGAGGATGAGGAGTTCGAGGATGAGATGTATGTGATTGACCCAGACCACATCCAGGGAGAGAGTCTGATTATTAGGAGGTTGTGTCTTGCACCAAGAGCTGGTGGAGATTGGCGTCGGCACGATATTTTCTCAACAAAGTGCACTGTAGCTGGTAAAACTTGCAAGGTAATTATTGATTCTGGAAGTTGGGAGAATGTGATTGCTGAGAAAATTGTGAAGAAATTGGGGTTGATGACAGAGCCCCATCCTTAACCATACAAGCTCGGCTGGGTGAATCAGGATGCAGAAATTCAGGTCAGTCGACGTTGTAGGTTGGCTTTGTCTTTTGGGCCTCAGCTTGAGACGTCAATAGTAGCTGATGTTGTACCGATGGATGCGACACACATCATTTTGGGACGACCTTGGCAGTTTGATAATAAAGCAGTGTATAATGGTTACACTCATACTTATATGCTGTGACCAGATGGGAGAAAAGTGATCTTGAAACCGCTACAGGACATGGTTGAACAGAAGGTAATAATTTGTTTGCCAAGCAGGGAGTTTGAGGCGAGTTTAGAGGGAGAAGATTTCTGTTTTGCCCTGATTAGTAAGCTAGAGGAGTTTGGCCAGAATGGGGAACATGAGCTACATGATCTTCCTCAGGAGTTGGTATCAGTTTTGGAGGAATTTCGGGATGTTGTACGAAATGAGCTTCCTGCGGGTTTGCCACCACTTCGAGATATTCAGCATGAGATGATCTGATTCCGGATTCTGTGTTGCCGAATAAGGCTCATTATCGAATGACCCCACAGCAGCATGAGGAGCTGAAGAGACAGGTTCAAGATCTTTTAGACAAAGGCTTTGTACGGGAAAGCATTAGCCCGTGCGCGGTACCGGCACTTTTGGTGCCGAAAAAGGATGGTTCATGGCGTATGTGTATTGACAGCCGGGCAATAAACAGAATTACTGTGAAGTATAGATTTCCAATACCGAGGCTGGATGATATGCTAGATCAGTTGAGTGGTGCCGTGTTCTTTACTAAGATTGATTTGAAAAGTGGGTACCATCAGATCAGAATGAAGTCAAGTGATGAATGGAAGACATTCTTCAAGACAAAGGAAGGTCTGTATGAATGGTTGGTGATGCCATTCGGGCTATCTAATGCGCCTAGTACGTTCATGCGAGTAATGAACCAGGTTTTGCATCCATTCCTTAGTTTTTTTGTTGTTGCATACTTTGATGATATATTGTTATACAGTAAGACAGCACAAGAGCATGTTGAGCATGTTTCACAAGTTCTAACAGTATTACGTGAAAACCAGCTTTTTGCTAACCCAGAGAAGTGTATTTGGATGGTAGACAAATTAATTTTTCTAGGATATGTTGTTACTGGTGATGGGATTCTTCCAGATGAAAGTAAGGTGAGAGCGATAGTGGACTGGCCAGCACCTACTACTTTGACTGAATTGAGATCCTTTTTGGGTCTTGCGGGTTTTTATAGAAGGTTTGTGAAGAGGTATAGTGAGATTGCTGCACCCTTAACAGACTTGTTGAAATTAAATCAGTTTGGATGGAATGACTCTGCTCATGCAGCATTTGATGAGATGAAAGTCAAGTTGACCCAAGCACCATTATTGGTTCTTACAGATTTTGACAAGGTATTCGAAGTGGATTGTGATGCTTCGAAGACTGGGATTGGCACAGTACTCAGCCAAGATGGGAGACACGTTGCTTTCTACAGTGAGAAGCTTGGAGGTGCCAAACTGTTGTATTCAGTTTATGATTTGGAGCTATACACCATTGTGAGGTCATTGCAACATTGGCGATACTACTTAATCCAACGAGAATTTGTGCTGTACTCAGATCATCAAGCATTAAAATTTCTACAGGGATAGCATAAGTTGAGCTCCAGACATGCAAAATGGGTAAGTACTCTACAGGAGTATACTTTCAGCATCAAGCATAAGTCAGGCACTTTGAACAAAGTGGCAGATGCTTTAAGTAGACGGAGTTTATTGATTGGTGCTATGCAAGTATATACCCTTGGGTTTGAAAGCATGAAGGATGATATCCGTGCAGATGAGCATTTCCAGAGCATTGTGACTGAATTGGAAGCTGGAGGTCGATCTGACTTCGTCCTACATGATGGATATTTGTTCCGTGGTAATTGTCTCTATATTCCTAACACTTCACTGCGTGTATTGATTATTCAGGAGCTGCATAATCAAGGACATTTTGGAAGAGACAAAACTGCATGGTTAATTCGTCAACGGTTTTATCGGCTTAGGCTTGACCGAGATGTCAAAACCTTTATGAAGAGATGCCGTTTGTGTCAGGAATCCAAAGGAATAGATACAAATCAAGGTTTATATACCCCTTTACCGATTCCAGATGAGCCGTGGCGAGAGGTATCTATGGATTTTGTTGTAGGTTTACCACGGACAGTGAGAGGTCAAGACTCAATTATGGTAGTTATAGATCGGTTCAGCAAGATGGCTTGTTTCTTGCCATGCAAAACGATATTTGATGCATCGAAAGTAGCTGATCTTTATTTTTCTGCAGTTGTTCGACATTATGGGTTACCATCGTCGATAGTTTCGGACCGAGATAGCAAGTTCATGGGGCATTTCTGGCATGAATTATGAAAAAAGTTGGGTACAAAATTAAAATTCAGTAGTCCCTATCATCCTCAAACCGATGGGCAAACCGAGACTGTCAACTGAAGTCTTGGTAACTTGTTAAGAGCCAATGTGCAAGAATTTAAAAACTGGGATGTATGTTTGCCAAAGATTGAGTTTGAGTTCAATTCTTCGGTGAACCGTTTTACTAGTTTTGCACCCTTTCAGGTATTGTATGGATTTCTGCCAAGAGGACCACTTGATATTTTACCTGTTGATGTGCCAAACAAATCAAGTAAGAAGATAGAAGAACGAGTGGCTGATCTGCATGAGGTGCACGCAACTGTTAAAGCCAATCTAGAGCAAAATTATGCCAAATATAAGGCTAAGGCTGATCAGACACGTCGACAGCAGACTTTTGAGGTTGGTGATTTGGTATGGGTCTTCTTGCCAAGAGAACGATATCTACAGGGGGCCTACACCAAACTCAAACCAAAGAAAATTGGTCCTTGTCAGGTGTTGGAGAAATTTAGTGACAATGCCTACCGAGTTGAATTACCAGACGATGTCCTTATTTCTGATGTATTCAATATTCGACATCTAACCCCTTATGTAGGTGATAATTCAAGCTTGAGGACAAGCTTTTCAGAGGAAGGGGAGAGTGATGCAGACATCGAGATGAATATTGAACCTGATCAGCTGACTCATATATCAGGACAGCTTGGTGATAGTTCGGCGAAGCCCAACCCAGACGTTTCGGTTCAGCTTCCGGCCCATGACGATTTGGGGCCGCCAGCCTTGCCAGCAGGAAACGTGCGCAGGTCCAGACGCCTTCAAGGGAAGCAAGTTTCAAATCTGACCCATTTTTGGGATGAAAATAATTAATTGTGAATTGGGCCGAAGGCCCAATACACTAATTGCGTCCGTGAAATTTTGGATCCGAAAAAATACTGGAGTCTTTAGTTTTATTATTATTATAATTTTATTAGTGGCGTGATCTCTTGATTTTTTTATAAAAAAAAAAAAAAATCCGTTTGAAGAGTTTCACGCAAGAGTCAGCGTTTGGATTTGTTTACATTAGAGTTTAGTTTTTTTTATTATTATTCCCTCCCTGTTAGTCACGTGGGGGACAACAACACCTTGTATTGCTTTTTTCTTAAAACCCGAACCAAGGAAAAGAGAGGGACGAGTTTTTGTTTGGAAAAAAATTGGGAAGCGTGTTGATTGTTTTGTTTTGAGAATTTTTTGGGGGACGAGCTTTTGTTTTGGACGTGTTGTTTGGTTTTGGAAGAATACATTTTACACGGTGATTCCTTTTGAGCGTTTTGTTCTGGGAAACAAGATTGGACGGTCTTTTGGGTGATTCTGTGGAAGGCCGCTAGCCATCTTTTTTTTTCCTTGCGCACATCAGGCCAAAAGCCCGGTTGGGAGAAGACGATTCCGTGAGGAATCTCTTTCTTCCGTTCCTAGTTCCTGATTAAAAAAGAAAAAGAAAAAGAAAAGAAACAGGGATTCACGGTGAGAAACCCACCGTTCATCCCTTCCGTTCGTGAAGACCCGGATTGAAATCCGGTTGAGGGCTGGCAACGTGAGGAATCACGCGGCCCTTCCAGTGCTTGATCGTTGCAGGTTTCAAAGGATCTTCCCCATCTTGCTCAATCCTAGCATCCAAGAATTCCCAGAACCCGTTCTCCCTGAATCGGGGTTTTGGTTGCTGCAGGCGTTTGACAACCACCCTGCACCAGTGGTCTAGGTTAAAGGATGCAAATGAGATCAAATACTTTCGGTGTGATGGGTGGGACATCGTGTCGGAGATTGCTTACAACTCAGAGAGCAGATGAGGGCTACTTGGAGGTGGCTGATGTTTGCGATGATGGATACATTAGTAATGCACTCATAATATCTGACGAGATATCCCCTTCTTTTTAGTGGATTTTAGATTCTGTATGTCTACATCACATATATTACAGAGAGAAGCTACTTGACTCTCTAGAGAGCATAGAGGGTATTGTCCACTTGCCAAATAGATCAAACTGTGTGATCAAGGGCATCATGATAGTCAACTTGAAGGAGCATGATAGGATAGTAAAGAAACTGGACGAGGTTTGATGCATATCCAGTTTTTGTAAAAATCTAATTTTTCTCAATAAACTAGACTCAAATGGCTACATGTGAAGAATAGTGATAGAGTTCTAAAGACTTGCATGGCAATAGGATTGTTTTGCAGGGGAAGAAGCGAGAAGGGCACTATCTCCTGATAGGAAGTCCAATATGAGATAGAGTTTTAGGTGCAGATAGGAATCCAGTACAAGGTAAAGCTCTGGGAGCAAGGTAGATCGCGCACGAGATAAGAGCCTTGAAGGATGATAGGTGACGTTGCAAGATAAAGTCTCTATAATTACAGGAGGCTCTCTCAAGTAAGTCTCAGGTCGAGATGAGCATAGCACATGACAGAGATGGGATCGAGAAGCCTGTCTCGATTTCCATGGTTATCCATCCATGATCAAGTATTTATTCTAGGGCATGGGCATGCGAAATCCTTCAAGAAGCTCTCAAGATTAGGTGGAGGTCGAATGTCGAGTCGAGATAGAAGTTGTTGGGGACATGCCTTAAAGAGAACCAAAAAAAAAAAGACTTGGCTCGGTCTGCAGCAAGCCAGCCTGCATGGCTCGATAGCATAGCCTAGTGGCATGCACACGGGCACCAACCCAAGCCCAGGCGGGAGGGCATGCAAGCCCTGATGTTTTTGCTATTGTATCATGGTCCACGATGGGTCGCCTGTTGAAAATTATGACCCAAAGCCAATCGTCTAGGCTGTAGACGGTTGTGCCATTTTGTAATTGTATATGAATTTTTAATGAATAAAAGTTATTCTTTTGGCTGTTCATCATATTTATATTTTTTTGAAATAAACTCTTGTATGATGGAGTCCTTAGAACTACATTATTTGATATAGAGAGTATTACAGTAGTAAACAAATCCATTCGGCCTTGACACGCATCCCCCTTGGAGGCTGGCACGGCCATGTACTTCTCCACCTCGGCCCCACCTCGACCTCACTTCGGCCGTATACGAAGTCCAGTGGCAGTTCAGCTTAGCTCGACGACATGCCCATGCCGGTCCAGATCGGCAAGCCCGCACGGCCTAGCTCTTCCACCCTTGCGCTCCGCCCACGGCGGCATGGCTCCAGTTCAGCTCAGCTCGGCACCTCAGCCCGTGCCGATCCAGCTTGGCGAGACTGCGTGGCCCGATCTTCCGCCCATGTGAAGTCCGTCTACCCGTGTGGACTCCGGCTCTAGTCTAGTTCGGCATGTCCGCTAGCATGTACTCCGCCTCCAATCCCGCGCGGTGCTTTCCGCTCGCGCAGGGTTCAGCTCAGCTCGGCACCTCAGCCCGTGCCGGTCTAGCTTGGCAAGACTGCGTGGCCCGACTTTTCCACCCGCGCGAAGTCCGTCCGCCCGCGTGGACTCCAGCTCCAGTCCAGTTCGTCATGTCCGCTAGCATGGACTTCGCCTCCAATCCCTCGTGGCACCTTCTGCTCGCGTAGGGTTCAGCTCAGCTTGGCACCTCAATCCATGCCGATCCAGCTTGGCGAGACCACGCGGCCAGGCTCTTCCACCCGTGCGAAGTCCGTCCGCCCGCGTGGACTCCGGCTCCAATCCAGTTCAGCACGTCCGCTAGCATGGACTCCGCCTCCAATCCTGCGCGACGCCTTCCGCACGCGTAGGGTCCAGCTCCAACCTCGGCCTCAGCCCCCACCAGTTCGGTGGTCCTTCATCCAGTCCATCTCGGCCTAGTGGACCTCCATCCGGTCTGGCCGAGTCTGGCGGGACGCTCGCTCCGGTGCCCGGCCCAGTCCTCAGGTTCCGTACCTCGCCTCTATGCCTGGGCATGCCCCCACTCCATGCAGCACCTCGGCCTCAGCCCCTGCCAGTTCGACGGTCCTCTGTCCGGTCCGGCTCGGCCCAGCGGACCCCCGTTCGGTCCGGCCCAGTTCGGCGGGATGCCCATTCCGGCTCCCAGGTCCGCCGCCAAGGTCGGCACCTCAGCTCCACCCGTGCTAGGCTCGTGCCAGCGCACACCCATGGCACGCCCGTGCCGGGGCATGACCCCGCTCTGGTCCACCTTGGCTTACCCCCGTGCCGGGTTCGAAATGCCTGGTTGACTCCGACTCCACCTCCGCCCGCGGCACACCAGCCCAGGTCCGGCTCCACCCGGCTCGCCCGTGCGCTCTGCCCGCGGCTCCACCCGCACGGAGTCCTTCTGCCTGTGCCAGTGCCTCGCCCGCGGTCGCCTCCGGCTCTGTTCGGCTCGCCTACGCAGGTTCGGCTCCTCCTTCGCCCGGTCCGGCTCCGCCTGGTGCGACCCCACACCGGTCCGGCATGCCTCCGCTCTGTGCGCCCCCGCTCTGCGTGCCCCAGGTTCGGCATGCCGTGCTTGAGCAGGTCTGGCGCTCCCGTGCCCCTAGTCCGGCATGCCCGTCTCCGGCCCTACGTCCGCCCGCTCCGGTCGACTCTGCCCTCACCTGGTCTGGCTCCGCCCATGGGACTGCATCTCATCTCCGCCTGCTTCGATGCCTAGAACTACATGCATGGGGGAGACCCTGCATGCCGTGCCTCGGTTCGTGCAACTGCCCTGTGCGTCAATTATGGCACAGGATTTCTCTCTTTCCACATTATCTCCGCATTAACTTCCCACGCCCCAACCGTGGCACTTCGATGGGACTTGGGGATGGGGGGCAACTGATATGGCAACATTGCTGCGTGGAGTGTATGTCAGATCCAGCTGGATGCCAGCGGTGCCACGTGATTTTTTTTTGAAGCTCCCCCGCAGGGTGGCTTGACCCGCGGTTGTTCTCACCATGGGACGTGCTCGCTACCTCTGCCACTTCACCAGGTGTCCGTCCAAGAGGGGTCCACCTTGGTCGAAGTTGGCTGCCCCTGCTCCTTCCGCCCAGTGGCGCCCCAAGATGGGTCCACCTCGGCCATAGTCGAGCCTTCCTCTGCCACTTCGCTAGGTGTTCGCCCAGGAGGGGTCCACCTCGATCGAAGTTGGCTACTCCTACTCCTTCTGCCAAGTGGCACCCCAAGATGGGTCCACCTCGACCGAGGTCAAGACGGGCGCTCCCGCTCCTTCTCCAGGTGGAGCTCCAAGATGGGTCTACCTCGATCGAAGTTTAGCCTTCCTCAGCCACTTCGCCAGGTGTCTGCCCATGAGGGGTCCACCTCGATCGAAGTTGGCTGCCCCTGCTCCTTCGTCAGGTAGCGCCCCAAGACGGGTCCACCTTGGTCGAGGTCGAGCCAGGCACCCCTGCTCCTTCGCCAGGTGGCGCCCCAAGATGGGTCCTCCTCGATCGAAGTTGAGCCTTCCTCTACCACTTCGCCAGGTGTCCGCCCAGGAGGGGTCCACCTCGGCCAAAGTTGGCTGCCCCTGCTCCTTCGCCAGGTGGCGCCCCAAGACGGGTCCACCTCAGTCGAGGTCGAGCCAGGTACCCCTGCTCCTTCGCCAGGTGGCGCCCCAAGATGGGTCCACCTCGGTCGAAGTTGAGCCTTCCTCTGCCACTTCACCAGGTATCCACCTAGGAGGGGTCCACCTCGGCCGAAGTTGGCTGCCCCTGCTCCTTCGCCAGGTGGCATCCCAAGATGGGTCCACCTCGGCCAAAGTTGAGCCTTCATCTGCCACTTCGCCAGGTGTCCGCCCAGGAGGGGTCCGCCTCGGTCGAAGTTGGCGCCCCTGCTCCTTCCCCAGGTGGCGCCCCAAGATGGGTCTACCTCGACCGAAGTTGAGCCTTTTTCTGCCACTTCGCCAGGTGTTCGCCCAAGAGGGGTCCACCTCGGCCGAAGTTGGCTGCCCTGCTCCTTCTGCCAGGTGGCACCCCAAGATGGGTCCATCTCGACCGAAGTTGAGCTTTCCTCTACCACTTCACCAAGTGTCCGCCCAGGAGGGGTCCACCTTGACCGAAGTTGGCTACCCCTGCTCCTTCGCCAGGTGGCGCCCCAAGACGGGTCCACCTCGATCGAGGTCGAGCCAGGCACCCCTGCTTTTTCACCAGGTGGCGCCCCAAGATGGGTCGACCTCGGTCGAAGTTGATCCTTCCTCTGCCACTTCGCCAGGTGTCTGCCCAGGAGGGGTCCACCTCGGTCGAAGCTAGCTGCCCCTGCTCCTTCACCAAGTGGCGCCCTAAGACGGGTCCACCTCGACTGAGGTCGAGCCAGGCACCCCTGCTCCTTCGTCAGGTGGCGCCCCAAGATGGGTCCACCTCGACCAAAGTTGAGCCTTCCTCTGCCACTTCGCCAAGTGTCCGCCCAGGAGGGGTCCACCTCGGCCGAAGTTGGCTACCCCTGCTCCTTCGCCAGGTGGCGCCCCAAGACGGGTCCACCTTGGCCGAGGTCAAGCCAGGCACCCCTGCTCCTTCACCAGGTGGCACCCCAAGATTGGTCCACCTCGACCGAAGTTGAGCCTTCCTCTGCCACTTCACCAGGTGTCTGCCCAGGAGGGGTCCACCACGGTCGAAGTTGGCTGCCCCTGCTCCTTCGCCAGGTGGCACACCAAGACGGGTCCACCTCGACCGAGGTCGAGCCGGGCACCCCTGCTCCTTCGTTAGGTGGCGCCCCAAGATGGGTCCACCTCGGCTGAAGTTGAGCCTTCCTCTGCCACTTCGCTAGGTGTCCGCCCAAGAGGGGTCCACCTCGACCGAAGTTGGCGCCCCTGCTCCTTCCCCAGGTGATGCCCAAAGATGGGTCCACCTCGATCGAAGTTGAGCCTTTTCTGCCACTTCACTAGGTATCCGCCCGGAGGGGTCCACCTCGACCGAAGTCGAGCTTTCCTCTGCCACTTCGCCAGGTGTCCGCCCAAGAGGGGTCCACCTCGGTCGAAGTTGGCCGTCCCTACTCCTTCGCCAGGTGGCGCCCCAAGACAGGTCCACCTCGGCCGAATCTGGCCCTACTCTGCGAAGCCTCGGGGGATCAGAAGCGAGAGCCACGAGGTTACTGCTAAAGTCGGTGCACGGCGTGCCCAGTTCGGTGCACCCAGTATGGCCTGTGATGGTGCACGGAACCCCATTTACACTGATTAAGAAGGGCCCCATGATCAAGGCATCTGATCCTTGCGATCGGGGGCCTGGAACCCCCCGGAAAAGAAGTCCACAGTCAATGTCCCGAGATGAGGGCTCCCACGCTCGGCTCAAGATCTTGTTGGGTTTCTCTTTTCGTGATGGCACGGTGGGAGAGGCAAGCTCGCCACTTAACTCCCAGCCTTGGGGGGAACGGTGGGAAAGAGCGGCGGACCACCAAGGGCCTCAGGGGGGAGAAGGTGATCCGGTGATATTAAAAGGGATGGCAAAAGCGGACGGGGGGTAAGCCACTGAGAGGGAAAAACGTCGACAGAAAGAAGAAATGACTCGAAGGCTCCCGGAAGTTCCCAGGTGCAAGTCTGGCGAGCCCAGTGCAGGAAACCGAGTGTCAACCCCTCTCATTTCCACACTTCTTTTATCTAAATCTCCTTTAAGCACAGGAATCCAGCGGAGACCCGTTTTAGTGAATCTATTCTGTCTTGCTATTCGCTAACTTGACCATCGAAGTGCCCCTGCCAGAACTCCCAGCCCGGATCTCTGACCTTGTTTTGTATGCCTGGAGGTTGAGAGATCCCGAGGTGAAGGAGACCAGGATCCGGTGCCAGCACATAAGCTACAAGCCACAGCGATAAGACCGGCAATAGAGAGGATATATCAAGTAGTTCTTAAACTGGTTCACAACCAAATGATACATTGTTATAGGATAATATATCAAGTGTAGGTTGTTGTATGTCACATTTGTTGGTTATCCTCTTAACCAAGGAGTGCGGAGACACTGGTATGACATGCAAGTGAAATATGTGATATCTCACTGAACGTGACCATCTGCAAAGCTTCCTTCTGCCAAAGGATTGCTCGTGAAGGGATATGGGTATATGTGTCCCTCAAACCTGAGGTCACCATGACAGCTTGCAAGCAACTCACTATACTTTGGTATCGGACCACTTGGATTTCTAGTCTAATAATGGAAGGTTTCTGGGTGTAGTCAAGTACTTATGGAGTGGTGGTGGATCAAGATGGAATTGATCCCTCTAAATAGTTTGGAGTGAATGACTCATTGTGTCTCAATTTAGCAAATCCTTGGCCAGGATAGTTCTTGTGAGGAGTCACAGAACTTGTAAAGTTAAGACACGATCTGGATAAACCAAATTAGGGTTGGCAGTCGAACCCTAGGTCATCCTGAGCATATGAGGTCAAAGGGATGAAATATGCGGTAACTATATGCCAGAGATTCTAGAGAGGTGCTCTGCATCTTTGACCTATCCGGATGTCGGGTATCATTGCTAGATGAGGACTTTGACTGGTACTGGAAGTGTTCCAGTGCTACCGACTTAGTGTTCGAACCTATGGGGTCACATACCATAGGGATTTCTATCTAATCTTAAGGCTGATCAATGATTGAGACTCGATTGCCATCATCAGAGGTCAATATGATTGACCATGTTCCAAGTGTCGACACTTGCTTGAGTCGACACTTGGAAAGGGTCGACACTTAGTGATTTTGCGTGAGTCGACACTTGCTGTGACGAGCAGAATTCTAGAAAGAATTTTGGAAAGGTTTTGACTCGAAACTTGAAGTTTGACCGGTTTTGGCTCCAAGCTGTTATAGTATGATGGTCATAGTTTCCTTTTGTGCTTGGAATCTTTTTGGAATGCCTCCCCATCTTCTTCCCCAATCTCTTCTCCTTCCTCTTTCTTCCTCCCATGGCTGCCTCTTTAAATAAGAGTTGATTATGGGCTGTTGGTTGATGAAAATTGGTTCTTGGTCTCTGAATCTCCTTGCTGCTGAAATTCTGAGAGGGAAGAAAGAGGCTTTTGAGGATTTGGGTGTTGGGTGTGAGCTACCTAGCACTTAAGCTAGGTCTTGGGAAAAGAGCTAGTTAGGAAGGGTCCACCTCTCCTCCTCATCTTCTAGGAAGAAGTAGATCGGTCTCAAGGATCCCAAGGAGCTAGCACTCCGAGGGAGTTAATCAGAGTCGAGCCCCAGTATGGACTATCTGTAGAGGCCAGACACGTGTGTGGCTCAAGAGCACCATCCTTGGAGCATCGCCACTGCATCCATCAAAGGTATAATAGTAAGGTATCATTATATCTTTGAGTTTTATCTTGTTTTTGATGTTTATTACATCCGATATCATTATACTAGATCCTGTTACAGGTAGATTGGTAGATCGTTTGATCGATCTACCAAGTCTTCCACTGTGCTTGTTTTAAAATAGTTTTAAAATGCATGTTTCTGCCTTGCTATTGCATATTGGTATGCTTCCCTTTTCCTTCATTCAATGGTATCAGAGCCCATATTCATCATAATTTAATAATATTAGCATGTTTTAACATCATGTTTTTCTTTTAAAGTACTTGAAATGAGTGCTTCACCATGGCCATCCGGTCATAGGAGAGAAGAGGGCTGCAAGATCCTCTCTTCCCATTCATTGGGGGTCTCCTATGACGTGTAGGGGTGCTGCTTGTGATTGACTCATGAAGAAGAAAGATAAAAGAAAATGTAGATTAAAAATGTTTTAATCCTATATTATGATCTTAAAACAAATTTAGATAAGATCCAAGAGTTTTGTTTTGATCAGATTTGATTGAAAGTTTGGTGAAACTTTGGATTTGAAATTACTGTTATTGCCCTGTGACATGCCTTGAGTCGACCTCTTGAGTTGACTCATGAAGGTTGAAGTGTCGATACTTGACCAAGAAGTATCAACACTTGGGCTCGTGAGTCGACACTTTGCCTTGAAGGTGTCGACTCATGAGCCTTCCCAGAAAACATAGTGTTTTGTTTTCTTTCTGTCTCAGGCCTTGAGTCGATCCTAGTGTCAACACTTGCCCCTAGTGAGTTGACACTTGACATGAAAAGTTGTAAAAATAGTGAATTCAAAATTCTTATTATTATAAAATTGTTTTACATTTATAAATTAAAATTATTTTAATTTATTAAGGCTATTGAACTTAATTAAGAATTAAGTCATTTTGAATGACTAAGAACTCTAGAAATATGATTCAAAGATTTTAAGTCATTTCAATAAATCTTAAGGGTCATAGGTTAGCTTCTATTAGGTCCTTAATTGGGTTATACCTAAGTTTAAATGCATTGGACTATGTAGAGAATCATTCTAATCAAATGTTGAGTTAGGACTTCTTCTCTATCGATCTCTCTAATAGTTAAATTGATAACTCCATAGATCTAAATGGACCTTATTTGCGGCTCAATGGACAGCCCGAATCTTTAGGCTAGTCTAATCGAGTCTGATGAACTAATTGGTGTTCGAGATAAGTTTGGCATCTTGATCATGATTATTTGGGGCTACCTCTTACCTGGCCAACTCAGTTGGTGTCTGAGGCAAGACGGTTAATGACGGAACCCAACCCATGATCTCACTTACCTGGCCAATGTGGTCGATCAGAATTGATTAGATAGCTCACTGACTCGTGTTAACCCATGTCACCCAAGGTTAATCATTCTTGACTGATTTTAGGTGCCTATGGATCATTAGTTATGAGTAACCCTCCTTGATTGCTAATGTGGTCAATGGAAGGTTGATCAATGTCTTCTCATCTCTTCTTCTGTCATAATAAGATTAAACAATCTAAATTATTAGGTCTATAAAAAGACAAAGTTATGGAGATAACCGAGTCTTAGCTTCCCATTAAGTGGGATGGTAATAGGTCCAATAGTTGGGTGTTCATCGGCAGATCCAAAGATTGGGTGTTTATCAGGCTATTGGAATTGTTGTTCCTAATATGATGGCTCAAAGCGACTCTCTTAACGGTGGTTAGGTGAACCGGTCAAAGTCGGCCTTGACTATTCGTTAGTTAGAAGCATCGAATTTTGTCATGTTAATGGTTGGACCTAACCGAGACATTCAATAGGAGGCCCAAAGGTCGATTGAAGTGCACCTTGGGACAAAACCTAAATACTAGAGGTTACTTGGAGAAGTAATTGGTTGAAGAACCTATCTTTAGACGTGCATGGATGGGCCGGCCAAAGTCGGGCTCATGTGTTGTCTATTGGGCTCTAGTACCCACTTAGGAATCAAAGTGATTCCTCGGATTGGAGGTAGAGGCTACCAGTCTGAACAAAATAGTGGGAGGGCCTTTAGACTAAAGTCCATGTCTATAGGATAATAATTCATATACACTAATTAGCTTTGGTTTTCCTTTCAGATGTCTTCTAACCTGTCGCTCCGGTCTCTTTTCAATAACGAGAAGCTTAAGGGTCCCAACTTCGATAGCTGGTATCGAAGGCTCAGGATTGTCCTGGAGCATGAATGGATCTTATATGTGATATCAAATCCGGCACTTGAAACCTATGATCCCAATGCTCGGGGTTCGGTCAGAGATACTTATCAGAAGTGGCTCTCTGACAGGATCACTGTCCAAAGCATAATGTTGGAAACGATGAACGATGAGTTTAGTCACAAATTTGAAGAAGCCCAGCCGGAAGAAATCCTTCAAAGGTTGAAGGAGTCTTTTAGAACATCAAACGACATTGAGAGGTACAGGGTCTCCTATGCTATCTATAACACGCAAATGCATGATGGGGCCTCAGTCACTGATCATGTATCGTACATGATTGTGATGATTGAGCGCTTGGGCAAGCTCGGATGTCCCTTGCACGAACAACTTGGAAAGGATGCGATTCTGAATTCCCTCCCCTCTTCCTATCTAGATTTTCTCGATCATTATAGAATGAATAAGCCTGCAATTAACTACCATGGTATGTTGGGGTTGCTGTAGACTTATGAGAAAAACCACCATCTGAACAAAGGGGTGGTAAATCTAGTGGGAAGATCTTCAGCAAAGTATCGTCCCTTCAAAAAAGGGAAAAAGAAAAGTAAAGGAAAATAGGTGCAGAATGCTTCTGGGCCCAGTCAGGCCAAGAAGGAGAAGGTTGATAAGAGCTAAGCAGAGTGCTTCTTCTACAAGAAGTAGGGACATTGGAAGAGGAACCGCCGTCTTTACATTGCATCCCTTGAACCGAATATAGGGTTCCGGTGCAACACAGCGGAAGGGTAATTTCAAAAATTGAAATTAATATGCACCAAAATCCTAAAACAGGAACTCCTTAATAAGACTAGAATATATGAAGACAAACATTTCTATGCAAATTGAATTAGAATACCAACCTGTAATCACTAATTCCAATTTATGAAGACTTAAAACTTGAAGATCAACGGGCTATTTGAATTCACCAGGCATCCAAGTGTCCGCCCTCCGATGGTGATCCACACAAAGCAATGATCAAGAACACTATCTTCTTGTCCAATGGTTCATCCAATTGAGTTCTTCTTCCTAGAACTCAATTCTTCGGATTATGGCTGGAATTCTTCCATACAAGAGGTTGCCTTCCTTTCTTTTATCTCTTCTCCTCCTTCCACTAAGACCTTGACCCTCTAAGACACTCTTGTCTTGAAGATAAGACTTTGTCCTAAGGGGATTTAGGCTTGTCTTAAATTGGAGAAGAAATTAAGACAAGAATGTCTTAATGTAAGAAGGAAAGAACAAAATCAGAACTCCTTCTTTCCTTTACCGTCGGAGACTTTCGCTCTTGTTCTTGTTCAGTAGCAGAGTTTCGACAGAGGTGTACTCTGTAAAGGAAACAGTGCAAGAACAAGAAAAGAGAGAAAGAGTCTTTAGGAGAGGAAGAAGGATTAAAAATATTTTCGAGTTCTGTTTTTCCTGACCCCTTAAATAGATCTCAGAGAGGCGCCCACACATCTCTTCGTGAAAAACCTCTCACGCCCTTTATCATTTTCTCACGCCCCATCCTTCCTTCTCATGGCCTTCCGGATAAATCCCATGGCTTTTCTTAAATGAAAAATCATGATATTTTTTAAAAGAAAGGAGTCGCGACTTTTAATCTCCGAAGAGATGTTATTTCGCGCAACCGGGAAGCAACGAGTGCTTTCCTGCCTTTCTCAAAAAAAGAAACATCAACCCTTGGATTCCAATCCAAGGGGGGACAATTGAGGCGCTAAAAGAGAGAAGGAAAAGCCGCCCCATATAAAACACCGGAGTTTTTTTTTTTTTTTTTTTTTTTTTTTTTTTTTTTTTTTTTTTTTAACGGAGCACACCAAGAGTCCATGTGCCATGGACTCTTCCAAATGGCGTGCCAAGAGTCCATTAGCGCATGGACTCTTGGCATTTTTGGCATGAAAATGCTAAGGGGCGGGTGGGGGGCTAGCCTAGATACATGGTTAGCCAATAGGGTTAGCCATAATCCCTATAACCTCAATTAGGGTCTAATTAGATCCAATTAGAACCCAAATTGAACCAATCCGGAACCCTAATTCGAATCTAATTCGAATAGAAGCTAGGATTTGCAATACCTGCTAGAGTGTCATCATGCAAAGATGATTTAATTATAAATTTAAACCCTTGATCAATTCTCTTAAGTGTGTGACCCATTGGGTTCCACATCTAGCCAGTAGTAGGTTCGAATACAAGTTGACCTAATTTGATTAGAACTCTTTCTAATCGATTTAGGTCAAACCGGGCTTACCCGATTATGATCAATTAGGACTCTTCCTAATAAGTGATCATTCAATTTAATCAACCCACAAGACAAGATTGACGTCTAGCAACGTGTCATGTCTACCTGGAAGATATGGAAATTCTGGTGAAATACCAAAACTATCCTTCAGTAGAAAGTTACCGTACAATTAAATCCTTCGATCAGCCTGCACCCAAAATATAATTATGGATATGGATATATGTCAAATCCAATATTATATTCATTTCTAGCTCAATCTTATATTGATGATTCAATTATCTTGATATTATAAACCATCTCTAATATCTTTACTTTGATTAAAAATTCCCTGAATCATCATCCGATTGATAACTAGCTAGATGCAATCTCCTCTTACTAAGAGTGATCGATTCCTTGTTGACCTACTCATTACCTTCATATCCAATTCACCATTCCCAGTATCAATCCTGTGCATGTCTCAGTGTCATGATTAGGATTGAACCAAAGCGTGGGTTCATGTGCATAAGGTACTTATGGCAGTCTCAGGTCAAAGGATTACTTGTACCACTCCCACTATGAGAACCTTCTATTGACATGTAGCTAAGACTCCATTAGATGTTCTCAAGTTGGATCATATCAGTGAACTCATTCTCTAATGAGCACCCACATCCTAGTATTAGTGTCATACACAAGTGACTGTGAGAGCAGTCACCCTCTCCAGTATACATGGGATGTGCTAGTCTTACCGGAAAAACCCTGATCCCCTACTCAGGGTTCCTTTGACTAGGAATATTTTAGATTAAGGTTTTAAGACTTTAGGTCTCACTGGTATGATCTCATCATAACCCTAAAATCATAGCCCTAATCTATAGGGTTCATCATATAATAATAAACACAGCGTATGATGAAAAATAATGCCTTTATTAGAATATTGTCAAATACAATGGTTTGGGAGATACAACATAGATTGGCTTGTAGGGCATATCCCTTTCAACGAACAGGTCCAAGAAGAGGAAGCAGCCAGAAGGTGCTGGACAAGGTATTTATATGATAACATCTTGTAGTTTCTCTATCTGCGATACTACTAACTGGGTATTGGATATAGGAAGTCCAATTCACATTTATAATTCTTTGTAGGGACTTCAAGTTAGTAGAAGATTCGAGAATGGCGAGAGATTCTTGAACATGAAAAATGGAAGCCAAGTTCCAGTCCTGGCGTTGGGAGTCCTCAAACTAGTTTTCGAGTCTTGTATAATCATTTTGAACGAATATCATTATTGTCCATCTTTTATTTTAAATATCATTATGTAGGCCAATTGGCCATGTATGGTTATGAACTATCCATAAAGAATGACATTTGTAAAATCATTTGGAATGGTTCTATTGTAATGAATGGATATATGAATAATGGCATTTATGTACTATCACGACCTGTTAGTATAGTGTACACGTCTAGCAAATGCCTTAGGATAGATAATGTCAGCGATGCGTACCTATGACATTGTAGGCTAGGTCATATTAACAAGAACAGGATAAACAGGTTGAAGTGCGAGGGTCTTCTCGACTTTAGCGAAAGTGGTTCACTTCCAACATGTGAGTCCTATCTTCTTGGAAGGATGACAAAATCATCTTTTATTGAAAAAGGTGAACGAGCCAAAGAAATTCTAAGTCTGGTACATACAGATATATGCGGATCCATGAATATTAGTGCCAGAGGTGGGTGCAGTTATTTCATTACATTTACAAACGACCTTTCGAGGTACGTGAGACATAAATCTGAGTCGTTTGAAATGTTCAAACGATATCGTAATGAAGTAGAAAAATAAACTAGAAGATGTATCAAAATCCTTCGATCAGATCGAGGCGATGAATATCTTTCCGAGGAGTTTCTGACATATCTCGAGAAGAATGGGATTCTCTCTCAGTGGACACCTCCAGGGACACCTCAGTTAAATGGAGTGTCTGAAAGGAAGAATCGAACCCTGTTAAACATAGTTCAGTCTATGATGGGCTTTGCTTCTCTGTCGCTATCCTTTTGGTGATATGCTCTGGAATCAGCTTGTTACCTTTTGAATAGGGCTCCGAGTAAATCCATTAACAAAACCCCATATGAGATATGGACTGGACGTAAGCTAACACTCTCACACCTTCGGGTCCAGTATTGCCCGGCTTATATAAAATGTTTGGAAATGGATAAACTTGGACCGAGGTCTGACCGGTGCCTATTTGTTGGATATTTAAAAGAGTCTAAGGGGTATTACTTCTACTTGGCTAAGGAACAAAAATTATTCGTTAGTCTTAGGGCTATCTTTTTAGAAAAGAAGTTCCTTGGTGAAGGAACTGTAGCCGCTAAGATTGAACTTAGTGAAGTTCAACAAGTAGAAGAACCGCCACACTTAAGGGACAACATAGAATCGGTTGTAATTAGATCACGCCCAAAGCCCACACAAGAACCATTAAGGAGATCCGGTAGGGTACCGAATCAACCGGATAGATACTATGATTTCTTGGTCCAGGATGGTGATCCTATTGAACTCGATGAGAACAATGAGGATTCGATCACCTATATGGATGCGATGCAGAGGTCCGACTCTGAGAAATGGCTAGGAGCCATGCAATCCAAAATGGAATCAATGGAAATCAATAATATATGGACTTGGTTGATCCGCTTAAAGGGATAAAACTCATTGGGTGTAAATAGATTTTCAAGAGAAAAAGGAGCGCAGACAGGCAGGTGGAGACCTATAAAGCCCGTTTGGTTGCCAAAGGATATCGTCAACGTTATGGTATTGACTATGACGAGACATTCTCTCATGTGGCAATGCTCAAGTCCATTCGGATCATGCTTGCTTTAGCGGCACACTTTGACTATGAAATCTGGGAAATGGATGTCCGAACAGCTTTCCTGAATAGTGAGCTAGAAGAGGAGATGTATATGATACAACCTGAAGGGTTCACATCCACAGACGAGTCAAAGGTGTGCAAGCTTCAAAGGTCCATCTATGGACTGAAACAAGCATCACAGAGTTGGAACATGCGATTTGATAAGTGTATCAAATCGTATGGCTTCGTTAAGAACGGAGAAGAACCTTGCATTTACAAGTGGGCTAATGGTTCCGTGATTGTATTCCTTGTGTTGTATATGGATGACATTCTCTTAATCAGGAATGACATCCCAGCATTACAAGGAATAAAGGTCTGGTTGTCATCTTAATTCTCTATAAAGGACTTGGTGAAGCCTCTTACATACTAGGTATGAAGATCTATAGAGATAGATTTAAGAGGCTTCTGGAACTGTCCCAGTCTATGCACATTGACACTGTGTTGAAGCGGTTTAGCATAAAAAATTTCAAGAAAGGCTATCTCCCGATAGGCATTGGAATTGCTCTCTCCAAAGAGGATTGTGCAACAACTCCTAAGGAGAGAAAGCGTATGAGCAGAATCCCATATACTTCGATAGTGGGTTCTATCATGTATGCTATGATATGTACTAGACCAGACGTGGCATACTTACTAGGCATAGTGAGCAGATACCAGTCTGACCCAGGTGAATCTCATTGAAAAGTGATAAATACCATCCTTAAGTATTTGCGAAATACTAAGGACCAACGGCTGATTTATAGAGAACCTGATTTGAAACTTATGGGATATACTGACTCCAGTTTCCAATCAGATAAGGATGATAGCAAGAGTGTGTCAGGATTTGTCTTCCCCTTAATGAAGGAGCGATCTGCTAGAAAAGTTTCAAGCAGCCTAGTATGGTGGACTCAGTATGCGAAGCAGAATACTTTGCAGCATCGGATGCAGCAAAAGAAGTAGTGTGGTTGCGAAAGTTTCTTGGCGAGCTGGAGTGGCACCTTCCCTGGATGGTCCTATTCTGGTGTATTGTGATAGCACTGGAGCCATTGCTCAAGCCAAAGAGCCGAAGTCTCATCACCGGACAAAGCACATTCTGTGGCACTATCACCTTGTACGAGAGATCATGGAACGAGGTGACATTGACCTTCAGAAGATCGATGGAAAGGAGAACCTGGCTGACCCCTTCACTAAAGCCATCGAAATTCAAGAGTTCGATAGTTGTAAATGAAAAATGGAAATAAGATTCTATACCGATTGGCTTTAGTCCAAGTGGGAGTTGTTGGGATTTGTGTCCCAAAGCCAATTGTCTAGGCTGTAGACGGTTGTGCCATTTTGTAATTGTATATGAATTTTTAATGAATAAAAATTATTTTTTTGGCTATTCATTATATTTATATTTTCCTGAAATGAACTCTTATATGATAGAGTCCTTAGAATTACATTATTTGATATAGAGAGGATATATCAAGTAGTTCTTAAACTGGTTCACAACCAAATGATACATTATTATAGGACGATAATGTATCAAGTGTAGGTTGTTATATGCCACATTTGTTGGTTGTCCTCTTAACCAAGGAGTATGGAGACACTGGTATGACATGCAAGTGAAATGTGTGGCATCTCACTGAACGTGACCATTTGCAAAGCTCCCTTCTGCCAAAAGGTTGCTCGCGAAGGGATATGAGTATATGTGTCCCTCGGACCTAGGCCACCATGGTAGCTTGCAAGCAACTCACTATACTTTGGTACCGGACCACCTGGATTTCTAATCTAGTGATGGAAGATTTCCGGGTGCAGTCAAGTACTTATGAAGCGATGGTGGATCAAGATGGAATTGACCCCTCCAAATAGTTTGGAGTGAATGGCTCATTGTGTCTCAATTTAGCAAATCCTTGGCCAGGATAGTTCTTGTAAGGAGTCACATAACTTGTAAAGTCGAGACACGATCTGGATAAACCAAATTAGGGTTGGTAGTCGAACCCTAGATCATCCTGAGCATTATGAGGTCAAAGGGATGAATTATGCGGTAACCATATGCCAGAGGTTCTAGAGAGGTGCTCTGTATCAACCTATCCAGACATCGGGTATCATTGCTAGATGAGGACTTTGACTGGTACTGAAAGTGTTCCAGTGCTACCGGCTTAGTGTTCGAACCTATGGGGTCATACACATTAGGGGTTTCTATATGATATTAAGGCTGATCGATGATTGAGAATCATTTGTCGTCACCAGAGGTCAATATGATTGACCATGTTCCAAGTGTCGATACTTGCTTGAGTCGACACTTGGAAAGTATTGACACTTGGCGATTTTGTGTGAGTCACTTGCTATGACGAGCAAAATTATGGAAAGAATTTGACTTCAAATTTTGAGTTCGAAATTTGAAATCTGATCGGTTTTGACTCGAAGCTATTATAATATGATTGTCATACTTGCCTTTTGTGCTTGGAACCTTTCTGGAATGCCTCCCCATCTTCTCCCCCAATCTCTCCTCCTTCCTCTTTCTTCCTTCCATGGCTGCCTCTTTAAATAAGAGTTATTTCTGGGCTGCTGGTTGATAGAAATTGGTTCTTGGTCTCTGAATCTCTTTGCTGCTGAGTTTTGAGAGGGAAGAAAGGGGCTTGTGAGGACTTGGATGTTGGGTGTGAGCTACTTAGCACTTAAGTTAGGTCTTGGGAAGAGAGCTAGTTAGGAAGGGTCCACCTTTCCTCCTCGTCTTCCAGGAAGAAGCAGATCGGTCTCAAGGATCCCAAGGAGCTAGCACTCTGAGGGAGTTGATTAGAGTTGAGCCCTAGTCTGAACTACCTGTAGAGGCCAGACACGTGTGTGGCTCAAGAGCACCGTCCTTGGAGCACCGCCGCTGCATCCATCAAAGGTATAACGGTAAGGTATCTTTATATCTTTGAGTTTTATCTTGTTTTTGATGTTTATTGCATGCTATATCATTATACTAGATCCTGTTGCAGGCAGATTGGTAGATTGTTTGATCGATCTACCAAGTCTTCCGCTGTGCTTGTTTTAAAATAGTCTTAAAATGCATGTTTCTGCTTTGCTGTTGCATATTGGTATGCTTCTCATTTCCGCCCTTCACCGTCGATGCACATGAGCCTGATGCACATGATCTGATGACTCTCCATGCTCTGTATGATGATCTGACATCGAGATTTGATCTGGTGCGATTCATAGCATGTGCAATAGATTTAAGCATGATTTTCAGTGCAATCGAGGCTAATAATGGTTAGGAAAGACTTTGCAGTCAAGCATTGATTAAGAGAGCTACAGGATGTTAATATAGATATGGTTTGGACTATTGGACTCCTGGTGAGATGCTCTTCATAGCAAAGGCTATAAAAATATAGGAAGAGAATAGAAGCTAGGTGTGAGGATCAAAAAATTGGAGAAGGGTCTCTAGAAAGCCTGCAGGGGTTGTGCTTTGAGATTTTGTACAAGGAATTTTGGTGTTTCTTGTAAGAGACCTGAACGAGAATGATAGTAAAAGTTCCCAATCTTATAAGTTATTTTTTTCATAGTAAATCATTGCATTCCCATCTAATTGTGTCTTGTATTTTATCTTTTCTTCCTTATTTTGCTACGTCAACATTGACAATCATGATCCTAAGAATGGGGATCCATATTACGCATTAGTGATCTCCTAATGAGAGTATTATCGATACAGTCGATATCATAATAACTGATATCAGAATAAAATGATACCATAATAAGGCATGCACACCCTATAACTACAAGTCATACTCTCTTATTACCTTGTTAACCAAACACTCCCCATACATATTGCCAACAAGAGGCCCATTCTATCTCCTTTCACCACATAAAATCTGATCACAAATGTTCATACCAATCTCAACATTCTAATTGACCATCATGGGCCACTAAATCAACACAAATTAGATACCCAAGCACCCTCAAATACATCCACATATCAGCAATCACCTATGATGGGGACATGGATTTGCATGAATCCCTGAGCAGCACGAATTTCGGAGCTCATGAATCATGATACAATATGAATTTCCATGTAAATAAATTGAAATTTGAAGATTATTTCATCCTCCACATAAGGTCCCCACATGAAGACACTTGATGCCCATGCATGCAGATTTTCAGATTTGGAGATACTTGGCAACCACATGGAGACACTTGGCACCCCATTTTGAAATCCCATGCATATTTTCAGATTTGAAGACACTTGGCAACCACATGGAGACACTTGGCACCCCATTTTGAAATCTCATGTAGATTTTCAGATTTGGTGTCCCCTTTTCATGAAATTTGAAATTCAAATTTATAACTACATTTTCCCCTCTTTTCATGTAAAATTTGAATTTCAAATGGGGCTTAGAAGGTTATACCCTAATCTCTTTGTAAAATAAAAAAGATGCTATTGATGAATAATTTTTTTTTTAGAAAAGAGTGACTCTTCTTTTGCTCCATGAGGAGAGGGTGTGAGGCCCAACCCCAAGACATGATGTGAGGTCATGTCTAGTTATCCCCTTCATTAATCCATCTTCCTTACCGCCCTCATGTCCTTTGAGATTCACTCTAACGGCTCCATTAGTGAGGTGGGTGAGATGCCATAGAGGTGAGAAATCTCTGCATAAGTATGGGTCCCAAAGTTCATGACAGTCCAGATTTCTACCTTCCATCTCCATTGTTCCTTCACCACCTTCTACCAAAAAAAAAATAGTAGTACCCTAATCTCGGTAACTTCTCAGCTCACCAACAATCCTATCCCTAATCCCGTTCCCCATCAATTTGGTATCAGAGCCCAGAGATTTAGGGTATCCATTATTTTCTTTTTATCCCATCTTATTCATGTTATTCTTGCTATTCTCTGCTTATCCCTGATTTATCCTAGAGTTATTCTCATCATCCCCTTCATCCATCTGCCTTCCAAACATCTCGTCCTCCAGAATCCTAATAGCCACCGCCCCTGGATCTCATGCTCCGCCACCCTGCCGGACGTGGATGCCCAGCCATCGAAGAACCGCTACCCTGCGGATGAGAACATCCACGAGGAAGCAGCCCGCCGCGAGCTAGCCACTCTACCGGTCAACTCATGGCGAGAAGGAGCTCAGGCTTGGATCCAGCCTCAACCACCGAACCAACCCCTATGCCGCAGATTTCCCCGCCGACAGCCCCACCGGAGGATCCACCTCCGTGAAGTCTGCACAGCCACCACCTGCGACCGTTTTCCTGTCCAGATTCAAGCCCCATCTCCGCACGCGAAGCCTCGCCATTGCTCGACGCCCTTCCACCCAGAGTCGTCCCCAGCTAGCCGACGTTTATCACTGGTTTTCCCTGCCTTCGGCCCTCCTCTGTTCCGACCTGCCGTTCTCTTCCTTCCCGCTTGCAACCGAACGGACAGCCCGTCGCTAGATCCGCCAAGCTCCTTCCCCCTATCGAAACAGCCACCGGAACCCCATCCTTGCCAGCCATCTTCTTCCCATGCCGCTTTTCCTCCCCCAGCTCCGTCGCCTCCTCCCCAGCCTTCGAGTACGTCCACTCCTTCCTTGACCGCTTATCCGACTCCAAGCGCTCCATCGAGGCCGCCCTCTCCCGTTGTCATGTCCTAGCCTTCGATACAGCCTCGGTCCCCAAACTGAAGCCCGAGCTCGAGCAGGTCTCCGCCTCCCATCGTCGGTGCCGGTGAAGATCACCGGTTCCGTCGAAATTGCCGGTGAAGTCCGCCGGTCTTCCTCGGTCTCCGTCCATGGAGAAGGAACTTCGCATGACTGTGAAAGCAGCTTCCATCTATGTTGCCGACTTCCCGTTCTGCACGGTTCTCAAAGCCTCATGGATCTCAAAGCTGCACCAATTTCAAAGCTGCACTAATCTCAAAGTTGCATGATTCTTAGAGCAGAGCTAATGAAAAAAAGAAAATAAATTCATGGTTATCTCAAACTGGAGTCTGAGCCTAACTCGACGGAGTCGAGTTCTCCCCATCTCAAGAGAATGATAGAGACATCAATCTGCATGGATCCCGGAGTAGCATGAATCACGATGCAGTATGAATTTCGATGCAAATAAATTTAAATTTAAAGATCATTTCATCCTCCACATAAGAAGGTCCCCATATAGAGATACTTGGTGCCCATGTATGCAAATTTTCAGATTTGGAGACACTTGGCAACCACATGGAGACACTTGGCACTCCATTTTGAAATTCCATGCAGATTTTCAGATTTGGAGACACTTGGCAACCACATGGAGATACTTGGCACCCCATTTTGAAATTCTATGCAGATTTTCAGATTTGGTGCCCCATTTTCATGAAATTTGAAATTCAAATTTGTAACTACATTTTTTCCTCTTTTCATGTAAAATTTGAATTTCAAATGGGACTTAGAAGGTTATAAATATGCCCCTAATCTCTTTGTAAAAAAATTGATGCTATTGATGAATGAAAGTTTTTTTTTAGAGAAGAGTGACTCTTCTTTTGCTCCGTAAGGAGAGGGTGTGAGGCCCGACCCTAGGACATGATGTGAGATCATGTCTAGTTATCCCCTTCCTTGATTCCATCTTCCTTACTGTCCTCATGTCCTTTGAGATTCCTCTAATGGCTCCATTAGTAAGGGGGATGAGATGCCCTAGAGGTGAGAGATCTCTCCGTGAGTATGAGTCCCAAATCCATGAGAGTCCAAATTTTTACCTTTCACCTCCATTGTTCCTTCACCACCTTCTACAAAAAAAAAAAGTAGTACCCTAATCTCGGTGATTTCTCAGCTCACCGACGATCCTACCCCTGATCCCATTCCCCATTAACCTATAAACCATCTGATATAAGGCATCCCAATTGGAAAGTGGGTACATACCTCTCTTCAAACGAAGAAGATTTTATGGTTAAGTTAAGATGCTTAAACTAATATCTAATGCTCATACTTGGCTCTCATCATAGAGCTCCATAAGCTATTATGCTTAAGTATATATCTCGCAATATATTTGGCGATCAATGACTCCCTCTTAATCAATAAAGATTGGATTCCCAGATCCTCGCTTGGAGAGACTGATAGACAAAGTCCTATGCTATTAGGTGCAACCACCTCATCTCACCAAAGGATCCCTAAATAAAGTTCTTGAACATGCGTTCCATTTTCTACAAGGAAGACTTGAGGAGAAAAGCATTGGTTATGAGATACACAAGAATAAAGCTAAGCATGGATTTCACCAAAGTTACCCTTGCCATCATAGATAAACTATTAGACTACCATAAAATAAAGAGCCATTAACTATTAGATTTTATCCTTTTCTTATAGGGCAGGGAAGCAATAAAGACTACATGATATTAACTGAGATGATATGGCATAATAGATTATTCTTTTTATTTGATAATGTGATATATGGATAATGATGTGATATGTATTGTAAAATTTTCTATCCAAAAGTATCCAATTGCCAGTGTCATGTCATCATCCGTATATTGCATCATTGCTTATATGCCATGTCATCATCTATGCACTATAAATTATGTATTTAGTCCTCCAAGTTTCACAAAGGCTTTTATATAATCTTTCTAATTTAAAAAAATCTCTAATTAGGTTTTTTGATTTTAAGTAACTCTGTTATTAATATCAGTATCATTAAAATTGATCCCATGCAATATACAGGATATGATTTTTTTTTCTTTTTTACTAGTTATTTTTGAAATACAATTTAATAGCATAACAAATTATAATATATAAAATATTGTAATAGTCAAATTTTTATTGTATATTAAAAAAATAAGTTTTATTAATGGCCAAGCATATAAAAATCCATATCATTAATGCAGACATAGAGTTTAAATAAATTGAGCCTCTAGTTTAGATACATATAATAGATATTAGATGAGACCGAAAGAACATACAGAGTTCTAAAAATCAATTCAAGATTAATACACATGTAGTTATGTACTTATCAAGATTATAGTATGTACATACTTCTTGATATTCACATTTTATATTTAAATGAATTAATTATACAAAAAATCATAAATTATTTTGGGGGTTTCAATTTCTTGCTGCACTTCAATTTAGTACAATTAGGTAATCAAATTTTCAAATTTTTTGAAATCGGATCCTAACTATAAATTTTGCTTAGCTATCACATGACTTGTTAAAAGTTACTGATATGTCTTTTTCTTGGTTGAAAGCTCTAAAATCCCCTTTCCCTGCTCTTCTCCCATACGTCGACAAGGTTTTTACTTCTTAGTTCCATCCATCCTTTCCATGAGGATCCATTTTTTTGTGAAAAAGTTAGTCAACTTTTCTATTGACCAACTTATCCTTATTCTTTCACTTTTCAAGATGAGTATGTTACTTTTTCTGGATAGCATTTATCCATGAAAAAAAAAAATTTACTTAGTGGCTAAATCTTTTTTCTGCCCGCCAATAAAGTAACATTCAATTTTGTTACTAAAATATCCTACTCCTAATTTTCAATGCCTCATCATTCAATGTCCAATAATTCAGTTATCCTTTATTCCCAAACTCTAGTCTCATAAAGAATGTTATGGAAAATATGGATAAATTTTACTAACTTATCTAGAAAAGTAATAATATAAAAAAACATAGATAACAAATTTCAAAGCTATTTTTTCATGTATAAAAGACACGGATAAATCATTTTTCTGTCTAAATATTATCTGAAAAATATTTATCTAAAAAAATATAGATTTTTAGCTAAATTTTTTATCTGTAAAATGACGGGTCCTTAGTAATTAGATATCGACGATGATTATAGGGTGTGCAGTGAGAGTGAGAATAAGAGAACAGTGTTGGAAGAGAAATATAACACTCAATAGTCCAAGCTAGCCTATATCCAAGCCTATAATCTAGCCTTTTATCATATCACCATCTCTATTGGTTAGTGAGAAGGAAACAAAAGGAAACGGAGAAGCAAAGGACTAATTTTTACGGTGTTCTGCGATCCTTCCTCACCCAAATAATGGAACCAAGAAATCAAGAAACATGTGAAACAAAAGCGAAGAAATATGACAACTGTTCCAATCCATCACTTGGGGGCTCTTGAAAGCTGATTTATTATTATTTTATTTTTTTTTTTTAAAGCTTGACAATCTATATGACAATATTTAGAGCACAGGATGTAGTAGTAACTCATTACAAACACTTCTCTCTCTCTTTTTTTTATTTCTTTTTCATTTTCTTTTTCTTGAAGATAAGGGAGGCCAAAAGAGTTATCCAAGGTTTAAATAATATGTGGTCGAGCATGTGCAGAATAGATCAGTACACAAACTTCCTGGAGTGCCGTCCCAATTTGACATGCAACCACTCGAAGGGGATGCAACCATGGTAATGATAACCATAGGATATTAATTATTATACTGGATGGATGATGTCATCGAGCAACTGCAAACACTCTAGAAGATAAGAGACTTCTCCAAAATATTGATTTGGACGACATCAATCAATAAGTAGCGACGAGAATCCATGCATCCCTTTCACCGAAATTACCCTCTCCAAGCTCAAAGAAAGGGATTCCCTAGCATCGTACATCTAAAAACACTTTGAAATTCTAACTAAAGGCTTCTAATAAGTTCAATATCAAGCATCGATTTCCAGCTGCAATACAAAGGATGAAGGTCCTAAAATAGTAAACTCAAAGAAACCTCGTTCCTTCGTTCCCATCAATCCAACTTCTTGAGAAAGCTAGAAAATGAAAGAAGAGAAAAAAAAAAAAAGAACTAATAGTTAAACGTGTACCATTCCTCCAAATTCAAAATAATTCAATCTTTCTTTCTCAAATCAGAAAATGTGACATCAAGAAACCATGAAACAGAGAAACAAATATAGGAAAATAAAATATATAAACATATTTAGATCCAATCACTTGAACAATCATTTCTTATGTAATCCATTTGAAAAAAAAATAGAAATTTGATAGCCTGATCGTACTAAATGAAAGTTCAGGAGAAAACTGAAAATTTCAAAGTAGTTCAAGTCGTTATCACGATTAATCCTATTTAAATATATGATATGTGGATAATATATTGGCTTTAAGCGGTAAAAAAACATTAGATTTAATATTAATGACAATTCTATTAGGTTGAATTATTAACTTACCATATTAAATGTCTCACGGCCAAGCAAAATGCTGAAGAAACAAAACGATATAAATACATAATTTTTTTTTTTTTTTTGTGTCGAAGCCAAGAACAAACGGACAAAATCATCCACCAAACTAAATAAGAATCAAGGACCAAAAGCCAAATCATCTTTATTTCCTGCATTTCCTTTCAAAAGATACTAACGTGATCAGTGACATCCACCTAACCAAATAAAGATCAAACTAAGAAAAAAAGCCAACACGTAGAAGCCAAATTTACCAGAACCATCTACATCCCCCGTTGAAACATATGAACATGAACAAGATCATCCACCTAATCACATTAAAAACCCACAACTAAAAGTAGCCAAACGAAATAAAAACCAACAAGCAAAAGTCAAATTATCCAAACAGTATCACGGTGGTGCCCTCGTCCGCGTTCACCATGGCTCATGGGGTTATCCGTTATCCATGTCCCGCCGAGCGGCCACCTGGATTCTAGACGTATCCCGCACGGTTCCAACGAGCCGTATATCACTGTCACATGCCTTCCGGCTGACGGCCCACGTGTCCGCGAGCGGGACAAGTGGGCCCACGCTATCCCACAGGTCCCCGTCTCTAATTAATTACGCGCGCGTAACCCACGCCCTTCAGGATATCATATTCATATCCTGGACCACGGCCTTCGATGTCCTCCAACTATCCCATCCGACGGCCGATATCGCTCTCCCCCCCGCCCCCACGCCCGCGGTATCTTGCTCCGCTCTCCCTCGCCAACCCTCCCGCTCTGGAGAGCACTCTCTTTGACTGGGGGGTGGGGAGTGGACGGTGCGAAAGGGCCGACAGCTGAAGCTTCCTTTTTAAACCCTCGGGGCGGATGTCCGTCCTCCGCGTCCTTCTCGTCCTCCTCCTCCTCCTCCTACGCGAGGGGATTTCCTCTCGGGCCCTTTTGCTCGGAGATTTCTCCCACCGATGTTCGGAGAGTGCGGGCTCCGGCTGCCGTGCCTCGGCCGCCGGAGGCGGCGGGCGGCGGCGGGGGGGAAGGAGCTGGAACCGGTGCTGCTGGTGTCCGGCATCGGGGGATCGGTCCTGAACGCGAGGAACAAGAAGACCGGTCGGAAGATCTGTGTCTGGGTCCGGATTCTTCTGGCCAATCTGGAGTTCAAGAAGTATGTGTGGTCCATGTATAATCCGGAGACTGGTATCAGCGATTCCATTCCCTCTTTCCCTCCCTCCATCTCTCTCTCAAACTCGCTGATAGGGTTGGGATTTTTGGACCTGTTTTGGTTCTGTGAATGGATTGATCGAAGTGGATTGTGTAGCCACCGTAGCTCATGTTTGACGATTCGAGAAAATAGAGTTTTTTTTTTTTGGGTTGAAAAAGAAGAATCTTGTAGGATTATTTTATTGGCTAATGATAATTAAAAGCCGACCCCAAAAAGGGGTGGGGACAAGCATGGTCGTTATAATATTTTTTCTTCTTTTCTGTTTCCCTAAAACAGAAGTATGTGAAAAAAATAAAATCCTTTTTGGAGCTGAACTGAAGTATATTTGTGATCAAATTAGTAGGTGGTTTGGTTTGGCAGGATATGTAGAGTCACTCGACCAGGATTATGAACTTGTAGTTCCTGAAGATGACTACGGCCTACATGCAATCGACATTTTAGATCCATCATGGGTAAGTTGGATTTGACGATCCTAATTGATTGTTTTCAACCAAAAAAAAGAAAGAAAGACAATCGAGGTTGATTGTTTCAAGGCTTCACGTCACAAGCCTAGGAAATTTGAAAATTGAGCGATTAACTCATTTTTCTAATTTCCATAGTCTGCTGTTCCTATCTTGATTCAGTATACCAAGTTGATTGATATATCATATTTATCATCCTTTTGTTACTAGATGCTTGAAACTATTCTTTCTTCTATTGTGATATTCCAGTGGGCTAAATGCTTGCATCTGACCAACGTATATCATTTCCATGATATGATTGACATGCTTATTGAATGTGGATATGAGATAGGAACCACACTGTTTGGCTATGGATATGACTTTCGTCAAAGCAACAGGTAGGATGTTGTTTACTGTTCAATCTGTGCTTGTTGAAGCTAGTTAATTATTTTCACCAATATGCCATGCAAGACAATCTATAATTCTATGTGTTTATCGGTTCCCCAAGCTAGTGTGTGAAAAGTGTGGGATGTTTTCATCATTGAATGTTATGTGTTGTTTACAGAATTGATAAAACATTGGATGACCTGAGAATAAAATTGGAAAGTGCCTATAAGGCTTCTGGAGGGAAAAAAGTGAATATAATATCACATTCTATGGGTGGATTGCTTCTTCGGTGCTTCATATCACTATACAATGATGTGCGTATTTTTCCTTTTTTACCTTTGTCATTATAAAAATCACTGTCATTTAGTTGGTCATGGTTATGGTTATAAACAATAAGGATCATGCAATACTTATACAAGTGGAATGAAATTTTTATAATTTATCAGGTGTTTGCAAAGTATGTAAACAAGTGGATATGTATAGCATGCCCCTTTCAAGGTACCTATTTAGAAGGAAAACTTTCCCTCCTATATTTCATGTACATTTAATTAGGGTTCTTGATGCTCATGGATCATGTAAATTTTTTTCCAAAGTTGAATTTACCTAGATAGATTCATAATTGATTTCTACTTTGGGGCTTTTCTTTAACAGGTGCTCCTGGATGCATCAATGATACCCTTTTAACTGGACTGCAATTTGTTTATGGTTTTGAAAGCTTCTTCTTTGTTTCTAGATGGACAATGCATCAATTGGTAATCTACGTTACCTGGACTCTTGTGTCCACATCCTAAAATCGATATTGGATATGTGACCTAGTCAGATATACATCAGACACTTGCATACTTATAAACATTATTAATTTAGTTTTTAGAATTGTTAGAGAGTTGATCCCTCCAGCAATTAGTTTGACCCGCTATAATAATGTTAAAATGAGATTTTGTTCTTTTTAGAGTTGGTTAAGAATATGCATATTAAAATAATTTTATAAATTGTCATTTTCCTAAAATTTTTATTTTAACTGGTAAGTTTGGATGAGAAACATGCATATTGGAAGATCTTAACAAATAATATCCTTTAATATTTTCTTTTATAAATTACTTGATTTATTTTTTTAGTTAAAATTATTTTTTTCTATGTATCCATGTATCTCTTTTTTTGTTCTCCTGTTACTGAACAAGACACTTGGACGCATGTCTGGATCTGATTCTTGTGTTGGTGTCCATGCAACATTGCTGGTAATTCCTTAACATGTAAGTTTATTTCATTGTGAACCTAAGTTAGTATAGGACTATGGGTGTTAAAAAACTTAAAAAATAACAACAACATGATCATGCATCAATTTTGAAGGAAAATCAACCTGCAGCTGCATAATGCTGATCTTCCTTTCAGCTTTTGTTTTTGTTTTAAGATCATGGTGAGTTTCCCACCTGTCCCCCAATTTATAAACATAATATATACATTTGTATTTGCATGCATGTCTGCATGTGCATGTGCATGTGCATGAATGTGTGTATATTTCAATTTAATTCTGCTTGCTTAAGTTCTGATACAGTCACCAGATATCTTCTCAAGAGTTTTGCTATGCTTTTCAAAGATGCCAGCTGCATGTCTGTCCTAAAACCATAAAAACATCTTCTTTGGTTCATTGTATATCATTAAGTTGGAAAGAAGCTTAAGATGACCATAAAAACAGAAAGAGCTTTCATCTTTTCGACCAGAGGAAAATAATGCTTAAACCAATTTGTTGCAGGAAGAACTTTTCATATTTTCATGACCTTATCTGACAGAGAGAGCTAACTTAACCAAATTGTGCAGAGAAATTTACCATGCACAATGCCAAAACTAATTTGTTGAAGATATGTATCACTTCTATGAAGCAAGACAATGTTCAGTGAAACCATTTGATGAACTTTGCAGTTGATTGAATGCCCATCTATCTATGAAATGCTGCCAAACCCAGAATTCAACTGGAAGCAGCAGCCTGTGATTCAAGTCTGGAGAAAACCATCTGAAGACAATGAAGCAGTCAAATTGGATGTCTATGATCCAACAGCATGCATCTCTTTGTTTGAAGAAGCTCTAAGGGATAATGAGGTATTCATTTTCTGGCTTATATAAAAAGGCCTTTTTAGACCATTTGCAGGGGTAGGTACCGACACAGATATATATGACCTGTTTCATGTCTGCTTATTGTTTGTGTAGTCAATAGTTAGTCATCTCATAAGTCTAAAACAAAGATTAAATGCGGAACATTGTCTTCCAGAGAACAAGTTGAAACTCCAAGAACTTAACAAGAGTCAGAACTTGAATAAGCTATAGTGTAATTGATTAGCAACTAAATTAATTATATTAGCTATCATTTTGCTACCAAAAGGGATAGTGGTTCTTAGGACCTGCATTGAACTACTTCATGTAATCATCAATTTCTAGCATCCTTTGAGCTATTCCTAGATATTTAGCCAATGGAGTTGTGACTCTGCTACATCTGCTACATTGTCATTAGCATACAGGCAGCTATTCCTATCCACTTCTATTAATGAGGTCCAACTTAACTGAATTTCCTTGTTAATGTAAATAACTATGGAGGGAGCGTTAGTGAAAACTTAGAGTAAGAGTTAGCAAGCAAAATACACGTAACATTTTATCAGTTGCAAAATATCAATTTACATATGTTTGATCATGTTCAGTTCTGTTGGTGAATATTACAAGGACGAAGATACTTGAGGTGATACATGGCCATATATATTATAGAGCATCAGAGTATAAAGAGGGTTGCTAGTTGGATGATCTTTAGTCCTCCTTTACCTTTAATCGAAAGAGTTTTTTTGCCTGGTGAGATTTCATATTCAAGTTAAAACATGACATACAACTAAAGTTATGCATTCATGCATTATTCTTACATGCAATTTGATACACCTGTAGTCTAGCTCAAACGTGCTATTACATTAAAATAATGATGATTTAAGAGGTGGTATGTACAATCAATATTACGTTGGCTATGTATAAGCATGCTATATATAAGAATGCTATAGGAGTTATGTACTGCATATGCCAATACATAACTTTTTTTTTGAGGTTGGACTCTGGCACATGACTGGCTGCATGACTAGCATGACACAGGATGATATGAAACCATATCATGACAAACTGTGTTGTGCATATTATTTTGTACAATGGTAGTTGCTTTCTGGTATGTTGTGGCACACTATATTTTAATCCATGATTCAAAAAATGGCTCAACTCTTAAAATACTCATGCAGTCTAATAGACTTGGCAACAATTTAGCCAGAAATTTGCTCATTTAGTAGTTTCTTCCATGGAATTGGTTCTTGACAGGATACTGCTTTTCTCTTTATGCTTTGAAAGGATTGTATCATTGCTCAGGCATCTATAACTGAGTCAGAAGCTCAATATAAGAATGACTATAATGGACATGTATCAAAGCACCATGGTGCACATTGCACCATTGTTTATACAGATATTAAAATACTTCAAATTATATTAGCAAGCTCCATGTAGAAAAGACCTTCATCTTAACATAATCCCAAGTGTAAACTGATCTTACAGAAGAACAATCACTTTGTACCTGAGTACTTTTTTCTTTTCTTTCCTGGTTCATACTAGCTTCCCCTGTTTATGTGAATGTAATCTTAAAAATTCTCCTTTTGTGACATTTCTATTAGAGTGAATCATTAAACTTCTCATGACTTTATTGGTACATTGTTAAGGAAAATTGTGTTTGATTTGCTTAAAAGGTGTATAAAACTTTGGAATAACTTCAGGGTATAGGTAATTATTTTTGTTACCTGTAAGGTCTCTTTGGTAAGCTTCTTCTTACAAGAACTCATCTGAAGTGTAACCTATACTAGATTTTCTTTTCCTATTACTTCTGTCCAGTTATTTTTATGCGACTGTTGTAATTGATACATTTTTTAGGATTTGGATGTTACTTGTGTCATGTGACAATACCGATCACTAAGCTTGTCAAAATTGTAACCGACTCATTTGGAGTTGATCATTTTCGGAATTGAATAGTGGCATCTTTATATATATATACAATTAAATCCTCAGTTTATGCATGCTTATCCATTTCATTTTCTGACTTCTTGTTGTAGCTGACATATAATGGAAAATCTGTTGCTGTACCATTTAATTTTTCCATCCTCAAATGGGCTGTTGATACTCGCCAAATTCTTGACAATGCTCAATTACCAAGCAGCGTTGGCTTCTATAACATATATGGGACATCATTTGACAGTCCATATGATGTCTGGTATGTAATTTTAACTATTATTTTTGTACTCTAGTTTTAAGGAAATGCTAATATGACTCTAATTTATCTTCCAAGTTTTTGAAGGCCATTCTCTATTTCATTTTATTAAATAAAGGATCATGTTTGGATATGTTCTTGAGATTCTTTAATTTTACAGCCATTTCATGATCTGGTCTAATTGCAGTATATCTTTCCTCAAAAAAAGTATACTGGCATTTCGCTTAACTTGTATCCTCAGGTCTATTCTACTGTGGCTTTCAACTTGGTGTCTAACAGGTTGGGCTTAGCTTTTTGTTGCATAACTTATGCCTGTCTCATTGTTTAGTTGCTGAGTGATCTCTCCCAAACTCTATAAGCCTGTACTAATCCCATAACAACCCAACTAAGCATGATAATTGTTTCTACCTTTGATATTCTGTTGCTTGGCTTGGGCCTTTGCTATGTTTCTCTTAACTTGATTTCTTCAGACAATCAAAATATCACCTGGGTTACAAAGGCTAGGATTGAGAATGCATATTGAGCTGACTGAGGCCTCAGCTTTTAAAGAAATCCAGGGTTAGTGTATTAGTGTATGGACGCCTGTTCATATCCCTCAGCTAGGCTTGTTGGCAGCCATATTTGTCATTTATATGTTTGTTTATAGGGATCAATAGTAGTATTCTAATATAGTAGCAGTAATATGAATATTGAAAATTTATTATATTAATACTGTTTTTATCCATGCCAACTACCATTCTTCAAGCAGATAGTAAACTCATTAGGAAATGCTTACATGTGGTAAACATTGGAAGCTTTATGCATCAACTCTCCTACCGCTCATGCCTATCAAAAGTCAACAAATCCCTGCTTTCCGAACAGGAATTTCAGAATATGATACTCTACCTCTGGTACTTAATGGAAACAGCTATCTGTGCTTTTTTTTTTTCTTCTTCTTCTTTTTTCTTTCATGGTTGATATAATTCCCTTATCAGTTATGATTTCAGAAGAAACTGTGTATACAGTTTCTGTAAATATTAAGAAGACACCGGCCAAACTTTAAGGTTAGTGCTTCTCTTCTTCAGACCATGTGTGAAATAAGTGAAAATTCAAACTTAGTCCTTGATCTTATCCTTAGAAGGGAGACCATCTTTTTCTGTCTTTATTTTTGTCATTTGTTTTTCTTTTTCTTAACTTTATTTTTTGGAGTGAGGTCAGTTCACTTTTTGTTGTGGTTGAGTGTAAAGGTGCTCCAATAATGCTCTTTTCAAACATCTTGTGCTGTAATAGCTTGTCAACTAGTATACTATAAATGAAAGAAATAAAGACTTACTGTACAGGGACTGTCGGTTGGCATGATAAATATGACATGGTAGGACTGCCAATCCCTTACAGCATGTGGCATTGGCACAGTACTGGCTGCATGTCAGTGCTTGGCATGCAAAGGTCATGCCAAGCAAAGGTCATATTTGGCAATTGGCACAACATGGTATAATACGTACTAAACAAAGGTCATGCCAAGTCGACAAGGCACTATCACACCATGCCCTAATTCTTAGTTTGTATCTAACAAATCTACTAAGCCTGTGACTACAGAATTATCTTCAAAAATCATACCAAGTGCAGTTGACTTCAGCTGATGGTATAATAAAAAACAAATCCAATAGTTGATTAAAGCAGATAGATGATTATCTTTGATGATAAAATTAATCTGCACATGGACAGGAAAGCATAAAATGTAACAGTAATACAAGCTTATGATCTTCTGATGGAATGCACAAATTTTATTTTATAGGGACATTCATCATCTCTTTAAATACTTCCGTGTCATTTGTTGCATTTATAAAGCATTGGTGGATTGGAGTGGAAGGCAAGTCGAAAGATTTGATCCAAAACAATCATTTGTCTTATTTATTATTATATAAAGACATCACTAGTTCGCAAAATGCAAATTTATATTTTCAGTTTCTTGAATGTAGCGGGGTTGCTTATGTATCGCTTTAGTCACCACGATCCCTATTATAATCTTGCGGGCTGCAACTAGTGACACTATTAGTGCAAATAGTTCCCAACCCTCTGGCAGAACTTTTTATGCATCTCCCTGCCACCGATATACATTGTATACCATCTTGGCTGTATTTAACACAACATAGTAAAGTCCAGTCCTCTGGGATCGGAACACCAACACCACCTGATGTATCTATGAAACTCTTCAAAGAGAACTAGTAAGAGACTTTATGATTGTTGAATGTAAGAACAGGGTTACTTTGTATATATTAGCATGGAGGTACGCATGCTCCACAATAAATAGTTTAAAAACATCTTAGCCATGGATTATTTCTAAGCTAGTGTCTATCTCGTTGCAAATTATCCTCCATGATAAAGTTAAGGTTGTTCAGACTTCAGAATCTATAGAATAGATAATTCTTCGATCTGCTGCTGGCTGCCTCGTGACTGGATTCATCAGTAGTGCTGTGAATAACCAACAACGAAATCCTCAAGCCTACAAATTTCAGAATTTTTTGTTATAAATGAATGTTTTCAGCCTTAATGTTTTTAATGTGTTTATAACAGCTCTTGCATTTCCATTCTATTATCCATTTTTGCATCATTGGATAAATGTTCACATGTCAGGTCTGCCTAAAACTGTGACTGGTCAATATCATGGATACAAGGGGCAATAATTGCAATATAAGATTGCACTGGATAACTTGTATTTCTCTTATGCTATTGTTGATGTATAAATACAAATTCTATAACAGTACCATGAAAAGATACTGATTTCAGAAAATGGTTGCTATTGCTAGAACAGCTAGTATTTATATTGTTGCGTTCCTAGTGTGGGGGAGGAGGTAAACAGCCATCAGAAATGGCCATGTTCAAAATATTGATTGCTGAGAACTCAAGTAAACAGCTTTTGTGAGTTTCATTCCATTCTTTTTCCAGTTCCACTGAGGAAATTATTCTCAGCTCTGTGATGTATGTTTGCAATAATGTTCCCTCCAATTCCTACAATGATTATCACTTGTATATTTCTCTTAAAAGAATTGCGTGGGCTGTTGTTTCCAGTGTCCCACATATAATTGACTTTAGATAACTAACATTGAATTATCTTCACAGTTCCAGACTTTTCCCCTTTCAGCTCCTATCAACTATTAATATTATGCAACATAAAAAATGATACCAAATCTCTCAACTAACCTTCAAAAATTTATTTCCTCTTCTTCACCTATTGCATACAATGCAACATGTTGAGCCTGATGCCCACCATGATAGTTTAGGGAATTAAAAGACTAGATTATTTCACTCCTTTTTTTAAAACAGATCATTTTATAGGAGGGAATAATATCCTATTAACTTGCAAACCAAACTCCGTAAACTTTTGCTGGCAGACTTATTTTTGTATATTTTTGCATGTTCAGAAGTGATCTGTCTCTTCTTATAGGTTGCCAATCTGTCATGCTTGCTTTTATAGAAGTGATAATTGTTTGTCATTTTTAGATTGTGATAATAATCATTACTTGTAAGCCTTGTGCAGACTATTGGCAACTGCATTTTCAGATAAATATTTTATAGGAATTAGCTAAAGTAAGAATCTTAACATGCTTCTACTTGTTTGTTGCAGCTATGGATCTGAAACATCACCTATTACTGACTTGTCAGAAATATGCCACACCATGGTATCTGATGCATCTTCTCCTTATAATTTATGCTTTTTAATGTTGTTCCAATCATTGATTATAGAGATATCTGAATTCTTGATGGTTGGTTCTCAGCCTCAATACACTTACGTGGATGGAGATGGGACTGTTCCTGCTGAATCAGCTATGGTAAATGTTAAATATGAAAATTGTGTAATGAATAAAAAGAAAATGGAAACTTTTCAAAGTATGAGAAAATAGTTGTTCTTATTGATGAAAGAAATTTTAGCTTTAGTCATATCTAAACTATAACCATAAATTGAAGTAACATTGCATGCCAGTTTGTACCAATCACGTGGTTCCATCTGCTACTTGGTGGTGTGCCATACCCATACATGGTATGACATCTCAGTTCTTCTGTACCAGCACCAACAGGCATACCATGTTTGGTGCAGTACCATATTGTACCAGTTTGGTTCCCGTACATGGTGACTGTGGTGGTACACTAAATTTTGAGTCATGCATTTCAGGTTAGACTGATACCAAAACCCATTCTGATCTGACTGAAGGCCATCACATGTAGTTATCTACTCCTGTTTTTTGACCAGTATTGAGATACTTTAATTAATATCTAGTTCTCCGCTCCTGCTTATTCATTTTTAGTCTTCCTAAGGTGTGAATCTTCTTGCTCTTGGATAGCAATAGCTTCATTCCAAATTAGATAAGTTATTGAAATGTTCAGCATGTTATTTTCTTTCTCAAACCACTGCAAGACTCAAGCAAAACCTGAGTTCTTAAAAAAATCGTACTTTTTGTGCTCAGTTGCATTAATAAGTCATTGTGTGAAAGATTCATTCATCACTGACTGGCTCCTAAATTCTGGAGCATAATCAACAATGTCTTGTTACTTGTGAAAATTGCATACATGGGCATTGCCATTATAGAGTGACAGGTTAGGTTTAATTTGACATAATCAAGCCCTTCTCCTCACTGAATTACTGCCCCAGCTAAAAACTATCTTGGTCATAAAGTTTTGATTAGCTTTTCAACTCTTCATGATCCCTCAAGGAATTCATGCATATGAAATGATATGATCCAAAAACAGTGGTTTCAAAGCTTTCTCGGTTCTTGAAAGGATTTGGTTCACATTTGCAGAAGTTTGGGAAATTGAAAGACATTCTATGAGATTCAGTGCATTGGATTGTTAAAAATTATTTGAGTAATCCATCCTAGGAAGGCATCTCATTCTTGGTCCAAAGATTGAGAAGCTTTTATAAGCATTGCGATAGCTGTTATTTTCTTTTGTCTGTGTTTCTTCATGTTCTGCGGTGCTTGTCATGATCATGCATCAGTATTTTTGAGTCTCGATGGTGTGAAGATTGGCTTTTAAGAGCGTTGTAAACATGGTTTCAGAAACCATCAGAATAGGATGGTTCGGTCAATACCCGTACCATTCCAACATGAAACTGGCACCTGTAGTTGCTGAAACCCTGTAGATTGGTACATTCCAACCATACGAGTCCATACTGGTGCAATCCAGTAGTTTTTTGTTTTTTAAAAATCTGTCAATATCGGTACGTGTCATCGGTACTGGTGCTACTGGATACAAGATTCAGTACTGGTATTTAAAATCCTTCTTGTAAAGCATTCTTAATCCATGTTGTTGGAGGCTTCATCTCTTTGCTGTTCTTTTCCTTTATACTCTTTTTTTGATATTTAATTTCTTTTCATTTTTTCTTTTTGATCAGGCTGATGGATTTTCAGCGGTAGCAAGGGTTGCAGTTAAAAATACCCACAGAGGTTTGTTGAAAGACAAGAAAGTGTTTCAACTTTTGAAGCAATGGTTAGGTGTGAACGAGAACTCACAGCACTCCATGTCAAGTTCCAAAGTGATGGATATTTCTATAGTGCCAATTCCAATTGAGTTGGCTACGAGGGATCTTTTGTAGTAGTCATGAATCTTCCTTCAATTCAAGTGATGATGTAATACAGAAATCTTCATGAAAGAAGTTTAAAAAGCTGAGATATGGTTTCTTCTGGATATTTTTTTTAGTGGTGCCTGGACGACTGTCATCTCACGGACTACCGGTTGGTGAAAACAGTGTGTTACAGCAGCTCTTACTATGAAGCCTTTTATTTTCCACATATTGATTGTAGTCATTGGTTACATTTGCCGTGCTGAAATGTTCGTTATGCAGTACCTATCTCGACATTTCATTTTGTTGGTCTGTACAGCATCCTAATAAGCATCTTTGTAACGGCAACGGCCATTGTGCTGAGTGTAATAAATCTGGAGTTAAAACCTCATCTGTGTTGGTAGCTAATCTTATTGAAGCACCGGATATATGTTTTCTTATTTTTATCTAATTTTCTATAGGACTTGTTGGGATATCCTGATTCAGCTACGAATCAGACTTATCGAAGTCCCGATTTTTCGAACTACGGACTTTGGACTAAGCGAAGGTCAACTGTAAGCAGCTCAAGGCTTCACACCGAACTACAACATCCGAAGGCCAGTCCTTCGGGTAGCACCTTCGGTCCCGGTCGAAGTTTGAACTACTCATCGATTTTCGAAGACACGAACTTCGATTTCCGTCGTAGACATGATCTCCGGTCTCGAGGAAATATGCAAGCTCTGTTCAAAAACGAAAACCGTAACCAACGGTTATAATCGATACTCATCATGCCATGATTATGGCGTGCAATTCTTGCAGCCATGCTTCCGATCTAGCCGGAATCGTTCATTGACAACCCACGATCGCCAATCATGGGAGTGAATGGCTCCCCATGATCTCTGGGAAAAGAGCGGATCATAGACCGGATGCCATCTTTTAAATATGGGTAAGAAGAATGGCTCGAGAGGTACGCGTGAATAATCTCGCACATACACATTTTCAATCTCCAAGAACTCTTTTTCTCTTCCACTCTCGACATCTTTCCTATTCTGTGGCTGGAATCCACCACTGACTTAGGCATCAGAGTGTCCTCCGCCGGAACAACTCCGGCAAGGGACCTGTTTTGCAGGTGAACCAGGGAGCGGTTCTGACCGGTCGATCCAGGGACTCCACGCCAACAGATTGGCGTGCCAGGTAGGGGGGCGTATTACTAACATATGTTAAGCTCCCTCCCAGACAAGGGGAAGAAACAAAGAATTTTTTGATGGCAAGAGGAAAAGCTCAAAATGCTTCAACAAGTCGGAGTCGTGCTCCGTCTCAGAGGGGTGCACCCCCGAAGGAGAACAATGTTCCACCTCCCACGGTTACTGTGGGAGCACAGCAGTTCGAAGCTCTTATGAACCAGGTCGCCAACCTGACGGCCATGGTTCAAGAGTTTCAAGATAGAGCCTTTCCGGTGGCAAACCCACCGGCTGTTTCTAGACATAGCTCTCGATCCTGAAGAAGGAGAGCACCATAGGAGGATTCAGTGCATCCCTCCCCCATTCTCGGCCCTCTCCCGAAGGCCGAACTTCGAGACTGCCTAGGTTTGCCGATTCCCCACAAAAAGGGAAAAGGCCTAAACAAACTTCCTCCTCCTCCTCCGAAGACTCCACTCCAGTGGAGAGAGCGTCCAAGCAGACTCCCGATTATGACGGGAGGTTCAGAGCCATCGAACAGAGAGATCCCGAGGACCTGATTGTGGGTGATCTATGCCCACCCTACACCGACCGCATCATGGCTGAGGACATTCCTCGACACTTCAGGGTTTCCCAGATGGAACCCTACAACGGCACCTCCGACCCCTTCGACCATTTGGGCAGCTTCGAAGCCCATATGATGATTCAAGGAGCTTCGGATGCGATGTACTGTTTGGCGTTCCCGGTTACCTTGAAGAAGTCCGCTCGGATGTGGTACTCGAGCCTGTGCCCAGGTACCATCGATTCCTTTTCCAAGTTAGAAAAATTGTTTGTCTTGCATTTCAGGACCTGCCGCAAGACTCCTCGAAATACAGACACACTCTTTCTCCTTCACCAGAATGAAGGAGAGAGCCTGAGAGATTACATCTCCAGGTTCAATGCGGCCATACTTGAAATCTCCGATCTCAATGAGCACGTGGCCATGTCAGCACTGAAGAAGGGGCTTCGAACCTCCTGGCTTACTTTTTTCCTGGACAAGAAGTTTCCTAAATGCTACGCTGAGCTCCTATCAAGGGCTCAGAAATACGTCGATGCTGAAGAGCAGGCGGCGAATCAACATTTGATTGAAAGGAAACCCCCTTCAAAGAAGAAGAATAACAGGGGGCAAGGCCCCCAAACTTCCAATAACAATGGTGGCAATATGCAGACCGCCGGAGAAGCCCTCCCAAGCCCAGAGCATTGGGAGGAAGATTCGACTCATACACCCCCCTCAACCTCCCTCGAGAAAAGATCCTCATGGAGATAGAAAAAGAAAACTATCTCCAACGGCCCCATCCCATGAAGGCCTCCTCTTTTGCAAGGAACAGGAACAAATTATGTCGATTCTACCGGGACCACGGTCACAACACAGAAGAATGCATCCAGCTGAGGGATGCAATCGAGGATCTCATCAAGAGAGGATACCTGAGGCGGTACATCGGTCGCCAGGGGCCCCGGTCGGAAGCAACTGTTTCCCAGCCACCTCCCGAAGAGGCCGAATTGCCAAATCAAAGGCCCACCAATGGAGGTGTAGGGATGATACACCGGCCCGCCAACTGGAGAAGGGATGAAGATGAAGCTTCAAAGCGACTGAAAGATAACAACTTTATCCTCTTCTCCGACGATGACCTTGTGGGAGTCCGGCTCCCACACGATGACCCTCTTGTAATTTCGACCGTAGTGGCCAATTATGAAGTACAGAGAATTCTTATTGATAATGGAAGTTTGACTAATGTCTTGATGTACGATGCATTCTCCAAAATGTGTTTGCCTAGACATCAACTACAAAGATCCCCCATACCACTCTCCGGTTTCGGGGGCAACCAAGTTTATGCCGAAGGGGAGATAGTGTTACCTGTAACCCTCAGTTCTGAGCCTCGACAAAAGACATTGCCGATCAACTTCATGGTGGTCCAGATCCCCTCTCATACAATATTATTCTGGGGAGGCCCGCCTTGAACAGGTTTCGGACCGTGATCTCCACTCACTACCTCTTAGTACGCTTCCCCACCAGGAATGGTGTTGGAGAAGTTAGAGGGAACCAGAGGACGGCACAGCAATGTCTAATGATTGAAGACAGGCATTTCAAAGATTCAACTACTCCGGATCAGCTGGATCCGAGGGATTCAACCACAAACTTTGGTGAACCCATGGAGAGGACCATCCCGATACCTTTGAAAGAGGAAGATCCCTCCATAGTTGTGCAAATTGGGAGTGCCCTTAATGAGGAAACCAGAACAAAGCTGATCCGTTTCCTCAGGGATAACGCCGATGTCTTCGCCTGGTCGGCTTCGGACATGCCCGGGATTCCCGTCGAAGTGATTACTCATCGGCTAGAAGTAATCCCTGGTTACAAGCCGGTGTGACAGAAGAAGAGGAGCTTCGCCCCCGAAAGACAGCAAGCTATTGATGAAAAGGTTGGCAAGCTCCTCAAGGCAGGGTTCATCAAAGAGACCCGCTACCTTGAGTGGCTGGCCAATGTTGTAATGGTGAACAAAGCTAGCGGCAAGTGGAGGATCTGTATCGACTATACATACCTCAACAAGGCTTACCCAAAAGATAGCTTCCCTCTCCCAAGGATTGATCAACTGGTCAACGCTACCGCCGGCCATCAGTTGCTGAGCTTTATGGATGCCTTCTCTGGCTACAAGCAGATCAGAATGGATCCGCAAGATGAAGAGAAGACGGCATTCATCACTGAAAAAGGTCTCTACTATTACAAGATGATGCCGTTCGGTCTCAAGAACGCCGGAGCAACATTTCAAAGACTCATCAATAAGGTGTTTGAAAAGCAACTAGGAAGAAATATGGAGGCCTATGTTGACGACATGATCGTCAAGAGTCTCCACCGGAAAGACCACATCCGCGACTTGGAGGAGTCATTCAGCGCTCTCCGGCGCTACCAAATGAAGTTAAACCTGGCGAATTGCGCCTTCGGGGTCACGTCGAGTAAATTCCTGGGCTTCCTTGTCACCAAACGAGGGATTGAGGCCAACCCCGAGAAGATCCAGGCCTTGAAGGATATGCGACATCCCTCCTGTAAAAAGGAAGTCCAACAGTTGACAGGGAGGATTGCCTCCCTAAGCAGATTTATCTCTCAGTCCGTCGAGAAATGTCTTCCGTTCTTCAAGGTACTTCGACAATCAAAGGGCTTCGAATGGTCCGAAGACTGTCGCGTTGCCTTTGAGAAATTGAAAAAGTATTTGGAGACCCCGTCATTACTCTCCAAGCCAAAAGAAGGCGAGGTCCTCCACCTGTACCTCTCTGCTTCAAACGAAGCAGTGGGCTTAGTTCTTGTCCGGAAGGAGGAAGACGGGTCCCACAAGCCGATCTACTACATCAGCAAGATCTTGCATGACGTATAAACGCGGTACGCAAGGATGCAGAAGCTGATCTACTCTTTAATGATTGTGGCAAAGCGACTACGGCCATATTTCCAGGCCAACGATATCGTGGTGCTGACTGATCAACCTCTCAAGGCCGTTCTCTTATATCCGGACACTTCTGGAAGGATAGCCAAGTGGGCTGTGAAGCTAAGCGAATTTGACATTAGCTTCCAGCCCCGAACGGCTATGAAGGCCCAGGTGCTCTCCGATTTTCTGGCCGAGTGCACCTGGAAGTCCGAAGATGAAGCCTCTTCGGATAAAGAAGAAACCCCGAAGGAGATGAAGTCTGTTTGGGTGCTTCATGTGGATGGAGCTTCCAATGCTACCGGGTGCAGGGCTGGACTCATGTTGGCCGAACCTGACGGCCAGATTATAGAGTATGCACTCCGTTTCTCCTTCCACGCCTCCAATAATCAGGCCGAATATGAGACCGTGCTCGCCAGACTTCGGATCGCCAAAGATCTGGGAGTCCGGCAACTCCGAACCTTCTCCGATTCTCAACTGGTTGTGAATCAAGTCAATGGAGAGTACGCAGCCAAAGATCCAACCATGGTGCAATACCTGGAGAAGGTTCAGGCTTTATCCTCCCAACTGGAACATTTTGAAATTATTAATGTTCCCCGATCAGAGAACTCCCGGGCGGATGCACTATCTCGACTGGCAACTACAGCACCAGAGTCTCTCGGGCGTACCTTTGTTGAACATCTTGAAACTCCAAGCATTGTTAAAGAGGCTGCAGAGGTGCGCCAGATTGATGCTGAGCCAAGCTGGATGGATCCCATCATCATATTCTTGAATGAAGGAGAACTGCCCGAAGATAAGGTAGAGGCCAAGAAGATCCGCTGGATGGCATCTCAGTACGTCATCTTAGACGGAACCCTCTACAAGAGATCGTTCTTCTAACCACTGCTGAAATGCCTCGGACCCACCGATGTAGATTATGCATTGAGAGAGGTCCACGAGGGCATATGCGGGGATCACTTGAAAGGCAGATCTCTAGCATACAAGATTATTCGACAAGGGTATTACTGGCCCTCCATCCAGAAGGACTCAGCTGATTTCGTGCAGAAGTGCGACTAATGCCAGAGGTATGCCAATATGCAGAAACAACCTACGAGTCACCTGACTCAATTGGCAGCCCCATGGCCCTTTGCCTAGTGGGGGATGGACATTCTTGGCCCATTCCCACCAGCATCAGGGCAAATGAAGTTTCTCCTAGTGGCCATCGACTATTTCACGAAATGGGTGGAAGCCGAACCATTGACCCAAATCACAGAGGGCAAGGTGGAAAGTTTTGTGAAAAACTCCATCATTTTCAGGTTCGGTATCCCACACATCATCATCACGGACAACGGGAGACAATTCGACAATCCGAAGTTCAAGGACTTCTGTGCTCGGTACCATATCCAGCATCGGCTAACATCCGTTGCTCATCCACAGTCCAACGGAGAAACCGAAGTCACCAATGGACCATCCTCCATGGTCTAAAGACAAGGTTGAACGCCGCCAAAGGGCTTTGGGCCGAAGAACTGACATCTGTTCTTTGGGCATACCGAACTACCCCAAGAACAGCTACCGGCGAATCTCCGTTCAACCTAGCCTATGGTACCGAAGCCGTGCTACCTATCGAAGTCTCCCTACGGTCCCTGAGGATTGACAACTATGAAGAGCTTGAGAATTCCGATCGCAGAAGGATCGATCTGGATCTGCTATCAAGCACCAGGCTATAGGCCCGGATAAGAATGGCGGTATACTAGCAAAAGGTCGCCAAGTACTACAATGCAAGGGTGAAGGAGCAAACTTTCCGCACGGAGGACATGGTATTGCGAAGAGCAAAAGTGTCCAAGCCAACGGAATAGGGTAAACTCTCCCCTAACTGGGAAGGCCCATATCAAGTCGAAGAAGTCATTCGACTATGGACATATCGACTCAAGACCCTGGAGGGAAAGACCCTATCCCAGCCATGGAATATACAGAACCTTCGCAGATACTATCAATGAAAAGGTTCCAAAAAACTCCTATGCAAAGCTCCTCAACCCTACTCAACTCAGAATGGCTAGTTGCATCGACTGAACGACAACAGCCCAAATGACCCGATCTGAAAAATTGGTCAACTGCGCAAAGGAGAGTATGATCCACTCACCCTATCGGTATGCCCGACGAGCGCAATGGAAGGCCTAACCAGGCCACCAAAAAGATCAAAGGCGCAGAGATGGTTTTCATAACCTACCCTACGGTGAATTCGAACACGCACCGAGACGGGCCCGAACAGCCTACCTTAATCACGACAGAAAGAGCACAGGGATGGTGTAAACTACCTACCATACGGAAAATCCAAACATGTGCCTAAAAGGACCACTATTGTCCTCTTTGTCAACAACAAACACTCTCAGAGCGGTCCAACGGACCCTACTTCTTCCCTACAAACCGCAAGTGGTTTATGGAGTCTACATTATGGACAAATCATGATGCAACACATCGCAGAAAATACACGGGAAGAGGTAAAAAAAAAGATTTTCCATTTTTTTCAATTTTTCTTACAAAAGAAAAGAAAAGAAAGAAAAGAGGAAAAAGAAAGAAACTCTTCTATAAAGAGAGTAAGAAAAAGAAAGAAAAACTCTCCAAAAGAGAGATACCAAAAAAAAAAAAAAAGCAGCAGCAGCAGCAACAACAAAGTTGGAAAATTTGCATTAACTCCCCGACGGGTTTTTCCCGTACCATCAGGGGGAGACTAGATGGGAGGACAAAGGAAATTCCTCAGGAATGCGGTAGCATTCCCAAAGAAGGGTTGCCTTGCTCTGAGAAACCGAGCTGCGGACCGACTCTGGACCTACTGTATCTCCGACTCCCGAGGGCCCAACCTGCTTCTCCTGACTCTCTACAGTCTCTTCCATAACAAAGGAATGAAGCAAAGGGATGGAAAGAGGATTCTACCTGAAGAATAGACTGGTACTCCAGAACGGTTTGGGCGGAGAATGAGATGAGGTTGAAGAAGCTTCCTTGCCCAGACCTTCACCCTTCCCCAAAAGAAAAGTAAGGGTCTCTGGACCCCCACAGAAGGTTAATTTGACTCAAGGTTACCCTGGGAGGTAACCCACTTACGACTGACCGCCATGATAAGATCTATCCTTCATCCAACGGGCGGAGAATAGCCACCACAACTATCCAAATCCCAACAAAAATATTGTCTCAACCACTGTGCAACGAGACGAGGAGAGATAGCCTCAGGGCCACCTACTTTTTTCCAATCAGGGAATGGCACCTGTCCACCATTTGATTCTCAAATCGTGATGGGCAGCCCAATAGAGGTCCTGTAATCATTTACTGCGCCGTCTCTCAGGAAGAAAGCGACAAGGCTATAATACTCTCACTTTTCGAGGCAGATCTTCGCTTCGACAACTGAGAGTAGGGGACAACTATTGGATATCCTGGTTCAGCTACGAACCAGGCTCCGGTTCGACTTATCGAAGCCCCGGTTCTCCAGACTACGGACTTCGGACTAAGTGAAGGCCAACTGTAAGCAACTCAAGGCTTCACACCGAACTACAATATCCGAAGGCCAGTCCTTCGGGTAGCACCTTCGGCCCCGGTCGAAGTCTGAACTACTCATCGACTTTCGAAGACACGAATTTCGGTCCCCGCAGTAGACATGATCTCCGGCCTCGGGAAAATATCAAGCCTTCGGCCCATGCAAGGGGAAACCCGAAGCTTGAACAACAATCTGTTCCAAAAAAGGAAACTGTAACCAACGGTTACAATCGACACTCATCATGCCATGGTCATGGTGTGCAATTCCTGCAGTCACGCCTCCAATCTGGCCGGAACCGCTCATTGACAACCCACGATCACCAATCATGGGAGTGAATGGCTCCCCATGATCTCTGGAAAAAGAGCGGGTCACGGACCGGAGGCCATCTTTTAAATATGGATAAGAAGAATGGCTCGAGAGGTACGCGTGAATAATCTCACACATACACATTTTCAATCTCCAAGAACTCTTTTTCTCTTCCACTCTCGACATCTTCCCCATTCTGTAGCTGGAATCCGCTACTGACTTAGGCATCGGAGTGTCCTCCGCTGGAACAACTCCGGTAAGGGACCTGTTTTGCAGGTGAACCAGGGAGCGGTCCTGCGATGCAGCGGCTCCGACCGGCCGATCCAAGAACTCCACACCAACAAGACTTGTGACATGGCCGTATGACAGATTTAAATGTTCATAAAGTTCAAAATTAACTAATATCATTCATATCTCAAGAATATTTATACACTAATTGTGAACCAAACTCATAATATTTATAATGTTGCTAAATGTTTTTCTATAATTTCTGAAGGTCCTTGTAACAGTTGTTGAGTGTTCCTCGAACCCAAAACAGTCATCATCAACAATCATTCAGTGATTGCATGAACAAAACCCGAGCTTGAATCAAGTTTGAATTGAGCTCGGCCGAGACTTGAACTGATTTCAACTTGATAAAGAGTACCAAACCACTTGAACTAAGCTTTAGTTTTATTTAAAATTGAATTGAAATTAGATCTGATTAAATGATAAACAAGCAATGTTTCAGCATAATTTTTAAATTTGAAATTGGTTTTAAGTCTAACTCGATCAAACCAAGTCTGATGTTGTCGGTAAATTTGTTCAAACAATCCTCACCATCAAACTGCAACGGATGTGGCGAGGCATTCCGTATGCAGGTTGAGAAATTTGGATGTAACTCAGTACAAGTATTCAAGATTTTTTAATAATTTATATGAGATTAAATATAGGCAGTTCTCACGTACTTGTTTAAATTCTGGTATTCTCGTTAAGCTAAGGATCCAAATTTTATATATTTATTCATAAATATCATGGTTGGTTCGTGATCAGCTTCAATGAACTTATGCTGCAATATTTCCTAGTTTATATAAATCATGGATTGACTTTGATACTATTTGTAACTATTCAAGATCTTACTAAAAAGATAGGTATTATTTGAATTTATTGGTCCTATAAAAATACTTAAAATCTTTTCAGCAAACAATCTATATAGAATTAAATACAGCTCCACACGGTCCTCATATGTATTTATAATAACTCATAATCTCATTTGAAAATATTAGCCAAAAAATATGATTTAGATTCATTGATATTGTATAAGCATCTAGGATCTTTTCAACGAATAATAATGTGAGACTATATATATATATATATACTCGGATGGATCCTTATATATTCCTCCTCTTTAAGTCTTGATATCATTCTTAGATTAAGAATCTAAATCCATACATCCATTTATAAACATTATGATCGACCTGTGACCAATTCAATGAATACATGCTACAGTATCCTCTAATTCATATTAGGTTATGAGCTAGATCGATTCTGATACTATTTATAACAATTCAAAATTTTATCAAAAAAATTAAATAGAAAGTATTATTTAGATTTGCTTATTTTATATAAATATTTTAATTTTTTTTAATGTAGAATTAAATATACATTCACACGGGTCCTTACATAGGTTGTGGCATTGTTTCAAACAAAACAGAAAAGATTCCGGGACAAGATTTCGAAAAACAGCTAATGCGATTTCTCTATCGTTCTTTTTTTAGCATTTTTATTGAACCCTAACGTTCATCTCAGTAGATCTCTCGCACAAGCATCCCTCGTCTCATCATCGGTAATAATGTAAGTTTGCATGGATAGCTTATTTTGCTCATGATCCATTTATTTTACTTCTTCCATCTTCTTCGCTAACCTTTTGGTTCATCTCTTGTAAGTTGTTTCCAAATGGAAGGTAGTGTTTGTTTGAATCTAAATACGCACTTTCTTTAGCATGATATTACAGAATTATTAATAAAACTTGCTTTTTAGATAAGGTATATAACCAAAAAGGAATTTTTTTTTTTTTTTTTTTTTTTTTAGTAATGAAAAGGGATAGAGAGATAAATCTCCGTGTAGCTACCACGCATACTTGCACCTCGCCAGGAAATGACTTTTCAATGCAAACTCACACACTCGCTTAATATATAGTGTTGCAATTCATAATTTTTTTTGTTGAAGGGGCTGCGTCTCATAATCAAGGCTCAATTAAATTCTGAAATTATCTTCTGGAACCCGTGATAATTGGTAAAGGAGAGATCAGGATCTTCCTTCAATTCTCATTCTGATTAGCTGGCATCTTGGTAGTGTCAAGTTAACATACCATCGGATGGAAAAAGACTACAAAAATCTAGCATCTTGAATCAAATATTTTCGATGAAGTGGGACCTGCGGGAGTAGCTATACTGGGTTCATCCCCTATTCTTTTTTTATATTAAAAAAAGAGCATGCATTCCTACCTAGGGTCCTAATATTAGATCCAAACCCAACCCACTAGAAAATTGGGCCGGATCGGATCGGGTTCATTATTAGATTTTCAACCAACAGATTATTTGAATTGGATCGGGTCCATAAATAACCCGGTCTAATCTAAAAAAATTAGATCTAAGTATAATTTAGATAAAATACAAATAACCATTTTTTAATTATTACATAGCCAACTATTATTAATCATAAAATAGATAACAAATAATATTATTTTCAAAATAAATTAAGATATAAAAATAATTATAACTCTATTGTTATGTTAAAAATAAGTTCCATATAAAATTTAAATTATAATTTAAATGTCCAAATGGATATGATCATAATAGTATTAGTATATTCAAGTCGAATCGGGTCAGGTCGAGTCCAAATTTGATAAACCTAGATCCGACCTAAAAAATAGAATGGGTCTAATATTAGAATCTAATCCGGATCGATGGATCCATAAAAATAGATTGGATCGGATCTAAATGGATCAGATCGGGTTGGGTCACGGATCAGCTGGACTCATTTGCAACCATATTCCTACCGAGTTGTTGGCATGAATACGATGAATAATACTGTGTGAACGTGTGGAGATGGTGAGAGAGAGCCACGATCTAAATTCCGGACGCCTCTTCAACCGTTGGATCAATGCGTAGCCGAATTAAATTAAATTAAATTAATTAAAAAAACCCGAGGAGACGTGCCCCCCACCCTCACCATCTCGATGCGGCCATGCTCCCTCCCCCCCCCCCCCTCTCTCTCTCTCTCTCCTGGCAGTTCATTTCCCATCACTTGATAATCTGAAATGTTATAACGGAGATAAACGGCAAGATCGCAATGGGCCATTTAAGTAACTAAAGGACTAGATTAAATTTTTTTTGAAGAACAGAGAAGCAGGTATGACTTGGGAAGAATTGAAGGGACCAAAAAAAAATAATTTATCAGCCAGCGCGTGGCAGCTGGTTGTGAAACTTTTATCGTAACTAACTGACATAGATTCGAACCTCGATTTGATAATTTTCGACAAAATTCAGAAATAAAATATAAAAATAAAATTAATAAAATAAAATAAAATAAAAAAAAATTAATAAAATAATTCTGGAGTTCTAATTTGATGATAGTAATAAAAAAAAGTTAATGATATATATAATAAATTTTGTTTATTCAGCTAATGCCAGTGATAGTCAGGTTGACGTACTCATCTTCGAATGGAAACGGTTACGGAAAAATTAATATGCATCGTATATCAAATATTTTCTGGCTGGGATTCGGGAACCGTCTGGGAGTGGCCATGCCCGGGCCTAACTCTCTCCTTTTTTTCATCAAAAAAAAAAAAAAATCTAATTTATAATAGAACAAATGAGATCACTAAACATCAAGTAATATTATTTTTGTTATATCCAAGGATGAAAATCAAATCAGGTATTCGAACTATTTAACATGTTTATTAAACAGGTAAATGAGTTATCTAATAATACATTATAAAATTTTAAAAAAATACTAGAAAGTGAGAAAGGACTCACCAGGAAGGATGGTGGAGAGAAGAATCTCAGCTTTCAAATGTCGGAGATGGCGAGAAAAATTGGAAAGGCGAACGGCCCCATCCATCACAATTCATAAACCCCTCAGGTGGTCCATTCTGGCTCCATCCTCTCCGGTAGCCCAGCCCATCCATCACAAATCCCTACCCAAGAAACAGTGACTTAAAACAAACTGAATCAAAGGATAGTAAATGAGAGAGAAAAAGAGGAGGGCTTTCCTTGCAAAGAGCTAGGGATGATCAAGAAGAGAGAAATAGCACCCAGCCACTCTCTATTCCAACAAAGGTAAAAATACAAAATAATATCCTAATCCTCTACGGGCCGCCAACGGCCAAACTCCTCTCATCAGGTGGCAATGCTCCCCGAGAGTTAAGATCCAAACACCAGCTCCGTAGCTCCACCTCGAGCTTGAGGGATTGTCCTCGACATGGAGATGCTCGACGAGGAAGCACGGAAAAGGGTGGAGAGGTCGGCCTGCCAAATGAGCGGAGAAAGAATAAAACGCAACCCCTCCATGCCTCCCCCTCAAATGGAAGTGGCAATGGCGACTTCTCAGGTTAGGATTTTGTCTTGACTGGAGGAAAAAAAAAAAAAAAAGCTATTAAAATGGAAACTTCCGGATTTTGGATAGCTGAAACCTTTTTGTACAAGGTCCACGACCATGCAGGTGAAAGCCACGAAAAAGGCCAAGCAAACAGGTTTTAAAATTTAAACAAGCCACTAAAATTTATACGGATCAAAAACTTTGAACCTAAACTTAACCTGTCTAATAAAAAAGTTTAAATGAATCAATTTATTTACAATCCAAATTTATTGCTTAAGATGGATCAACATGAATATAATTGATGAGATCATATTTTACCATTCCTAATTATACCCGATGATATTTTTAAATTTTATTTTGGTCTGTACCAGCTGACACACCAGAGTACCTCAGTATAAAATACATTGATTTTAATCTCAGTCAGAATAAACCCATATCTCGGATTGCTTTGGGTATTGACAATCCCCTGACATGACCGTGAAATTTAAGGTTAACAATTTTGCTCAAATCCTTCTACTGTGATAGTTATATCATATCCTTTAATGAAAATTTTGCAAAAATAATTGCAATATATACCATGAATCGTAAACAGTTTAATTAACTGTCACCCACACACTATCCAGCAAATTTTAACAAGGAGCTAAATAATCAGCCCTCTCTTCTTCACATGTAGATACCATTTCTAGAATTGAACAAGTACTAAAATCAGCATTCAAGGGATTTCATCACATTAACTTCATATTTGTTTTATTTGAATCTACATAATTATTACCAGCAACTGAATCTCTGAGAATGACTCATATTATGGCAGCTACAGCACGATGAATCTATGGAGATGCATGAAGAAGGGTACATCTTGAACCTTTCTACTCAATGCATACATAATAAATACATGAATATCTCAAACCTTTCCATTAATACATCATCAAGAAATCACTTATAGATGCAACCAAGGGTTAGGAAGCATGTCCCTGGAACAAGGAACCTTGACTTTGGGTATAGATCAACTCAGAATACCCTAATGCTGTTTATATCTTGGCACCAACATGTTCAGAGCTTGCCAGAGAGGGTCTGATCGAGGTCTTCAATGCCATAGTCCTCATCCTGTCTCAATACCACCCATATCTAAAGACCTCATCATTAGGATGCATGTCCGGACTTGACATTGCCGACTTGATTCAATCCAGCGACCGCCAATTTCTGGCAATTGAGGTTTTGCAAATCAGCTGAAAAACAAGTGAATTAGAATAAAAGGAAGAGGCAAACAAGACATGGGAGGAGTGGACAGTGGAGCAACAACCCTAAAGTCACACTAAGTGAAAGATTTGTTTGTTTTGTTTTTTATTTACATCTTTCTCTTTGTATTCATGTCCAGTGACAAAAACTGATTAAAATATATTAAAAGATTTGAAGTGTTAAAGGAATCTAAAAGTTCAGGTTCTTAGGTGGAGTATCAAAACCTAAAAATTGACCATTCAAAATATGAAAAATCTTTTAAAAAAAATCTGGATAGCTGAAGAAAAATTTAAAGATTCAGAGTTCATGAAAAAGAAGATGAGAACACTTTGAAATCCCTGCCATGTCACATGCAACCAAAAACTCAGATATCTGGCTGTCAACATAGCATCTCCTTTTGTTACAATTCACTTACATCTGTTTGCCATGAAAAATGACATGTAGCCCAACTGTCAGACATCATGTCATCCAAATGTCAGAACTTCTTTCATAACAACAGAAAATAAGTGCATAAATGAAAGCCTTGAGATGAGGCTGATGACAGTGCAAATTCACATTTCAAAAAAAAAAAAAAAAAGAGAGAGAGAGTAAAATTCATACTGTTTGTAATGCAAACAATTACCTGACCTCCTCGACCTTGGGGAGCACAACTTCAAATTGCATGTTATTTCCATATCCAATACTTGTTGGACACAGCTAGCATGCATGACAGTTGAGGATTCTAGCTCATAAAATAGAAAAAGGATCATGGATACTTCTCAAATGCCCCTAGAATACTTCCGGATGCCTCTAAAGTTGAGGGATAGGGCTTTCTTTTTTCTTTGGATACTGGCTTACCTTTAAATGATGGAAGGTTAATTTTAGTGTATGACGTCAATATTAATGTTTGGAGTATAAATTATGGTCTATGGATTTGATGATGACCAAGTAATGAATCTGTGGCTGTTCATATTACTGTATGAAGTACAGACTGTTATCATCACAACCCAGTATGCTTTATTAATGCTTTTTTTGCATATATGTTTATTTGTATCCCAGACTTGATGTATCCTATTTCTCCAAGTTTTGTCATACCTATAGTTACATATTCTATAGTACCCATGGACCATATCTGTATTCATACTTTACAAGCTCATTCCATATTATCAGGAGTATTGACCAAAATTCTGCCTGCCCTCCTTCCAACTGCTCAACTAAATTGTGTGGGCTCCTTTCCTCCCTTGCTCTCTACAAGTGTTTCTTTACCTTTTTATCAGTCTCGAAGGTTTCATGTGTGTGTGTGTGTGTGTGTGTGTATTTCCAACAATCCAACCAAACTTCCTTTTTCTCTTTTTTCCCTTCCCCAATTATATTTGTCATCTCTACGTTTACTCCCAATTTCAATATTTTTTCTTTTGAACAGTAAAGATGAAGTCTTCATTAACAGTCAATAAAAACACAACAATTTAGCTCTGTTGCAAATTCTTTTAGAATATGGACTAAATTGGCAAGGAGATTGAGGAAATTGGGAAGAATCAAGACATAATTATCTATAGATATATCAAAAGGGTACTTGTGGCTGTTATATCCTTATAGTAAAGTAGCTAAGAATGTTAGAGCCTATGAAGATTAGATAATCAAGTAATGGTGTTGTTTGTTTTAAAATATCCATCATTATGTTTCACAAAGTAGCTTAGTTTCAAGATTATATATAATCTTTATTACCACCTTAAGTGTTTAATAGCCTGTTTAAATGAATTAAACCATTTAAAAAACTTAATTATGAAAAACAACAAAATAATGTGTTAGCATTTCAACAACAATGTCTACAACTAGTTCACTGTACTCAATCACGGTTGCAGTTCTAGTCTTCCCACTAAATTTCATTCTTAAGTTTATGGCATACCGAGAGCAATTCAAAAGTATCATTGACAACAGTAGGAGACTCTTGATGACATGAAAAGTGAGGGTGGAATTGTATAATGAACAAGGGAGCCATTTGAACTTGAGAAGGTATGGGTTATGAGTGTTGCATATTGGATTAGAATTCAGAACCTAGCCTGGGAGAAATGATTTAAGTCCAATGATCTCAGTCCACATAAAGACTGGGAGCACACTCTGCAAAAGAGATGAAGTGCTAGTATCAGGTTATAAAGATTAAAACATACACTAAATGTAGATACAAAGAGATTCATCCCAAATAGTGTGAAACTGCTCATGTTTTAGGATCTCATGATTAGGATGGCTGAAGTTTAACAATGGCAAAAGCTTGCTGTTAGAAACATCATTCACCCCCAATGGCTGTCCTGCTACCAGCACCCAACATTCTGCCAACATCATCAACCCTTTCCTCATTTTTCCTCTTCCTTTCTATCCTTATCTTCCCCTCTTCCCTAGGTTGGGTCTGGATAGCCCTCTAACCCACCAATGGGTTCAGGTAAGTCCAGTGTGACCTCTTGTTGAATTGGATCATGTTGGCATTAATCTTACTATTAGAGAGACTTCGCATGAATGTAAGTGACCCAAATTGACCAATGCTGTCGTATGTTTTCCCTTCATGAGTTCAATGCAACTTCAAGAGATAATCATCAATGTCAAACCTCCTAAAACTAATTATATGCCCTATGCAATGTGAGGATTTAAAATATTGCTCACTCTAGAAATTATTGAGTAAAATAAGCTGAAGATAAAGCTACTTGGTAACATCTGTAGAAGGCTAGGGTAAGCCTAGGTGCTTTTATAGTTAGATTAGTAAGGAAATAATATGGTTGAGTGCATATTTCCAAACTCCATTGGGTCACAGAGAAGGTAATGCTATATAAAAGGTGATGGTAGGATCCATGCATTCAAAAAGCATAATCATTGGGAGGAAAAAATTGGAGAATTAGAGCCAATCGTGTTCCCAAGTATCAATTCTCCAACAACTAGTAACATCACATCCAAAATGGTCCATAAGTTTTTCTAGGGCCTGTGCAAATGAAACATCAAATTACATGGTAATTTTTGAGAGCACAGGGATAACCTAATAGGGTTGAGGTAATATATAAATATTCCAGCAATTGAGACCAACTTGATGTGCCTAAAACTAGCTCCTTATTAACCAGCTTTAAGATTGCTGGAGGAAGAGTACTTGAGATGAAATAAATCCTAGAAGAATTTTAGTTCAACATGACCGTGAGAAGTTTGGCCTTCAACCCCATACTCATCATCAAATCATCTTCTACAAATGAATTTAGATCTTAAAGTTTGTTCTTCCTGGTAACTGAGATCCAGAAGGAGAGAGACTGCTACAAAATAGAAAAGAGAGGGAAATATTAGAAGAAAGGAGAAGTTTAAGAATAAATAAGTGTAGAAATAATCGAAGTTTGATTTTTTTTTTTTTTTGCTTATTCCAAAATAATTCAAACAAAAGGTTCAATAATCACCCCTCATCGCTCTACCCGTCTCCAGTTTGGACTGGGTAAAGGAAAAGTAAAGAAACCAAAGACCAGGAACACGTCCACAGTGCGCATCCACACACAATCAATCTGGTGCCATAAGAATTCAAATTTATTTGTGTGCCTTTTGCTTATTTTGATAGTTCATGGTTCTTACAGGGCAATCAGATGTTTGATCCCAAAGAAAAGAAAGAGAAACAACAATAACAACAACAGATCAATGACCAAGAAGAGGTGATAAAAATAATACAAGAAATCGAAACTAAGTTACATATACATTTGCAACAAATCTTTATCAACCAAAATGAAGTCAAAGTAGATCACCCAAACTTACATACAGAATCATCTAGAGATAATGCCCGCCGGAATGATCGCCACTCTTCCCATTATCCCCCACTAGGGTCTCCGGCGACTGCTGCTGCTGCTGCTGTTGCTGCATCACCGGGTGCGGCATCCCCCCGAGCCCGCCGTCACTCCCACCGGCTCCGGCGCCAAGGAATTGGCATACTAGCCGGATCAAGATGCCAATCATCTGCATCTGGGCCTGGCAGGCATCAGCATGCATCTGCATCACCTGCTTCTCGTGCTCCATCTGCATCCCCAGCAGCCTCTCCCTCCACTCCATCTCCTCCTCCTCCCTCCTCTCCTCCATCCTCCTCCTCCACCGCCGCTCCCTCCTCCTCTCCTCCTCCTCCTCCGCCGCGGCGTCCGACTCCCTCCGCTGCTCCCTCGCCCGCCTCCGCCGCCGCCGCCTTTCCCAGTCCTCCGCCTCCCTCAACCCTCCCGCTCCCTCCTTCGCTCCTCCCTCCTCATCGAGATCTCCGCCAGCCCCACCACTCTCGACCCGATAACTCCCAACCTCCCGCCACCGGCGCGACACCGCTCCTGGCCCAACCCTAACCCTACCCCTACCTCCTCGTCATCCTGCTCCGGGTTCTCCCCGGCGTCCTCGAAATCCTTGAAGTCCTCTCGCTGGCATGCGTTATGGATCCGTTCTTCGTCCTCTCTTTCCTCGTCCTCCGCAGCCAATTCGGGCTCGTCCAACTCCTCCTCTTCGTCGTCGTCCGAGGAGACGGCGGAGGAATTCTTGGGGGGGTCGAGGTCGAGGTCGCCGAAGACCTCCTTGTAGAGGAGGAAGTTGGGCCAGAGGTGGACACCCTGGTCCCAATCGAAGGCACCGGGGTAGTGTGGAGGAGGAGGAGGGAGGGAGATGGAGGGAGCTTGTGCTTGACGTTGAGGTACTGGTGGCGCATGTTCTGGATCTTGATGGAGACGTCTCGCCAGGACCAGCGGAAGGGAAAGGCGACGGGGTCGCGGTGGTGGTGGAGGGCGTTCACGCGGTCTGCGATGGGCTGGAACTTCTTCTCCCGGGTGCGCAGCTTCGCCAGGGCGCCCCCCGAGAGAAGCCCCAAGTACTCCCGGATCAGCGTCGCCTCCTCCTCCTCCTTCCACTTCTTCCGCTTCATTTTTTTTTCCTTTTTTTTTTTTTTTTTCTTTTTTTTTTTGGCTGCGGGCTGCTCGCTGCCGCCTCCCGACGAGGACGGACGGACACCACCTTGACGCGCTCGGTTTTCAGACACTCGTATATCAGCAGCAGACTGGGTATCGCGTTCGGGTTGTACCATCTTTCGTAAATAACCGTTTGATTGTGATAAACACGGTTCTCAAAGCACTCCGGTCTTTTATCTCTTTGTCATGTGTGGATTTAAGTAGTTATTGTACAATTCAATGAAAAATGCCCTCGAAGGAAGGTGATTTTTTTTTTTTTAATAAAGCCGAGTGTTGCCGCAATGCCGCCTGGATCACCATGGTTCGTGACTCGGACGTGTCGTTTCGTGGATACATCAAATTTTTTTGTGGATACTTGGTCTCTTTTTATCAACTCCAAAATCAATGTGACCTATAAAAAGATTAGACCTGAATGCGAATTTCGACGAGGACATTTTGATGATCAAGTCAATTAGAACGATCAAAAAATAAATTTTTATAACAGAGAGCTTGAGACCTCTCTGTATGATGAAAGATGAGATTTAAAAAATGAAAAGACAAGATAAAGTAGAGATTAGAGAGCGAGAATGTGTATACAGGATGAAAGATGAGATTTAAAAAATGAAAAGATAAGATAAAGTAGAGATTAGAGAGCGGAAAGGTTCTCTTGACTGGTTCCTTATCCGTTTGCTTTCTGTATCTTACCACTTGCCTCTCTCTTTTTTCGAAGGTCCCTTCCTCTATTTTATATGAGAGGGATAGCTCAGATCAAGTCTAGGACTTCATCGAGATGTCACTTTCCTAGTGACCCTTTCAAAAGGGGTTTTTCTTTGTCTGCGGCCTCCCCCTATCGGACCGTTCATCGGAAGGAGATCTTTTTATTGGGGGTATTCACCGGCGTAGTATAGATCTTGTCCTTTCGGTGGTGCATTTTTTCGTGAGAGGTGCGTGCACCGTGCCACTGAGCCCCGAGCCATTGTGGGGCATTTCTATTCAAGAAGAGACCGCCGGAGTGTTGCAGGGCCCGGAGCCTTAATGGATATTCCTCTTGAAAGAGGTACAAGTTCCGTGTCACGAGGACTGGAGCCTCCGGTTGCACGGCCGTTGACATGGCGGTACGCTACAGGGCTTGAGGCTTGGTGGAGCATGCATTGCACAGAACGTGCGGGTGGTGTGTTTGCAAAGCTTGAATCTCCGGTAGGGTATAAGCCACCTCTTGGAGGTTGCAGGTACCTGGGAGCTTCCATGCCACGGTCTGAACCTCTACTAATCCTCCCATTTTTGCTACTGGTGGGAACTTCGGTCTTGATAGGAAGGGGGAGCTCTATCTTGGGAGCTCGACCCCGGATGGCGGGAGCACGACCTCAGCTGGGAGCTCGACCTTAGATGGGAGCTGACCTCGGTCGAGGGCTCGACCTCAGATGGCGGGAGCACGACCTCTGTCGGGAACTCGACTCTTGATGGGAGCTGACCTCGATCGGGGCTCGACCTCGGATGGCGGGAGCACGACCTCGGTCGGGAGCTCGACCTTGGATGGGAGCTGATCTCGACCGGGGGCTCCACCTGGGATGGTTGGAGCACGACCTCGACCGGGAGCTCGACCCTGAATGGGAGCTGACCTCGTCCGGGGCTCAACTTGGGATGGTGGAAGCACAACCTCGGCCAAAAGCTCGACCCTGGATGGGAGCTGACCTTATCCGGGGCTCAACCTCGGATGGCGGGAGCACGACCTTGGCCAGGAGCTCGATTCTAGATGGGAGCTGACCTCGGCTAGAGGCTTGATCTCGATAGAATGGGGAGCTCTATCTCGGGAGCTCAACCCTGGAAGGCGGGAGTGCAACCCTGGCTAGGGGCTCCACTCTGGAAGGCGGGAGTGCGCTCCAAGCACGAGGGTGGCTCGACTCCGGATCTTCATTTGGTTGCCGCATCCAGTGGCACTTTCCACCAGCACGGCCACTAGCTGGGGCCATCATAAGTTCCACGTCAGCGATAATGCCACATCATGGAACATTCAATCCATTATTCTAAAATAAGTAATAAATGAGAATCAGCAAGAGGATATCCTTCAAAAGAGAGTCTCCCCCAGCTAGACTAGAAAACCTTACCAGAATGATTTGCTATAAAAGAAGATAAACATAACTTCAACAATCCCCAACATCCCTGTAGAAACAGACAATGTCTGAATAAGAGGATGAGCTAGAGTAGACCGACAAACTTGCCGATCCAAGATGACAGCAAGAGAGTTACCTTCGATAATAAGCCATCGAGGTGAAGGGTCTTTCTGGCATAGCGGATACCAGCCCAAGCATTCCGACTCCGCCATCGAGACGGCAGGATCACAAGATGACACCCGCTAGCAGCTAGAAAATAATTTAGATGCCTCCTCCTTTTCTCCTCCTCCTTCTCTTCTCCTTTTTTTTTCTTCTTTATAAAAAAACACTATCATGTGAGGCACAATTCAATATAAATTATCAAACAAATCAGCCCTAGTATTTCAATATATATTTTTAAATAAATTAATACATACTTTTCAAAAATATTTTATTTATTAATACATACTATGTGATAGGAAGATGTATATTAGTGACGTCTCGAGCCCAGCGCCTAGAAAAAATCCAATCCATGCTGGTCAAAAGACCAGCTAGGCAATAGCAGGATAGGCCTGGCCACATGCGCAGGGCATCATGGCCCATAGGCACGTGGTGCATGCACACGGGCCACATGACTACACATCATATTTCGCATGGGCTATGGGATCTTTTGCAAGGTCCACACAAAGGTACATGGTGGACCACTGGGTGCAAATGAGCCCATGCATGTACATGGCAATAGGGACAGGTCCAGTCCAAATGTGGTTCATCGGGGAGGCTTAGCATGGTTCATAGGTAGTTTCAAGTATTTTTTTATTTGGGTTTGGGACTCCGTTTTCAATACAATTTAAATCTCTGAAATTCTATTGTAGTTATCTTCGACACATAGATGGTGCACGGTCAGGATCTATAAAAAAAAGACAAAGGCCAAAAGAATGGGGGTGGTAGTGGTAGAGAAAGTTCTGTAGCAGTTAGAGGGTCTTGTTGAAAGTTGAGAACTTTGTGAGGAGTTGGACTTCTTATTGGAAAATTATTATATTGATTGAGAGTATGTATTCTTCTCTTTGTATTTTTTTTCTTTCATAATGAAGCTTTGCATCTCCAATAAAATTATATTATGTGTCATTTATCCTTCTCATTCTCTTACGTATCAACTTCATCGATGGAGATACGATATTGGACAGAGATACATATTCTGTACCATATGGATTTCCCACAACTAGTATCAGAGCGAGCTATTTATTTTGCCGCTGAAAAAAATTTTAGGATTTTTTTGAACATGTCTCTTATGCACAGTAGAATAAATTTAAAATAATTATAAATTACTTTGAGATTTAATTATGGAGTTCATGTTTCAAAAAAAACTAGAAGATAAACATAACTTACAACAATCCCCAAAACCCTGTAGAAACAGACAATGTCTTGAATAAGAGGATGAGCTAGAGTAGACCGACAAACTTGCCGGATCCAAAAGATGACAGCAAGAGAGTTACCTTCGATAATAAGCCAATCGAGGTGAAGGGTCTTTTGGCATAGCGGGATACCAGCCCAAGCATTCCGAAGCTCCGCCATCAAGACGGCAGGATCAACAAGATGACACCCGCTAGCAGCTAGAAAATAATTCCAGATGCCTCCTCCTTTTCTCCTCCTCCTCTCTTCTCCCTTTTTTTTCTTCTTTTATATAAAAAAACTATCAGTGAGGCACAATTCAATAAAATTATCAAACAAATCAGCATCTAGTACTTCAATATATATTTTAAAATAAATTAATACTATTTCAAAAAATATTTTATTTATTAATACATACTATGGATAGTAGATGAATATTTAGTGACGCCTCGAGCCCAGCGCCTAGAAGAAAATCCAATCCATGCTGGTCAAAAGACCAAGCTAGGCAATAGCAGGATAGGCCTGGCCACATGCGCAGGGCATCATGGCCCATAGGCACGTGGCGCATGCACACGGGCCACATGACTACACATCATATTTCGCATGGGCTATGGGATCATTTTGCAAGTCCACACAAAGGTACATGGTGGACCACTGGGTGCAAATGAGCCCATGCATGTACATGACACATAGGGACAGGTCCAGTCCAACGGTGGTTCATGTGGGGAGGGTTAGCATGGTTCATAGGTAGTTTCAAGTATTTTTTATTTAGTTTGGACTCCGTTTTCAATACAATTTAAATCTCTGAAATCTATTGTAGTTATCTTCGACACATTAGATGGTGCACGGTCCTAGGATCTATAAAAAAAAGAGACAAAAGGCCAAAAGAATGGGGGTGGTAGTGGTAGAGAAAGTTCTGTAGCAGTTAGAGGGTCTTGTTGAAAGTTGAGAACTTTGTGAGGAGTTTGGACTTCTTATTGGAAAATTATTGTATATGATTGAGAGTCTGTGTTCTTCTTTTTGTTTTTTTCTTTCATAATGAAGCTTTGCATCTCCAATAAAATTAATTGGGGTCATTTATCCTTCTCATTTCTCTTACGATATCAACTTCATCGATGGAGATACGATATTGGACAGGATAATATATTCTGTACATATGGGATTTCCCAACAACTAGTATCAGAGCGAGGCTATTTATGTGCCGCTGAAAAAATTTTAAGATTTTTTGAACATGTATCTTATGCACGGTAGAATAAATTTAAAATAATTATAAATTACTTTGAGATTTAATCTATGGAGTTCATGTTTCAAAAAAAACTTGAGCAAGGTTATGTTCACAATGGAATAGGAATCAAAATAGATTTTATGATGAAAATAAAACTGAAGAAGATCTTATCTTTTTACAAACCTTTTACCGTTAATGATCTTCAAACTTAGTTCTTTTTGAAGCTACGAATGTATCTAGCCTTTATGAGTATCCACACAAAGTGGTTGACTATTTGGAAGCCAACTTCATCGGGATGCTAGCTCCCTTATAGAAGCCTTCTCAAGATTTGTTGAATTTTTTCAAAGGTTATGCATCCAACTTCTTGGAATGCATAGAGAAAGAAGGAAAATCATCGCCTAACTTGGGCATGGGGAATAGGGAAACGAGAGAGAGGAACTGTCCAATGCAAGAGTCCTTCAAAAATTATGTAGAAAATTACGTTCTAAAGTTCGGGGTACAAGGGTTCAAAAGCAGTACTATTTATAGGCCTTGGTTTGATGCTCTCTGGGAGTGCCTTATGTGGGCGAAGCGTAGGCCAGTCCCCCCTCCTCCTGAGAGGAGAGAGACAGACATGGGTGCAGGCTAAGTACTACGAAGTGTGCATCCTTCCATGGTGAGCACGAGTGGCATGCCACGGGGCCTGACACCCCGACAGGCACAATTTTTACGAGCATCATGCCACATGTCTGGGACCTGGTAGAGCACTGGCCTAGTGAGAGATGCTATAGGGTCTGCGACTCCGGGTAGAACCTTCCTCTTCCGGGGGTACAGGTGGTGGGTTGAAGGGTGCGATGCTCTAGACGGAGCGCCTTTCCATAGAAGGTGCCGACAGCAAGCTAGAGGCTTAGTGCTCCGATTGGATGCTCCTCCGTAGGGGATACATATGATACACCCTAGTGGAGCATCACTCCATAGAGGTTGCAGGCGGCGTGCTTTTGCGGAGTGCCACTCCATAGAGATTGCAGGCCGCATGTCCTGGTGGAGCACCACTCCACATAGGTGGCAGTCTCTCTGAGTAAAATAAGGGTTCTGGTGGGGATGGTGACACCACCTGCCTGGGTCACTATCCTGGCCGCTCCTAAGATTGCTCGAGGGAGAGATCAGGTCCATCTGTCTTTATCCACACTCAACCCCAAGTGGGGAATTGACTTTGACTTTGACTAGAAGCTCGACCTCGAATGAGAGCTTGACCTCGATAGGGAGCTCGACCTCGGTAGGGAGCTCGATCTCAGACGGGAGCTCGACCTCGATAAGGAGCTCAACCTCGGGGGGAGCTCGATCTTGACAGGGAGCTCGACCTCGAACTGGAGCTCGATCTCGCAGGGAGCTAGTGACAACATCTAGGTGGTGTTTTCTACCAGCCGTACCTCTAGCTGGGTCTGACACGGGTCCACATCAGCATTCAGGCCATATCAGATGCCCCCCACTCTCGAGTCCAGAGTATAATGTGGCACTCGGGGAAAAGGAGTTATGGTGATGCTAATGTGGAAGGACATTTTGCCTACACCATTAAATGCCTCGATTGTTGATGACTCACACATATGCCTTAGTACCAATAAGGAGGTGCCACGTCAGCTAGTGGAGGGAAAAGCATAATGATTGTGCCCAGCCCGAAATGATTTTTGGCATGTTGAAGCACCGTTCCCAGCAGATCTCGATGCATGGCGAGCATCCAGTGGTCGGCACTTGGCTCGGAGCAGTTTCGTGCATACCAAAGCACCACTCTTGGTGGATTTTGATGCGTGGCAAGCATCCGATGGTTGACCAGGCGAAAGGATGCACATTTTGACTGATACGATGTGATGGGGTGCTGTCAATCTTTTGAAAAGAGGCCATTTTATCTTAGCCACTTCTTAAGAACCTTCGAGTGAAGGAGCAAGGGAGAACCAGAGCCTTTTCCTTCAGTTTCAACTCCCTAACCTGAGGCATTCAGGTTAGTCCTTCTTTTTATTCCTTTCCTTTAGGATGCGTCCTTCTGGTTGGAGGCACCATTGCTTAGACCATTCCGATAAGGCGGGGGCCATCCCAGCCAAGGCCTCCTTCGTCTGATAGTGAGGAGGAGGATGTCCCACTTAGGATTCGTAGGGGCCCCTGGTGGACGAGGATAGTCATAGGACCCTCTTTTGTTCCTTCTCCTCCACCTCCTTCTGCTCTTTCTGCTAGTCGTGATTCAGCCGATCCTTCTGGCATTGCTTTGGTGATGACCCAGGAGGACCTCCATCTTCAGGATACTTACAGGATTCTGGACTCCGTCTAGCTCTCAGCTCTGGGGTCGGAGGAGCATCCAATGGCTTGGACCGGATCACCCTATATGAGGACTTCTTTCTCGGGGGCCTTCGCCTTCCTCTTCATCCTTTCTTTTTCTCCTGTCTCAGTAACTTCCACCTGGTCCCTACTCAGCTTGCTCCAAACAATGTCAGCGCCATTTCCTGTTTTACTATTCTTTGTCACTTCCATGGGATTGTTGCCTATTTTTCCTTGTTCAGGGCTCTCTTCATCCTAAAACATCACCCGGTTGATAACATGTGGCAGTTCATGGCCCTTCGCCCATGGGCCATCAAATTTGATTTACCTACTTCCTTCAAGGGATGGAAGAATAGGTTCTTCTTTACCTCGGTTGAGAGAGTCGACTAGGTTTGGAGTGACCTAGACCCCACACCCAACCAGAATGCCCAGGTGGAGGCTACTGACAGGGAGGTGTACGACCGGCTTGTCACCTTCGAGGTTCCTCCGCTTTGGGATCTGCTGTCCAAACATAATTTGTTTGAGACCTGGGTTAGCCCAATTCGATCCTTGGGTAAGGCCCGAAAATCAAATTTCTTTTTAATAAGAATCCTTCTGCTTTGAGTCTAACTGAAGCTTTCTTTTCTTTACAGGCATGAAGGTTTCCATGGATCAGATCCGGGAGATGTCTCGGAAGAGACCTGCATCTACGGGGTCCAGGGAGGACCCACAGAAGAGGCCCCGCAAGGAGCCGGTGTGGAGGCCTGCTATGGAGCCTTCGACCGGCCCAGGAGAGAGGAGTCTCAGGCTGGCCCCAGCTACATCTGGAGCGGCGATCTAGATGCCCAGCATGGGCCTAGCAGGAGTGCTATGGCTAGAAAGGGAGCTGCACGAGCCCCTTAAGTGGCTCCTCCTCGCACTGAAGTCCCACCATCGTCGGAGGTGGTGGAGGTGGTGGCCAACGTAGTGACCAGAGGAAGGCATGGAGGTAGCCATCGCCTAATCGGTGGCCCCCATGCCTTCATCATCGACCACATCGGGCCCGGCGGCACCCCCCGCGTTACTAGGCTTGGGGGTATCAGGGTGTCAACCATGGTACCGCCAAATGCGGTGATCACCCTCAACCTCGTGCTGGCTAAGAAGATGGTTGACTTCGTCATCCAACTGTGCGACTGCTGGGTGAGGAGTGGTAAGCAACTATCGGCCATCATCAAAGGTTTATTCCCCATGTTGCTAGTGGTAATCTTATCTCTTCCATGGACTTTTTCCCATTACTTATGTTGATTTAGCTGACATCTCCATTACTGTAGGTGGCTACCGATGCCTTGCTGATCCAAGACTCCTGCCTATCATTGGCTCGGCGGGATGTCAGCCACTAAAAGCACTTGGAGGCCACGAAGGTGGAGGCTCGGGCATAGATCGAGCAGGTGCATGATTTGGAGGGGCAGACTAAGGCCCTCCAAATCGAGGTGGCTGGCACCTGGATTATGGTGGTAGAGCTAGAAAAACAGGCCAAGGACCTTGAGGTGACCTTGGCGATAGAGAGGGAGAAGGCTACCCACTAGGCGGAGGAGTTCGCTGCAGAGGTGGTGCGCCTGGAGGGGTGGGTATAGACCATCTAGGCCCATTTGGAAGTAGCCATGGCCCGGGCTGCGATGGCTGATGAGAAGGCCATGGTGGCGGTGGCCTTGATGGAGGCCGCCAAGAAGGAGGCCACCGAAGCTATGCCAAAATTTAAGACCTCGAAGGCTTTCATCGACGAGGTCTGGGAGGTAGTCCTTGACTCTTTCCTCAAAGGGTTCACGGGCTACAAAAAGAAGATGGCCGAGGCCTTCTCCTACAAAGGCCTAGAGTCCATTGTCTCGGACCTACCAGGTGGCGGCGACAAAGAAGAGGCCCCACCCGAAGAGGCCGACATGGTACTGGAGGCGAAGACGAGGGCGACAGTGCTCAAGACTGAAACGAGGGAGACCGTTGACCCAGCCACCCCTCCGACTGAGGGCCAAGAAGAAGCCAGCGAAGTTTCCCGTCGACCCAGCAAGGCTCCAGCAATATCATCATGATTTTGTTTTTTTTTATATACTTAGACATTTTGGAGGACCTCCTGGCCAATCAAGGGGTCCTCTTTATTGTAAACTCTTTTTCATATCAATGAAAGACAGACATTATACTACATCGTGTCTCTTTCTTCTTCTTTGTTCATCTTTTCTTCCTTTCTTCTTTTGTATCTAATAGGTTTTAAGGGACTCCCTGGTCTGTTGGGGAGTCCTTATTATAAAACCTTTTCCCTTAACAAAGTTTCTGTTCTACAATGAGCTTCATCTTGTTTCTTTTCTCTCTTCTTTCTTTTCTTTTTTCTCTTTTTCTTTTTCTCTCTTTTTTTTGTATGGTACAGATATGAACCACGTGAACATCACTTAGTAGCCAAGTGTAGGGTTCCCAAAGTCTTGGCCCCCTTTGTTAAGTTTAAAAGCTGGTAGACGGCCAAGGGGAATTTGAAAATTTTTTGGCTCTACTTGTTGAACTGAGAATCATGTAGACAGGAGTGAGGGGCTTTTGGAGTTTCTCGGCTTGCCTTCGCTGAACATAAAGTCTGATAGATAGAGTGCGGGTCTTCTAGAGTTTCCCGGCTTACCTTACCAAACTTGAAGTTCGATGGATATAGTGTGGGGCTTCTAGAGTTTTCTGGCTTGCTTTGCTAAACTTAAAGTCCGACGGATAGAATACGGAGCTTTTGAGGTTTTTCGGCTTGTATCATCGAACTTGGAGTCTGACAGGTAGAGTACGGGGCTTTTAAAATTTCCCAGCTTGCATCACCGAACTTGAAATTTGACAGGTAGAGTGCAGGGCTTCTGGAGTTTTCTAGCTTGCATCACCAAACTTGGAGTTTGATGGATAGAGTGCGAGGCTTCTAGAGCTTCCTGGCTTGCATCGCCAAACTTGAAGTCCGACGGGTAGAGTATGGGGCTTCTAGAGTTTCCTGGCATGCATTGTCGAACTTGAAGTTCGACGGATAGAGTGCAGGGCTTTTGGAGTTTTTCGGCTTGTATCACCGAATTTAGAGTTTGATGGATAGAGTGCGGGGCTTCTGAAGTTTCCCGGCTTGCATTATCGAACTTGGAGTCCAATGGGTAGAGTATAGGGCTTCTAGAGTTTCTTGGTTTGCATCGCCAAACTTGAAGTCCAACGGGTAAAGTGCGGGGCTTTTGAAGTTTCTCAGCTTGCATCGCTGAACTTAGAGTCAGACAGATAGAGTGCAGGGCTTCTAGAGTTTCTTGGCTTGCATCGTCGAACTTGAAGTCCGACGGGTAGATTGCGGAGCTTCTAGAGTTTCATGGCTTGCATCGCCAAACTTGAAGTCCGACAGATAGAGTGCGGGGCTTCTGGAGTTTCCTGGCTTGCATTACCAAACTTGGAGTCTGACGGGTAGAGTTCCTACATAGGTGAGAATTAGTATTGTACCAAAAAGGAACCTTTGTCATTAAAAGAGAGTCTTATATTATTAGTAGTACATCCTCAGGTTGCTGGCATTCCAGGTTCAGGAGAATTGGGTGCCATTGAGTCCAGCGAGGTAGTAAGCTCTATGCGGCAAGGCCTTTACCACTTTATAGGGACCTTCCTAGTTTGGAAAATGTTTGCCACATTCCCCAGGCTACGAGACTTTGGCTCGCCATAGGACTAAGTCATCTAGGCAAAAGGCCTTCGGCTTCACATGAGAATTGTAGTACCAGGCCACTCATTTCCTGTAGGTCACCATATGGAGCCAAGCTTTGTCTCTTATTTCTTTCAGCAGGTCCAGGTTGAGCAGGATGCAGGTCAGATTCTCAATTTTGTTATATTTCTTTACCCGCAGTGTGGACAGACCCACTTCCACAAGGATCATAGCCTTGGAACTGAAGACGAGATTGAAAGGTGTCTCACTTGTCACCGTCCGAGGTGTGGTGTGGTAGGCCCACAGTATACTGGGGAGCTCATCGATCCATCGATCCTTGGTCTCATTTAGTCTGGTGTGGAGCCCTTGGAGGATGGTGCGATTGGTCACCTTGGCCTCATCATTGGTCTGAGGGTGGGCCACTGAAGTGAAGCGATGGTGGATGTTGAGATCGGTGTAGAACTCTTCAAATGCTTGGTTGTCGAACTACCGTCTATTGTCAGTGATAATTGAGTGGGGAAGATCGAAATGGTAGATGATCGACTTTTAGAGGAAAGATCTGGCCTTGGCTTCAATAATCCACACCAGTGGCTTGGCCTCGACCTACTTGGTAAAGTAGTTGATGGCTATAATCAGGTACTTCCATTGACTAGATGTTGGGAGAAAGGGACCCAAGATGTCCATCCTCCGTTGGGCGAATGGCCACAGAGCAGAGAGTTGGGAGAGTGGCATAGCTAGCTGGCACTGTATGTGAGCGTGCCATTGGCAACGGTTGCACCTCCTCATAAAGTCAGCCGCATCTTCTTGCATGGTCCCAATAGTATTCTTGTCAGAGGGCTTCGTATGCCAGCATCCTACCTCCCACATGGCTCCCACAAAGGCCTTCGTGTATCTCCTGGAGCACGTAGGCCACCTCCGAGGGTCTCAAATACTTTAATAGGGGATAGAAGTTAGACCTCTGGTAGAGTTGCCCGTCCATCAGTATGAAATGCGTGGCCTTCTTCTTGAAGAGATCGGCCTCCATGCAGTTCTCGGGCAGGGTACCATTGCTAATGTACCTGATATAGTGATCCATCCAACTGACCTCGGGGGTGACTTGCTGGACCTCACCTGGGGTCTCCTAGCTGGGCATCTCCAAGTATTCGATGTAGATGCACCTCAACGATGATTCTGATAAGGTTGTAAGTCTGGAGAGAGCATCAACACAGGCATTTTCTCTACAAGGGATGTGAGAGATGTTGAAATGTTGGAAGCTTGCCATGCTTGAACACACCCATTCTAGGTATCTTGCCATCTGAGGATCTCGAGCTTCAAACTCTCCCAAGACTTTATCCGCAACCAACTGCGAGTCGGTGAAGACTCTCAGGCTTGACATGCCCAGCTCATAATATACCTTTAATCCCACGAGGAGTGCTTTCTACTCAGCCTAGTTATTTGTAGCTTTGAATAAGAAGTGCAATGCGCACTCGACCATGATCCCATCAGAATTGGTGAGGATGAGGCTGGCTCAACTTCCTCCCATATTGGACACATTGTCCATATGGAGAATCCATGCCGTCTCATCGACTGGCAGTTTCATTAGATGCTCGGGGGAGGCCTTTTTTAGCTCTTCGCTCATCTAGGCGCATTCCACCAGAAAGTCAGCCAGCACCTGTGCCTTCTAAGATGGCCTTGGATGATAGGTGATGTCAAACTCACTGAGCTTTACCGCCCATTTAGCAAGACATTCAGATGTGTCAATCGGCTAAGAATAGCTCTTGAGGCTATCGGTGAGGACCACGATTGGATGTGCTTGGAATTACAGCTTGAGACATTGAGCAGACATAATGAGTGCAAAAATTATTTTTTCAGAGCAGGTGTACCTGATCTCTACATTTTGGAGTAGCTTGCTAATGTAGTACACCAGTCTCTGAACTTCGTCTCCATCCATCCGGACCAGCACCGAGTTGACGGCCCCTATAGAAACTGCGAGGTAAGGAGGAGTTCCTCCCTGGCCTTCGACCTGGAGAGCAATGGTGGAGATGTGAGGAACCTCTTCAGCTCCTCAAGGCTTCTCGACACTCCTCCATCCATGTGAAGTCATGCATCTTGCATAGCACCTTGAAGAAGTACAGGAATGGTCGGTGGAGCACGAGATGAACTGACTCAGAGCCATGATCCGATCGGTCAGGCACTAGACCTACTTCTTCGAGGTAGGATGCTCCATGTCAATGATTGCCTGAACCTTCTCGGGGTTGGCCTTGATTCCTCTTTAGGTGACCATGAAGCCCAAAAATTTTTCAGCGATGACATCGGAGGTGCACTTGGCAGGATTCAATTTCATCTAGTAGAGATGGAGGTTTTGGAAAGTTTCTACGAGATCCACAACATGGTCTGACTCCTGGCCACTCATGACGAGCATGTCATCCATGTAGACCTACATGTTATGGTTGATTTGGTCTTTGAATATCTTGTTGACTAGATGCTGGTACGTGGCTCCAGTATTCTTCAGATCGAATGGCATCATCTTGTAGCGGTATATCCCTCGATCTGTGATGAAGGTGATGTACTTCTCATCTTCTAGATGCATCCGGATCAAGTTGTACTTAGAGAATGCATCCATGAAGCTAAGTAAGTGGTGCCCTAAGAAGGCATCCACCAGTTGGTCATCTTGGAAAAGAGAAGCTATCTTTTAGGTAGGCTTGATTAAGGTCGGTGTACTCTACATAGATCCTCCACTTTTTATTGGCCTTCTTGACCATGACTACGTTCGCCAGCTAGCTGGGTACTGGACTTCTTGAATGAAGCCTGCAATGAGAAGCTTTTCCACCTTTTTATTGATCGCCTTCTGTCTCTCTAGGATGAAGTTTTTCTTCTTCTACTAGATCGGATGACATTTTGAATCGACATCCAGCCTGTGAGTGATGATGTCAGGAGGAATCCCAAGCATGTCCATCGCAGTCCAGGCAAAAATATCAATGTTTGCCCAAAGAAAACTTAGGAGGCGAGCCCTTTTATCCTCATGCAGCTGGGCTCCCACTTGCACAGTTCTCAAGGGGTCCGTCTCGAGGGGGTATAACAATAGGCGCTCGACTGGGCCACCCTTGGCATCCTGTGTTCTTTGGTCAAGTTGGTCAGTGACTAGGTCCTCCTCGACACTCCTAGCCCCAGGGATGGCCTGTAGGTAGTGTTGGATCGGTTGGGGGGTCCCCCTCATGTCCCCAACTCCATAGGTGGTTAGGAAATGAACTAGGAGCTGTTTTGTAGATATGATCGTGTCGAGTAGGTTAAGCCCAGGTAGCCAAGAATCATGTTGTAGGCTAAAGAGAGCTTGCTAACTTGAAAGTCATCATTACGGTGTTTTGCCGGGAAGAAATTTCAGTAGTGACTGGGAGGGTAATCTCTCCCTCCACCCCTACTGAATCTCCAGTAAAGCCAACCAGGAGGGTGTGCACCAGCTTTAATAGGTAGGAGATAGATTCATTTTAGAGAAGGCATCATAAAAAAAGATGTCAGTTGAGCTTCCATTATCGATCATAATCCATTTTACAAGATGCTTAGCTATCATCATCTCGACGATAACAGCAACATTATTTATATTCTCTATCCCGATTTCTCTTTTTCCCATGAAGGGGAGTACATTATCATGCCCATTGGCCTCTCCATAAGTGGTTATGGGTTGGTTGTCGATAGGAGGAAGAGCCACAAGCACCTGGGGTTCGGATGGGGTCTTGCCCCCCATGAACTTTTTGATGTAACCCCTTCTGATCAGGTCTTCGATCTCTCTCTTGAGATGGTGGCATTCCACGGTATCATGGTCATGGTTATGGTGGAACTGGCAATACTTCAACTTGTCATGATCACCGGATGGTCTTAGTGGAGGAGGGTGGCATAAATAGCTCTCATCCTCGATCTCCATGAGGATTTTAGATCTTGGGGCGAGGAGAGGGGTGTTCCTGTCTTCCTGGAAAGAGGTGCTCTTCGACTTCGGGCCCACTCGGAGGTTTGTGGTTGCCTTGAGCCCATGCATCCCGGAGGGCTCCCCGTGGGGCTACTTCTTCAGGGGCCTCCCATCTAGCTCCCTTCTAGTGCGGTCCGCCCTCCGCATGGATGTTCTTGAGGCTCGGAGGAGAGCTCAGAGTAGGTCTTCGAGGCTTTTTATCGAGGGAGTAGGTGAAGCGGGAGATCCTGAGCCCCCTCTTTAGTGCCAACATGACGATGGGCTTGTCCATGTTGTAGATCTCTAGGGTGGCAATTTTAAAACAGGACATGTAGTCATGCAAGGACTCAAGGTCCTGCTAGTGGATGGAGAAGAGGCTGTCGGTTTTATATGGCATCTTTCAACAGGTATCGAAGTGCACCATGAATTTCTTCTCCAACTATTCAAAGGAGTCGATGCTCCTTGGCTCGAGGTGGGTGTATCAGACTACACCCACCTCGAGCGACCTTCCAGAGCATAGCCAGAAAGGTGATATAGAGAAGGGCATCAATGGCCCCTTAGACCCTCATAAGGGCCTTATAGCTCTCGAGGTGGTCTAGGAGGTTGGTGGTCCCATCGCAGGGATCCACCTGAGGCATATAGAATCGACTAAAAATCAGTTCCTCTTGGATTTTGTGGAAGAAAGGAGGGCAGGCATTGTAGCCCATGGGCTTACACGAGGAGTCCTGCAGATTGGCAAACTGGCGAGATAGCTCGGTCAGCTTGTGCTCTTGTTCCTTCAGGCTCCTCTTGGCTCGATGCTTGATAGCCTTGTCGATGGAACCTTCTATCGAGGCTGTCGGAGGAGAGGGGGATAAGGGCCAGAGGAGATCACATCGGGGGGCCTTGCCATGGTGGTGCTTATGGCACCATGAGGCACCATGGTCTGAGACTGGGGACTAACTCTCCCGGCCAGCCGAATCACTTTACTACCTTTTTCTTGGAGTCCAGAGGCTTTCCCAGGGATAGGATATGGCCCACGGATGTGATAGCCTTCCTTGGAAGGATCACAAGCTACTATGGGGTCTGACGACTTGAGTCCCAGGGGTTCCTGGCTGCTGTTGGGTCGCCAGGGATCGATGCTAATGGTACAACTGCTGTATTGCCATAGCTAGGGTCTGAACCTGCTAGACGAGTGCAGTGAGTTATGGGTCCACCAGAGATAGTGGTGGCAGAGCGGGGAGCTCCCTTTCTAAGTTGTGCAGGTCACCGTGGTGAGGAGGGTCTCCTACGTGGCTAACGGAGGCCTCCCCTGCACGCGTCACCACCATGTTGCTGGCAAAATTTTTCTAGTATTGAGGGGCTAGTCTAAACTGGCTGCCCCTTATCTAGCACACCAATCTATTGCCGCTTAGATCATTATGGCCTGCAACTCATACATGGTGCCGATGAGTAGACTTCCCACCTAGTGTCCTCCAAGTGCGACAGGTCCTACAAAAGAGAGGAGACCCGGGCCGGGATCCCGACGAGGATATTCTGATGATCAAGTCAGTGGACTATCAAGGGAAACATATCCTTCTTAGCAAAGCCCAGAGTGGTCTCCATGTCTAGAGGATTCTTGAAGAGGTAGAGTAGAAGTTTAGAGCAGTGGGAGCTAAGACAGTGGTAGTTGGAGTAGTGGGAGCTAATACAGTGGTAGTTGTAGTAGTGGGAGCTCTTGGAAAGTCTTTGGATGTTCCTTTTGCCTTGGTTTGATGCTCTCTGGGAGTGCCTTATGTGGGCGGAGCAAAGGCTTGTCCCCCCTCCTCTTAAAAGGAGGGAGACAAGGTCAGTAGCCCTTACAAGGAGGTTTTGCCATGGGTGCAAGCGAAGCACTATGAAGTGTGCATCCCTTCCGTAATAAGCATGAGTGGCGTGCCACGGGGCTTAATATCTTGATAGGATACTGCTTCTTATGGGCATCTAATGCGGCATATTTATGGAAAATATGGCATGAGTGAAGAAAGCAACAAAGCTAATTAAACTCAAAAAACATGTGGTCGGAATTCATTCATAGAGGAGTCATTTAAATGCATTAAAGAAGACTAAATTAGAAGGCCAAAATGCTTCACAGTGCAAATCTAGATTAAGTTAAGAAAATAAGGACCTACGTGGCTAGAGAAACCATCTAATTAGGACTTTACTCTATTCAAACTTTCAGACCTCAAGAGGTAAGGATAGGTTTTAGAGACCAATAATGAACTTTAAAGATCCTACACTAAACCTACTACAGGAACTCTCAAGACAGGCGATTGAAAGATCAAACCAAACCACCTATTGGAAGTAGAGGCTCCTGCTGCTGAGTTGAAGGCAAGGAGGACTTCATCCTGGACTGAATACTCCTTAGGATCCTGCAAGAACACCCATTAGTATTGTGAAGAAGATGGAAGATGGCAAAGAATAGAAATAATGGAAGGAAGGAAGTAAGGATTTGTTGAAGATCTAGGTGAAGTATGGCTGGCTGCTCTTGAAGATGTGGGAGGCATCCATGGGAGAAGAACTTTTGCTAGAATTTGAGAACTAAAATACTTGGTTGAGCCTCTCACTCAATCCCTTATGGATGGCATTTGCAAACACAAATGGGAGAAAGAAAATTCTGGATTTCATTCATTCAAAAGCATCCTTTTACAAAGAGATTAGGGGCCTATTTATAACCTTCCAAGTCCCATTTGAAATTCAAATTTTACATGAAAAGAGGGGAAATGTAGTTACATATTTGAATCTCAAAATTCATGAAAAGGGGTACCAAATCTGAAAATCTGCATGCATGGGTGCCAAGTGTCTAAATCTGAAAATCTTCATATATGGGTGCTGAGTGTCCAAATATGAAAATCTGCATGCATGGGTGCCAAGTGTCCAAATCTGAAAATCTTCATGTATGGGTGCCAAGTGTCCAAATCTGAAACTCTTCATGTATGGGTGCCAAGTGTCCATTCTCTTGGATAAGGTGTTTGGTGAGGTGGCTTCAATCAAAGCTTCATTCTATCCAATGGCTCTTATTTCATGCACCCTTGATTTGAGATTTACTTGATGTAGCTTTGGTTCATCCCTTGGTCCAATTATATGCTCCCTTGGTTGGACTTGACTCAAGCTCAAAAGAAAAATTACAACTCAATTTGGACTTGAGTAATTTGACTCTTACAACTCAATTGACCCAAGGCTTTAAGACCTAATACTTAGCAAGACTCAAATATAAAATTCATGATACAAGAAAACTTAACTAGAATCAAGACTCAGACTAGGAACAAGTTAACAAGGTTGAAACTCAATTTGCAATCTATAAGGAATTAGTGTTGACTAGGTTTGATTGAAGTCTTCATTTAACCTTGGTGCCCGCACCAATTCTCCCGAGGTGGGAAGAACTCGACTCTGTCGAGTAGGGATCTGTTTTACTCTGGTAGTACTCTAATAAGTCTAGGTTGATTCTTTGTTGATCCTCTCGAGTAATCCACAAGTCTTTAGACTCAGGTCAACCTTGCCAACGAACTAAATAATGTTGGTAACCTTTATTCCGGGTGGTGATGGATTGGTCATTCAGAATACGCTCAATCTTATCTCACCGTTCTGGTATAATTGTTGGCGGATACTCAGGGATGGATTCACTCTCAATAATTGGCTCAGGCTCAAATGGCTCGCTAGGTATCATTATTGGCTCCTTATACTCTACTGGTCTGAAACATTGAAAGTCGAGCTGATACCTCAATCAGATGGCAAGTCTATAACATACGCATTAGATCCTATTTTCTTTATAACTTTAAACAGACCTGCACTGCGAGCATGCAATTTTTTTAAGGTTCCTGGTGGGAACCGTTTTGATCTAAGCCTTATCATAACATAATCTCCTTCCGTGAATTTTTTAACTCTTCTATGTGAATTTGCCATATGCCTATAAGTTTCATTACTTAATTGGATCTTTTTGTTAATTTCTTTATGTATATCCCTAATATGCTGTGCATATGTCTCAGCTGATTCAGAAACTTGTGCTTGTGTGGGTAAAGGGATAAGATCTAAGGGCTTCCTAGGTTTGTAACCATGGACCACTTCAAATGGACTCTTCCCAGTAATCTGTTGACTGAGCTATTGTAAGCAAATTTAGCACGAGGGAGTAAGAGATTCCAATTTCCCATATTGTCACCAACTAAACATCTTAGCAGATTTCCTAGACTCTGGTTGACTATTTCAGTTTGGCCATCAGTTTGAGGATGATAGGCAGTGAAAAATTTCAGTTTGGTTCCTAGCATATGCCAGAGGATCTTCCAAAAGTAGCTAGTGAACCAAACATCTCTATCTGATACAATGGTTTTGGATAAACCATGTAGTCTAACCACCTCGTCGAGAAAAAGTTTGGCCATTCTAGAAGCATCTAGGGTTTAAGAACATGGGATGAAGTGAGCCATCTTAGAAAATCGATCAACTACAATGTAGATGGAATCATGTCTTCTTGAGGTCTTTGGGAGTCCTAATACAAAGTCTATACTAAGATCCTGCCATGGACAATCAGGGACTGGTAAGGGAGTGTACAGACCAGTATTCTATATTTGCTATTTGGCAACAGCACATGTTCGACATTGGGCTACAACTTGGGCCACATTTCTTTTGAGGCCAGGCTAAAAGAATTGGTCTTCTACTGCTATGATGGTCTTGTTTCTTCCAAAATGACCTGCTAGGCCTCCAGCATGAACTTTCCAGATCAAAAATTTTCTAATGGAAGTTCGGGGAATACACAGTTGATTTCCTTTGACAAGGAATCCATCTAGGAGAGTTTAGTCACTATGTACACTAGATGGTCCTTATTGGAGGGATTGATAGATTTCACTAAAGATTGGACACTTAGGGTATTCCTCTTTCAAACTATCAAACCCTACAACCTCAGTGCTAACTGAGGTCAAAAGCATGGATCGTCGGCTTAATGCATCTGCAACCCTATTTTCAGTGCTAGCACGGTGCTTCAGAATAAAGGTGTAAGCCTGAATGAATTCTACCTATTTCTCGTGCCTAGGATTCAGTTTCTTTTGGGAATTAAGGAATCATAAGGCTTCATGATCGGAATAAAGAACAAATTCCTGCGGTAGTAAATAGTATCTTCAATATCTCAAAGCCTGAACTATCGTATACAATTCCCTATCGTATGTCGAGTATCTCATCCTTGCCTCATTCAACTTCTCACTAAAGAATGCCACTGGATGACTCTCTTGACTCAAAACTCCTCCAATTCCTACTCTAGAGCATCACAAGCAACCTCAAATACCTTTGAAAAATTGGGTAACCTCAAAATAGGTGCTTGTGTTATTTTCTTCTTTATTTAAAGGAAGGCTCTATCAGTAGATTTTGTCCATTCAAAGGTTTCCTTCCTAATATAGTCAGTAATGGGTGCTACTATTGTGTTAAATCCTCTAATGAATCTCCTATAGAAGGTGGCTAAACCGTGGAAACTACGGACATCATGGATACTTTTGGGTACGGGCCACTCGACTATGGACTTGACCTTTTCAGGGTCGGCAGACACCCCTTCAGTGGTGACAACAAAACCTAGAAAGATAACTTTATGAGTCATGAATTCACATTTCTTGAGGTTGGCATAGAGATTATCTTGTCTAAGGGCTTGGCAAACCTGTTTCAGATGGTTCAAATGGTCTTCCTTAGTTTTACTGTAGATGAGAATGTCATCAAAGTAGACCGCTATGAACTTTCTAATGGATGTCCTTAAAACTTGGGTCATGATCCTCATGAAGGTACTAGGTGCATTGGACAAGCCGAAAGGCATCACTACCCACTCATATAAGCCATCTTTGGTTTCGAAGGTAGTTTTCCATTCATCCCCGGGCCTGATTCTTACTTGATGATAGCCACTCTTAAGATCAATTTTAGAGAAAATCTTTGCTCCCGCCATCATATCCAACATATCGTCTAAATGGGAAATAGGAAAACGATACTTAATGTTGATTTTATTTATGGTCCTACTATCTACACACATTCTCCATGTACCATCTTTTTAGGGGTCAGAAGGGCTGGTACTGCACATGGGCTTAGGCTCTCTCTAATGAATTCCTTTTGGAGAAGCTCTCCAACTTGACGTTGTAACTCAGAGTGTTCTGTAGGGTTCATTCTATAATGGGGGAGGTTTGGTAATGTCTATCCTGGGATCAAATCTATGGCATGTTGAATGTCTCTCAAAGGTGGAAGGTGATTAGGAAAGTCTTCAGGAAAGATATCTTGAAACTCCTCTAAAAACCTTAACACTTCCTGGGGTTTTTCCTTATGGGGTTGGTCCTGATTTTCCTTAGCTGCTAAAACCCAAATAGGTGAACCATTGCTAAGCTCTTCCTCCAATTCTTTAGTAGTGATCATGTTTATCTCCTACTTCTTATCCCTCAAGTAACTTGATCCTCTCTTAACTCGGTCCTTAGGTGGTGAAGAATTGATTACAATCTTCTTTCCATTATTGGTGAAAGAACATGAATTAGATCGACTATAGAGTATAGCATCATGATCATACAACCATGGTTGGCCTAATATGATGCTGCTAACTCCTATTGGAAGAACATCATACCAAACCTTTTCTTGGTATGATTGGAACTGGATTGTGACCTGGCACCTAGACTTAATGAGAATTGAGGTTGAATCTATCCAGGATACCTTATATGGGTTAGGATGGGGCACAGTGGGTAATCCTAGGTTCTTGACTGTATTGGTTGATATGGCATTGACGCAACTACCACTATCTAAGATGACCTTGTACACCTTTTCTCCTATCTTTATAAAGGTTTGTAGGATACTAGTCCTACGCCAATCTTCTTGCTCCTTACTCTAGGTCAAGATACATCTCACAACTCCTAGGATTTCTGATGAATCTATGATCTCTTCGTCCCCTTCATACTCATTAGCTAAACTCACACATGCCTCATATACTTCTTTTTCCTCCTCGCAGTTCTCTATGGGTTCCGTAACCTCTTCTTCTACTTCCCCTATGTGCAATGCTCTAGTGGGACATTGGCTTGCGTAGTGACCTATCTTGTGGCACCTAAAACAATGAACATTTCCTTCTCTTCAAATCTCAGGACTTTTTCCTTTATCTTCTCTTCGAACTAATGGAGTAGCAGGACTGGGTCTATTGGTTGGACTTGGGTTTGAAATGGGTCTATTTCCAGGAGGATTAATCCTAGTGGGCTCAGGTCGACGAAATAAAGGTCTCCTCTGGAATCTCTCACAATCTCTAGCAATTTGGTAGGCTTGGTCTAGGTCATGAACTTCTCTCAAAAATAGTTCTCTCTGGATCTCCTCATGTAGTCCTGCTCTAAACCTAGACAAGGTGGCTGCCTCAGACTCAACTACATTGCATCTCATCATGAATTCATCAAACTTGGCAACATATGCGGACACTGTCTTATTCCCTTGGGTTAATCATTGCCATTGATCTAAGAGTCTCTGCTCATAGGACATTGGTAAGTACTTCTCCCTAAGTTTCACTTTCATAGCTCTCCAAGTGGCTATGGGTATGTCACCCCTCTGTCGACTCATGCGCTCAACATTACCTCAATACAATCTAGCCTGATGGACCAATCTAAGTTTGGCAAACTCTTCTGGCATTTCATACCAATCAAAATATTGGTCCATGTCACCCTCCCAGTCTATATACACCTTAGGATCCAAGTTTCCATCAAATGTAGGTGCATCTAGATGAATGTTTCTAAGGGCTCTCTCATCTTGATCAACATAATCATGGTGAACTTTCCTTGGTTGTGGGTCAGGAGTATACTCCTGGCGTTGGATTCTAGGATGGACAGGTGGCAATCTGGGTGATTGTGGCTCAGTAGGGGCCAAACGGGCATCTTCAAGGGTTCCTATTCTCTCTTCCATTCGATCAAACCTAGTGTTCAATTGCTTTAACTGCTCAGTCATAGTTCCATCAGGGTTTCTAGATTGGGTACCATGAAAGAACTGGGATGGTTGAGTGAATGCTGATAGGGAGTTCCTGATCTAGTTGTCATGTGCACACGGACTCAAACTCAAGCTAGGGGTTTGCTAGACCTAGAGTCTAAACCAAATATTAGGTCAAGATGACAATCTTGGTTGTAGTAACTTGGCACCTAGCCAGGTAAGTGTAAGGTTGGTGGAGGTCCCTCTTCGCTTGCCTTAGACACCAATTTGAAATTGGCCAGGTAAGCGGACCAACCCACCTTCCTTTGGGCTCTTGTCCCTAAACCACTTGCCTAGACACCAGATACACAAGCACACACAAACAAGTTGTCTAAATTAGCTTGACCTTGGTTCGACCCGACCTTGTGGGTGTCCCTAACTCACTAGAGCAAATTAAGTGTCTACTTAGTTTTAATTAAGGGTTGGGTTCGATATGCAGAGTGGCGATTTTGGGCTAAGGACAGGTGATGAAATCCTGCCCCCATGTCATAATGATGCCCTTAAAATGATTTATCATGAGATGAATGCAAGCATGCATATGAACCCTAATTTCAGGTGCAAAAAATTAGTGTGTTGCAGTTCTGAAGTGAGGCAGAGAAGTGCTATGAATTAATCTTAGAAAATCCTAAGAAAATCACAAAATACTCCTAACTTATAGAGGATATACCAAATGAAAGGAAATAAAAAAATAAAATATGTTCTTTTCTAGACAACTCCTAGAACTCAGATAATGCTAAAAGGAACAGAACAGAACATACAGAAATTTCAGCAACAATGATGGAGTTTAAAATTTTTCATTTTTTTTGTGATTTTTTTTCCAAGGATGAAATTTTGCATGCTGATAGATAACTTAATATAGATTAGGAAAAAATTACTTCAATAAAAAATTAACTACTTTTTTTTAGAATTTTATATGAATTACAATCAGCCTACTCAGAAATATAGCAAGCAGAAAATAGAAAGTCCTAAGTACAGAAATTCGAAACCATGCTCTAATACCAAATATGATGCAGCATATTTATGGAAAATATGGCATGAGTGAAGAAAGCAACAAAGCTAATTAAACTCAAAAAACATGTGGTCGGAATTCATTCATAGAGGAGTCATTTAAATGCATTGAAGAAGACTAAATTAGAAGGCCAAAATGCTTCGCAGTGCAAATCTGGATTAAGTTAAGAAAATAAGGACCTACGTGGCTAGAGAAACCATATAATTAGGACTTTATTCTATTCAAAATCTCAGACCTCAAGAGGTAAGGATAGGTTTTATAGACCAATAATGAACTTTAAAGACCCTACACTAAACCTACTACAGGAACTCTCAAGACTGGCGATTGAAAGATCAAACCAAACCACCCATTTGAAGTAGAGGCTCCTGCTTGTGAGTTGAAGGCAAGGAGGACTTCATCCTGTACTGGATACTCCTTAGGATCCTGCAAGAACACCCATTAGTATTGTGGAGAAGATGGAAGATGGCAAAGAATAGAAATAATGGAAGGAAGGAAGTAAGAATTTGTTGAAGATCTAGGTGGAGTATAGCCGGCTGCTCTTGAAGATGTGGGAGGCATCCATGGGAGAAGAGCTTTTGCTAGAATTTGAGAACTAAAACACTTGGTTGAGCCTCTTACTCAATTCTTCATGGATGGCATTTTCAAACACAAATCGGAGAAAGAAAATTCTAGATTTCATTCATTCAAAAGCACCCTTTTACAAAGAGATTAAGGGCCTATTTATAACCTTCCAAGCCCCATTTGAAATTCAAATTTTACATGAAAAGAGAGAGAAATGTAGTTACATATTTGAATTTCAAAATTCATGAAAAGGGGATACCAAATCTGGAAATCTGCATGCATGGGTGCCAAGTGTCTAAATCTGAAAATCTTCATATATGGGTGCCAAGCATCCAAATATGAAAATCTGCATGCATGGATATGGTGCGGGCACCAGAATCAGAAGAAGACTTCAGGGTTCCATCTGGATCTCTGATTGACCTTGCCCGAGAAAATTAGGATTCGTAATAGGGATTGACCTGATCAACCCAATTTTGAGTCTGTAATTTTGTCATTTCAATTTTTATTGAGTCATGTTGACTCAGTCCAAGTCCAGGTCCAGGTTGGCGCCATTCCCTTTGCCATAGGGTGCCACATTTTTTCTTCCATGGTCCAGCTACAAGTGGGTGCCACACTCCCTGCCACATCTCCATCCAGTGTCTTTGGTCCCCACACCATAAGAAGTAAGTTCCCCTTTTTCTTGCACCACTTGGGGAAGAAATCCATCAAGATACCTCAATCCAAGGAGGAGCCAACTTCTTTCCAGATAAACCCAAGCCAGGATGGCAAGAATTTTTCTAGAAGAGAGGATCAAGGAGGTGCCCTACAATGTTCCATAAAAATCCAAGTTATAAAAGGGAAGAGAGCATGTCTTGGGGAGAAAATCAAAGAGGCACCCAAAAGTTTCCTAAAGTGCCAAAGCCATGAAAAGAAGAAGCCTAAACTTGTGGAGCAAGACTAGGAGGTGTCCAAAAGAGCCAAACCATGAAGGGAAAATCCTTGATTCATGGAGAGATACTATGAGACACCCCCATAACCTGCCATTTGGAGCTGATTTTCAAGTTTTCTTGGAGTTTTTGGGCCGCTCACTCATGGAAGGAGTCTTGGTTGGCCAAGGGAAGAGAATTTGATGCCTAAAGTGTAGATTAGTCCTATTAGTCCCACATGGAAACTTGTATGGTTTTGATTTTTCTTATAGGTCTATATATTAGACCCCTTTTGTAACTTGAACTTATCTTATGAAATCTTATGAATGAAATCCCTTGTTTTTTAGCAAAGTCTTGTTCTTCTGCACTTATTCTAAGTGTTGAGCTTCGTGAGAGAGTAAATCCAGGTTCCCTAGGAACCTTGAGGAGGTGTGAGATCTCCAATCCCAAAACCCTAGCTTAGTCCACCCATCTCTACTCCACCACCACCAAACCCTAGCCTCTACACCATCTCCAAGGTTCTTCTTCCAAAGGGTGGCCGACCACCAGGACCCCCAGTCCAGCCATCTTCAAGTAAGCTACCACTGCTTCAGAGTTCATCCAGCAGATCCAGGAGAAGAAGTCCCAAATCCGCAGCCTAGGAGTTCCAGATCAGCTGAAGACCTTCAGATCCCATCCTTTCTTCTACTCTGGTAACTCTCTTCCCTGAGTCTCTTGTTCCTAACCTTGTTCTTCTTCTCTCTAGGATCCAGGGTTAAAGAAGAGGCCAACTTTGACAAGGACCATTATCAGAGGATCCATTGCGAAGATACCTTGACTCCCGGGATCCAATAATCTGCTCGAGAGAGTCTTTTTCTACCAAATGGAGAGATATCACTGCTAGGTAACAAGAACCTTCCCTTCTCACTTTGTCTGTTTCATTGAAACTCAGAGCAAACCCTAGATCTGGGGATTTCTCAATCCCCAGCGATCCTACTTCTGAGTTACTCTGATAATCCACTCCTTTTAATTATGCTTTCTGTCATTTCTTAGTTTCTTTCAACATTAGTTTATCTTTCCTTTGAGTCAAAGCTGACTTCTGAAAATATATATATAAAAAAAATATATTAATTTTAATTTGCTTCCGCATTCCATATATTCGTTCTGCATCATTTTTGGTATCAGAGCTTTCGTTCTGCATCATTTTGGTATCAGAGCATTCATTCTGCATCAGGGTACCAAGTGTCCAAATATGAAAATCTTCATGTATGGACCAAGTGTCCAAATATGAAAATCTTCATGTATGGGTGCCAAGTGTCCAAATATAAAATCTTCATGTATGGGTGCCAAGTGTCCATTCTCTTGGATAAGGTGTTTGGTGAGGTGGCTTCAATCAAAGCTTCATTCCATCCAATGGCTCTTATTTTATGCTCCCTTGATTTGAAGATTTACTTGATGTAGCTTTGGTTTATCCCTTGGTCCAATTATATGCTCCCTTGGTTAGACTTGACTCAAGCTTAAAAGAAAAATTATAACTCAATTTAGACTGGAGTACATTTGACTCTTACAACTCAATTGACCCAAGGCTTTAAGACCTAATACTTAGCAAGACTCAAACATAAAATTCATGATACAAGAAAACTTAACTAAAATCAAGACTCAGACTAGGAACAAGTTAACAAGGTTGAAACTCAATTTGCAATCCATAAGGAATTGGTGTTGACTAGGTTTGATTGAAGTCTTCTTTTAACTTTGGTGCCCGCACCAGCATCGTGCCACCATGTCTGGGGACCTAGCAGAGCACTGGCCTAGCAGGAGATGCTATAGGGTCTGAGACTTTTGGTAGAACCTTTCTCTTTCGGGTGGTATAGGTAATGGGTTGAAGGGCGCAATTATTCGGGTGGTGCGCCTTTCCATAGAAGGTGCCAATAGCAATCTAAGAGGCTTGGTGCTCCGACGGGATGCTCCTCTGTAGGGAATACAACGGCATGCCCTGGCGGATCGCCACTTCATAAAGGTTGCAGGAGGTATGCACTAGCGGAGTGCCACTCCACAGAGGTTGCAAACGGTGTGCCCTGGCAGAGCACCACTCCATTAATGTGGCAGTCTTTCTGAGTAACATAAGGGTTCTAATGGGGATGGTGACACCACCTGCTTGGGTCACTATCCCGGCCACTCCTAAGGTTGCTCAAGGAAGAGACCAGGTCCACCTGTCTTTATCCACACTTGACCTCAGGTGGGAAATTGACTTTGACTTTGACTAGAAGCTCGACCTCGGATGGGAGCTTAACCTCGACAGGGAGCTCGACCTCGGTAGGGAGCTCGACCTCAAACAGGAGCTCAACCTCGATAGGGAGCTCGACCACGGTGAGGAACTTCACCTCGATAGGGAGCTCAACCTTGGTAGGGAGCTCGACCTTAGCGGGGAGCTCGACCTCAGTAGGGAGCTCGACCTTGGCGGAGAGCTCGACCTCAGTAGAGAGCTGGTGACAGCATCCAGGTAGTGCTTTCTGCCAGCTGGACCTCCAGCTAGGTTTGACACAGGTTCCACATCAGTGATCTGGTCACATCAGAAGGCAAATCTCTAGGTATAGTTACCATGTAATATAGTCCCTCTATCAGAATCCCGATGAGATGGAGGTCATGGATTACTTGTCAAACCCCATTATCCGTCATATGTTAAATCTATTCGATTTGAGTTCTCATGAATTATGGAAACTCCTTTCTACTATTCAAATTATCTTAGTCGAGGTCCCCTGAACTCAATCTCGTAGATCACATAGGATTTACTTTTTTATCTATTAAGGATGACAAATTTTATGTAAGTGTACATCCTATTCCTACAATAAACCTACTATAGCCAACATGCACTATGAAGACCCTTATAGCTAGGGACCAAGTTTATGTACAATCAAACCATAGCCACCTTATTATGAATAGCCGAGGCATCGTAGGTCTAAGAACCAGTCACACTACTATAGCATCGAGCAAGTCATTGATGAGTGGGTAGCCATCAAAGTGATCTTATGTTGGCCATGCTCAGTATCTTTGTTCTTAACAAGCACCTGCTCTTTCGCTTAGTATCCCCACACTATAGACTTGAGATTTATCTATCTAGATAGAAGTGATCCATGCACCAATCTAAAAGGATCGATCATCATTCCCGTGAAGATCCATTGATCGAGAGCAATTTAGGAATTAATTATTAATGACACATGTCTCAAATTCTCAACTCTTGAAAATATATGTCATTATCTTATTAATTTTATGAATGATTCATGGACACAAAAATATAACATGAATGAAAAACTAATCCTACTTTATTTATTAATAAGTCAAAATTACAAACTATGCCCTTAGAATGTATTGCATATATTGACCTAATTAGTTTTTAGAATATATATTTAATAATCTTTCAATTGGCTACAAATCTAAGCCCCATCTTCTCAAAGTAGACTTCAATCTTTTATTGGCTCAACGGCTTCGTCAATGGGTCTACCATATTGTTGGTGGAGTCCACTCTCTGTACCTTGATGTACTTCTTTTTGAGGTAGTCTCAGTAAGGTGAAACCGTCTTTCAATGTGCTAGGATTTTTGGTAAGACCTTGGCTTCTTAGCAAGGGCTATGATGCCATTGTTGTTCCAATAGAGTGGTATGGTATTTAATGGCATCACACCTAGCTCCACAACAAACTTCTTGGACCAGAATGCCTCCTTAGTAGCTTCCAAAATGGTGACGTACTCCGCTTCCATGGTAGAATCTATTATAACAAGCTGCTTGGAACTCTTCTAGCTCACAGCACCACCATTGTATATGAAAATACATCCTGATATCGACTTTTAATCATCAATATTAGACATAAAGTCCTAATCTATGTATCCTTGCACTCTCAACTCTCCTCCTCCAAAGATCAATAATATATCCTTAGCTCTTTTTAAGTACTTAAGGATACATTTCATAGCTGTCCAATAGTCCTTACCTGGATTTAACTGATATCTGCTTATGATACTCATAGTATGAGCTATATCAGGTCGTGTACATAGTATGGCATACATGAAGCTATTTATAGTCGAAGCATAAGAGATCTTGCTCATGCATTGTATCTCCTCCGATGTGCTGGGATACATTTTTTTGGAGAGATGAATCCTATGCCTGAAAGGTAAAAGTCCCCTTTAGGAGTTTTCCATGCTGAACCATTTTCAGTACCTTCTCTATATATAATTTCTATGAGAGGCCTAGCATCCTTTTAAATCAATCTCTATAGACCTTTATCCCTAATATATATAATTCTTCTCCTAGTTTTTTCATGAAAAATTTCTTAGACAACCACATCTTGATTGAAATTAGCATGGGAACCAATCAGGAGGATGTCATTCACAAACAATACGAAGGAATGTGATATCACTCCCACTGACCTTCTTGAATACATATGGTTCCTCCTCATTCTTGATGAAATGAAATGATTTGATCATATCATTGAAATGAGTGCACTAACTTCAAGATGCTTGCTTAAGTCCATATACAAATCTTTGTAGCTTACAAATTTTGTGATCTCCATCATTGGAAATGAAACCCAGAGGCTGCTCCATATAGATATCTTCCTCAAGATACTTATTCAGGAAAGTAGTTTTCATATCCATCAGTCATGTCTCATAATCATGATATGCTACGATTGCAAGTAGTGTTCAAATGGATTTCAACATAGCCATTGGCAAAAAGGTATCTTGATAGTCAATGCCTTCATGCTGACTATAACCTTTAGCCATAAGCCTTGCCTTAAAGGTCTCTCTACCTTTCTTTTGAACCAATTTTTTTCTTGTAGATCCATTTATATCTAATAGGTCTATACCCCTTCTGATGGATTTACTAAGATCTAAACTTGATTTAAGTGCATGGAGTCATTTTTTGACTTCATTGCCTCTAACTATTTCTCAGAGTCGATGTCTAACATCATCTTGTCGTAGGTCTTAGGGTCATCTCTATATACCCCATTTTCCACGAGGAACATTTTCTTTATATCCTTTGTGATGATACCTAAGTATCTCTCAGGTGGATGAAAAATCTTATCAGATCTACGAGTTGGAGGAGTTATATATATTAGCTCATCTCGAATAGGTTCCATAGATTTTGAGACTCGTTGCTTTTCAGAGACTCTCCTCGAGACCAATCTGCCTCCCACTACTTCCATCCTGGATAAATTATTTTTCCAAGAAGATAGCATGTCAGCTCATAATCATATTATGATCTTCTAGAAAGTAGAAGTAATATCCTAAAGATTCTTTAGGATATCCTATGAAACGAGCTCTCATGGACCTGGTCTCTAACTTGTCTACCTGTTGTGTTTTGACATAGACTAGACATCCCCAAATCCAGAGGTAATCTAGACTTGGTTTCTTACCATGCCATATCTTATACGATGTGGTAGGAATGGATTTAGAGAGAACCCTATTCAAGAAATAGTTAGCAGTAAGTAAAGTATATCCCCAAAGAAACAAAGGAAGGTTTATGAAGCTCATCATAGACCGAACTATATCAATAGAATCCAATTTCTCCATTCTGAAACCCTATTGAGTTGAAGTGTTCCAGGTGGAGTCCATTATGAGATTGTGTCATTTTTTTTGAGATAATTTAGGAATTTTTCACTGAGGTATTCACCTCCTTGATCTAATCAAAGAACATTTAGGGATTTTCCAGTTTGTTTCTCCACTTTATTTATGAGTTCTTTGAACTTGTCAAAGGCTTTAGACTTGTATCTCATAAGATACATATACGCATACAATGAAAAATCATCAATAAAGGTGATGAAGTAGACGTAACCTCCTCTGACCTGCACATTGAATGGGCCACATATATTAGTGTGTACCAAAGCTAGTACAACAGTGCTCCTTTCTCCTTGTCCAACAAAGGGTAGCTTGGTCATCTTTTCTTGAAGGCAAGATTCATAGATCAAATAAGATTTGGAAGTTAATAAGCCCAAGAGCCCATCTTACTCCAATTTATTAATCCTTTCTTCTTCTATATCACCTAGCCTAAGGTTCTACTTATACTTAAGGTTAGTTTCATCTTTGGATCTCTAAGACCCTATGGCATTCACATTCTACTCAATTATATTCATAGATACATCAACATATAAATAATAGAGATTGTCAATTTAAAAACCACATCCGACCATTTTATTTCTAAAATAAATAGTATAGTAATCTTTACTGAAATTGAAAACATAATTATCCTGTACTAAAGACAAAACAGAAATTAAATTCTTGCTAGTAGCAAATATAAAGTAACTGTCCCTAAGAATCAAACTAAGACCCGATGGTAGTCGTAAAGGATAGGTCCCCACAGTCAAACCAGCAACTCTTGCTCCATTTCTAACTTGTAGGATTATTTTTCATTCTTTCAGCTTTCTACTTTTCTCCGGACCTTGAATTGAAGTGCACATATAAGCATTAGAACTAGAGTATATGATCTAATTGGAAGTAGAAGAAACTATAAGGTTAGTTTCAATAATGAGCAGGTTAGATGTACCTTCAAAAGTCGTGTCATCATTCTTGTTCTGCAGGATTGCTAGGTAGGTAGGATAGTTCTTCTTCTAGTGACCATCAGAGTTATAGTGGAAACACTTTTCCTTGTTGGTGACAATCTTTTTATGAGCTTTCTTCTTTGGCTTGTTTTTTTTCTTTTGCTTCTTCATAGCCTTCTTCTTCCAGGTAGACTTATTCTTGGAAGATGAAGTCCAATCTATAGCAAAATAGTGCCTCTTGAACCTTTTAAGATCTCTTTAGTAGTCAACAGCATATTTAACAACTCAACCTTGGTGCATTCAATCTTGTTCAATAGATAGCTTACAATAAATTATTCATATGAACCAGTAAGGGACGGCAAGATCAGATCTATTTGCAATTCCCTGTCCATGGTCATGTTAAACTTCTTAAGCTTCTTTAAGTCCTTGATCATTGTCAAACAATAGTCATTGATAGTTTGCCCATTATGTATCTTTTATCTTGAAGAGTCTCTTGGATACTTCGTAGCGAGCTGCACAGCTTTGCTCACCGTACAACTCTTGTAGGTGGTTAACATTCCTCTAGCAGTCTTCATGTCCTCGTGCTAGTGTTGAAGCTTATTAGACATGGAGGCTAGTATGTAGCACCTAGTTTTATTATCATCCTCAATCCACTTCTCATATGTTGTTCTTTGATCATCAATCGGATGCCTTGGTGAAGAGGGAATATCTTGATCTAAGACATAACTTCTCATAACTCAACATTATTTTTAAGTTCTAGAGCCAATCTTTAAAATTGGATACAGTTAAATGGTTGTTCTCAAGGATACAAGTGAGGGATTGGAAGTAGGTATTTTTTAAAAAAGAAGTAGATTTTAGGAGAATGATGATCATAAATGTTATGGATTACTTTGATCAGTTCTGATACGTTGGATCATCAAAAATACATAAAAAAAGAGAATGTACGTACATAAAGTGCCAAATCTGGTTTGGAGCAATAACTTCTTGTATGTGCACAACCTCGTTTGCAGTTCCATCCGTGGAGCCGTCACTTTTCTACATCAACTCATATGTACCGTGAAGCAAACAAACTTGTTGGTTGGATTATCGCGGCTGCCTGGGACCGTGATTGTGATTTGACCTTCTACATCTTATCTCCTTGGATTCTAAGTTGCTTCTTGTAGGATGATGCAAAAGGAGCTACTTACCATCGACATTGACATAAATTATTTTTTATTTTTTTTTGTTACCGTCGAGTCCTTTGGAACGGACTTTTTCAATTAGATTTGTTGGAGTGCATATCTTCCAGTTTCTGAAAAAAGATTTCATGAATCGATGGTATTCCGACGGAAGACACTCTGATGGTTAAGTCAGTGAGAGACTTGGAGCAATAGAATGGAGGAATCGCAAAGAAGATAGCTCTTGGGGAAGGAAGAGCCTACCTACCTCGTTGTCCCCCCTTTATCTTATATAGGTGCAGAACTTTACCGGAATTTGTTAGGGGCTAGGCTAGAAATGGCTGATTTGCTCTTAAAGGAATCTCGGTAGTGGCCAGGTGGCACCAGGAGGGAATGTCGCCGTGGGATCTGCAGAGTGATGGAGCTGAGATGTCGGAATCTATTGTAACAAAATTCTAATACCAGCTGGAGGGGCCTTTGGGACCTCCGAGCCATCCTTGGAGCGGTCCATTTTGTACCGATATGGGCCTGGTTGAAGTGGGTCAGTCAGACCTAGCTGAAGAGTCGGTCGGATCTCTGGTGGGTCGGTCGGACCTTTGGCGAGTCGATCGGACCTTTGGTGGGTTGGTCGGACCCGGTCTGCTTCGAAGGGAGGCCGGTTGTATATAACAGTTGCCCCCTTGCTCTTGGCCTTCGAGAGGGCCTGTAGCTTCGAAGGGCGAGAGCATCATTCTCGCACTGAATGCATTCATCCTTGTAGGGATTGCGGATCTAATCAGGTGTGCTACGTCTGGCCACTTCCCGCTCCAGAAGCTCACACCTGGGACAGGTGTCGATCCCGTATTGGAAGCGAAGGGAGCGGTAATTAATGCCAAAGGGGTGCAATGATGAGTAGCCAACTCGGCCCACTTGGCCGTCCAGCTTCGAAGGTGATTTGGGTGATGTGGTGGCATCTGAGCGGTCGGTGCCGCACTGGGGGTGACCCACCTGCCACTAATACGGCGATCACACGGATCGTGGCTAGATTGTGCTTCCTTCCATTGCATCGGCTTCCACTACATGGGGATTTGTGTCACTTGATGCCCGGGTCGCGGCGCTCGAGGAATGGTGACAATCGCTTCCCTCAAGGGCTATATAAGGTGATGTTGAGACTATGGGCGAAGTCTTTGTCGCATTCGCCTTTGGAAAGAAATTTTGGCTTGCTCCAGTGTCTTTAACCTTTTAGGAAACCCAGCCTTCAGGTTAGTGCCTCTCTCCTCCAAGCCCCATAATAATGGCCTCTGGCAGCCGGAGTTCCAGCCATAGGGTAGAGGGACAGGGTCCCACTAGGTCCAGTCTGAACTAGCATGGGATCAGGTAGAGGTTCTTAGGGTTACGTTCAACATCCCCTCCACCCAGCACATCACCATCCCAGACCGGGAAGGGAGGGTGACCCGGCTACCGAGCCCGGGAGCCCTCTCGGTGTATGAGGACCACCTGAAGGTCGGTCTCCGATTTTTCCTATGTGATTTCTTCGTCCGGGTCTTCAACCTGTACCAAGTCACTCCTGCACTGCTGGCCCTGAATAATATTTGGGCCATCAGCTATTTCATGGTCCTGTGCTAGAGGGTTAGGATAGAACCTAGGATTTCCCTCTTTGCAAACTTTTTTGTCCTCAAGAAGGATTCCGGAGCGAGGAGTGGTGGGTGTTCAGCCCCTATCCCAGATGGAAGATAATTGGAGGTCTTCCGTCGGCTATTCATGGGTGGAAGTTGAAGTTCTTCTATATTCATAGTCTTTAACCTTGGGGCTTCAACCCGTCATGGGGGGAACCAAGGCTGGCAGCTGACGGAGGGAGGGCGGTCTTGATGGCCGATCAAGCCGACTTCAACGAGTTGGAAGCAGTCGGTATCACCATGGTGAAGGAGCTGCTTCGGGAGGATAGCCTCCGCTTGGCCGGAATCAGCTGTCATGAACATTTAGGTAGGGTAAGAGTCGTTGCCGTCGGCCTTTTTGTTTTGTCAGCTACATTCTTTCTTTCCTCACTCTGATCTTGTTCTTGTAATAGGAGGAAAAATGAAGTTAGACCGTGCAAGAATAACATAGTGGGCTGCGAGGAAGAGGGCCGCCCAGTCCATGGAGCCGACTACGGGCAGGCAGCAAAAATGGCGGGCAGAAGAACAGCCTGCAATCATTGTGGTGTCGGGCTCCGATGAGGACAATATGCCTTTGTCGGAGCGGTTGGCAGCCAGAGCATCGGGACCTCTACCTACAGTCGGGGAGTCGGCTGTTTGACCGGAGCCAAACCCTTCAGAGCCGACCAAAGTGGGGATAGCCCCGGCCTCACCATCAGCCGAGCAAATGGAGGTGGTCTATCCCGTAGGTGAGAAGAAAGGGGCAGTCGAAGGGGTAGAGGCTGAAGAGGTCAGCCACGATACCTATCAGCGTTGGCATGCTCTTCATAACCCACAGCAGGCCAGAGACCTATTAAAGGGGGCCATCACCGATGCCGACTGGGATGAGACAAGCAAGCATAAGATGAACGAGGTGGCGAGAGGCGCCTACCTCAGTTTGATGAAGGAACTTCTGTTATCCCTTCGTTTCCTCCCTTCTTCTTTTCACTTCTTGTACATGACTAACATGGTCCGTTGCCTTTAGCTCCTTCACGAGGTCTCAATGATGGACGAAGGCCTTAGCAAGATGGTCCGTGCGGCAGAGGCCTTGGCTGGGGTGGTCGAAGGACTGAAGACAGCCAAAGTGGCGGCATTGGCATCGCAGAAGGCCACTGAGGAGAGACTTTTGGCTAGTTTGGCCGAAGTCGAGTCATTGAAAAAGCAGGCAGAGGACCTGTAAACCCAGCTGACCGCACGGGAGACCTAGTTGAAGAAGAAGAAGGAAAGGGTCAAACCCAGCTGACCGCACGGGAGGCCCAGTTGAAGAAGAAGGAAAGGATCACGTCCTTGACCCGTCGGCTATCCGAAGAGGAGGGGCGGTCCGCCAATGCAGAAAGGAGTGCGCGGTCTTACAAGGCACTGGCTGAGAAGTATCTGACCGAGCTGAAGGAGGCGAAGGAGCTGGTAGAGGAGCAGGTCCATGATGCCATAGCAGAATACAAGGCCTCAATCGACTTCAATGCTGAAATGGAGGAGGCTGGAGTGGCGAGCTATGACTACGGCTTCGACGACTACCTGAAGAAGGTGGCCGAAGCCTTCCCAGAGCTTGACCTGTCCTCAATACAGCTGACGCACCTGCCAGAAGAAAAAGAGGGCCCGACCGACACCAGGGCCGATGCCCAAACCATTGCCGATGCGGGATTGGTGGAGGCCTTGGTTGAGGCTCCGGATATGGTGCAGGAGACCAAAGTCGAAGCTCCTTCGACGAGCAGAAAAGATCTTCCTCTTTTGTAAATTCTTGGCAAGACTTAGAACTAGCTGTAAAAGTTTGCCTATATCTTGTACAAAAGTTTTTTTATCAATGAAATAACATCTTGATGTTCATCTTCTACTTTGTCTTACTGTTGTTGTTGTGTTTTCCTTTTTTTTTAATGGGCTATTCTTTCCTGAAGAAGGTGGCTGACCAACGGCCCCTTATGGGGTTGCTGGGCATCTCATCGGCTTTTAACTTAACCATTTATAAGAAATATTTCTAAGTATCGAGAGGCCGGCTTAGTCCGAACCCATCTCCTTAAGAATTATTCCTAAGGGATCTTCGAACTAGCTATTTGTAGGGAAATACCTTAGGTGTTTAAGGATCCCACAAAGTGCTTTCCGATGGAGGTTGGATTTGAGTTGGCTGCGCTAGAACCCTTGCCGATCGAGGTCGGGCTTGAGTTGGTTGCCTTAGAACCTTTGCCGATCGGGGTCGGACTTGAGTGGGCTACACTAGAGCCTTTGCTATTCGGGATCGGACTTGAGTGGGCTATCCTAGAGCCTTTGCCGATCAGGGTCGGACTTGAGTGGGCTACACTAGAGCCTTTGGCGATCGGGATTGGATTTGAGTGGGCTGCCCTAGAGCCTTTGCTGATCGGGGTCAGACTTGAGTGGGCTACACTAGAGCCTTTACCGATCGGGATTGGACTTGAGTGGGCTATCCTAGAGCCTTTGCCGATCGAGGTCAGACTTGAGTGGGATGCCCTAGAGCCTTTACCGATCAGGATCGGACTTGAGTGGGCTCCCCTAGAGCCTTTGTCGATTGGGGTCGGACTTGAGTGGGATGCCCTATAGCCTTTGCCGATCGAGGTCGGACTTGAGTGGGCTGCCCTAGAGCTTTTACCGATTGAGATCGGACTTGAGTGGGCTACCCTAGAGCTTTTGCTGATTGGGGTCGGACTTGAGTGGGATGCCCTAGAGCATTTGTCAATCGGGGTCGGACTTGAGTAGGCTGCCCTAGAGCCTTTGTTGATCAGGGTCGGACTTGAGTGGGCTACCCTAGAGCCTTTGCCGATCGGGATCAAACTTGAATGGGCTGTCCTAGAGCCTTTGCCGATCAAGGTCAGACTTGAGTGGGCTACCCTAGAGCCTTTGCTGATTGGGGTCAAACTTGAGTGGGCTACACTAGAGCCCTTGCCGATCAGGATCGGACTTAAGTGGGCTACCCTAGAGCCTTTGTTGATCGGGGTTGGACTTGAGTGGGCTGCCCTAGAGCCTTTGTCGATCGGGGTTGGACTTGAGTGGGCTGCCCTAAAGCCTTTGCCGATCAGGATCGGACTTCTTTGTAGAGTAAATTGCTATCTTTTTTGATAATATTTGTAGAGGTTATCTACATTCCAAGGATGTGCCACTTGACGTCCGTCTAGATGCTCGAGTCGGTAAGTTCTGATTCGGATCACTTTGACTACCCGATAGGAGCCTTCCCAGTTGGGGGAGAGCTTTCCTTTTTCGGTTGGCCTGGATATCTCTGATCTCTGCAGAACCAAGTCTCCGACCTAGAAGCTTCGAGCCTTGACTCGAGAATTATAATATCTAGCCATTCTTTGATAATAGGTCGCCATCCTTAGGTCCGCTTGGAGTCGGGTCTCCTCGAGTAAGTCGAGGTCAGCCCTTCTCTGTTCAGAATTGGCTGGTTCGGCAAAATGATCAATCTGAAGGGATTGCAAGGCGCTTCCACTAGTATGACCGCATCGTTCTCATAGGTGAGATTAAATGGAATTTCCCTAGTTGCCGTACAGGAGGTAGTCCAATAGGCCTAGAGTACCGAGTGGAGTTCTTCAATCCAGAGCCCTTTGGCATCATTCAGCCGGGTCTTTAAGCCATGCAAAATGTTTGATTAGTGACTTTGACCTCCCCGTTGGATTAGGGGTGTTCGACTGAAGTCAACTGGTGGGAGATATGATACTGCTGGTAGAAATTCCGGAACTTTAGATTGTCGAATTGCTGCCCGTTGTCGGTGATGATTGCCTGTGGTATGCCAAACCGATAGATGATGCAGTTCCGGATGGTCTCCACCTTGGCTTCGGTAATCTACGCCAGTGGTTCAGCTTCCATCCACTTGGTGAAGTAGTTGATGGCTACAATTAGGAACTTTCATTGTCCGGATGCTTGAAGAAATGGCCTGAGGATGTCCATTCTCCACTGTATGAATGGCTAGGGGGCTGTTAGCGGGGTTAGCTGACTAGCCGATCGCCTTTGAACATTGGAGTACCTCTAGCATGCGTCGCACCTTTTAACAAAGTTTGCAGCATCCTTTTGGATGGTTGGCCAGTAATAGCCTATTTGGATGATCTTGTAGGCCAAGGATTTACCTCCCAGGTGATCACCGTATATGCCTTCTGCACCTCTCTGAGTGCATAATCGGCGTCTAACGGTCCTAGGCACTTGAGCAGTGGTTGCATAAATGATTGCTTGTAAAGGGTTCCATCGAGGATGATGTACTTCGAGGCCGTCCAATGCACATACTTGGCTTCGACCCTATCTTATGGCAGGGATCTTTATTGAGGAATGTGAGGATGGGGTCCATCCAACAAGCCTCTCGTCCACTTGATGGATTCTTGATGTCTCTTCGACAATGCTTGGGCTTTATAGGTGCTCCACGAAAGCCCGATCGGTGGAATCAGTGATGATAGTGGCCAGCCATGATAAAGCATCCGCCAAAGAGTTTCGCTCCCGGGGTATGTAGATGATCTCAAAAAACTTGAGTCGAGCCACAAGGTTTCGCACTTTACTCAAGTACTTGGCCAGGGTCGGATCTCTCACCTCGAATTCACCTCTCACCTATTGACCACCAGCTGGGAATCTGAGAAAGCTCTGATTCGACCGATGCCTAGTTCGTCAGCCATCCTCAATCCTGCGAGGAGGGCTTCGTACTCCACCTGGTTATTTGATGCTTGGAATGCGAAGCGTAAGGCATACTCCAGGCTCTACCCGTCGAGGTCGGCTAGGATTAATCCTGCTTCACAACCAGCAAGGTTAGACGCCCCATCCACATGGAGTGTCCAGGCGGGGTCTGATCCTTCGGCAGTATCATCCCCAAGTATGTCAGCCATTTGCAGAGGTGTCCTCTGTCTCCAGGTACACTCTGCTATGAAGTCGGCGATCACCTGAGCCTTCATGATCGACCGAGGCTGGAAGGAGATGTCAAATTCGCCAAGCTTAACAGCCCACTTGGCGAGCCGACCTGAGGTATCGGGGCTCCTGAGGATTGCCTTGAGAGGTTGATCGGTCAGGACGATGATTGGATGCGCCTGGAAGTAGGGCCGCAGTCGCTTGGCTGCTACAATTAGAGAGTAGATAAGCTTCTGCATTTTAGGATACCTTGTTTTGGCATCGTGGAGTACCTTGCTGATGTAATAGATCGGCCTTTGCTAGTTGTCCTTCATAATCCGGACAAGGATGAAGCTCACAGCCTCGTCCGATACGGATAGGTACAAATACATGAACTCTCCTTCCAAAGGCTTAGCAAGTAAAGGGAAAATCTTCAGGTATGTCTTCAGTGCTTCGAAGGTCGACCGACATTTGTCGGTCCATTGGAAGCGATCTGACTGCCGCAGTGTTTTAAAGAAAGGGAGACACCTTTCAGCTGACCCTAGAAATAAAGCAACTGAAAGAAGCTATCCGACCTATGAGTTCTTGCACTTGCTTCTTGTTAGTTGAAAGCCCCATGTTGATGACGGCCTTGATTTTATACGAATTGACCTCAATTCCTTACTGGATGACTAGAAAGCCGAGGAATTTTCTCGAGATCATCCCGAAAGTATACTTGGCGGGGTTCAGTTTCATTCAGTGGTGTCTCAGGGTGTCAAAGGACTCTTTCAGATCCTTGATGTGGTCGGCTCTCTGGAGGCTCTTGACTATCATATCATCAACATATGCCTTCATATTTCTTCCAAGTTGCTCCTCGAAGATCCTGTTGATCAGCCTCTGGAATGTGACTATGGCGTTCTTTAGACCGAAGGGCATCATTTTATAGCAGTACAGGTCTTTATCAGTGACGAAGGCTGTATTCTCCTCGTCTTCCAAGTCCATGCTGATTTGGTTGTACCCGGAGAAGGCATCCATGAAGCTCAGAAGTTGATGACCGACAGTGGCGTCCACTAGTTGGTCGATCTTTGGTAAGGAAAAACTGTCCTTCGAGCAAGCCTTGTTGAGGTCAGTGTAGTCTACACATATCCTCCACTTTCCGTTGGCCTTCCTCACCATCATGACATTCGCCAGCCAGTTAGGGTAGTAGGCTTCTCTGATGAAGCCAGCTTCGAGGAGCTTCTTGACCTTCTCATCAACTGCCCTCTATCTCTCAGGGACGAAGTTCCTCTTCTTCTGTCGAACAGGCTTGTAGGTAGGGTCCACCTTAAGCCAATGAGTTATGACTTTCGACGGGATGCCTGGCATGTTGGATGCTGACCAGGCGAAGATGTCGGCATTGTCCCGTAGGAAGCTTACCAGCTCTGATTTGGCCTCCTTGCTTAGCATGCTTCTGATCTCCAGGACCCTAGTAGGATCATCCTTCCTAAGAGGTACAAATAGGATCCTCTCGACCAGTTCTCCATAGCAGTCGGTTTCGGACCTGGGATCAAGTTGTTCCAAGATGGAACGGTCTCTCGATTGTCTGTCCTGAATGGTCAAACATTGTCTAGCCATCCTGCGAGCCCCTCTCATCACTCTGACCCTGTTCCGAGTCAAAAATTTTGTCAACAAGTGGTAAGTAGACACAATGGCTTGAAACTTGTTCAGGGCCGATCGCCCCAAGATGGCATTGTAAGCTGATGTCGTGCGGACGACCATAAAATTGATGGGGAGGTTTTTTTGATAAGGCTCTGACCCGATGGTTATAGGCAGAGTTATTTCTCCCTCTACACCAATGGAGTTCCCTCCGAACCCAATCAACGGTGTTGGGGATTCTTGCAGCCTAGTTCTAGGCAGGTTCATTCTGACAAAGGTATCATACGGCAAAACTTTAGTGGAGCTTTCATTATCAATGAGGATCCTCCTTACATCATAATTGGCAATTACTGCTAACACAACAACAGGATCGTTCCCGGAGACCTGGGTCTCTAGGAGGTCTTCGTCGGAGAAACTAATTACATTAGAACCCGAGGTCTCTTTGAGATGTCCCGACCTCCCTCGTCCCTCCAATCAGACCGATAGTGGAGCATGCCAACATTTCCATCAGTGGGGCATTGGTTGGGCAGCTCCGTTTCCTTCATGGGATTTCTAGTAGTGGAAGTTTCAGCCTGGCTCCTCTAGAGTTGGACGTACTTGTGCAGGTACCCCTTCCTGATCAAATCTTAGATTGCGTCCTTCAACTGGAGGCAATCTTCTGTGCTGTGCCAGTGGTCATGGTGGAACCGGCAGTACTTGTCCTTGCTCCTTGACATGGAGGGACTCCTCATCGGGCGAGGTCTTTACAGGAAGGTTTCCTTCTCTATCTCCATAAGGATTTTCTCCCTCGGGAGGGAGAGAGGTGTGTAAGTCTCGAACCTCCTGGGGAAGTCCTTCGACTTAGGGCTGTGGCGTTGGGCCGAGTTGGTGCCATCGCTGGGAGGTCAGACTTCGGGAGCCCTATCACTTCTCCTCTTGGGAGCTGACCTCCCTTCAACCTGGCATTGGCTTGCTGCTTGTTCTTCTGCCAGGGCATATTTTTTGGCCGGGCCAGTAGTTCGGAGTAGCTTGTTGGAAACTTTTTGTGCAGTGAGAAAGTGAGCTTGGATGATCGCAGCCCCTTCTTGAAGGCCGACATAGCCACGTGCTCGTTGAGGTTTGGGATCTCTATGGTCGTCGAATTAAATCAAGCCATGTATCCCCAAAGGGTTTCTCCTTCCTTTTGCTACACGAGGAAGAGGCAATCCGTGTTCCTCGGTGCCCGGCTGCAGGTCCTGAAATGGAACAAAAAGAGTTTTTCCAACTGGTGGAAGGAATGAATCGTTTCTGGTCGGATGGTGGAGAACCACATCCGAGCCACCTTCTTGAGTGTTGTGGGAAAGGCGATGCAGTGGAGGGCGTCGAAAGCATCCTGTACCATCATGTGGGCCTTATATGTGCCCAAATGATCCAGAGGGTCGGTGGTGCCATCGTAAGCATCCACCTGGGGGATCTTGAAGTGACGGGGGATAGTTTCTCCCATAATTCTGGCAGAGAATGGCGGGCGGGAGTCGTATGCTAGCGCTTCTCCTTTTTGCCGGGCGACCAGTTTGGTAATTTGCTCCTCCATGCATTGGAGCTTGCTGGTGTAGTCCCTCGGGTCTTCATCGCATCGCTGGTCATCGTTGGAGATCGAATCCACGGAAGAGTGTGAGGTGGACCTCACTCTTTTCCCGTTGGCATGAGTCCTCTGCGACCTTCGAGGCTCCGGGGTCGCGTGGGAGCGGTGTCAAGGGACTCCTTGCTGTCGACTTCCTTCAGCAACAGGTGGATGATTGGTTCTAGATGCTGCGAGCAGCTGCTGTCTATCATTGGCCGCGTCTTGAAGGTTCTGAACCATGGTGGCAAGAGTGTCGATGTGGTTCAGAAGGGCCTGGAAATGCTACTGTCCCAGGGTGATGGTAGGCTGGGCAGCATCGTTCTCCCTGAGAGGTTCTCTCGAGCTCGCCTGAGAGCAGCCTCTCCTGTTGGAGGTATTCTGAGCTCTTCCTTTCACCATCGTCTTATCTAGCGATGGATCCTTCCTTTCGAAGAAGGAACACAAGGGCGAAGGTTTGGCGCCCCTTTCTCTAGCGCCAATCTGTTGCTGCTGAATTTCTCAGACCGGGCTTCCTCGACCGGGCTTGTTGGAGTGCACTTTTCTCTGTTCCTGCAAAAAAGGTCCCACGGGCCGGTGGTGTTCCAGTAGGAGACACTCAGATGGCTAAGTCAGTGGGAGACTTGGAGCAACAGAATGGAGGAATCGCAAAGGAGATAGCTCGTGAGAAAGGAAGAGCCTGCCTACCTCGGGATCCCCCCTTTACCTTATATAGGTGCGGAACTTTACCATAATTTGTTAGGGGCTAGGCTAGAAATGGCTGATTTGCCCTTAGAGGAAGCTCGGTAGTGGCCAGGTGGCACCAGAAGGGAATGGCGCCATGGGATCTACAGAATAATGGCACCGAGATGTCAGGAATCTATTATAACATAATTCTGGTACCAGCTGGAAGGGGCCTCTGGGATCTCCGGGCCGTCCTTGGAACGGCCCATTTTAGATCGATATGGGTTTGGCTGAAGTGGGTCAATCGAACCTAGCTGAAGGGTCGGTCGGACCCAGTCTGGTTCGGAGGGAGGCCGGTTGTGTGTAACATCTTCTTTTGTTTTCCACAGATTTTACACAGGTTTTCTACAGGTTTTTATGCTGGGCCATACATTGCTTCGTGGGATTGTTATCTCACATCACACTTTCTAGTATCCGTTTTCTCAGTGTCTCTTCGCAGGAACTTCAGAACTCCATGTATCTTTACTTAAATCGCTTGCAGTTCCTTTACTGCAGGTAGGACCTTTGTCTATGTCAACTTAAGCTTTAAAGTTACATTTGATGCATTACTAAACAATTCTGAAAAATAATATAAATTATCAATAACGTAGATTACTAGTAATATAAATTATAAATAATATGGATTAATATATTTGGTGCATATAGATAATGTTATATAAGAAAAAATTAAAATTTTAAAATACTTCTAAATTAAATCTATATTTTATTTATAAAAATATATATATATATATATTATAATTTATATTATAAAATATATTAAAATATTTTATATTTTTATATTAAAATTTTAAAATAAAAATTATTTTTTCTACTAAATAAATTTAATATAATAATTTATATATTAAATAGATAATATATTTAACATATTATTTAAATATATTAAATTTATAAATTATATTAAATTTATAAATTATATTAAATTTATATATAATAATATAATATAATATTATTATATTACATTATATTTTATTTTATATTATATTATAATATACGAGGGATAGAGAAGGGGATGATAATATTATCCAAAAAAATTACTTGAAAGGTGGTAATCTAGATTACCATCCTTTTTAGAGATAATTAAGATTATATCTTGAGAGATAATTTAGATTACCAGACATGATAGATTACCATCTACAAAAATATATCAAACATAGTAATATAACATCTAGATTACCATCATTTTCAAAGATAATCCAGATTATCTTTTGAGAGATAATTTAGATTACCAGGCATGATAAACTATCATCTAGAAAAATATATCAAATATAGTAATATGGTGATGCTCTATTAAATTACTAGTAATTGGGATAGATTACCCGTTATCAAATATAATCTAAGAAATATTTTATAAATAGGCTTCTTTTTTGGATTTACTTTGTTTTAGTTGTCTGGGTTGTCAATGTCATCTTCAGGTGCTTCAAGCCACTATCTTGTGCTGCTTGTGCTGAAGGACTATGCTTTTGGTAAAGAACCATGCTGGCCTATCTGTACCACGCTGCAGATCTACATTTGGAACTCTGTGTTTTGCCGCTTAGACTTTATTATGCTGTGCTTTTTCCATGCTCCGCTTAGATCTACATTTAGAACTAGCTAAATCAAATTAGATTAGACTTATATTTATAAGAATTCAAATAATAATTGGAGTGGACCAGCCCAAATTTCATAAAGAAAAAAAAAAAAAAACCATACTGAGATCTTTTTCATCTCTTTATAGCATTCAGACCAGTTCACTCCCATAAATTTTTGGATATTTATAAAGATAAATCTGGTTCAGTCTAATTTAGTTAGTTGTGTTAGTCCGATTCATAAATTCTATAAAATTCTGGGTTTAAACATCTAGATTCTTATTTAAAAGTACCACCTACAATACTGGACTCTTGCGAGCAATTGGTGGCTTCAACAGCGATACGAGAACTTTCTCTTGAGAACTATTGGTGGTTGCAACAGCAATATGGGAGCAATTGTGGCTATCTTTTCGCCGCCTTGATGCTCAACCTCCTCTCTATTATGGCAAATCTTCGTTCCTATATTATTTTATTTTGTTTCCTTGTTCATTGTACAATTTCTTGTTTCTTTTTGGTCTTTTCTGCATACTGTATCAATTAGTGAAGTTGTCCGCATAAGAAACATGGGAAGTACTATATATATATATATACAAAAGAAAAACAACTAAATATTAGTATCCCAAGATCTAGCACAAATCTAACAGATTTCTAAAAGGAAAGTGGTTATCCTTAAACTCAGGAAGAACATAATACATGAAAGCAAAATCTAACAAAAAAAAACCTAATTTTTTTTGATAAAATTGAATCCACTGAACCAATCTAACAAAAATACATATGAATGAATTAAAAAAACAAAATATTTTAAAAAATTAAAAAATATCTTTCATTGGCGTCGAACCTCCGTGGACCGGATGGAGCTGCTAGATCATCGGCTCGCCTCCCGAGAGTCCTGCAAAACAGACCCCTGACCTGATTTTTTCCGGTGAGGATGTTATCCAGAAATGGAGCCCAAGAAGGGAGATGAATTGGATCTTTTAAAAATTTAAGACAATAATGAGAGGGACTAGTGGTGCTTGTGAACAATGATGAATTCAATGCAAGATATTTAAAGTGGTAGCAATAATTAAAGAGCAAGTGAGGAAGAGAACAATCACACACAAACACAAGGTTTATAGTGGTTCGGTGCAAACCTAGCACCTACATCCACTCCCCAAGCCATCCTTAGGAATTTCACTATAATCCAAACTAGATTACAGTTGACTTATTTTTCACAAGGCTTACAAGTCAAAACCTAAGTTGGTTTTATCACTTAGGCTTACCAACAAACCTTAATACTTGTTTTGTCTTCGGGCTCACAAGTTAACCCTAGTTGGTTTTATTCCTTTGGCTCACCAACAAACCACAATAACCTTCTCTCAAGACACCCTTGAAAGCAAGGTCAAATCACAATGTAAAAACAGATATACAATTTAAAGCTAAAACAAACTCTCTTCAAGAGTAGATTGGAATCTTTGAAGCTCAAGTAGATGCTTTGTCTTCACTCTTCCTTGGAATCTCCTTCAAAGTGCCTCTTTTGGAATGAAGTAAGGATGAGCTTTTAGGCTTTTCAAGGAATCAAACTATAAGAGGCTTTTGATGTGAAGTATTTGAGAGAATATTGGCTTTTTGGCTTTTGAATAGACTTGAATGCACTTCAATACCCTTCCTTTTCTTTAAAATGAGGTTGGTGGAGGTTAAATACACCAAGAACCTTCCAAAAAACGGTTTGTGACCGTTGGAACCTTGGAAATTATCGTTTAGAGCTTGAAAAGCAAGTTCTGCAAGCCAGAAAAATAGATCCATTAGAGCTATCAGGCTGCAAGTGTCGACACTTGGCTGTCATGTGTCGACACTTGGCTGTCAAGTGTCGACACTTGATCTCTAGGTGTCAACACTTGAACTTTCAAGTGTCAACACTTGATGCACAGGTGTCGACACTTGACACAAAAATCCTCAAATGACAAAGTTCTGTATTTTCAAAATTCTCAGGCCTTGAGTCGACACTTGGAAACCTAAGTGTCGACACTTGGTGTCGACACTTGGTTCTGGGTGTCGACACTTGGCGTGCCAAAGATTTTTGTCTGTGCCAAATGCTGAAGTGTCGACACTTGACTGTCCAGGTGTCGACACTTGAGACTGAAAAATCTCAGATTCAAGTGTAAATACCTCAAAAACATAAATATAATTCTTGAAAACATAAACCCATAATATTTAAACATTTAGATGTCCTTTTTCAATGAAGAGGATGTCCGGATTCGTGAGAATTACTCCGTGCCATTACGTGCCATAAACCATAAGTTTTTGAGATTTTGAGGTGCTTTCTTCCTAAAACTCACAACTTGAAATCCTCAATAGTATACAATATGCACTCAATGTTTTGTTATTCATCAAAATCACTGGGTGGAGCCAACAATCTCCCCCTTTTTGATGATGACAAAATCTTGAGTAAAATGGCAATACATTTCAGACTTTAACTATTATAATTTATGAATATGAATTTAAGTCCATAAGAGAGGCAAAAACTTCATAGTTAGGAAGAATAAATCTCCCCCTTAATTAGATACTTCTTTTTAAGGTAAACTTCAAAGATTCTTACACGGTGAAACCACAATCAATACTTTTTCTCAACAAATTTATGCATCTATATAATCAATAAAATCAATACAATTTTTTTTCCTTTTTGTCAATCATTAGAAAGGGGAATAACCTCCCCCTCACAATGAGCATGGAGATAAAAGGATGGTAGAGAATTAAATAAGATAGAAGTTAGAGCCAAAATTATACCAATATAAAAGAGTATCAGAGCTAAAAAATATACCAAGATAAAAGAGTATCAGAGCCAAAAAATAGTAAATTGAACCATTCAAACACAAATAATGAGCACTGAACTGAAATATATATAATAGATAAGTTTTCAGTACAAAATTTGCTGAGTCATCAGCAAGAGCTGAAACATACAGATATCATCAGAGTCATATAAATATCAGACATACAACATATGACCTATAACAGACATCTGTGAGGCTAATCCTTATCAGATGGAACCTCAAGACTGAATGGAGCACAGATCCTAGATCTAGTGGCTAATGCCCTAGGAAGTGCTAAAGCTCGACAACTCCTAGTGTGGCCAGAAGGACCAAAGACGGGTACAACCCTAGATGATCTAGTGGAAGGGGGGAAAGAAGATCAGCTGGTGTAACAAGGTCCGGTGTGGAATCAGTCAAGGCAGTAGTAGGAGCTGGTGTAGTGGGAGGATCGCGACTGACCACCTCAAAATCATCAGCATTGCCATCATTGTCACTGTCACCGCCCACAACCTTTGTAGCTCGGTCGTCATCCCGATCACCACCCTCAATAGAATCAGCATGGTCGCTCTGGTGATCTCTGCCATGATGATGATGATCATCATCATCATCATCTGATGGTACAACTGCAGGGGCTGCAGGAGGTATAAGGGATCTCAATAGATCCTCAATACGAGAGAATCCCTCCTTCATAGATCTGCGAATCTCAGCATACTTCGAGGTAGTATGTGCTCGAAGAAGCTCAACCTCGCTACGTAGCTGAGTCATCTCACCCCTGATCTCTGTGAACTGCTCTCTGGCATGCTCCTCAAAAGATAGTCCAGTAGAAGGTGGCGGAGGAGCTGAAGTGTCAAGAGACAGATGCTCTGCCTGTGTCGATGGGATATCAACTGGAGGAAAAACTGCTGGCTCAGATGGTCCAGCCTCTGCCTCTCGAATCTCGTCCTCCTCATCTGGCTCATAGCCAGACTCTCTACGAACCCATCGACCTCCAACTAATCTGTATCCCATGCGGTGCAAAGACCTCTCGTCGTACACATCTATGTGTAGTATCTCCTTGGGGATCTCCCCCTCCAGTGATACTCCACATGCTCTGAATAGTCTGGTCAGTGCCATGCCGTACGGTAAACAGTGACGGCGCTGTGTCGCAGCATCATGCATCTGAGTAAGCATCAGGGATGGAAGATTAATCTGTCTCCTCTCAATCAGGCTTGTCATCACCATCAACTCCCTCTCAGTGATGAAGTCAAATCTCCCAGTCTTCGGTAGAAGTATGCGTGCTGTGATGTGGTGCAATAGGCGCATCTCCAATGACAACTGGTTCGCGGTAACTACGGATATACCGCGAACATCCTCTCTCTCAAGAATGTACCTAAACGCAGCCTCTCTGTCATCTACCGAAAAGACAGACTCCCCTACGAGGGATCTCCCATACTCTGCCCAAAAGCTCATCTGTCTGTGAAGTCTGAATATCCCTGACTGAAGTAGTCCACAGAAGTCGTCGATAATCTAATGCACCATAAAACTCTCTCACTATATGAGGATAGTACCTCTCCTGCATAGTACAGAATGGTACTAATTCTGCATCAGTGAGTACCTGTCGAATACCAAAATGGTGCCTGTCGAAACACTCTAAGTCGACTCTCCTCCCTGAGGCTACTAACTTCCCTGCCATCCTTTCTGCAGGGGGGAGCTTGGTGTGGCTGAACTGCTAGGCTGTGCTGTGTCAAATCTGGCCTTCGACCTTCTCTCAACACCACGACTGGGCCTCTCCCTAACTGCAAGTCTCTTCCTGGGACCCATTACAGCAAGCTGACCAGGGAAGAAGGAAGATAGGTTTAGAACTAAGGGACTGGCTACAGGCTGAGATAAGGAGAGTTTCATTTCTTAGATAGGTTTTGAAAACCAGTATTAAATCAATTTTGGGTTGTAAAATACCTCAAACAACGTTTGAAAAATTATCAATCAATTTAAGGTGGGTTTTTTATAACTTATACTTTGATTAAATGACAATATTCCGAACATATATTTATAGAAAATATTTTTATTCGTTAAAACACATTTGAATCTTTGGAAAATAATTTTTGTAAGGCCTAAAAATCAAAACTCATGGAATTTGGGTCTAAAACACTTAGGGTTTTAGCAAATAGGTGAAAATGTCGCAAAAATATCATGAAAAACCTTTCTAAATCAACAATAAATGGATTTAGTGTATTTAATTGAGATGAAAATCCAAATTATTTCGGCCAAAATCAATAGAACGGTATTTTTCCGAAAAATGGGTGAAATAAGCGTGAAAACGACCAAAAAATGAGGAAAATCCGAGAAAAATACATATAAATCACTATTGTCTCAAATGGAGTTTTAGAAATCCACTAAAACATGTAAAAATCCGGTTAGAATCTTGAGAAATATCCGAAAAAACCCTATTCACTGTTGCACGGTTTGAAAACGTCAAAAATAGAGCGAAAAAGAGGAAAATAAAATAAAAATGGAAGGGGGAAATACCTGATTTGTGATGGATTAAAGAGTAAATGGACGGATTTGGACAGAGGGGACCACTGTTGCAAGAAATCAGCGAGGGAAGAAAATAACAAAAACCCTCGTTCGGCCTTTTTAAAAACTGTTTCAGTTTCGCAAGTGTCGACACTTAGAATGTGTCAAGTGTCGACACTTGGTCAGGTGTCGGCACTTGACAATTTCCAAGTGTCAACACTTGGCCAAAAAATTTGATAAAATCCAAAAAGTTTTTAGAAAAAAATAGGAAATAATTCAATCAGATTTTTAGGACTTTTAGGAAGTGGTTTTGAGCTCTAGGATTTAGGTATAATTAAAACTAAGAGAGTTCTAGGAGAATGGATCAATAACACCTAACTCTCTTTTAATCAGACAGAACCTATCCTCACTCAAAGGCTTGGTAAACACATCTGCTAACTGATCATCAGTACATACAAAATCAAGAATAACATTAGAGTTTTGTACATGATCTCTTATGAAATGATGTCTTATTTCAATGTGTTTACTTCTTGAATGTTGCACAAGATTTTTAGATAGGTTGATTGCACTAGTATTGTCACATCTTATGGGTGTCTTAGTTAGTTTAATGCCAAAATCTTCAAGTTGTTGTTTGATCCAGAGGATTTGAGCACAACAGCTTCCAGCTGCTATATATTCGGCTTCCGCCGTAGATAAAGCAACTGAGTTCTGTTTCTTGCAACTCCAAGAGATCAAATTTACTCCAAGAAACTGACAGGTTCCACTAGTACTTTTACGATCAAGTTTACACCCAGCAAAGTCAACATCAGAATAAGCAATCAATTCAAATGAAGAATCTCTAGAGTACCATAAACCAATTTCAATTGAACCAGATAGATATCTAAGTATGCGTTTAACAGCCAAAAGATGAGACTCTTTAGGATTAGACTGATATCTAGCATACATACATACACTAAACATGATATCTGGCCTACTGGCAGTAAGATATCACAATGAACCGATCATGCCACGATATAATTTTTGGTCTATAGACTTACCTGATTCATCCTTGTCAAGTCTACAAGTAGAGCTCATAGGGGTACCTAAAGGCTTAGTGTTCTCCATCCCAAACTTCTTGAGTATTTCTTTTGTGTATTTCATTTGGTTGATGAAGATCCCTTCTTTGGTTTGCTTTATTTGGAGTCCGAGGAAAAAATTCAGTTCTCCCATCATGCTCATCTCGAACTCACCCTGCATTAACTTTGCAAAATCTTGACAAAGAGATTCATTAGTAGCACCAAATATTATATCATCTACATAGATTTGTACTACTAAGAGATCATCATTCTTTTTCTTTAAAAACAAAGTTTTATCTACATTACCTCTAGTAAAATCATTTTTGAGCAAAAAGGAGCTTAAACGATCATACCAAGCTCTTGGAGCTTATTTCAATCCATATAAAGCTTTATGAAGTTTATAAACATGATTTGGAAATTCAGAATTTTCAAAACCGGGGGGTTGCTCAACGTAAACTTCTTCTTCAATTAAACCATTTAAAAGGCACTTTTAACATCCATTTGATATAGTTTAAAATTCATGAAGCAAGCAAAAACCAACAATAGCCTAATTGCCTCAAGTCTAGCCACAAGAGCAAAGGTTTCATCAAAATCTATTCCTTCCTCCTAATTGTATCCTTTGGCAACTAGTCTAGCCTTATTTCTAGTAACTACTCCATTTTCATCAAGTTTATTTCAAAAAACCCATTTTGTACCAATAATTGAAGTGTTTGAAGGCCTATCTACTAAAGTCTAAATATTGTTTCTCTTAAATTGATTAAGTTCATCTTGCATAGCATTTATCCAATTACTATCACATTCAGCTTCCTCAATAGTTTTAGGTTCAATTTGAGAAACAAAAGCTAAATAATCACAGATATTTCTATGGGATGATCGAGTACTTACACCTTTAGATGGATCACCAATAATTAGTTCTTTTAGGTGTCCATGAGCATACCTCCATTCTTTTGGTAATGGATCAACAGTTGATGTATTTTTATCACCTTGTGCTTGATCTCCTTCAGTGTTTTGATCATCGTTCTGTTCTTTGGTAAGCCCTTCATTGTTATTTATTTCTTCAATTTTCTTGCTACCTGTTTCATCAAAAAGTACATCTTTTTTTCTTGAAGATTTTTGGTTAGTTTCATCAAATACCACATGTATGGATTCTTCAACAACAAGTGTTCTTCTGTTGAAGACCCTATATGACTTACTAAATATGGAGTAGCCTAGAAAGACTCCCTCATCTGATTTGGCATTGAATTTACTTAAATTATCTTTACCATTGTTTAAGATGAAACAACGGTATCCAAAAACATGAAAATAATTAATTGATGGTTTTCTACCCTCCAAAGCTCATAAAGTGTTTTCTTTAAAATCGGTCGAATTAAAACTCGATTTAAAATATAGCATGCAGTATTTATGGCTTCCATCCAAAAATATCTAGGTAAATCATTTTCACAAAGCATGCTGCGTGCCATTTCTTCAAGAGTTCTATTTTTTCTTTTACTTTCCCATTTTGTTGAGGTGTCCTAGGTGCAGAAAAATTGTGATGAATTTCATTTTCAATACAAAATTTATCAAAATCAGCATTTTCAAATACGGTTCCATGATCACTTCTCAAAGATACTACTGAAACATCTTTTTCATTCAAAACTCTTTTATGAAATCTAATGAATTCAGAAAAAGTTTCATCTTTATGTGCTAAAAACATGACCCATGTAAATCATGAGAAATCATCTACAATGACTAGACCATACTGCTTACCTCCCAAACTAGATGTTCTAGTTGGCCCAAAGAGGTCCATGTGAAGCAATTTCAAAGGTCTAGATGTAGAGATTACTTCTTTTGGTTTGAAAGAGGATTTTGCTTGTTTTCTAAGTTGACATGCACTGCAAATCTTATCTTTTTCAAAATTGAGTTTAGGCAAATCCTTTACCAAGTTCTTTTTGCTAAGTTTTGAAATTAAATGCATGCTTGCATATCCTAGTCTACGATGCCAAAGCCAGCTAGTTTCATCGATCTTGGCTTCCATTGCCACTAGGCATTGATCTTTTTGAATAGGGAGATCATCAAGATCAACCATATAAATATTACCATGCCTATGACCAATGAACTTAATGCCATTGTCATCTAGACAAGAAACAATGCATAAAGAAGATTCAAAAATAACTTTAAAATTGTTGTCACAAAACTGACTAATGCTAAGCAAGTTATGTTTTAAACCATCAACATATAATACATTATCAATATAAGAGGTAAGGGTGATATGAACTTTACCAATACCGATAATTTTGCCCTTTCCATTATCACCAAAAGTCACATTGCTATCATTTTGATATATGAGTGATGAGAACTGCTCCACATCTCCTGTCATATGCCTTGAGCAACCGCTATCAAGGTACCACATCCTTTTCTTATTGATTGCAAGGCATACCTGCAATAAAGATCAAGTGGAGACTTTAGGTACCCAAGCCATCTTGGGTCCTTTTTGGTTAGTGGCATTGGTTCCTTTCGGAACCCAAACTTTCTTAGTATTATTTAACTTTCTTTTGTTGCACATATAAGATTTGTGTCCTTTGATACCACAAGTATAGCAAGTAATGGATGAAGATGCAGGCACAAAGAAATTTTTAAAGAGTTTTTGTTTCTTATGAGTTCTGAATCATAAACCTGCTTTGTCAAATACTGCTCTTTGGTTATTTAAGAGTAAATTCAATTTTTCAGAACTGTAAGTAAATTTTTCTACAAAAGGCTTTAGTTTTTCAATTTCTTCTTTATATCTTTTGTTTTCATTTAAAATTTCTTTGCTTTGTTTTGACAAATTTTCATTTGAAGTAAGTCACTTTTCTTTTTAAAGACATCCTTTTCTTTTTCAAGTGTCATAATCTTATCATTTAATTTTTTATTTTGATTAAGAAGGCATTCATTTTCATTTGAAAGCTTGTTATTTGTTTTGGCTAGATCCAAATTTTGCTTCTTTAAATCTTTATGTTTTGATTTTAACTTTTGAAATTCTATGACTAATTTGTCAAAAACTTCATGAAGCTCATCAAAAGTAAATTCATTTTCGGTTTCGGAACATACCACATCATGATCGGCCATCAGACAGAAGTTTGCTACCTCCTGCTATTCTTCCTCAGAACTGGAGTCTTCACTTTCACTCCAGGTTGCCATCATGGCTTTCTTTCTCAGCTTTCTTCTGCTTTTCTTTAACAAGGGGCAGTCTACCTTGAAATGCCCTGGTTTTTTGCACTCAAAATACGTAGGCTGCTCCTTCTCCTTTTTTTTGTCCTTCTCTTTACTCGGCTCACCTTTCAGAGGTTTCTTTTTGTAGTTAAACTTTTTCTTCCTCATGAACCTTCTGAATTTTCTTGCTAACAGAGCCGTCTCATCTTCTTCATCATCTTCTTTAGAGTCTTCGCTTGAGTCCTCTCTAGCAGTAGATTTGAACGCGATTGCCTTCTTCTTTTTGTCGACCTCTCCATTCTTTTGTTTGAGGGAGAGCTCATAGTCATTAAAGAACCTAACAGTTGTTCCAGTGGGAGAGTGTTGACATCCTTAGCTTCTTCAATAGCTGTGACTTTTGCATCCCACGAAGCTGGTAGAGACCTGAGAAGTTTATTCACAAGTTCACCGTTAGAAATAATTTTTCCTAGGCTTCTCATGCCATTCACAATATTTGTGAACCTAGTGTACATCTCACTAATAGACTCAGTAGATTCCATTTTAAACATTTCATATGTGTGAATAAGCATGTTGACCTTGGTGGTTTTCACTTGGTGTGTACCCTCATGGGTAACCTCAAGTGTATCCCAAATCTCCTTGGTGGAGAGATAATTAGATATTCTATTAAATTCACTTGGATCAAGAGAACAAAATAAAAGGTTCATAGCCTTAGCATTAAGCTCGATTTGCTTAATGTCATTCTCATCCCAATCATCTTCCATCTTTGGAGTGAGAATGCCATTAATCAACATTGTAGGCTGATGAGGACCTTTTACAATTGTCCTCCATAAATTATAGTCAAGAGCTTGAATAAATATGTGCATGCATGTCTTCCAGAATGTGTAATTTGTGCCATTAAAAAGTGGGGGACGATTAGAAGCTTGACCTTCAACAATACACATTCCTATTGGAGCTGTCATGATCTTTTACTCAAGATCCTTGGACCTACAAAAGAGTACCGGTGCTTTGATACCACTTGTTGCCCAGAAATGGAGCCCAAGAGGGGGGGTGAATTGGGTCTTTTAAAAATTTAAGACAATAATGAGAGGGACTAGTGGTGCTTATGAACAATGATGAATTCAATGCAAGATATTTAAAGTGGTAGCAATAATTAAAGAGCAAGTGAAGAAGAGAGCAATCACACACAAACACAATGTTTATAGTGGTTCGGTGCAAACCTAGCACCTACATCCACTCCCCAAGCCACCCTTGGGAATTTCACTATAATCCAAACTAGATTACAGTTAACTTGTTTTTCACAAGGCTCACAAGTCAAAACCTAAGTTGGTTTTATCACTTAGGCTTACCAACAAACCTTAACACTTGTTTTGTCTTCGGGCTCACAAGTTAACCCTAGTTGGTTTTATCCCTTTGGCTCACCAACAAACCATAATAACCTTCTTTCAAGACACCCTTGAAAGCAAGGTCAAATCACAATATAAAAACAGATATACAATTTAAAGCTAAAACAAACTCTCTTCAAGAGTAGATTGGAATATTTGAAGCTCAAGTAGATGCTTTGTCTTCACTCTTCCTTGGAATCTCCTTCAAAGTGCCTCTTTTGGAATGAAGTAAGGATGAGCTTGTAGGCTTTTCAAGGAATCAAACTATAAGAGGCTTTTGATGTGAATTATTTGAGAGAATATTGGCTTTTTGGCTTTTGAGTAGACTTGAATGCACTTCAATACCCTTCCTTTTCTTTAAAATGAGGTTGGTGGAGGTTAAATACACCAAGAACCTTCCAAAAAATGGTTTGTGACCATTGGAACCTCGGAAATAGCCGTTTAGAGCTTGAAAAGCAAGATCTGCAAGCCAGAAAAATAGATCCGTTAGAGCTGTCGGGCTGCAAGTGTCGACACTTGGCTGTCAAGTGTTGACACTTGGCTATCAAGTGTCGACACTTGATCTCTAGGTGTCGACACTTGAACTTTCAAGTGTCGACACTTGATGCACAAGTGTTGACACTTGACACAAAAATTCTTAAATGACAAAGTTCTGTATTTTCAAAATTCTCAGGCCTTGAGTCGACACTTGGAAACCTAAGTGTCGACACTTGGTTCTGGGTGTCGATACTTGGCATGCCAAAGATTTTTGTCTGTGCCAAATGCTGAAGTATCGACACTTGACTGTCCAGGTATCGATACTTGAGACTGAAAAATCTCAGATTCAAGTGTAAATGCCTCGAAAACATAAATATTATTCTTGAAAACATAAACCCATAATATTTAAATATTTAGATGCCCTTTTTCAATGAAGAGGATGTCCGGATTCGTGAGAATTGCTCCATGCCATTACGTGCCATAAACCATAAGTTTTTGAGATTTTGAGGTGTTTTCTTCCTGAAAACTCATAACTTGAAATCCTCATTAGTATACAATATGCACTCAATGTTTTGTTATTCATCAAAATCACTGGGTGGAGCCAACATAGGATACTACGATGCCTAAGTCAGTAAAGACTCGAGCAACAGAATGAAGAGTTCTCAGAGAGAGAGAGAAAGAGACTCAGGGTGTTTTGCTTTTGCTTGGCTTACTTGCCTTAGCTTAGTCCCTTGAGTGTCCCCTCTTACCAGTATTTATAATGGAAGATATTGCCACCTAGAACTCCATGGCCTGCAGCTGAAGATGACCTTGGACCGTGCCCTAGTCACTCGGGATTCTGCTCATGTTGTCGAACCTGCAAAATAGAGAAGACCCGGGTCGGTGATCCCGGTGGGAGCACTCCGATGCTTAAGTCAGTGACGATCCAGGGGAACAGATCCTCCTGGTCGAGCCCCATAGGTGGACTCCACACTAGGAGGAGAAAAATATGTGCTTGGAGAGTATGAACTAGTTGAGAGTAGAGCTAGGAAAGTGGCAGCGGAGGAGAGCTCAAACTGATTGGCTGTGTCCGTCGAGACCTTTCTGGTGGGTCTCCGGTAGCCTGGAGCACTTGGTCTTCTAGATGCCCTCCTGTATGCCACCCCCTTTCGCCCCCTTGTAACTTACCTCCTTCTTGGAACCTTAGAAAACTTCCTTTAAACCAGGATGACAGCCTGCCGCCTACCTTGGGATCCTCCTCTCGCTTGCAGGCGCGTTCGGTGACATTCCTTGCCATGCGTAAGGTGCCTTTCCCTATTCATGATAGGGAATAGCACCGTGCGCTCTGACCCTCCTTCTGGTCACTTCGTTTTGGAAAACCTGGTAGAGCCTTGATCGGGGGGAAGCCACCTCCTGGATTCGAATCTCCTGGGTTGACATCCTTTTTTAGGTGGCTCAAACGGTTGATTGGGAGCGTAGCACCTCGATCGGGGGACCCATTCCCTTTTGGTCTAAGTGGTAGCTTGGGCAATTATTGAAACCTGGTGAGCGCCTCTCTGTGGTCCTTGGGCGGCTTGGTGGCGTCCTTCAACTGTTGGTTCCTTTGTCTGAAATGGGGCCAGCTCAGGAAGAAGATCTCAACTTCAGCCACAGCATCCCAACCTTGAGGGAGCCACCTAGGGAAGGAGTCTGGAGAGAGGTAGAGCTCGACTTTGGCCACGGTGTCTCGACCCCGAGGGAGCCGCCTGGTGAAGGAGTCCGAAGAGAGGCGGAGCTTGACTTCGGCCACGGCATCTCGATCTCGAGGGAGCCAGCTGGCAAAGGAGTCCGGAGAGAGGCAAAGCTTGACTTCGGCCACGGCGTCTCGACCCCGAGGGAGCTCCCTGGTGAAGGAGTCTGGAGAGAGGCGGAGCTCGACTTCAGCCACGGCATCTCGACCTCGAGGGAGCTGCTTGGCGAAGGAGTATGGAAAGAGGCGGAGCTCGACTTCGACCATGGCATCTCGGCCTCGAGGGAGCCGCCAGGCGAAGGAGTCCGAAGAGAAACGTCCGATGTGGCAGCTTCCTCCAATGTGGCATCTAACTGGGTCTGACATGGGTTCCATGTCAGTGATCCTGCCACATCATTTGTCCCCCACTCTCAAGTCCCGTTAGTGCATGGAGCTCAGGACGAAGGGAGTAAACATGGTACTGACATGAAAAGACCAAAATCCGGTGCCATTATTGCCATGATCGCCGGCGCCTCGCGGGTGGACCTCCGAGCCAATGCGGTGATGACACGTGGACCCATCCCAAGGAGGTATTATTGCTGACACAGAATTCGAAATGGTCGTGGACAGACTGAAGCGTCGCCCTCTGTTGATCGCTGACACGTGGTGGAGTACCGACGGTGATGGCTCTGGAACGGTATTGTTGCGGTTGTCATTTTGAAAGAAAAGATAGTTTCATGAACACACTTCCTCTTTCAAACTCCTCACGCCTGCCAGCAAACCAGAGTCCCCTCTCTTCCCCCGGCCATCCTTTTCCTCCAAGGCTAGCCAGGTTCATCCTCTTTATTCTTCTTCTTCTTCCTTCGATTGGGTAAAGCTCTCCTTTAGGGTCAGGACCTTCCCAAGCTTCGTCCATCTCCTTTCTTCTCCTTCTTTTATTTATTTTGGCTGACATCTTTCTTGGTGCAGCTTGGGGTGGATCTTCTGCTGATACGGGACTACTGCAAGAGCTGGGCCAAGAGGACTAGTAGAAGGCGCTGCAGCTTGACTCGCTGAAGGTCGAGGTCAAGTTGAAGACAGACGAGGCCTGGGAGGCCAAGTAGAAGAACAAGGAACTGAGGGCCGAGGAGGCGGGCACCGAGAGGCACCTCAAGGGCCTGGAGGAGTCCCTGGATCAGGAGAGGAACCAGGCCAGAAGCCAGGTCGAGGAGCTCAAGGCCAGGGAGGCCAAGGTGGAAGAGCTCAGCACCGAGATGGCCCAGGAGAGAGAGAGAGAGAGCAGGCCCGAACCCTTTGGGCTCAACTGGAGGCAGCAAAGGGGCAAGCCGCTGCCACCGAAAGGAAGGTCGCAGCCACTAATGAGAAGGCCATGGCAGCAGTCAACTCAATGGAGGCCGCGAAGAAGGAGGCCGTCGAGGCAGTGGCCAATTACAAGGCCTCTCTGAAGTTCGATGCCGTGTTCCACCAGTTGGCCATGGACTCTTTCTTCAAAGGGTTCGTGTTCTATCAGACCAGGATGGTGGAGCTCCTCCCGGACATGAACCTGGATGGGCTCGCATTCCTAACTGCTCCGTGTGGGAGCCTGACCTTGGCCTTGGTCAGATCGGAGGAGCCCACGGCTGCCGTCAACGTAGCCCCACCACCGGAGGTCCTGGATGTGGCCCCACCACTGGAGGTCCCAGAAGACGACGTCCCGATTGTGTGCCATCCTGGGAAGGAGCCAGCTGAGTAGCTTAGGAACCTCCTTTCTCTGTACTTCTTCTTTTCCTTTTATTTCTATTCGGGATGCCCGGCCTGTCGGGGCCCAAAGAAAGTGTAAGGACTTAAAGAATTTTCAATGAAGTCTTCTTTCACTTGTTTGCTTGCCTCCTTCTATATTCTCAATACACTATTAATTTTCCTTCTTTTTCTTCTCAACTGCCCATGTATACATCTTTATCGAGGTGTCTTGCCTTAAGGCTTTAAGTCCCTGGGCTCTTTCCTGCCGAGCTCCGGGTATGCGGGCAGTTAGGAAGGAAGTCTTTGACTTGCTGAGTCATTCCCACCTCACGAGCAGCGCAGCGATGGGGCTTCGCATGCTTTCTCAGACGAGGTCTGTTCGACCTCGGATGGAACCTTCTCAAAGCATGCACGGCACGACTGAGCCAGGGTGCCGCGCTTGGTGGGCCCGCTAGGTGACTATGAGGTGTCAGGCTTTGGGAGTTTCTGGGCTTGGAGTGCCAGGCTTCAGGAGTTTCCGGGCTTGGAGTGCCGGGCTTCAAAAGTTTCCAGACTTAAAGTGCTAGACCTGGGGTCGGGCAACAACATTCCTGCAAAGGTAAAGTGATTTGCACAAAGAGGATCTTTATCATTAATGGAGGAAAGCCTTACATTACTGATAATACATTCTCAAATTGTTGGCATTCCAAGTCCGCTAGAATCTGGCACTGTCCAGCTCCACTAAGTAGTAGACTCCATGGAGAAGAGCCTCGACCACCTTGTAGGAGCCTTCCCAGTTCGGCGAGAGCTTGCCACACTCCTGAGGTTGCGAGGCTTTAGCTCGGCGCAACACTAGGTCACCTGGGCGGAAGATCTTTGGTCTCACCCATGCGTTGTAGTACCGAGCTACCCACTGCCGATAGGCCGCCATCCGGAGTCGAGCCTTGTCACTGGTTTCCTCGAGGAGGTCCAAGTTGAGAAGAAGGTAGCCTGAATTTTATGCTTCATCATACTGTTCCACCTGTAGTATGGTCGCACCAAGTTCGACAGGGATAATAGCTTCCGCGCCGAAGATGAGGCTAAAAGGTGTCTCATCCATGGCTATCCTGGGTGGCATGTGGTAGGCCCAAAGAACTCTAGGGAGTTTTTTTGCCCACCTACCCTTGGCCTAGTCTAGCCTAGTCCGGAGTCCCTGGAGGATTGTTCGGTTGGTCACCTCGACCTCTCCGTTGGTCTGGGGATGAGCCACTGAGGTGAAGCGATGTTGAATGCCGAGGTCGGTGCATAACTCTTTGAACTCTCGATTATCGAACTACCATCCATTATCGGTGATGCAGTTATGGGGGAGTCCGAAGCGATAGATGATTGACTTCTAAAAGAACTGGCAGACCTTGGCTTCGGTAATCCATGCTAGCGGCTCTGCCTCCACCTATTTGGTGAAGTAATCAATAGCCACCATCAGGAACTTGCATTGTCCGGATGCAGGAGGGAATGGACCAAGGATGTCCATCCCCCACTAGACAAAAGGCTAGGGCAAGGAGAGTTGGGAGAGTGGCGCCACTGGCTGACGCTGTATGTGGGCGTAGCACTGGCTGCGATCGCACTTCTTCACTAAGTCGGCAGCATCCGCCCTCATAGTTTCTCAGTAGTACCCTTGATAGAGGGCCTTGTATGCTAGCATCCTCCCTCCGATGTGATTTTCATAGAGGCCTTCGTGTATTTCTTGGAGCATAAAGGCTGCCTCTGCGAGTCTCAGGCACTTCAAAAGCAGATAGGAGTAGGATCTGTGGTAGAGCTGCCCGTCCATCAGGACAAACCGCGTGGCCTTCTTCTTGACAAGGTCGACCTCCGTTCTATCTTCTGGTAGGGTTCCATTGATGATGTACCTGATGTACTAGTCCATCTAGCTAGGCTCCGGGGTGACTTGCTGGACTTCTCCCGGAGCTTCGTAGCTTGGACTTTCCAGGTACTCAATATGGGCATGCCCCAATGATGATTCCGGCAAGGTTGCGAGCCTTGACAGGGCATCGACACGAGCATTCTCTCCATGAAGGATGTGGGAGATGCTGAAGCATCAAAAACCCATCGTGCTCGAAGAGAACTGCTCCAAGTACTTCATCATCTAAGGATCTCGGGCCTCATACTCTCCTGATACCTGTCCAGCCACCAACTGGGAGTCGATGAAGACCTTCAGGTTGGGTACACCCAGCTCACTGGAAACTCTCAGCCCTGTGAGGAGTGCCTCGTACTCTACCTGGTTGTTGGTCAACCGTGAATCGAAAGCGGAGCACACACTTGGCTACAATCCCATCACCATTAGCGAGGATGAGGCCTGCCCCGCTCCCGCCCGCATTGGACGTGCCATCCACGTGGAGGACTCAAGGCTCCTGCTTGGCCTCAAACTTCACGTGACGCTCCAAGGTGGTCTGCTTTGGCTCTTCGGCAAGTCCCGCGCACTTGAACAGGAAGTCAGCCAACACCTAGGCCTTCTGAGATGACCTCGACCGGTATGCGATGTCAAATTCATCGAGCTTCAATGCCCACTTGGCCAAGCATTTGGATGTGTCAGGGCGACTAAGCATGGCCCTTAGTGGTTGGTCCGTTAAGACCACGATTGGGTGTGCTTGGAAGTATAGCCTGAGGCATTAGGCAGACATTATAAGAGCAAAAATTAACTTTTCTAATTGATGTACCTAATCTCCACATCTCGGAGGATTTTACTGGTGTAGTACACCAGTTTCTGGGATCCGTTTTTATCTGTGCGGACAAGAACCGAGCTGACGGCCCCCGGGGTGACCACCAGATATAGCAGGAGCTCCCCTCCTTCCTCTGGCCTGGAGAGCAGGGGTGGTGATGCCAAGAAATTCTTTAACTCCTCAAAGGCTGCTTTATATTCTTCGATCCAATCGAAGTCGTGAACTTTGCGCAATGCCTTAAAGAAAGGTAAGCAGCGATCAGTTGACCTTGAGATGAACCGGCTCAAGGCTGTAATCTGGCCCATCAGGCACTAGACATGCTTCTTCGAGGTCGGGTGCTCCATGTCAACGATTGCCTGGACATTCTCCGGGTTCACTTCGATTCCCCTCTAGGTGACCATGAAGCCAAGGAACTTCCCTGCCACTATGCCGAAGGGCACACTTCACCAGATTCAGCTTCATCTTGTGCATTAAGAGGTTGTGGAAGGCCTCCACCATGTCGGCGACGTGGTCTGACTTTGGCTTGCTCATAACGAGCATGTCGTCCACGTATACTTGCATGTTTCGTCCAATTTGGTCCTTGAAGATCCAGTTGACTAGCCACTGGTACGTGGCGCCAGCATTCTTCAAGCCAAAAGGCATCATCCGGTAGTAGTATGTCCCTCGCTTGGTGATGAAGGTAGTGTGCTCCTCGTCCTCTGGATGCATCTAGATTTGATTGTATCCTGAGAATGCATGCATAAAGGAGAGCAAGCGGTGCCCCGAGGTGGTGTCCACCAACTGGTCGATCTTCGGCAAAGGGAAGCTATCCTTTAGGCAGGCTCGATTGAGGTCGATGTAGTCTACACAGATCCTCCACTTTCCATTGTTCTTCTTGACCATGACTACATTTGCCAACCAGTTGAGGTATTGTATTTCATGTACAAAGCCAGTCGTAAGGAGCTTGCCCACCTCCTTATTGATCGCCCGCTGCCTCTCCAGGATGAAGCTTCTCTTCTTCTGCCAAATAAGATGGCACTTCGGGTCGATGCTCAACTTGTGTGTGATGTTAGGGGGAATCCCAAGCATATCGTCTACCATCCAGGTGAACATGTCTGCGTTCGCTCGAAGGAATTCCAGCAGGTGGGCCCTTTCCTCTTCTTGTAAATAGGCCCCAATTTGCATCGTCTTCGCCGGGTCGGCTCCGAGTGGATACGACAGTAGGCGCTCGACCGGGCGACCTTTGGGGTCCTGTGCTCTTTGGTCGAGGTCGTCGGCACTGGGGTCTTCCTCGAAGGTTTTGGCCCTAGGAATGGCTTGGAGATAGTGTTGAATCAGCTAAGGTACCCCCCTCATTTCTTCAACACCATGAGGAGTGGGAAACTGCACTAATAGCCGCTTGGTGGAAATGATCGCGTTGAGCAGATTGAGCCTAGGGCAGCCAAAAATCATGTTTTTGGCCGAGGGAAGCCTAACATCTGTGAAGGTTATCATGACGGTGCTCTGTCGAGGTGGCACCACGGCAGTAACAGGGAGAGTAATTTCTCCCTCGACTTCCATAGAGTCCCCTGTGAAACCGATGAGGGGAGTGTGCACAGGCCTAAGTTGAGCAGAGGACAGATTCATCCTGGAGAAAGCATCGTAAACAAGAACATCAGTCAAACTTTCACTATCAACCATAATCCATTTTACAAGATGCTTGGCGATCGTCATCTCGACAACCACGGCATCATTATTTACGTTTTCACTCCTGAATTCCCTCTCCCTCACAAAGGGAAGTACATTTTCTAAATTTTCTCCTCCTTGGACCCTCTTAGGGGCATGCTCAATTCTCCAACAGATCATCCCCACAGGCTTCTCGATGGGTCAGTTGTCGACTGCAGGGACTAGAGTGAGAGCAGTGAGCGCCTAAGGTTCCACCGAGGTCTTGTCCCCCATGAACTTTTCGAGGTAGCCTCTCCTTATGAGATCTTCAATCTCCCTCTTGAGGTGGCGGCACTCCTCGGTGTCGTGGCCATGGTCACGGTGGAATTGATAGTACTTCATCTTGTTATGACCGTTAGACGGCCTCAGTGAGGGCGGGTGATGCAGGTAGCGCTCGCCCTTAATCTCCATGAGAATTTTCATCCTTGGGACTAGGAGAGGTGTGTATCTTTCTTCAGGAATGGGGCCGCTCTTCAGCTTCGGCCCCTGACGGAAGTTTGGGGTCGCCAATCTGGGCTTCCGCACCCCGGACGTCTCCCCAGGAGATGGCTTCTTCAACGGCTTCCCGTCCAGCTCCCTCCTCGTACGGTCCGCCTCCTCGACGTGAATGTACTTGTGAACATGAAAGAGTTCGGAGTACGTCTTCGGGGGCTTCTTGTCCAGGGAGTAGTCAGGTGGGAAGTCTTGAGCCCTCTCTTCAGCACCAGCATGGCAATTGGCTCATCCAGGTTGTAAATCTCTAGTGCGGCAATCTTGAAGCGGGCCACGTAGTCTCGTTAGAGCTCATGATCTTACTACCTGATAGAGAAGAGGCTGTCCACCTCCCATGGCGCTTTTTGATAGGTGTCGAAGTGGGCCATGAACTTTTGCTCCAGCTGAGCAAAAGAGCCGATGATTTCGAGCTCGAGGTGGGTAAACCAGACCCGAGCTGCTTTTTGAAGGGTGGCTAGAAAAGTAATGCAGAGGAGAGCATCGGTCTTCCCTTTGACCCTTATGAGGGCCTTGTAGCTCTTAAGGTGGTCCAGGGGGTCGGTGGTCCCATCGTAGGGATCCACCTGTGGCATGTGGAACCAACCCGGAATCAGTTCCTCTTGGATCTCCCGAGAGAAAGGGGGATGGGCGTTGTAGCTCACAGGCTCGCCAGAGAAGCCCTGCAAATTCACAAATTGGTGAGATAGCTTCACTAGCTTGCACTCCTGTTCTTCCAAGTGCCTTTCTGCCATGCGCCTGATGGCCTCGTTGGTTAAACCCTCCGCTAAGGTCGACGGAGGAGGTGAAGGTAGTAGCTGAGGGGGGTCATGACGGGGGCCCTTGCCCCTGTGACCTCGGCGGTGCTTGACAGCAGCCTGCTCGAAGGTCAGGGATCGGCTCTCTTGGTTGGTTGACCTGGTCCACTATCTCTTTACCGGGGTCCAGTGGCTTCCCTGGTCATCTGTTGTGGCTCGTGGCAGCAAAGGCCTTCCTTGGAAGGACCGCAGGCTATCGCGAGGTGCGGCGGCTTGGGCCACGGAAGTTCCTGACTATTTGTAGGTGGCCAGGGATCGGTGCTGATGCTATAACTAGTGCACCACTGTAGTCAGGAGCTGCATTTATTGGGTGATTGCGGCCAGCTGAGCATCCACTGGAGGCGATTACGGTGGAGCAGGGAGCTCCCTCTCTGGACTGTGCGAATCCCCACGGGAAGGGGGATCCACCACACGGCTGGTGGAGACCTCCCTCGTGCGGGTCATCACCATACTCCTGGTGGGGTTGCTCGCAAGGGGATTGGTTTGGATCAAAATGTGTCCTACCCCCCCTTCCTGGCGCGCCAATCTGTTGCCGCCTAGAATGCCATGGCTTGCAACTGAAGATGACCTCGGACCGTGCCCTTGTCGCTCAAGATTTTGCTCATGTGGCCGAACCTGCAAAACAGAGAAGACCTGTGCTGGTGATCTAACGAGAGCACTCTGACGCTCAAGTCAGTGATGATCCAGGGGAACAGATCCTCCTGGTCGAGCCCCGTAGGTGGACTCCACACTAGGAGGAGAAAATATGTGCTTGGAGAGTATGAATTGGCTGAGAGTAGAGCGAGGAAAGTGGTAGCGGAGGAGAGCTCAAACTAATTGGCTGTGTCCGTCGAGACCTTTCTGGTGGGTCTTTCGTACCTAGAGCACTTGGTCTTCTGGATGCCCTCCTGTATGCCACCCCCTTTCGTCCCCTTGTGACTTACCTCCTTCTTGGAACCTTGGAAAACTTCCTTTAAACCAGAATGACAGCCTGCCGCCTACCTTGGGATCCTCCCCTTGCTTGTAGGTGCGTGCAATGACGTTCCTTGTCATGCATGAGGTGCCTTTCCCCATTTGTGATAGGGAACAACACCAGCACTCTGACCCTCCTTCTGGTCGCTCCATTTTGGAAAACCTGGCAGAGCCTCGATCGGGGGGCAGCCATCCCCTAGATTCGAATCTCCTAGGTTGACTTTCTCTTTTGGGTGGCTCAGACAGTTGGTCGAGAGCGCAGCACCTCGATCGAGAGACCACTTTACTTTCAGTGTAAGTGGTAGCTGGGGCAATTATTGCAGCATGGCGGGCACCTCTCCGTGGTCTTTAGGCGGCTTGGCGGCGTCCTTTAGCTATTGGTCCCTTCATCCGAAGTGGGACCGGCTCAGGGAAGAAGACCTCGACTTCAGCCACGGTGTCTCGACCTCGAGGGAGCCACCTGGCAAAGGAGTCCGAAGAGAGGTGGAGCTTGATTTCGGCCATGGCATCTCAACCCCAAGGGAGCCACTTGGGAAGGAGTCCGGAGAGAGGCAGAGCTCGACTTCGACCACGGTGTCTCATTCTTGAGAGAGCCACCTGGCGAAGGAGTCTGAAGAGAAATGTCCGATGCGGCAGCTTCCTCCAACATGGCATCTAATTGGGTCTGACATGGGTTCTATGTCAGCGATCCTGCCATATCAGGAGATATGCCAAGAACTCAGTTAAGCTCACTCGTCTCTTGTTAAGTGGGGTTGGTTAGCTTAACCCCTTCATAATCATAAGCGGTTACTGTCTGATTCTGGCCACCTCGATATTGTTGATGCTGAAGTTATTGGCCACATGGCTGATCCTGGCCACGTCGATGTTGTTGGAGATAGTGGCTTCATGGTTGGTTATAACAACTATATCCATATTTGGAGATTGGAGATCAATGGGAGATTCGCTTCAAGGCCATCCCTTCGGAAGGGTCCGAGGCCAAATCGACTGACTGCCTTATACCTATCCTCTTCGGGATAGGCTGAAGACACCACAGCTGTTCACATCAGAATGACCTACTTTGGAGTGGACTAGAGTTCTTCTTCGGAGCAGGTTGGAGAATGAAGCGGCCATCTTCTTCGGACCAGTCTTCTTCGGAGTGATCCGAAGAAGACTGGCTCACATGACATAGCCTGGATTAAGGATATGCTTCGGCACCGCTCTCTTTGGCATAGGCCGAAGACTGACCCAGTGAGGAGACCTGGAATGGTGATGTTGAGTTGTTGCTTCTTCAGCCTGTGGAGTCACCTTCGAGCCTCTTGGTCTGGGCGAGTGGTCCAGTAGGGGTTCAAATGTACCCCTGACCAACAATTGGCCTTTGAGCCGGTTTATCCCAATAGTTGTCCCCCACTCCCAGTTTTTGAAACAATAATTTGTTTTGGGAAGTGGGAGTACTCATGAGTTATTGTTTACCGGCAGAAAAGGTGTGACCAATGATGGTGAATCCTTGATTCAGTCGTTTGCAAAGACTGTGATGCAGAACAAATAAGATGATGCGATGCGGAAGTAAATTAAGACTATTTTTTTTTTTTTGTGTTTTGTTAGAAGTTGGCTTGACTCAAAAACAAGGCTAACTAATATTGAAAGAAAATATGCACTGAAAGAAAGCACAATTCAAAAGAGTAGATTATCAGAGTAATAAAGAAGTTGGATCGCTGGGGATTGAGAAATCCCCAGACCTAGGGTTTACTCTTCTTTCAAGAAACAGACGAAGAGAGAAGAGAAGGTTTTATACCTGACTGTGATATCTCTCTTTGCTTCAATTGAAGGACACTCTCGAGCAGATTGTAGGATCCTTTGAGACGGGGTATCTTTGCAATGGATCCTCGGATTGTAGTCCTATGGCAAGGTTGGCCATCTTCTCGTACTCTGGATCTGGAAAAGATGAAGAACAAGATAAGGATGTAAGAAACTCAAGGAAGAGACCTTTACCTGGGATAACTCCGGACTGCTCGAACTTTGAAGATGAGGGAAGAGTATGGAGGTGGTGGTGGAAGATGGAGTGGATTTAAGGTTTGGCTGGTAGGGCGGCGGCTTGCAGATGAAAAGGACCTAGGGCTTGATATGGTGGGCGGTGGCTTGGAGAAGGAGATGGCGGCCTTGAATGAAGTTGGAATAGGGTTTAGGAATTTGGGTATTGGCGGCTAGGATGATGAAAGGAAATTAGGGTTGGCGGCCAGGGATGAAAGCGGGCCAGGGTTTTGGTAACTTTGGAGATCTCTCACCTCCTCAAGGCTCCAATGGAACCCGGATTTACTCCCTCACGGAGTTCAACACTCAAAGAAGTGCGGAAGAAGAGAACACAAGGTTGCTCAACACAAGAAAAGATTTCATTTACTCATTCTAAATCAAAAGATTACATAAGGGTCCAATATATAGACCTTGCAGGAGAAACAAAATTACACTACTTTTCATGTGGGACTAAACATTCATCCTAAGCATGAAAAACTTTCCCTTGACCGACCAAGCTTCTTTCCTTGGAGTGGGCGGCCTCAAATGCAAGGTGATGGCTTCATATGGCAGGTATGTGGGGCACCTCCTAGTTCTTCTCCTTAAGTCATGGGTTTTCCTTCCACGACTTGCTCTTTCTTGGAAGAAAATACTCATCTCCTAGTCTTTCTCCCCGAGACTAGGCTCCTTCCATTCATAGCTAGGTACTTTAGGCAGGTGTGGGTGCCTACCTTGAAGTCCTCTCCAAGAAAAATCCCCTGCTCCTTTAGCTTGGTTACTTTTGGCAGCTTGTGGGTGCCTTCCTTGACTTCTCCTAAGAAAATTTTCTTACTCTCTTGGGCATGGGGACCAGGGACACTGGGATAAAATGTGGCGCCAACTGGTCCTGGGAGTGTGGTTGGGAGTGTGGCGTCCACTTGCATTTGGCCTTGGAAGAAAAAATGATGCCCTAGGGAATGGCGCCAACCAAGACTTGACTTGGACTTAGACTGAGTCAACATGACTCAACAAAATGAAATACAGACTCAAAGAAATAAAATAATCTGGTTGACCAGGTCAACCCTTATTACAAACCCTAATCTTCGGGCAAGGTCATTCAGAGATCCAGATGGAACCCTGAAGTCTTCTTCTGATTCTGGTGCTCGCACCAGACTGCCACCTGATTTGAGAGTCGTATGGGGGACATATGTCGCTCACTCATTGGCTTGTGAAAAGAAGACGATGAGTGGATGAATCATGTTTGTTTCTTCCATTATGGTGACCTGACGGGCTCTTCGGCTTCGGTTGGATGGGAGACATGGCACCATCTTGCTCCTTGGATAGAAGATATGGATTCAACCCCAACCGTCAGATGTAGTCACATGGATCATGGCTGACAATTTTGGTTATTCCTCCATCGAATCGATTGGCATTGTTTGGGGCTTTGTATCCACAATCGGTGCCTTCATACATGGCATGATCGAGGATATGTCTCTTCTTTCGAGGAGGCTACCTGAAATGCCTTTTGCCCCCTTTGTAAAGGAGAGCAGGTTGGTAGAGGAAACTTCCTTGCTTTGTGTGTTTTTCTTTCCATTATCCCAGCTCTTGTCTTCCTCTTGGTTTATTGTCCTTCTTGCAGGTAGAGCCACCCCTCTCCTTTTCCTCTTTCCATCATTGTTAGGACTCTAGAGGTTCCGACCGCCGGTAGGATCCCCTCTGACGGGGGAGAGGTCGAATCTTCTAGTGTCCCCAGGCCTATTAGGGGGACCATTTCTGAATCCCAACCAGAGTTAATCCTGAGTTTTCTATCCTCCGACAGGATCAGTCGCCTATTTGAGTATTATTGTGTTTCGATAACTTCCCTTTCATACTTCCATAGTCCGAAGAGAGGGTAAATAAGCCCCTGCCCGGTACAATTGTCATATATGAGGACCACTTGAAAGCTGGTTTTCAGTTTTTGTTGCACCCCTTCTTTGCCAGAATCTTCCACATGTACCATGTCATCCCAGCGCATTTGACTCCGAGCAGCATTCGAAATATCTGCGACTTTTTGGTCCTTTGCCATATAGCGAACGTGAGAACTAGGACCAGTCTGTTCACTTCTCTTTTCACCTTGAAGAGAGACTTTCACGACTATGGGCGGTGGGTCATTGACCCCCGCCACGATCGTAAAATAATTAAGGATATGCCTAGTACCATTCACGGGTGGAAACCCAACTTTTTGTTCGTCTCTTCTTCTCAACCATGGGGGTTCGATACAGAATGGAAAGAACCCTATCTGATTGCAAATACCGGAAAGAAGGTTCTGAAGGCCGACCAGCCAGACTTCACATTGTTGTTTGAGTCTGAGGTCACTTCTATCCGGGAACTGTTAGAAAAGTGGAATCTCCGTCTCACTCAGATTAGCAAGTCCTCTTCATTAGGTATAACCGGTAGATGGCTTCGGCTTTTATCTAGTCTTCATAGTTATCCTTGCTAGCTGACCTTGAGATTTATTTTTGCTGACAGGTGGCAGGATGAAGCTTGATGTCAACCTGCTTCACTAGTCTGCTAAGAGAAAAGCATCCCAAGTTCCTTCAAAAAGTTCAGAAGCTCAAAAGAAGGCCCGGGAGGAGGGAGGTCCCATCGATAGAGCTTCCACCCAGGGAGAGTTCTCCGATTCAAATCCTAGAGAGTCCGATCATAGCCTCGACCGCCGATCTACCAGCACCTTGCCCCTCTGCAAGGGATAAGGGCAAGGCACCCCAAGTCGAGGGGAGTCCGATAAGATCTCCCTTAGCGAGCGAGATAGACCTCTCCCGGCACTTCCGATGTGGTCAAAAAAGTATTGAAGGCCACACTATTGCCCCTCGACTAAGCAACTTCTCAAAATTGATGCCTTGTAGAGGTGTCCGATTCAGCCTTCTCTTCCATGCTGAAGGTATGATGCTTTATCTTCCTTTGTCTTTTTATTATGGTCTTCAGGATAACCGATCTCATGTTTTGGTGACTTGATGTAGTTAGTCCATGATATCACCTTCATGGAGGAAAGGTAGAAGGGTTCGATAACTTCCTCAAGAGCTTGAAGAAGGAGCTTCAAATGGTGAAGGCTGAAAAAGAAGTGGCCGAAGAGTTGAAATTGGCCATGGAGGAGAAGCTCAATAATAAGGATGTCGAAGTTCAGGATCTAAAGAATGAGCTGAAGAAAGCCCAATTGAAAATCTCTGAACATGAGGCCAAGCTCTGGAAGAGGAAGAAACAGATGCACTCCTTGGAGCATTCTACCAAGGAGTTTCAGCAGAAGGTCGAAGAGGTGGCCAAGAGGGCTGACGAAGCGACCAAGAAGGTCGAAGCAGTGGTCAGGGAGTTCGAGGCTTCGAAGGAGCAAGCGGTCAGGGCCATCAAAGATTTCAAGAAGTCTTCGACATTCAAGGAGGAGGTAACTAAGTTGAGCATGGTCAGTTACCAATACGGCTTTAACAATGGGCTTAAGGAGGTCCAGGGGCTTTACCCTGATCTCGATCTTTTGAGCATCCTGCCGTATGAGATCGTCAAGGAGGAAGGACCCATGGCCCTTGTTGAAACTGAAACCTCGACCCCTACCAAAGCTGAAGAAGCACCTGGGCAGGTTGAAGAAGTCCCAGCCATAGTTGAAGGCCAGGAACAGGTCGGAGAGCTGAACATGACTGACCCACCTACTTTGGCTCAAGAAGATTAGGCCTCTCCTTCGATTTATGCTGAAGAGTCACTTCCTGCTGCTGATCCAGAAGTTCTCATGGCCGATGAATAGGCCTTTGTAACTCTTGTTCTTTCTTTTCTTTTCTTTTCTTGTAAGAGGAAGATGTGTAATCTACCTGAACATGAATGAAAACACACTTTTTTTCTCTTCATTGGATGATTATTTCTTAAGTATGAAGTCATCGGACGTACTGTGATCCTCGAGTAGGTAGCTGCCCTTTGAAAAATATGATAACTTTTTAACTTGATTGTAAACTTTCTAAGTATGAGGTCTTCAGATAGGTAGCCACTTTCGAATATGCAGTAACCTCCATCTTGAATGTAAATTCTCTAAGTATGAGGCCTTCGGATGGACTACGATATTTTTAGATAGGGATTCACCTTCGGGCATATAAATGTCTTCGACTTGGATTTAAGTTTCTTCATTGCTCAGGGTTTTTAAACTGGACTTCGGCAGGATCGCTGATCTTGGTGGGAAGCCATTCATCCAGCTTCTTGTCAAGTCAGCCTTTTCCTGCTCATGAGATAGCTTTTTATAATTAAGAAATCTCGATGTTTGATGGAGATCCTGGCTCACTGACCAATGCAATGCCCTGTTCCTGCCAGATGTCCAATTTTCGTTAGTGAGGCAATTATTGTTAGGTCATGGGACTGCGATGACCAGAGTCATTAAGGCTGTGCATGTCAGGGATCGGATCAGTCACGGCTCCCAAATTTCTCGCAACTACCTTCGCATGGACTGAGGCCTCTATCGATTAGGGTGAGCACACGTGGCGCAATTGGAGGGCTGCCCATAATATGGGCAGTCAATTTGCGATGTTGATGGACTTTATATATATGTCTATCGCCCTCATAGACCAACTCTTTTTTGAGTTTTTTTTTGGCAATGTTGCCCCTTGAGCGATCTTTCCTTCTCTTTTTGCTGCAACTAGCTTCAAGAGTCAAGACATTTTTGGTCAGGTGTCGACTCAAGGAAATGAAGTGTCGACTCACGAAGGTCAAGTGTCGACACTTGCTATAATGGCTAGTTTTTCTGAAATGCAGAACTTCCCCAACTTGGTTTCAACGATCATATTTTCTCCTCCAATGGTCACCAATGGTCAAATAAGGTTTGGAGGGCTATTTATACACCACTAAGCTCTTGAAAAAGAAGATAATCGATGGTTTGAATGACAAATCCTTTGGTTTACAAGAAAAAATATGTAAAGGATTTTTAAGGATTCAATATTGAGAGTGTTGAGCCTCCAAGGATTCAAAGTGAAGAGGGAGCTTCTAAGACTGGCATCTTCAAGCATCCATTGAAGCTTCTACAACATAGAGATAAGCTCAACACAACAATCACGTACCTCAAAGATAAATCTGCTTTTTGTAAGAAAGCTTTTATATTTTCATTGGTATTCTTGTACTTGTATTGCTTACTAGTTTTAATAGAATTGAAACTAGTATCATGGTTGTTGGTGAGCCTATGTGATGAAAACCAACAAGGGGTTTTGACTTGTGAGCCCGGAAAATAAGTTGGCTATAATCTTGGTGATTATAGTGAATTTCCAAGGAAAACATGGAAAGTGGATGTAGGTGTCTTGGAGTGCACCGAACCACTATAAATCCTTATATGTTTGTAATTGTTTTTATTCTTACATTTATTTCTTTATTTTTGCTGCATTTTGTTATCATTCTCACAAATACATGCTTTGAATTGGCACATTATTTGAAGTCTTGCGAAAATATTTTAAAGTCCAATTCACCCCTTCTCTTGGGTTGCATCATCTTCATCACTAGGTAACAAGTGGTATCAGAGCCCAGTATTCTTTTTGAAAATCTAATAATTTTGAGTTAAAGATCATAGCAGCTCAAGTTTGAAAATTTGAAAATTTGAAAAGCTTTGAAAAGAATTTACAAATCATATGTTGAGGGGGAGTTTTTGAAAAATTATTTTTAGATCATATTTTGAGGGGAAGCTCAATGTTTTTCATTGCTACATTGCTCTATGCCTAATTTTAATCTTTTGGAGTATGTTATATTTATTTTTAAGCTTACCTTGTTTATATACTTAAAGATTTTGTCATTATCAAAAAGGGAGAGATTGTTGACTCTGGTTTTGATTATGACAAAATACTTAAGTATATTTGAGTATTAATTGTGCATTAAGTATGTAAATCAGATATAGGTACTCAAGATTTGAATTTAGAGAAGTTTCAGCACTGGTGCAGCCAAGTGTCGACTTATGAAATCCATGTGTCGACTGAAAGTATTGACTTGTGAATAGTGAAGTGTTGACTCAAGGCCTGAGACCAAACAAGATACAGAACGTGGTGATTTCAGGAGTTTGGTCAAGTGTTGACTCACAGAACTAAAGTGTTGACTCAAGGGGTCGACTCACTAGTACAGAGCAGAAAACTTCAGAAGACATTTTTGGTCAAGTATCAACTCAAAAAATGAAGTGTCAACTCAAGGTGTTGACTCATAAAGGTCAAGTATTGACACTTGCTGTAATGGCTAGTTTTTCTGAAGTACAGAACTTCCCCAACTTGTTTTCACCGGGCTCACAAGTTAAACCCCTTGTTGGTTTTCTAACTTAGGCTAACCAACAACCTTCGATGGCTTTACGGGCTTACCAATAATCTATGTTGATTTTATGGGTTCATTAGTAATCTATGTTGGTTTTACGGGATCACCAACAATCTCTTTGGTTTTCCAAGGCTCATCAAAAATCTTGATACAACAATGTAAGAATGAAAGTAAAGAATACACTAAAGCTTTCTAAAATAAAGCAAGTATCTCTTTGAAGCCTTTGGATGATGTTGAAGAAGCTTGTCTTCAATTTGTTGAAGCCTTTGAATGAAGCTTGATGTTGTGGACTTGGATCAACTCTCTTATCTTTGGAAGCTTGAAGGCTTGATCCACTTAACAATTTAATCCTTGAAGGATATTCAATGATCTCACCAAAGGATTATTTTTCATTTGATTTTTGGTGTTTATATAGCTCTCCAAATCATAGATGACCATTTATGACCGTTGAGGATAAAAAACTAGCCGTTTGAAGCAAGTTTGAATCAATTCTGCACTTCTAAAAAACTAGCCGTTATACCAAGTGTCGATACTTGAATTTTTTGAATTTTCTTTATGAGTCCACACTTCACCATGAGTCGACGTCTTAAGTTGACACTTAGGTCAGCTCAAAATAAAAATTTTAGTTTGACACTATTCTGTATTTTTTTTGTTTTCAGGCCTTAAGTCGACACTTGAACTTCTTCATGAGTTGACACTTGCTTGTGCTAGTGCTGAAACTTGCTGAAACTTCTCCAAAATCAAACTTTAAGTCTTTTCAAATCTTCTTTATGTTCCAAAGTCCTTATAACTTGAAATTTCATAATTTGAAGGACTTCTTCAATTAAAATACAAGCATTTCTTCATTCAACATAGATGAGTACAAAGATCTGATAAACATACTTACAAATATAATTAGTACTCATATATACTTAAATATTTTGTCAATCATCAAAATCAAGACCAGAGTCAACACAAATCCCCAGTATTTTCATATGAAAAGCTATGTCCCTTGAACCTCTTAAAATCGGTATTTGACAAGTGTCAAAAGGATAAGTCAGAGGATAAAAAATTAAAGGACTGATATATGGCAGTTGGCACAAGAAGGGACATGGTGTTTCATGATAAGACTCCTTCTCATTGAAGGATCTTATTTGATCTGTGTTTGGACAGATCAAAGGCTGATGAGAGGCCATATATGGCACCCTCCCCTCTCCTATAAATAGCCATCGGTATTTGTTCCGATGGGGATCATAATTCTCTTCTTTCTTACACTCTTACATTATCACTCCATCCACCCACTCTCTTCCTTCCTTTGTAAGAGGATAAGTCTTGTCTTAAGACAAAGTCCCCATTTTATGACAAGGCTTTAGAAAGAGAATTAGAAAGTGATAGAAAGAGAGAAGGGAGGTTTTGGAGAGGGCTTAGAGTGCTCTACTGGAGGGCAAAGGTCTGAGCAAGAAATGAGGGGCTGCCAAAGGAAGAAAGGCCACCAGAAGAGTCCCAGTGGCTTAAGCAACCTACTAAGGAGAGTTTCCTAGTTCGATTCCTGCGTGGATCACCTCTGGAGGGCTTGCAATTATGAGCCTAGTGGAAAGAAAAGGAATTAGCATTCCAGGTATTCTTCATAACCCTAATTTAGTGACTTGTTAATTATAGTGAATAAGAGATTTTGGGCTTAGGATTTTCTAGTAGAATGAATTTTTTTCTTGAAATTCATTCTTTCGCTGTGCCAAAGAAACCCTAGAAAACCCAACATCTTCACCACAGAGATTTTGTTCTCCTTGATCATCCCAACTGACTTGATCATCGGAGTGTCCTCGTCATAATCCCTGGCCCAGGTCTCCTCTTTTTTGCAGGTTTTGCCAGGAGAAGACCGAGCGCCCAACGAGAGCTCGACGAGTCTGTGCCATGTCAGAGCTGCAGGCCACGATAATCTTGGTGGCAACAGGGAGCTTGCTATCGAGGCCTTTCGATCGATCAGCATAAACTCATTACCATATGCCCGAGGGCTTCTGGCCGAGTACTTTAGGTGTGGTTGGTGGGGCTCACTGATACCTTTTAGGTACGGGAGTCAACCACTACCGATACATGCCTGAGAGCTTCTAGTAGAGTGCCTTAGGGATGGTCATGGAGCATGCTAATACCGTCCAGATATAGGAGTTGATTGTTATCAATACATGCCTGAGGACTTCTGGTCGAAACACATTAGGGATGGTCGATGGGACTCGCTAATACTTTTGAGGTATGGGAGTTGATCGCTATTGATAATCACATTATACATATATATATAAATTAATTTAAGAATTGAACTACTTCTATTTATTTAAAATTGATACTTTGTATATCGTTTATAGGAAAGAAGATCATCAATGTGAAGAGCTTGATTTATTGGTTCGAATGAAACAAGCTTGAAGCAAATCAGACTTAAAATGTGCCCAAAATTTAAGTTTGGAGATTAATAAATAATTTGCAAGAATTTTAAAGCAATTGGTCTATGATGGATAGACTGCTTGGTCTACAAATTGATTCTTAGTCCATGGCTACCATTAACCATGAGCTTCATGGACCACGGGTAGTTTTCACCAACCACTGGCAAGGAGGATGGCAAGAAACCACCTCATCAACTTCGATGAGGCCCATGGTGTGGTGAAGATAGTGGCAATTTTTAAATCTGACTACAATAGTCACGGTCATGAGAGTAACTGAATGATAATTCCAAATGATCCTTGGCTCATGATGGCAGCGAAGATAAGGATTCCAGTGAAGGGAAAGCAAAATGAGCATGCATGGCAAAAAAAAATATATTTTAAAATAATTTTAAAATAAGCACAACGGAAGGCTTGGTAGATCGATCAAAATGATCTACCAATCTGCCTGCAATATAAACAAGTATGATAATGTGCATGCAAAAGACATCATAAATAGGAAAGGAACCAAAAGGCATAAGGATACCTAACCGTTATACCTTTAAAAGAAGGTTGTGAAAAGCCATCGAGCCTCACACATGTCTGGCCTATACGGGTAGTTCACACTAGGGCTTGATTCTGATCAACTCCCTCAGAGTGCTATCTCCTTGGGATCCTTGAGGCCGATCTACTTCTTCTTGGAAGACAAGGAGGAGAGGTGGAACCCTTCCTGACTAGCTCTCTTCCCAAGACCTAGCTTGAGTGCTAGGTAGTCACACACCCAAAATCCTAGTCCTCCCAAGCCCCTTTTCTTTTCCCTCTTAGAATTTCAGCAATCTCATTCAACAAGAAACTCTTCAACCAACCAGTAGCCCCTAAAACAATCCTTATTTATAAAGGTAGCCATGAGAGGGAGAAAGAGGAAGGTGGAGTGATTAGGGGAGAAGGTCAAGGGCCATACTAAATTGGCTCTAGGCTCATAAGGCAAGAATGACCATCATTCCATGAAAGCTTGGAGCCAAAACTAGCCAAAATTCAAAATTTGAATTGAGATAAAAACCTTCCAAAGAATGACCATCATTCCATGAAGGCTTGAAGCCAAAACCAACCAGAATTCGAAATTTGAATTGAGGTCAACTTTCCAAAAATTCTTTCCAGAATATTTGCTCATCACAGCCAAGTGATGACACTTCCTATTGTCGACTTTCCAAGGTCGACATTTACAAGTGTTGATATTTCCAACTGTCGACTCTTGAAAGTGTCGACACTTGAAACATGGTTATCATATTGACCTCCAGTGATGGCAAACGATTTTCAATCATTGATCAGCCTTTTAATCAAATAGAAACCTCTACGGTTTGTGACCCCTTAGGTTCGAACACTAAGCCGGTAGCACTAGAACACTTCTAGTACTAGTCAAAGTCATCATCTAGCAATGATACCCGACGTTCGAATAGGTTAAAGATTGCAGAGCAACTTTCTAGAATCTCTGGCATATGGTTACTGCATAATTCATCCCTTTGATCTCAAAATGCTTAGGATGACCTAGGGTTTGACTACCAACCATAACCTAGTACATCCAGATCGTGTCTCAACCTTACAAGCTCTGTGACTCCTCACAAGAACTATCCTGGCTAAGGTTTTGCTAAATTGAGACATAGTGAGTCATTTACTCCAAACCATTTAGAGGGGTCAATCCCATCTTGATCCACCACCGCTCTACAAATACTTGACAGTACATAGAAGCCTTTCATCACTGGATTAGAAATCCAGGTAGTCTGGCACCAAAGTATAGTGAATTGCTTGCAAGCTACCATAGTGACCTCAGGTCTGAGGGATACATATACCCATATCCCTTCGCGAGCAACCCTTTAGCAGAATGGAGCTCCATAGTGGTCATGTTTGGTGAGATGTCATACATTTCACCTGTGTGTCATATTAATATCTCTATACTCCTTGGTTAAGAGGACAACTAACAAATATGACATACAACAACCTACACTTGGTACATCGCCATCCTATAATAATGTATCATTTGGTTGTGAACCAGTTTAAGAACTACTCAATATATCCTCTCTATATCAAATATAATGTAGTTCTAAGGACTCCATCACACAAGAGTTCTTTTCAGGAAAATGCATATATGATGACAAGTCAAAAGAATAACTTTTATTCATTAAGAAATTCATATACAATTACAAAATAGCATAATCATCTATAGTCTAGACGATTAGCTTTGGGACATAATTTCCAACAACTCCCACTTGGACTAAAGCCAATCAGTACAGAATCTTATTTTCATTTTTCATTTACAACTGTCAAACTCTTGAACTCCGACGGCTTTCGTAAAGAGGTCGGTCATGTTCTCCTTTCCATCGATCTTCTGAAGGTCAATATCACCTCGTTCCACGATCTCTCGTATAAGGTGATAGCACTATAGAATATGTTTTGTGTGGTGATGAGATTTTGGCTCTTTGGTTTGAGTAATGGCTCCAGTGCTGTCACAATACACCGAAATAGGATCATTTCGGGAAGGTGCCACTCCTAGCATGCCAAGAAACTTTCATAACTACACTGCTTCCTTTACTGCATCCGATGCTGTAATGTATTTTGCTTTGCATACTGAGTCCGCCATAATAGGCTGCTTGGAACTTTTCCAGCAGATCACTCCTCCATTTAGGGTAAAGACAAATCCTAAGACACTCTTGCTGTCATCTTATCTGACTCAAAACTGGAGTCAGTATACCCCACAAGTTTTAAGTCAGGTTCTCCATAAAGCAGTCATTGGTCCCGAGTGTTTTGCAAATACGTAAGGGTGGTCTTTACCACTTTCCAATGAGCTTCACCTGGGTTAGACTGGTATCTGCTCACTATGCCTAGTGAGTATGCCATGTCTGGTCTAGTACATGTCATGGCGTACAAGATAGAACCCACTACCAAAGTATACGAGATTCTACTCATACACTCTATCTCCTTAGGAGTTGTCGTACAATCCCTTTTGGAGAGAGCAATTCCAGTGCCTATCAGGAGATAGCCTTTCTTGAAATTTTTCATGCTGAACTACTTTAGCACTTGCTGATGTACATAGACTGGAACAGTCCTGGAAGCCTCTTAGATCTATCTCTATAAATCTTCATACCCGGTATGTTAGAGGCTTCACCCAAGTCCTTCATAGAGAACTGAGATGATAACCAGACCTTTATTCCTTATAGTGTTGGGATGTCATTCCTGATTTAGAGAATATCATCCACATACAACACAAGGAACATAGTCACAAAATCATTAGCCCATTTGTAAATGCAAGGTTCTTCTCCGTTCCTAACGAAGCCATACGACTTGATACACGTATCAAATCACATGTTACAAATCCATGATGCTTGTTTCAGTCCAAGATGGACCTTTGAAGCTTGCACACCTTTGACTCGTCTATAAATGTGAACCCTTCAGGTTGTATCATATAAACTTCCTCTTCTAGCTCACCATTTAGGAAAGCTATTCGGACATCTATTTGCCAGATTTCATAGTCAAAGTATGTCGCTAAAGCAAGCATGATCTGAATGAATTTGAGCATTGTCACAGGAGAGAACATCTCATCATAGTCGATACCATAACGTTGACGATACCCTTTGGCAACTAGATGGGCTTTATAGGTCTCTACCTGCCCGTCTGCACCCCATTTTCTTTTGAAAATCCATTTGCACCCAATGGATTTTATCTTCTCAAGTGGATCAACCAATATCCATACATTGTTGATTTCCATGGACTCCATTTCGAATTTCATGGCTCCTAGCCATTTCACAGAGTCGGACCTCTGCATCGCATTCATATAGGAGATCAGATCCTCATTATTCTCATCAAGCTCAATGGGATCACCATCCCGAACCAATAAATCATAGTATGTATCTGGTCGACTTGGTACCTTACAGGATCTCCTTAATAGTTCTTGTGTGGGCTCTAGGTGTGAACTAATCATAACGGTTCTATGTTGTCCCTTAAGTGTGTCGATTCCTCTACTTGTTGAATTTCACTAAGTTCAATTTTTGTGGCTACAGTTCCTTCACCAAGGACTCCTTTTCCAAAAAGATAGCCTTAAGACTGATGAACAGCTTTTGTTTCTTAGCCAAGTAGAAGTAATACCTCTCAGACTCTTTTGGATACCCAACAAATGGCACTGATCAAACCTAGGTCCAAGTTTATCCATTCCCAGACATTTTACATAAGCCGGGTAACCCCAGACCCGAAGGTACGAGAGTGTCAGCTTACGTCCAGTCCATATCTCATATGGAGTTTTGCTAACAGACTTACTCAGAGCCCTATTCAAAAGATAATAGGCTGATTCCAGAGCATATCCCCAAAAGGATAGTGGTAGAGAAGTAAAGCCCATCATGGACCGAACCATGTCTAACAGGATTCGATTTCTCCTTTCATATACTCCATTTAACTAAGGTGTCCCTGGAGGTGTCCACTGAGAGAGAATCACATTCTTCTCAAGATATGTCGGAAACTCACTAGAAAGATATTCACCGTCTCGATCTGATCGAAGAATTTTGATATACCTTTTAGTTTGTTTTTTTACTTCATTACGATATCGTTTGAACATTTCAAATGATTCAGATTTATGTCTCCTCAAGAAGACATAACCATACCTTGAAAGATCATTTTTAAATGTAATGAAATAACTGTACCCACCCTGGCACTAATATTCATGGGTCTGCATACATCAGTATGTACCAGACTTAGAATCTCTTTGGCTCGTTTACCTTTTCCAGTAAAAGGTGATTTTGTCATCTTTCCAAGAAGACAGGACTCACAGGTTGGTAGTGAACCACTTTCACTAATCTCGAGGGGACCCTCGCTTTTCAACTTGTTTATCCTATTCTTGTTAATATGACCTAGCCTATAAGGCCATAGGTACACATCGCTGACATTATCTATCCTAGGGCATTTGCTAGACGCGTACACTACACTAACAGGTCGGATAGTATATAAATACCATTGTTCATATGTCCATTCATCACAACAGAACCATTCCAAATGATTTTGTAAATGTCATTATTTATTGATAGTTCATAACCATACATGGCCAATTAGCCTACAGAAATGACATTCAAGATGAAAGATGGACAATAATGACACTCATTCAAAATGATTGACAAGACTCGAAAACTAATTTGAGGACTCCCAATGCCAGGACTGGAACTTGGCTTCCATTTTTCATATTCAAGAATCTCTCGCTGTTCTCGAATCTTCTACTAACTTGAAGTCCCTACAAAGAATTGCAAATATGAATTGGACTTCATGTATCTAATACTCAGTTAGTAGTATCGTAGATAGAGAAACTACAAGGTATTATCATATAAATACCTTGTCCAGCACTGTCCTACTGCTTTCTCTTCTTGGACCTGTTTGGATCAAGGGATGCAATATAAAAAGGATAGTTTCTCTTCCAATGACCCTACTTCTTATAGAAGAATCACTCGGCTTGGCTCTTATTAACCTTCACCCTCTTGGCCTGACTGGGCCTAGAAGCATTCTACACCTTTTTCCCTCTATTTTTCTTTTTTCCTGTCTTGAAGGGACGACGCCCTGTCGAAGATCCTTCCACTAGATTTACCACTCCTTTATTTAGTTGTTGGTCTTTCTCATAAGTCTGCAATAACCCCAACAGACCGTGGTAATTAACTGCAGGCTTATTCATTCTGAAATGATCGAGAAAGTCTAGATAGCAAGAGGAAAGGGAATTCAGAATTGCATATTTCTCGAGCTGTTCATGCAAGGGACATTCGAGCTTGCCCAGTCGCTCAATCATCTTGATCATATACAATACATGATCAGTGACTGAGGTCTTACCATGTATCCATATATTGTAGATAGCATAGGAGACCCTGTACCTCTCAACATCATCTAGTATGCCGAAGGACTCCATCAACCTTTGAAGGATTTTCTTTAGCTGGGCTTCTTCGAATTTGCAATTGAACTCATAGTTCATCGCTACCAACATAATGCATCAGATAGTGGTCCTGTCAGAGAGCCACTTCTGATAAGTGTCTCTGACTGAACCCTGAGCATTGAGAGCAGGGGTTTCAGGTGCCGGATCCAATATCACATACAAGATCTGTTCATGCTCTAGGACAATCCTGAGCCTTCAATACCAGCTATCGAAGTTGGGACTCTTAAGTTTCTCATTATCGAGAAGAGACTGGAGTGATAGGTTGGAATGCATCTAAAAGGAAAACCAAAATTTATTAGTGTATATAAATTATTAACCTAAAGATATGGACTTTAGTCTAAAGGCCCTCCCACTATTTTATTTAGACTGGTAGTCTCTACCTCCAATCCGAGGAATCACTTTAAATTCTTAGTGGGTACTAGAACCCAAAAGACAACACATGAGCCCGACTTTGGACAGCTCACCCATGCGCATCTAAAGGTAGGTTCTTCAACCGATTACTTCTCCAAATAACTTCTAGTATTTAGGTTTTGTCCCAAGGTGCACTTCAATCGACCTTTGGGCTTCCTATTGAAGGTCACGGTTAGGTCCAACCATTAACATGACAAAATTTAGTACTTCTAACTAACGAATAGTCAAGCTTGACTTTGGCCGGCCCACCTGACTACCGTTAAGAGTCTCACTAAGCCATCATACTAGGAACAGTAATTTTAATAGCCTGATGAACACCCGATCTTTGGATCTGTCGATGAACACCCGATCTTTGGATCTGTCGATGAACACCCAACTATTGGACCCATTACCATCCCACTTAATGGGAGGCTAAGACTCAGTTATCCCCATAACTTCATCTTTTTAGGACCTAATAATTTAGAGGGTTTGATTTTAATGTGATAGAAGAAGAGATAAGAAGACATGGATCAATCTCTCACTGACCACATCAGTTATCAAGGAGGGTTACATATAACTAATGATCCATGGGCACCTAAAATCAGTCAAGACTGATTAACCTTGGGTGACATGGGTTAACACGAGTCAGTGAGCTATCCAATCAATTCTGATCAATCATATTGACCAGGTAAGTGAGATCATGGATTGGGTTCCGCCATTAACTGTCTTGCCTTAGACACCAACCGAGTTGGTCAGGTAAGAGGTAGCCCCAAAGATCTAAGATCAAACTGCCAAACTTATCTTGGACACCAATTGGTTCATCAAACTCATTAGACTAGCCTAAAGACTCGGGCTATCCACTGAGTCACAAATTAGATCCATTTAGATTTATGAACTAATCAATCTAACTATTAGAGAGATCTATAAAGAAGAAATCCTAACTCAACATTTGATTAGATTAGTTCTCTACATTGTCCAATGCATCTAAACTTAGGTCTAACCTAATTAAGGATGTAATAGAAGCTAACCCATGACCCTTAAGGCTTATTAAAATGACTTAAAAACTTTGAATCATATTCCTAGAGTTCTTTGTCATTTAAGGTAACTTAATTCTCATTTAAGTTCAATAGCCTTTATAAATTAAAACAATTTTAATTTATAATGTAAAATAATTTTACAATGAATCAGAATTTGAATTCACTATTTTTCTGTATTCTCAGGTCAAGTGTCGATACTATGCACTCATGAGTCGACTCAAGTGTCAACGCTTCGTATACATGAGTCGACTCAAGTATCGACTCAAGGCCTGAGACAGAGTATTAACAGAAAGTCATATTTTTTGTATGCACGCATGAGTCGACTCAAGTGTTGACACTTGGGTCGACTCAAGGCCTGACACAGGGTAAAAACAGTGATTTTAAATTCAAAGTTTTTTTTTTTAACTTTTAATCAAAACTGATCAAAACAAAACTCTTAGATCTTATCTAAATTTATTTTATGATCATAACATTAGATTAAAATTTTTAATCTGTATTTTCTTTTTTTTCTTCTTTATGAGTCAATCACAAGCGGCACCCCGACACGACATAGGAGATCCCATTGAATGAGAAGAGAGGGTCTTGCAGCCCTACTTTCCTCCTATGACCGGACGGCCATGGTGAAGCACTCAATTCAAGTACTTTAAAAGAAAACTATGATGTTAAAGCATGCTAGCATTATTATACTACGAAGAACCTAGCTTGGATACCATTGAAGGGAAAGTAAAACGAGCATGCATGGCAAAAAAAATGTATTTTAAAATAATTTTAAAATAAGCACAGCGGAAGGCTTGGTAGATTGATCAAAATGATCTACCAATCTACCTGCAACAGGAACAAGCATGCTAATGTAGCATGCAAAAGACATCATAAGCAGCAAAAGAATCAGAAGGCATAAGGATACCTTACCATTATACCTTTAGGAGGAGGTTGTGAAAAGCCCTCGAGGCATACACATGTCTGGCCTCTACAGGTAGTCCACACCAGGGCTCGATTCTGATCAACTTCCTCAAAGTGCTAGCTCCTTGGGATCCTTGAGGCCGATCTACTTCTTCTTGGAAGATAAGGAGGAGAGGTGGAAACCTTCCTAACTAGCTCTCTTTCCAAGACCTAGCTTGAGTGCTAGGTAGTCACATACCCAAAATCCTAGTCCTCCCAAGACCCTTTTCTTTTCTCTATCAGAATTTCAGCAAACTCATTCAACAAGAAAACTCTTCAACCAACCAGCAACCCCTAAAACAACCCTTATTTAAAAAGGCAACCATGAGAGGGAAAAAGAAGGAGGAATGATTGGGGGAGAAGGTCAAGGGCCATACTAAATTGGCTCTAGGCTCATAAGGCAAGAATGGCCATCATTCCATGAATGTTTGGAGCTAAAACCAGCCAAAATTCAAAATTCGGATTAAGGTCAAAACCTTCCAAAGAATGACCATCGTTCCATGAAGGCTTGGAGCCAAAACCAACCAGAATTCCAAATTTGAATTGAGGTTAAAACTTTCAAAAATTCTTTCCAGAACTTCTGCTTGTTACAGCCAAGTAACGACACTTCCTAGTGTCGACTTTCCAAGTGTCGACACTTGGAAGTGTCGACACCTGAAAGTGTCGACACCTAGAAGTGTTGACATTTGGAACATGGTCAATCATATTGACCTCCAGTGATGGCAAAGTTTCTCAATCGTTGATCAACTTTAGATTAGATAGAAATACCTATGGTGTATGACCCTATAGGTTCGAACACTAAGCCGGTAGCACTGGAACACTTCCAATACTAGTCAAAGTCATCATCTAGCAATGATACCCGATATCCGGATAGGTCAAAGATTGCAGAGCAACTTTCTAGAACCTCTGGCATATGGTTATCGTATAATGCATCTTTTTGACCTCAAAATGCTCACGATGACCTAGGGTTTGACATCAACCCTAACCTGGTACATCTAGATCGTGTCTCAATCCTACAAGCTCTGTGACTCCTTACAAGAACTACCCTAGCCAAGGTTTTGCTAAATTGAGACAAAGCGAGTCATTCATTCTAAACCATTTGGAGGAATCAATCCCATCTTGATCCACCACCGCTCTACAAGTACTTGACTGTATCTAGAAGCCTTTCATCACTGGATTAGAAATCCAGGTAGTCCGGCACCAAAGTACAGTGAGTTGCTTACAAGCTACCATGGTGACCTTAGGTCTGAGGGACACATATACCCATACCCTTCACGAGCAACCCTTTGGCAGAAGGAAGCTTCGCAGGTGGTCATGTCAGTGAGATGCCATACATTTTACCTGTATGTTACATCAGAGTCTCTACACTCTTTGGTTAAGAGGACAACCAATAAATGTGACATACAACAACCTACACCTGATACATCGCTGTCCTATAATAATGTATCCTTTGGTTGTGAACCAGTTTAAGAACTACTCAATATATCCTCTCTATATCAAATATAATGTAGTTCTAAGGACTCCATCACACAAGTGTTCTTTTCAGGAAAATGCATATATGATGAATAGTCAAAAAAATAACTTTTATTCATTAAGAAATTTATATACAATTACAAAATAGCATAACCGTCTACAGTCTAGATGATTAGCTTTAGGACACAATTCCCAACAAATCCCACTTGGACTAAAGCCAATCAGTATAGAATCTCATTCCCATTTTTCATTTACAACTGTCGAACTCTTGAACTTTGATGGTTTTAGTAAAGGGGTCAGCCAGGTTCTCCTTTTCATCGATCTTCGAAGGTCAATGTCACCTTGTTCCACGATCTCTCGTACAAGGTGATAGCACCACAGAATGTGTTTTATGCGGTGATGAGACTTCGGCTCTTTGGCTTGAGCAATGGCTCCAGTGCTATCATAATACACTAGAATAGGACCATCCAAGGAAGGTACCACTCCCAGCTCGCCAAGAAACTTTTGCAACCATACTGCTTCCTTTACTGCATCCGATATTGCAATATATTCTGCTTCATATACTGAGTCTGCCACAGTAGGCTGCTTGGAACTTTTTCAATATATCGCTCCTCCATTTAGGGTAAAGACAAATATTGACACACCCTTACTGTCATCCTTATCTGACTGAAAATTGGAGTCAGTATACCCCACAAGTTTTAAGTCAGGTTCTCCATAAATTAGCCATTGGTCCCTAGTATTTCACAAATACTTAAGGATGGTCTTTACCATTTTCTAATGAGCTTCACCTGGGTCAGATTGGTATCTACTCACTATACCTAGTGAGTATGCCACATCTGGTCTAATACATGTCATGCCGTACATGATAGAACCCACTGCCGAAGCTTACGAGATTCTACTCATATGCTCTCTCTCCTCAGGAGATATCACATAATCCCTTTTAGAGAGATCAATTCCAGTGCCTATCAGGAGATAGCATTTCTTGAAATTTTTCATACTGAACCGCTTCAGCATTGTGCTGATATATGTAGACTAGGACTATCCCAGAAGCCTCTTAGATTTATCTTATAGATCTTCATACCTAGTATGCAAGAGGCTTCACCTTAGTCCTCCATAGAGAACTGAGATGATAACCAGACCTTTAATCTTTGTAGTGCTAGGATATCATTCCTAATTAAGAGAATGTCATCCACATACAACACAAGGAATACAATCACAGAACCATTAGCCTATTTGTAAATATAAGGTTCTTTTCCATTTCTAACGAAGCCATACGACTTGATACATTTATCAAATCGCATGTTCCAACTCCGTGATGCTTGTTTCAGTCTATAGATGGACCTTTGAAGCTTGCACAACTTTGTCTTGCTATGAATGTGAACCCTTCAGGTTGTATCATATACACTTTCTCTTCCAGCTCATCATTCAGGAAAGCTATTCCGACATCCATTTGCCAGATTTCATAGTCAAAGTATGCCTCTAAGCAAGCATGATCTGAATGGATTTAAGCATTGCCACAGGAGAGAATGTCTCGTCATAGTCAATACCATAATGTTGACGATATCCTTTGGCAACCAAATGGGCTTTATAGGTCTCTACCTGCCTATCTGCGCCCCTTTTTCTTTTGAACATCCATTTGCATCCAATGGGTTTTATCCCCTCAGGTGGATCAACCAATGTCCATACATTGTTGATTTCCATGGACTCCATTTCGGATTTCATGGCTCCTAGCCATTTCACAGAGTCGGACCTCTTCATCACATCCATATAGGAGATCAGATCCTCATTATTCTTATCGAGTTCAATGGGATCACCGTCCTGGACCAAGAAAATGTAGTATCTATCTGGTCGACTCGATACCCTATCGGATCTCCTTAATAGTTCTTGTGTGGGCTCTAGATGTGAACTAATCACAACCGGTTCTATGTTGTCCTATAAGTGTGTCCGTTCCTCTACTTGTTGAACTTCACTAAGTTCAATTTAGCGGCTACAGTTCCTTCACCAAGGAACTCCTTTTCCAAAAAGATAGCCCTAAGACTGACGAATAGCTTTTGTTTCTCATCCAAATATAGGTAATACCCCTTAGACTCTTTTGGATACCCAACAAATAGGCACCGGTAAGACCTAGGTCCAAGTTTATCCATTCCGACATTTTACATAAGCCGGGTAACCCTAGACCCGAAGGTGTGAGAGTGTCGGCTTATATCCAGTCTATATCTCATATGGGATTTTGCTAATAGACTTACTCGGAGCCCTATTCAAAAGATAACAGGCTGATTCCAGAGTATATCCCCAAAAGGATAGCGGTAGAGAAGTAAAGCCCATCATGGACCAAACCATGTCTAACAGGGTTCGATTTCTCCTTTCAGACACTCCATTTAACTAAGGTATCCCTGGAGGTGTCCATTGAGAAAGAATCCCATTCTCCTCAAGATATGTCAGAAACTCACTGGAAAGACATTCACCACCTCGATCTGATCGAAGGGTTTTGATATACCTTACAGTTTGTTTTTCTACTTCATTATGATATCGTTTGAATATTTCAAACGATTTAGATTTACGTCTCATCAAAAAGACATAACCATACATCGAAAGGTCATATATAAATGTAATGAAATAGCTGTACTCATCTTTGATACTAATATTCATGGGTCCACATACATCAGTATGTACCAGACTTAAAATCTCTTTGGCCCATTCACCTTTTCCAGTAAAAGGTAATTTTGTCATCTTTCCAAGAAGACACGACTCACAAGTTGGCAGTGAACCACTTTTACTATCTCGAGGAGACCCTCGCTTTCAACATATTGATCATGTTCTTGTTAATATGACCTAGCCTATAACGCCATAGGTACACATCACTGACATTATCTATCTAGGACATCTGCTAGACATGTACACTATATTAACAGGTCGCGATAGTATATAAATACCATTATTCATATGTCCATTCATCACAACAGAACCATTCCAAATGATTTTGTAAATGTCATTCTTTATTGATAGTTCATAACCATATATAGCCAATTAGCCTACAGAATTGACATTCAAAATGAAAGATGGACAATAATGGCACTCATTCAAAATGATTGGACAATACTTAAAAACTAATTTGAGGACTCTCTATGCCAGGACTGAAACTTGGCTTCCATTTTCCACGTTCAAGAATCTCTCGCCGTTCTCAAATCTTCTACTAACTTGAAGTCCCTGCAAAGAATTGCAAATGTGAATTGGACTTCATGTATCCAATACTTAGTTAGTAGTATCGTAGATAGAGAAACTACAAGGTGTTATCATATAAATGCCTTGTCCAGCACTGTCCTACTGCTTTCTTTTCTTGGACCTGTTCGAGTCAAGGGATGCAATATAAAGAGGATAGTTTCTCTTCCAATGACCCTATTTCTTACAGAAGAAACACTCGGCTTGGCTTTTATCAACCTTCACCCTCTTGGCCTGAATGGGCTCAGAAGCATTCTACACCTTTTTCTCTCTATTCTTCTTTTTTCCTTTCTTGAAGGGACAACGCCTTGTCGAAGATCCTCCCACTAGATTTACCACTCTTTATTTAGTTGGTGGTCTTTCTCATAAGTCTGCAATAACCCCAACAAACCATGATAGTTAACTCAGGCTTATTCATTCTAAAATGATCGAGAAAGTCTAGATAGCAAGAGGGAAGGGAATTTAGAATCGCATCTTTCCTGAGCTGTTCATGTAAGGGACATCCGAGCTTGCCCAGGTGCTCAATCATCTTGATCATATACAATACATGATCAGTGACTGAGGTCCTATACCTCTCAATGTCATCTGGTATGCCAAAGGACTCCTTCAACCTTTGAAGGATTTCCTCCAGCTGGGCTTCTTCGAATTTGCAACCGAACTCGTTGTTCATCACTGCCAACTAATGCATTGGACAGTGGTCTTGTCGGAGAGCCACTTCTGATAAGTGTCTCTAACTGAACCCTGAGCATTGAGAGCAGGGATTTTAGGTGCCGGATCCGATATCACATACAAGATCCATTCATGCTCTAGGACAATCCTGAGCCTTCGATACCAGCCATTAAAGTTGGGACTCTTGAGCTTCTCATTATCGAGAAAAGTTCGGAGTGACAGGTTGGAAGACATCTGAAAGGAAAACCAAAACTTATTAGTGTATATAAATTATTAACCTAAAGAGATGGACTTTAGTCTAAAGGCTCTCCCACTATTTTGTTCAAACTGGTAGCCTCTACCTCCAATCCGAAGAATCACTTTAATTCCTTAGTGGGTACTAGAATCCAATAGATAACACATGAGCCCAACTTTGGACAGCTCATCCATGTGCATCTAAAGGTAGGTTCTTCAACCAATTACTTCTCCAAGTAACTTCTAATATTTAGGTTTTGCCCTAAGGTGTACTTCAATCGGCCTTTGGGCCTCCTATTGAAGGTCTCGATTAGGTCTAACCATTAACATGACAAAATTCAATGCTTTTAACTAATGAATAGTCAAGCTCGACTTTGGCTGGCCCACCTGACTACCATTAAGAGAGTCGCATTGAGCCATCATATTAGGAACAATAATTCCAATAGCCCGATGAACACCCAATATTTGGATATGTCGATGAACACCCAACTATTAGACCCATTACCATCCTACTTAATGGGAGGCTAAGACTCGGTTATCCCTATAACTTCATCTTTTTATTGACCTAATAATTTAAAGAGTTTAATTTTAATATGACAGAAGAAGAGATGAAAAGATATGGATCAACCTCCCACTGACCACATTAGTTATCAAGGAGGGTTACACATAACTAATGATCCATGGGCACCTAAAATCAGTCAAGATTGATTAACCTTGGATGACTTGGGTTAACACGAGTCAATGAGCTATCCAATAAATTATGATCGACCATATTGGCTAGGTAAGTGAGATCATGGGTTGGGTTTTGTCATTAACCATCTTGCCTTAGACACCAACCAAGTTGGCCAGGTAAGAGGTTGACGCAAAGAACCAAGATCAAACTGCCAAACTTACCTTGAATACTAATTGGTTCATCAGACTCGATTAAACTAGCCTAAAGACTCAGGCTATCCACTAAGCCACAAATTAGGTCCATTTAGATTTATGGACTAAACAATCTAACTATTAGAGAGATTTATAGAAAAGAAATCCTAACTTAACATTTGATTAGATTAGTTCTTTACATAGTCCAATGCATCTAAACTTAGGTCTAACCCAATTAAGGACCTAATAGAAGCTAACCCATGACCCTTAAGGCTTATTGAAATGACTTAAAAACTTTGAATCATATTCCTAGAGTTCTTTGTCATTCAAGATAACTTAATTCTCAATTAAGTTCAATAGCATTTATAAATTAAAATAATTTTAATTTATAATGTAAAATAATTTTACAATGCATCAAAATTTGAATTCACTATTTTTCTGCATCTCAGGTCAAGTGTTGACATTATGCACTCATGAGTCGACTCAAGTGTCGATACTTTGCACTCATAAGTCGACTCAAGTATCGACTCAAGGCCTGAGACAAGTGTTAACAGAAAGTCAAATTTTCTATATGCATGCATGAGTCGACTTAAGTGTCGACACTTGGGTCGACTCAAGGCCTAACACAGGGCAAAAATAGTGATTTCAAATCCAAAGTTTTTTTTAAAAAACTTTTAATCAAAACTAATCAAAATAAAACTCTTAGATCTCATCTAAATTTGTTTTATAATCATAACATTAGATTAAAATATTTTTAATCTATATATTTTTTATTTTTTCTTCATGAGTCAATCACAAGTGGCATCCCTACACACCATAAAAGATCCCATTGAATGGAAAGAGAGGGTCTTGCAGCCCTACTTCTCTCCTATGACCAGACGGTCATGGTGAAGCACTCAATCCAAGTACTTTAAAAGAAAACTATGATGTTAAAGCATGCTAGCATTATTATACTACGAAGAACCTGGATTTGATACCAATGAAGAAAAAGCAAAATGAGCATGCATGGCAAAATAAAAGTATTTTAAAATAATTTTAAAATAAGTACAATGGAAGGCTTGGTAGATCGATCAAAACGATCTACCAATCTACCTACAACAGGAACAAGTATGATAATGTAGCATGCAAAAGACATCATAAGCACGAAAAGAACCAAAAGGCATAAGGATACCTTACCATTATACCTTTAGGAGGAGGTTATGAAAAGTCCTCGAGCCACACACGTGTCTGGCCTCTACGAGTAGTTCACACCAGGGCTCGATTTTGATCAACTCCCTCAAAGTGCTAGCTCCTTGGGATCCTTGAGGTCGATCTACTTCTTCTTGAAAGACAAGGAGGAGAGGTGGAACCCTTCCTAATTAGCTCTCTTCCCAAGACCTAGCTTGAGTGATAGGTAGTCACACACCTAAAACCCTAGTCCTCCCAAGCCTCTTTTCTTTTCCCTCTCAAAATTTCAGTAATCTCATTCAACAAGAAAACTCTTCAACCAACCAGCAACCCCTAATACAACCCTTATTTATAAAGGTAGCCATGAGAGGGAGAAAGAGGAAGGAGTGATTGAGAGAGAAGGTCAAGGGCCATACTAAATTGGCTCTAGGCTCATAAGGCAAGAATGACCATCATTCTATGAAAGCTTGGAGCCAAAACTAGCTAAAATTTGAAATTCGAATTGAGGTCAAAACCTTCCAAGGAATGACCATCATTCCATGAAGGCTTGGAGCCAAAACCAACTAGAATTCAAAATTCAAGTTGAGGTCAAAACATTCCAAATATTCTTTCTAGAATTTTTGCTCGTCATAGCCAAGTGATGACACTTCCTAGTATCGACACTTGCAAGTGTTGACACTTGGAAGTGTAGATCATATTGACCTCCAGTGATGGCAAACAATTTTCAATCATCGATCAGCCTTTTAATCAGATAGAAATCCTATGGTGTGTGACCCCATAGGTTCGAATACTAAGCTGGTAGCATTGGAACACTTCCAATACCAGTCAAAGTCATCATCTAGCAATGATACCTGAACATCTGGATAAAAATGAAGATTGCATAGCAGCTTTCTAGAACCTCTGGTATATGGTTACCACATAATTCATCCCTTTGACCTCAAAATGCTCAAGATGACCTAGGGTTTGACTGCCAACCCTAACTTGGTACATCCAGACAGTGTTTCAACCTTATAAGCTTTTGTGACTTCTTACAAGAACTACTCTAGCCAAGGTTTTGTTAAATTGAGACATAGTGAGTCATTCACTCCAGACCATTTGGAGGGGTTAATCCCATCTCGATCTACCATCGTTCCACGAGTACTTGATTGTACCCAAAAGCCTTTCATCACTGGATTAGAAATCCAGGTAATCTAGCACCAAAGTACAATGAGTTGCTTGCAAGCTACCATGGTGACTCAGGTCAGAGGGACACATATATCCATATCCCTTCGCAAGCAACCCTTTGGCAGAACGGAGCTCCATAGTTGGTCATGTTTGGTGAGATGTCATACATTTCACCCGTATATCACATCGGTATCTCTACGCTTCTTGGTTAAAAGGATAACCAACAAATGTGATATACAACAATCTATACTTTGATACATCATCATCCTATAATAATGATCCTTTGGTTGTGAACCAGTTTAAGAACTACTCGATATATCCTCTCTATATCAAATATAATGTAGTTCTAAGGACTTCATCACACAAGAGTTCTTTTCAAAAAAATGCATATGGATGAACAGCCAAAAGAATAACCTTTATTCATTAAAAAATTCATATACAATTACAAAATAGCACAACCATCTATAGTCTAGATGATTAGCTTTGGGACACAATTCTCAACATCCAGTGAGGTGGTGGCAATGCGAGGTGACTCTAGCAAGGCTCCCTGGGTGAGTGATCAAGAAGGATCGATGATGAGGAGGTGCGAGCAATTCGAAAAGATGGCAGTCATAAAGCAAATGGAAACCACCCATGATTCTAGTGAGATCTATGGTTCCAGTGATGATGACACGAGGGGACTCCGGTTGCAAGATCTTGGTGGCATGAGGATGTTCTAGTAATAGGTTTTAGGCAACGACAATAGGATCTACTGATGGAAGAAAGAAGATGGGCTATATATAGTTTGTTGATCAGAAACCCGATGGCTGTGATGCTTCACATGATCACCACTTGATTTGATGGAATTTTGAAGCTAAATTCTACCAAGATTTGATCTCTATCATGAGTAAGAGTCTCTCTTTATATCTATTTTCTGCACACATCCATCTATCCATTCATTTCTTGTAAAAATAGATCTAAGCCGCTCATGTATTTTTTCTTTAGTCCCATATCAGAAAAATATGAAGACCTCTCTCTGGTTAAACCCTATAATGTACCTCTAGCTGAAGGCATCACTCCCTAGAATCTCTCTAGAGCCTTTACATAAGGGGATAGGAAGGGATCAACTTAGAAGCAGTTAAGTGCAGAAGTTCGGGAGGGAAGAAGAGATCTTGTACAAGGTAGAGCAAGGCTCTTTTATTCTTCATTCTCTTTTATTTCTTTGGCATGCAATAAAAGATTATGCTTTTAATTATGAGTTCTTTATTTACTCTCTTTTATTTGCTCTTTATTATGCTTTCATATTAAATTAAGTTTACGAACAACTCTTCCTTTTCGAAGACGTGTCATGATCTATTACAAATAAGGGGCATGCCGAGAAAAGAAGAGTTGAATACCTAGTACCTCCCGGAGACATGCCGTGATCTATGGATACGAAGCATGCCGAGGGAAGATAGGTAATTCTCTAAAACTAATTACCTTTCAATTATAAAAGAAATACAACTTCTTAGTGCAAGATCGACTTATAACTTTCGAAATAGTTGCTTTTACTTGCTTCAATCTTAAATGTAGTTTATTTCTTGTTTACTTTTATTTTTATGCAATAATAATTACTCTATTTTTCTTTAAAAAATCATAACTTAGTTCTAAGATCCTTGAAGATACGAACTCGACTCATCTTAACTATAGAGTTGTGTTGGTGAATTATTTTTGACCACTCACGATAGTGATCAAATTTTGGCTCCATTGCTAAGGACCCTAGGCACAATTAGAATTTAAAAATTAAAAAAATCAAAAATCAAAAAAAGAATCTACAAAAAAATCTAAATTGTTGCTTTATAATTTGCTACCAGCCTAACTAATTTACTACTTTTTACTGCTTTTCAAATTTGAATTACTACTTTCTAGTTATTTTTGGTAAACTACTTAACTGCCTTATAACCCTAATTTAATTAGTTTTTTTTCTCACACTTAATTAACTAAATTAAAAACTTTCCTAAAAATAACCTAACATAAAAAGAAAATAAAGACACCTCATAACACATAATTAAAATAGAGAAACTATTAAGCTTTAAAAACTTATCACTTGTATTAGACATCCTCTTTTTCTACATTGTATACTTCATAAAACATCTTAAGGGCTCCTAGAAAAAATAAGGTGAGAATTTCATCATCCTTACTTAGCCCACAAACCATCACCCTATATAATGCATTGACTTAAGCCTCTAATCTAAAATCAATTAGACATTGGCCCCTAAACATTTTCAAGCTCACTAGGACAAGGGACCATGAGAGCTAGACTAGGCTAGGGTTAGTTAGTTACCTGGTGTCTAAGGAAAGTGATTCAAGGACAAGATACCAAAGGAAGGTGGTTAATTAATTCCGTTGTCTGACCTGGCCAATTTATTTGGTATCTAAGGAAAGCAATCCCGAGAGCCCCACCTACCTTGCCTTATATGGCTAGTTGCTTAGTTTGCCCCTGACTTGGAGGGTGATAAATCTAATAATTATCCCAATTTAACCATTAAAATAAATATTAATTACTATGTATTTATTAAGAATTGATATTTTTTATTTAAGTTTTATAGAAAAGGAGTCCATGGATGGGAAGAGCTCAATTTTTAGAGTTCAACGAAGTAAACAGCACTCAAATCAAAGTTTGAACGGGCCTGAAATCGAAGTTGAAAAATTATTAAAGGAAAGCACACATTTTAAAGTAGTCGGTCCATCATGGACTGGCCGCTGGGTCTATGGAATGAGGACTGGTCCACAAGCAGCCATTGCTGCTGGCCCACGAACCCTGTCCGTGGACTATCTTCATATTTTGAGCCATTCTCAACCGGCCATCGCCGTCCATTACTAGAGAAGATACCAGAGCCTTCTCCCTCGCCGTCGAGAGCTTCCTCATGGCCGGAGAAGCTACCGGCCACCATTCCCAAGCCCTTCTCCACTGTTCTTTGATCAAAGACAAGTGCCATCATCGCCTCTCGTAACCCCTCACCATCGACCACCACCTCCACTATCGTCTTCCCCCACGGTTGCCGGCAACCATCCACCACTGATCCCTGTACAACCGGCCACCATCCCATGGTGTTCACCGCTATTCTTCCTTAACATTCACCACCAGCCATTACAGGTCACCGTGCCAACCACTATCACCACCATCTACCATCGCCACACTGAACTGGGAGAAGTGGAGTCTGAATCCAAGTTGGTGAGAAGGATCCGGGATGCGGTATTGCCCGAGAAGGAAAGGGAGCAGTGATCAGACTATCATGAAGTAGATTGGATGGCTAAAAATTCTCCGTATAATATTTGGCTGATATTAAGCTCGATTGACTCCAAATTTGATCGAGAGAAAGCCCTAGATGAGCTTTATAAAAGGATGACTCTAGGCAGCAAACCAGGAATAGTTACTATAGCAATTATTTTCTTTTTCTTTTATTTAGATCATTATATTTGGCCTAGGAAGGAGAGGAATTTTGGAGGGGATGCTGGTGGTAGCGATGTGCGGCTAGATTCCTTGAACCTAGGATGAAAATGAAGTATGTAACCATGTCCTATCTCTCTTTTTGTATTTAGTTTCTATGCAATAAAAATCATGTTCTTCCTTTACATATCTTTTGAGTTATTTTTCTAATCGAGATTTTGATATGGCATACATAGTCTACACCTTCTATCGACATGCCATGATCCCAGGATACGGTACATGCCTCAGAAAGGTAGATCGTAGTATGGTAGATTAGATCCCTAAACTTGCATAATAATTGAATAGTTTATATTCTAAGCGGATGTGTCGTGATCTTTGGATACGGCCTGTGCTTAATAGGAGATAAATTATTCTAACATTGAACCTGCAAGAATTATTGATATTACAACATAAAGAAAAGGAGATAAAACCTGTTTGCATGGTGGATTCAGATTCCTAGGTTACATCTCCTACTGACTGATTTAATTAGTAATTAGTTGTTATCTTTTAACAATTACTATTTTTAATCTAATCTTTACAAACAATTTACTTTTACTTTTTTTATGCAATAATTGTCCTTAGTCCCCAAGGATATGATCTCGACTCATCACTAGCTATAGTAGTGAGTAGATTTTATTTTTGACCACCTATGACAGTGATCAGAGGGCTCGAAGACAACCTTAAAATAGTTAGGAGCTGTCAAAAGTAAGGAACCCCAGCATAGAGAGTCCAGTGTATGCTAACTTTATTACAATTAACATAGAACTTTAACTAATAATTCTTCACTATACCTCTTAGCTCTAGGACTCCTTAGGCTTGCATCTTTAGACTTCTTCTCTATCTTTCTTCTTTCTTCTTCTCCCTTTTCCTCTCTAATAAAATAAAAAAAAACTTAATAGCCTATGATTGCCTTACCTAGACCTTTTGGTTGCATGCTAGGTTGATGAACACTATAACCTGCCTTGCAACCACTTGACGAAGAGCTAGAAAAGACCCTTAGGTCAATCGAAGCTACAAACATGGCTAAACATGGTAATGTTAACCCTCCGTGCCCATTAAGAGAATATTTTATCTGATCCTCATACTCATACTCACCATGCATTAAAGCACCTCCTATGGTGGCCACCCAATATAAGATCAAGTCTAGCATTATTCATATGCTACCATGTTTTCATGGACTTAGTAATGAGGACCTCTATAGGCACCTAGATGAATTTCTTAAGATTTCTCTATGGTTAAAATTCAAAATTTCTCTGACGATGCCCTTAGGTTGAAGTTTTTTCCATTTCACTTAACGACAAAGTGAAATATTGGCTGAGCTCCTTAGATTCAGTAACTATATCAACCTAGAACCAAATTCAAAGAGAATTTTTCAAAAAGTACTTCCCCATAGAAAAAACTAACCATATTAGAAAAGCCATTCTATTTTTCTTAAATAGATGGAAAAATGTTCCATGAAACATGGGAGAGGTTAAAGGACCTAATCTGAAAGTGCTCACATCATGCAGTTCCAAAGTGGCAATTAGTCTAGTACTTTTATGATGGTTTATCAAAGAAATACCGGCAAATGGTCGATGCCTCATGCAGAGAAACTTTTATGCTAAAAAGTGAGGATGAGACATGGTAATTATTTGAGACATTAAGTGCAAATTTTTTACACCATATGTCTTCCTTGTGTAATAACAAACTCATCACTCCTCAAAAAAGGGGTGGAATCTATGAAGTTGGTCGCTACATGGATATCCTTAGCAAAATAGATGAGATGTCATAAAAGATGGATTGCAGAATGGATGAGTTATTCCAAAGGATAGATCGCATGCTTAATATGGGACACTCTCCTGCTCCACTCATATCTGGTGCACAACAAGAAATCTGTGCAATTTGTTCTAGCCCCACCCACTACCTAACTGACTATCCGGCTACAACCCAGTTTCCTAAATTTGTCTACGAACAAGTCTAGCAAGCTCAAGTCCAACAAGCTCGTAGAATAGGAAATGACCCATATTTGAATACCTATAACCCAAGTTAGTGAAATCATCCTAATTTCTCATGAAAACCATAGCCACCAGTTGCCTTGATTCCACCAAGTTCAAACTACCAAGAAACCAACTATAGGACATACCTCACCCGCGATACCGAAACCCTCCTCAACCATTCTTCACTAGCTATAATTCAACCTTTGAGGAGAATGTTTTGAAGGCTTTAGACTATATAGAAGTCAACACTCAGATCCTCAACTCCCACTCACAATCTATCAATTTTCATACACAATCCATCGCTAAGTTAAAAACCCAAATTGGACAACTAGAGGCAAATTTGGGTTGAAGGGAAAGAGGCAAATTACCATCCCAACCTGAAAGCAATCCGAGAGGGTAATTCATTGTTGAAAGTACCAATATCCCAGAAATATTTTCTGAACATGCTAAATCAATCATGACTCTCAAGAATGGAAAGGTCATCGAACAAACTAGCAAGACTAATAAGACCAACCCTAAACCTCTGATCCAATCTAAATCCGATCATCTAAGGACAAGGAGGATCCAAAAAAGAAGATGAACCGATTGCACTAGAACCACCTAACTTGTCCAAAGTTCCATTTTTAGATGCCTTAAAAGCCCCTATTCCTATTGAGAAGAGGGAGGAGGACTCGATGAGATGCTAGAATTGTTCAAGCAAGTCCAAATAAATCTTGCCCTCTTAGATGCAATCGAACAAGTCCCGGTGTATGCTAAATTTTTGAAAGATTTGTGCACTAAAAAAGGTAAATCTAGATCACAAATTTCAAAGAAAGTATGGCTTACTAAGTATGCTAGTTCTATCTTCTAGCATACCATCCCTCCAAAACTTAAGGATCTTGGAGCTCCCATTATTTTTTGTGTCATAGGAAACTTTGATATTGAAAAAGCTCTTCTAGACCTAGGGGCAAGTGTAAACCTTTTACCTAGCTCGATGTATGAACTCTTTGGACTTGGAGAATTAAAACCTATATCGATCACCTTGCAGTTGGCTAATTGATCAATTAAGGTACCTCGTAGGATGCTCGAGGATATCTTGGTTAAGGTAGATGAGTTTTATTTTCTAGTTGACTTCCTAGTCCTCAACATGGAATTAAGTAGCAACCCAAAACAAATTCCCATTATCCTAGGCCGACCCTTCCTAGTTATAACAAACATATGCATCAATTGTAGGACAGGAGTCATGGATGTATCATTTGGGAATAAGAAATTAAGATTGAATGTATTTGGTGCTACTCAGGGACCATTGATGGATAGTTTTTTGAAATCGATACACTGGAAGACATTATAAAGGAAGCAACGCCCACAATTATTATACAAGATCCCCTAAATTACTGCTTGGCTCTTGTTGGAGGAGATGACTTTGATATAGAGGGACATGTTTATGAGGTTAACGCCCTATTAGATAAATCCTATACCAAAACTATGCCTCCATGGATGATCAAGTATGAGCCATTGCCCCCATTAGCCAATACACCTATAGCCCCATCTTTAGAATCACTGCCTGTACTAGAACTAAAGCTGCTTCTTGTCATGCTCAAATATGCATTTCTCAGATCCAATGACACCCTCCTAGTGATCATTGTATCAGACTTGACCCCTAATCAGGAAGGATAATTGGTTGGTATTCTAAAGAGACATAAAGAGGTTATCGGCTGGTCTATTACTAATTAAAAAGGAATTGATCCCTCCATCTGCATGCACCATATTCAATGCGAGGCAGATGCCAAACCATATAGGGACATGCAGAGGAGACAAGACCCTAATATGTGAGAAGTGGTCAAGATGGAAGTTGTTAAGTGGCTAGATACAGGATCATCTATCCCATATTAGATGGTATATAAGTCAGTCCCACGTAAGTCGTACCTAAGAAATTAGGTATTACTATAATTAAAAACAAAGAAGGTAAACTACTCGCTACCTGTACAACATCTAACTGGCAGGTATGTATAGATTAAAGTAAATTGAACTCTATCATTAGGAAAGATCACTTTTCCTTACTGTTTATTGATCAAATCCTAGAATAGCTTATAGGGCAAAGCTTCTTTTACTTTGTGGATGGCTATTCAGGATATAATCAAATACCTATCTTTCCTAATGACCAAGAGATAAACACCTTCACCTATCTCTTTGGCATGTTTGCTTATCAATACATTCCATTTGGCCTCTGCAACACACCCGCTACATTTCGATAATGTGTACTAGCCATATTCTCTGATATGGTAGATAAGTTCCTAGAAGTCTTTATAGATGATTTTTCTATATTTGGTACCATATTTGAGGATTGTCTTCAAAACTTATCTAAGGTATTAGAACGATGTAAGGAGACAAACCTTGTCCTTAGTTAGGAAAAGAGCCATTTTATGGTTCAAGAAGAGATTGTATTGGGGCACGTTATATCAAAAAGGTGGATTGAGGTAAATAAAGCTAAAGTGGTGGTAATATCAACACTACCACCCCTAACCTTGATTCGATAAGTATGATCTTTTTTAGGTCATGCTGGATTCTATAGGTGCTTCATCAAGGACTTTAGCAAAATTTTGAGACCCTTATGCAATCTGCTGACCAAGGATACACCATTTATCTTTGATGAAGACTGTCTGAAAGCCTTCCATATATTATGAACTACTTTGATAATAGCAGCAATTATAAAACCTATTAACTAGTCTATACCATTTGAGATCATGTGTGATGCTTCCAATTTTGCAATAGCTGTCGTCATAGGCCAGAAACTTAATAAGGAGCCACATCTGATCTATTATGCTAGTAAAACTCTTTCCAATGCCCAAATGAACTACACCACAACCAAAAAAGAGTTGCAAACCATAATGTTCGCCCTCAAAAAGTTTTGTTCATATCTACTAGGATCCAAGGTTCAAATTTATTCTGATCATTTTCTCTAAAATATCTACTTTTAAAGAAAGATACTAAACTACAAATGATCAGATGGATCCTTTTTCTACAATAATTTGATCTAGAAATTTGTCGTAAGAAGAGATCCGAAAATATGGTAGCCGATCACATTTTGAGAATCTTGATTGAGCACACAATAGGCATAGATGAGGTCAAGGAGAAATTCTTAAATGAACAACTTTTTGCAATCTCCTCTAACCAACCTCCATGATTTGCCCATATTTTTAATTACTTGGTAACAGGACAAATACCTCCCCATTGGAAAAAATAGGAGAAAGAATGATACTTTTTATAAGTTAAACATTATTTTTAGAAGGAACCTAAATTGTTTAAATACTGTTCTGACCCAGTGATTCATTATTGTATCCCCAAGAGTTAAGTCCAGAACATTCTCACTTTTTGCTACTCTTTGGCATATGGGGGATACTTTAAAGAAAGAAAAATTATAGCAAAAGTATTGTAGAGTGGGTTTTACTAGCCAACACCTTTTAAGGATGCACATGAGTTTGGCCAATACTATTTATGGTGCCAATAAATAGGAAATATATTGAGAAAGGACATGATGCCATTAACCCCCATATTAGTAGTAGAAATCTTCGATATTTAGGGAATTGATTTCATGGGATCCTTTTCGGTCCCATTCAGGTTCGAATACATCCTAGTACAAGTGGACTACATGTCTAAATGGATGGAGGCAATATCCACATAGACTAATGATAATAAGGTTGTAATTAGTTTTATCTAGCGAAATATCATTGTCAATTCGATTTTTCTAGGATGATCATTAGTGATGGGGGGAGTCGCTCACGAATAGGCAATTTGAAGCACTAATGGAAAAATAAAGTATCATACACAAAGTGGCCATACCATATCACCCCCAAACTAATGATTGGGTAAAGGTGTCAAGTAGGGAGATTAAACACATCTTAGAAAAGACTATTAGGCCTAACAAAAAGGACCGGTCCCTGCACTTAGATGATACATTATGGACCTACTATATAGCCTTCAAAACCCTATCAACATGTCACCCTATCACTTAGTCTAGGGTAATGCATGCCATTTACCGGTTTGATTGTGCATTCTGGACCATTCAAACCTTCAATTTTGACATGCAGAATGCCAGTTATAATCGGATGTTACAACTTAATGAACTCGAAGAGCTACGCAATGATGCGTATGAGAGTTCATGAATTTATAAAGGTTGAACTAAAGCATTTAATGACAAGTACATGTCTCGAAAGTCATTTGAGCCAAACCAAAAAGTGTGGCTCCTCAACTCTAGATTACATCTCTTCCCCAGTAAACTCTGCTCCCGATGGGATGGACCATTTATTGTTACACAGGTATTTTCACATGGAGCAGTAAAAATAAAAGATCCTCGGAATGGAAATACATTTAAGGTAAATGGCCAATGCTTGAAGCCATATGTAGATGGACTTGCATACAAGGAATGAATTGATACCATCTATCTAATGGATCCAGTTTATAATGAGTAATGAGCTAATGCCCAACTAAAAATGTTAAACTTAGTGCTAGTTGGGAGGCCACCCAACAATTTCACTTCCTTTTTAGTATAGTTATAGGAACTTAGGTGGAAGAATAAGAGCCCGCTACTTCATTAAGCCCTTTTCAACTTCCAAGCATACTCATCCCAGGTGTATTCTTTCCTTTTCTTTTATGTGCATATTTTCTTTTCTACTCCATTGAGGACAATGTCGATTAAGTTGGGGGAAAGAAAATTAATTTAACTTATTTAGATTCTCTAGCATGGTTAGAAATAATTATGTTATGTATACCTGATTGTTATCTCTAGTTGGAGTTACATAGGCACCCTAATTAATAATTGATTAATGGTCTAGATAATTTTAGAGATGCCGAGGGATAAATTATTAAAAAAACTCAATAAACGATAGGGTTTAGATCAGAAATAGTTTCATGGAGCAATTCCAGAACCTTCTGACCATTGATCTCAATGAAGAATCTATTTTATGGGGTTATAAATGAAAATGTCAAGTATTCTAAAGTTTTCCCTTACAAAAAAAGAAAAAAAAAAAAGAAGAGAGATTTAGTCTCACCTCATAGCTTTTCTTGAACTCTTACTGAGTAACTGAGCCTTTCCATCTAAGTAAGCATTGTGGTTCACATCAAAAGATGAGAAGGCCAAGAAATCTATTAAGTAATGGTACCTCACTGAGTAATTAGGTCCCTTCACCTAAGTAAGCATTATGGTTCGCATCAAAAATGGAGATGCTAACACATAAGAGGCTAAGACATTGCACTAAACTTTTCTAAAATAAAATTTAAAAAAAAGGGGGGACCAACTAGCAAAAGGATACTTCACCAAATCCTTGGCAAGTTAGAGGATTCAAAGAGTAAGTTAGAAAGTTGGCAAAAGAAGAATTCTAGAAATTTTTATGGGCTTTATTCAACCACTAATTGGGTTGAATTAATAATTTGATGAAGCATCTCATTAATGGTCTGACCAGGTCTTAACTACCTTTAAGACTAACAAAGTTAACTTATAATTCAAGGACAGGTTGGTACACATGGCTAATTTATCTGCTTTATTCAAGGATGAGCAAAGTTCAAGTTGGGGGTGTGATAATCACTTTACACATATATATAAGTATTAATTTAAAAATTAAAATCTCTTTATTTATATAAAATTGATATTTTTATATATCATTTACAGGAAAGAAGATCGTCAATATAAAAAGCTCGATTTATGGATTCAAATAAAATAAGTTCAAAGCAAATCAGACTTACAATGAGTCCAAAATTTAAGTATGAAGATTAATAAATGGTTTGCACAAATTTTAAAGTAGTTGGTCCATGATGGATTGACTATTTGGTCTACAAACCGATGCTCAGTTCATGGTTGCCATTAACCATGGTCCACGGTTGAACTTCATGGACCACAAGTAGTTTTTACCAGCCACCGGCTAGGAGGATGGCCGGCAACCACCCCACAGACTCCGATGAGGCCCAAGGTGTGGCAAAGACAGTGAAATTCTTAGATCTAGCAACAATAGCTCACGGTCATGAGAACAATCAAATGATGATTTCAAACGATCCTTGGCTCATGGCTATAGTGATGATAAGGATTCTGGTGAGGTGGTGGCAGTGCGAGGTGACTTTGACTAGGCTCCTTGGAAGAGCGATCAAGAAGGATCATGATAAGGAGGTGCAAGCGATCAGAAAAGATGGTAGTCACAGAGCGAAGGCAACCACCCCATGGTTCCGACGAGATCCAAGGTTCGACGGTGGTGGCATGAGGGAGCTTTGGTGGCAAGGTCTCAACAGCATGAGGAGGTCCTAGCATAACATTTGGGCGATGGCGATCAGATCTGCTAATGGAAGAAAGAAGATGGGTTGTGGTCTATTAATCAAAAATCCAATGGCTGCAATGTTTCACATGATCGCACCTTGATTTGGATAGGATTTTGAAGCCAAATTCTATCGGGATTTGATCTTTATTATGAGTAAGAGGTTCTCTTTATATCTATTCCTACTCACATTCATCTATCCATTGATTTCTTGTAAAAATAGAGCTAAGCCGCTCGTATTCTTTTCTTTAGTCCCATATAGAAAAAATATGAAGACCTATCGCTTATTAAACCCTATTAAAAGGCTCTTGTACTTGTACCTGGAGGCATCACTCCCTAGAATCCCTCTAAAGCCTTTGCATAGGGGGATAGAAAGGGATCAACTTAGGAGCAATTAAGTGCAGAAGTTTGAGAGGGAAGAAGAGATCTTGTACAAGCCAGAGCGTAGTTCTTTTATTCTTCATTCTCTTGTATTTCTTTAGTATGCAATAAAAGATCATGCTTTTAATTATGAGTTTTTTATTTACTCTCTTCTATTTGCTCTTTATTATGTTTTAATGTTAAATTAAGTTTAGGGACAACTTTTACTTTTCGAAGATGCACCATGATCTATTATGGATACAGGGTATACAAGAAAAGAAAAGTTGAATACCTAGTGCCTTCCAAAGACATGTCATGATCTAAGGATATGGAGCATGCTGAAGGAAGACAAGTAATTCTCTAAAACTAATTACATTTCAATTATAAAAAAATAAAACTTGTTAGTGCAAGATCGGCTTATAACTTCTAAAATAGTTGCTTTTGCTTACTTCAATCTTAAGCATAGTTTATTTATTGTTCACTTTTATTTTTACATAATAACATTTACTCTCTTTTCTTTAAAAAATCATAACTCAGCCCAAAGGTCCCTAAGGATACGATCTCGACTCACCCTAGCTATAAAGTTGAGTTGGTGAGTTATTTTTGACTGCCCATGATAGTGATCAGCTACCAATACATGACCAAGATTTTCTGGCCAAGCACCTTAAGGGCAATCAATAGGGCTTGCTGATACCTTTCATATATGTGAGTCGATAGCTACAGATATATGCCTGAGGGCTTTTGGCCGAGCACCTTAAGAGTCGTTAGTGGGACTCACTAATACCTTCTAGATATAAGAGTCAATCATTATTGATACATGCTCGAAGGCTCCTAGATGAGCACCTTAGGGGTTGTCGACGGGGCTGTAGAAGTCCATGTTGTCCCCGGTCAGATATGGGCATCATGTTTGGCCTTTGAACTTCAGTCCCGACTAATGTTTTCAATCAAGATTGTGTTACATGGCCTATGGAGTGCTTATACCACTGTGGATCTCACATCCCTGATCTGACCATATTTTTTACTAATAGGCACTCTCCTACTTCATGATCCCAGCTTTAGCTAGATCATGAAAGTATTTGGAAAGAGGAGGATCGGGGGCATGGGAATCCTTAATCAGAGGTACACCATCTTTAAGGCAGATTTGAATGGATAGAATTATGATACATCTCGCCTTATATTTCCTGATGGTACTTCACAGGACATGCTACATTTACTTCAGGCAACTCATGATAGCCTAGTGCAATGAGGACCTACCATATGGCAACAGATGAGTCCTTCGAAGCCATTTGGTGCTACTCACCTTATTTGAAAGGAGGACTCCACCTTTCCATGCTTTCTTTCAAATTTTTGTTTTGGAACTTCTCCTAAAGCCTTTGGTTGTTATCTTCATTCCTGGGCACCTGTCTTCTTCCCATCCTTCATAGTTCTCTTTGGAGGGTTTGCTACCTCCGATCTCTTGCTTTGCCCAAGTTTCATGTCGGCTATCTTTTACTTCCCTATAGCCATTTTCCTTTCTCTTTAAAACCTTAAATAGATGTTGAGCACTAGGACCTTATGAAGGGGAAACCATTATGGGGCATTAGGAAGGAGGGGTCAAAATACCCTGACACCTAGCGAAAAGGGTGTGTTGCACTGGCAACCTCATGTTCGAAGGCTCTTCGATGGATGAGGAGGACCTATCCCTCACCTAATTAGCATAATGCATCCTGGACATAGGGCTGGAATTGGGCTAAGGCTGGTCCAAAGTCAGGTCGGGCTTTGGACCAGGTCCGAAGTAAATGAGGCTAGGCTTGGGCCTAATAATAGAACCCATTCATTTTTTAGGCTGGGCTCAGGCTTCCCTTTGGCCCAGTCTGGCTCAGCCCAAACCTGGCCTAGATAAAGGCTCGAGCCCTAGCTCGACCCCCCAACTGTCTCCTTAGTCCTCTGGTTTATTTTTTTCCCTTCGATGCCTATTAGCGAGATGTGGAGGGCCATGGTAGAGTGTCACCGAATCTAGAAGCGCTCAATTGACGAGGCCAAGCTCCTCCTCTTCTCCTCCTCTGATCTATCCTAGTTAGGAGCTCCTCCTCTGGTGCCATCCTAATAGATTTAGAAGCACACGATAGAGGAGGCCAAGCTCCTCCTCTTCTCCTCCTCCTCTGATGCTGTCCCAATTGGAGCTCCGCCACCAAGGCTTTCCTGATTTGCCACCCTCCCAAGGTAGAGATCCATAACTGGTGCTCCTACCTTATGGCCTTAATCGAGGCCTAGCAGTCCTATGCCCATGCCCTTGCTTGGAGAGGGGAGAGATGGGTTTGGAAGTATTGGTCAACGATAAGGTAAGGCTAGTCATGGCCAAGTTGCTAGCACACATTAGAGGTGCTGAGGTAGGAATAGATCTGGTCACAGTGGTCGGATTTGGTGATGTAGTATGATAGACCGTGATGTTGTCGTTAAGACATCGTGGCTATCAATTTAATTAACCGACTTCTAAAAAATTAAGAATACATAAAAAGGATGAGTCGGGTCGAATCCATGGAGAAGGCAATGCTTATGATATTTTGAAATCCTTGATTTTTATAAAATAAAAAAAATATTTTGAAGTTGGGAAAATAAAAAATAAAAATGCAAAAGAAAAGTAAAACTTGATATGTTCAATCCGCTAGACGGATCTTAGCATGTACTTGCGAGAAAGTAATGATAGGAATTTAAAGTGAGTAAAAATAAATATTATATTGAAAGAAAAATCCAACTACAAGAAATTAAAAATAATAATTAAACTACTAAAAGCAATAACAAAGACTAGAAGTAGATCAGTGCAGCCTCGTCAGGAAGATGGTTGGCAAACTCCCTTCTTCCTTCGTACTCCTCGGAGCGAACTAGCTTTCTCTGCTTCTTCTTCTTTGGATCTTGATTTGGAGATTGGCGTAGGCGAAGAGATGGCATAGACGGTACATCTCCTCCTCTAAGAAGCCTCACTCTTAGAGGCCAATCCACAACCCAAAATTGGACTCTACCCTATACCGTACTCCTCTCTCCAAGATGATTTCTTTTAGCACAGGGGTCCTTTAAATAGATCTTGGCTAGGGCTTCCTTCCAGTTAAATTTAGATTCAATCGAGCTTCAGATCGGCAACATATCATGAAAAAAAATCTGGTCCATCCGATGTAGCCTGATGAGGTGATCAGCGATGAGCTTCCTTCTCTGGCAGTAGAGTCTGGGAGGGACTTTGCTGGATCTGAATCCTGAATCCATGGGACTCATGCTCTTTTCCCACCTAGACTTAGACTTCTCTCCCGATTCAACATGGTGGCAAGAGGTGGCGAAGGATGGCGGTGGTGGGAGGCGGCATTGACAGAGTTGGGCGGTGGTCGGCCAACTACTCATGACAATGATGTTGAGGATGAAAACAAGAACAGTAGGGGATCATTGTAGGGGATGATCAAGAGGCTGTCGACGAGCAGGGAGGAGCGGTGGCTGACTGATGGCGCGAAGGAGAGGAAGACGGTTGATGGGTTGATCATGGTAGATGGTTGGCAGATCAGGGAAGAAGCGATGGGGAGGGTGATGGCAATGGCTCTCAAAGAGGGGAGTGGTGGCGGTGAGCTTCTCCGGCAAGCGGGGCAGCGACAGCGATGGTCGATGATGGCTGAACGAAAAAAGGAGTGTCCACCAAAAAAGTGGGTCTCTTGGCATCATTCTGGGGGCTTAACAGCTTCTCCCGGTCATGAGGAGGTTCCCGGCAATGAGGGGAAGGGCTTCGAACTTTCCCAGTGAGGATCGAGCTCGAGATGGTCGATGGTCCATGGACAGGGTATGTGGACCAATAGCCATGGCTGCCTGTGGACCAAGGGAGCTCGTATAGACCAAGCAACCAGTCCATGGTGGACGACTACTTTAAAATCCATGTATTTCTTATATAAACTTTCAAAATTCAATTCTGGGTTCGTCTGAAGTCCGATTTGAGTGTCATTTATGCCATTGGAATCAAAAAGTCGAGCTCTTCACAATGACGATCCTATTTCTACAAATAATATATATAAGTATCAATTTGATATAAATAAAGATAGTTTAATTATTAAATTAATATTTTTATATGTGTATATAATATAATTATCATGGTGGCGAAGCTAGGAGAAGCCAGAGAGGTGGTACTCACTATAGGTGCCATCGGGGTGGGTGATGACGAAGGCAAAGATAAGGAAGATCAGGAGAAGAATAATGAGGATGGCCATACATGAGAGGTAGGTGGCGAGGGTGCTATATGTGAAGATGTTGGTGGCCATTGGATGACCTAATCAAGTTCGGGCTGGGCTATGGCCAAGCTAGGGCCTGGTTTTCTCAAAATAATTCGTAAGCCCAACCTAAAGCTTGATTTTTTTTGGGGGGGGCTAGGCTCGGGTAAGGTTATGGCCCAAATCGACCCAGCCCAATTCTAGCCCTTCCAAACAACTTCGAATTAGAACTACCAGGTCCGAATGGTCAAGCTAATGACCTACCTCCCGGTCATCTAGGAGTATATGGGGAGGCACTTGAGGCCAGGCTAAGGTTTCCTCTCTCTCCTTTTGTTCTTGAACTCCATTTTTATGGAATCTCTCTATGCATCCTGACCCCAAACTCTATTAGACATCGTAGGGTTTTAGGTCCTTTATTTCTTAGTCAAGATTTTACCCACCCTATCCTTGTTTCATGCATTCTTTATTGCCCAAGTTCACCCATACTCTAAGGCATGGTTGTATCTTACTACCTAGAAGGGGGTAGAGCTACTGATCGAGGGTGCTCCTTCCATCATTAAAGGATGGAAGGAGTGCTTCCTATTTGTTTCTTGTCCTTCGATAGGTGACTAGGGTCTATCAAGTTAGGATTGGCCAAAGGTGTCCATCTTAGATTTTCCTAAAGTAAGTGATGAGGAGGAGAGTCTCTTTGCAATTCTTGGGATCTTCAAAGCCCCCCAGCTAAAGCTTCTCCTATTAGAAGAGTTTTTTTATAAGGTGGGGCTTAGTCGATTCCTTGAGGTGAGTTTTTGGCTTTAGCCCTTTTTCTTTAACTACTACCTGTGTACCTGACCAACTAGTAATGTGTAGGTATGATGCCTAAATAGCTAGAAGCAATCAGGAAGAGTCTGACTCAAAAGAAGAAGAGAAAAGGGAAGGCCTCTTTGTCCACTTCGAAGAGGGTCAAACTTGTTGATTTTGAACCAATGGAGGCCCCTCCTGAGCCCACTTCCATGGTGGCCGAAGTTGCTTCTAAAACCACCACCACTCCACCTTGACCTGCTCTACCTCCAACTGTCCCGATCCCCTAGTTGTTTCCTTCCAACATCCCAACCTAGGATGCTAAAGAGGCCATGCCTAGTTCCCGACCCTCAGCTAGCAGTTGGGGAGACATATTTTTCCAATATTGGAACGATGTTTGGGAAGCTTTTAAGAATACTTTGATCCAGGGGGGTAGAATAGGTCCATAATATAGACTTCCTGGACCTGAGACATCAATGTGTGATGGCTCTTCAATAGGTACTTCTGCATTAACCTTTTTCTTTCTCCATCCTGTCCTGCTTTCTAACATTTAATTTTGTAGAAGACTCATTTTTCTGTTGATCTACTGAATGGGGTCTTAGATGGCCAGAAGGCCCACAATCAATAGAAAGAGATCAATAAAGACACCTTTAAGACCTACCAGAAGGCAGAGGTGTTTGAGGCCATGGTTAAGCACCTAAGGAAGGTGCTTGCTAAATTTGAATCTAACATGGCCATAGCAAGGAGCAACTTGGCTGAGACCAAGGCCAATATGGTAGTGGCAAGGGCAAATCTGGAGTTGGAGAGGTAGAAGAGAGAGGCAAAGACGGTGATGGTGGTGGCCAAGGAGAAGTTGAAGCAAAAGATAGAGGCTGCCATAGAGAAATACAAAGCCTCTATAGGCTTTGCAGTAGACATGGCTCACACTGTGGCAGCCTTCTGAGCATTGGAGGAATTTTTTGATGCTTGCATCACCTTCAGCCCCAAGGCCTTTGCAAAAGGCCATGAACTAGAGATGTTTGAGTGCTGAAGCCAGGTTGTCGAGCATCATCAGGGCCGAATCTCTCATTCTTAGATGAAGGGGAGTTCAAAGAGGAGCCCTCTGATGGGGTTGCTACTCTGTCTGCCCCAGTTGAGGTTCCACCATCTCTCGTGTCTGAAGCCACCCCTGCCGAGCCTATCACTGATGATCCGCTAGCCATGAGTGAAGCTGCTTCACCCCACCCCACCACCATGGCCAAGCCACATGCTGCTACATATCCCAAGGAGCTTGGAAACTGATCCTTTGTAATTTTTGTTTTTCTTTTCCTAGACTATTGTAGATTCTAGATCATTTTTGTAAGAAGAAACTTATGATTTAATGGAATGAAATTTTTCTTAAATCTCATATCATTTATTTTAATTGTAACCTGACTCAGAATGTTAAATTGTCATCAGAGGTACCTGTACCTGCTAAACACCTTCATAAGGCATTGTCATCAAGGCCTATGTCAGCAAAAGGCCAAGGCCAAAACTGCAAAAAAGAAGACCGTCGACCAAAGGAGGAGATTGCTTAAGGTGCAAGGTGTGCTCTAAAGAATGCATGAGAAGATTGAACATTTTTGCTCGAAGTGCATCACGCATATTTTTGAAAAGACTGGGTTTAAGAAAGAGATGGGAAAGTTATTGGAGAAGATTTCTCGAGTAGCCTGGGATGCCGCTATCAAGGTGGCTTCAAGTGCGGAGCCAGCTTTCATCTATCCATGGAGAGATTGCTAATTTGGAGTCACTGCTTGTTTCTAGAACAGTGTGATGAGACATCACCACTTGGTCGGTAGAATTCCAGGATGAGCTATGTATTGCCAAGCTAGAGTGGCCGACGGAGGATAAGGGGTCAAAGCTGAATCCAGAAGTTGAGGGTCACCATTGGCCATTGCCCCTCTATCAATAGACCATCCTAGACTAGCTCACAAACGTTACCAGGCGGTCAGTCACTAATGGTCGCTCCTAGAGTTAGTTTGGGGTAGCTAGCCATGGTAGCCCATCGGTGAGGTCAGTCACCTCAAAGTGAAAGACATCATGGGCTAGATGTAAGTACTACAGCTAGCTCTGATACTAGGTTGAGACAATGGTTAGTAGCTATGCATAGGTCTATCTATCGATCTAGGTCATGGAGTCACCGTCAATCAAGCCAGTGATCTTGCTCATGGAGTCATCCTTGGTCACGCTGACGATCCCACTCGAGGGGTGCCATCTAGAAAAGGAGATCCAAATAATGCAAGAAAGTGGATATACAAGGGGATTGATTTTGACCAGGGTCACCCAGTGGAATTCTTCAATTGTCAAGCTCACATACGGTTCTTTTATCTAAAACTTGATCTTAGTCGCTTGCCTTCTTGAATGGATGTGGGTAAGTTCATCATGCAACTTGTGGCAGATCCGAGCTTGTGCTCAAATATAGGGCTCGAAACCCTTATGGAGTGGCATCTTAGGCAAAAGTTTTTCTAGGGACCTCGAGAACTGCAAAGGATTCGTTGCCTATCGTGAAGGAGCCTATAGGACTGAACAATGAATAAGGCTAGTCATCCGAGATAGGATCTTGGAATGGCTCCAATGACCAACAGCCACTTGGAATAGTTATCACAGATCTTGAGGCCAAGAATAATTAGCGCTCAGCTAGAATTTTCATTTTGTTCCTTATTTATATCCTATAACTTTTCTTATGTAGCTTTTGGGCATTTCTTATCAAAAGCAATATTTTTTTTTATTTTTTTCCTACTCAAATTTGGACTGATCAAAGGTTTTCAAGTTTCCACCTGATTAAAGATATCCAGGCTTGGGTCATTCGAGGGTAGCTATCTTCTTGATTGCCAATTACTTTTCGAGACTTTGACCATTTGCAAAATTATTATTTGGGACTGAAAGCATCGATTACCTTTTGGTCTTTGACCGATTATCAATTTTGGAGCCATGGATGCTGAGCACCTCTTGGGCCCTTACTATAAGTCATCACTTGAAGCCATGGCATCGTAACACCTTTATGCGGGCCATTAAGGCTTTGATCGATCGTAACTCGGTCACTTGGAGCCATGGCATCGTAATGCCTTTATACAAGCCATTGAGGCTCTGATCGAGTGCAACTCGATCACTTAGGGTCATAGATATTTTTACACCATTATATGGGTCATTGGGGCTCTGACCAAGTGTGACTTGGTCACTTAGAGTTATAGGCATTTGTACACCTTTATACATATCATTGAAAAGACCATCGGGGCTCTGATCGAATATGACTCGGTCACATGGAGCTATAGGCATTTGTATGCCTTTAAATGGGCTGTTGAAAGGGTCGTTAGGGCTTTGATCGAGCATGACTCGTCCCTCAGAGCCATAGCATTTATAAGCATTTACATGGACCATTGAGACTCTAACTGAGCATGACTCAGTCACTTGGAGCTACAGGCATCTATACACCTTTATATTGGACCATTGAAAGGACTGTTGAGGATCTGACTAAGCATGACTCCATCACTTAGAGTCATGGGCATTTGTATGCCTTTGCATAGGCTATTGAGGCTTTGACTGAGCACGACTTGGTCACTCGGAGCTATAGGTATTTGTATACTTTTATATAGCCATTGGGATTCTGATAGAGGACAACTTGCTCACTGGGAGCCATAGACATTTGTACTCCTTTATATGGGCCATTGAAACGATCATTGAGGCTCTAACCAAGTGTGACTCCATCACTTGGAGCCATAGGCATTTGTATGCCTTTATACAAGCCATTGAAAAGGCTGCTAGAGCTCTGACCGAGCATGACTTAGTCAGTTGGAGCCATGGCATCATAATGCCTTTATATGGGCCGTTGAGAGGGCTATTGAGGCTCTAACCGAGTACAACTTGGTCACTTGGAGCTATGGACATTTGTACACCTTTACACTGACTGTTGAAAGGGCCATTAAGGCTTTGACTAGATGCGACTCGGTCACTTAGAGCCATAGGCATTTGTATGCCTTTATATGGGCAGTGCCTCGATTTCCCTAACTGCTGGGAATGCCCAATACTAAAAGGTATCACCTGGCATGATATTTGATTTCCAAGGATCTTTGACCTTGTCATGCTTTAAACTAGGATGGGTCCTTTGGATACCATTTATGAGAAGAAGATAAGAGGAATCCGTTATCACCCTGATTGCTCCTTCTTGATGATACTCGTCCCTTGAGAGGAAGATGTTTGCCGGGTTTTGATTGGATGCATGAGCAGCAAGCTCACCATCAAGTTTACTATATATAAGGATAGTCGGGGGAGATCGAGTTCTTGTACCTCCTCCTTGCCACCACACTACTAAAACATCTAGGAGGCCATTGCAGTCAACCATCAATGAGGATGCCCGGGCCATAAGGTTACCCTTTTCAAAGGATGGATTCTCCCTAGAAGATAGGTGCCATGAATTTCTGGTGCCACCACTTAACCACCACCATTGCGGTTGGTTGGCAGACTTAACCGTCAACACTCTACCTATATCACTGTAGCTATAGCCAGTCAGTAGACTAATGTGAGCAGGAGAGCTCAAGCTATATGCTACATCATCCAAACCTTCTTTAGGGGGCTACTTTGCTTCACTAGAGAGATGCTCTATAAGCCCCCACTTTAGGTTGTAGATGGTGACATTGGCCTGAGCATGGCTGGGGGTAGTTTCCCAATTTTCTAGTCGACTCCCTCCACTCGTCGATGAGCTTTCTCCTCCCGATGACTCATCGCCTTGCTTTCACCCCGTCCTCCTTGTTAATGCTGCCCAGTGTACTCTTCATCACACTGATTTCTTTTTGAAGGAGGGTGATGCACCGGTGCTCTCAGTTATTCTTGTCTTCCTGGCTATCCTACTAAGGGCCACAATGCACTTGACCACTCAGAAGGCATTTCCAGCTCTATAGAGAGCTTAGGATTCTAGGAGATATCCAGTCCTTCAGTGGGCATTACTATTTTTCCTATACTTTAGAAGTCTAGAAAGCAAGGTTATCAGTCAATAGGCTCTAAATCCATGTAATTTAACTGCAAGGCTACATGTAACCAAGTTTTGTTAATGAAAACAAATTTTCTTGGATTCATGTCGGTGTTTGTGCTTGGTTGTTACTGTCCATTTCCTGGATCGTGCATTTAAACCTACATCATGTGTTATCTTAGTAGGCAGGGATTTCAATTGCCGATCATTGCATGCCTTCTGATTGTGGCATTTTTTTATTGTGTTTGATCATAAAGTTTTTGATCGTGTGGTACCCGACCATGAATTTTCCGATCGTGAGGTACTTGACCATAAGGCTTCTGATTGTGGGTACCTGATCGTAAGGCTTTTGATCATGAAGTACCCGATCGTAAGGCTTTCAATCGTGAGGTACCCAACCATAAGGCTTTCGATCGTGGGTACCCGACCATTTGGATCCTTGAACTTTCATCAAAAAATCTTTACTAGGAGAATCATTAGAGAAAGGCCGCCACTTGGATAACAAGGAGCTACATTACTGATGCTAGATCCGTAGGTTGGAAGAGTTCGATGGTCTGAGTATAGGGGTTCCATCTATCTGCTTTAATTAGTAGGTCCTGGATTTGACAATATCTTTCACCTGATAGGGTCCCTCCCAGTTTGGCAAAAGCTTGCCTCTTTAGCTAGACTAAGACACTTATGCTCGGCGTAGTACTAGATCGCCGATCCTAAAGGTCTTGTTTCGAACTTTGGCATTAAAGTAGCTGGCAACCTTATGCTAAATGCAGCCAATCTAATGTATGCTTTTTCTCAAATTTTATTTATTAAGTCTAGGTTTGCTAATCACCTTTCCGAGTTTGTCTGCTCATCATAATTTGCAACTCGTGCTGAGGGCTCCCCAATTTCGACGTGTATCACCATTTTAGCCCCGAATGCTAGGCTGGAGGGTATTTCTCTCGTTGAATCCCTTGGTGTCATTTGGTATGTCCAAAGCACATGGTGGAGCTTGTCTGTCCATGATCCTTTAGCTTTACCAAGCCTCTTCTTAATTTCTTGGAAGATGGTTTGATTTATAATTTTAGCTTCTTTATTGGCTTGGAGATGTGCCACTGAAATGAGGTGATGTGAGATCCCTTATTCTTCATAAAATTTCTCAAATCGGGCTCCAATGAACTACCATTCGTTATCCATGATCAACACCCGAGGGATGTTGAAGCAACAAATGATAGCCCTCCACATGAAATCTATTACTTTGGACGTGGTGATGCAGGCCAGTGACTCGGCTTCCACCCATCTTGTAAAATAATCAATAGTAACTAGTAGGAACTTACATTGACTTGAAGCTGATGGAAATGGACTGAGGATATCCATCTCCTATTGTTTGAAAGGTCATGGGTGCATATGGGAGTGATCGACATAGCTGGGAGGGCTGGATTTTCGCATTTCTTTGACAAGCATCACATTTCATAATAAGATTTTTGGTGTTTTGCTGCATGGTTGGCCAGTAATAATCTTATCAAAGTAGTTTATAAGCTAATACTTTTTTCCAATGTGGTCTCCATAGATCCCTTCATGGACCTCCTTTAGCATGAATTCCATCTTAGATGGTCACAAGCATCTGAGGAGAGGTAGAGAGAACGATCATTTATAGAGTTTTCCTTTATGCACCAAGTATTTGGAGGATCTATACTTGATCTTACAGGCTTCCTTCTAGTCTGTAGGGAGTCGACCATTCTTTAGGAAGTCAATTAGTAGGTCGATCTAGCATGGTTTGTCATCAAGTTGCATGACCTCTAATGATTCCTCAATGGTTGACTTTCTAAAGTTGGAAGTTGGCTCCTCGAGGAAGTGCCATTGGTGTAGTGGTCACCACTCTACCCAGTAAGTCCACTCAGGAGTTGTCTCCCCTTGGAATCTATTGAATCTCAAAGCTAAGGAGATCATTGATTAGTTTCTTGATTCTTTGGAGATATTTGATCATATTTCCTTCTCGAGCCATAGAATTATACCTGACATGGCTGATGACTAGTTGAGAGTAACTATAGACTCTTAGATCTTGTACTCCTAGCTTTTGGCAATCCCGAACTCTATGATTAAAGTTTCATACTCAGTCTCATTATTAGTTATGAGAAATTCAAGACGTAGACCGTGCTTGGCGATGATTCCTTCAAGGTTGATGATGACCACCCCAGTCTCTGATCCTTTAAGGTTGGATGACCCTTCCACATATATCTCTCAGGTATTATTTTAGCTTGGAGGGGGGTCTAGCATAGGCTCGATGGTTCCATAGCCTCTAGCTCGACCAGCTCATTAGAGATAGTACATTCGACCAAAAAATCAGTTGGTATCTAAGCCTTGATCGATGGTTAGGTCTAAAATTTGATATCAAATTTCAAAAGCTCGATTACCTACTTAGAGATATGCTTGGATGTATTAGGCCAATGAATATTCTTCATGGGCTAATCAGTTAGCAAGATGATGGTGTGAGTCTAAAAATATGGGTGGAACTTTCAGGTAGCAATAAGGAGAGCGTATTCCAACTTCTCTAGTTTGAATATCGGGTCTTCGCATCCCTCAAGATTCTGCTTACATAGTAGATGATCTTTTGAATCCCATCTTTCTCTTGGATTAGCACTGCACTCATTATCGAAGGATAAGCTACTAAATATAGGAACAACTCTTCACGATGATCTAGTTTTCCCAATAGCGATGGGGAGCTAAGATACTCCTTGGATCATCAAAAGCCTTCTGGCATTCTTTTGTCCATAAAAAATCCTTGGGATGCTTTAGAGTTTGGAAGAATGGAAGATAGTGCTCGACTGACTTGTAGACAAACTGGTTAAAGGCAGTAATCCTCCTGATGAGGCTTTGGATATCTTTGACTGTCTTTGGAGGGCTCATGTCACAGACAGTCTTGATCTTCTCTAGATTAGCTTCTACCCCTTGTTGGAGACTGTGAAATCCAAGAATTTATGTGAAGCCACTCCAAAGGTACATTTGGTGGGATTCGGCTTCATTTGGTACTTCTAGATGGTGTTAAAAGTTTCCTGGAGATTCTCAATGTGGGTTCTAGTGACTTTGCTTTTTACGAGCATATCATCTACAAACACCTCCATATTTTGCCTGATCTAATCTTTAAAAACCTTGTTCACCTAGTGTCGACAAGTAGCACTTGCATTCTTCAAATTGAATAGCATAATCTTATAACAAAACAGTCCTCAGTCAAAATGAAAGTAATTTTTTTTCTCATCTTCAAGAGCCATTCGGATTTGGATATAGCCAGAGAAGGTATCCATAAAGCTGAGAAGATCATGGCCCAAGATGGCATCCACCATTTGGTCAATTATTAGCAATGGATAATTATCTTTTGGGCATGCTCAATTTAGGTCAGTAAAGTCTATGTAGATTCATTATTTATCATTTCTCTTCTTTACCAGGATAGGATTTGTGATCCACATCGAATAAATAGTTTTCCTGATGAAGCCAGCATCGAGCAAGTTGTCGACCTCCTCAGTTATAGCTTTTTGGATGCTTGGGTACAAAACTCCATTTCTTTTTCTTGACAGGTCGATGCTTGGGATCCAGCTTCAGCGAGTGCACCATTACCAAGGGGCAATGTTAGGCGAAGACATCGGCATTCTCCTGCAAAACTAATTAAGGTTAGCTCATGTCGGGTTACCTGATCTAAGTTGGAGCCAATTCTGATCGTATATTTAGGGTTTCTGTTAGCCGAGGATATAGGGATGATATCCTCAACTGGTTCTCCTTGTTGCAAGGTCAGGTCATCCTGAGCATCTAAGCCTTCAACAGGATAGTCAATAGCAACCTTCTTCCCTCGGAGTTCGATGTTGTAACACTGTCATGCTAGGCTTTGATCTCCATAGATTTCTCTAACCCTGCATGTTGTCAAAAATTTGACTTCAAGTAGTAAGTAGATATGACCACTCGAAAGATGTTGAGACCCAGCCACCCAAAGATGACATTGTAGGTTGAAGGTGCCCGAATGATCAAGAAGTTCACTTGGGTGATGGATTAAAGAGGGTAGCTTCCCATCCTTACATTTAGGAAAACCATCCCTTTTACTGGGATTGCCTTTTTTGTAAACCCTATCAAGGGAGAGTCCATCTAGGTCACCTGATCGAGGTTTTTCTCCATTTTCATAAGGGTATCGAAGTACAAAACATCAACTGAGCTTCATTGTCAATAGGGATGCAGTGTATATCATAATTTTCTATGTTTAAAGTCACAGTGACTGCATCATTATGCAAGAATATAACTCCCTCGTCATCCTCTTTAAGGAAGATTACTGGCATGGCTTATTTTTTATGGGTGGTTCTTCCCGAGGGGTGCCACTCCCTAGCGATCATTCTCACTTATCTTGAAGGAAGGGAATCTCCCCCTTTCAGTGATGGAGATAGTTGTGGATGCTTGGCTTGGTGGGGTGATTGACATTCCCTCTATTCTCTCAGCCATCAGATAAAGCGATTGAGGTGGCCCCATCTAATCAGCCCCTCAATCTCGTATCAAAGTTGGATGCACTCTTCTGTGTCATGGTCGTAATCTCAATGATATAAACAAAATTTATTCAAGTTTCTTCTGGCCAACGACATTTTCAGCTTTTGAGGTTTTGGGATCTACCTCTTGATTTCTATTAACACTTTTTTCTGTGGACGGTTCAATGGAGTGTAAGTAGTGAACCTTCTCGTCGAAGATGTTTGATGGCCTCCTTGATGGGCAATCCCTAAAAAACTTATTCTTCTTTCATAGAGACCAGGAGTGTGGTCTTCCTTTAGGCTTTAAGAAGGTCTTCTGGTCCCTTGGAGTCCTTCCACCACCCCAAGTGTAGAGATGGAAGGGGTTCCTTGTATCATAAAGGCCTCCTCTGTCCAAGCATACTTCTCAGCATGGACCAGCATCTCCACAAAATATTTTGGATAGATTTTGGTCAATGACCATTTAAGGTCGTTCTTTTGTAAGCCACTCATTAGGACTGACATGGTAGTCAACTGATCCAAGTTGCAGACTTTCAATATAACTACACTAAAGCGGCTTACAAAGGCATGGATCATTTCTCTTTCTTTTTGTTTAATGGTGTGGAGATAGTCCAACCACCTCTATTGCCTTCAATTATTGACAAAATGGTTGATAAATGCTTGGCTTAACTCCTCGAAGGAATTGACCAACCCTGGCTTCAAGCCTGAGTACTAGTATCGAGCAGCCCCTTTTAAGGTGGAGGGGAAGCCTCTACAAAGGATGGGATCAAGTTCTCTATGAAGGAGCATCATCGCTCAAAAACTTGTTAAATGGTCATCAGGATTGGTGGTTCCATCGTAGCTCTCAAGCTATGAAATTTTGAAGTGCCAAGCAAGTAGGGCTTGCATGATCTTATCATCAAATGGAGATTCATTGTTAAGTCTATCATTTGATGCTGGGGAGAGATTGCGAATTATCTTGATTTGCTAGCCTAGTTCTTTGAGTCTCTGCTCAAATACAAGGCTTCAGTCAACCGGTGCTTTCGATCCCTCTTAGATTGATGATCTGTGTGGAGTAATGTTCTGACTGCAGGCTCCGAGAGTGCTATCTCCTCAATCCCAGGCTTTTAGGATGATGATAACGATAGTAAGTGTTTCCTCCAAAGTCCTTTGGTAGGGCTTGTAAGTGTTCCAGTAGCAGGGACACTAACCTTAGTACACGATACTCTATTGCTGGAGGCAACACGGGTGGGGGGTGCACTGTGGGCCAAGAGGCTATTACCGGATGGAGTTGGGCCACCTGAGATAGAGCGGGGGTGGCTTGGATAGCCTGGACAGTTACGACCAGGATTCTAACTTGTGTGACAAGCAAGTTGAATAGATCCACTCTAATCGATGACGTTTGTAGTGGTGGCGAGGCTCCTGCTGGTATAGGCTTGGGCAGATTGTTCATTAGGATTTCCACCACCCTCTCCACTAGCCGCAAGGCGGGTGTTGGTGCAGCGAGAAGCAATCTTTGTAGGTGGCATAGTTTTCTCGCTCTGTGGGTTGCATCCTTCACGAGTATAAAGGCCCTTCCTCTGATCCATTAGTGCCGAAATTTGTTGAGCGCTAGAGGAAGAGCTGGACATGGTGCTAGAGTAGTAGTGCAAGCAGTTCTTTGAGAGATGATACTTGCAAAAAAGCCCCACCGGGGGTATTCCCGGTGATGGCACTCAAATCAATATCAATATTAACAAAGTGAAGGGTGTGAGTGGGTAAACTTGCATACTTTAGGAAACTCCTGTGGAGTCCCTTTTATAAATGGAAAGCCAATGGTATTTCGGGCAAGACTAAGATCCTGTTAGATCTAGTAAAAGATGGCGGGACCTTCTATTATTTGTGATGTATGAAAATATATATATATGTATTTATATATAATTTTGAAATATTTGAAAAATAATGTTTTGCATGGTGTGTGTAGCATAACAAACTTGGTGTAACAAAATAATTTTAAATATAATAAAATGAAGTTAAGAAGTTTGGCCTGGGAAGTGGATAGAATCACTGTCCTAAAGGAGATTTGGCCCCATTCTCATGCGAAGAATAATTAGCCCACACGCTCTCCTTCAAGGTACAACCTGGAAGTCAAAAATTTCAATGCTCGTCGGTGGCACGATCTCAAAGGACATCGATCAGCTCGTCTTCAATCCAAAAATTTTAAAGCAAAAAAAAAAGAATTTTAAAAATTTTAGAATAGAATAATAAATAAGAGGGAGAGCTTGATTTTTTTTTGGATGCTCTATAGGACTGAGGTAGAGGCCTATTTATAGGCTCAAAATCCCAGAAAAAATTTTTAAATTACACTCAAACTAGCCGTTATTTTATTAAATATGAAATAAATAAAATAGCCATTAAATCATTAAATTTTAGAATAAATAAAAAAAGAAACAAAAAAATGAAATAAAAAATGAAACAAAAAAATGAAATAAAAAAGGTAAAAGAAAGAAAAATGGAAAAATGTATGGGGGGTTGTTATATTTTATTTTTAATGTACGATAATATTAACAATCCTCTACAAAAATAAAATAAAAAATTTAATGTTATTAAACTCAGTAAACAATTTAAAACTTTGGATTTTTACTGTACTTAGTGCAAGTACCTTCTAGATTTAAACTTACATTTAGTATAAAATACATACAATATGAAGGTAAGCTGATCATAATATAGGGTAACGCTATCTAGACCATGCGCTTGCCTTGATTTTCATGAGAGTTACTAGGGATTTGTCCAGATCCCATAGTCGCAGTCTCACGACTACTCTCACTAAGGTAGATCCTCCAAGGATACGTGCAACTAAATCGTACCTCGCTGAACTCATAGCCTTTGATCTATTAAGAGCTATGCTCAACCTAACCGTCATAATAGAGTACCACACTATAGGGATGGGATGGAGATAGACTCCAAATAGTGGTATACCCAAACGTCATCTTAGAAGTCGTTTCCTTTTGAACCTTGACCATGGGTTGCCATGACGGTAGGGATCAACTCTGGTGACTAATATATGGGCTTAAGCCCCATCCCACTTGATGTCTCAGATACCGTAGCCTTCAAGGCCTTTAGTCAAAAGATATGCTAGAATATTTCTTGATCTTATAAATTGTAGTAACATCATTTCTTTCATTTTATTTCTTATAGTTTTATACCTGATTAGGATATGATTATTCATCTTTTATTAGTTATCTATTGACTCAACAGATCAATTATAGCTCTACAATCATAATTTAAAGAGATTTTTTAACTTTTTAGTGAAAGAATTGCTATATCATTAGCCTCTAATTTTATTACTAAGAATTGATGGGCATTGCTATTTTGGATAGCATTTATAGCCCTAGCTCTTTGTTTTTTGATTCAGGGATGTTAACCTTAGCTAAGCACCCCCACCCTTACCTATTTGTTTTTCCGGCTATCCCACTTTTCTATTCCGATTTAGTGATTCACCTGAGGCTTAGGAAAGCTTTGGCAATCTGGCAGAGGATAAAAGAATATTCGGTGCCGGCAATGACAAGGGGGCAGAGGAGGAGAGAAGCAGTTATGATGTGTGGTAAGCTGGTGGCAACAAATACAGCGTTGGGCGGTGAGTCCTCAATCTTCTTTTTTTTTATTTTCTCTCAACAAAACATCAGACGATCAAAGACAGGGGTCAGGCCATCAGTGGGGGTGCTGGCCTACCAGGCAGGCTCACCGAGCTAAGTCCTTTCCTCCTCCACTGTCGCATCCATTATCCGAGACCTGGATGAGCTTAAGACCACCACCTACCATTTGGGAAGAAGCCACTAAAGCTTGAAGCAATTTGGGAAGAAGCCACTGAAGCAATTAAAGCTCATTCAAGTACATCCAAGTGGACTTCTTAGAAGCTACACCGGCAACTATCTGACAAATTAAGTTTGTTATTTATTGTTGCATTTATTTCAATTCATCTTTGAATTATTTGGGTTATTGGTGAGCCCGGTTGAAAACCAAATAGGTTCTTGGTGAGCCTTTGATAAAAATCAAGTGTTGGGTTCTTGGTGATCCTGGTAAAACCAAGTTAGGTTCTTGGTGATCCTGTGAAAACCAAGTTGGGTTTCTTTGGTGAGCCTGTTCAAAACCAAAGGGTGTTGTGTTTTCTTTGGTGATCCCGTTAAAACCAAAGTGTAGAGGTTTTGGATTGTGATCCTATAAAATAATCCTACTGTATTCGAGTGTGAATATAGTGAAAATCCCAAATGGTATATTGGATAATGGACGTAGGAGCTAAGTTTCTCCGAACCACTATAAATCTTGTCTATTTGTACTGTGATCCTCTGATTTCATTTAGCTTCTACATCTTATTTTTTCATTACAGCACACAACACTTTAAAAGGGATTTTAATTACACATTATCTGCTTTAAATTTTTTAAAGTCCCAATTCACCCCCTCTTGGGTAGCCACCTGGGCAACAATGATTTTTTAATATTTACTTGAATTTTCTTTTTAGCATAAAAATATGAATTTTTTTCAAAATTTACTAAGTTTTATCACAAAGTTTTAAATGAAAAGAACTTTTCAATTATCTCAATTCGAAATGATCATGGAATAAAAATTTAAAATCAAGATTTTAAAAATATTTTTAATAAAAAAAAGATTAAATATAATTTTTCTGTACCTAGAATATCTCAACAAAATAGGATGGTAGAAAGAAAAATTTATACTCTAGAAGAAATGGCATGCTGTGAAGATGACCTACCCAAATATTTTTGGATGGAAGCAATAAACATAGCATGCTATATTTTAAATCGACTTTTGATTCGTCCAATTTTAAAGAAAACATATATGAGCTTTGAAAATATAAGAATCCCAATATTAGTTACTTTCATATTTTTGGATGTCGATGTTTCATATTAAATAATGGTAAAGACAACTTAGAAAATTTTGATACTAAGCCAGATGAGGAAATTTTCTTACATTACTCATCAGACAGCAAAGTATATAGAGTCTTTAATAAAAAGATACTTGTTGTTGAAGAATCAATTCATATAGTATTTGATAAAACTAATATCAATCTTTTAAGAAAAAAGATGTTTTGGATAATGATGTAAGAATTCTAAGAAAAAAGATGGAAGACCTTATATTGAAGAAGTCATCTCCTAGAAGTAAAAAGGAAGATCCAAAGGAGAAAATAAAGGAGTGGCAACTCTACAAAATCAAGATAGTCTACCCAAAGAATGGAGGTATGCTAATGAATATCCAAAAGATCTTATTATTAATGATCCATCTCAAGAGATAAGAACTAAGTCATCTTTAATAGATTATTGCAATTATTTAGCTTTTTGTATCACAAATAGAATCTAGGTCTAAAAAGAAGCTGAAAATGATTGTGCATGGATTAATATGATGTAAAATGAACTTAATCAATTTGAAAGACATAAAGTACGGACAATTATAGAAAAACCTATAGACTATCCTATTATTGGAACTAAATATGTTTTCAAAAATAAATTAGATGAACAAAGTAAAGTTATAAGAAATAAAGCTAGATTAGTTGTAAAAAATTATAGTTTAGAAAAAGGAATTGATTTTAATAAAATTTTTATGCCAATAGCTAAATTAGAAGCTATTAGGTTTGCTTTTGCATATTTTATAGATTTCAAACTTTATCAAATAAATATTAAATATATATTTTTCAATGATTTTATTTTTGAAGAAGTATATATAGAATAATCATTTGGTTTAAAAAATGATGAACTTTTAAATTATATTTATAAGCTATATAAAGTACTTTACGGTTTAAAACAAGTCCCTCATGCATGATATAAATGATTAAGTAAATTTTTACTTCAAAATAATTATATTAGAGAAAATATAGATAATGTTATTTTCAAAAATAAAAAATGATGATTTACTAGTTATTCAAATATATATAGATAATATTATTTTTAGTACTACTAATGATCTTAAGAATTTGAAGGGCTCCAAATAAAGTAAATAAATGAAGGAATCTTTATCAAATTAACAAAATATATAAGAAAAATACTCAAAAAACTTAGGATGGAAAATTTTAAGAATATTGGCATATCTATGAGCTCCCAATGATAAAGATGAGAAAGGTAAAAATGTAAATAAAAAACTTTATAGAGATATGATTAGTTTATTGCCCTACTTTACTGTTAGTAAACTAGGTATAATATTTAGTGTATATATGTATGTAAGATATTAATCTAATCTTAAAGAATTATACTTACTTCATTATAAAAAAATTGATTATTAGCATTGGTTAATTATCACTAATAGTAGGTTTGCCATCACTAATACTATTAGTGATAGCTAGTTATTGCTAATAATTCATCGTATATAGTTTTATCGCTAATTATCATTATTCGTGATGACAAAAATTACTGTCGCTAATAATAATTATTAGTAAGGGCAATTACTGTCACTATTAATATTTTAAATTTTTAAAAAATAATTATACTAAAAAAACTATTATATAACAAAAAATATCCTCGCTATAAAAAAAAAGTTGTCAGTAGTAAATGTTTAGCGATGCCAATCACCATCAGTAGTAAGTAAAAAGTCATCAGTAGTAAAATCTTTTTTAATTTTTTTTAAAATAATTATTATTTTTAAAAATCTATTTTAATTTTAATAATAAACAATTGTAGTTCTTAAATCTTATTGAAGTAAATTAATAATTAATAACCATAATTATAAATAAAATATCTAACTATATTATATTAAATTATAAATTATATAAATTTATAAATTTATATTGTAGTATCAAAATTAAATACATAATATCAAAACAGAAAAAATCAGGTGAGATCCTCCTTGTCATCATCATCCTCCTATTCCTGCTCCTGTACATCCTCTCTAGCAATCGGTAGATGAGATCCGGATGTTTTAGCATCGTGTAATAAAGATATATAAAGCTTAAATATATAAAACTTCCAAGTATAAAAATTTAAAATAAGTAAAGGAAAATATTAATAGACTTACCTATTGGAACCGCTTTGACAATGAAACCAGTTGATCGCGTAGATGCGAGTCCCAGAGAATCTTGATGACTATATTATGGATGGCATCTCGAAAGTGCTGAGGTCGCTGGATAAGAACACAAGTCACGATATTCTAACGTATGCATCATCCCATATCTAGGTTGTTGGGGTCTGAGATAAGGATGCTAAAACGTATCAAGCTACAAAAGAATCGAAATTGTACCTCAATCCTATGATCCAGCTCCTACTCACTTCTTTAGTAGCCCTGAGCCATCTCTCGAGATCAATGAAAAGCTAAGAGGTAGGTCCTCGCTATGCCGCACTATGATATACTTTGCATAATCCACCTATACAGGTTATAAATTGATTAGCCTAATTTTATATATCGGTATATATAAAAATTAATATTTAAAATTTTAAGTTTTTACTATGATACGTCGAGACCTTGAATTTAAATAATCACTAGTCTTCCTAGTATGTGGCCTCCCACAACTACAATTGGCCCAATACATAACCTATCATTTTATAATAAATAAATAATTAAAATAAATTAATTAAAAAATATATATTATTAATTAAATATTTTATATAAAAAAATAAAATTACGTGAATGCATAGCAACAGATTGAATTTGCTTAAATGGTGGTAAGAGATTGAATTTACTTAACCGGTGCCGATCATTATTTTTTCTATTTATAAACATGCAAACTTTTTCTTGCCCAAGAAAATGAAGTCCTTGAAAAGTAAATTGTTGCCAACATCCACCATTTGGAAAGCTAATAACGATGGGCTCATTTATAAAAGTATCATCATGGCTAAGCTTTATGGAAAGGAACCCACCGTTTTAAATCAATTGACAGCAGGAAAATATATAAGGATTAGGTAACGCGGTAGCCTAGTTAGTTCAGATTTTACCTCATAATTAATAGATTACATGTTCGAGACGTGGCTATGTAGAAAGCTCGATTAAATTCAAAATTATCTTCTGAAATTCGTGATGATGGAATGACACTACGGAAAACTTAATTAAATTTAAGAATTATTCTCTAAGATATATGATGATAGGATGATAAACTCATTTAAATTCAAAATTTATTTTTTAAAATTTATATAAAAAATTTAATTAAATTTAAAAATTATTTTCTAAGTCCCGTGAACTTCCTTCTTTTTTTTTTTATTTGACCTTATCCGTTTCTATTGATCTACCCAAGCTTAAAAATCCTTTTATTTGATCTTCTTTTTTATTGACTTACTCAAGTTTTAAAATCTAGCTAGGGCTGAAAATTGGTCGACCAAAAAGTTCATTATTTGGAACAGAACTGGACCAGTCCAATAAACTTCACGCTAACCTAAAATTAGTTAGTTCAAACTATGAACAAAATTTTAAACATATTCGACTAATATTAAAACTATAAAATAGAATCTATTTAATTTTTAAACTAAAAAAAATGCTCAATCCAAATATTTTTAAAATATAGTATGGGCCAAAAATTTTTAAAATATGGGCCGAACCTCCATTTCCCGTCCTAAATCTAACACAAAAATTGGTATACCAAATTTATTCCCCTATCTTTTTCATATAAAAAAATATAAAAAATTTTAATATAAAATAAAAAATTATTTTTACTTTAATGGGGCCCTCACTAAGAGCGGGACCCTCCAAAAATAAGCGTATGCTGCTTCGAGCGGCGAGAGCACGGTACTCTTTAGTAAAAGGCGAAAGAATAGTTCGCTTTGTTCTCGCCACGCAGCTGCGTGGCTTGAATCCAGGGGAGACGGGAGCAATTTGTCACACCTAGAAACAAGACGTGGATGTTGCTAGTCGATGTGGGACAAATCCCAAGCATTTACTTTCGCCGGCTTTCCAACTGGGGTGGGAACGGCCCGAAGCAACGCAATAGAAGCGGGTTAAGCTCCGTGATCGCCGTTAGATTAAAATCTGATCGACCGGTTGATAATAGATGACGGAAATACATAGTCCCAACGCGAAGGTCCAGAAATTAAGAGTGAAAGTAAGTTGGGGAATATTCACTGAATCTATTTTTTTATCCAAGCCTACTCAAAATTTAAATATTTAACTAATATCAATATTAATAATAAATAAATATAAATAAATAACTATCTGAATACATATAAAAATATTTAATTTTATTTACAATTTTATTAATTTTTATAATATTTATTAATTTTAAAAAAAATCGTTGACTCGATGTATCTTGCAGTTACTAAGATCTTTGATTCTGTAATTCATAAAATTTAATTATTTAACTTATATTTATATTTATATTTATATTTGTTACGGCCGTATCAATGACGTGGTCGGGCTCAGATACCGTCAGATATGATCGAGCCACGTGGAGGTTTCTTCGGCCGAGTCAGCGTCACATTGCCGAGATCGAGCTCGGCCAGGCTACCTCGCCAGACGACTTCCCGAAGACGTTATCGCCCTTGCCGAAGTCGAGCTCGGTTCGGGGCTCCTCCTGCCACCTCGCCAGGTGTCCATCTAGGAGGGGTCCACCTAGGCCGAGGTCGGCCACTTCTTCCCTCCTTCGCCAGGCGACCTCCTGCCACCTCGCCAGGTGACCTCCTGCCACCTCTCCAGGTGTCCACCCAGGCCGAGGTCGGCTGATCCTTCGCTCATTCGCCAGGTGGCCTCCGGAGACAGGTCCACCTCGGCCGAAGCCAGGCGACCTCCTGCCACCTCGCCAGGTGTCCACCCAGGAGGGGTCCACCCAGGCCGAGGTCGGCTGACCCTTCGCTCCTTCGCCGGTGGCCTCTGGAGACAGGTCCACCTCGGCCGAAGCCAGGCGACCTCCTACCACCTCGCCAGGTGTCCACCCAGGAGGGGTCCACCTCGGCCGAGGTCAGGCCGCCCGTACAGAGAAGATCCCAACGAAAGAGGCGCAGGTTCCGAGGTCAGCCCTCGAGCCATGCGCATCACAGGCGGCGCCCCGTACGGGTGGTGGCGGTACGCGAAACATCACTTACATCGGCCCGACAGGTCCCGCAGTCGAGAGGCGCGGTTCTGACAAAATAGGGCCCGTAAACAGACGGCGCCCGCACTTAGGAGGGAGAGCGCTCTTACTGGGCCCGAGGTCTGACCGGCCGCCTTGCCGGCGCCACCCCCCTTCTGTCTTTGCCCTTTTCCCGCTGGGCTCGGCGAACGAGGTCGGAAAGCCGCCTGGCCCTCAACACCTAAAGGGGAAAGAGAAAAGGATGGGAACGGGAGCTCCCCAGGAGGGGAAGACAGGCGAACAACGGGAGGAGATAAAAGGAAGGAAGCTGGGGACGACAAGGTAAGCTGATCAACCTAGGGGACAAGCAAGAAACAGAGGCCAAAAGCCCTGCTCCGAGAGTGAGATCTAGGGTCCCGAGAGGGGATCGCCTGGCGTGAGCTCGGCAAGGAGGCCCGGCCGAATTTCTGGTCCCCATAGCAACTTTCTTGCTAGTAAATTCTCTGAGTCTGGGACTCATTCGGGGGCCCGTCTTGGAGAATCTGTTCCTTCTCGTCGTCTACTGACTTGACCGTCGGAGCTCCCTCGCCAGGATCCCCGGCCAGGGTCTTCTGACCCTCTCCTGCAGGTTCCCTCCAGCCAGGAGACTCCAGGAGCCAGGCGGTCCGGTAGGATCGACGGATCCGAGGCACGGGCGCGGCGGCGAGATCGGCAACAGATTGGTGTGCCAGGTAAGGGGGCAGGACAACACCCCCTAGCGGGAGCCAGCTTTCTGCAGGTACCGCGCTCTCCGACAATGGTAGTCACTCGTGGGCGTGAGGCGTCCACCAGCCGTGTGGGGGAGGTTCCCTCCCCTCAAGGGGCCCACAGCCCGGAGAGGGAGCTTCCAGCTCCCCCTCCTCTTCCACCACAGCCGACCTCAGCAGACAGGCCCCTCACGGCCGTCATCCAACAGCTGCAGACCTTGACCTCGACGGTCCGGCAGCTTCAAAATCAGCAGCGGTCTCTGGCCACGCAGCCGCAGCCAGGGACCCCCGCGACCCGAGCCGCGGGACAGTGTGGGAGCCTACGCTCCATTCAGGGCAGGCCATCCCAACCGAGGGCAGTCTCCAACCCCCGCAGGAGCCACCAAGCTCCCGCAAAAAGAAATTACTCCGGTTCGGCGGATCACGAGAGTCGATCCCCGGCTGATGAAGCCGAAACGGCGCATCGCAGCAAGCGACGCCGAGGCCTGACTTTGCGCCGAGACCGATCGGCGCCCCCTTCACCAGCGGCCTCGGTGGAAGACTCCACCTACGATGCCATCAGGCGCCAGGCTGAGAGGCGCCTGGAGGAGCATGAGCGCAAGTTAGCGGAGTTCGCCCGCAGATTTGCCGACCTGCAGAACTCATCGGCGGACCCGGCGGGCTACGACTCCCGTCCCCCCTTCTCTGAAGAAATCCAGGCGGAGCCGATCCCAAAACGATTCCGCATGTCGCAAGTGGATCCCTACGATGGGACCACCGATCCTCTGGACCATCTGGAGAGCTACAAAGCTCTCATGAGGGTCCAGGGGGCCACCGACGCTCTTTTGTGCATCGCCTTCCCAGCCACCCTCCGGAAGGCCGCTCGAGTCTGGTTCACCCGCCTCGAGCCCGGATCTATTTGCTCCTTCCACCAGCTGGAAGGAAAGTTTGTGGCGCACTTCGACGCTTGTCGAAAGGTGCCAAGAGAGGTGGATAGCCTCTTCTCCATCCGCCAGCAGGACCAGGAGCTGTTCCGGGACTACATCACCCGGTTCAAGACCGCAGCCCTAGAAATCTACAGCCTGGATGAGCCCGTCGCCATGCTGGCTTTGAAGCACGGGCTCAAGACGTCCCGCCTGACCTACTCCCTGGACAAGAAGCCGCCCAGGACGTACTCCGAGCTCCTCCTTCGCGCCCATAAGTACATCCGAGCGGAGGAGGCCGACCGCACCCGTCAAGAGCTAGACGGGAAGACTCTGAAGAGGCCGCCCCCGAGGGATACCCCGGGAGCTCGGAAGCCCGGGCCATCTGCCGACCCTCGCCCGAATCCAAGGCCGAGGGGCGAGGCCACTCCGGAGCGGAGGTTCACCCCTCTCCTCGCACCTCGGACGAAGATCCTCATGGAAATCGAGGGCGAGCGCTACCTCCGCCGACCTCCTCCTCAGAACCCGAGGGCTATCCGGGACAAATCGAAGTACTGCCAGTTCCACCGCGAGCACGGTCACGACACGGAGGAGTGTCGCAACCTGAAGTGAGAGATCGAGGAGCTGATCAAGAGGGGCTACCTCAGGAAGTTCGTCAGGAACGAGGTCCCCCCGGAGGGGCAGCCGCTCGCGGCTTCACCGCCAGCACCTGCAATCGATAACCGCCCGACGGAGAAGCCCGTGGGCATGATCTCACGCGGGGTCGGGCGAGCGGCGAAGAGAGCCTGGGAAGTCGGGAACCCGGAGAATGTAATCCCTCCTGAGGAGGAGAAGGATAATGAAAATGTAAACAACGATGCCGTGGTGGTCGAGATGACCATCGCGAAGCATCCTGTACATCGAATCATGGTGGATAGTGGAAGCTCGGCTGACGTACTTTTTTACGATGCCTTCTCTCGGATGAATTTGTCCCACGGTCAGCTGAGACCGGTACATACCCCCCTGGTGGGTTTTACAGGGGACTCCATGGGGGTCGAAGGGGAGATCACTCTCCCGGTTACCACCGGATCCCCACCTCGACAGACGACCGTCCTGATGACGTTCACCGTCGTCAGGCTCCCTTCGCCTTACAACGCCATTCTCGGGCGTCCCGGGCTCAACCAACTGGACGCCATGATTTCCACGAAAAGGTTGTTGGCGCAGTTCCCCACGCCTTCCGGGCTCGGGGAAATGAAGGGGACGACCCAGCCGGTCCCGTATTGCCTCCAAATGGTCCCGGGCGCCCGGGGCGCGGAGCTCGCCCCCGATGTTGATGACCTTGACCTAAGAGAGAAGGAACCCAGGGGAGGGCCCGTAGAGCGCCTGTTGACTTATCCCCTCGGTTCGGACCCGTTGAAGACGGTGCAGGTCGGGGCTCAACTCCCCGAAGAAGAACGGACCCGCCTGCTGGAGTTCCTCCGCGCGAACGCAGACGTGTTTGCCTGGTCGGTGGCCGACATGCCGGGCATTCCGCCCGAGGTCATCACGCACAGGTTAAACGTGGACCCAAGCTGCCGCCCGGTCCGCCAGAAGAAGAGGAGCTTCGCCATGGAGAGACAGAAGGCCATCAATGAGGAGGTGGAGAAACTCCTCACCGCCGGCTTTGTGCGGGAGGTCTAGTATCCCAACTGGCTAGCAAACGTGGTCATGGTAAGAAAGAGTAGTGGTAAGTAGAGGATCTGTGTGGACTACACCGACCTCAACCGAGCTTTCCCAAAGGACAGCTTCCCTCTTCCAAAGATCGACCAGCTGGTCGACACCACCTCGGGACATCGCCTCCTGTCATTCATGGACGCCTTCTCTGGATACAACCAGATCCGAATGAGCCCGGAGGACGAAGAGCATACCACCTTCATAACCGACCGCAGAACTTTTTGATATAGGATGATGCCATTCGGCCTCAAGAACGCTGGAGCTACGTACCAGCATCTGGTCAACAGGATCTTCAAGGACCAGATCGGCCGTAACATGCAGGTGTACGTGGACGATATGCTGGTAATGAGCAAACCCGATTCGGACCACGTAGCTGACTTGGCGGAGACATTCGGCAACCTTCGACGTCATCAGATGAAGCTGAACCCGGCGAAGTGCGCCTTCGGCATCTCCGCCATGAAGTTCCTAGGATTCATGGTGACCCAAGGAGGAATCGAAGCCAACCCGGAGAAGGTCCAGGCCATCCTGGACATGGAGCAGCCCGCCTCCAAGAAGCAAGTGTAGCAACTCACCGGCCGAGTTGCGGCCCTCAGCCGCTTTATCTCCAGGTCGGCAGATCGCTGCCGTCCCTTTTTTAAGGTGCTGAGAAAGATGAACGACTTCGCTTGGACCGAGGAATGCCAGGAGGCCTTTGAAGAGCTGAAGAAGATGCTCGCATCACCACCGTTGCTGTCCAGGCCCGAGGAGGGGGAGGAACTCATCCTCTACCTGGCGGTCACCCCGGAAGCCGTCAGCTCGGTCCTGGTTCGGACCGATGACCAAGGAGTCCAGCGGCCGGTATACTATACCAACAAACTTCTCCGCGATGCGGAGCTCAGGTATTCTCGGCCCGAGAAACTCATTTTCGCGCTAATAGTGTCTGCCCAGCATCTCAGGCCCTATTTCCAAGCGCATCCCATCACTGTCCTGACGGATCAACCGCTGAAAGCGGTGCTCAGCCGACCCGACACTTCGGGACGATTGGCGAAATGGGCACTAAAACTCAGTGAGTTCGACACCAAGGTCGGCCATGAAGGCGCAGGTGCTGGCCGACTTCTTGGTCGAATGTGCAGGCTTGGGCAAGGAGCCCGAGGAAGGCCCCTCAGGCCAGCCGCTGAAGACGGGCCCCGATGAGCCCAGAGAGAACGCCTGGATCCTCCATGTAGATGGAGCCTCGAACTCCGGCGGGAGCGGGCCGGACTCATCCTTGCCAATAGCGACGGGGTCGTCGCCGAATGCGCGCTCCGTTTCCAATTCGCCGTGACCAATAATCAGGCGGAGTACGAGGCACTTCTTGCCGAGCTGAGAGTCTCCCGCGAGCTGGGCGTGACCAACCTCAAAGCTTTCACTGATTCCCAGCTCGTGGCGGGACAAGTCTCCGGGGAGTATGCCGCGCATGACCCCCAAATGGCGAAATACTTGGAGCTCGTCAAAGCGGGCGCGTCCAGATTCCGGCGCTTCAACATCTTCTACATCCCCCGCAGGGAGAACGCCCGTGCGGATACTCTCTCCGGCTGGTGACCCTGCCGGACTCGATGCTGGGCTGCGCTCATGTGGAGCGCCTTGAGATCCCAAGCCTCGAGACCCCGGTGGAGGTCCATCAGGTCAGCCATGAACCCAGCTGGATGGACAAGTACGCCGAATACATCACCAGTGGCACCCTGCCGGAGGACCGCGAGGCGGCTCGCCTTATCAGAAAGAAAGCCGTGTGATTCGTCCTAATGGATGGGCAATTGTATCGAAGGTCCTACTCCTACCCCGTCCTCAAGTGTGTAGGACCCGCGGAAGCCAAGCTCGTGCTCAAGGAGATTCACGAAGGCATCTGCGGGAACCACGTGGGGGCCAGAGCATTGGCCTACAAGGCCCTTCGTCAGGGCTACTTCTGGGAGACGATGAAGGAAGACGTCGCTGACTTCGTGAAGAAGTACGATCGGTGCTAGCGTCATGCCACGGTGCAACGGCAGCCCTCCAACCCAATCTCCCAGCTTTCAGCTCCCTGGTCATTCGCCCAGTGGGGGATGGACCTCCTGGGCCCATTCCCGCCGGTGTCTGGACAGCGGAAGTTCTTGATAGTGGCCATCAACTACTTCACGAAGTGGGTCGAGGCCGAACCCTTGGCGCAGATCACTGAAGCAAATGTCTCCAAGTTCTTTTGGAAGTCGATCGTTTGTCGCTTCGGCCTCCCCCATACTGTGGTTACTGACAACGGGCGCCAGTTCGACTGCCGAGAGTTCGAAGAGTTCTGCGGCGACCTCGGCATCAGGCATCGCTTCACCTCGGTGGCACATCCTCAGACCAATGGAGAGGTCGAAGTCACGAACAGGACCATTTTGCAGGGCCTCCGCACGCGACTGGACCAGGCCAAAGGCAGATGGGCCGAGGTGCTCCCCAGCATCCTTTGGGCATACCACACCACCCCGAGGACGGATACCGACGAGACTCCGTTCAACCTCGTCTTCGGAGCCGAAGCGGTCATCCCGATCAAACTCAGCCTACCCACGCTGCGTGTGGAGCAATAAGACGAGACAGAAAACCCCGCCAGGATGATGCTCAACCTTGACCTTCTTGAGGTGACGAGGGACAAGGCCCGAGTTCGAATGGCGGCGTATAGGCAGCATGTGGCCAGGTATTACAACTCCCGAGTGCGGCCGAAGTTTTTTCGTCCCGGAGATCTGGTCCTCCGGCGCGCTGAAGCTTCTCAGCCACGGGAATGCGGCAAGCTCTCACCCAACTGGGAGGGCCCATACCGGGTAGCAGAAGCCCTCCCCCATGGTGCCTACTACCTGGAGGAGTTGGGAGGTGCCAGGTTCCCCCGGACGTGGAACGCCTCGAACCTAAGAGTGTATTATCAGTAATGTAAGGTTCCCCACTCCTGCAATAAAGTTTCCTTGCTTCAAACGCTCTCTTCTCACTTTGTAGGGAAACCGGCGCATGGCCCTGAGTTCGGCATGCCCGATCATGGCCGACGGTCGAAGGAAGCAAGAGATCCTGGGTTTCGGCCTGGAAGGTGGCGCCGAACCCAATTCGCCCACGTAAGCACGGAGAACAGCTCGGCAAGCCGCGCAAGGCTTGACAAAGCCTGCGGCCCCGGGGTTCAGTCCGGAAGTCCTGGGCTTCGGCCTGGAAGGTGGCGCAGAACCCAGTTCGCCCATGCAAGCATGGAGAACAGCTCGGCAAGCCGCGTAAGGCTTGACAAAGCCTGCGGCCCGGGGTTCAGTCCGGAAGTCCTGGGCTTCGGCCTGGAAGGTGGCGCAGAACCCAATTCGCCCACGCAAGCACGGAGAACAGCTCGGCAAGCCGCGCAAGGCTTGACAAAGCCTGCGGCCCCGGGGTTCAGTCCGGAAGTCCTGGGCTTCGGCCTGGAAGGTGGCGCAGAACCCAGTTCGCCCACGCAAGCACGGAGAACAGCTCGGCAAGCCGCACAAGGCTTGACAAAGCCTGCGGCCCCGGGGTTCAGTCCGGAAGTCCTGGGCTTCGGCCTGGAAGGTGGCGCAGAACCCAGTTCGCCCACGCAAGCACGGAGAACAACTCGGCAAGCCGCGCAAGACTTGACAAAGCCTGCGGCCCCGGGGTTCAGTCCGGAAGTCCTGGGCTTCGGCCTGGAAGGTGGCGCAGAACCCAATTCACCCACGCAAGCACGGAGAACAGCTCGGCAAGCCGCGCAAGGCTTGACAAAGCCTGTGGCCCCGGGGTTCAGTCCGGAAGTCCTGGGCTTCGGCCTGGAAGGTGGCGCAGAACCCAGTTCGCCCACGCAAGCATGGAGAACAGCTCGGCAAGCCGCGCAAGGCTTGAGAAAGCCTGCGACCCTGGGGTTCAGTCCGGAAGTCCTGGGCTTCGACCTGGAAGGTGGCGCAGAACCCAGTTCGCCCATGCAAGCACGGAGAACAGCTCGGCAAGCCGCGCAAGGCTTAAGAAAGCATGCGGCCCCGGGGTTCAGCCCGGAAGTCCCGGGCTTCGGCCTGGAAGGCGGGGCAGAAACCACTTCGCCCACGCGAGCATGAAGGCAATCCCAAGGCCGGACCCGCTCAAGGCCTACTCTGACGCCACGCGGTCCGGAATGTCCCAACCTTCGATCTGAGCGATGGACGGGACCAGGTCCACACTCGTTCCGGCACTCCACATCGATATCTCAAGAAAGAAAAGAGAAGATGGGAGAGTGGGAAAGAAAGTGAACTCAAGATTTAGACAAATAGAGCTTTCATTGATCCAAGGAGGAGTACAAGCTGGGAATCCCGACAGGCCGGGAGTCCCTAAAAAAAAAGAGAAGAAGAAAAGCACAACAATAACAACAAGAAAGCGAAAAGATAGAAGGCTCAGTTCCGCGAGAAAGTAAATGATAGGAATTTAAAGTGAGTAAAAATAAATATTATATTGAAAGAAAAATCCAACTACAAGAAATTAAAATAATAATTAAACTACTAAAAGCAATAACAAAGACTAGAAGTAGATCAGTGCAGCCTCGTCAGGAAGATGGTTGGCAAACTCCCTTCTTCCTTCGTACTCCTCGGAGCGAACTAGCTTTCTCTGCTTCTTCTTCTTTGGATCTTGATTTGGAGATTGGCGTAGGTGAAGAGATGGCATAGACGGTACATCTCCTCCTCTAAGAAGCCTCACTCTTAGAGGCCAATCCACAACCCAAAATTGGACTCTACCCTATACCGTACTCCTCTCTCCAAGATGATTTCTTCTTAGCACAGGGGTCCTTTAAATAGATCTTGGCTAGGGCTTCCTTCCAGTTAAATTTAGATTCAATCGAGCTTCAGATCGGCAACATATCATGAAAAAAAATCTGGTCCATCCGATGTAGCCTGATGAGGTGATCAGCGATGAGCTTCCTTCTCTGGCAGTAGAGTCTGGGAGGGACTTTGCTGGATCTGAATCCTGAATCCATGGGACTCATGCTCTTTTCCCAGCTAGACTTAGACTTCTCTCCCGATTCAACATGGTGGCAAGAGGTGGCGAAGGATGGCGGTGGTGGGAGGCGGCATTGACAGAGTTGGGCGGTGGTCGGCCAACTACTCATGACAATGATGTTGAGGATGAAAACAAGAACAGTAGGGCGGATCATTGTAGGGGATGATCAAGAGGCTGTCGACGAGCAGGGAGGAGCGGTGGCTGACTGATGGCGCGAAGGAGAGGAAGACGGTTGATGGGTTGATCATGGTAGATGGTTGGCAGATCAGGGAAGAAGCGATGGGGAGGGTGATGGCAATGGCTCTCAAAGAGGGGAGTGGTGGCGGTGAGCTTCTCCGGCAAGCGGGGCAGCGACAGCGATGGTCGATGATGGCTGAACGGAAAAAAGGAGTGTCCGACCAAAAAAGTGGGTCTCTTGGCATCATTCTGGGGGCTTAACAGCTTCTCCCGGTCATGAGGATGTTCCCGGCAATGAGGGGAAGGGCTTCGACAACTTTCCCAGTGAGGATCGAGCTCGAGATGGTCGATGGTCCATGGACAGGGTATGTGGACCAATAGCCATGGCTGCCTGTGGACCAAGGGAGCTCGTATAGACCAAGCAACCAGTCCATGGTGGACCGACTACTTTAAAATCCATGTATTTCTTATATAAACTTTCAAAATTCAATTCTGGGTTCGTCTGAAGTCCGATTTGAGTGTCATTTATGCCATTGGAATCAAAAAGTCGAGCTCTTCACAATGACGATCCTATTTCCTACAAATAATATATATAAGTATCAATTTGATATAAATAAAGATAGTTTAATTATTAAATTAATATTTTTATATGTGTATATAATATAATTATCATGGTGGCGAAGCTAGGAGAAGCCAGAGAGGTGGTACTCACTATAGGTGCCATCGGGGTGGGTGATGACGAAGGCAAAGATAAGGAAGATCAGGAGAAGAATAATGAGGATGGCCATACATGAGAGGTAGGTGGCGAGGGTGCTATATGTGAAGATGTTGGTGGCCATTGGATGACCTAATCAAGTTCGGGCTGGGCTATGGCCAAGCTAGGGCCTGGTTTTCTCAAAATAATTCGTAAGCCTAACCTAAAGCTTGATTTTTTTTGGGGGGGGGGCTAGGCTCGGGTAAGGTTATGGCCCAAATCGACCCAGCCCAATTCTAGCCCTTCCAAACAACTTCGAATTAGAACTACCAGGTCCGAATGGTCAAGCTAATGACCTACCTCCCGGTCATCTAGGAGTATATGGGGAGGCACTTGAGGCCAGGCTAAGGTTTCCTCTCTCTCCTTTTGTTCTTGAACTCCATTTTTATGGAATCTCTCTATGCATCCTGACCCCAAACTCTATTAGACATCGTAGGGTTTTAGGTCCTTTATTTCTTAGTCAAGATTTTACCCACCCTATCCTTGTTTCATGCATTCTTTATTGCCCAAGTTCACCCATACTCTAAGGCATGGTTGTATCTTACTACCTAGAAGGGGGTAGAGCTACTGATCGAGGGTGCTCCTTCCATCATTAAAGGATGGAAGGAGTGCTTCCTATTTGTTTCTTGTCCTTCGATAGGTGACTAGGGTCTATCAAGTTAGGATTGGCCAAAGGTGTCCATCTTAGATTTTCCTAAAGTAAGTGATGAGGAGGAGAGTCTCTTTGCAATTCTTGGGATCTTCAAAGCCCCCCAGCTAAAGCTTCTGCTATTAGAAGAGTTTTTTTATAAGGTGGGGCTTAGTCGATTCCTTGAGGTGAGTTTTTGGCTTTAGCCCTTTTCTTTAACTACTACCTGTGTACCTGACCAAACTAGTAATGCGTAGGTATGATGCCTAAATAGCTAGAAGTAATCAGGAAGAGTCTGACTCAAAAGAAGAAGAGAAAAGGGAAGGCCTCTTTGTCCACTTCGAAGAGGGTCAAACTTGTTGATTTTGAACCAATGGAGGCCCCTCCTGAGCCCACTTCCATGGTGGCCGAAGTTGCTTCTAAAACCACCACCACTCCACCTTGACCTGCTCTACCTCCAACTGTCCCGATCCCCTAGTTGTTTCCTTCCAACATCCCAACCTAGGATGCTAAAGAGGCCATGCCTAGTTCCCGACCCTCAGCTAGCAGTTGGGGAGACATATTTTTCCAATATTGGAACGATGTTTGGGAAGCTTTTAAGAATACTTTGATCCAGGGGGGTAGAATAGGTCCATAATATAGACTTCCTGGACCAGAGACATCAATGTGTGATGGCTCTTCAATAGGTACTTCTGCATTAACCTTTTTCTTTCTCCATCCTGTCCTGCTTTCTAACATTTAATTTTGTAGAAGACTCATTTTTCTGTTGATCTACTGAATGGGGTCTTAGATGGCCAGAAGGCCCACAATCAATAGAAAGAGATTAATAAAGACACCTTTAAGACCTACCAGAAGGCAGAGGTGTTTGAGGCCATGGTTAAGCACCTAAGGAAGGTGCTTGCTAAATTTGAATCTAACATGGCCACAGCAAGGAGCAACTTGGCTGAGACCAAGGCCAATATGGTAGTGGCAAGGGCAAATCTGGAGTTGGAGAGGTAGAAGAGAGAGGCAAAGACGGTGATGGTGGTGGCCAAGGAGAAGTTGAAGCAAAAGATAGAGGCTGCCATAGAGAAATACAAAGCCTCTATAGGCTTTGCAGTAGACATGGATCACACTGTGGCAGCCTTCTGAGCATTGGAGGAATTTTTTGATGCTTGCATCAGCTTCAGCCCCAAGGCCTTTGCAAAAGGCCATGAACTAGAGATGTTTGAGTGCTGAAGCCAGGTTGTCGAGCATCATCAGGGCCGAATCTCTCATTCTTAGATGAAGGGGAGTTCAAAGAGGAGCCCTCTGATGGGGTTGCTACTCTGTCTGCCCCAGTTGAGGTTCCACCATCTCTCGTGTCTGAAGCCACCCCTGCCGAGCCTATCACTGATGATCCGCTAGCCATGAGTGAAGCTGCTTCACCCCACCCCACCACCATGGCCAAGCCACATGCTGCTACATATCCCAAGGAGCTTGGAAACTGATCCTTTGTAATTTTTGTTTTTCTTTTCCTAGACTATTGTAGATTCTAGATCATTTTTGTAAGAAGAAACTTATGATTTAATGGAATGAAATTTTTCTTAAATCTCATATCATTTATTTTAATTGTAACCTGACTCAGAATGTTAAATTGTCATCAGAGGTACCTGTACCTGCTAAACACCTTCATAAGGCATTGTCATCAAGGCCTATGTCAGCAAAAGGCCAAGGCCAAAACTGCAAAAAAGAAGACCGTCGACCAAAGGAGGAGATAGCTTAAGGTGCAAGGTGTGCTCTAAAGAATGCATGAGAAGATTGAACATTTTTGCTCGAAGTGCATCACGCATATTTTTGAAAAGACTAAGTTTAAGAAAGAGATGGGAAAGTTATTGGAGAAGATTTCTCGAGTAGCCTGGGATGCCGCTATCAAGGTGGCTTCAAGTGCCGAGCCAGCTTTCATCTATCCATGGAGAGATTGCTAATTTGGAGTCACTGCTTGTTTCTAGAACAGTGTGATGAGACATCACCACTTGGTCGGTAGAATTCCAGGATGAGCTATGTATTGCCAAGCTAGAGTGGCCGACGGAGGATAAGGGGTCAAAGCTGAATCCAGAAGTTGAGGGTCACCATTGGCCATTGCCCCTCTATCAATAGACCATCCTAGACTAGCTCACAAACGTTACCAGGCGGTCAGTCACTAATGGTCGCTCCTAGAGTTAGTTTGGGGTAGCTAGCCATGGTAGCCCATCGGTGAGGTCAGTCACCTCAAAGTGAAAGACATCATGGGCTAGATGTAAGTACTACAGCTAGCTCTGATACTAGGTTGAGACAATGGTTAGTAGCTATGCATAGGTCTATCTATCGATCTAGGTCATGGAGTCACCGTCAATCAAGCCAGTGATCTTGCTCATGGAGTCATCCTTGGTCACGCTGACGATCCCACTCGAGGGGTGCCATCTAGAAAAGGAGATCCAAATAATGCAAGAAAGTGGATATACAAGGGGATTGATTTTGACCAGGGTCACCCAGTGGAATTCTTCAATTGTCAAGCTCACATACGGTTCTTTTATCTAAAACTTGATCTTAGTCGCTTGCCTTCTTGAATGGATGTGGGTAAGTTCATCATGCAACTTGTGGCAGATCCGAGCTTGTGCTCAAATATAGGGCTCGAAACCCTTATGGAGTGGCATCTTAGGCAAAAGTTTTTCTAGGGACCTCGAGAACTGCAAAGGATTCGTTGCCTATCGTGAAGGAGCCTATAGGACTGAACAATGAATAAGGCTAGTCATCCGAGATAGGATCTTGGAATGGCTCCAATGACCAACAGCCACTTGGAATAGTTATCACAGATCTTGAGGCCAAGAATAATTAGCGCTCAGCTAGAATTTTCATTTTGTTCCTTATTTATATCCTATAACTTTTCTTATGTAGCTTTTGGGCATTTCTTATCAAAAGCAATATTTTTTTTTATTTTTTTCCTACTCAAATTTGGACTGATCAAAGGTTTTCAAGTTTCCACCTGATTAAAGATATCCAGGCTTGGGTCATTCGAGGGTAGCTATCTTCTTGATTGCCAATTACTTTTCGAGACTTTGACCGTTTGCAAAATTATTATTTGGGACTGAAAGCATCGATTACCTTTTGGTCTTTGACCGATTATCAATTTTGGAGCCATGGATGCTGAGCACCTCTTGGGCCCTTACTAATCATAAGTCATCACTTGAAGCCATGGCATCGTAACACCTTTATGCAGGCCATTAAGGCTTTGATCGATCGTAACTCGGTCACTTGGAGCCATGGCATCGTAATGCCTTTATACAAGCCATTGAGGCTCTGATCGAGTGCAACTCGATCACTTAGGGTCATAGATATTTTTACACCATTATATGGGTCATTGGGGCTCTGACCAAGTGTGACTTGGTCACTTAGAGTTATAGGCATTTGTACACCTTTATACATATCATTGAAAAGACCATCGGGGCTCTGATCGAATATGACTCGGTCACATGGAGCTATAGGCATTTGTATGCCTTTAAATGGGCTGTTGAAAGGGTCGTTAGGGCTTTGATCGAGCATGACTCGTCCCTCAGAGCCATAGCATTTATAAGCATTTACATGGACCATTGAGACTCTAACTGAGCATGACTCAGTCACTTGGAGCTACAGGCATCTATACACCTTTATATTGGACCATTGAAAGGACTGTTGAGGATCTGACTAAGCATGACTCCATCACTTAGAGTCATGGGCATTTGTATGCCTTTGCATAGGCTATTGAGGCTTTGACTGAGCACGACTTGGTCACTCGGAGCTATAGGTATTTGTATACTTTTATATAGCCATTGGGATTCTGATAGAGGACAACTTGCTCACTGGGAGCCATAGACATTTGTACTCCTTTATATGGGCCATTGAAACGATCATTGAGGCTCTAACCAAGTGTGACTCCATCACTTGGAGCCATAGGCATTTGTATGCCTTTATACAAGCCATTGAAAAGGCTGCTAGAGCTCTGACCGAGCATGACTTAGTCAGTTGGAGCCATGGCATCATAATGCCTTTATATGGGCCGTTGAGAGGGCTATTGAGGCTCTAACCGAGTACAACTTGGTCACTTGGAGCTATGGACATTTGTACACCTTTACACTGACTGTTGAAAGGGCCATTAAGGCTTTGACTAGATGCGACTCGGTCACTTAGAGCCATAGGCATTTGTATGCCTTTATATGGGCAGTGCCTCGATTTCCCTAACTGCTGGGAATGCCCCAATACTAAAAGGTATCACCTGGCATGATATTTGATTTCCAAGGATCTTTGACCTTGTCATGCTTTAAACTAGGATGGGTCCTTTGGATACCATTTATGAGAAGAAGATAAGAGGAATCCGTTATCACCCTGATTGCTCCTTCTTGATGATACTCGTCCCTTGAGAGGAAGATGTTTGCCGGGTTTTGATTGGATGCATGAGCAGCAAGCTCACCATCAAGTTTACTATATATAAGGATAGTCGGGGGAGATCGAGTTCTTGTACCTCCTCCTTGCCACCACACTACTAAAACATCTAGGAGGCCATTGCAGTCAACCATCAATGAGGATGCCCGGGCCATAAGGTTACCCTTTTCAAAGGATGGATTCTCCCTAGAAGATAGGTGCCATGAATTTCTGGTGCCACCACTTAACCACCACCATTGCGGTTGGTTGGCAGACTTAACCGTCAACACTCTACCTATATCACTGTAGCTATAGCCAGTCAGTAGACTAATGTGAGCAGGAGAGCTCAAGCTATATTCTACATCATCCAAACCTTCTTTAGGGGCTACTTTGCTTCACTAGAGAGATGCTCTATAAGCCCCCACTTTAGGTTGTAGATGGTGACATTGGCCTGAGCATGGGCTGGGGGTAGTTTCCCAATTTTCTAGTCGACTCCCTCCACTCGTCGATGAGCTTTCTCCTCCCGATGACTCATCGCCTTGCTTTCACCCCGTCCTCCTTGTTAATGCTGCCCAGTGTACTCTTCATCACACTGATTTCTTTTTGAAGGAGGGTGATGCACTGGTGCTCTCAGTTATTCTTGTCTTCCTGGCTATCCTACTAAGGGCCACAATGCACTTGACCACTCAGAAGGCATTTCCAGCTCTATAGAGAGCTTAGGATTCTAGGAGATATCCAGTCCTTCAGTGGGCATTACTATTTTTCCTATACTTTAGAAGTCTAGAAAGCAAGGTTATCAGTCAATAGGCTCTAAATCCATGTAATTTAACTGCAAGGCTACATGTAACCAAGTTTTGTTAATGAAAACAAATTTTCTTGGATTCATGTCGGTGTTTGTGCTTGGTTGTTACTGTCCATTTCCTGGATCGTGCATTTAAACCTACATCATGTGTTATCTTAGTAGGCAGGGATTTCAATTGCCGATCATTGCATGCCTTCTGATTGTGGCATTTTTTTATTGTGTTTGATCATAAAGTTTTTGATCGTGTGGTACCCGACCATGAATTTTCCGATCGTGAGGTACTTGACCATAAGGCTTCTGATTGTGGGTACCTGATCGTAAGGCTTTTGATCATGAAGTACCCGATCGTAAGGCTTTCAATCGTGAGGTACCCAACCATAAGGCTTTCGATCGTGGGTACCCGACCATTTGGATCCTTGAACTTTCATCAAAAAATCTTTACTAGGAGAATCATTAGAGAAAGGCCGCCACTTGGATAACAAGGAGCTACATTACTGATGCTAGATCCGTAGGTTGGAAGAGTTCGATGGTCTGAGTATAGGGGTTCCATCTATCTGCTTTAATTAGTAGGTCCTGGATTTGACAATATCTTTCACCTGATAGGGTCCCTCCCAGTTTGGCAAAAGCTTGCCTCTTTAGCTAGACTAAGACACTTATGCTCGGCGTAGTACTAGATCGCCGATCCTAAAGGTCTTGTTTCGAACTTTGGCATTAAAGTAGCTGGCAACCTTATGCTAAATGCAGCCAATCTAATGTATGCTTTTTCTCAAATTTTATTTATTAAGTCTAGGTTTGCTAATCACCTTTCCGAGTTTGTCTGCTCATCATAATTTGCAACTCGTGCTGAGGGCTCCCCAATTTCGACGTGTATCACCATTTTAGCCCCGAATGCTAGGCTGGAGGGTATTTCTCTCGTTGAATCCCTTGGTGTCATTTGGTATGTCCAAAGCACATGGTGGAGCTTGTCTGTCCATGATCCTTTAGCTTTACCAAGCCTCTTCTTAATTTCTTGGAAGATGGTTTGATTTATAATTTTAGCTTCTTTATTGGCTTGGAGATGTGCCACTGAAATGAGGTGATGTGAGATCCCTTATTCTTCATAAAATTTCTCAAATCGGGCTCCAATGAACTACCATTCGTTATCCATGATCAACACCCGAGGGATGTTGAAGCAACAAATGATAGCCCTCCACATGAAATCTATTACTTTGGACGTGGTGATGCAGGCCAGTGACTCGGCTTCCACCCATCTTGTAAAATAATCAATAGTAACTAGTAGGAACTTACATTGACTTGAAGCTGATGGAAATGGACTGAGGATATCCATCTCCTATTGTTTGAAAGGTCATGGGTGCATATGGGAGTGATCGACATAGCTGGGAGGGCTGGATTTTCGCATTTCTTTGACAAGCATCACATTTCATAATAAGATTTTTGGTGTTTTGCTGCATGGTTGGCCAGTAATAATCTTATCAAAGTAGTTTATAAGCTAATACTTTTTTCCAATGTGGTCTCCATAGATCCCTTCATGGACCTCCTTTAGCATGAATTCCATCTTAGATGGTCACAAGCATCTGAGGAGAGGTAGAGAGAACGATCATTTATAGAGTTTTCCTTTATGCACCAAGTATTTGGAGGATCTATACTTGATCTTACAGGCTTCCTTCTAGTCTGTAGGGAGTCGACCATTCTTTAGGAAGTCAATTAGTAGGTCGATCTAGCATGGTTTGTCATCAAGTTGCATGACCTCTAATGATTCCTCAATGGTTGACTTTCTAAAGTTGGAAGTTGGCTCCTCGAGGAAGTGCCATTGGTGTAGTGGTCACCACTCTACCCAGTAAGTCCACTCAGGAGTTGTCTCCCCTTGGAATCTATTGAATCTCAAAGCTAAGGAGATCATTGATTAGTTTCTTGATTCTTTGGAGATATTTGATCATATTTCCTTCTCGAGCCATAGAATTATACCTGACATGGCTGATGACTAGTTGAGAGTAACTATAGACTCTTAGATCTTGTACTCCTAGCTTTTTGGCAATCCCGAACTCTATGATTAAAGTTTCATACTCAGTCTCATTATTAGTTATGAGAAATTCAAGACGTAGACCGTGCTTGGCGATGATTCCTTCAAGGTTGATGATGACCACCCCAGTCTTTGATCCTTTAAGGTTGGATGACCCTTCCACATATATCTCTCAGGTATTATTTTAGCTTGGAGGGGGGTCTAGCATAGGCTCGATTGTTCCATAGCCTCTAGCTCGACCAGCTCATTAGAGATAGTACATTCGACCAAAAAATCAGTTGGTATCTAAGCCTTGATCGATGGTTAGGTCTAAAATTTGATATCAAATTTCAAAAGCTCGATTACCTACTTAGAGATATGCTTGGATGTATTAGGCCAATGAATATTCTTCATGGGCTAATCAGTTAGCAAGATGATGGTGTGAGTCTAAAAATATGGGTGGAACTTTCAGGTAGCAATAAGGAGAGCGTATTCCAACTTCTCTAGTTTGAATATCGGGTCTTCGCATCCCTCAAGATTCTGCTTACATAGTAGATGATCTTTTGAATCCCATCTTTCTCTTGGATTAGCACTGCACTCATTATCGAAGGATAAGCTACTAAATATAGGAACAACTCTTCACGATGATCTAGTTTTCCCAATAGCGATGGGGAGCTAAGATACTCCTTGGATCATCAAAAGCCTTCTGGCATTCTTTTGTCCATAAAAAATCCTTGGGATGCTTTAGAGTTTGGAAGAATGGAAGATAGTGCTCGACTGACTTGTAGACAAACTGGTTAAAGGCAGTAATCCTCCTGATGAGGCTTTGGATATCTTTGACTGTCTTTGGAGGGCTCATGTCACAGACAGTCTTGATCTTCTCTAGATTAGCTTCTACCCCTTGTTGGAGACTGTGAAATCCAAGAATTTATGTGAAGCCACTCCAAAGGTACATTTGGTGGGATTCGGCTTCATTTGGTACTTCTAGATGGTGTTAAAAGTTTCCTGGAGATTCTCAATGTGGGTTCTAGTGACTTTGCTTTTTACGAGCATATCATCTACAAACACCTCCATATTTTGCCTGATCTAATCTTTAAAAACCTTGTTCACCTAGTGTCGACAAGTAGCACTTGCATTCTTCAAATTGAATAGCATAATCTTATAACAAAACAGTCCTCAGTCAAAATGAAAGTAATTTTTTTTCTCATCTTCAAGAGCCATTCGGATTTGGATATAGCCAGAGAAGGTATCCATAAAGCTGAGAAGATCATGGCCCAAGATGGCATCCACCATTTGGTCAATTATTAGCAATGGATAATTATCTTTTGGGCATGCTCAATTTAGGTCAGTAAAGTCTATGTAGATTCATTATTTATCATTTCTCTTCTTTACCAGGATAGGATTTGTGATCCACATCGAATAAATAGTTTTCCTGATAAAGCCAGCATCGAGCAAGTTGTCGACCTCCTCAGTTATAGCTTTTTGGATGCTTGGGTACAAAACTCCATTTCTTTTTCTTGACAGGTCGATGCTTGGGATCCAGCTTCAGCGAGTGCACCATTACCAAGGGGCAATGTTAGGCGAAGACATCGGCATTCTCCTGCAAAACTAATTAAGGTTAGCTCATGTCGGGTTACCTGATCTAAGTTGGAGCCAATTCTGATCGTATATTTAGGGTTTCTGTTAGCCGAGGATATAGGGATGATATCCTCAACTGGTTCTCCTTGTTGCAAGGTCAGGTCATCCTGAGCATCTAAGCCTTCAACAGGATAGTCAATAGCAACCTTCTTCCCTCGGAGTTCGATGTTGTAACACTGTCATGCTAGGCTTTGATCTCCATAGATTTCTCTAACCCTGCATGTTGTCAAAAATTTGACTTCAAGTAGTAAGTAGATATGACCACTCGAAAGATGTTGAGACCCAGCCACCCAAAGATGACATTGTAGGTTGAAGGTGCCCGAATGATCAAGAAGTTCACTTGGGTGATGGATTAAAGAGGGTAGCTTCCCATCCTTACATTTAGGAAAACCATCCCTTTTACTGGGATTGCCTTTTTTGTAAACCCTATCAAGGGAGAGTCCATCTAGGTCACCTGATCGAGGTTTTTCTCCATTTTCATAAGGGTATCGAAGTACAAAACATCAACTGAGCTTTCATTGTCAATAGGGATGCAGTGTATATCATAATTTTCTATGTTTAAAGTCACAGTGACTGCATCATTATGCAAGAATATAACTCCCTCGTCATCCTCTTTAAGGAAGATTACTGGCATGGCTTATTTTTTATGGGTGGTTCTTCCCGAGGGGTGCCACTCCCTAGCGATCATTCTCACTTATCTTGAAGGAAGGGAATCTCCCCCTTTCAGTGATGGAGATAGTTGTGGATGCTTGGCTTGGTGGGGTGATTGACATTCCCTCTATTCTCTCAGCCATCAGATAAAGCGATTGAGGTGGCCCCATCTAATCAGCCCCTCAATCTCGTATCAAAGTTGGATGCACTCTTCTGTGTCATGGTCGTAATCTCAATGATATAAACAAAATTTATTCAAGTTTCTTCTGGCCAACGACATTTTCAGCTTTTGAGGTTTTGGGATCTACCTCTTGATTTCTATTAACACTTTTTTCTGTGGACGGTTCAATGGAGTGTAAGTAGTGAACCTTCTCGTCGAAGATGTTTGATGGCCTCCTTGATGGGCAATCCCTAAAAAACTTATTCTTCTTTCATAGAGACCAGGAGTGTGGTCTTCCTTTAGGCTTTAAGAAGGTCTTCTGGTCCCTTGGAGTCCTTCCACCACCCCAAGTGTAGAGATGGAAGGGGTTCCTTGTATCATAAAGGCCTCCTCTGTCCAAGCATACTTCTCAGCATGGACCAGCATCTCCACAAAATATTTTGGATAGATTTTGGTCAATGACCATTTAAGGTCGTTCTTTTGTAAGCCACTCATTAGGACTGACATGGTAGTCAACTGATCCAAGTTGCAGACTTTCAATATAACTACACTAAAGCGGCTTACAAAGGCATGGATCATTTCTCTTTCTTTTTGTTTAATGGTGTGGAGATAGTCCAACCACCTCTATTGCCTTCAATTATTGACAAAATGGTTGATAAATGCTTGGCTTAACTCCTCGAAGGAATTGACCAACCCTGGCTTCAAGCCTGAGTACTAGTATCGAGCAACCCCTTTTAAGGTGGAGGGGAAGCCTCTACAAAGGATGGGATCAAGTTCTCTATGAAGGAGCATCATCGCTCAAAAACTTGTTAAATGGTCATCAGGATTGGTGGTTCCATCGTAGCTCTCAAGCTATGAAATTTTGAAGTGCCAAGCAAGTAGGGCTTGCATGATCTTATCATCAAATGGAGATTCATTGTTAAGTCTATCATTTGATGCTGGGGAGAGATTGCGAATTATCTTGATTTGCTAGCCTAGTTCTTTGAGTCTCTGCTCAAATACAAGGCTTCAGTCAACCGGTGCTTTCGATCCCTCTTAGATTGATGATCTGTGTGGAGTAATGTTCTGACTGCAGGCTCCGAGAGTGCTATCTCCTCAATCCCAGGCTTTTAGGATGATGATAACGATAGTAAGTGTTTCCTCCAAAGTCCTTTGGTAGGGCTTGTAAGTGTTCCAGTAGCAGGGACACTAACCTTAGTACACGATACTCTATTGCTGGAGGCAACACGGGTGGGGGGTGCACTGTGGGCCAAGAGGCTATTACCGGATGGAGTTGGGCCACCTGAGATAGAGCGGGGGTGGCTTGGATAGCCTGGACAGTTACGACCAGGATTCTAACTTGTGTGACAAGCAAGTTGAATAGATCCACTCTAATCGATGACGTTTGTAGTGGTGGCGAGGCTCCTGCTGGTATAGGCTTGGGCAGATTGTTCATTAGGATTTCCACCACCCTCTCCACTAGCCGCAAGGCGGCGGTGTTGGTGCAGCGAGAAGCAATCTTTGTAGGTGGCATAGTTTTCTCGCTCTATGGGTTGCATCCTTCACAAGTATAAAGGCCCTTCCTCTGATCCATTAGTGCTGAAATTTGTTGAGCGCTAGAGGAAGAGCTGGACATGGTGCTAGAGTAGTAGTGCAAGCAGTTCTTTGAGAGATGATACTTGCAAAAAAGCCCCACCGGGGGTATTCCCGGTGATGGCACTCAAATCAATATCAATATTAACAAAGTGAAGGGTGTGAGTGGGTAAACTTGCATACTTTAGGAAACTCCTGTGGAGTCCCTTTTATAAATGGAAAGCCAATGGTATTTCGGGCAAGACTAAGATCCTGTTAGATCTAGTAAAAGATGGCGGGACCTTCTATTATTTGTGATGTATGAAAATATATATATATGTATTTATATATAATTTTGAAATATTTGAAAAATAATGTTTTGCATGGTGTGTGTAGCATAACAAACTTGGTGTAACAAAATAATTTTAAATATAATAAAATGAAGTTAAGAAGTTTGGCCTGGGAAGTGGATAGAATCACTGTCCTAAAGGAGATTTGGCCCCATTCTCATGCGAAGAATAATTAGCCCACACGCTCTCCTTCAAGGTACAACCTGGAAGTCAAAAATTTCAATGCTCGTCGGTGGCACGATCTCAAAGGACATCGATCAGCTCGTCTTCAATCCAAAAATTTTAAAGCAAAAAAAAAAGAATTTTAAAAATTTTAGAATAGAATAATAAATAAGAGGGAGAGCTTGATTTTTTTTTGGATGCTCTATAGGACTGAGGTAGAGGCCTATTTATAGGCTCAAAATCCCAGAAAAAATTTTTAAATTACACTCAAACTAGCCGTTATTTTATTAAATATGAAATAAATAAAATAGCCATTAAATCATTAAATTTTAGAATAAATAAAAAAGAAACAAAAAAATGAAATAAAAAATGAAACAAAAAAATGAAATAAAAAGGTAAAAGAAAGAAAAATGGAAAAATGTATGGGGGGTTGTTATATTTTATTTTTAATGTACGATAATATTAACAATCCTCTACAAAAATAAAATAAAAATTTAATGTTATTAAACTCAGTAAACAATTTAAAACTTTGGATTTTTACTGTACTTAGTGCAAGTACCTTCTAGATTTAAACTTACATTTAGTATAAAATACATACAATATGAAGGTAAGCTGATCATAATATAGGGTAACGCTATCTAGACCATGCGCTTGTCTTGATTTTCATGAGAGTTACTAGGGATTTGTCCAGATCCCATAGTCGCAGTCTCACGACTACTCTCACTAAGGTAGATCCTCCAAGGATACGTGCAACTAAATCGTACCTCGCTGAACTCATAGCCTTTGATCTATTAAGAGCTATGCTCAACCTAACCGTCATAATAGAGTACCACACTATAGGGATGGGATGGAGATAGACTCCAAATAGTGGTATACCCAAACGTCATCTTAGAAGTCGTTTCCTTTTGAACCTTGACCATGGGGTTGCCATGACGGTAGGGATCAACTCTGGTGACTAATATATGGGCTTAAGCCCCATCCCACTTGATGTCTCAGATACCGTAGCCTTCTAAGGCCTTTAGTCAAAAGATATGCTAGAATATTTCTTGATCTTATAAATTGTAGTAACATCATTTCTTTCATTTTATTTCTTATAGTTTTATACCTGATTAGGATATGATTATTCATCTTTTATTAGTTATCTATTGACTCAACAGATCAATTATAGCTCTACAATCATAATTTAAAGAGATTTTTTTAACTTTTTAGTGAAAGAATTGCTATATCATTAGCCTCTAATTTTATTACTAAGAATTGATGGGCATTGCTATTTTGGATAGCATTTATAGCCCTAGCTCTTTGTTTTTTGATTCAGGGATGTTAACCTTAGCTAAGCACCCCCACCCTTACCTATTTGTTTTTCCGGCTATCCCACTTTTCTATTCCGATTTAGTGATTCACCTGAGGCTTAGGAAAGCTTTGGCAATCTGGCAGAGGATAAAAGAATATTCGGTGCCGGCAATGACAAGGGGGCAGAGGAGGAGAGAAGCAGTTATGATGTGTGGTAAGCTGGTGGCAACAAATACAGCGTTGGGCGGTGAGTCCTCAATCTTCTTTTTTTTTTATTTTCTCTCAACAAAACATCAGACGATCAAAGACAGGGGTCAGGCCATCAGTGGGGGTGCTGGCCTACCAGGCAGGCTCACCGAGCTAAGTCCTCTTCCTCCTCCACTGTCGCATCCATTATCCGAGACCTGGATGAGCTTAAGACCACCACCTACCATTTGGGAAGAAGCCACTAAAGCTTGAAGCAATTTGGGAAGAAGCCACTGAAGCAATTAAAGCTCATTCAAGTACATCCAAGTGGACTTCTTAGAAGCTACACCGGCAACTATCTGACAAATTAAGTTTGTTATTTATTGTTGCATTTATTTCAATTCATCTTTGAATTATTTGGGTTATTGGTGAGCCCGGTTGAAAACCAAATAGGTTCTTGGTGAGCCTTTGATAAAAATCAAGTGTTGGGTTCTTGTGATCCTGGTAAAACCAAGTTAGGTTCTTGGTGATCCTGTGAAAACCAAGTTGGGTTTCTTTGGTGAACCTGTTCAAAACCAAAAGGTGTTGTGTTTTCTTTGGTGATCCCGTTAAAACCAAAGTGTAGAGGTTTTGGATTGTGATCCTATAAAATAATCCTACTGTATTCGAGTGTGAATATAGTGAAAATCCCAAATGGTATATTGGATAATGGACGTAGGAGCTAAGTTTCTCCGAACCACTATAAATCTTGTCTATTTGTACTGTGATCCTCTGATTTCATTTAGCTTCTACATCTTATTTTTTCATTACAGCACACAACACTTTAAAAGGGATTTTAATTACACATTATCTGCTTTAAATTTTTTAAAGTCCCAATTCACCCCCTCTTGGGTAGCCACCTGGGCAACAATGATTTTTTAATATTTACTTGAATTTTCTTTTTAGCATAAAAATATGAATTTTTTTCAAAATTTACTAAGTTTTATCACAAAGTTTTAAATGAAAAGAACTTTTCAATTATCTCAATTCGAAATGATCATGGAATAAAAATTTAAAATCAAGATTTTAAAAATATTTTTAATAAAAAAAAGATTAAATATAATTTTTCTGTACCTAGAATATCTCAACAAAATAGGATGGTAGAAAGAAAAATTTATACTCTAGAAGAAATGGCATGCTGTGAAGATGACCTACCCAAATATTTTTGGATGGAAGCAATAAACACAGCATGCTATATTTTAAATCGACTTTTGATTCGTCCAATTTTAAAGAAAACCATATATGAGCTTTGAAAATATAAGAATCCCAATATTAGTTACTTTCATATTTTTGGATGTCGATGTTTCATATTAAATAATGGTAAAGACAACTTAGAAAATTTTGATACTAAGCCGATGAGGAAGTTTTCTTACATTACTCATCAGACAGCAAAGTATATAGAGTCTTTAATAAAAAGATACTTGTTGTTGAAGAATCAATTCATATAGTATTTGATAAAACTAATATCAATCTTTTAAGAAAAAAGATGTTTTGGATAATGATGTAAGAATTCTAAGAAAAAAGATGGAAGACCTTATATTGAAGAAGTCATCTCCTAGAAGTAAAAAGGAAGATCCAAAGGAGAAAATAAAGGAGTGGCAACTCTACAAAATCAAGATAGTCTACCCAAAGAATGGAGGTATGCTAATGAATATCCAAAAGATCTTATTATTAATGATCCATCTCAAGAGATAAGAACTAAGTCATCTTTAATAGATTATTGCAATTATTTAGCTTTTTGTATCACAAATAGAATCTAGGTCTAAAAAGAAGCTGAAAATGATTGTGCATGGATTAATATGATGTAAAATGAACTTAATCAATTTGAAAGACATAAAGTACGGACAATTATAGAAAAACCTATAGACTATCCTATTATTGGAACTAAATATGTTTTCAAAAATAAATTAGATGAACAAAGTAAAGTTATAAGAAATAAAGCTAGATTAGTTGTAAAAAATTATAGTTTAGAAAAAGGAATTGATTTTAATAAAATTTTTATGCCAATAGCTAAATTAGAAGCTATTAGGTTTGCTTTTGCATATTTTATAGATTTCAAACTTTATCAAATAAATATTAAATATATATTTTTCAATGATTTTATTTTTGAAGAAGTATATATAGAATAATCATTTGGTTTAAAAAATGATGAACTTTTAAATTATATTTATAAGCTATATAAAGTACTTTACGGTTTAAAACAAGTCCCTCATGCATGATATAAATGATTAAGTAAATTTTTACTTCAAAATAATTATATTAGAGAAAATATAGATAATGTTATTTTCAAAAATAAAAAATGATGATTTACTAGTTATTCAAATATATATAGATAATATTATTTTTAGTACTACTAATGATCTTCTTTGTTAAGAATTTGTCAAGTTAATATAAGGAAAGTTCAAAATTAGCATAATAGAACTTAACTTTTTTCTCGGGCTCCAAATAAAGTAAATAAATGAAGGAATCTTTATCAAATTAACAAAATATATAAGAAAAATACTCAAAAAACTTAGGATGGAAAATTTTAAGAATATTGGCATATCTATGAGCTCCCAATATAAATTTGATAAAGATGAGAAAGGTAAAAATGTAAATAAAAAACTTTATAGAGATATGATTAGTTTATTGCCCTACTTTACTGTTAGTAAACTAGGTATAATATTTAGTGTATATATGTATGTAAGATATTAATCTAATCTTAAAGAATTATACTTACTTCATTATAAAAAAATTGATTATTAGCATTGGTTAATTATCACTAATAGTAGGTTTGCCATCACTAATACTATTAGTGATAGCTAGTTATTGCTAATAATTCATCGTATATAGTTTTATCGCTAATTATCATTATTCGTGATGACAAAAATTACTGTCGCTAATAATAATTATTAGTAAGGACAATTACTGTCACTATTAATATTTTAAATTTTTAAAAAATAATTATACTAAAAAAACTATTATATAACAAAAAATATCCTCGCTATAAAAAAAAAGTTGTCAGTAGTAAATGTTTAGCGATGCCAATCACCATCAGTAGTAAGTAAAAAGTCATCAGTAGTAAAATCTTTTTTTAATTTTTTTTTAAAATAATTATTATTTTTAAAAATCTATTTAATTTTAATAATAAACAATTGTAGTTCTTAAATCTTATTGAAGTAAATTAATAATTAATAACCATAATTATAAATAAAATATCTAACTATATTATATTAAATTATAAATTATATAAATTTATAAATTTATATTGTAGTATCAAAATTAAATACATAATATCAAAACAGAAAAAATCAGGTGAGATCCTCCTTGTCATCATCATCCTCCTATTCCTGCTCCTGTACATCCTCTCTAGCAATCGGTAGATGAGATCCGGATGTTTTAGCATCGTGTAATAAAGATATATAAAGCTTAAATATATAAAACTTCCAAGTATAAAAATTTAAAATAAGTAAAGGAAAATATTAATAGACTTACCTATTGGAACCGCTTTGACAATGAAACCAGTTGATCGCGTAGATGCGAGTCCCAGAGAATCTTGATGACTATATTATGGATGGCATCTCGAAAGTGCTGAGGTCGCTGGATAAGAACACAAGTCACGATATTCTAACGTATGCATCATCCCATATCTAGGTTGTTGGGGTCTGAGATAAGGATGCTAAAACGTATCAAGCTACAAAAGAATCGAAATTGTACCTCAATCCTATGATCCAGCTCCTACTCACTTCTTTAGTAGCCCTGAGCCATCTCTCGAGATCAATGAAAAGCTAAGAGGTAGGTCCTCGCTATGCCGCACTATGATATACTTTGCATAATCCACCTATACAGGTTATAAATTGATTAGCCTAATTTTATATATCGGTATATATAAAAATCAATATTTAAAATTTTAAGTTTTTACTATGATACGTCGAGACCTTGAATTTAAATAATCACTAGTCTTCCTAGTATGTGGCCTCCCACAACTACAATTGGCCCAATACATAACCTATCATTTTATAATAAATAAATAATTAAAATAAATTAATTAAAAAATATATATTATTAATTAAATATTTTATATAAAAAATAAAATTACGTGAATGCATAGCAACAGATTGAATTTGCTTAAATGGTGATAAGAGATTGAATTTACTTAACCGGTGCCGATCATTATTTTTTCTATTTATAAACATGCAAACTTTTTCTTGCCCAAGAAAATGAAGTCCTTGAAAAGTAAATTGTTGCCAACATCCACCATTTGGAAAGCTAATAACGATGGGCTCATTTATAAAAGTATCATCATGGCTAAGCTTTATGCAAAGGAACCCACCGTTTTAAATCAATTGACAGCAGGAAAATATATAAGGATTAGGTAACGCGGTAGCCTAGTTAGTTCAGATTTTACCTCATAATTAATAGATTACATGTTCGAGACGTGGCTATGTAGAAAGCTCGATTAAATTCAAAAATTATCTTCTGAAATTCGTGATGATGGAACGACACTACGGAAAACTTAATTAAATTTAAGAATTATTCTCTAAGATATATGATGATAGGATGATAAACTCATTTAAATTCAAAATTTATTTTTTAAAATTTATATAAAAAATTTAATTAAATTTAAAATTATTTTCTAAGTCCCGTGAACTTCCTTCTTTTTTTTTTTATTTGACCTTATCCGTTTCTATTGATCTACCCAAGCTTAAAAATCCTTTTTATTTGATCTTCTTTTTTATTGACTTACTCAAGTTTTAAAATCTAGCTAGGGCTGAAAATTGGTCGACCAAAAAGTTCATTATTTGGAACAGAACTGGACCAGTCCAATAAACTTCACGCTAACCTAAAATTAGTTCAAACTATGAACAAAATTTTAAACATATTCGACTAATATTAAAACTATAAAATAGAATCTATTTAATTTTAAACTAAAAAAAATGCTCAATCCAAATATTTTTAAAATATAGTATGGGCCAAAAATTTTTAAAATATGGGCCGAACCTCCATTTCCCGTCCTAAATCTAACACAAAAATTGGTATACCAAATTTATTCCCCTATCTTTTCATATAAAAAAATATAAAAAATTTTAATATAAAATAAAAAATTATTTTTACTTTAATGGGGCCCTCACTAAGAGCGGGACCCTCCAAAAATAAGCGTATGCTGCTTCGAGCGGCGAGAGCACGGTACTCTTTAGTAAAAGGCGAAAGAATAGTTCGCTTTGTTCTCGCCACGCAGCTGCGTGGCTTGAATCCAGGGGAGACGGGAGCAATTTGTCACACCTAGAAACAAGACGTGGATGTTGCTAGTCGATGTGGGACAAATCCCAAGCATTTACTTTCGCCGGCTTTCCAACTGGGGTGGGAACGGCCCGAAGCAACGCAATAGAAGCGGGTTAAGCTCCGTGATCGCCGTTAGATTAAAATCTGATCGACCGGTTGATAATAGATGACGGAAATACATAGTCCCAACGCGAAGGTCCAGAAATTAAGAGTGAAAGTAAGTTGGGGAATATTCACTGAATCTATTTTTTTATCCAAGCCTACTCAAAATTTAAATATTTAACTAATATCAATATTAATAATAAATAAATATAAATAAATAACTATCTGAATACATATAAAAATATTTAATTTTATTTACAATTTTATTAATTTTTATAATATTTATTAATTTTAAAAAAAATCGTTGACTCGATGTATCTTGCAGTTACTAAGATCTTTGATTCTGTAATTCATAAAATTTAATTATTTAACTTATATTATATTTATATTTATATTTATAATATTTAATTTATCTGATATATATATATACAATAAATATAAATTAATTATTTAATATAATATTTATATTTATATTTATTTAAAAAAAATTAATAAAATATAAATATATCGATATCCAATTTGGTTTTAGGCATATATGATTCAATCAATATATCCTAAGCAACACATATGTGATGAGTTTGATGGAACGAGATTTTGTCCATTCTTGCTTAAATATTGAGCTTTAATCAAGCTTTAGAAGCTTTAAAAATAAACTGCAACCAAAGAATCAAAACTATATCACTGGTGTGTGGCACAGTTGGTTGTGAGACTTATTTCACAACCAGCTGGCAGGAATTCGAATTCTGATTTAGACATATTTTGATTGGAAAGTTCGGAGATAAAATAAAAAATAAAAAATTAGTTCAAGAGTAAAATTAAAAAAAGAGAAAAATTAATAAAATAATCCTGGTGGAAAATCCAGGAATAAAATAAAAAATAAAAAATAGTCCGGAAGTAAAATTACAAAAAGAAAAAAATTAATAAAATAATCCTGGAGTTCCTGTTGGCTATGATTGTGAAAAAGTTAGGGATATATATAATAAATTCCGTTCACTCGATTGACGCCAGTGAGATTGACTTACTCATCTTTGGATGGGGAACGGCTACGAAAAAATTAATATGTGCAGTGTATCGAACATTCCCTATCTAGAATTGGGAGACTATGCCAGGATCTAACTCCTCCTTTTCGTTTAACCAAAAAAAAAAAAATCTAAACTACCGTGGCCGAGCATCTTTGAGATGAAATTAAAAGCTAGCAGTACGTCAACCCATGTGTAATTTTTTGTTTGACTAAATTTTTCACTAAACCGGTGGACCCGTGATGGACCAATCCAACTAGAAAGCAGCGCTGCCATCAGCCTTGTTTTCCCTTATCTTTCTTCTTTATGCTTATGTTTGGTCACGTTGTTTTCCGATTGCAATGGTCTACCAGCTCAACAGCACACTTGGTCCAATCAAAAAAAATTTTAACCTATGAAATAGTTCAATGAGCATGGGACTATGCTAGTTTTCTCTGTGATGATATATATATATATATATATATATATATATATATATATATATATATATATATATATATATATATATGCAACATATAATATGCATAAGCTCTTGGACTTGGTCAATAAGTTGCCAGATCAAGACATCGTGCAAGATGGAATATAAGAGATTTAGAGAACAAGAGGATAAATATAATATTATGACAATGACTTAGCTAGTCGGTCCCGATGAACCAACAAAGAGTGTGATCAAATTGACTGATGATAAAATTAGCTAACGATGAAGTTGGCTAATTAAAGATATGACGAAGTTGGTTGATGACGAAGTTGGTTAATGACGGAGTTAACTGGTCAAGGAATATGATCAAGTTGGTTGAAGACGAAATTGGCTGATCAAAGAATATGATTAAATTGGCTGATGATAAAGTTGGCTGATCAAGGAGTATGACGAATTCTAACTGACTAATTATGGAAGACCAACTTTGATCGACTAACTTTGGTTGATTAACTTTGGTCGATGAACTTTAGCCAAGTGAATATAAATTTTAAGTTCAAACAACTATGAGTAACTATAAATCCATCGGCATGACTTTCTCAACACATGGTAGCCGACTAACTCTTCTAAAAGTGAACCAGGTTGACCACTGGAGCTGAAATCTAACTAATTGAAAGTTAGTTGGTTCATTAGTTCTTAGAAACAATATGCCTGAATGACTTAGATGGATGCAAGATAAAGCCGGCTATCTAAAGAAGTCCGACTAAATGGATGAAAAAGAAACAAACTATCATTATAGAAAGCTGTTACTTATAACAAAAAAAAGTTGGCCTCAACAGAAAGTTGTTATGCTCGATCAAAAGAAATTATTTATTAATAGAAATTAATTACCTTTGATAACTATAAAAAGGTAGGATGGAATCCTTGATAGGTAGGTTTTGGTTATCACATGCTCACTTTGGCACTCTTGCCATCTTCTTTTTTAGCTCTAGTTGTTGTCTAGATTATCTTACTGATTTGAATGTCGGAGTGTCCTCCATTAGAAACTCGATCCAGAACTTTTATAGGTCATTGCATGAAAAAAGCGCCAGGATCTTATTCGACTAGAAAAGTGAGCGAGACTGTCCGACACCGCCAAAATCTCAACCATAGATAATTTACCTGCAACATATAATATTAAGAAATAATATTTATTTTTTTAGATAAGTACCCTAGTTCCTTTTTCTTTTATCAACCCCAAGACAGGATCTTGTTTATTTCCAAATAAAAAAATATTTTTATCCTAGTATATATAAGTAAAAAATATATATTAAAAATGAATAAAAAATATACATGATTTTTTAAATTATTTTTATTATGAAATTGATGGATTATTAATAAAGGAAGCCAGTGAAGTTTAGACTTTTTTTTTTCAAGATAGGCACTGTTATAGTAGCAACAAATTCATTCAACTCTGGCCCAACAGCAAGCCGCGCAACCCGCTACCTGACTCGGACCAAGCGAGCCAGTCACACCGTCTGTGCCCGGACCCACAGGCATGGCCTGGGGTCCAAGCTGCCTCGAGGCCATGCACGAGGCCCGCTTCAGTCCAGCTCCGCCCCGGGCATGCCCGTTCCAGCCCGCGCCTCGGTACAGCATGGAGTTCTGTGCAAGCCGCCTCGGCCGACACCGACGGGAAGCAGCGCACAGTCTGCCTCCGCGCCGCTTCACCCCGGCACCCTTCACGGCCGGAGCCTGCACCTCAGGTATACCCGCCTTAACCGCCGGAGCAGCGCGCGGTGTGGCTCTATCCGCCTCGCCGGCGCCTTAGCGGGATGACCGAGATCCACGCCGCCTCTTCCCTCCGGTGTGCTCCGGCGGACAACCCGCCGAGATCCAGTGCTCCATGTCTGCCTCGACCCCCGGGAAGGAGCCCACCGACCCTCCCCATTCTTGGTCCGGCACACTCCAGGTCCAGCTCAGTGCCTCGAGCGCGCTTCGCACGACCCGTGTGTCACCAAGGAGCAACCACATCCGGCTCCACCCCACTTCGGCCACGCCCGACGCGGCGTTCTCCCTCGCGTGGAGTCTGGCCCCAAGACAACTCCGCCCGCGGCACAGCTCCGCCCACATGGGATCCAGCTCCAGCTCCGAGATGGAACCTTCGGTCTCTGCTCGCCTCAGCCCAGCGCCGACCTGGCGTCTCGCTCCAGTACGGTGCCGGGGTCTCGTTCGCGGCTCCGCTCACTCCGGTCCGGCTCCGCCCTACGTCCGCCCGTGGCACGTCCACATCTCGGCCCGGCTCCATGGCCTGCACCAGCCCGGCTCGGCTTCGTCCACAAGGCCGGCCACGTCCGGCACGCCCGCTCCAGCCTCGGCACATCACTGGAAGTGTCCCGCTTCAGCCCAACTCCGCTCGCGGCACGCCCGCACACGTCCGCCAGCACCCAGTCCTGTCTCAGCCGCTGGGAGCAGCACATGGAAGTAGCGGTCTCGGCATCTTGATCATGCCCACATGGATCTGGCACTGCTCGCACCATCCAGCCACAGGGGAGTAGCGTGCCTCCACGTACCCCCGTTCGGCCGCTGGGGGCAGCGCGCCTCAGTTCACGGGGGGCAGTCCGGCTTCACCCACACCGGCGCACGGCGACACCGCTGGGGGAGTTTCGGGCACGTCCACGTGGCTTCGGCTCCTCCGCATGCATCCAGCACACTTGGCACCCCCGGCACGTTTCCCAAAAAGCAGGTGCGGAGGCCTGGATGGCAATCCAGAGACGTAAGGTCACTATCTTTGCCTGTTACAGATGAGTTTTTTTTAAAATAATATTTTTAAAAAAAAATTATAAAAATAGGTTACGTAAAACTTATTTACTGATGTAGGTGACTGGGGTGACGTGGATGAATTCATCCTTCCAAAAAATGAATTCATGTAAAAATTCGTAAAAAAAAAAAAATCCCATAAATTTTGTTTTAAAAATATTAATTTTATATTAAAATTTTGTTATTAAAATGAATTTATTTTAAAAAAAATTTAAAAAACACCCATAAAATTTATATAAATGTATCAAAATTTTATTATAAAAAATAAAAAATTAATAAAAAATTACAGGACCGATATGTGGATCGATGGTCTGACCGATAGGTGGACCGATGGTCACTGTAGCAGGACTGGCAATCGAGATGGTGACAGGACCGATGATCAGATCCTGGTGGTAGCCGGACTGGCAATCGGAATGGTGACCGGACTCGGCCGAAGCCGGTGGCCCCTTGCTCCCTCGCCAGGTGGCCCCCTGAGACGGTCACTCTCGCCGTTCTCTAACTTGACCGTCGGAGCTCCCTCGCCGGGACCCCCGGCCAGGGCCTCTGACCTTGTCTTACAGGACTGAGAGCCAGGAGACCTCATTACGAGACAGTCTAATCAAATCAGCGGCTCTGAAGCCATATGCGCGGTGGCGAGATCGGCAACACAAATAAATAATACTTGTCTATTTTAGGCCAGAACACATATAAACACATATGTAAATAAACACTTATATAAATAATTCTTATATAAATTAACAAGAAAACATGAATTACAATAAATTCTAAAATAAATGACTATTCGGTCCCACATGGAGGCCGTCTCCTAGTGCGTGCAGGCTGTATACGACGACGGATCGGAAGTGGCTGATGCTGCTCTGTCTCATGCTCTATATCGTGTGATGCCTGATATGCAGCATGCTCTACATCATGTGATGCCTGCTGTGCAGATGTATGATGTGACGACGATGCTCCATGCCGGAATAATCATGCTGCTAGCCATGAAATCCGGTGCAGTAGTATAATCAAAATGTGATGCCACATCCAAAGTAGATGTGAACTCGTGCATCGGATGTGGAGAGGTGCTATGTCGTCTCGTACCTCGTCTGTGATGAGCTGATGGAGGTGCTCCGGATGAAGATGCAAATGGATAATAAGGCGAAGGAGTCTCGTCCTCCCTGTCTCCCTCCTGATAAAACTCATGGAGTGGAATCCGTGCATGCTCGCCAAGAGTATGGAGGGCAGAGTGACATATATCCTGTATATCCGGGGAGGTCGCACGCTCAAGTATCGTCGCAAAACTACTACCCTGTAAATAAAAAAATTAATTAGTTTGACAAAATTTAAACGTATATTATAATTTAAATAATAAAATTTAAATTACTTACCATGTAATCATATACTGCACTATTGCGACTGATGAATCGACGAGTGATCCTACGATACCACTGCATATAAGGATCGTTGTTACAGCCATGACAGTGACGTGGCCAGGCTCAGGTATCGCCGAATGCGAGCGAGCCACGTGTGAGTTTCCCTGCCAGAATCAGCGCCACGTCCTCAAAGCTAGGGTCGGCAAGACCGCACCGCCCGACGACTATCTGAAGCAAACAGCTCCCGCCGAGGTCGAGTTCGGCGCGGAGTTCCCCACCGACTCATCTGCGCCCGGGCTCGGAGGAGTCCGCCCCGAGTAAGGTCGGCCGAGGTCGGCTGACCCTCCGCCTTGCGCCAGGTGGCCACCCGGAGACGGGTCCACCTCGGCCGAAGCCAGGCGATCTTCTGCCACCTCGCCAGGTGTCCACCCAGGAGGGGTCCACCTAGGCCGAGGTCGGCTGACCCTCCGCCTTGCGCCAGGTGGCCACCCGGAGACGGGTCCACCTCGGCCGAAGCCAGGCGATCTTCTGCCACCTCGCCAGGTGTCCACCCAGGAGGGGTCCACCTAGGCCGAGGTCGGCTGACCCTCCGCCTTGCGCCAGGTGGCCACCCGGAGACGGGTCCACCTCGGTCGAAGCCAGGCGATCTTCTGCCACCTCGCCAGGTGTCCACCCAGGAGGGGTCCACCTAGGCCGAGGTCGGCTGACCCCCGCCTTGCGCCAGGTGGCCACCCAGAGACGGGTCCACCTCGGCCGAAGCCAGGCGACCTCCTGCCACCTCGCCAGGTGTCCACCCAGGAGGGGTCCACCTAAGCCGAGGTCGGCCGATCCCTCGCCTCTCGCCAGTTGGCCCCCGGAGACAGGTCCAACTCAGCCGAGGTCAGACCGCTCGTACGGAGAGGCCCCCGGGGAAAGCGACAGGTCCCGAGGCCATCCCTCGGGCCGTACCGACCCCAGACGGCGTCCCGTACGGAGGGCGGCGGCACGCGGAACGTCACTTACATTGACCCGACAGGTCCCGCAGTCGAGAGACCCGATCATGACGGAACAGGCCCCGTAAACGGATGGCGCCCATGCTCGGGGAAAAGAGCACTCTCACGGAGCCCGAAGCCTGACGACTGGCCGCTCTGCCAGCACCGCCCCCCCCCCCTCCTTTCTCTTCTGTCCTTGCCTTCTCCCTGCTGGGCCCGGTGGACGAGGTCGGAAAGCCGCCTGGCCTCCTTCACCAAAAAGGGAAAAGAAAGGAAGACAGGGGAGAGGAGTTTTCGAGGAGGAAAAGGACAAGCGCACGACGGAGGGAGATAAAGAGGGAAGAATCTGGAGACTGCAAGGTAAGCCAACTAGCCTGGGGACAAGGAGGAAGCACCGGCACAAGGCCTCGCTCCGAAAAAGAAACCAGAGATCCCGAGAGGGGAATACTGGACGTGAGCTCGGCAAGCAGGCCCAGCCGAGATTTCGATCCCCAGCGCGTTCCCTTCACCAGTTAACTCTCCAAATCTGGGACCCTTTAGAGGGCCTGGGAGGGAGAGTCTGTTCCTTCTCGTCGTCTACTGACTTGACCGTTGGAGCCCCCTCGCCGGAATCCCCGGCCAGGGTCCTCTAACCCTTTGTCGCAGGTTCTCCGCAGGAAGGGAGGCTCCCTCGCCAGGCGGTCAGGAAGGATCGGCTGATCCACGGCGCGGGCGCGGCGACGAGAACGGCAACAGATTGGCGCGCCAGGTAGGGGGGCAGGACACTAACCCCCAGAGGGAACTAGCTTTTTGCAGGTGTCACGCTCTCCAGCAATGGTGGTCACTCGTGGTCGCGAGGCGTCCACCAGCCGTGTGGGAGAAGCCCACTCCCCTCCGGGGGGCCACACCCCCGAACGGGAGCTTCCGGCTCCCCCTCCTCTTCCGCAGCAGCCTACCCCGGCGGACGGATCCCTTGCGGCCATCGTCCAGCAGCTGCAGACCTTGACCTCAGCGGTCCGACAGCTACAGCATCAGCAACGATCCCTGGCCACTCAGCCGCAGCCAGGGACTCCCGCGGCCCGAGCCGCGGGACAGCGTGGGAGCCTGCGCTCAATCCAGGGCAGGCCGTCCCATCCACAAGCCATCTCCAACCCCCGAGGGAGCCGCCAAGCTCCCCCGAAGAGAAACTATTCCGGTTCGGAGGATCACGAGAGTCGATCCCCGGCCGATGGGGCCGAAACGGCGCATCGCAGCAAGCGACGCCGGGGCCAGACCTCGCGCCGAGACCGATCGGCGCCCCCTTCACCTGCAGTCTCGGTGGAAGACTCCACCGACGAAGCCATCAGGCGCCAGGCCGAGAGGCGCCTAGAAGAGCACGAGCGCAAGTTGGCGGAGTTCGCCCGACGGTTCGCCGACCTACAGAACTCGTTAGCTGACCCGGCGGGCTACGACTCCCGCCCCCCTTTCTCCGAAGAAATCCAGGCGGAACCGATCCCGAAACGGTTCCGCATGCCGCAGGTGGACCCCTACGACGGGACCACCGACCCCCTGGACCATTTGGAGAGTTATAAAGCTCTCATGAGGATCCAGGGCGCCACCGACGCCCTTCTATGCATCGCCTTCCCAGCAACCCTTCGGAAGGCCGCTCGAGTCTGGTTCGCCCGCCTCGAGCCCGGATCCATTTGCTCCTTCCAGCAGTTGGAAGGAAAGTTTGTGGCGCACTTCGACGCTTGTCGAAAGGTGCCAAGGGAGGTAGACAGCCTCTTCTCCATCCGCCAGCAGGACCAGGAGCTGCTCCGAGACTACATCACCCGGTTTAAGACCGCAGCCCTGGAGATCTACAGCTTGGACGAGCCCGTCGCTATGCTGGCTTTGAAGCGCGGGCTCAAGACGTCCCGCCTGACCTATTCCCTGGACAAGAAGCCGCCCAGGACGTATTCCGAGCTCCTCCTCCGCGCCCACAAGTACATCCGGGTGGAGGAGGCTGACCGCACCCGTCGAGAGCTGGACGGGAAGATTCCGAAGAAGTCAGTTCCAAGGGACGCCCCGGGAGTTCGGAGGCCCGGGCCGTCCGCCGACCCTCGCCCGAATCCAAGGCCGAGGGCCGAGTCTACTTCCGAGCGGAGGTACACCCCTCTCCTTGCACCTCGAGCAAAAATCCTCATGGAAATCGAGGGCGAGCGCTACCTCCGCCGACCTCCACCTCAGAACCCGAGAGCCGCCCGAGACAAATCAAAGTACTGCCAGTTCCACCGCGAGCACGGACACGACACGGAGGAGTGCCGCAATTTGAAGCGGGAGATTGAGGAGCTGATCGGGAGGGGTTACCTCAGGAAGTTCGTCAAGAACGAGGCCCCCTCCGAGAAGCAGTCGCTCGCGGCCTTACCGCCTGTCCCTGCGATCGACAACCGGCCAACAGAGAAGCCCGTGGGCATGATCTCGCGCGGGTCCGGCCGAGCAGAGAAGAGAGCCCGGGAAGTCCCGGAGAATGTAATCCCTCCCAAGGGAGGGGAGTCTAATGACAATGTAAACAATGATGCCGTGGTGGTCGAGATGACCATCGCGAAGCATCCTGTACATCGAATCATGGTGGATAGTGGAAGCTCGGCCGACGTACTTTTTTACGATGCTTTCTCTCGGATGAATTTGTCTCCCGACCAGCTAAAGCCAGTGCACATCCCACTGGTAGGTTTTATAGGGGACTCCGTGGGAGTCGAAGGGGAAATCACTCTCCCGGTCACCGCCGGATCCCCACCTCGGCAGGCGACCATCATGGCGACATTCACTGTCGTCAAGCTTCCTTCGCCTTACAACGCCATTCTCGGGCGTCCCGGGCTCAACCAACTAGACGCCACCATCTCCACGAGGAGGCTGCTGGTGCAGTTCCCCACGCCCTTCGGGCTCGGGGAAATGAAGGGGACGATTCAGCCGGTCCCGTTCTGCCTACAGACAATCCCAGGCACCAGGAGCGCAGAGCTCGCCCACGATATCGAGGATCTCGACCTGAGAGAGAAGGAACCCAGGGGAGGGCCCGTAGAGCGCCTGCTACCCTTTTCCCTTGGTTCGGACCCCCTGAAGACGGTGCAAGTCGGGGCCCAGCTCCCCGAGGAGGAGCGAACCCGCCTGCTGGAGTTCCTCCGTGCCAACGCCGATGTGTTCGCCTGGTCGGCGGCCGACATGCCGGGTATCCCGCCCGAGATTATCATGCACAGCCTGAACGTGGACCCAGGTTGCCGCCCGGTCCGCCAGAAGAAGAGAAGCTTTGCCATGGAGAGGCAGAAGGCGATCAACGAGGAGGTAGAAAAGCTCCTCGCCGCCGGTTTCGTCCGAGAAGTCCAATACCCCAGCTGGTTAGCAAACGTGGTCATGGTAAAGAAGAGTAGTGGTAAGTGGAGGATCTGTGTGGACTACACCGACCTCAATCGAGCTTGCCCGAAGGATAGCTTCCCTCTGCCGAAGATCGACCAGCTGGTCGACACCACCTCGGGGCATCGTCTCCTGTCATTCATGGACGCCTTTTCCGGATACAACCAGATCCGGATGAATCCGGAGGACGAAGAGCGCACTGCCTTCATAACTGACCGCGGGACTTTCTGTTACAGGATGATGCCTTTCGGCCTCAAGAACGCGGGGGCGACGTACCAACGTCTGGTCAATAAAGTCTTCAAAGACCAGATAGGCCGCATCATGCAGGTATACGTGGACGACATGCTAGTAATGAGCAAACTTGACTCGGACCACGTGGCCGACCTGACGGAGACGTTCGGCAACCTCCGGCGCCACCAGATGAAGCTGAACCCGGCGAAGTGCGCCTTCGGGGTCTCCGCCGGAAAGTTCCTAGGATTCATGGTGACCCAAAGAGGAATCGAGGCCAACCCAGAGAAGGTCCAGGCCATCCTGGACATGGAGCAGCCAGCCTCCAAGAAGCAAGTGCAGCAACTGACCGGCCGGGTTGCGGCCCTTAGCCGTTTTATTTCCAGGTCGGCGGATCGCTGCCGTCCCTTCTTCAAGGTGCTGAGGAAGATGAATGGTTTTGCCTGGACCGAGGAGTGCCAGCAGGCCTTCGAGGAGTTGAAGAAGACGCTCGCATCGCCACCTTTGCTGTCCAGGCCCGAGGAGGGGGAGGAGCTTACCCTCTACTTGGCCGTTACCCCGGAGGCCGTCAGCTCTGTCCTGGTCCGAACCGACGACCACGGGATCCAGCGGCCGGTGTACTATACCAGCAAACTCCTCCGGGACGCGGAGCTCAGGTATTCCCGGCCCGAGAAACTCGTTTTTGCGCTAATAGTGTCTGCCCAGCGTCTCAGGCCCTATTTCCAAGCGCATCCCATCGCCGTCTTGACGGATCAACCGCTGAAAGCGGTACTCAGCCGACCCGATACCTCGGGGCGATTGGCCAAGTGGGCACTGAAACTCAGCGAGTTCGACATTACGTACCGACCGAGGTCGGCAATGAAGGCACAGGTGCTGGCCGATTTCTTGGTCGAGTGCGCAGGTTTGGGCAAGGAGCCCGAGGAGGACCCCCCGGCCCGGCCAATGGAGGTCGGCACCGACGAGCCGGAGAGGACGCCTGGATCCTCCATGTAGACGGAGCCTCAAACTCCGGCGGGAGCGGAGCTGGGCTCATCCTTGCCAACGGCGACGGAGTCGTCGCCGAGTGCGCGCTCCGTTTCCAGTTCCCCGCGACAAATAACCAAGCGGAATACGAGGCACTTCTCGCCGGACTGAGAGTCTCCCGCGAGCTGGGCGTGACCAACCTCAGAGCCTTCACTGACTCCCAGCTCGTGGCGGGGCAGGTGTCCGGGGAGTACGTCGCTCACGACCCCCAGATGGCGAAGTATTTGGAGCTCGTCAAGGCGGGCGCGTCCAAGTTCCGGCGCTTCAACATCTTCCATATCCCCCGCGGGGAGAACGCCCGCGCGGATGCCCTCTCTCGGCTGGCGACCCTGCCGGACACGATGCTGGGACGCGCTCATGTGGAGCGACTCGAAGTCCCAAGCCTCGAAGTACCGGTGGAGGTCCATCAGGTCAGCCAGGAGCCCGACTGGATGGACAAGTACGCTGCGTACATCACCAGCGGCACCCTGCCGGAAGACCGAGACGCGGCTCGCCTCATCAGGAAGAAGGCCGTGCGGTTTGTCCTGATGGACGGGCAGCTGTATCGAAGGTCCTACTCTTATCCCCTCCTCAAGTGCATTGGACCCACAGAAGCCAAGCTTGTGCTCCAGGAGATTCACGAAGGCATCTGTGGGAACCACGTGGGGGGCAGGGCATTGGCGTACAAGGCCCTTCGTCAAGGATACTTCTGGGAGACGATGAAGGAGGACGCCGCCGACTTCGTGAAGAAATGCGACCGGTGCCAGCGTCACGCCACGGTACAGCGGCAACCCTCCAACCCGATCTCTCATCTCTCAGCCCCCTGGCCGTTCGCCCAGTGGGGGATGGACCTCCTGGGCCCATTCCCGCTGGTGTCCGGCCAGCGGAAGTTCTTGATAGTGGCTATCGACTACTTCACAAAGTGGGTCGAGGCCGAACCCTTGGCAAGAATCACCGAGGCAAACGTCGCCAAGTTCTTCTGGAAGTCCATCGTCTGCCGCTTCGGCCTCCCCCACACCGTGGTCACCGACAACGGACGCCAGTTCGACTGTCGGAGTTCAAGATTTCTGCAACGACCTCGGCATCAAGCATCGCTTCACTTCAGTGGCGCACCCCCAGACCAACGGGGAAGCCGAGGTCACGAACAGGACCATTCTTCAGGGCCTCCGCACGCGGCTAGACCAAGCCAAGGGCAGGTGGGCCGACGAGCTTCCCAGCGTTCTTTGGGCATACCACACCACCCCAAGGATGGCTACTGACGAAACTCCATTCAACCTCGTCTTCGGGGCCGAAGCAGTCATCCCGATCGAGCTCAGCATACCCACGCTGCGCGTGGAGCAATACGACGAGACAGAAAACCCGGCCAGGATGATGCTCAACCTAGACCTCCTCGAAGAAACGAGGGACAAGGCCCGAATCCGAATGGCGGCATACCGACAACGTGTAGCCAGATATTACAACTCCCGAGTACGGCCGAAGGTTTTTCGTCCCGGGGACTTGGTCCTCCGGCGCGCAGAAGCCTCCCAGCCACGGGAATGCGGCAAGCTTTCACCCAACTGGGAAGGCCCTTATCGGGTGCAGAAGCCCTCCCTCACGGAGCATGTTACTTGGAAGAATTGGGAGGTGCCAGGTTCCCCCGGACATGGAACCCCTCGAACCTGAGAATGTACTACCAGTGATGTAAGGCTCCCAGTTTCTGTAACAAAGCTTCTCCACTTTAAACACTCTTCTCTAACTTCAACAAGAAGGCCTGCGGCATCGAGCTCAGTCCGGAAGATCCTGGGCTTCGGCCTGTAAGGTGGCGTCGAACCCAGTTCGACCACGCAAGCCGGAGCACAGCTCAGCAAGCCGCGCAAGGTTTGAGAAAGCCTGCGGCATCGAGCTCAGTCCGGAAGATCCTGGGCTTCGGCCTGGAAGGTGGCGTCGAACCCAGTTCGCCCACGCAAGCCGGAGCACAGCTCAGCAAGCCGCACAAGGTTTGAGAAGGCCTGCGGCATCGAGCTCAGTCCGGAAGATCCTGGGCTTCGGCCTGGAAGGTGGCGTCGAACCCAGTTCGACCACGCAAGCCCGGAGCACAGCTCAGCAAGCCGCGCAAGGTTTGAGAAAGCCTGCGGCATCGAGCTCAGTCCGGAAGATCCTGGGCTTCGGCCTGGAAGGTGACGTCGAACCCAGTTCGCCCACGCAAGCCCGGAGCACAGCTCAGCAAGCCGCGCAAGGTTTGAGAAAGCCTGCGGCATCGAGCTCAGTCCGGAAGATCCTGGGCTTCGGCCTGGAAGGTGGCGTCGAACCCAGTTCGTCCACGCAAGCCCGGAGCACAGCTCAGCAAGCCGCGCAAGGTTTGAGAAAGCCTGCGGCATCGAGCTCAGTCCGGAAGATCCTGGGCTTCGGCCTGGAAGGTGGCACCGAACCTAGTTCGCCCGTGCAAGCCGAAGCACAGCTCAGCAAGCCGCGCAAGGTTTTGAGAAAGCCTGCGGCATCGAGCTCAGTCCGAAGATCCCGGGTTTCGGCCCGGAAGATGGTGCAGAAACTGTGTTGTCCGCGCAAGCATGAAGGCAGCCCAAAGTCGACCTGCTCAGGGTTTGCCCTGCCGCGACATGACTCTGCAGACCCCGTCCTTCGATTTAGTATAGAAGGACCAGGCCTGCAGTTATCTCAGGTGTCCCAGACCGACATCTCAGAAACAAAAGAAGAAAAAAGAAAAGGCAAAATGATGAACGAGTTTTGGTAAAGCTGTGTCTTCATTAAACGAAGTCTTTCAGTACAAACTGGGAGCCCCGACAGGCCGGGACTCCCAAAAGAAGAAAAAGAAAGGAAAACAAAACTACAGAGCAACGATCACTGGGGCGCAGGGTCGGTGCCGTCCGCCGGAGGCGCGGGCGCCACTTCTTCGATTTCCACGACGACCGGCTCCGGGGCTGTGCCGGGACCGCGGCATCGCGGTCGGAGGTGCTACAGGTGTCGCCTGAGGTGTCGCCTGGGTCGCGCCGGGGACCCTGCTCTCGCTCCCCGGCTTCCTGCCGCCGACGACGACCCCACTCAAGTCCAGCTGGGGGAAGAAGGCCCCCACCTTCTCCCGGCACATCCGGAACCCCTTCAGGAAGGAGTCCACGGCGGCCTCCCGGACTTCCGACGTGAACTCGTCGGAGGCCCGGAACTTGGGGACGGCCTCCTGCGCTTCCCGCTTCGCCGCCTCCAGGAGCCCGTTGATGTAGGAGCTCCGGTCCTTCGCCGCGGCCACCTCTCGCCGGGCCTCATCCAGTTGGCGCTCCAAAAACAGGGAATGGGCCTGCAGGCGGGCCTTCTCCGCCGCATCATCCTCAGTCCGGCGCTGGTTGGAGGTCCGCTCCTCCGCCAAGGAGGCCTCCAATTCTTTGTTCCGCTCCTCGGAACGTGTCAGGTCGGACTGGAGGGCCTGCTTCTCAGCTCGCAGCTCGGCCCCCTTGTCCATCAGGTCCTTCACATCGGCCGCGAGTTTGCCAAGCTTTAGCTCCCGATCGGAGTCCCGCTTGGCGTTCCCTACGAGGTAATTCCTCAGTAGGAGGACGTCGTTCCCGATCTGCAGAGGTAAAAACAGCGCATGTCAGTATCAAGGCAGAAGGCCTCGGATTGGAAGTAAAGAAGAAGGGAAAGCTCAGACTTACGTAAAAAGCTGGGGCAGGATGCCGAGCAGCGCGTCCGCATAGTCCGGCGCCCCGAGCTCGGCGGTCCCGGGCGGTGGAAGCATACTCCATCACCCTCTCCGCCAGTCCTCGGTCGAGGATGACCGAGTCTCGGTGCGAGATCTCCGGCGCTGGACCCTTCGGGCCGACCCCCGCGGCAGCTGCCCCCTCGGTCGGAGCCGCAACCGACGGGCCGGCGGTCGCCACTGGCGGTGCCGTCGGGCTGGTGGCAGGAACGGGCCCGGCGATGGGCAGAGCAGCGGGCGCCGGAGCTCTCTCTGCAACGCCGCCAGGCCGCGGGGCCGAAGTGCCAGGGGCGCCGCCCTGAGGAGGCCTGGGGGGGAAACGGCAGCAGCTGGGCCGGGCACGGTCGCCGCCACGACCTCCCGGCTCGTCTCTGTGCGAGCCCTCTTCGCTACGGGCTCATCCACGTCGACGACCTCCCGCTGAGCCGCTCCCTCCAGGAGGTTCTCCAGAGAAAATTTCATCCCTGCAAAATGAAGAAAGCAGAAGGTCAGATAGTTCGATCTTAAAGAGAGAGGGGGGGGCAGAAATTAATGCGGGGCCAAATCTCACCGGTCTCACGGATGGGACTGATGCCGGCCTCAAAAAGATTCTGCTCAGAGAGCAGAACCTCGAGCGCCGGGACCACGTCACTCAGGAGCTGGGTGTATGACTCCTGGTCCGCAGACTCGACTCGGGAATTCCGGTTCGGCGACCGGTCCGGTTCGCTCCAGGCCCAGTCGACGTCGTCAACCGAGGCAAAGAAAAACCGGCTCTTCCATCCCTTGACCGAGGAAGGGAGGTCGAACCGGAGACACCTAGGCCGGGGCGAAATGTACCACCAGCCGTCATCGGTGGAACACTTCTTCAGGGTGAACAGGGCCCTGAAGAGAGAAAAACGGGCAACAAACCCGTGGAAATGGCAGAAGACGATGAAGGAGAAGATGACCCGGATGGCATTAGGAGCCAGCTGGGCCGGGACGAGCCGAAAATGGCTGAGGAAGGAAAGAAAGAAAGGGTGCAGAGGAAAACGAAGACCCCCGAGGAGGAAGTCTTCGTAGAAGGCAATGCGACCGGGGCCACTCATGGTGACACGCTCCCCGGACCGCGGAGCAAACAGACGGACAGATCCCGGGATGCCTATAGGCATCCCGGAGCAGAGAAAGATCGCCTTCGGTCATGGTAGAAGCATGACCGGAGGGACCGGCGGGAAGAGGTGGCGGAGCCGGAAGAGAAATTAAGGCGGGGAGTGAACGGAGGGGCACGGCAGGCGCAACGGAGGGGACCGGATCCCCTGGGATGCCAAAGTGACACCCCCGGGTTGCAAGCGCCGGCGGACCTCCTCTGGAATTACCTCCTCATCCGAGGAGGAAGAAGATGGAGTCCTCGGCCGGGATGGACCGGCTCGTCCGGGTTAGAAGAGACATGGCGACGGCGCGCCATGGAGAAGGAAAGGACAAAGAAACTGAATAAGAAATGAGAGAGAAGGAGGGGGGCTAGAGAAGGAGAAGAAGACACTCACCCAAAAATGCACAGACGGGCGCGAGCAGCAGAAGTTGTTAGCCTGCAGCAAACCGTCCACGAAGCAAGGGAAAAGGCCTCGTTCTGGAAAGTCCCCTCCCTTTCAAACTCAGCCGGCAGCAGCCGTACCCATCATTCCGCCTCAGACCACTGGATGGTCGCCACGTGGGCACACGCCCGACACCGACGCCTCGTTAGCAGAGTAACGGCCTCTGCCCCGAAGCGACGCATTGATTACGGGCAAGTGGACGACGCGTGGCGACCCCCCATAGGTCTTCAGCCGCATCGAGCCACGACGAATGGAGATCGTGCCAATTATGATGCAAGATCTTCGCCTCCCCATGTCATGTCTGCAATTAATCCCGACGTTCCGTTTTACGATGCCCCGATGGAACGGCGGGCTGGGGGGCAACTGTTACAGCCGTGACAGTGACGTGGCCAGGCTCAGGTATCGCCGAATGCGAGCGAGCCACGTGTGAGTTTCCCTGCCAGAATCAGCGCCACGTCCTCAAAGCTAGGGTCGGCAAGACCGCACCGCCCGACGACTATCTGAAGCAAACAGCTCCCGCCGAGGTCGAGTTCGGCGCGGAGTTCCCCCACCGACTCATCTGCGCCCGGGCTCGGAGGAGTCCGCCCCGAGTAAGGTCGGCCGAGGTCGGCTGACCCTCCGCCTTGCGCCAGGTGGCCACCCGGAGACGGGTCCACCTCGGCCGAAGCCAGGCGATCTTCTGCCACCTCGCCAGGTGTCCACCCAGGAGGGGTCCACCTAGGCCGAGGTCGGCTGACCCTCCGCCTTGTGCCAGGTGGCCACCCGGAGACGGGTCCACCTCGGCCGAAGCCAGGCGATCTTCTGCCACCTCGCCAGGTGTCCACCCAGGAGGGGTCCACCTAGGCCGAGGTCGGCTGACCCTCCGCCTTGCGCCAGGTGGCCACCCGGAGACGGGTCCACCTCGGCCGAAGCCAGGCGATCTTCTGCCACCTCGCCAGGTGTCCACCCAGGAGGGGTCCACCTAGGCCGAGGTCGGCTGACCCTCCGCCTTGCGCCAGGTGGCCACCCGGAGATGGGTCCACCTCGGCCGAAGCCAGGCGATCTTCTGCCACCTCGCCAGGTGTCCACCCAGGAGGGGTCCACCTAGGTCGAGGTCGGCTGACCCCCCGCCTTGCGCCAGGTGGCCACCCGGAGACGGGTCCACCTCGGCCGAAGCCAGGCGACCTCCTGCCACCTCGCCAGGTGTCCACCCAGGAGGGGTCCACCTAAGCCGAGGTCGGCCGATCCCTCGCCTCTCGCTAGTTGGCCCCCGGAGACAGGTCCAACTCAGCCGAGGTCAGACCGCTCGTACGGAGAGGCCCCCGGGGAAAGCGACAGGTCCCGAGGCCATCCCTCGGGCCGCACCGACCCCAGACGGCATCCCGTACGGAGGGCGGCGGCACGCGGAACGTCACTTACATTGACCCGACAGGTCCCGCAGTCGAGAGACCCGATCATGACGGAACAGGCCCGTAAACGGATGGCGCCCACGCTCGGGGAAAAGAGCACTCTCACGGAGCCCGAAGCCTGACGACTGGCCGCTCTGCCAGCGCCGCCCCCCTCCTTTTCTCTTCTATCCTTGCCTTCTCCTTGCTGGGCCCGGTGGACGAGGTCGGAAAGCCGCCTGGCCTCCTTCACCAAAAAGGGAAAAGAAAGGAAGACATGGGAGAGGAGTTTTCGAGGAGGAAAAGGACAAGCGCACGACGGAGGGAGATAAAGAGGGAAGAATCTGGAGACTGCAAGGTAAGCCAACTAGCCTGGGGACAAGGAGGAAGCACCGGCACAAGGCCTCGCTCCGAAAAAGAAACCAGAGATCCCGAGAGGGGAATACTGGACGTGAGCTCGGCAAGCAGGCCCAGCCGAGATTCCGGTCCCCAGCGCGTTCCCTTCACCAGTTAACTCTCCAAATCTGGGACCCTTTAGAGGGCCTAGGAGGGAGAGTCTGTTCCTTCTTGTCGTCTACTGACTTGACCGTCGGAGCCCCCTCGCCGGAATCCCGGCCAGGGTCCTCTAACCCCTTTGTCGCAGGTTCTCCGCAGGAAGGGAGGCTCCCTCGCCAGGCGGTCAGGAAGGATCGGCTGATCCACGGCACGGGCGCGACGACGAGAACGGCAACAATCGTGATAATCCATGGTACCATCGAATGGATCGCCATGTATAATATAGTCATGACGACTCATCCATAACTGTATATAATCCCGATGAACGGTAGACCAATCCTGATCAGATCGTCCTCTCATATCAATACGATGTAGTGCAGACAATGTATCAAACTGATCTGGCACGACCTGTCGCATCCCGAACTGGCGCATCACTCTATCGGGTAAATGCCACTCTACTATATAAAAACATACTAGTGGCACTCTACTACACCAGATCTCCTGACCCTGTAGACAGTAGTCTGGTAATTGTGCAATCATTGCGGCGGTATATGGCTGCCATATGACATGTTTATAAATAATTTAAAGTATAATTTATTAAACAAGAATAAATTAAACAAGACAATCATTATCAAAAATTTAATATTTATTACCTCATCGGGTCGCAGTCGATCAAGTAAATAACGATACGAAGAGACCACATGCATAGGTACCTGTGTGACAGAAAAAAGATCTCTCCATCTATAAAATAAATTAATTAAATTAATTAATTAAAATAATATATATCATACATGGCATAAAAATATTATGTAAATTCTAAACTCACCTCATCCCTTATGGTCCCTGTGGTAAACCGGCTCCATCATCATCAAAATCGATCATCGGATCTGGAGCCTGTCGAAGTAATCTGTGAGGTGCAATAATCGGAATTCTAGCCCATGCCCATAACTGTAGTAGCAACAGCGGACCAGCAATATCAGTAACATCTCTGTGGCTCGTCCTGCACATCTCTCTATACAACCAAGCGAGTCCAGCGCTACCCCAACTATACTGTCCGGCCGTCTCGAAATCCGCTAATAAAGGTAGAAATAATAGATGCATGTTGTTCCCAGATTTATCCATAAAAAGGCACCCACCCATCAACTGTAAAATATATGCTCGAGCATAGCACTGAATGGCTGCCTCATCCGCATCGAATGCTAAATCCTGGAAGTGCTCGGTAAGCCAGACCAAGCTCAGTCGAGATCCATGCAATCTATCATCCGGTGGGACTACCCCTAATAACTCAAGACAAAGCTGCCTCCAGTCTACCCGTGTACTACCCGTCACTGGTAGACCATCTACTGGCAACCTAGCTGAACAGCAACATCCTGTAGGGTGATGGTCGCCTCTCCATGCGAAAAATGAAAAGTATGTGTCTCCGGACGCCACCGCTCGACGAGAGCAGTGATCAAATGCCAGTCCAATATAATAAATCCAACACGTGCTAGACCGTAAAATCTGGACTGCATCAGCAATGGCAAAATACGACGATCGAGCGGTATCGATCTGCGCATAACCATCTCTCGACGTCGACAGTGCAAAACAACATCCTGTCCCTCCCAGACCAAAGATGATCTATGTGAAAGCTGACCGTGTAGTACACTACTATCAGAAGGACCAGGATCCATAACTGCGATAACTCAAAGAAAATCAATCACAAAGCCCATTTAATGCATAGTAAGGACATCAATCCATATACAAGCTATAAACATCAGACAATAAAACATAGCCATATATTACAATCCATCAAATAAAATACAAAGCAATCACAAGATTAGCCTAATACATTACAATCCATATATTAAAACATTTGTAAAATATGACTGATATAATTTAACTAATCTGCTTGTAGAAGCCTTGGACATGACCGCCTATCATGTCCTTCTTCTTTACAGATTGTATACTTGCATTTGTTGCCGGCTTCTCTTATATCCATATCATTTCTGATCCTCGTGGATCGTGGCCTACCTTTCTGTCGTAGCCTATTTGCATCAGGTATAATGATACCGTGTTCATTTTGCTGGGGCCAATATTCTTCATGAGGAATTGGTTGAAATTGTGGCATATAAGTTCGATGATAATCGTGTAATGTATAGTACCGATCAATGTATATTTTAAAATCAATGGCAACATGTGCACAAGCAGCCATGACGTGAGAACAAGGTAAATGAAAACATTGCCACTTCTGACATGTACATGTCCGCTGAGAAAAATGAACAACCTACAGCATCAAAAATCATAATTCAGCATATACACAACGTAATAACATATTTTCAATGATACATAAAGATCGTAAATACCTGTGTATTATCACCCTTGTTCATGTTCGGTCCACGTCTAGCAGTTTGGACTTGGAACAAGCCAGTTGCTCTATCAAATCGGGTAATGGTATGCGATGTCGCTTTGGCTTGGTTGGAGATGACATGTCCCGTAACAAAAGGAGTAAACCTTTCATTTCTGTCCATTGCCTCTATTGCTTGGACACGTCGGCCTTCAAAATATGACACAAGGAGAAAGAAAGTCAACTGTACCAATGCTGTTATGAGAAGAAATCGAGCATTTTTCAGAACTCCATTGAAACACTCGGATATATTAGTTGTCATCATCCCATACCGTCGTCCGTCATCATGTGAACGTGTCCATTTTGCTAAAGGAATTTCATTCAACCACTGAACAGCTTCTGAGTTAAATTTCTCAATATTTCTCATGTATTTATGAAATTTTCTAGGCTACGTTTGCATTCCAGCTCTTTTCACCACATCTCTTAGTTTGGGATCACGGAATCTTGAATTGAAGTTACTTGCCACGTGACGCAGGCAATATACATGATAAGCATGCGGTGGCTGCCAACCCAGATACTCATTCTGTACTGCAGCAAGTATACCAGCATGTCTATCAGAAATTAGACAAATTTCCTGACGTGTTGTAACAAAATTTCTGATACAAGCTAAAAACCAACCCCAGGTGTCCGCTGACTCTTCATCAACAATACCAAATGCAAGTGGAAAGATCTGATTATTTCCATCAATAGCAGTTGCAATCAACAATTTCTCCTTATACTTTCCATACATGAAAATAGCATCGATACTTATGACCGGACGACAGTGCTTAAATCCTTCAATCGAGGGTGCAAAGGCCCAAAATACACGATCAAACTGGGCACAATTCGGTATACCAGTTGGAGTGCTGATAAATTTAACCCAGGTACCCGGATTAAATGTTTGTACAGCATGCAACCATTTCGGAAGCAATGATATGACATATCCCAATCTCCAAACAGCATCGCTATCGCCTTCTGTTTGGCATCCCATAATTTTCTATAACTTGGTGTATAGTTGTATTTGTTCTTTATGACTGCACCAAGTCCAGCAATAGCAATGGTAGGAATTTCTTTAACCAGGTCCCGAATTTTATTAGCAATTAAAGTGGAGTCCAAACCAGAATGATCTTGAGACATCATTGCAGATAGGCATGTATGAGGACCGGTATATCGTGAGATCTCAAAAAAATTATGCCGTTTAATATCTCTCAGCATCCACTGACAACCAGAATCTTTGCTCTTACATTTGACATGCCATAGATTTGGATTTGATTCAATAACTTTGAATTCATGATGTCTTTCAACAGAATATTGTTTTACTGCAGTCTGCAATTCTACCTTATCTATAAAGCGGAGTCCTTTACGTAACTCCTCATTCCTTTGCCATATAACATGTTGTTCCTGCATTGAATAATACATTGACATATTTGCATCATTCCAATCAATCTGGGTAAATATTCTAGATGGAGCTTCAAATGTAGAATAATTTGGAACAGTGGTATCATCCGGACTTCGTACTGGATGTGAAGTACCGGCCTCATCACCTTTGTCAGCCAAGTCATGTTCACTTTCATCATCATTCTCACTAAAAAGTTGATTATCGACATGCACCCTGTCATCAGCAACTGTATATATTGATGCTTCTCTAATATTACTTTCCGGTACAGTACTGTCCACCGTACGTAACGGATCTACAGTAAAAACTGAGCCAATATTTTCTACTTCATTATCTGCAATATTCGGAGTACTATATGATAGAACCTGTTCAGTTACACTGTGGGGTGCTATATTTCGAACAGCTTCTTCGTAATCATCCTGCTCGCAATCAGGTTCAGGAGCTTCAATGGTTTGGATATCTATATATAACTCTGCACCCGATATACATGAATGTGAACCGATAGTTGAAAACATCATCTCCATGTCTTCATCATCGGTTAATGGAACAGGTTCGTACTTTACAAATATCGGCTGGATAACTTATGGATATCTATAGATAATCAAAACTTTTTTTCCAGTTCTATCAATACGGAGAACTCTACATATTTTGTTCTCTAACTCTTGAAATGTCATATCAGAACTGATTCTAATTGCCTTTTTTGGTCACTGATTGTACTCAATTCCATTTGATCCATTAATCATAGAACCACCCATATAACATAATGCTGTGATTCTTTCTCCCATTATATCCTACATGTTTAATTAACAAAATATATTTAGAAATAACTTTCTCATATATTGATATCATTAACAAACTAATTAATTACATAATTAATATGACAATAAAATTCAAAACATAATTATTTATCTATCATGATGAATGCATCCTATCATCAACTACTAGGTAAAGGCTCTATCCCATTCAGGAATTGCATTAATTTTATGGGTCAACTTATAGTAATCAAACGGTATGTAATGAAGACCAAATAAAATTTTGGCAGCATTTTCTCTTAGTTCTCCACATACAAATATTTATGTATGCGAAGAACAAAAGGAAAATGATGATCAAAATTTCATTCGGCCTTCATTGCACATCGTTTGATTACTATAAATTGACCTGTAAAATTATTTGCAATTCCCAAACTGTCCAAATTGGACAATCAATTGATCAATATGCATAATTCTCAGATCTGTACAAGTATAAAAACATGTACGGATACTACAGAATATGCATATCAAGCAATTGACGGGTCTACAGTTCAATGAAATACAAATTTTATAAAAATATATATAGAAATTCATCATAATTAATCATTTAAATATAATTACAATTACATTATAATTACATCACTGATATCAATATGTACACAATACATGTTATAAAAATTCATGCTACACATTTATTTAATAAAAAAACTACAAATACGTAAACTTCAAATTTTATTCATAACTAAATATTACTAAATAAAAATTTTATTCAGATTTTTAATAAAAATTTTTTAGTATATCATTATTTTTTTACATTAATTAAACCATTAATTAATTTTTGCAATATAATACTAAATTTTTAAATTTTAATAATTGGAACTACATATTATTTAATTAATCATTATAAATATATATCATTTTTTTAATTCATGAAATAATAAATATTTTTTTAAATTTTAATAAATTTTTTAGACTCGCCATCGAAAGGATCCCAGGAGCCAACCGGAGCCATCGACAGGATCCCAGGAGCCGACCGGGGCCATGAAGAGGGGCAATGCGCGGACGGTGAGGCACCCGCCAGTCCGCGAAGCCCCCAGGTCAGCCACCATGGGGTGGGACTCTACACGGGAGTCGGTCGATCGGGTGCCCGAAGCCGGTCCGACCCGGGACAAGCCGAACGGGCGTAACAGATCTCGATCATCACCTTATAGCCTTTTTATTTTGAATTGAGAATACACAAGAATAGGTGATCTAATAGGTGATAAAGCAATTGTACCTAAACCCTTTATAATGGCCTTGTAAATAATCCTAACAAGTTATGTCTAGGAATTAAAATGTAAATTAACTAAACATCCCTCGCAGAATAATAAGCATATAGCTTATCTTTGATGTTAAAAATGATGAATTCAAGATATTATCAAGAAAAATAATCCAAATGTGATCAATAGATCTCATTGTACAAAATGATACTCTATTATCTTTATTCCAGGATTAGTCCCACCAATCTAATAAAAATCCTCCTACCATGATGCAAATCATAAATATATCTTACTTGCACCATCCCGTAACATAAGTGAAAGGTCTAGTCTATTAACTAGTTTGGCATATACCTGAATGGAAAATAAATTCCATCTCTTAAGCAAATATTAATGGAAATGAGAGATAATGCTCATCAACTTTCAAATTAAGCAAAGATGTAGCTAGTCTAGATTGATTCTTAATTTTCAATCCAAATAATTATCCAATCCAAATTAAAATTAAGGGAACATGCCTAGATTAGTCCTTTTAGCCTAATACTAACTCAACAGATAGCTGAAATTGTAAAATATCTAATATAATTATTTCTAACCTTGTGACAGGTTTCATGGTAATCTGGTCATCATAGACCTAACCAAGTTGTATCGAATAATTTATTTGTAGTGAATTACATGTTCAAAATTAAACATGATATAATCTAGTATAAGCAATTATGAGACATAATTGTAACTTGTAATTTAAAAATCCTAATAACAATTATAAAATATAAATTTAACTTGGCAAAAAAATCAAATTACAATACAACAAAGATACTACTCTCTCTAAAGCAAAAATTATATTTTATCATAAAAATAAAAATAAAAATTATTAAATAATAAAGTCAAAAAAAAATTATCATAAAAATTCAAAACATAACATTTAATTACTCAAATATGTAATAAAAAATTTAATTCAAATTTAAATTAATATATACAAAATTTAATTTAAACAATCAAATATTTATAAATTTAAAAAAAAAAATTACCTTGAATCCGGATAATGAAATATGAAAGAACAAGATCTAGATCATCCAACAAAAAGCCAATAATCAGATCTACACAAAAAAAAAATATTAATCAAAATAAAATTTAAATACTAAAAAAATAAAAAAAAATAAAAAAAAAACTTACTGGAATGGATGACCAAGAGTAATCTTCAATATAAGGTCCCCACAAGAAGATAATACAAAATTTATTATAAGATCGGACGGGAGAGGTGATGGACCACCGGAAGAAAAAAAAAACTGGTGGAAGAACAGCGAAAAAAAAAAAAAAGGGGAAGAACATATATAGCGGCTGCCTGAGTTCGTCTTTTCGAACGACGAATTCTCAGGCGAATTCGTCATTTGGAAAGACGAATTCATATCCCTCTTTCCACCGCCCCGGTTTCGAAGCCACGTGTCGATCGGTAAAACCTCCAGATCGACACGTGTCAAAGCAGGGGCAGGCGTCCAGGCTTAAACTCGGCTTTTGAAAAGATGAATTTGAATTCGTCTTTTCAAAAGCCGAATTCAGAATGAAATTAGGGTAGAATTCGGCTTTTCCAAAGACGAACTCACAACGAAATGAATTCGTCTTTGGAAAAGCCGAATTCTAAAGTGAATTCGTCTTTTCCAAAGACGAATTCAGAACGAAATTTGCGCGCCCATGAATTCGTCTTTAGAAAAGCCGAATTCTAAAGCGAATTCGTCTTTTCCAAAGACGAATTCGGCCACGCAACCCACCAAAATGCCACGTGTCATTTTTTTTTTCTCCGCAGTTTTTGCCACGTGCCACCTAGATCCGTAAATATTTTACGGATTATCTATTTTTATAATTAAGTTTTTTTTTATATTATTTTTAAAAAAAATCCTGTTACAGATGGTCATGTAGTATGTTGCCTGTACCAGTAGCACGTCGTTTGGTACGCTGCATGTCGCCTGTACCAGTAGCATGTCGCCTATATCTGAAACACGCCGTCTGTATCTCTATGCAGGAGGGCTACACAGAAGTCTTATAGGTCTATCCTAGCCTCCTAGGCTTATGGAAGCTCCACAGGCCTATGTCAGGAAGAGAATGTCTCCCCAGACAAAGAAAGTGATTCATTTATATAAGATCTATGAGGGAGATAAGTGAAGGTAAGCCAAGATAATGAACTCCACACTTTCAATTAAGAGTCATCTTCTTTCTTATCACCCTCTGAAAGTGGAGAGTCTCCCAAGCTCTCCACCTTAGCGATTTTCTATTTCCCTCAATCGTCCCACTAACTTGATCGTCGGAGTGTCTTCGTCGAAATCCCCGGCCCGAGGTTTTTCTCTGTCTTGCAGGGTCCCCCTCGAGTAGGCTAGCGAGCCGGACGCAGGATGGAAGAAAAGGATCCGGAGGGAACCCGACACGTCAGACCTGCAGGCCACGATGATCTAGGTGGCAACATATTGGCGCGCTAGGAAGTGGGGCAAATCAAAGCTCCTCAACCAGTGGACAACATGTTGGGAATAATGTCCCAAAGCCAATCATCTAGGCTATAGATGGTTGTGCTAATTTTGTAATTGTATATGAATTTCTTAGGCTCTGTTTGGTTGCGGAATACGGGATCGAATAAGGGGAATAATCCTCTTATTCTCCCAAGCAGCTCCAGATTCGAGGGAGAATAAGGATATCTTATTCCGGTCAAATATTGTTATTCCCTAATTTGTATTCCACGGGTCATCGTGGAATTACGCAATTCATGATTCCGCATTCCAGGGGCAGCTGTGTCTTTTGTTCTTCTCCAGAATGTTCTTTTTTCTCCCCTCCGGAAGCCAGTCAAACCCTTGCCCTCGCCCTCATCTCTCCCTCCGTTCTCCTCCCCGTTCTTCGGGCTTTCCCCTCGGCATTGAAGATTCGTCGAAGTAGCTGTACGTCGCTTGAGGTAAGCTATGTTTTCATCTCTCCCTCCATTCTTCCCTCCGTTCTCCGGGCTTTCCCCTCCGTTCTCCGTTCTCCCATCTCAGTACATGGTGTTTGGAGCATGGTGTTTGGAGGGAGGAAGAGAGGAAAGGGAGAAAAAGAGAAGGTTTTCTTCTTCTTTTTTTTCTCCCTTTTTTGAGTTAGATCTAATCATAGGATCTGGGAGAAGGCATATTGGGTCCTTGACGAGGAGAAGGGGTGGAGAGAAGAGAGAGAAGAAGGCTATGAAGAGAGAGAAAGTGGGAGAGAGGAGAGGAGAGGAGAGGAGAAGAGGATTAGGAAAAAGTTGGGTTGGTTCTTTGTAGCTTCTGTCCCATAAACAGGGCGGCTTCAGCTCACGTTTCCTTCGGAGATTGCAAGGAGGTTGGGTCCGGCGGAGGCTATCGATGGGTGGTATGTTGCAACACCGTTCTCACCCATCTTTGTCACCAATTGACAGGGAGAAACAGAGAGAGAGAGAGAAGCAAGTAAGACCCTTTTTAAGCTAAGAAACAAAGATTAGAAGCGTGCATTAAAATTCTTAGACTGTATTTCTTTTGGGTGAAAGTGGAATATGACAACATTTTTAGTCCTTCTATTATATTTTAATCAGCTAAATAGTAGAAATGTAGGTTATTTATTGGAAATAGATATATTGTAGAGCTACTTTTTTGGATTAACTATTCTACCATGTAGGGTAGTTTTTTTTTAGAATTGAGTTGGTTACAAGTCAAGTTATTTTTAAAGGGCAACTTACTGTACAACTAAATGCAAAGAGAAGAAAAATAACTAATACGAAAATTGCGGCACAGATGAACTCATGGCAGTACATATATCTTTGCTTTGCTTTGTGAAGTATTTTTTTTAAAAAAAAACTAGATTTAGAAAAAAAGATTAAGCCAAAAAAAGAAAAAAGATTTGCCCTTGGTTTGAACATATCCCTTGAATAATAGCACTATTGTGGTCAGCCATATAATTGGCCACCCAGTCAACAATATTATTGACCTTCCTATATATATGCTTAGCCATATAAGTGGTATTCGATGAAAGTCTCCGGTTGTTCATCAGCAAGGAGTTACTAACATCTTACTGTTCTGCTCCTTTATCGATCCATGATATAACTATTACAAGTCCCCTTTTAGAATTATATTGTTAGCTTGTAGAAAAGTAATGATATCAACTAACTTTCTTATGCAACTCTTAACATAGCTATTAGTACTGGTATATTTACAAGCTACTTCATTTATTAGTACCTAAATATTAATAATGTTTAGCAAAAAGTGCAGCTCTATAATGTTCTGTAGTACTTCATATTATTGTATGATACTCATTAATAATGACTCCACTAGGGTTTATGAACTTGTATTTGTACATTTTCTCCTTCTGTTTCTGAGCATTTGGTTGGTTTATGTTACATTATTTGGTGGTTGATATATGTTTTGATAGAAACCATAGTTGGGATGGTATGAGAGAGATATTGTTTTTGGTCTTCCCTATTATTCAAAGTTAACATATTTACATGATGTTCGCTTGTAGTATTTTATCTGACGAATTTTTCTTGGATTAAAGTTACAGTTGTTCCTAAAAATGTCCAAATCATGTGTTAAGAGTGAACAAGATGTGGGAGGTTCCTCACGTCGAAAGGCACCTAATTGGACGGATTCCCTCGACATGATCATGATTGCCTTAATACGGCAGAATATGATGAAGGTAATTGTATAAATAGAACCTTCACAGAGGAAACATGGAAAAAGATGACCTTGTCTTTTAATCAACAAACAAGAAAGAGTTTCACGTACCCCAACCTGAAGAATAGGCTAAAGGTCCTCAAAAAAACCTTCAATCTTTATTTCAACCTGGCTAATCGATCGGGTTGGGGCTGGGATCCTGTACTGAAGGTGCCTACTCCCGGTGATGAACAAATGTGGGAGGAGATCATTGTGGTGAGTGCTTTGTAGCTAATACCATTCTAACCAAGTGTTAAGCATATCAATTTATGTAGTTAACACGTACACCTGTATGATGTATAGGTGAACAAAGCTTATGCCCGCAATAAGGATAAGCCTTTCCCTGCCTATGAAGATCTAGAGATCTTGTTCTCTAGAACCACAGCCACCGGTAGGCGCGGGGCCACATCTGTTTTACTGGAAGGTGTATCGGATAATTCAACGTCCGATGATGAAGGACAGACGGCAAACTTTGATTCCTTGTATATTAGGCAGTCCTCACAAAATACTGACCGCGTATCTGCTGCTTCATTCTACCGTTTGAAAGATTTAGATGAAAGCAGGTCAGATGAAGCACCCAATAGCCCGCCCGCATGTACCTCAACACCCGTAACTGAACCAGTTTCTGAAGGACGACCTTCCTCTTCTAGCAAAAAGAGTAGGAGGTCAAATTTCCAGACCGGTAGGTCATGTCGATCTCAGATTAGTAGTGATGCAAGTGATGCACTAAAAGAGATCGCTGAACAAGGAAGAAGAAGATTGGAAATTGTAAATGAGCTTCTACGTAGGGAGAAGCTTGGTAGGCCAAATGTTTATTCTTTTGCTCAATGCATGGCTAAGTTGGAGAGTTTACTCGGAATTACACTTGAATGCATAATAGGTGCATTCGAAATTTTTAAAAATGAGGACAATCGATGGTTCTTTATGAACTATGATGGGCATGTTTTGGATGTATGGCTTCGGCGACAACTGTCCGAATTTAATCAAGGCCCTAGATCGATGCAAGCTCCTCCTGCATCAAATGTCTGTCCCAAACATTTACACTCTAACTTCCATGCATGATGTCCACAGAGCTGCCCTAAATTATTTTATGAATCCGTCTATGAATCCAAACATTCATTCTACACCACATATGTTTTGTTCGACTTCTATGCAATCAGGAATTCAAGGTGGTACACCATCATTCATGGACCAAGTTTTTAGGGCTAGTACTAGAGGTAGCCCAAGTGCAGCTCAATGTGATCTGAGCTTCGGTCTCAATGGTATTGCATTTCATGTCATACCACTGGAAGTCCTCGATATATTTAGACACAGGCCTATTACCTTGTCGCAATTGGTACCATTGGTCTAAAAGTCTTTTCTCATAGGATCTACCTAGGTACCTATCTCTCAACTTACTTCTCATATCTCTCCAAGTATATATTTCCTCTTTTCTTTGATAACACTCACGCTCAATAGCATACTAATGCGACCTAGCATGTTTGGTGAACTTGGTTTTGGCCAACCTAACTTGTCCTAATTTCGATATGTTAGTGCACTCAAAATACCGATCCATTTGTTCTTCCCACTTAATATATGTCTCTTGTCTTCCATCAAAAGTGGGTGCATAAGGTTCGGTGTTCCTAATGGGTCCCTTTTCTGAGTCAACCAAGTATGGATATAGGCTCCTAGGGTTATGCTCGGGATCACGGTATAAGCTCCTCCTAGGCTCCTGGCATGGGTGAGGTTGGGGCCTATTAAATTTTGGATCAGGGGTCCAATTTTGATGTCTATGTTTCTCAAGTTCCTGGGCTCGGTCTCTAAACTGGGCAAAACTCTCATTCATATCCTGACTCAATTTGGTCATACTTTCAGTAAGAGTTCTAATCATGGCCTCTAAATCAGGTTGGGTTTGACCAGGTTGGTAGGGTACTCCGTTCCGGGTGGACATGATGATGCAAGCAAGCACACCAAATGAGACTCGACTGAAACGACTACGGGCTAACTAGACCTAGAGCCCAAACTAGATGCTCAATCAGAGTGGCAAGCTAGCCTGTAGTAACTCGGGACTCAGCCAGGCAGGTGTAAGGGGAGTGTTAGGTCCCTAATTGCCAATCCTAGACACCAATCAGTGATTGGCCAGGTAAGCGGACCAGCGCACAAGCCCTTCGGGACGTAGTCCCTGAATCACCGTTCTAGACACCGAGTATAAAGCACACACAGAGTAACCAGACAAACTGACTAAACCCTAGGCTGGACCTGACCAGTTGGTGTTCCTAGCCCACTAGGGCAAATTAAGTCTAATAAATTTTAAAATTAGGCTTAGGATCGAATGAATGGGTGGTGGTTTTGGGCTAAGGAGAGGTTATCAACTCCTCCCCTTATCTTAGATGCTCAATTGCCCTTAAGATGAATTAGGAGATGATCACTCAAAAAAAAAATTGAATTGCAGAAACACAGAAACAGAATTGATGTAATTTAACTCTCAGAAATTTCAAAGAAATCAATAAATTACAGTAAAATTATGTAAAATAGTTTCGATTATACTGGTTCCAACAAAATAAAAATCACACAATCTGGAATTACCTACAATGAGAAACAATTCCTGCAATAGGATAGTTACAGACTGAAAATAGGATGCTTCCCCCGTTTACAATTCCTGCTACGAAGTTGTAACCCAGCGGATCCCCTACACGCCCTAGGAACACCCCATGGAATGGGAAGAGGAGGCTTGCACCTCGCTTCGTTCCTAGGACCGGACGTCCTGGGGAGTCTACTTCGAGCAGACAGTAAAAAGAGAGACACTCAAAACATGCAAGCAAGTCAGAAACCCTAGACAGGGCTCTGATACCAAAATTGATGCAGAACGAAAGAGATGATGCGATGCGGAAGTAAATTAAGACTAATTCCTTTTTTTTTTTTATTTTCAGAAGTCGGCTTTGACTCAAATAAAAGTTAAACTAAATTGAAAAAAACTATATAATAACTGAAAGCATAATTCAAAGAAACTAGATTATCAGAGTAGTTCAGAAGTAAAGGATCGCTGGGGGTTGAGAAACTCCCAGACCTAGGGTTTTGCTCTAAACTTTCAACAGGACAGAACTAAAGAGAAGGGAAGGGTTATATACCAGGCAGTGATCTTCACAAAGTTTGGTGGAAGGACTCTCTCGAGCAGATTGTTGGATCCTCGGATTCAGATATCTTCGCAATGGATCCTCCAATACTGGTCCTTTGGTAGAGTTGGCTTCTCCTAAACTCAGAATCTGGGAAAGAAGAAGAACAAGTTAAGGAACCAGATACTCAAAGAAAGGATTTACCAGATAAGAAGAACTTGAAAAATTGATGTTGCTGAAATCCTGATTCTCTTGGATGCTGATCTGAATTCCTCTGGGATTGCTCTGTATTCGAAGTAGCCGATCTGGACATGGATACTGGTGGTCGGCCTCTACTTGAAAGAGAGGGGCCGTGAGATGATGAGATAGATTAGGGCTTGGATGATTGGTGGAATGAAGAAGATGATGGCGGCTAGGGTTTGGAATTGAAGTGGCTAACCTAGGATTTTGGTAGGGTTTTGGGGTTGGAGATCTCACACCTCCTCAAGGTTCCTAGGGAACCCGGATTTACTCCCTCACAGAGCTCAACACCTGAATACAAGTGCGAAAGAGAGAAACACAAAGTTGCTCACACAGAAATTGATTTCATTCGTCATTAAATTCAAGAGTTACATAGAGTTGAATATATAGACATAACAAAGAAATAAAATTTTATATATTTTTCATGTGGGACTAATAGGCTAACCCACACTTTAGGCATCAAATTCTCTTCCCAAGACTCCTTCCATGAGTGGGCAGCCCAAAAACTCCAAGAAAACTTGAAAATCAGCTCCAAATGGCAGGTTATGGGGGTGTCTCCTAGTATCTCTCCATGAATCAAGGATTTTCCCTTCATGGTTTGGCTCATTTGGACACCTCCTAGTCTTGCTCCACAAGTTTAGACTTCCTCCTTTCATGGCTTTGACACTTTTGGAAACTTTTGGGAACATCCTTGAATTCCTCCCCAAGACATGCTCTCTTCCCTTTTATAACTTGGATTTTTATGGAACATTGTGGGGCACCTCCTTGATCCTCTCTTCAAGAAAAATTCTTGCCATCCTGGCTTGGGTTTATCTGGAAAGAAATTGGCTCCTCCTTGGATTGAGGTATCTTGATAGATTTCTCTCCCAAGTGGTGCAAGAAAAAAAAGGAACTTACTTCTTGTGGTGTAGGGACCAAAGACACTGGATGGAGATGTGGCACCTCCTGGACTCTGGCGTGTGGCTGGGAGTGTGGCGCCCACTTGCTTGGGCCTGGAAGAGAAAATGTGGCACCCTGGACCTTGACTTAACTAAAAAAAAAGTGGCACCAACCTGGAGAAGACCTAGACCACTACTAGGACTTGTACTGAGTCAACATGACTCAACAAAATTTAAATTGCAGGGAAATATAGACTCAAGACTAAAATTGAGTTGACCAAGTCAACCCTTATTACAAAACCAGAAAACCCTAATTCTTCGGGCAAGGTCAATCAGAGATCCAGATGGAGCCCTGGAGTCTTCTTCTAAGTCTAGTGCCCGCACTAATGAGCTTCGAGAGGCATAGGCTGAGCCATCTGAGCCAGCTAGTTTTCCTCTCATTGATATTCCATCTACACAGGTAGAGCCTTCGACACCCCTCGAGCGGTGCACGCCGCACCCCGAGAGAAGCGCCCGTACGGTCGGTGACGGCACGCGAAACCTCGCTTACATCGGCCCGACAGGTTTCGCAGTCGAGAGGCGAAGTCCTGACAAAACAGGACCCAGAAGCGGGCGTTGTCGGTGCCTGGGAATGAAAGCGCTCACACTCGGCCCAAGGTCTGGCCGGCGGTCTGGCCGGCGTCCTCCCTCTACTCTTTCCTCGCTAGGCCCGGCAAGCAAGGCGAGGAGGCCGCCGGGTTCTTTGACCAAAAAAGGAAAGGAGAAAGCGAGGGAGGGAAGAAGGTGGAAGCAAAGAGGGGGCCTCCCGAAGGTGGGAACCAAAAGGCAGCGTGATGGGATAAAAGGATGGGAAGAGCGGACAACCAGGTAAGCAAGAAACAGAGGCTGGGAAAGGGAAAAAGCACCGAGAGCAGGATCCAAGATCCCGAAAGGGGATCCTTGGTGCAAGCCCGGTGAAGGAACTCGGCCAGATTTCTACTCTTCCTGAGGCTTTTCTTGCTAAGGACGATCTCTAAGTCTGGGACTCCTTCGGGGGCCCGTCTTGGAGACTCTGTTTCCTCTCGCCGTTTTCTAACTTGACCGTTGGAGCTCCCTCGCCGGGATCCCCGGCCGGGCTTCTGACCTTTGTCTTGAAGGACTGGGAGCCAGGAGACCTCGAGGCGAGATGGTCTAATCAAATCAACTGCTCTAAAGCCATAGGCACGGCGGCGAGATCGGCAACAGATTGGCGCCCAAGAAGGGGGGCAGGACAACACCCCTAGTGTGAGCTAGCTCTCCGTGGAACGAAGCACGCTCCAGCCATGGTGGTCACACACGGGCGCGAAGCATCCACCAGCCGAGTAGGAGAGGTCCCCTCCCCTCAGGGGCCACGCAGCCCGGAGAGGGAGCTTCCCGCTCCCCCTCCTCTTCCGCCACAGCCGACCTCGGTGGACGGATCTTTTGCAGCTGTCATCCAACAGCTGCAAACCCTGACTACAGCAGTTTGGCAGCTACAGCATCAGCAGCGCTCCTTGGCCACGCAGCCCCAGCCAGGGACTCCCGCGGCTCGAGCCGCGGGGCCGCGCGGAAGCATCTCAAATGGATTTATGGACTTACATTCATATTCATGAATTTTGGCTCATATAGACTTACATTCATATTCATGAATTATAATAGTTGAAATTTGAAACTTAACGCTATTTTGCTCAAGATTTTGTCATCATCAAAAAGGAGAAGATTGTTGGCTCCACCCAGTGATTTTGATGAATAACAAAACATTGAGTGTATATTGTATACTAATGTGTATTTCAAGTTATGAGTTTTCAGGAAGAAAGCATCTCAAAATCTCAAAAACTTATGTATCATGGCATGCCGTGGCACGGAGCATTTTTCGCAAATCTGGACATCCTTTTCATGAAAAAAGGGCATCTACATGTTTAATTATTATTTGTTTACGATCCATTTAAGTTTCAAAATATATTTTTTATTTTTGGGCTAATTTGCACTTGAATCTGAGCTTTTCAGTCTCAAGTGTCGACACCTGGGAAGCCAAGTATCGACACTTCAGCATTTGGCATGAACAAAAATTCTTGGCATGCCAAGTGTCGACACCCAGAACTCAAGTGTCGACACCAAGTGTCGACACTTAGGTTTCCAAGTATTGACTCAAGGCCTGAGATTTTTGAAAATACAGAACTTTGCTATTTAACGATTTTTGTGTCAAGTGTCGACACCTGTGCATCAAGTGTCGACACTTGAAAGTTCAAGTATCGACACTTGAACACCTAGAAATCAAGTGTCGACACCTGACAGCCAAGTGTCGACACTTGAAGCCTGACTGCTCTAACGGATCTATTTTTCTGACTTACAGAACTTGCTTTTCAAGCTACAAACGGCTAGATCTGAGGCTCCAATGATCACAAACCATTTTTTGGAAGTTTCTTGGTATATTTAACCTCCACCAACCTCATTCTAAAGGCATTAAAGTGTATTGAAGTTCATTCAAAAGCCAAAAAGCCTATATTCTCTCAAGTACTCCACATCAAAAGTCTTTTATAGTTTGATTCCCTGAAAAAGCCTACAAGCTCATCCTTACATCATTCAAAAAGAGGCATTTTGAAGGATATTCCAAGGAAGAGTCAAGACAAAGCATCGACTTGAGCTTCAAAGATTCCATTTTACTCTTAAGAGAGTTTGTCTTAGTTTTAAAATTGTATATCTATTTTTATCTTGTGATTTGACCTTGCTTTCAAGGGTGTCTTGAGAGAAGGTTGTTGTGGTTTGTTGGTGAGCCAAAGGGATAAAACCAACTAGGGTTAACTTGTGAGCCCGAAGACAAAACAAGTGTTAAGGTTTGTTGGTGAGCCTAGGTGACAAAACCAACTTAGGTTTTGACTTGTGAGCCTTATGAAAAATAAGTCAGCTGTAATCTTGTTTGGATTATAGTGGAATTTCCAAGAGTGGATTGAGGAGTGGATGTAGGTGCTAGGTTTGCACCGAACCACTATAAACCTTGTGTTTGTGTGTGATTGCCCTCTTTCTATCTTGCTCTTTGGTTATTGCTATTCACTTATTGTTTTTCACTGCATTCAATCTTGTGCATTAAATTTATTACTCACAAACACTATTAGACCTTTACATTATTATTTTATTTTTAAAAGACCCAATTCACCATCCCTCTTGGGCTCCATTTCTGGGCAACACTTATGAATAATAAATTTCATGGGATATCGTTGACACTGTCATTGAGTTAATTTAAACAAATTATACGTTTCAGGAAAATATTACCTTGTTGACTCTGGATATGCGAATACCAATAAGTTCTTGGCTCCTTATCAGGGAAATAGGTACCACATGAGTACATTCAACAATCCTCGAACTCGATAATATTCAAACAATCGAGATCTATACAACCATAGACATGCACAATTACGCAATTATGTAGAGAAGGCCTTTGGGATTTTGAAGAAACGTTTTAAGATTTTGAGGACTACTATACCGTTTCCATTTAAGGTACAGAAGTGGATAGTAATGGCTTGTTGCATTATTCATAATTTCATAAAACGCAACCAGGTTAATGACAAGTACTTCAACATGTCATTAGCACCAATGCCTCCTGACCATGACTAGGATGACATAGATCCTTTGCTAATTATCGGTGATGATGAATGTCGTAGAGGAGAAGATCTACATAATTCCATATCGAATAGGCTATGGGTTGATCATCTACACCGGGGTATGTGCAAATGAACAGAAAGCAAATGACATACCTTTTTACCCCTATATATTGATATTTATTTGATAAATTATTTGGTACTAACTGTTGTTAATTTACATTACTACACTACGTATAAAGTGATGTTTTTTTTTGTTATATAGGAAGGTGAGTTCCTCGTTAACTACCTCCAATAATGACATCTGGAAAGTACTATGTGGTTTTTGAGGGTCGCCGAAGGGGAGTTTATGACTCATGGGTTGAATGTCAACGTGAAGTTTCTGGTTATAACCATGCTTTATATAAAATGTTTAGGACACAATCAAAGGCATTTGATGCATTTGACAGATATGTACAAGGTTTTAACAATCCTGCTCTACATGAATATGCTATCAATGAGGTTGAGGCAAACAACATTCATCATGACAGGGGCAATAATAATCACTCGAGATGTGCCCTAATGTTTGTTGTATTACTTGCCATCCTCGTAGGCTATGTGCTGGGCTTGCTGACATGTGCTTCTAAATGAAACTAGGATGTTATGGATTATTAATATTATATTTTTAAGACGTGCTATTGTTTGTTGTATGTTGCATTTTGTTGTGTGCATAAAGTATTGCTATGTTTTTATCATGTGCATAAAATATTGCTAAGTTTTTTGTCGTGTGCATAAAGTATTGCTATGTTTCTCTTATGTGCCAATCATGTTTGAATGGTTCCAGGTGAGTCCGATACATTATTTTGAAGTTTCTGGTTTGATGAAAAGAAAAGATGTGGAGCTGCCTATCGATGGATCATGGCCTAGAGACAATAGTTGACCCTAATATTGGTTATTTTTACATACTATTATAACCGCGATGCTCTAAGTCATATCAATTGCGGAAAGTATCGAGCCATCTTTTTCAATTTACATACTTCTTGGTTTTTACAATTTATATTTTGTTTTTTGATATTTGTTCGATTTTTGGAATGTGGCAATGATGATGGGCTGTCTATGGACGGAGCAATACCAGGAGACAATAGTAATACCATGTATCCAGGTTTGTTACTATTGTAGCCGCAATGCTCCATTGACAAGGATTCCGCATTTTGCTGAGCCACAAATTCAATTAGCCATTGTAAGGCATTACTAAAGTGGAAGCCCATAAAGTCTCGCTATATTGAAATTCCTTGTAATGTTTGCTTGTAAATATGTACATGGTTTTTTAACTAAGGCAATGATGATGGGCTACCTATTGATTGATTGAGCATTGCTGGGAGGCAGGAGTGGAATTACATATTTGTTGTTTCCATATATCTTGTAGCCGTGATGCTCGATTGAGATTACATTCACTGTCCTGAGCCATTTTCTTAAATATATATTTGAACTAGTAGTAATAATAGCAGCTTTTAGGTTGCTATACTTATATTCATGACAGCCCTTATCGTTTCAGGATTTTGAAGTTTTATATGGATTATAGGTGTTTTATATGTACTTCATGTATTATCATTTTGTTCATTTGGTTCCTACCGTGCCACATTGACTGGTAGAGGCTGTGCCACCATTATACATGCCATGCCACTTTGCCTGGTGGGTTTCATTCTGTTGGTTTTATGGTATGACTTCCATGGATAGACATGTATACATGCTAATTACTCTGCCCTAATGTTTATTGGAACCTTAGATACTGCTGTCACCATTTGAAAAAGCAATGCTTTTAAGAACTCAAATATGTCAGAGCAGAGAGGATCTTCACTTGCTTGATTCTAGAGCACCCTTGCCATTGCTTGGAGGTAGGAGTGGAACACATTTCATTATTTCGCTTCTTGATAATTTGGTTTATGATTTGTTTGGGAATACAGTGCATTGTTTCGCTTTTTGATACTATGGTTTATGATGCTCATATATTTGATACTTGCTAGATATGTCCAGGTGTGCTTCTATAATGTTCAGTGCATTGTTTCTAGCAGTTTCATGGGCCCTATTAGCCATGCAGCATGGTGTACCTGGTTTTGAGACATCATAAACTCTTTGATGTACCTGCAATTTTACTATGCTAAACTGATGGCTGCTCTCATGTGTTGCCCAGGTGGCTTTTCCCAAGAGGGGGGTGAATTGGGAATTACAAAATTTCTTACAAATATATGCACAAGTAATTCCTTTTAGTGGTTGAGTGTTGTGTTAATCAGAATTAAGTACGGAAGCTGAAAAGTAAGTAAAGCACAACATAAACAAAACAAGTTTAGAGTGGTTCGGAGCAACCCAGCTCCTACGTCCACTATCCAAGTTCACAACTCGGGATTTTCAATATATCCCCCAAACCGGAATATAGTCGGATTGTTTTTCAGGCTCACAATCCCAACCTCTACACTTTGGTTTTGAAAGGGATCACCAAAGAAACCCAATACTAGGTTTTCATAGGCTCACCTAGAACCTCTACACTTTGGTTTTAAGTAGGCTCACCAAAGAAACCTATTTGGTTTTTACAATCGGGTTCACCAATAACCCAAGTATTCTAAGAGTAGAATGAAAAGCAACAGAAATGACAAACTAAGTTGTCTGGTGGTTGCCAATGCAGTTCTAGTGAAGCTCAATTGAATGTCCTTTAATGTACTTCAATGGCTTCCTTGCTTTCCTCAAAAGTTGCTTCAAGCTTCTGATAAGAGTTGGTGAAGGCTTGAAGGCTGACTTCAAAGCTCAAGTGCTCTCTCTTCTTACTTCAATAAATATTCAATAAATGTTCAACAACTCATTAGTCTTTCTAAGGATGTTCTCATACCTTATTTATAGAGACTTTAATTGCCTTCCCTTGATTTTGAACGTTGTAGACAGTTGGGAAGTGACAGGTTATCGTTGGAGCACTTTTGGGATTCAAAATCAGAAGTCTGGAACTAGCCGTTGGGAAGAGACCCCGACATTCCAGTCGGCTCGGTCATCTTCGAGTCGGCTTGGATCGGGTTCGGGTCGGCTGGGTTGAATATCAGTCGGCTAGGTTCCACAATCGAGAAAATAGTTCACTCTGGACGAGTCGGCTAGGCTGAAATCTAGTTGGCTCGGATCCCTGAGGTTCTTAGAACATTTTCATCCATCCCTTGCTTCAAATTTTGCTATTGATCCAATAAATTTTGTTGGAAAGACATTGGGAGGTACTTCTCTCTAAGCCTAATTTTCATGGCCCCCCAGGTTGCTACGGGTTCTTGTCCTCTTAGCCTGATCATCCTCTCAATACTATTCCAATATAACCTTGCCTGGCAAATCAATCTAAGTTTGGCAAATTTGAACTTTGTCCCTTCCGACATCATATACCACTCGAAGTATTGTTCCATGTCCTCCTCCCAGTCTATGTAAACTTTAGGATCTAAACTGCCATCAAAGGTAGGTGCCTCTAACTTGATGTTTATGATGGCTCTCCCTTCCTGGTCCATGAACTCCTGATTGGGTCTCCTAGGGTGAACCTCTTAGGCTGGGTTAGGATGTGGGACTCTTCTGGGCTCAGCCTCTAAGAAAGGATCACGTTGCGAGAATCTCCTAGGGTAGGGAGGTGACTCAAACTCTGGTTCAGTGTGTGACTCCCGGTTCCTCTCCAGAGTTCCTATCCTAGTTTCAAATCCATCAAACTTTTAGGTCAAGTTGGCAATTTGCCTAGTGAGGATCCTAATTTGATTTTCGAGGTTGTTCTCCATGGGTTCACCTAACTGAGAGTGATGTGAGTGATATTGAGCTCTTGATCTAGTTGACATGCAACATACAAAGGAAGGTACTATGGTTTTACTAGACCTATGAGTTCAAACAGAATATGTTAACTTAGACTACACACACACAACAACTAGCCCTTTCACCAGCCAAGTAAGAGGTGGGAGTGTGGGAGGCCCCCTGCTATTCACAGGGACCCAATTAAGGAACCACAACACCACTTAGGTCGTTTGGCACTAGACCTCTTGCCTTAGATCCTAGCTTCCCAATGCTAATTGAAGGGTTGCATGCACTAGTTTCCCACAATGGTTAAATTTGACTCATTGATGTCCCTAAGCTATTAGGTTGCTAATAGATTTTAAGTTAGGCTTAGGTTCGAAATGCAAAGGTGGTGGTTTTCAGGCCAATGAAAGGTAATGACCTCCTTTCCTTATCTTATGATATTGTCGCCCTTAAGATAAGTTATGCATATGATGGCATACACATGAAACCTAAAGAAGTGTACTAAAATTTTTTGTGTTTTGATGTATATAGACAAAAATATGAGTTGCTGAAAATCAAATGAGATGAACCTAAGTGCAGGAATTAAACTATGCAGAAATCATATAGTTAACTCCTAAGTATGCAGAAATGAAAACATGCTGAAATCTAATGAAGCTGAAAACTATATGTTGAAATTTAAAAAAGCTGAAATAATCTAAAGATGTAGAAATCTAATTAATGCAAAAATTAACATGATGATGCAAAATCTAATGTTGCAGAATTTAGTTATGCAGAATTTTCTTTAGGACCTAAGATACCTATCTCCTTGTTTTCTTCTTCAAGGGTCAATCACATCGGCACCCCTACATGCCATAGGAAATCCCCTTTGAATGGGATATGAGGGTCATGCAGCCTTACTTTTTTCTATGACCGGATGGCCATGGTGAAGCACCCGATCCGAATACTTAAAGAGAAACTAAGTCCTAACCATGCTCTGATACCAAACATGATGTGGGACCTAGGATGCATGCAGGTGATTTCTTTTTGTTTTTATATATTAATGGATTTACCGATTCCCGAACTCAAACTAAGAATAGATCTAGAGATTTGTATAATGACAAGAAACTCAAGCATGCAAACATGGACCCTAAATAGTGATAAAAAAGGATCCTGGGATTGAGAAACCCCGGTAGAACTTAGCTCTAAATTAATACTCTACTTAGAAGACTAGGGAGTGCAAACCTCTCGAAGCTCTGAAGCACCCAATGCCGAGTTCGCTCACACTCATAGATGCGGCCTGGAAGATCGAGCCCTCGATCCCATGGATTCACCAGCTTTTTGTCAGATGGTCCCGGAGGCAAGGGGGACCGACTCCTTTGTCCGTGGTACCTGAAGGACCTGTAAGCAACCTAGAAAAGAGTTAGAAAACAAGAAGGAATGGGAAAGCAAAGAAACAAGAGAGAGGTGGAGTGAAGGTGGCGATCAAAAAGGGCTCTTCTTGTTGGGCGTCCAGGAGGATCTTCCAAAGGGCATCCAAGGGGTTGGTGGCTTGCATAGGAAGGGGATATCTGGGGCCTCATATCCCTTGATGCTCGAAAGCGAAGGCATACTCTCTCACAGAGTTCCAAGTCAAGAGACAAGGGCTAGAAGGAAGAAAATTTCTGAATTTTTTGTTCATTCATCAATTATCAATTACAAGAGGGTTAGGGCCCTTTTTATAAGCTCCCAAGCCCTCATTTAAATTAAAATGAAAGGAGTTACAAGACTTGATTTGAGGATGAATCAAAGGTGCGCCTAATTTTAAATTTAAAATTTCATTTCAAGGGGGCATCCACTTGAAATTTGAAATCTTTTTTTTCATGAAGCTTGGCATCCAACTTTTGAATTTTGAATCTTTTCATGAAGCTTAGCATCCAACTTTGAATTTTGAATCTCTTCTTGGCCAACCATGATGCTTGATCTTGGTAGATTAGCTTGATTTGGGGGCGTGGAGTGAGGATATTGTTGGCTAGGATCAAGGGGAGGTTAATGGGCATCAACATGGCTTTTGAATTTGAAATTTTAGCTTGAACTTGGCCGCCCAAGGTGCATGGTGAAGTGGCGCCTCCCATACCATGTGGCATTGATGATGTGGCACTTCATGAGCTGAAGTGGCACCTTCCATGCCATGTGGCATTAATGATGTGGCACTCCTACTTGGCATGGAGGAGAGGTGGCTTGACTCATCTTCAATTGGGCTTGATTTGATTGCCCACTTGTGGACCCATCTTCAAATTAGCTTGAACCCATCTTCAAATTGACTTGAGCTTGAGAACCAAGTCGGCTAATTACAGGACCAATTGACCCTAGACCAAATTGGTCAAATTACAAGACTAAACTAAGAATTGAAACCAACTAAATACTAATTACATGACTCGAAAGTAAATTACTCAGGCTTTAAGTCTTATTACAGGACCTAAAAGACTTAGAACCCTAATCAGAAATCCACAGAGGGTTGAGAAGTCTCTGTCTAATCCTGGTGCCCGCACCAAAAATTATAACTAACTAGAAAAGAATGTGAATACTGCAAAAAAGGAAAATGCAAAAAATGCAAGACATGAGAGTAAGAAATTGTTGTTATATGTTACGATAGATAAGGTTTGGGTTCATGAATAAATTAAAATATAGTTTTTGTTATACCCTACCGGCTCACCACCAAACCGGACCGTCACTCTTGCAGAGGTCCGACCGGTCCGCTCTTCTGAGGTCTGACGGACGTTCTCCTTTAGAAGTCCGACCCACTGAAGTAGAGGTCCGAACAACCCACTTCGGCTGAGGTCCGGCCCATCCGCTCATGTTGAAGCCCGACGAACGCTCTCCTTTGGAGGTCCGACTGGCCCTCCGCAGTCGATGTCCGACCAATTCAATTTGAGGATCCAGGAGACTCCAGAAGCCTCTTCTAGCTGGTACCATAATTCTATTATAACATAATTCTGCCACATCAGCATCACTACTCCACCATCCCCACAATGTCGCCCTATCCGGGTGCCACGTCGCCACTCTCCAGATTCTCTTAGGGGTAGATCAGTCTTTCTCGACCTCTCCCCTAACGAATTTTGGACTGTTCTGTGCCTACATAAGGTAACCGGGAGATCCCATTTTAAGCTAAGTACACTCTTATCTCTCCATACGCTCTCTCTGATTCCTCAATTCTGTTGCCCTTAAGCTCCTGCTAACTTAGACATCGGAGTGTCCCTCGCCGGAACACCTCCGGCCCTTGAGGACCTTGTTGTAGGTTGACCGGGAGAAGAGCATTCCAGCCCCATCGTCCGACCCCGGTTCAGGAGAAGTTACAGCAACAGATTGGGGCTAGAGGAAGGGTGGCCCCCTTCTCTAAAAGGAGGAATCCATCCACTAAGTCATGCATGGCTAAGGGAAGAGCCTAGAACACCTCCGCCAGAGGAGGTCACTCCCTATCCAGGTCCGAAGGATCTCTCTGGGAGAATGACTCCAACACCACCACCGTCGCCGAACCCACTGTCACTCTGGGACTGTAGCAGTGCCAAACACTCCTGAACCGCATCGATACGCTCGCTACTGCGGTTCAGCACCTCCAAGAGGTGGCTGAAAATCGATAGCAGCCGCCTGCCGCATCTTCCACCCATCGTCAACCTGCTGCTGAGGGAAGCCGACGGCAAGAAGTCCCTCAGCCTTTCTCTCAGATTGCTCCGGAGCCTCGAAGGTCCTTGGGGGCTCGTGCCGATGGCAAGAGGGCAAGGTCTGCCTCACCCTCCTTCGTCGACTCTATTCCTGCTGGTGCTCTGCTCCCTACTGAACTCCCGAGAGACTACACCAGCAAGATATTGTGCATGGAGGAGCGCATTGCCAAAATCGTTGATCGGCAGAAAGCCTAAGGAAGGCAGGTGTATGACTCCCGCTCACCTTTTTTTGACAAGATCATGGGGGAGACGATCCCCCGTCACTTCAAAATCCCATAGGTGGACCCCTACGATGGTATGACCGACCTGCTGGACCATCTGGGCACCTACAAGGCCCACATGATGGTACAGGATGCCTCCGACGCCCTCCACTGCATCGCCTTCCCTGCCACCCTCAAGAAGGTTGCCCGAATATGGTTCTCCACCATCCGGTCAGGTATGATCTACTCTTTCCCTCAACTTGAAAACCTCTTTCTTTCCCATTTCAAGACCTGTAGTCAGACTTCGAGGAACACCGATTGCCTCTTCTTCGTACTGCAAAAGAAGGGAGAGACTCTCCAAGATTACATGGCCCATTTCAACTCAGTAGCCATGGAGATTCCGGACTTGAATGAAGATGTAGCTGTGTTAACATTCAAGAGAGGGCTCCGCTCATCCAGGCTCATATTCTCCCTGGATAAGAAGTTCCCGACAAGCTACTATGAGTTACTGGCCGGGCACAGAAATACGCCTTGGCAGAAGAACAAGTGGCGAGCCGATGCTAGGCTAAAGGGAGGTCGGCTTCCAAGAAGCAAAGCGACAAGGCTCCCAAAGTCCGACCCCCCAGCGATGTCAACCGATCGACCCAACGCCGAAGTCCGAAGTCGAAGGACTTTCCTAGGAGGTTCGAAACCTATGCGCCCCTCTCCCTTTTGAGGAAGAAGATCCTCCTGGAGATTGAGAATGAGACCTTCCTGCAAAGGCCTCGTTCGATGAGGGATCCCTCTACGTCCAGAAACAGAGACAAATATTGCCGATTCCATCGGGACTACGGGCACAATACTGAGGAGTGCCTTCAGTTGAAGGATGCTATTGAAGACCTCATCAGGAGGGGGTATCTACACAAATATGTTTGACCCCTCAAGGATCGGGCTGAAGCCTTAACCGTTAGAGACCCATCGAAGGAGGCTGAGCTTCCCAACCAGTGCCCGACCGATGGGAACGTCGGTATGCTGCATCGACGGCCCGATTGGAAATATGAAGAGGACCGGATATTGCTAAGAGGTCAAGGGATTCCAATGCAATCACCTTCTTCGATGAAGACCTCCTAAAATCCTATGTTTTTAAAAATGATCCTGTAGTCGTGTCGGCGGTAATTACCAGCTACGATATAAAAAGGATACTTATAGATAATGGAAGCTCCACGGAGGTATTATTGTATGATACTTTTATAAGAATGAACCTGTCCAGGTTAAGACTGCAAGAATCCCCCATACCGCTGACGGGCTTCGGGAAAAATCCTGTTAGAGTTGAAGGGGAAATAACCCTACCTGTGATGATTGGGACGGAGCCCTTTCAGAAAACTCTTCCCATCAACTTTGTGGTCATACGTACAACCTCGGCCTACAATGCCATTTTAGGCCGACTGGCCCTCAACAAGTTTCGGGCCATTGTGTCCACTTGTCATCTGTTGGCGAAGTTTCTGATCAAGAGCGGGGTCAGAGTTATGAGGGGAGACCGTCGGATGGCTAGGCAATGCCTAACTATTCAAGATCAATAGTTGAATGGCTGTCCTACTCTAGAGCAGCTTGACCCCAAGGGCCGAAGCTGATGGCCACGGTCAGCCAAATGAAAGAATCTTATTTATTCCCCTCCGAGAGGATGACCCCACCAAAGTCCTCCAAATTGGAAGCACTCTCAGTGAAGACGTTAAGTTGGAGCTGATCAACTTCCTTAGGAATAATGCCGATGTCTTTTCCTGGTCGACGTCAAACATGCCAGGTATTCCGTCGGATGCCATCACTCACCAACTTAAGGTAGATCCGACCTACAGGCATGTCCGACAGAAAAAGAGGAGCTTCACTGCAGAAAGGCAGAAGGCTATTGATGAGGAGGTAAAGAAGCTCTTTAACGTTAGCTTCATCAAGGAAGCCCACTATCCTGAATGGCTAGCAAATGTTGTAATGGTGAAAAAGGCTAACGGGAAGTGGAGGATCTGTATGGACTACATCGACCTCAACAAGGCTTGTTCAAAAGACAGCTTTTCCCTACCAAAAATTGACCAGCTGGTGGATGCCACGGCCGGCCATCAGCTTCTAAGCTTCATGGATGCCTTCTTCGGCTACAACCAGATCAGGATGCACTGGGAGGATGAGGAGAAGATGGCCTTTGTCACTGACAAAGGCATGTACTATTACAAGATGATGCCCTTCGGACTGAAGAATGCTAGTGCCACTTTCCAAAGATTGATCAATCGGGTCTTTGAAGGACAGCTTGGAAGAAACATGGAGGCGTATATAGATGATATGATAGTCAAGAGCCTCCACATGGCCGACCATATCAAGGACCTGCAGGAATCCTTTGACGCATTGAGACGCCATCGGATGAAGCTGAATCCTGCCAAGTGTACTTTCAAGGTGACTTCCGGCAAGTTCCTCGACTTCTTGGTCATACAAAGAGGAATTGAAGTCAATCCTGACAAGATCAGAACTGTTATTAAGATGGGACATCCGACCAACAAAAAATAAGTGCAAGAGCTAACATGTCGAATAGCTTCTCTCAGCCGTTTCATCTCCCGGTCGGTTGAGAAGTCCCTCTTCTTTTTCAAGACATTCCAGTTGGACCGCTTCCACTGTACCGATGAGTGTCGATCAACCTTTGAAGCTTTGAAAGGTTATTTGAAGAACCCTCCATTACTGGCTAAGCCGACGGAGGGGGAGCCTTTATATCTCTACCTGTCGGCGTCGGACGAGGTGGTCAGCTCCGTCCTCGTGCGGGTGGGAGAAGATGGTCAGCAGAGACCTGTCTATTATATTAGTAAAGTTCTCCATAATGTCGAAACAAGGTATCCTAAAATGCAGAAGCTAGTCTATTCCTTGGTCATTGTGGCCAAAAGACTCCAACCATACTTCTAGGCACATCCGATCGTCGTGCTGACTAATCAACCCCTCAAGGTCATTCTTCGAAGCCCAGACACCTCCGATCGGCTTGCCAAGTGGGCCGCCAAACTTGGCAAGTTCACCATCTCCTTCTAATCCTGATCGGCTTTGAAGGCCCAGGTAATTGCTGACTTCATCACAGAGTGTACCTGGAAACAGGGAGCACCCTCTTAAATGGTCGAAGCACCTGAAGCCGACTCCATTGATGAAGCTGAGCCTGCTTGGACCCTCCATGTGAACGAAGTGTCCAACCTCGTTAGCTGCGGGGCCGGCCTGATCCTAGTCGACCCCGACGGAGAAAGCTTAGAGTATGCTCTACACTTTTCATTTCAGGTGTCAAATAATCGGACAGAATACGAAGCCCTTCTCGCAGGACTGAGAATTGCCAATGAACTAGGCATTGGCCGAATCAGAGTCTTCTCCGACTCTCAGCTGATTGTAAATCAGGTGAAGGGCGAATTCGAAGCAAGGGATCTGACCCTGGCCAAGTACTTAAACAAGGTACAAAGTCTCATATCCCACCTTCAATTCTTCGAAATTCTCCATATACCTCGACTGCAGAACTCCCGGGCGGATGCTTTGTCATTGTTGGCTACGACCACCACCAACACCTCTGACCGAACTTTTGTGGAGCACCTGCAACGCCCAAGTATCGCTGAAGGGCCGACCGAGGTCCACCAAGTCGAGCAGGAAGCTTCATGGATGGACCCAACTTTCACATTCCTGGTCAAAGGGACTCTTCCGAAAGATCCAAATGAAGCCAAGCGGATACGTTGTACGGCTTCAAAGTACGTTGTCTTCGACAGCGTACTCTACAAGCGGCCATTCTCACAGCCGCTGTTGAAGTGCTTGGGGCCGACTGATGCAGACTATACACTTAGAGAAGTACATGAAGGCATCTGCGGCGACTACCTTGGAGGAAGGTTCCTGGCCTACAAAATCATCCGGTAGGGATACTATTGGCCTATAATTTAGAAGGATGCATCGGACTTCGTCCGAAGGTATGATGCGTGTCAAAGGTACTCCAATATTCAAAAAAGGCCTGCCAGCCAGCTAACTCCGCTCACTGCACCTTGGCCATTCGCATAGTGGGGGATGGATATCCTAGGTCTCTTCCCTCTAGCATCTGGCTAGCGAAAATTCCTTATTGTGACCATTGATTACTTCACCAAGTGGGTGGAGGCCGAACCACTGGCATAAATCACAGAAGCCAAGGCAGAAAACTTTGTTCGAAACTGCATCATCTTCCGATTTGGCATTTCACAAATAATCATCACCGATAACGGAAGGCAGTTTGACAACCCCAAATTCCGGGACTTTTGCCAGCAATATCACTCTCCCATCGGCTCATGTCAATCGGCCATCCCCAGTCCAACGGAGAAGCCGAAGTCACTAATCAGACAATCTTACATGGACTGAAGACCCAACCGAATGAAGCCAAAGGATTTTAGGTAGAAGAACTTCACTCAGTGCTCTGGGCTTATCGAATAACCGCCCGAACGGTGACCGGGGAGACTCCGTTCAATTTAACCTATGGAAGTGAAGCAGTCATCCCCGTGGAAGTCTCTTTGCAATCCCTGCGGATTGATCGCTTCGCCGAACCAAACAACTTAGAGCAACAGAGGGCTGACCTAGAATTACTTGAAGAAACCAGGCTCCGGACAAGCTTGAAGATGGCGGCCTGCCATCAGAAGATGGCCAAATATTACAACTCACGGGTCAAGGCACGAACCTTCCGGGTCAGAGATCTAGTCTTGCGGAGGGCGAAGATTTCAAGACCGACCGAGCAAGGAAAACTTTCAAACAACTGGGAAGGCCCTTATTGAGTCATTGAAGTAATTCAAGCTGGGACCTACCGACTCGAATATTTGGACGGACGGCAAGTAGTACATCCATGGAATGTAGACAACCTTCTCAAGTATTATTAATAAAGTCTACAACTTCTTCTATGAGGCACCACTTTCGAAAGTCCGACTCCGGTCGGCTAAGGCTCTAGGGCAGCCCACTTCCGAAGTCCAACTCCGGTCGGCAAAGGCTCTAGGGTAGCCCACTTCCAAAAGTCTGACTCCGATCGACAGAGGCTCTAGGGCAGCCCACTTTCGAAAGTCTGACTCCGGTCGGTAGAGGCTCTAGGGCAGCCCATTTTCGAAAGTCCGACTCCGATCGGCAGAGGCTCTAGGGTAGCCCACTTCCGAAAGTTTGACTCCGGTCGGCAAAGGCTATAGGGCAGCCCACTTCCGAAAATCTGACTCCGGTCTGTAGAGGCTTTAGGAAAGCCCACTTCTAAAAGTCCGACTCTGATCGGCAAAGGCTCTAAGGCAGCCCACTTCCGAAAGTCCGACTCCGGTCGGCAGAGGCTCTAGGGTAGCCCACTTTCGAAAGTCTGACTCTGCTCGGCAGAGGCTCTAGGGTAGCCCACTTCTGAAAGTCCAACTTCAGTCAGCAGAGGCTCTAGGGCAGCCCACCTTCGAAAGTCTGACTCCGGTCGGCAACATTTTCGGGTTCGGACGAGCCGACGAACCAACACTTGGGAAAAAAGTTCTAAGCATCTTGGTTCAGCCCGAGCTACTATCCGGCAGCTACCTCAACATCTTCGGGTTCGAACGAGTCGACGAACTAACACTTGGAAAAAAATTCCTATGTATCTTGGTTAGGCCCAAGCTACTGTCCGACCACTACCTCAATATCTTCGGGTTCTAACGAGTCGATGAACCAACACTTGAAAAAAAATTCCTAAGTATCTTGGTTCAGCCTGAGCTACTGTCCAGCCGCTACCTCAACATCTTCGAGTTCTGATGAGCCGACGAACCAACACTTGGAAAAAAATTTCTAAGCATCTTGGTTCGGCCTGAGCTACTGTCCGGCAGCTACCTCAACGTCTTCAGGTTCGGACGAGTCGACGAACCAACACTTGGAAAAAAATTCCTAAGCATCTTGGTTCAGCCTGAGCTACTGTCCGGCAGCTACCTCAGCAGTCTTCAAGTTCGGATAAGCCAAAGGACCCACACTTTAGGAAGATTTCTAAGCTATTGGTTTTGGATCAGGCTACTATTTGGTGACTACTCCTTACAGTCCTACCAAGCTGACCGGCAATACTTAGAAATATTTTTAAAGAAAAGCGCTTCGATCGACCCGACTGACCGCATGCACATTGAGACACGAACATTGAAGTTATAATAAAAAGACTATTATATTATGAAGTTCTTTACAAAAAGGGGAGGTCAGACCTTTACAAACGACTTAGGTCTGGCCTGCCGAAGTTACATCGATGACTTCGACTCCGGCTCCATCCAGCATAGTCAGGGCTTCGGCTTCAACTTCAGTCCCTTCTGGCATGGCCAGAGCACCCGCCGGAACATCCATCGCATCCATGTCGGCCCCGGTCTGGACATACGATTCGGCCTCCTCAGCATTGACTTCAGTATGGGATTCGACCCCTCCATCAGATGGGTCCCCCTCTTCGACATCTTCCTCTTCTACCCGCTCCCGCAACCGTAGAGAGGAAATGTCGAGCTCTGGGAAGGCGGCGCCGACCTTCTCCAACCATTCTTCGTAGCCGAAGTCAAAGATGTAAGAACCGACCTCATTCATCTCTGCCTTGAATTCTTCTGAGGCCTTGTAGTTCCTTATGGCCACTTCGGCCACCGACTTCAATAATTCTTGGGTTCTCTTCGGCAACCCTTTGTACCTTTCGGCTTTAGCCTGGTGCCCCCTTGAACGCCTCTCGGACTCGAAGAGGTGTGCCTTCTCTTCGACTACTCGGCGGGCCAGGAACTTCACCCTCTTCCTCTTGCTCTTCAGCTTGGCCCCCCAGTCGGCTCGTTGAGCCAGCAAGCCTACGACTTGCTCCTTTTGAGCCTCTGCCTCAGCTCGCAGGGTAGATAGCTCTTCTTCAGCGGTTCGTAGGATGGACAGCTCCTCTCTAGCGGCCATCAGCGTCACTTCTGCAGCATCCCTCGCCGCCTCAGCTGCCTCGGCCATTTGGGTCGAGTGCTCTTTCAGATCGAGTAACTCACCCAAGCTGTCGTCCATCAGTAGAATGTCTTGGAGGTGCTCTTTCAGATCGAGTAGCTCGCCCAAGCCATCGTCCATCAGTAGAATGTCTTGGAGGAGCTGCAAATGACAAGTCGACTTTAGTGCTTCATATGTGAAAACTAAAAGCTTAGACACAGGTGACTTACCCCAAACATGTGATGGAGGGAACTTCTAGTGGCCTTGTTTACCGAATGCCGATCGACGTCCGTGATGATCCTTCTGAGCAGGCCTTTGACCCACTCGGCATCATGGATGTCGTGCCATTTTTGACGCTCCCCGTTATTGGCTCCGTCGGCCTCTTCCCTATCGACCGCTTGTCCTTCGACCGTCATTTCCACTCCGACCTTGGGGGAGACCTCCTCAATCGGCTCGATATGGGATGAGACTAGGGCTGTCTCTAGATCGGCCGGGGATGATCGATCTCCTCCTATCTGGGCAGTCGACTGCCCAATCGAAGATGATCACTCCGCCATCTTTGCCGCCAGGTGCTCCGACAAAGGCACATCATCTTCATTGGACTCTATCGATACAACGGTCTGTTCCTTCGCCCGTTGCTTTGTCGGCCTCTCAGACTTTGGCTCCTCCGTCGCTGCCTCTTCGGTTTCTGGGTCGCCGGCTCAGTAGTCTGGACGCCCCTTCTCTGGGCCGCCATCGCTGATACAGTCGCTCGGTCTGGCTTCATTTTGCTACCTGCCGAAAAGCAGAGGTAGGGTTAGCTATGATAATGAGGCCGACGGAGGAAAAAAAAGGAGTTCGATGGAGACATCTATCCTACCCAGCTGATGATGTTGGCTGATCCCAGCCTGATGGAGACTATCCTCTCGGAGCAAGAAAGGTATGAATGCCGGGTCCTCATCACTCAATTTATTGAAGTGGGCCTCGTCGGCCCTTAATATCTTCCTTCCGTTCACGGCTTTCAACCTGGGCTCCCTCCACATCGGCTCGAAGCCCTAAGGGTCTAGGCTATATACAAAAAAATACCGGGACTTCCATCCGTGGATGGCCGATGGAAGCCCCCTAGTATCTTCCAGCTAGGGCGGGGACTGAACATCCACCATTCCTTGCTTCGGAAGTCTTGTTTTAAAAGAAAAAAATTGAAGAATAAGGATAGCCTCGGCTCGACTCCGACCTCCTGACAGTAGACCAAGAAGTCACAGATGACCCGAATACTATTCGGGGTCAGCTGCGAGGGAGCAATCCTATAGGCATTGAAAATTTGGACAAAGAAATTATGAAGTGGGAACCGAAGGTCAGCCTTAAGATGATCTTCGTACATGGGAAGTGTGCCTAAGTTCAGTGGGTCGTTCACCCTTCCCTCATTACTAGGGATAGTCAGGTGTAGCGTGGACGGTATGCCCTAGATGAACCTAAGACTCTCTACCCTATCTCGGGTCATGGTCATAGGGTTGTCATAGGGAACTGGTTCCCTATTCCCGCGGGCCGAACTCCGACTACCGGAGGTCATTCTAATTAAAGCTATAGAAAAAAGGGGGGACGTTTGTGGGACTAACATGGAAACTGATTTCCTAATGGAGCGAGAGCAGCGGGAGGGAGATGTTCTTTCTCCTTGAAAGCAAAAGCAGCAGAAGACTCCCTTCGGGCCTCCTCCCCCTCCTTTTATAGGCGCTGAGGGGCCGCTTCCCAGCGCCCCTCGAGAATCGCGACCCAACGGCAGGTGACGCGATCTTCCAGATTCGACGGGGAAGCCGAGGGGATGCTCCATATCGTCTCCAATCACGATCCGCGTGACCATCCAACTAACGGCGAATGAGCCGCTCCAAATACCATGCCAATCGCTCGGATCTTGCCACGTCCCCCACGTCGCGTCAGGGACTCGAAGGGCAGGCGTTTCGGGCTGGCAACCCGTCATTACACCGTATCCGCAATAATTGCTTCTCCCATCGCCACCAATGTGGTGTTGACACTTGTCCAGGGATAGAAACTCAGAGCGAAAGACGGTCGGTCGCAGCACGCCAGATCAGATTCGCAATCATCTCAAAGACTGGCGCATTAATTGCCAAGTAATGCTCTCATCCTTCGAAGCTGCAAAATTGCTCAAAGGCCAAGAGCAAGGAGGTAACTGTTATACCCTACCGGCTCCCACCAAACCAGACCGTCACTCTTGCGGAGGTCCGACCGGTCTACTCTTTTGAGGTCCAATGGACGTTCTCCTTCAGAAGTCCGACCCACTGACGTAGAGGTCTGAACGATCCACTTCAGCTGAGGTCCGGCCCATCCACTCCTGTTGAAGCCCGATGAACGCTCTCATTCGGAGGTCCGACTGGTCCTCCCCAGTCGATGTCTGACCAATTCACTTTGAGGATCTAGGAGACTTCAGAAGCCTCTTCCAACTGGTATCAGAATTCTGTTATAACATAATTCTGCAACATCAGCACCACTACTCCACCATCTCCACAATGTCGCTCTATCCGGGTGCCACGTGGCCACTCTCCAGATTCTCCTAGGACAGATCAGTCTTTCTTGGCCTCTCCTCTAATGAATTTTGGACTGTTCCGGGCCTATATAAGGTAACCAGAAGATCCCATTTCAGCTAAGTACACTATTTTCTCTCCATACGCTGTCTCTCTGATTCCTCCATTCTGTTGTCCTTAAGCTCCTGCTAACTTAGGCATCGGAGTGTCCCTCGTCGGAACACCACCGGCCCTTGGGGACCTTGTTGCAGGTCGATCGGGAGAAGAGCACTTCAGTCCTGTCGTCCGATCTCGATTCAGGAGAAGTTGCAGCAACAGTATTATTTGTAAAAAATTATTTGTTAGGGCATTCCTTGTACAAATATTACCTTCATGTAAAATTATTAACGAAATAAAACTTTTGTAGGGGCCTTCATGGGAAAAATGGTTCCAGTATAAACTAAAGTCCCCGGATCCTATGCGGTGCTCGTCTTTGACTTAACCTGAACAAATCTTGAATGGACCGTAAAGTCCTCTCGACGGGATTTTCATTCCGAGAGAGAGAGAGAGGGAGGGAGAGAGCGCCATGGGAGAACCCTTGGACCTTCTGAGAAGAGCTAACTGATCTCTCTCCGTTCTGGCATGGCGATCGATGTCGTTTATCTTGGTAAGTACCCGTCTCTCTCTTCTTGTAGGATTTTATAAATCCTTACCGGCGTCGCCTTTAATTCTCGGAAGGAAGAGAAAAGGCACGCAGAAGGAGGAGGGGTAGAAGAGAGGCAGCAAAAGATCGCCTTTCTGAGTTGAGGAAAGGCAGATTCGGATCTTCTTTGTTGAAGTTTTCGAAATGATCCATCTTATGAGAAAGAGGGCAGGAGGGATCTTCTTGGGAGAAGAGAGGAGAAGGAAAACAGGGGCTGCAGTTTGGAAAGGAGCCCTTTTTATTAGGCTAGATCCTTTTTCTTTGAAAAAGACATCGATTTGTGCTCGCTAAAAGAGCTTCTTTTGGTGCCTTGTGAAAAAGGATGAAAAGAAGAGGGTTTTTTTTTTTTTTTTTGATTTTTCGAGGAATCATGCAGTCTCGCTGATAAGTGATCATTTCTTTGATGCAGTTTGAAATAACAGGATTTTTTTTTCCTTCGTTCATCTGCGTTCTGTACCAAGGTTTAATTACTGATTTTTTTCAAGCATTCATTTAGGTATTTTTAGAAAAAAAAAGATTCTTGCTGATGTTCACATGCATGTTTTTTTTGTTTTGAATTGGCTGCAGCATCTTCCCAGTGTCAATTTTGTGATCGAGAAGGGCTTTGTTGTTCAATGTCAACTGGGACAACAGCAAGCTGGATTAAGTCCCCATTCGATGGTCGAAGAGGTCCTGATTATTCTAGCTTAAGGTATGTTGCCCCCACCTAATTTATGCCTTCTTCTTCTTCTTTGCATTTCTTCATGCCCGAGGATTGATTCGTCAGTGATCCTAACACCAATAAATCAAGCGTACAGAAGGAACCTATTGTGGTGTATATATTGGTTGATATTTGTCAGTAATATGCACGTGGAAAAGGTATGAATAGATGATTTCGTTGAGTTGTTTTTTACACGTTAATTTGTTGCGGATTCTGAGTGAAAGAGGATTGTCTTTGGATGCTCAAACAAAAATTTGTGCTGTCAGTTTGGTCACTCAGTCAAGTTGATTTAATTAGCTAACAGAGGCGTATTTTCCTTGTAATTGTCATATAATCAATATGTATCTTCTATTTGCTTATTTGATTGGATAGTTGAGAAGCATGGTAATAAAATTTCCAAACTCTAATATGTGGGCATGAATTCAGGAATTCAGTGACCTTAGGCTTCATAAAGTAGGACGGCAAGCATGATGCTCTTTTTATTAGCTGGTTCATTGTAGGTTGTATCATGTTGTCATAACTGTCTACTTCAAAAAAGACTACTAAAGTTGAATAAACATAAATGAGATCACTAGAAACAAAATCTTTTAATTCCTAAGTTTTTCCGCAGGTTTGCATGATATGCATCTCTGTTGAATATTATCAATTCTCTCCCCACCTTTTTCTGTCTTTTAAATTGTAAATTGCATCTTTTGTCTAGTTATGACTATAGTAAGTAAATTATATGCAATTTTTTTTAGCTTTAAATGCAGGAGCCCTTTCTTTGGATCCATGCACTCTTGTTGGTTGCATACAGGGCACGAGCTATCTCCTTCAAAAGTTCGTGTTGCTGCAGATTACTCAGACTCACTGCCTGATTCACCTAGGCATGTGGGAAATCGAGGTTATCATTCTCTTGAAGAAGTAAAAGACCATGAAAGGAACAAGGATATGCTACTCACAGATGCTGAAATAGCTAGGACAACTGTCGAGGTGATCTTATCTTGTTTAGGAGACAGATTCCTGCCATGTCGATACATATGTAATTTGATGCCTGCAATGAAACTTTCTTATTAGTTGTAGCTGCCACTTAATATCTTAAGTATATAAATTTCCTATTGATGCTCATGCTCAGGCAATTGTTTTCATATTTTTGTTGAGTTATTAGCTTGATTCAACCTTTAGCATTAGCTGGACTCCAATTCTTCTTTTGTTTGGTTTTTTCACTACATACTATGAAACTGTTGTATATATTCATAATTTGTACTTGTACATGCATTTTATGTCTTTATTTTGCTGTATAATTGCATATTGTCAACATCAGCTAATAACATGCCCTTAGTTACATAAAAGCAGGGGACTATTATGATTCCTAGGACCAAAGGATGATGCTTCTTATTAATGTAGGCCAATAGCAAGGCATTGCTTGTATTTCCTGGAAGGGTACACAGTGAACCACATGGACATGTATCATGGGCTGAATTTCAGTATGTAATCGATGATTATGGAGGTGAGACTTCACATGGAATATCCTTGCTATGCCTCCGTATCTTGTCCTAATATGCACTTATTCTCTTCCTTTATGAATAAAAATTTCAGATATATTTTTTGAATTATTTGACGATGAAAACATCTTGCGAGACCGTGCCGCCAACAACCCTGTGGTTAGTGAATTTTTTGTGCTCTTCAAAGTTTCTAATTTGCTTTGTAATAATAAACTTCATCAGTGCTCATTGATCTCACTATCTTGCTTTCCTTGCTTGCAGACAATGCTCATTGGGATGGATGCTCCCATCTATGGAGAAAACAAGATGGTAACTATTAATTTTGTTGACCAGATGGATGACGACCAGATCATTGATGTATCATTTGATGATGATCATATTGAGGTCTGTGTTTTTTTTCCCTACTGCGTTTTTTAGCCTGTGCAAGTGAACAATTAAATGATCCTTAGGACAAACATTCATTTGCCTCTGTTACTGTTAACAGATTGGTGATACAGAAATAAATGATACTCTTATAAAGTGGGGGATGCCCGATACATTGCGTTGGATTCATCCATTGTATTTCACGAAATGTTTGTCGTGGGTAAATATTGATAAACTATTTCATTGCTTAATTTATTTAAGGGAGGGCTTATATTCCAATTATAATTTCCTACAATTATGTATTACTTTTGTGGGATTTATGGTCGTTAATAGTTCTTGTACTTGTATAGTTTTTTGAGCAATAATTGAAGGAGAATCAACCTTCATAAAGCATCATGAGGAGTTATATTTGTTATTATTAGACGACATGTAGCCATTGAATGCTGCAAACTTGCAATGATGCAGTGAACTCACATGATGGGGCATTAGCCTAAATACATATGTTTATATAGTTGATAACCCAAACACACATACACTTTATATTGTTACATCCAACTCCAATTTTATGCAGGCCTTCTGCAGTCAATAACTATAATTTATGACTCTCACATACAGGACATCATAGATTGAAAACTTGTACATTACAAATTCAAAATTTATGGAACCGTGGCTGTTTGAAGCAGTAAATAAGATGCTTAATAGATCAGATCTACATATATGGTGAATTTGACATTTAAACTGAATGTGCTTGCTCCTGAATTGCATAATGTGATCTGATTAACACTGGTAAATCTACCTATCATGATGATGTTGCTCAGATATATTATTGCATAGGCAAAATGTTAATATAGTATAGCATGTGTGACATTGCATATGACTGCTTTGCTAAAGCAAAAGATGTGATTATGCATGTTGCTCCCAGGTATTAAGAAAATCAATTTGGAAGACACAAAAGCCGCATGTTATTCCATCCAATCACCAGCTTGGTCAGCGCTAGTATAAGCTTTTATCTTCAATAAAGAGGTGAAAGAGAAGTAAGTGATAGTTCAAGACATTGAACATGGCACCAGAAAGTTTGGATGAGCAGTCTCAAGGCTGGATAGATAATATATCTCAACAATAAATATGGTTAGAGATGGGCAAGGGCTGGTTCAAGGCCCCTGTCAAGAGTGACTTGATCAATTTGGCCTTGGTTTGGTCAATCAAAGTTCTGGATGCAGGCTACACCTTGGTTTCGATTTTAAAGACTGAAATGGATACCAGCTGAAGAGTCTTTGTTGTGGTTTGCAACCCTAACCTTTCTATTCATTTTCATCCTCAGCCTTTCCCTTCTTTCCTTTTTCTCACCTCTTTCTCAAGGACTTGTTTGGTTCGCAAGAAGAACTTTACTTTTTAGAAAGTTACTTTGGCAAAGGATTTTGGCACATTTGGTTGATCATGAAAAAATGGCTTATTTTAGAATGGTTTATATTTGGTTGAGTATCCACTTTCCTGAAAAATTATATAAAATATTTATTATATCCTTAATAGATATTAGACCATACAATTGTGCTCTCAAACTATGTATCAATAATAATATTATATTTATATAAATATAATAAAATATTACAATAATTTATTATATTAATACAATACTAATATATTAATACAATATTAATATATTAATATAATATTAATATATTAATATAATAAATTTATTATAGATATAAATATTATATTATATTAATATAAATATCAGGATAATATTACTATTCAATATTTCATCTTAACCATCCATTGATGTTTTGCAGAATTTTAGCCATGGATTTTAAAAGGATATTTTTAAAAAGAAAAATGGCCATCAATTTCTATCCCGTGGGAAGTTCCAAAATCCACCTCTCATAGATTTCTATTTTTCATGAAACATTGAAAGTGTCTTTCGTGGGAAGAGCTTTTTCCATTCTCTCCTCTTAAAACTCTAACTAAACAAGAGGACTCTTCTCCACTTTCTAGGAATTGCCTTTTTCCTCTACTTCTTGTGAACCAAACGAGCCCTAAATTCTTTTCTCATCCTATCCACTTTGCATGCTTTGCAATGGATAAAATGGCCTGCCATTAGATGGGCTTGAGCAGCCATTAGGTGGTCAATGAGTAATCAAGGAGGGAAGACAATTATTCTTGAAGTGGCCCAAGGGCTCTTGGAAAGAAAATGGAACAAAAGCTATACCTGTTAAGTGTTAACACTGTTCACAGATCAGAGAGAATTGGTATGAGATTGTTCAAACTCACATGGTTCAACCAGGATCAAACAACCTTGACATTGGTTAATCACCAATTGGGTACAATATTTTGGGAAATGCTATCGCATAAAAGTTCCTACTAGATATGCTGTGATACGTAGATCAGATCTTGTGGTGGAAATTAACTTAGGAGAAGCTAATGTTGCGCTGTAAATCTAGGAAGCTTGCACTACGAGCCTGGGACAGTAGACTGAAGCTTTAATATTATCAAGACCATGTTTGATGAACTGCAAGAATGCCATTCTTCACTAAAAGGGACATGTTGCAAAATGTATGCATGAAGAGTGGACCATGACTCTTGTTGTTCATGAATCATGAGTACTATACATACGACATATAGACTAACATATGAGTTTTATGTACTAATATATGAGTTTTATGTCCATAGCTTCAAGTAACTCTGACATGTGTGCAAAAAAAATATTGGGAATGCTCATTTCCCATTCACTGATCATCAGATCCTTCCTTTCTCAGCATATTAGCACTTTCTTTTATTGGGTAAACCATTAACTAAGATGCCATAAACAAATCCTGTGAAAAATTTTCTTCCTTGTTACTCAACTAGGCAGCATCATAAGTGTGATGTGGAAGATCTGCTAAAATTTTGTTTAGTGGACATGCTAATAAATCTGTCTTTTTACTGTCATTCCCAATCTCCTTTACCAATAATAACCAGACCTAAGAATGTGTTAAGTGGGCATTCAAGGGTTTAATTCCGGTCCATTTTACCTTTTGCTTTTGTAAGACACCTATCTTTCATTGCATGCAGCTTCAGTTCATCCCTTGCTAGACCTTTTCTAGCTTATTTTCTCACATGTTGAGGTCAACTTCACCATTCTTGTATCCTCGGCTGCTTGTAGGCTGCCCTAATTCAAATTGTCCTTTCATATTTTCATATACCTACAGAATACTAAGAATATAATTGCATATATGAGGTCCTTGTAGCCAGATATGCTGATCTTTACAGTAGGTGGTTTGCTTGAGTGGATTAGATTAGATAACAAATTGAAGTCCACTAGAAGACTGCTTTGAAATGCTAAAAAATAATAGATTGTTTTTTGTGGCAATGTTGAAATGATTTTATTTATGCTCTGGAAAACTGAAGATGATGAATGTAGAATACATCTGCATTTGTAACAAAGGGTTTTAATAAAGATTACCATAAAATAAGGATTCAACTCGTTTATGGTACTAGTGATGACAAAACATATCATCTTGCATTCACCACTACATGTTTTTCTAAGTGATGAATCCCCAGTTCTCTTATCGTCAAAATTTTGTTTTTCTTTCTATAATTGTGCAGGCAGTTAATACCAAGCAGGAGAGGAAGATGGACAGGCCATCAAATGGCCTTTCTATTGTGGGATGTCTCAGACCTGCTTTTATAGATGAAGAATCTTATTTACGGAGGTTATTTCACCGTGATGATGATGATGGTTCTATGTCAGATTGGAGAGGTATTTCATGCCCTGGCATTAGATAATTAGTGGAATCAATATTTAAATGAAGATAATGAAATCTGCAATCTTCTAGCCCTATTCCCAATATTATATCCTATTTTTTTATCAAATTCCTGCAGATGAATCTGAGAAAGAAGAAGAACAAGTGGCTGGGGCTTATGACTTAGTTGGTAATGCAAAGAAACAAAAATATTTCTTTTCTTTGTCAGATATCCCTTTTACTTAGATAAATAATACATGTTTTTGTGTGTCTAGATGGTGACATATTGAGATTTAATTTCAAAGGTGATGGAGGCAACATTAGTTCAACACTCTACAAATTGGAAATTATGTCAATGGAGCTAAATTCTGTTTATGGTGACCAGGCAAGTTCCTTATAGCCAGCAGTCATATACTGAGATATGCTTATACCTTTGTCTATCCATCAAACAAATGACACCTTGTATCTATACAGAAAATTTTACTTGGTGGAGGTTCACATTGGAGTCTCAGGTGTTTTTTTTTCCTCACCCAGTTATTTTAATGGATGCAGTCCATGATTAATCTGCAAGATTTTCTGGATGCTGAACCTGATGTTCTTGCACATTCTGCTTCAGCGATTATTGAACGCATTAATCAGTATGGAGTGCAGTGCAATGTTGCTCTCAGATCCCTATGTCGCAGGAGGAAGGGACTTATTGTTGAGGTATGTTTTTTGTTGCATGGTTTCCAATCTATATTTTGGTTTGCATGAGATCCTCTGCTGTTCAGATGCTTGCCATTGAAGGCAAAATTTATTCTTTAGCTATAATTCAATTGCCACTCAAATTCTGGCAGTTGGTTTAATGAATATATTATGCTGTTATCGTTAACTATACAGTTTGCCAGTGTACAGCTTAGTTCTCTATTTAATTCAATTATGGTGCTGCAATGTCCTTAAGCTTGTCACTCTAGGAATACTGTTCTTCTATAAAGGTGGATTTGACTTCTCTTTTTACTCAGAAGATGCTTTTGAGCTATACTTCTGTTTAGGATATAGATGGATCTTTGCTGGCTAACCATAGCCTTTTTTTAAAAAAACCTTAACCATACTTCACATGGTTTTACATTACATTTTGCCAGATAATTTCTTTACCATTTTCTTACCATACTTTGTTGGGATAAAAAGCACTAGGCTCGACTGATGGACCACAATCTGCTCTTTCTTTTTATGCAGAGAGCAAATCTGATTGGTGTCGACAGTCTTGGCATGGATGTGAGAGTGTTTTCTGGAATGGAAGCCCAAACTATTCGTTTTTCATTTAATGCTCGGGTAAGTTTTTTTTTTAAAATCAATAAATATTCCATCCTTAAAAAATCTTTATATTACATTCTTACTTTTGCTCTCCATGGATCCATGATAGATGATTTATTTAATAGTAAATAGCTAACAAGAGACGCTTGATTTCAGTGGTGGTTATCCTGTCCTGATAATAACATCCTTGACCTTCTACTTCAATTTGCTTGGTCATTTGAGGTGCTATGTGTGAGATTTAAGTAGCAGGTTTTAGTTGCTCTCTTCTCCCAACTTGCTACTCCCAATTTGTTGAGTAGATCTTCCTCCTGCAAAGAAATTGTCTTGTGCATTATGGGCATTCTTGAACTCATGTTGTGTGCATGGCGTATTTTCACATGAAATGCCACAATATCCAGCCTCACTTGAAAGCTTGCAAGTCTAGAAATATAATTTAATTATCAGAGTATTAGAGTATCAGACATGATATCATGAGTTACGTTTTCTGAGGTTGTCCATGTATCCTCCCACCTCTTCCTGTGATATGGCGTTTCAAATCGCCTTAACTTAAATTTCTCTAGAGCAATGTTAAGTTTTGTCTTAGTTGGTAGACTAGAAAACTTAATGATATCATCATGTTACGATATTTCTCCTGAAGTCTCCAAGCACCGCTAGTGGACTAGCATATCAACAAGCTTTATCATGGTAAATGAATCTCGGTCTAATTTCAACTATAGCATTCTCCTATAGAAACATTATGGTTAAGGTAACCTTCTGAAGTTATCTTCGTTTTGCTCTTATAACTTCGTTTTGCTCTTTATTAGACAGCGGACCGGTACAGTTGAAGTATTGCAAGTTTGCAACCACTTAATAGTCTGAGCCTCATAACCTCGCTTCTTCCTCCAACAAAACTTGCCCGTCATAGTCTCCAGACAATTTGCTGATGAGCTAAAATATATCCCTTCTATCTCTTGATGCATGTCCCTTCTCCCCCTCTCTCCAAGAGCAGGGCCATTGAAATTCATTACCAAATCCTCAGTGACTGTACCAACTGAACCTGTTGGCACCCTCATTGTGAACTTGAGCACCCCTTTCATTTATTAGATTATATATTATAGTGTTCCTTTGCACAAGTCAACTCAAAACTTCTTTCTACCAAGCTGATATTTTAACAAGAGCACAAAATCAATGGATTAATTTGCACAATCATAAACAAGAAACCTGTTCCCATGAATGTGTATCCCACCTTCTAGATTCTTCTCCTCCATGGGTTCCCATCTTTGGTGAAGTTGTAATGTGTTCCGGTTGCCTTTTGCTACTTCCATCTACTTCTCTCTTCCAACCCTTTGATTTAATTGTAAATCCTCTTTCATATGATTCTTATAATGTCATCTTCTCTAGGAACTACAATTGCCAAACTGGTGAAATCAGTGTTTCAATAATTTAAATCATTTACCTTAGAGATTCTAAATAAGACTGCCATAGTGAAATTGATGTACGTGCATTGACTTGTCCATGTCGCACTGGCTGATGGAACAACCAAGTCTTGTTGACAGAACATGAGCAGGCCTTGATGAAATCAAGGAACTGGGAATATGTTAAATATGTAAAGCAAATGGCAAGCATTTGTGCCGCTAGGGCGGTAGCCCGGTTGGTAGAGGTTTAAACTCACCTCTCTCCGGTCACGGATTCGAGGCATGATCCTGCGGGTGATTCAATTAAATTCAGGAATTTCTTGGGGCATGTGATCGGGGTGATGAGAGAGCGCACTACTCCGGTGCTTTAGCGGTGTCAGGCTGACGTACTCACCAGTGGTGGGAAGGGCGAGCGAAATATGCGGCCCGTATCGAACAGGGTCTGGCGGGGTAGGGGCTCAGTGTGGGGGTAGCTACGCCGGGAATTTATTCCCCCTCATTTTGCTTTATAAAAAAAAAAAAAAAAAAGGGGGCAAATATTAGCCTCTCACAAGTATATATTTCTGATAAAAAAACTAATTTTACTAATCATGAAATATCTTGTTCTGTATAAAAGCTTTCCCTAGCCATCATGCTAATAAATTTTCTCTCAAGAAACAACTAAAGAACAAAATTGTTCAAGAATCAGTAAACGTACAGAACCAAGACCCAACAAGAATTCAGACGTACCCTTGCTTACTGAGGATTTAATACCTGCAACATTAGTTATAACCATTAACATATTAATAATATTAGTCAACGTATCAAGCTCACCTGAAACCTGCATCAAATCTATCATCCCGACCTGCTTCTTCTGCACAGGCTTACATAGAAGTGCCAGTATATGCAGCCTTGTAATGCTAAGTGGGATGCATATCCAACCTCACGATGCTCGGTGGTCCACATATGGAACTGCATGATGCTAACTGGTCTGCTTCTTGTGTATGACCACATACGGTGACCTCGCATAGGCAACATGGCGCATTTCAAGTGCCTGCATTTGTGGCAGCTGCATGCACCATATTTTATATCACTAACTGAAACGTTCAAGTGATGTCTAAATTATTGTTGGATGATATAACTGGTTCCATGTGAAACTTGCTCAACCATTTGCATTTGCATGCTTTGTCTTGTCTGTTATGTTTAGCAGATTTATTTTCTCACTCTCCTTTGACACTCATTGGACATTCAGTTCTGGTTCTATAATTTGTTTTAACTTTTAGTTTCACTGTCTCGGTTGTTATTCTGTTGGCTGGCATCTTCATTTACTTTCCATTGTTATCTGAGTTTTTGCTGTCGACTTTATTTTCCTCATGCAGGCTATATCCGAGAGTGCAGCTGAAAAGAAGATCAAGCGAATGCTTTTCCCACGCTATCACCGTAAAAACTTGAGAACTCCAAGTGATGGTGTGAGGGACTTATAATTTTTAAATGTTTCCTTTATCTTGTTACAAGGCTCATAGTTAAAATGAGCATATTAATTCTTTAGTGGTATTAAGTGTGCTTTATATTTTTATGCACGCATGCACTTGTTCCAACGGTACATAAATCTGGGAACAGAATATCTACAGGCGATTTCTCACTGTTTCTGTCTTTGTGAACCTTAGAAAGCGCGCAGTTGTAGTACCAATTAATCATGCCACTTTGGTGGCAAGAGTTCGGTTTTGTTGCTATGTTAGTGAAAATATTTGCTCAATAAAATTAACTTGGTTAGAGACGATTGTCATATTACTGGGACAAATGACCTATTTTTTTTACTTTTCTGCCAGTAACTTGGTTTCTGAACCTGTGTCATGGTTGCCACTGGAGTCATGTTAATCAACTTACATCAGCTGCTACCTGGATATCTTGCTTGCAGAAAATAATAATAAAAAGTAATGTATAATATAATATAATAATATATTATTATAATTATAATGTAATATATAATGTAATATAATATAATTGATTATAATATAATCTAATAGAAGATTATTATAATATTATATTATCGTTATAATATAATAATATATATATAATAATATAACAATATAATAATATAATAATAGATTATATTATATTTTTATAATATAAATATTATTATATAGTGTAATATTATTATCATATAATGTAATACAATAATATTATATTATATTATATTATATTATTATAATTAAGTGTAATATAATATAATATATTATAATATAATTTAATGATAGATTATATTATATATTTATAATATATTATAATATTAATTTATTATTATATTATATTTATAGTATAGTAATATAATATGATATGATATAAGATATAATAATGATATTTTATTGGTAAGTATTCTGGTTATTTAAAAATCTAATTTAAATCAAAATAGCTGATAGTATATTTGGAAGAAAAAATTCTAGAATAGAACATTTTTCAAATAGATCTTTTTAATTTTTTAGTTAAATCAAAATAAATTTTTAACTTTTTATTAAATATTACTGCATCATTCAAAAATATTTTTGGAGGATTAGAAAGTATTTTTTAGTATTTCAAAAACTTAGCCAATCTATGATTGTTTTCCCAATTTTTTTTGGGAATGCAAAATAAAAATAAGAAAATCAAAGGAAACTCAAACAAACGGTTAAGAAATAAAAATATCTACTATGCTGGACTTGTGTCAATGGTACTAGCTTTTGGTTATGATTGTTATAGCACAGAGTGAACGCACCGATAAAATGAGAGAGTAACATAGGTCTTGCCATGCCAAGGAAACCACTGCAGCAACATGGTTGAACGATTGGGATCTGAAACACTATGATAGGTTCAGATATGATGCATTCAGGGATATTTAGATATCTCAAAAGTAAATGCAAAATTTAAAGGTAAATGGTAAGACATGATTTAAGAAAATCTAGCAGGCATCATTTATTGGAGTAATAAATTTAAGTATAAAAACATTGAATAAATAAACCTCAGACCTCGAGCCCATTAATCAAAAGTAACTATATATGCAATCTTTCTTCCCCTTCTGTTATGTAGAAGTAGAAAGAAGTATATTAAAAGCCAGATCACTTTTGTACAAGAAACAGCATGTATCATACATTAGGTCATGGTTATCACATGGTGACCAGACACAAGACAATAATTGGAATACAGCAGATGTGGATTAGCTAAAAAATCACACAAGTGGTGTGGGTTAGCTATTAAATGACACGAGTGGCACAACCCATCTCCTTGAAAATGCTATTCAGTTCTTATACTTCAACAGCAGCCTTCGCCACTGCTGCTGTCTACTCCTACTAGATGAATGGTTAGCAAGGATGCCTCCCCATGATCAATGACTTCAACCGTTGTTTTCTTCTCACTCAGTCAAAGCTTCATTGGCAGTCTTCTTTACTACAATGAGAGCCTACTTAGCCACCTCTGCAGAAGCCATGCACTGTTGCTTAATATCTAGAGCTTTTGGGTCCCTGGATGCAGTAGTAGATCCTCGAACCAAATTGTGCACCCCAGGCTCTTCATCCCTGTCCTTGGCCTCAGCAACTTAATTGGGCTATACTCTCAGCTTTCTTGGTCCCCCTGCATTGAAACAGGCATAGAAATGGTTAATGTCTGTCTTGCATGAAGACTTGATAGAGGTGAAATACTTTTATGGGAGGTAGGTACCCAGAACAAATCACTAGGCCAACTGCAACAGCTCCAAAAGCTATGTAGTACATAAAGTCAACCTGCAGGACATGGAATTTCACTTCATCGATCCACTGATCTGGTGTGATTATGAAGCACAGAGAGAGGATAAATTATTAAGTGAATGAACAGAAGTGAGACGGACATTAAATTTTCAGTCTTGTGAATTTCTAATTATTCATAGTTTGTCAGTCTTTGTGCATGTCTACCTATTCCTTCGGTAGATACCCATAAGTTTATGAAAGCAGCAGCAAAAATGCAAGTGGTCGAGGGTTCGATTCTGGTTAGAAGTTGCCAATAAGTGGGTGGGAAGGGAATTAGGGTAGAAAGGTGGGGATTAGCACCTTGAAATGTCAAAAAAAAGAAGAAAAAATTGCTCAATAGGTAGGAAAGGCAATCTCTGCTGGTTGGTATCCTCTCCATGCCGGGGATGACAAGGTTTGAACACTGGTGGTATAATTTTATGACTGCATTATGTTCAATTTTTGATACTGCTACCCGACCAATCAATGCCTAAATTACTGATAAATGCATTCTGATGATCTTCATTAGCTAAAGAAAGAACACTAGAGGTGAAAGCAAATTAAGTTATTATCCTATGACCAGATCCATGTAAGCAATGTGTCAAAATATTTTATCTACATTGCTAAAAAAAATCGATGTGTTAAAACTTCTGCTTGCATGGTATATCAATGCCATCATGAAATCCATACACAATGTTGATTCTTTAACATACCTCGAGCATGACTTGAGCTGTAGAAGAAAATAAGAACAATGCTAATGCAAACCCAGGAGATGGTAGCACATGTAATGACATGTTAGACAGACAATATCTTAAATTCTGTTATTTGAAAATCTCACTGGTATGTCAAGTAAGAAATAACAGTTACTTCCATATGTCCAATAAATTATGGATATATAAGCTCTTTCATAAGTCTAGACTCTGATAGATTGTGGGTGCAACCATGAAATCATACTGTCAAACAGCTAAAAAAATACCGCAATTGCAATTTTCCTCTTCCATAACATGCTCATTTAATATTAAAAAAATATCAAGCAAGATAAAGCATACATTCTCTTAAGCTAATAATCTAAATTGAGCTATGACATCAAGTACAAAATTATTGCAGAAACAACAGTGACCTAATGCGTGTGCTTTTAGTGAAAGGGCCAAATTCAGCATGGTGGCCATATTCTAGTCAAATATAATCTTCTAAAAATTTGAATTTTGCTTGGGTACTCTATGGCTTTGATCCTTTTCACCAAACAACTCCAAATTAAGACAATAACATTATTAAATTTCTCCAAAAAGATCCATTACCACGACGTATACCTTTTGCATGGATTAATTTGTATGGCCTTTATAACACAGATATATCGATTAACATATGCTTTGCATTCCCATTCAAATTTGGGAAATAGAAAGATTGATTCATGTTTATTTTGGATTTTTAAGTTTTATATATTCTAAAGTTCATCTGGGAAAGTTTATTTTATTAAACATTCGAACAAATATATTCTATTCTAAGCAACATAAGTAGTAGGATGAACAGATAGCCAATGGTGTGATATTATCCATTGTACCATCTCTTGTTTGAGGAAAGGTAATGGTGTAGCAGTTGCAGGGCAAAGAAGTAGAGTGGGCACCAACATTAGTCCTTACCACTGCCAAAGGGAATCCAATCCTTATAATCATGTATATAGTTCTGGACAACCTGGTCATAGGATACTGTGGGTAAGGATGAGCACAAGGATCTGGAAAAAAAATCAAAGTATTCTGGCAGGGGACCAATAGCAGCAAAGAATAGCATCCATATTAGATGATATTTATCATCAATAATCCTCAAGTTCAAACAAATAGTGCTTAGCAGGTAGATTAAAATATCTTCCTATTTTAGTATATACTTGGAGATATTATACATGACAATTATTTTACGAAAAGCTACCTCAGATAACCTCAAGTTTGTTTTCATGTCATCTTCCAATCATGATGATCCTATGTTTTATGTCATATCCCGAGTCCAACTGAACAAATGAGATTGCAGTTATGCATGGCCACTTCATTATTAAGTTTTTTTTTTACGTGTAGCTAGCAGGCAGCAATCCTTGGATGCTTGATGTTGTTTAACTTTCAAGAGCAAACACTGATCTAATAAGGCAACAGGGAGGGGGAAGCATCTGCACTGTTCCTTGTTTAAATGTAAATAGTTATGAATTTAATTTCTTTTATTTTAGCTCTTTCCACAATGTTCAGAAATGGGATCTTTTTAGGCTGTCAGGTTCATCCTTGGATTATGGTAAATTATGAAGCAAATAGCAAGACATAAGCATGTAATGTTCATCTAATGAGTAGGATGAACATTCTCAGATAAATGCCACTCCATCTTAGTTATTAAGTTATTGACTATCTAAAAGCAATCTAAACTATCTTCATATTTAATATTTTTCCAATGTTTTCGACAGTGCTAAAAACCTGTTCAGGTTGTGGGCACGAACGACGTACTCAGTTTGTTAAAAAAGATGAGTAGAATCAAAAATTTACTAACTTGATAAGTTATTTATTAACCAAAGTAAGACATGTAAAATCATCATATATGCTTATAAGTCAAAGCTCATTCACAAGAAAAGATGCACATACATATGCGAACAGAATAGATTTATCAAAAATGCGAGATAAGAGTAAAATCAGCATGAGTGATTAAGAAATGAAGGCGGTAACAGCACCATTTTTTATTTTATTTATTTATTTATTTATTTATTTTTGTGTGTGTGTGTGTGCATGCACGTGCCTGCATACATGCATGCATGTAAGAGGGAGGCTTATTGCACCAGCTGTCAAGTGGATAGATTTAAGCTCATTGCACTCAAGTATGCTTCTGAGAGTAACGGAAACAAAAATTTGAGCTTAGTGTACGAAGAAGCTGACAATTATCTCAGAATTAAAGCAAGCAAATATTTTAGATTTTTCTTATGATTTTATTCCCGAAACTAGACAAGATTATGTTAGGGTTATCCTGTATCAATTAGCATCCTACCTACATGCTAGATCAATCAAAAAGAAAAGAAAATCAGGATCCTAGGTCTAAGAAGGCATATTAGGAGCATGTTCACCTTCAAAAAATCAGAAAAAGTGATAAGAGAATTAGGTTTAACATACCAGGAAATGATTTCTTGTTGCTATAGAAGAGATCTCTCAACTCAGATCGGCGCCTGGATGATCCGGTCACTTTCCCGCAAATCTGTCGGCTTTTTATTAGCTTTGTTCGGAGGCAAAGAAGATGTCATCTGAGGATGGTTTCACCGGAGGGATCCTGCAAACGTCAAAGGTTAGAGGCAAACAAGAAGGAAAAAATAAGAAACTGGAAATCAGTTTGAAAGATGGTTGGAAGATGGAGTTGCAGGGGGTCAGCAGCCTTAGAGGAAGCTTTGGGCGTCTTGGGCTCTTGCTTGGATGGGCAATGGCTAGGGTTTGTAAAGTTAGGGCACTCAAATCTCACACACATACTTCCAAAGAACATAATTGTCACAAGAAAATTTACCAGAGTTTTAATTCATGAAAAGAGATTATTTTACAAGAGGGAGAAAGGTGGGGTATTTATAGATTCACCCAGGGCCCTTTCCCTGTCAAAATTGGATTACAAGTTTGTATGGGACAAGGAGTACAAGGCTTAACTAGAATTAGGAGTACAAAGTTTGATTGAACTTAGAAGACCTAAATTCTAGTAGGACTTGGTCATTTGACTCCTTATAGAACTTGGAAACTTTGACTTTTCTCCATGGGCTTGGGTTGGGATGAAATCCTCTTGGGCTGCTTTGACTTTTTCACTCCCTGGTGGGCTTGGATGAAATCTTCTTTGACTAGGTCAAAGGCTTGGGCGCCAATTGCAATGGGCCTGGAAGGGGAGGGCACCATGGGCTTGAGGGGTTGGACCTGGGCTTAGGCTAGATGGGGCACCTCTCATGAAAGGGGCTTGGGCTGGGGTGCCATATCTTGAAAGGGCTTGGGAGGGGCGCCATCTTTAGTGGGCCAGGGCAGGGTGCCAAGGCCTGGATGCTGATACTGGGTAGGGTGCTAATCTGGGAGGGTGCTCCACCTGGGCTTGGCAGCATGAAGGGAGTCCAGATGCTGGGCTGGTGACTTAAGTGTAGGTTCAACAATCCTCCTCTTGAGCATGAAGTTACAGGACTCATATGACTGAATTGAAACTGGGTGGACTTCTTGACTGGACTTACAAATGGACTCAAGTAATAGAACTTAATGGACATAGTAAATCCAAATGACTCACTTTATTACAGGACTCAAAATTAACTAACACATGACTTAGAGAATAAATTGAAGCTTGAAATCTATGTCTGATCTGATGTCCCCATCAGTAAGAAATAAGAAGGTTCAGGGTTAATCGGAAAGAGTAGAATACAAGAAGGGATTTTAGGGATGAGTCCTAAACTAATGAGGTTGACCTTATGGGGTTGGTGTATACCTACAGGGTTTGCATAATGGAAGAATAGGTCACTAATCTCAGGAAAAAGATCAATTAGAGTCAAAGAAATGACTTCATCCTAAGGGTACTGGTTTAAAGAGATCAAGTCCTTAATAAACTCTTCTGGCTCATGAAATTCAAGATTGGACTCTATAATTGGGCTTTCTTATAGTGGCTCCTTAGGTAAGATTTTAATAGTAGTATATGGGTAATATTCCTCTAACCGGTCTTCCACTACAGGTTCAATCTAGGTGTGGTCTGGGTCAACTACCTTTGGGTTGACTTCTATCGGGGTATGGTTAGGGTTAACTAACTTTGGGTTGGCTTCTAACTGGGTATCTACTGGGTCAACTAATTCTAGGTCTTCTACATGTATTTCTACTGGATCAACTCATTAATGTCTTCTTTAGATTTATCAATGGGCTCTGAAATTTCTTCCCTAAATCTTCAATAGGCTCATCATCTTCATACTCCTCTACCAGACTTGGATCAGCCTCATATACCTCTTCTTCAAGCTCAACAACAGGTTCAGACTCATCCTCATCTAGCTCAGCTGGGTATAGGGTGCTGACTGGACACTGGCTAACAAAATGGCATGGTTTGCGATATTTAAAATACACTCTCAAAAGATTGGAACCCTTCTGAACCTTTACAGACTTGCCTCTATCTTTTCTACGGGCCGTAGTGGTACTGGGCTGGGGTTGGCTCATGTTGGGCTGGTTAGGATCTGGTCCTGGGCTAAGGGCACTAGTCTTAAAGGGTTTAGGTTGACTAAAAGGAAATGGACTAACACTAGGCTCATATCTAGGGATACTAATCATATGGGATTCAGGTTGACTAAGAAAAACCTGACTGGTACTAGGTTGATACCTAGGGATTAGGGGTTCCTTGGGTTCATAGGACAATGGTTCAGCTCTATGGATCTTGAGTTTATTGGGCTCATAGAAGGTGGGTGCATAGGTTCTAGAGTCATAGGCTTTGGACTCGATCTATAGGTTGTGGCTCTCTTATCCTGATCAATGAAATTATGTTTGGGTTTCCCAGGGTTGGGCTCCTGGTATGGGTCAGAGTATGGGGTTCTCCTAGGATTCAACTCAGCATGGATCCTAAGGTCAGGCTCAGGCTTAGATCTGGTATAGGGCTTAGGAGTTTACTCTAGGTTTCCTAATTGGTCTCCTACCTGGTCAAACCTATGGGTTGTTTGGGTAGTCGATTAGATCAATTGGTCAAATCTATGATTTATCTGGGTATTGGATTGGTCAAACTTGAAGTTCATTTAGGCAAACTGGTTTTGGGATTGGATGTTGGACTGGTTTATCTGGGTGGTTAATTGGGTTAACTGATCAGTAAGGGATTTCATGAAGGTTTCAAAATTAGGTTCCATGGTTGAGCTAGGCTGGGGTTTAGACTTTTGGTATTGGGTTCCTAGTCTAGTGGTCATGCAATCAACAAGCAAGGTGGTATGATACAGTCAAGCATACAAAGTGAAAATGGACTACAGCTTGCTAGACCTATAGCCAAAATTGAATAGATCTACTCAACTTATGCTTAACTCAACAGCTAATCCTTCTACTGGCCAGGTAAGAGGTGGGGTGGTGGGAGGCTCCCCCTGCCTATGATAGGATCCTAATTAAAAATCACCAGTCCACTTAGGACGTTTGCCTCTGGACCTCTAGCCTTAGATACCAGTTTTCAGTCATAGCTGGGAATTAGGTGCACTAGTTGGCCCACACAATTCGGACCCGACCTGTTAGTGTTCCTAAGCTTTCTAGAGCAATTAGGTTACTAATTGATTTAAGTTAAGGCTTGGGTTCTGATGCTGAGTGGTTGTTTTGGGCCTAGGATAGGTGATGAAATCCTGCCCTGATCTGAGAGAGAAAATTGCTCTTAAAATTGATTAAATGAGATGATGAACACACTATGAGCTCTAATGCAACTAATAACAATCAGAAAAATAAAATATTTTTTGGTCTTTTATGAGATGGAAAATTAAGTTTAAGTGGGTTAAGTTAGTAAACAAAATGTGGACTTGGGTGAGGTAGGGTTTGGAAGTTGATTAGGTTTGGTTTGATCAAGTATGCATAACAGAAATTAGGGTTTATTTGGAATAGAGTTTGGTTTAGTTTTCGATGCATAAAAAAATCAGAAAAATTTTAGAACAGAGGATGATTAGTGCAGATGATCCCTACCAAATTTCATGCAAAGAAAAATTCAGATGATAGTGCAAAACCTAGGGTTTTCAGACTATATGCAGTGATTTAGGATTTTCGTTAGGGTTTCTAAGATGCAGACTATGTTTTTGTTTCTATAAAAATAATTAAAAATCATGAAAATTATCATGACTAAAAAGATAGTATTTCATACAAATTTCAATGAAAAATAAAATCCCTAAGTTGACAAAATAGATCAAAATCAGATCCCTAATGCAGAGACAGGATGCAAAAGTTTCTAGGGCAAAAGAAAATAGGCATGAGAAAATTCTATATGTCTCAATAAATTATCAAAAAATTCTAAAAAATACTATCAATTATGTAAAATCCAGAAAAGCAAGAATTAGGATTTTCTGATCTATCTATATATAGAAACAGTAAAAATAACAAACCATGTATGAGAATTACGGGATGCAGAAACTAGCCCTAAAACATGCTCTGATACCAAATTAATAAGGGACAGGATTCTAATATGATGCAGGATGACATGCAAGGGATAAACATGAAGAAAATCATATTAAAGCAAGCAAATATTTTCATATTTGTTAATGGTTTAATTCTCAAAATTGGCTTAGATTAGGTTAGGGTTATCCTGTATCAATTAGCATCATACCCACATGCTAGATTAATCAAAGAGAAAAGACAATCAGGATCCTAGGTCTAAGAAGGCCGATTAGGAGCATGTTTAACATCAAGAAAATAGACAAAACGAGATGGAAATTAGGTTTAATATACCAAGCAATGATTTCTGGTTGCTGTGGAAGGGATCGCTCCACTCAGATCGGCGCCTGGATGATCCGGTCACTTTCTCACGAATCTGTCAGCTTTTTATCAGATTGGTTCGAAGGCAAGGAAAACGTCATCCAAGGGACGTGGTACTGGAGGGATCCTGCAAACGTCTGGGGTTAGTTAAAAGCAAATAAGAAGACAAAGTAGGAATTAGGGTTTGAAGGAAGAAGGAAGCAGGGTTGCTGATGTTGGCGGCCTAGAAGTGGAAGAAGAACTCCTTGCTAATGGATGGCTAGGGCTCTTGATCTTGGGGCATGTTAGGGTTGGAAGAAAGTGGCTTTGGGTGGCTAGGGTTTGCAAAACTAGGGCACTCAAACCTCACAGAAATAATTCCAAAGAGAACACAAGCTAACAAAAATTCACCAAAGTTTATTTCATGAATGAGAGTTTATTTTACAAGAGGTGGAGGGGGTGGATATTTATAGCTTCACCCAGGTCCTCTCTTTGTTAAGATTGGATTCCTCTCCTTGTTAGGATTGGATTACAAGGTTTGAGTAGGAAGAGGATTACAAATTTTGTTAGGAAGAGGATTACAATACCTTGTTTACTTGGGAGAAGAATATTCTCTTTTGACCTGATCTTCTCTTGGGCCTCCTTGGACTTGGTTAAAGGGTCTCCTCTTAGGCTTGGACTACTTCACTCCTTATTGGGCTGAGATGACAACTTCTTTGACTGGTCAAAGGCTTGGGAGGGGGGCGCCAACTGCTATGGGCCTTGGACTGGGGCCCAAGGCTAGGGGTCTGGGGTGCCACTTCTTCATGAGCTTCTAGGCTGGGGTGCCTGGGAGAAGGAATATTCCATGGGATGCTTGGTATATTCAAGTGTGTAGGCTCCATGGGCTTGGGCAGCATGAAAGGTCCAGTAGAGTGCAGTTGCAAGGTCTCCAGCTCCTGGGTGAGGCCTTATAAAATTCGTGGTCTAGGGATCCTCTCCTCTTGTACTTGAAAATTATAGGACTCAAGTAAACTCAACTTACAAATGGACTCAAGTAACATGACTCAATGAATTCAACTTATTACAAAACTTGGCTCACTTTGATATAAGTGACATAGAACTAGTGAATTACAAGACTCAAATCCTATTACAAGACTTAGCAAAAATTGACCAACACATGACTTAGAAAACAAAGTAAAGCTTGAAGTCTATGTCTGATCTGATGTTCCCATCAGTGCCACCTGAGCATGTAGCCCAAGCGAGGAGCCGAAGTGAGCCCCCTGCCGAGGTCAGCTCCCGGCTGGGGTCGAGCTCATAGTATCACCAACTGAAGAAAGGAGGATGACGGAGATTCAAATCATAGGGGAAAGGGGGTTGTCTCCATCAAGACCCCACCGCTGCGATTGTATGACTGACAGGCGGTGGCCCGCCGCTTGAGGCCTACGGACGGAGATGCCTCGTCGGAGCACCAGGATCCCCTCAGGTCCCAGTGTACACCAATTAGGAAGGGATGCCCCATTCGAGGCATGGTGCCCCTCAACCTACCGTTTGCATCACCCGAAAGAAGAAGGTCGCGCCAGAGGATTCAAACCCTGGAGCGGCCGCTCGTATACCAATGCTCTGCCAAGCTTCCCGTAACATGGTGACAAACCAAAATGTCAGAGCCAGTGACATAACTCCTCGCCATGAAGGGAGAAAGGAGAGCTCATGCACAGTCCTTGAATGCTACCAGATATCAACCCCCGGGACTCTCCCAAGAAGGGAACATCTGGGAAGCAAGCTCAAGGGGCAAACAAAATGGGACCTCTGACCAAAGAAGAGGACAAGCAAGCAAGGGGTAAGCGAGGTAATCGTCGGCACACAGAAGGGGAGAGCAAACCAGATGAAAGGCTCTGAGGCTACCAGGGAATTCATCGAAAGAATTCCACGAACATAGCCAACCCTGCTCAGGCTCTCCTTCTCCGCTGACACTCATTTCTCACTTTCTTTTCTCTAAAAGACAATCTCCAAATGTGGAGACCTCACCGAAGAAGGAGAGCATGAGTAGAACTATAAGTAAAATTTTCAACAAAAGCGCGTTGAGCTTTTCAGAACTATAAGTAAATTTTTCAACAAAAGGTTTTAGTTTTTCAAGTTCTTCCTTGTACTTCTTATTTCTTGCAAATACTCTTTGTTCTCTTTGACAAGCTTTTCATTTATGGCAAATGTTTTATCCTTTTTCAAATCTTTTTCCAAAGAAATAATTTTAATAGTTAACTGTTTATTTTCTTGAAACAAACAATCATTCTTTATCAAAAACTTATCATTTGTTTTGATCAACTCCAAATTTTGCTTTCTTAGTTCTTTGTTCTTTATCTCAAGTTTTCGAAATTCAATAACAAGTTCATCAAAAACTTCATACAATTCTTCAAAAGTAAATTCTTCTTCAAGTTCAAGGCTTACCTCTTCTTATTCGTTGGCCATAAAGCAAAAGTTGGCGACCTCTTGCTACTCTTCATCAGAACTCGAATCTTCACTCTCGCTCCATGTTGCCATCATGGCCTTTTTCCTAAGTTTCTTTCTGCTTTTCTTGAGTATGGGTCAATCCATCTTGAAGTGACCAGGTTTCTTACACTCAAAGCAAGTGGGTTGTTCCCTTTCCTTCTCCTTTTCTTTTTCTTTGCTATAGTCTCTTTTTAGAGGCTTTTTCTTGTAAAAATATTTTTTCTTTCTCATAAATCTTTTGAACTTTCTAGTAATGAGGGTCGTCTCATCTTCATCATCCTCTTCTTTAGATTCATCACTTGATTCTTCTTTGGTAGTGGACTTGAAGGCAATGGCTTTCTTTTTCTTATCATTGTCCACTGTCTTTTGTTTCAAAGAGAGCTCATAAGTCATCAATGAGCCCAAAAGCTGCTTAAGTGGAAGTGTATTGACATCTTTGGCTTCTTCTATGACGATGACTTTAGCATCCCAAGAAGTCGAAAGAGACCTAAAAAATTTATTAACAAGTTCACTATTAGAAATAACTTTACCTAAGCTTTTCATGTCATTCATAATGTTTGTAAATCTAGTATACATTTCACTTATAGATTCAGTTGGTTCCATTTTAAACATTTCATAGGTATGAATGTGCATATTCATTTTGGTGGTCTTCACTTGATGTGTATCCTCATAGATAACTTCAAGCATGTTCCATATTTTCTTGGCAGAGAGATAATTTGAAATTCTATTGAATTCACAAGGATCAAGTGCACAAAATAATAAATTCATAGCCTTGGCATTAATTTCAGCTTGCTTGATGTCATTCTCATCCCAATCTTCTTCTTGTTTGGGGGTGAGAATGTCATTAACCAAGTGAGTGGACTGATGAGGCCCTTTAACAATAATTCTCCAGATATTGTAATCAATAGCTTGTAAATAAATGCGTATGCATATCTTCCAGTATGTGTAATTTGTGCCATTAAACAATGGAGGATGGTTAGAGGCTTGTCCTTCTACAACACTCATACCAATTAGAGCTGCCATGATCTTTCACTCAAGATCGTTGGACCTACAAGTAAAGTACTGGTGCTCTGATACCACTGGTTGCCCAGAAATGGAGCCCAAGAGGGGGGTTGAATTGAGTCTTTTAAAAATTTAAAACAATTATATGCTAGTCTTGAAGTGTTTGTGAAATAAAGTGATTTAGCTCTAAGAGATATGTAGTGGATAACAACAAATTAAATGCAAGTAATGAAGAGCAAGTAATAAAGAAAGTAATCACATACAAAAATAAGGATTTATAGTTGTTCGGTACACTCCAAGCACCTACATCCACTCCCCAAGCTTTTTCTTAGAAATTTTACTATAATCTCTCCAAGATTACACCCGACTTATTTTCAAGGCTCACAAGTCAAAACCTAAGTTGGTTTTATCACCTAGGCTCACCAACAACCTTTACAACTTGTTTTGTCTTCGGGCTCACAAGTCAAATCCTAGTTAGTTTTATCCCTTTGGCTCACCAACAACCTTTACAACCTAGCTTCAAAAATCTTTGAAAACTAGGTCAACAAAGTAAGAACAAGAATGTAATAAAAGAGCACAATAAAAGCTCCTATAATGAGCTGAAATGAAGATCGTTGAAGCTCTCTTGATTGCTTGAGTTGACTTCTTCTTGGAATCTCTTGAATGCACAATTATGGCCAAGCACTTGAAACCTTAACAACTCAAATATGGGAGTCTTTTACAAGAAAATCTCTTTAAACACACTCTTCTCATCTTTTCAAATGATTGGAGTTTGTCTCATATGAATTCACTCTTCCTTGTTGATTTTATGAGATTTGGTGAGTGTTAAATATCTCAAATCCACTGAAAAGACTATTGAAGACTTAGAATTCAAAAATAGTCATTTAGAACTGTTTGGAAGCAATTTTGAAATTTTGAAAAACTAGCCGCTAGACCTTGAGTCGACCTCATGAGTCAATACTTGATGCATGAGTTGACACTTGATGCAGAATCCAGAAAACATGAAGTTCTATTCCAGAATCTTTTTCAGGCGATGAGTCGATCTCATGAGTCGACACTTGAAGTATGAGTCGACTTCATGAGTCGACACTTGCTGCGTGCCACTGAAATCTTGTGTGCCGATCTTTTGAAACTTCTAATTTTTTTCATGAATCGACTATGTGAGTCGACACTTTGCTTGTGAGTCGACCTCTTGAGTGGACACTTGATCCTATGCCATCCAAAAAAGTATTCCAAACTTGAATTCCTTAATAATTTATCCATTAATCTATTTGATAGTTCTTCATGAAGGCCAAAGAAGTTGTTTTGACAAAGTTCCAAGGTGAAAAGTTCAATCAAACATGAGAAACTTGCTCTCAACTTAGTAAACTTGATACCTTATTGTTAGAGAAATTGATGTACCTGAGGCCTAAAATTTTACTCTAATTGAAAACATTAGTCCAAACATATACTTAGTATTTTGTTATTCATCAAAATTAAGGAGCCAAGGCCAACAAAAATGATCTTTTTAGATTGAGTGTACCTGGTTTCTGCATCACGGAGTAGCTTACTAGCATAGTAGACTGGCCATTGGGAGCCATCCTTGTCGGTGTAGACCAGCACCGAGCTGACCACTTCAGGTGAGACCGCTAGGTACAAGAGGAGCTCTTCCCCAGGCTCCAGCCTGGATAGCAGCGGTAGGGAGGCTAGGAGCTTCTTCAGCCCTTTGAACACCTCCCAGCACTTTTCATCTAAGTGAAGTTGTTCATCTTTCGTAGCACCTTGAAGAAGGCAGTGCTCGACGGAATGCGAGATGAAGTGGCTCAATGCCGCGATGCGCCCGGTCAAGCACTAAACTTCCTTCTTGGAGACTGGATGTCTCATGTCGGTGATCGCCTGGATCTTCTCGAGATTAGCCTCTATCCCCCTCTAGGTGATCATGAACCCCAGGAACTTCCCTGCCATGATGCCAAATGCATATTTGGCGAGGTTCAGCTTCATCTGGAAGCAAAGGTTGTTGAAAGCCTCCATCAAGTCGATAATATGATCCGAATCCTGGCCACTCATGACGAGCATATTGTCCACATAAACTTGCATGTTGCGGCAGATCTGGTCTTTGAAGACCTTGCTAACTGGTACATGGCCCCTGCGTTCTTAAGATCAAATGGTATCATCTTGTAGTAGTACATGCCTCTATTAGTCACAAATGCTGTGTGCTCCTCATCCTCCGGATGCATGCAATTTGATTGTATCCAAAAAGTATGTCCATGAAGCTGAGAAACTTGTAGCCCAAGGTCGTGTCCACCAGCTGGTCAATCTTGGGGAGTGAAAAGCTGTTCTTCGGACATGCCCGATTAAGGTCGGTATAGTCTATGCAGATCCTCCACTTCTTGATGGCTTTCTTGACCATCATCACATTAGCAAGCTAGTCAGGATACCGTACCTCACGGATGAAGCCCGTTGCGAGGAGCTTCTCAACTTTCTCATCGATCACTTTCTGCCACTCCGGGGTGAAGCTTCTCTTCTTCTACCAAACTGGGCGATAGTTGGGGTCGACATTCAGCTCATGGATGATCACTTCTGGGGGGATGCCAGGCATATTGATGGTGGTCCAGGTGAAGATGTCTGCGTTGGCCTGTAGAAAACTGAGCTGACAGGATCTCTCTTCTTCAGGCAGCAGGGCCCCCACCTGCACAATCCTTAAGGGATCCTCTGCCAAGGGGAAGGATAGTAAGGGCTTAACCAGTCTGCCCTTCAGCTCCGGTTCTGTCGAATTTGGCTGGTCAATGATTGGACTTAGACTAGCTTCCCGTGGCCCTGGAACGGTCTACAGACAATGCTATACCAGTTGCCGAGACCCTCTCATCTCCCCGGTCCCCAAAGGAGTTGGGAACTGGATAAGAAGGCACCGGATTGAGATGATAGCATCAAGGAGATTGAGTCTGGAATGCCCCAGAATTGCATTGTAAGGTGAGAGAAGCCTTACAATGATAAAAGTTGTTAGCATAGTACTTTGCCGAGATGGGGTCCTGGCAGTTATTGGGAGTGTAATCTCTCCCTCAACTCCAACTAAATCTTCGATAAAGCCAACTAAGGGTGTGAATACTAGTTTTATTTGGTCAGCAGACAAGTTCATCCTTGCGAAAGTATCATAAAAAAGGAAATCTGCAGAGCTTCCATTATCAACCATGATTCTCTTTATAGGATGCTTCGCTATCATCATTTCCATGATGACAATATCATTATTTGAGTAATCTACCCTAGCCACCCCTTCTGCCTCGCAGGGAATTACATCGTCGTTTTCCTCTATCCCTCTAGCCCACTTTGAGCTCCTCCCTGCCCCCCAGGAAATCATCCCCATCGGCTTCTCAATGGGGTGGTTGTTGATGGCGAGCGATCGGGGCTTCTCATTTCGATATGCTGGAGGTGCTCCTCCCTCCATGTACTTTCCCAGGTACCCGTGCTTGATCAGGTTTTCAATTTTTCTTTTCAGGTGATGCCATTTCTCGGTGTCATGGCCATGGTCCGGTGAAAGTGGCAGTAGCAAGATCAGTCACACCCAGCAGATGGCCTCAGAGGAGGAGGACGGTGTAGGGAGCGCTCGCCCTCAATCTCCATCAAAATCTTCACTCTTGGGGCAAGGAGAGGAGTGAACTTCTCCTCTTTGCTGGGGTCAACTTTGGGCCTTGGTCCCAGCCGTGGAGCCGGCATCATCTTCAAGGTCGGAGGACTGGATGCCTCCCCCATGGCCTGTCTCTTCAATGGCCTTCCATCCAGCTCCCTCTTGGTGTGATTGGCCTCCTCCGCATGGATGTATTTGTAGGCCCGGAGGCAGAGCTTCGAATAGATCTTTGGAGGCTTCTTGTCAAGGGAGTAGGTGAAGCGGGAGGTCTGCAGCCCCCTCTTCAGGGCTAGCTTGGCGACTGGCTCATCGAGGTGGTGGATCTCTAAGGTGGCGGCTTTAAACCGGGACACATAGTTCTGGAGGGATTCTCAATCTTGCTGATAGATCGAGAAGAGACTGTCAACTTCACGTGGCACCTTTCTGCATACATCAAAGTGCACCATGAACTTTTTCTCCAACTGGAAGAAGTCAATGCTTTTTGACTCGAGTCTGGAGAACTAGGCTTGAGCAGCCTTCTACAAGGTAGCCTGGAAGGCGATGCAGAGGAGAGCATTAGTAGGCCCCAAGACCCTCATAAGGGTCTTGTAGCTTTCTAGGTGATCCAAGAGGTCGATTATCCTATCATAGGGATCAACCTGGGGCATGCGGAATCGACTGGGGATCGATTCCTCTTTGATTCTACGAGAGAAGGGAGGATGGGTGTCGTAACTCGTGGGCTCACTAGGGAAGCCCTGAATCTCTGCAAACCGGTGGGAGAGGTCGGCCAATTTGCGCTCTTGCTCTTCGAGGCACTTCTCTGCCTGATGATGGATGGCTTCGTTTGTGGACCCCTTGGTAGAGGCCATCAGGGATGAAGGAGATAAGGAGTGGGGGAACTCTCGCCTGAGTTTCCAGCCACACCAGTGGTGTTGGTGTGAATATGCACCATGGTCCGAGACCGAGAAATGGCTCTCTCGGCTGGTCGGGCCATCATGCTACTTCTTTCTGGCCACTTGGTGATCTCCTCACCGGTGGAAGACCGCGTGCAACGGCCCCTCCCAAAAGGACCATAGGATGGTACCAGGATCGATGACATGGGTCGTCGAGGTTCCAGGCTGCTACTATGTTGCCAGGGATCGGTGTCTCTGGTGGAGCTGGCACACTACTGCAGCTAGGGCATGGACCTGCTAGGCCAGTGCGGTGATCTGGGGATCCATCGGAGGTGACGAAGGTAGGGAGCGGAGCTCCCACTCAGGGCCCTATAGATCGTCGCAAAGGGGGGCCCCGCTCAGTTGGCGAAAGCTTCGTGCGCTCGCGTTGTCACCATGGAGCTCTAGGCTTTCGTAGAGGCTTTACTGGTGGTGGGGGATTCACCATTGGACATCCCACAGTCGCTGATGTTCTTCATTCTGGCCCTCTACCTGGTGCGCCAATCTGTTGCTGCCAAGATTGTCGTGGCCTATAGCTCCGACATGTCATGGATGCATCGGGCTCACGTTTGATTCTTGTCCCTCTCTTTCTCGGTCGATTGCTTGGTTCGAATGCCCTACAAAAAAGAGGAGACCCAGGCCGGAAATTCCAGCTGGGACATTCTGACGATCAAGTCAGATGGGACAATCAAGGAGAACAGAACCTCTATGGCGAAGAGCTTGGGGTCTCCTCGTGTAGAGGATGAAAGATAGAATTGAGATGTAAAGATAAAGTGGAGTTGGGATCAGAGAGCTTAGGAGGTTCTCTTGGATGGTTCTTTGCTCGCTTGCTCTCTGTCTCTTACCGGTTGTTCCTCCTTTCCTTGGGGATTCTTTCTCCTGTTTTATATGAGAACGATGGCCTAGACCAGGTTTGGAGCTCCACTGAGATATCTTTTTCCTAGTATCCCCTATGGAGGGGTTTTTTCATTACCCGTGATCTTTCCCTTATCGGACCGGTCCTTTGAAGGAGCTCCTCCTATTAGGGGTGTTCGCTGACATGGTAAGATCTTATCCCTCTGGTGATGCAATTCCCTGTGGGAGGGGCAGGCGCCGTGCCGCTGAGCCCCGAGCCACGATGGGATATTTCTATTCCTGGAGGGACCGTCGAAGTGTCGTAGGGCCCTGAGGCCTTAATAGAATACTCCTCTTGGAGGAGGCTCAGGTTTCGTGTCGCAAGGGTTGAAGCCCCCGGTTGCATAGTAGTCAACGTGGCAGCATGTTACAGGGTCTGGAGCATGGTGGAGCACACACTACGCAGAGCATGCGGGTGGCATGTTTCAGAGCTTGAATTTATGGTAGGGCATGTGCCACCTTCCAAGGGTTGCGGGTGGCCAAGAACCTCCTTGCTATGATTTGAATCTTTGTTGATCCTTCCCTCCTTTGCTGCTGGCATAAACTCTGACCTCCACAAGGTAGGGAGGAGTCCCACTTTGGGAGTCTCGTCTCAGGAAGCATGAGCATGACCCCAGCTAGGAGCTGGCCTCAGATGAAGGGCTTGCCCTATGAGCACGACCCTGGTTGGGAGCTGACTTGGCAGGAGGGCTCGCCTTGGCAGCATGAGCACGACCCAGGCCGGGAGCTAGCCTCAGATGGAGGGCTCGCCCTATGAGCACGACCCCAGCTGGGAGCTGACCTTGGCAGGAGGGCTCACCTTGACAACATGAGCACGACCCCGACCAGGAGCTGGCCTCAGATGGAGGGCTCGCCCTATAAGCATGACCTCGCCTAGGAGCTGACCTTGGCAGGAGGGCTCGCCCTAATAGCATGAGCATGACCCCAGCCAGGAGCTAGCCTCAGATGGAGGGCTCTTCCTATGAGCATGACCCCAGCTAGGAGCTGACCTCGATAGAAGGGCCCACCTTGACAACATGAGCATGACCCTGGCCGAAAGCTGGCCTCAGATGGAGGGCTCACCCTATGAGCACGACCCCGGTTGGGAGTTGACCTCGGTAGGAGGGCTTGCCTTAGTAGCATGAGCACGACCCCAGCCAGGAGCTGGCCTCAGATGGAGGGCTCGTCCTATGAGCACGACCCCGACTGGGAGCTGACCTCAGTAGGAGGGCTCATCTTGGCAGCATGAGCATGATCCCGACTGAGAGCTGGCCTCAGACGGAGGGCTCACTCTATGCACAACTCTAGCTAGGAGCTAACCTCGATAGGAGGGCTCGCCTTGGCAAAATGAGCACGATCCCAGTCGGGAGCTGGCCTTAGATGGAGGGCTCGTCTTGGTAGCATGAGCACGATCCCGGCTGGGAGCTGGCCTCAGACGGAGGGCTCGCCCTATGAGCAAGACCGCGGTTGGAAGCTGACCTTGGTAGGAGGGCTCGCCTTGGCAGCATGAGCACGATCCCAGCTAGGAGCTGACCTCGACAGGAGGGCTCATCTTGGCTCTTTGTTCGGCCACCGTGCCCAAGCGGCGGATCTCTTGCCATCGTGACCGTTAGCAGGGATCCCATGTCAGCGAATGTGACACATCAGATCCTTTTATAATAAAACAATTATTTAGAAACCTTAGTAAAAATAAATTTTTAAGGATTATTTCTAAATACTCAAATTATAGGGGCCTAATATAAAATGGCTTTTCTTTTTGATTTTTTAAAAACTGGTTGGATTTTGGGTTGAAACCCAAAACCTGAATTCCTATACCCATTTTTCTTCTTCCTTATAATGGGTAGAGGAGGCGGCGGCTAAAACGATGCCCCTCCTCATGCATTCTTGGCTGGCCAGCCACCGAGGCATTCATCAGGCAGCCAGGTATTATCACCTGACTATGCCACTAGCAGTCAAGGGAGGAGAACCACCGGCAACAAAGGGGATCTACAAGTCCCTGTGGAAAACCCTAGATATATCGATTCAATTACTCACTGCCCATATATTTTCCTTTGCCTTTAACTTTGCTCCAATTGGTTCACCGTTGCCTTGTCACCTGAACACCACTGGTTTGCCCCTTGGTGGCCACATTAGGCAGCGGACGAGAAGGAGGAGGCATGGCTGATGTGCCCTTCTTAACCTCTCTATTAATTTTCTTTTTTTTGATGTGAATCTCCATAGAGTAGTTTGCAGGCAATCGACGCCTTCGCCAACCGGACCATCAGTTCACCGCCGCCTCATCGTCTAAACACCATCGGCTTGCACCTTTGGCAGCTGCATTAGGCGATGGACAAGAAGGAGGAGGCACGGTCACCATGGCTCCCTTTTTTTTGTTGATCGATGGAAGGGGAAGGAGATCCTGTGACTGCCATGCTTCCTATTGAATCATGGCCATCGGTTGGCAGCATTTGCCCTTTCTTCTAGCCTCCATGTCTCTCCATTGCGTTCCCTTTTTTTTGTTTATTGATTGATCTATTTGATCTTGGAAGATCAACTAGGAAGAGGAGCGGGTGACTGGCACTACCCACCGAGATCACCGCCAGCCTAAACTAGATGGCGGTTGGTGACCTTGTCTAGCCATGGAAAAAAGCTCGGAAGAAACTAGGCTTGGCAGTGAGACTATGCACTTTTCTTTTTGAAATCTCCCATCCAAACTAATTTTAAAAATTCTATTTATGAATTCTATTGATTTTGATTCCAATCTTTTACAAAACCCACTCTAATATCAATTATAAGAATCAATTTTGATTGCACGTAAAAGATTAGAATATGAAACAATAAACTAAGTAAAAAATTAAATAAGTATACCTTGATTTCGTGAAAGATCTAAGATTTTCGTTGCAACGATCTATGAAAAAGAACAATAATTATAGGTATAGGTCTTCCTCTCCATCTCCTTAATGGAATAGATGCTCTCTTAGGAATATGAAAGAAAACTATTCCCTAGAATTTTTATAGACGGAATATATATAGGAATAGAGTGGGACCTAGCCCAATTAGTAATGTCAATAGGCTAACACATTACAGAGCCCATTTACCAAATATGATCTATACTGGTATCCGATACATCATAAAAATAAGATAATTGGATCCAAATAATAATATAATCATAAAAATTATGGACTCCTTGACCATTCTTTTAAACAACAACTTAACCCGTATTTCGAAATATGGAACATATGTAACAAACTAACAATAAGAATATTTGTTTATGGGTTCCGTGGACATTTTGTATCATTTTTTCGCAACAAAAAGTTTTTATTTCTCGGTCAAACTTATAATATATATGCATGCATATATCTATGTTATACATAGCCTAATGATAAAATTATTGGAAAATTTTGATTTCCTATTTAAAAAGGTTCAATTTTTTTACGGATGTTTTAATTGTTTCCCGTTCGCAAGGCAATATCTTCACACATCATACTCAAGGCACACTTTTCTTTCTATTGGTCTTTACAATTTTTCTGGTTATTAAAACTTGAAATTATTATTTTACATAGTTATTGATAATTTCTAGGACCTTGCAACCAATAAAACTAGAAAAGTCCATGGTTAGAGAGAGTGGGCAACCTAGTATAATTTATCATATGCTGCATACCATATTGCACAAATAAAAATAAAGTTCAGGATCCTCTCCGATTCTTTTTTGGTAGACATATACAAAGAAGGCTACCACCCGAAAAACAAAAACAAAGCGACCAAGAATATATATACTACAACATCTACCATTAGAGATCAGCCACGAGAAGAAAGTTCAGCTGCCCTGAAATAATGAAGCCTTGTTCCCAGCATACGTCTCCGGTTACCTTCACAGTTAATATGGATGGCCTTAAAAAAATCCCAAAGCTGCTTTCATTTGCCAAATGTCCTTCAACGAAGGTTGTAAACTGTATGAATTTTTGCTGAACCATTTATCCATGCTATCACAATTGCAGAGCCCCCTTCCAATACCATGAATGGGGTGCTTTAAATTTAAAGACAGCCCACCCTTAATCCTTCCCAAGTTGCTGTAAACTCAGCATGAGGAACTATGGATAGAGGCAACATTCTCCCGGCAGCACAAAGCAGTTGGCCCATGGAATCTCTAACAACATCACCCGCCCCTTCAACCTCATCATTGGCCGCTCAGAAAAATGACGGTGTACCTAAAGGAAATAAGGAATGGATCTATTATACCTAATAAATTTTTTCTGAACCGGATTAAAGATCTGACCGACCCATTTGAGATCCGACCGACCCGTTTGAAATCCGACTGACCTGCTTCAACAGGGCCCATACCAATCAGAAGGCTCCATAAGCCTCTTTCAACTGGTACCAGAATTCTGTTACAACATATCCCATGATGCAGCCACGTCCCGGTGCCACCTGGCCACCACTCTGATTCTCCCAGGGACAGATCGGGCATTTCCAGCCCAGTCCCTAACATATTCTGGTAATGTTCCGTGCCTATATAAGGTAAATGGGGGACTCCGAGCGGTTGGGGCATTTTTCCTTCTCTACGAGCGATCTCTTTTTGATTCCTCCATTCTGTTGTTCTAAGGCTCCCACTAACTTAGCCGTTGGAGTGTCCTCCGCTGGAACATCACTGGCACGTGGGGCTTCTTTGCAGAAACCGGAAGAGATGCGTTCCAGCCAGGTCGAGAAAATCCGGTCCGGTAAATTCAGCAGCAACAGGATGTTCCAACAATCCACGTACAGGCTAATGGCCTATTTGATTACATTGACCTGAGAGAGGTTTCTTTTTGAAACGATCTAATTTTTCCAGCCTTCCATGCATGTACTGTGCGGTATTAACCATCACTATTTTAATCCTTTTCTCTGCCATGGGGCTGAGTTAAGAACTCAAATAGCTCCAGCAAAGAAGGGGATTGTTGCTACAACTTCTCCCAGGCCGGGCTCGGTCGGTTTTTGCTAGAGCGCTCCTCTTCTGGTTCCTGCAACAAAGTTCCCAAGAGCCGATGATGTTCCGGCGGGGAGACACTCCGATGCTTAAGTTAACGGGAGCTTGAGGGCAACAGAATGGAGTAATCAGAATGGAGATAGCAAATTGAGAGGGAATAGTATACTTAGCCCAAAACGAGGTCCCCCGGTTACCTTATATAGGCGCGGAACGATCCAAAATTTGTTAGGGGAGAAATCGAGAAAGACTGATCTGCCCCTAGAAGTATTTGGAGAGTGGCCACGTGGTGCCAAGATGGGCAACATCGTGGGAATGGTGGAGTAGTGGTGCTGATGAGGTAGAATCTTGTTATAACAAAATTCTGGTACCAGCTAGAAGAGGCTTCTGGAGTCTCCTGGATCCTTGAAGTGGGTCGGTCGAATCTTGACCAGGGAGGGCCTGTCGGATCTCCGCTTCAGTGGGTCGGACTTCCGAAGGAAAGCGTCCGTCGAAGCTTGGACAGGAGCAGGTGGGCCGGACCTCAGCGGAAGTGGGTCGTTCGGACCTCTACTTCGGTGGGTCGGACTTCCGGAGGAGAGTGTCTGTCGGATCTACAGAAGAATGGCCTGGTCGGACCTCAGCAAGAGTGGCGATTCGGCTTGGTGGTGAGCTGGTTGGGTATAACAGTTGCCCCCTTACTCTTGGCCTTCGAGCGGTTCTATATCTTCGAAGGACGAGAGCATTATTTGGTAATTAATGCATATGTTACTGAGATGATTATGAATTTGATCCGGCATGCTGGACCGGCCGTCTTCCGCTCTGAATTCCTGCCCCTTGGACAAGTGTCAGCATCGCATTGGTGGCGATGGGGGAAGCAGTTATTACCGGTACGGTGCTATGATGGGCTGCCAGCCTGAAGTGCCTGCCCGTCGAGTTTCTGACGCGACGTGGGCGACGTGGCAAGATCCGAGCAGTTGGTGCAATGTCCGAAGCAACCCACCCGCCGTTGGTTGGGCGGTCACGCGGATCATGATTAGACACGATCCGGTGCATCCCCTCAGCTTCCCCGTCGAATCGGGAAGTTGCGTTGTCTGCCGTTGGATCGCGGTGCTTGAGGGGCACTGGGAAGCAACCCCTCAGCATCTATAAAAGGAGGAGGAGGGGGCCCGAAGGGAGTCTTCCGCTGCATTTGCGTTTCGAGGAGAAAGAGCCTCTCCCTCCCTCTGCTCTTGCTCCATTAGGAAACCAGAAACCAGAAACCAGAAACCAGGTCAGTTCCACACTTGTCCTTTCCTTCTTCTGCAACTTTCATTAGAATGGCTTTCGGTAGCTGGAGCTTAACAGGGAACCAGGTCCTCACGACATCTCATCAGACATGACTCGGGAGAGGGTAGAGAACCTTAGGGTTATCTACAGCATACCAACCACACTGCACTTGACTGTTCCCAATAGAGAGGGAAGAGTGAATGGCCCATTGAGCCTAGGAGCACTTCCTGTATATGAAGACCACCTTAAGGATGGCCTTCAGTTCCCGCTTCATAGTTTTTTTGTCCAAATTTTTAATGCCTATAAGATTACCCCCTCGCAGCTGATCCTGAATAGTATTCGGGTGATCTATGGCTGTATGGTCCTCTGTCAAGAGGATGGAGTCGAGCCGAGGTTGTCCCTCTTCACTAATTTTTTCCTTCTAAAACAAGACTTCCGAAGTCAAGAGTGGTGGATGTTCAGTTCCCGTCCTAACCGGAAGATAGCACGACGATCGGATGCACCTGGAAGTAAGGTCGGAGTCGCTTGGCCGCTATGACCAAGGAGTAGATAAGTTTCTGTATTTTAGGGTGCCATGTTTCGGCATCATGGAAAACTTTGCTGATGTAATAAATATGTTTATGCTGACCATCTTCTCCCACTCGCACGAGGACGGAGCTGACCGCCTCGTCCGATGCCGACAGGTATAGATACAATGCCTCCTAATCCGTTGGCTTGGCCAACAACGGAGGGTTCTTCAGGTAATCCTTCAAAGCCTCGAAAGCCGATCGACACTCATCGGTCTAGTGGAAGCAGTCCAATCGGTGCAAGGTCTTGAAAAATGGCAGGGACTTCTCAACTGACCGAGAGATGAAATGGCTGAGAGAAGTTATATGGCCCGTAAGCTCTTGCACCAGATTCTTATTAGTTAGATGTCCCATCTCAATAATAGCTTTGATCTTGTCAGGGTTGACATCAATTCCTCTTTGTGTGACCAAGAAGCCGAGGAACTTTCTAGAAGTCACCCCAAAAGTATACTTGGTAGGATTCAGCTTCATCTGATGGCGTCTCGGTGCGTCAAAGGATTTCTGCAGGTCCTTGATGTGGTCGGCTCTGTGGAGGCTCTTGATTATCATATCATCTACATACGCCTCCATATTTTTCCCGAGCTACCCTTTGAAGATCCGATTGATCAGCCTTTGGAAAGTAGAATCGACATTCTTTAGACCGAAAGGCATCATCTTGTAACATTACAAACCTTTGCCAGTGATAAAGGCCATCTTTTCTTCATCCTCCGGGTGCATCCTAATCTGGTTGTAGCCGGAGAAGGCATCCATGAAGCTTAGAAACTGATGGCCGACCATGGCATCCACCAGCTGATCAATCTTTAGCAGGGGAAAGCTGATGGGGGATGAAAATAAAATGATGAATGGAGAGTTTTAGCAAGCTAACCAGCAAGCAAACTTGAGCAATTAATTATCAAATAAATGGTCTAAATTAATCCAAGAAAATAATCTTCATAAGGAGACTAGTTGATCTAAATTACAATACCCGAAATGTAGATCTTGTTCAAAATAGGGATTAGGATCTTCATGGCAAGAAAACCATCACTACTAGGACAAGTTAACCTTCAAATGATCAGATCTAATGAAGCTTAGGAAGAGTTTTTCTACCAACAATGATGGCTAATTATTTGGTGGAAGAATGAGCTCTCTTCACTCAAGGATTGAGGTCTAAACCATAAGACTAGCACTTCCTACCTTTAGGACTCACCTTGGTCATGATCCTTGGCTTGGAGACCTTCATCTTGGACTTGGAAAATCAGAGAAAACCTGCATCAAATCAGAGATTAGGCATGGAAGGAGAATTCAAAATTGGAATGAAAATAAGAAGAAGAAGAAAGGGAAAACAAGGAAGTAGATTTCGACGCCTTCAAGGAATGATGCTTGGATCTTGGATCAAGCAAGGAGCACTCCACCTTTCAAGCACTCAAAGGGCCTCTCACTCCCTTCTCAAACATGAATTTAAACACTCCAACTTAAAGGATTAAATCACTCCAACTAGAAGAACTAAATCACTCCATACAAGAAGAACTCAATATAGAACTCAACAAGAAAAAACCTTCATTAATTCTCAAAATACTTCATACATGGAAATGCCTTACAAGGGGAGCCTTGGACCCTATTTATAGCCTTAGGGGTCATCCAAAGTGAGGAGGGGAGGTGGGGTTAGATTAGCTAACCATTTCTAATTAAATCCAACTCCTTTGGTTATATAGTTGCAACAAGAAACAACTTCTAGGTAAGAGTTTGTAACAACTTGCTATGTGGCACCTAGGTGGCTTTGACATTGCTGATGTGGAGCCCTAGGTGTCATGTAATGTGGCATCCCACTTGGCAAGTTGGTTGGGGGGTTGTTGGGTGAGTGAGGAGTGGTCCCATGCTTCCCCTCAAAATGCTTGATGTGTTGTTTCTCATGTCTCCCAAAATGTGTCCCATGTGAAGAATAAAATGGGTTTCTAAGAGGTGGCATCATGGGCTTCAAAAGGTGGTATCTTGACTTGCTTGGGCTTTGACTTGGGCATGCTTGAAGTTGGTCTTGATCTGGATTGAGTCGACTCAAGGGACTGGCGGCCTTCTTTCATGAGTCGGCTCATGAATTGGTCTTTGTCTTCAAGGATTTGGTGGGCTTCATTCCAAGGTTCTCATTAATCCTAAGTACACTATTTTAGCTAAAAAAAATATCAAGAGAATTAGTTGAAAAATATTTTTTTCTTGTTGATGTCCCATCAAAAGCTGTCCATTGGACAAGCCTTGTTGAGGTCGGTATAGTCCACACAGATCCTCCAATTCTCATTAGCCTTTTTTATTATTACAACATTTACTAGCCATTCAGGATAGTGGGCTTCCCTGATGAAGCCAGCATCAGAGAGCTTCTTTACCTTCTCATCAATAGCCTTTTGCCTTTCGGGAGCAAAGCTCCTTTTTCTATTGGACGGGCCTGTGGTCGGATCCACCTTAAGCTGGTGAGTGATGACATCTGACGGAATGCCCGGCATGTCCGACGCCAACCAAGCAAAGACGTCGGCATTATTTCTCAGGAAGTCGATCAGCTCCAACTTAATGCCTTCGCTGTGGGTGCTTCCAATTTGGAGGAATTTGGTTGGGTCGCCTTCTCAAAGGGGAACAAATATGATTTTTTCATCAGGTTAACCGTGGACGGCAGCTTCGGCCCTTGGGTCAAACTGCTCCAAAGTAGGATGACCATCCGACTGTCGATCTTGAATAGTTAGGCACTGCCTAGCCATCTTGCGATCAACCCTCATAACTCCGACCCCGTTCCGAGTTGGAAAGTTTGCTAGTAGGTGGTAGGTAGAGACAATGGCCTGAAACTTGTTGAGGACCGGTCGGCCTAAAATGGCATTATAAGCCGAGGTCGTACGTACAACCACAAAGCTGATGAGAAGAGTCTTCTGAAAAGGCTCTGTCTCGATCATCACAGGTAGGGTTATTTCCCCTTCAACTTCGATGGAGTTCCTCCCGAAGCCCATCAACGGTATAGGGATTCTTGCAATCTTGACCTGGACAAGTTCATTCTTACAAAAGCATCATACAATAATATCTCTGTAGAGCTTCCATTATCTATAAAAATCCTTTTTACATCGTAGTTGGCAATCACCACTGACACGACTATAGGATCGTTTCCAGAAACATAGGATTCCAGGAGGTCTTCGTCGGAGAAGCAGATTGCATTGGAACCTCTTGACCTCTTGATAATGTCCGGGTCCTCATCATATCTTCAGTCGGACTGCCGATGCAGCATACCGACATTCTCATCTGTCAGACACTGGTTGGGAAGCTCTGTCTCCTCCAGAGGGTCTCTGGCAGTTGAGGCTTCGGCCCGATCCTTGTGGGGTCGGATGTATTTATGCAAGTACCCCCTCTGGATGAGGTCTTCAATGGCATCCTTCAGCTGGAGACACTCTTCAGTGTTTTGCCTGTGGTCCTGATGAAATCGGCAGTATTTATCTCTATTTCTGGATGTAGAGGGGCCCCTTATCGGACGAGGCCTTCGTAAGAAGGTCTCGTTCTCAATTTCTAGGAGGATCTTTTCCCTCGGAAGGGAGAGGGGTGCATAGGTTTCGAACCTCCTGGGGAAGTCCTTCGGCTTCGGACTGCGGTGTTGGGCCGACCGGTTGCTATCGCTGGGAGGTCAGACTTTGGGAGCCTTGTCGCTCTGCTTCTTGGGAGCCAACCTCCCTTCAGCCTGGCATCATGGTGCGGGCACCAGGCTCAGGAAGAGGCTTCAACTAATGCCAAGTTCTTTATGGATAGAAGAATAGGAATTTAAGTCCTGTAATAAGTCTATGAGTCTTGTATTTATGTTTATTTGAATAATTAAGTCCTGTTTTATTTCAATTTGGGTTCAATTAGAGTTCAATTAGGCTTTGTATTGAGTCGGGTTCAAGAGCTACTTGAGTTGGGTTCCAATCTAGCTAGATCAAGTGCAACCAGTTTCACATTTAGTGCAACCAGCTTCACCAACAAACTTGGAGCACCACATCATCAATGCACCTTGCCGAGTTGGAGGACAAGTCATGCCACATCACCAAGACACTTCACCATGAATTTTCAAGACAAATTTGAATTTGAATGAAGCTCCACTCTTCATGGGAATGAAGCTCCACTATTCATGGGACGCTCCCTTGTATTTAGGAGTTTGATTTTTTAAAAGGGGCCACTCCACTTTTTTTGGGACGCCCCTTGATTATCTCCATGAAATGTGATGTAGTTTGAATTTGAAAAGGGAGCTTAAGGTTTATTAAAGCTCCTAAATCCTCTTGTAATTGGATGATGAATGAAATGAAATTTTTCTAAGAAAGCTTTCTTCCTTTGCTAGCCAAAGACCCTTGAGAGAAGGTAAGTGTGAGACCTAGGATACTAAACCAAACAAGCTACTAGTCCCTCTTCCAATCCCATTCGGCCACCCTTGGAGAATCCTCTTCAAGCCTCTCCAATTTCAACCTTCCCATCTTCCAAAAGAGATCATCTACAATGGAGTTCTCTACGCCAACAATTGAAGATGATTCAAGCAAAGGATGCCACAGGAGATCCACTTAAAGACAAATCTAAGCCATTTCTTCCATTCCTAATTTCCTCTTCTATTTCTCCATTCTTCCACCTAAATCTTTTAATTTTACTATGTATCTATGCAGGATCCCCGGGTCTCCTGGTTTTCAAGGTGAAGGTCTACTGTGCCAAGGAATCATAAACAAGGTGCCTTTAGATCTAGAGTAACTCCTTGCTATTCTTAGTACTTCATCTTGAGTGCCCATTTTCTGAATTTCATATTATTAATAAACGGAAAGCCATCTTTATAATCCTCTTTCAGATCTGAAATAGGAAAGTAGGCTAACCCTAACCTGTGTGGTTTCCTAACCATGAAGATCCCTTCTTAATTACTTTGAGAGATTCTTTTCTAGTCAAGTTCTTTTCCTTATGTTCTTTTCATATAATTCTATTTATTTTACGTAAAATAGCTGCATGTTTATCTATTTCACTTTCATTTAGTCATTCTAATTCCTTTAAATGCATCATTCGATACATGTTCCCCATCATTTTGGTATCAGAGCATGGTAGGTTAGGGTTACTTTTGAATTTGTGCATATAGGTAGGTTGCTGAAATTTTCTGCATGCACAGCATTCATACATGCTACTTAGTTATTATTTTAAAAATCCAGTCTATATCTAAAATTCATGTCTCCTGAGTGGGTGTACACCAGTACACTGTCATGACCCATGGAAATAATGAGCCCCTGGCTAGACGTGAATTTTTAGGTTGAAGTTTGGTATACAAATGCCTTTGTTTGTTTAAATTATACTTGCTGTATTTCTAAGTAGGTTGACTGAGATTCGCATAAAAGTCTGAATGAAAGTAGTTAATTTTTTATTGAGATAATTTTTTTACTCCATATTAAGTTAATTATCAGCATGTAAAATCTCATCCTCAGAAAAAAATTACAAAAAAAATGAAAATTCCTGTATTTTATCACTATCATTGAATTTCCTTTATGTTCAGTCCCGTTTTTTTTTCTCATTAACTAGTTTACAGTATCTGCTCAGCATAGTATAGATTTTATTTTTAAATTTCCTTTCGTATGGCATATCATCTAGAAGTTAGCAATCTTTTGTGAATTTCTTTAAATTTTTTTGAATCTGTTACATTGCACTTTCCCATCACTTTAAAACTACAACACACTAATTCTGCACCTGAAATTTGGATCCATATGTTTGTTGCATTCATTTCATGGTAAACCAAATTAAGGGCATCAAATTGACATAGGGTCAGGATTTCATTACCTGTCCCTAGCCCAAAAATCACCAACTTGCATAAAGAACCCAACCCTAATTAAAACGGATTAGACATTTAATTGCTCTAGCGAGCTAGGGACACCCACAAGGTCGGGTCGAGTCAAGTGTCAAGCCAACTTTGACACCCTGTTTGTGTGTGCTTGTATCTGGTGTCTAGGGAAGTGGTTCAGGGACAAGAGCCCGAAGGAAAGTGGGTTGGTTCGCTTACCTGGCCAATTTCTAATTGGTGTCTAAGGCAAGCAAAGAGGAACCTCCACTAACCTTACACTTACCTGGACAGGTGCCAAGTTACTACAACCCAAATTTTCAATTTGACCTTACATTTGATTTGTACTCTAGGTCTGGCAAAACCCTAGTCCGAGTTGAGTCCATGTGCATGGCAACTAGATCAGGAGAACCTTATCAGCAAATCCAAGCCCAATCTAATGTAACCATGGAACAAAACTTTGAGAGTCTGATGAAATCTTTGAATGACCAAATGACCAGGCTGAACCAAAAACTTAACTGATCAATTAGCCCAGACCAATCAAAACTTGACCGATCAGATAACCCATATCACTGCTAGACTTGATCAATTAGAAGCTTAAACCCCTGGAGGAAATTATGAAGTCCAGAATGAGTTAGAGCCTGAATCTGAGTTTGAGACACCCAACAACCCTAGAAGGGCTCTTCATCAAGACCACTTCTTCGAGCCAAATCCTAGAAGACCCAATCCCGATAGAGTCCATGACCTGAACCCTAGGATAGCACACCATGATCCAGTCTATGAGCCAAACCCTAGGAGACACAATCAGGATCAGGCAGACCGTGATGAGCGAACCCTTAGGAGTATTAGGTTGGAAGCACCAACATTTGATAGAAATCTGGATCTTAAGGTTTACATAGATTGGGAGGGAGAGATGGATCAGTACTTTGATTGGCATAATATGATGGAGGAGAGAAAATGCAAGTTTGCGAAGCTTAGGTTAATTCGTCAGACTAGGCTTTACTAGGGAAACATTGAGAGGTTCATTAGACAAAGAGGTGATGTTCCCATAGTAACCTGGAGGGCAATGAAACTTAGGCTTAGAGAGAAATACCTTCCCATGTCCTACCACCAGAGACTTCTAGATCAGTGGCAGAGATTAACTCAGGGAACCAAGAGTGTAGCCGAATACATTGCCAAATTTGATGAATTTGTAATGAGATGCAATGTAGATGAGTCTGAGTCAGTTACTTTGTCTAGATTTAGGGCAGGATTGAGAGAAGAGATCCAGAAGGAGTTATTTTTGAGAGAAGTCCATGACTTAGAGCTAGCTTACTAGGTAGCACGAGATGCCGAGAGATTTCATAGGGGACCATTTTATCGCAAACCCGAACCCCCTAGAACTAGTGCACCTAATCAGCAGCCAGGATCAAATCAGATGCGACCAAGTCGACCCAACCCTAGCACCCCTCTAACCCATAGAGATGATAGGGGTAAAGCATCAGAAGTTCAAAGGACTCCAAATTCTAATATGGCTTGCTATAGATGTCATAAGTTAGGCCATTATGCTAGCAATTATCCAACTAGGGCCTTACACATAAGAGAATTAGAAGAAAGTGAGTCTGAACCCAAAGAACCCCTAGGTGATAATGTCGAGGAAGTATATCAGGCTGAGGATAATTTGGCTGAAGAGTATGAAGGAGACGAGGAACAAATAGAGCCTGATCTGTTGGGAGTAGTTAGATGCATCCTTACCCACACTGTGACATAGGAGGATTGGCGTAGGACTAACATCCTACAAACATTTATCAAGTTAGGGGATAAGGTATGTAAAATAATCATAGATAGCGGGAGTTGTCTAAATGCCATATCCACTAGTGTTGTCAAAACTTTAGGCTTGTCCACAGTTCCCCATCCAAATCCCTATAAGGTTTCTTAGAGAGACTCCACTTCAATTTCCATCAAACATAGGTGCCTAGTCCAAATCCAATTACAGTCCTATCAGGAGAAAGTGTGGTGTGATGTCTTACCAATGGGAGTGAGCAGTATCATCCTAGGTTGACCCAGGTTATTTGATCATGATGCGCCCCTATATGGCCGATCAAATTCCTGCTCATTCATGCACCTAGGAAAGAAGTTTGTGATCAACCCAACACCACCTAAGGACACTGTTAAGAGAGGATCAAGCCACATAAAGGAAAAAAAAGTGGGAGTCAATTTGATCACTGAGAAGGAAATTGAGAAAGAGCTCACTGAGGGTACACATGTTTGGATTTTAACCACTAAGGAAATTCAGAAGCCTTCCCAGAAAGAACGCCCTTAGGAAGTGGCTAAAGTGTTAGAAGACTTTAAGGATGTGTTTCTAGATGACCTACCTGACCAACTTCCACCACTTAGGGACATCCAACACGCCATTGACTTAGTCCTAGGAGCCACCCTACCCAACCTTCCATACTAAAGGATGAACCCTACCGAACATTTAGAGTTACAAAGACAAGTAGGGAATCTCCTTAGGAAGGATTTATTAGAGAGAGTTTGAGTCCCTGTGCAGTACCCACATTACTGACCCCTAAGAAAGATGGCACTTGAAGGATGTGCATTGATAGTCGTGCCATTAATAAGATCATAACAAAATATAGGTTTCCCATATCCCATTTGGATGACATGTTAGATATGATGGCCTGAGCAACAATTCTCAAAGATTGATCTTAAGAGTGGCTATCATCAGGTTAGGATTAGACCTAGGGATGAGTGAAAAACTGCGTTCAAGACCAAGGAGGGTCTTTTTGAGTGGGTAGTAATGCCATTCGGACTGTCCAATGCTCCTAGTACTTTATACGGATTATGAATCAAGTCCTACGGTTATTTATAGGAAAGTTTGTTGTAGTTTACTTCGACGACATTCTTATATATAGCAGGACCAAGAAGGATCATTTGGACCATTTGAATGAAGTCTGTTTAGCTTTTAGGGAAAATAGTCTCTTTGCAAACCTTAAAAATGTGATTTTTTTACCCATAGAGTCATTTTCCTAGGTTTTGTAGTCACACCTGACGGAGTTTCTGCTGACCTCGAAAAGATTAAGTCAATTGTAGAGTGGCCTGTGCCAAAAAATGTTCATGAAGTACGAAGTTTTCATGGCCTTGCTACTTTTATAGAAGGTTTATTCGGGGGTTTAGTATCATAGTTGTACCAATCACGGATTGCATTAGGAAAGGCCAATTTGAATGGACAAAAGCGCTGATAGGGCCTTCCTAGATGTTAAGAAAAAATGACACAAGCACCTATCTTAAGATTGCCTGATTTTTTCAAGATTTTTGAGGTTGCTTGTGATGCATCTGGAGTTGGAATAGGTGGAGTTTTAAGCCAGGAGAGCCACCCCATAGCTTTCTTTAGTGAAAAATTAAATGAAGCCAAGCTTAAGTATTCCACCTATGATAAGGAGCTCTATGCAGTAGTACAAGCTTTAAGGTATTGGAGGCACTATCTACTACCGCATGAATTTGTCTTGTTTTCTGATCACGAGGCCCTTAGATTCTTAGTTCCCAGAAGAAGCTGAATCCTAGGCACGCTAAGTGGGTAGAATACATCCAGGCCTACACATTTGTCTTGAAACACCGTGCCGGAACTGAGAATAAGGTAGCCGATGCTTTAAGTCGTAGAGCCCTACTTTTGAACTCGATTAGCACTGAAGTCGTTGGATTTGAAAGACTTACAGATGAATATGATAATTGTCCAGACTTTAGTGAAGTTTACCAATCTTTGAAATTAGGACCATCTAGTGACCACAGTGAATATACCTTTTAGATGGTTATCTGTTTAAAGAAAACAAACTTTGTGTTCCAAAGACTTCCTTGAGAGATTTTCTAATCTGGGAAAACCCATGCTGGAGGTTTGGCTGGCCATTTTGGAAGAAACAAAAGACCATATTGATAATAAGGAGAAATTTTACTGGCCAGGCCTTAAGAGACAAGTAGCCAATATTGTTGCCCGATGTAGGACATGCGCGGTTGCCAAACATCAAAGACAAAACACCGGGTTATACACCCCTTACCTGTGCCAGATTGTCCATGGCAGGATCTTAGCATGGACTTCATTTTAGGGCTACCCAAGATCCTTAGAAAACACGATTCAATCTTTGTAGTGGTCGACAGATTTTCGAAAATGGCCCATTTTATACCCTGCTCTCAAACTTTTGATGCCTCCAGGGTAGCCAAGCTTTTTCTCGATCAAGTAGTTAAGTTACATGGGTTACCTAAGACCATTGTTTCTGATAGGGATGTCTGTTTCACAAGCTATTTTTGAAAAACCCTTTGGCACCTATTAGGAACAAAACTGAAATTCTTAACTGCTTACCACCCTCAGACTGATGGACAAACTGAAGTTGTAAATAGAAGTCTAGGGAACTTATTAAGGTGCCTTGTTGGAGAGAGTATGAAAAATTGGGATTTACTTCTACCTCGTGCTGAATTCGCGTACAATAGCTCGGTCAATAGGTCACTGGTAAAAGTCCTTTGAGATTGTCCATGGTTACAGACCTAGGAGACCAATCGACCTCATCCCATTACCCACACACGCATGTGTATCTGAGTCCGCCGAGTCATATGCACAGCATCTTAAAGAATTACATAAGAAAATTATTAAGAAAATTCAAATGAGTAATGACGTTTATAAGCATGTGGCTGATTCATGTAAACGGATAAAAGAATTTAATGAAGGGACTCTGTCATGATAAAACTTAGACCTGAAAGGTTTCCACCGGGAACTATGAGAAATTGCATGCCCGGGGAGCTGGACCTTTCAAAATAATTAAGAAAATAGGATCTAATGCATATGTGTTAGAGTTACCACATGATTATGGCATTAACTCTACTTTTAATATTTTTGATTTGAAAGAATTTAAAGAACTGGCATTAATTCCTAGTGAGCCTTTTGGACCTCACCCTGCCTTTGAGAGCGAAACCCTACCTGAGTGTCCACCAGCAATTCCACTAGACCGGAGAGACTAGATTGAACGTATCTTAGATGACCAAGTGATTACTACTAGAAATAAGGGTTATCAACGTTATCTGGTTCGTTGGCATGGTCGACCGGAATTTGAAGACTCCTGGATTACCCGAGAGGATCTATAATAAATTGACCCAGATATATTAGAAAAATACTACAGTCAAACCAATCCTTACTCGACAGGATCAAGTTCCTCCCATCCAAGAAGAAATAGTGCGGGCACCAGGCTCAGAAAGAGGCTTCAACTAATGCCAAGTTCTTTATGGATAGAAAACTAGGAATTTAACTCCTGTAATAAGTCTATGAGTCTTGTATTTATGTTTATTTGAATAATTGAGTCCTGTTTTATTTCAATTAGGGTTCAATTAGAATTCAACTAGGCTTTGTATTGAGTCAGGTTCAAGAGCTACTTGAGTTGGGTTCCAATCTAGCTAGATCAAGTGCAACCAATTTCACAATAAGTGCAACCAGTATCACCAACAAACTTGGAGCACCACATCATTAATGCACCTTGCCAAGTTGGAGGACAAGTCATGCCACATCACCAAGACACTTCACCATGAATTTTCAAGACAAATTTGAATTTGAATGAAGCTCCACTCTTCATGGGAATGAAGCTCCACTATTCATGGGACATCCCCTTGTATTTAGGAGTTTGAATTTTTAAAAGGGGCCACTCCACTTTCTTTGGGACGCCCTTTGATTATCTCCATGAAATGTGATGTAGTTTGAGTTTGAAAAGGGAGCTTAAGATTTATAAAAGCTCCTAAATCCTCTTGTAATTGGATGATGAATGAAATGAAGTTTTTCTAAGAAAGCTTTCTTCCTTTGCTAGCCAAAGACCCTTGAGAAAAGGTAGGTGTGAGACATAGGATACTAAACCCAAAAGCTACTAGTCCCTCTTCCAATCCCATTCGGCCACCCTTGGAGAATCCTCTTCAAGCCTCTCCAATTTCGACATTCCCATCTTCCAAAAGAGATCATCTACAATGGAGTTCTCCACGCCAACAATTGAAGATGATTCAAGCAAAGGACACCACAGGAGATCCACTTAAAGACAAATCTAAGCCATTTCTTCTATTCTAATTTCCTCTTCTATTTCTCCATTCTTCCACCTAAATCTTTTAATTTTATTATGTATCTATGCAGGATCCCCGGGTCTCCTGGTTTTCAAGGTGAAGGTCTACTTTGCCAAGGAATCATAAACAATGTGCCTTTAGATCTAGAGTAACTCCTTGCAATTCTTAGTACTTTATCTTGAGTGTCCCTTTTCTGAATTTCAGATTATTAATAGCCAGATAGCCATCTTTATAATCTTCTTTCAGATCTGAAATAGGAAAGTAGGCTAGCCCTAACCTGTGTGGTTTCCTAACCACGAAGATCCCTTCTTAATTATTTTGAGAGATTCTTTTCTAGCCTAGTTCTTTTTTATGTTTCTTTCATATAATTCTATTTCTTTTACATAGAATAGCTGCGTGTTTATCTATTTCATTTTCATTTAGTCATTCTAATTCCTTTAAATGCATCATTCGATACATGTTTCCCATCACGTCGGCTCGCCACCTGTTCTTCTGCCAAGGCGTATTTCTGCGCCTGGGCCAGCAGCTCAGTGTAGCTCATCGAAAATTTCTTGTCCAGGGAGAACGTGAGCCTAGACGAGCGGAACCCTCTTTTGAAGGCCGACATAGCTACGTCTTCATTTAAGTCCGGGATCTCCATGGCCGCTGAGTTGAAACGGGCTATGTAGTCCCGGAGAGTCTCTCCCTTCTTTTGCAGCATGAGGAAGAGGCAGTCAGTGTTCCTCGAAGTCCGACTACAGGTCTTGAAATAGGAAAGAAAAAGTTTTTCGAGCTGAGAGAAAGAGTGGATCGTACCTGGTCGGATGGCGGAGAACCACATCCGAGGGGCCTTATTGAGAGTGGCGGGGAAGGCAATGCAATGAAGGGTGCCATCAGGGACAAAGTCAGCGAAGGAGGGTGAGGCGGACCTCAACCTCTTCCCATCGACACGAGCCCCCAAGGACCTTCGAGGCTCCAGAACAACATGAGAAAAAGGCTGAGGGATTTCTTGCCGTCGGCTTGCCTCAGCAACAGGTTGATGGTTGGTGCAAGACGCGGCAGGCGCTACTGCCAGTTGTTAGCCGCCTCCTGGAGGGCTGAACCGCAGTGGTGAGTGTATCAATGTGATTTAGCAGCGTCTGGAATTGCTGTAATCCCAGAACAATAGTAGGTTCGGCGGTGGCGGTGGTATCATTCTCCCTGGGAGGTCCTTCGGACCTAGACAGGGAGTGACCTCTTCTGGCGGAGGTGTTTGGAGCTCTTTCCTTAGCCATTTTTCGACTTAGTGGACGGATTCCTCCTTTTAGAAAAGGGCGGCGCCCTTCCTCTAGCACCAATCTGTTGCTGCGACTTCTCCCAGGCCGGGCTCGATCAGGTTTTGCTGGAGCGCTCCTCTTCCGGTTCCTGCAACAAAGTTCTCAAGGGCCGGTGGTGTTCCGACGGGGGACACTCCGATGCTTAAGTTAGCGGGAGCTTGAGGGCAATAGAATGGAGGAATCAGAATGGAGATAGCATATTGAGAGGGAAGAGTATACTTAGCCCAAAATGAGGTCCCCCGGTTATCTTATATAGGCACAGAATAGTTCAAAATTCATTAGGGGAGAAAATGAGAAAGACTGATCTACCCCTAGGAGCATCTAGAAAGTGGCCACGTGGTGCAAGATGGGCAACATCGTGGGAATGGTGGAATAGTGATGCTGATGTAGTAGAATCTTGTTATAACAGAATTCTGGTACCAGCTGAAAAGGCTTCTGGAGTTTTCTGGATCATTGAAGTGGATCGGTCAGATCTTGACTAGGGAAGGCCAGTCGGGCCTTTGCTTCAATGGGTCGGATTTTCGAAGGAGAGCATCCGTCGAAGCTTGGACAGGAGCAGGTGGGCCAGACCTCAACGAAAGTGGATCGTTCGGATCTCTACTTCAGTGGATCGGACTTCTGGAGAAGAGTGTCCGTCGGATCTATAGAAGAACGGCTCGATCGGACCTCAGCAAGAATGGCGATTTAGCTTGGTGGTGAGCCAGTTGGGTATAACAGGGACATGCCCACAAAAACATGTTAGCATGGCCAAGCCACATGTTCTTCTTACATAAATACAATTTATACACATAGAAGTGCAGGGAAAGTACGTAGCAGAGAGTTGAAAACGGAACTCTCGTTGCAAAATGCAGATTAATGAGGAAATGTGCCTAAAAGAAAGGTAAAGATGGGCCTTTGTTCTTGATCTGAAATGTCTACGTGGAGGAAAAAATACCTGCTTGGCCGATGTAAATCTTGTTTTTCAAAGCACATTTAAAATTTAAAATTTTATTTTTATTAAAAATTTTAAATAATAAAAATATATTTTTTTAAAAAATTATGATATTTCATGGTTGGGATTATGATATTCCATGACTTAGATTATAACATTCAATATTATAAGATCGAGAAATATTTTATTATTAAAAAATTATAAAAAATTTTTAATATAAAATATTTTGATCTTATGATAATATGTGAATAAGATTATGATATCATATTCATAAACTTAACCAAGATATCATAAAAGGAAAGGATATTTTTTATATATTCAATATTATTTAATATATACAGTTATATTTTTATCAAAAATTTTGAATAACTAAATATTCTTTTTTATGAAAAAGTATGAGATCCCATGATTTAGATTATGGCATCCCATGTTATAAGATCGAGGAATTATTTTTTATTAAAAAAAATTTAAAATTTTTTTAATGATGAAAATGCCCTTTGATTTTATAACATCCTGTGAGCAGGGTTATTATACTCTATTTACAAACTTGACCACCGGGCATCATAAAAAGAAGAATATTTTCATCATTCAATTTTTAACAAAATACATGTTTGAACGACGAAAAGCTCTTCTTATTTATGACCCCTGTGATCATTTATGAACATGATGTTATAACATTGTTCACAGAATATAATAAATCGACACGTATTTTCATCATTAAAAAAATTTAAATTTTTTTTAATAATAAAAATATCCGTCTATCTTGATATGAGATGTCATAAATCAAGTCGTGGGATATCATAATTCAAGTCATATGATGTCATAATTCAAATAATGAAATATCATAATTATTTTATAAATAAATATTTAATCATCAATTCATTCAAATTTTAATGAAAAATAAAATTATAAGTATTGAACGTATATTGAAAAGCAAAAAATATATTGTTCTTGCCTGATCCAATCATATTATAATATATATTTTTCTCTATACATTTTATGAAAAAAGAATTATTTTTTATTAGGATATAAAGTGTCAAATGGTTTTGCTAAATACATTTTATACCACCGAGACTAGATGATGAATGTTTACTGATCTGGAACACTGGAGTTCCTTATAAATCTGGTCCTTTCACGGTCACGTGCAAGCCCGCACGCTGCCTCATAAACCTGTCGTTGGCTTGATCTAGATCTTTAGGCTTGCAAGTTGGGTACGGTACAAAGACGGGCCAAGAACTTTTACCACTTTGCTGGTACGTTAGGGTCTTTCCCACTAAATTATTTATTTTTTAAATATTTAATTATACCGCAAGTTAAGCTATTATTAGGGGGCAAAGGAGCCAGGAGCCTTGATGCTCAACCTGGTTTCAGGCTTCGCTCGATTATTATTGGACTTGAATAATTTAAATTTTTTTATATCAAGCTTGCATATCAACATAGTTAGCTCAATGACTTATAAACTTAATTGATAAAACATCATTAATTTATTATATTTTTATTTATAGTATATATTTATAAATTTAATATTTTAATTAATTAAAAATTAGTTTGTACTGATCATCTATCACTAAGCTCCTGGTGATGAAGGCTGTTCCAATCTTCTTTAGCAGGAGCTGAAAACTTTTCTTGCTTGCTCTACTGGTCCAATGACCTGCAAAAAGATCCATAGATTGAAAATACCGTCGGGCACTTCACACTCAAGTCAGTGGTGAAAAACAAGAGGCCACAGCAGTGAACTTAGAGCCTGTGGTGGTTCGGTGATTGTGCAAGTAAGAACATGTAGGAACATTTAGAAAGTACATGATTGAAGATCCCTCTTATCTATTTGTATGGTTACGTGGCGTAATAGAATGCTATTAGAGGTATCCATCTTCAATAGGCATGATGAATTTGGTTGAGGTGGTGGGACCAAGACAGGCCATCAGTCTATTCGACTAGGGATTTAACCATGGATCAGGACAAGCCTGCGGTTTGTTCGACTAGCTAGTTGATGTCGAATAGGAAGTCGACAAGTTGGGCTTGATGGATTAATGCTACCTGGTCCTGGAGCAGCTAGTCGATATGGGAAGAACTAGTTGGCTGATGGGCTCCACAGCTGAATCTTAATGGATATGCAACTAGTCGGCCTTGGTGCCTTGCCCTAGTCGGTGGTTCAATCACTCTAGGTTGGCCATCATGGTCTGCCTTGGCTGGTGATGTATATGGTGATCTGGTAAGCCATTGAGGCTACATCAATGGTTATCATATTGGATACACTCCACTCTCGAGTTCAGAAGGTCCAACACTTTTGTTGTTTCTAAGCGAGGGGAGTAGTCAACTTTGTGGCCTCGGCTAGTTTGATCCAAATCAGGCTTGAACATTGGCTTGCTTCCCTGGTGGAATATTGCTAGCTATCTTGGCATTTCAATTGTAGAATAGATAAGGTCACTAACATAATACGCTAGAGGACCGTATTTAATTCCCAGTGTAGTAGGAGGCTTGCACGTCTTCTTCTATCTGGTGAAAGGCTATCACGTGTTCCAGGGTGACGAGTCGAAATTATTTGTTTGTACCTCTTGGTATTGGGCATTAAGTAGAATGGAATACCTCGAGACGAGTTGATGCTTATGGTTGGGTGCATGCCACGCATCAAGATCTTGGAGGGCATGCTAGAAAAGGTTGAATCCCGACTGTTGGGGCCTGGCTTAAAGAGGGTTTTCGACATCGCTTCAAGGGCCATTTCTTTATTGATTTGCAAAGAGGAGACAAGGGAGGAGATCTTCAAACCCAATCCACCACGAAAGTCCTTTTCTTTGGGAGGTTGGTCTTCCTTTTCTCTAGCTTCTTGCCTTTTGCCTTTATCCTCCTTAGGTTTTCTTTAGGATTTCCTAAGCAGGGCCATGTAGGTTGCTCTTGTCTCCTTTTAGACTTCTTCCTTTGCTTAGGTTTTATTTTCCCCTTCTCTTTCTTGGCAACATGAGTTCATCTAATAGTGACAATCACTTAGTGAGCCATGTCTCCAGTCTTTTAGGTCTGGAAGAGCCATACTAGTATAGACCCGAACATTCAAACCAAGAAGAGGAGGAATCCCCTTTTAGGGTAGTCCGTCAGACTAGCCCATTCCCCTGGTTCCAGCTCCTATACTGGTCTTGGCCCTAGCATAGATTCAAGCTTTTGCTAGTCCAGTGGGTGCCGTATTGACCATGTCTAGGAAAATCGTTCTTCATCTTCGAAGATATATAGAATTCTGGATCACATTAAATTTTTTCCCTAGACCCGAATGATAGGGTGACCTCTAGTCCAGAAGGGGGAAAAGCCTTGCATGATGCATTTCTCCATGCGGGCCTCTGCCTTCCTTTCCATTTATTCATTCTCACCCTATTGGACCAGTATTGTCTTGTCTCCGCCCAGTTGATCCCAAACTCTTTTTGAACCATCTTCTTCTTCCTAGTTCTTTGCCATTTTCATGAGATTGTCCCTAGGTTTCTCTATTTAGAAGGTTTCACTCTGAACACCACTCGACAAAGAAGGGTGGTGATTTATAGCTCCTCGCCAGGGTACCATCTACTTTGATTCACCCTCTTCTATCAAGTGATGGAAGAGCCTGTTTTTCTTTGTCTTCCATGAAGAGGTAAATTGGGTTTTTAGCGACCCGGACTAATCCCCAAATTAGGATCTTGAGATGGAGTCTACCAACCAGGAGGTTTATGAGCAGCTCCTCAATTCAAAGATCCCAAAATAGTGATATTTATTATTGGAACAAAACTTATTTGAGGCTATGATCAGCCCAGTGCGAGCCTTAGGTAGAATTACCGTATCCCTTCTTGACTTGATTGTTCAGAACTAACCAAACTTGCATTTAATTCTTTTACATATATGAAGTTCTCAATGGATAATATAAAAAGCATCGGTCGGAAAAGAATGCTGATAGGAAACCTAGAAAGGCAATAGAAAAGAAGTTCTCATTATCGTCACCGCCCACTTCAGTACTTGCTCCTCTGGTGTCCCCTATTCGATCATAAAGCCCACCTGCTCCATCGGCATTATCTCTCATGGAGAAGGTTAGATTGCCAAACCCTCCACCCCAAGCGGGGCCATCCTCACCCAGAGATGTTTTCATGGATGAGGGAGAAATTCTTTAGTTGAGGGTGAGAGTGCTCCAGTTTACCTCCATCTTCAACGACAAGAGTTGGCCGAGAACCTGCTCGACCACATACTTCTTTCCTGGGACCAAGCAAAATGGCAATCCCCTTCTTTGGACAAAATCTTCATCGATTCCATACATCAGTTGCACAAGGTAAGTACTTCTTGGGCTTTCATCTGGTTAATTTTCACAAGTGTCGGATAGTCGATGTGCCTTTTTTCTCTTGCAGCTTATCCATGACATCTTCACCATGAGAGAGTTGTTCATCAAGTCTACAGACTCACTAGACTCTTTGAAGGACAAGGTCGAGATTGCCGAGAGACAGGCCAAGCTTTTGGAAGGCTTTCCTTGTATTGCATGAGGCTTGAGAAGCCAAGCTCAAGGAGGAACTGTAGGCTTCCTAGAACACTATTTAGGGACTTGAGGTTCGACTAACATAGAAAGAAGAGGAGCCTGGCAAGATTATGGAGTACGCCATTGATTTGATGGTCAGCTTAGCCAATGCCACCTCTAAGGGAATGTACTACGGGTCCATGGTTGCACTTACCAACCAAAGACTCGATATTGCCCAAGCTTTTATCGGGGATGCAAAGGCAAAGGTTAAAGCTACCGAAGATAGGGCCAAGGTGGTGGAGGTAGAGGCGACCTCAGTAGCTTCTCAGGTCATTGAGGGCTACAGGAATTTTGAGGACTTCAAGAATGAAGTGGGGGAGGCCATCTACGATGCCTACCTGAAGGGATTCGCCAAATGTAAGGCAAAAGTTTTTGAAGCCTTCTCTCGGCATTGATCTATAGACCTTGTTCCAGAGGCCAAGGAGCAAGAAGAAGAAGAGGATGTTGAGGGGTAGACTAAGGCTGGAGTCATTGACGAGGCCTCTGTGTGTTCAAGTTGAGAAGTAGAAGCTCCTGCTGCTACTGAGGCCACCAAAGACATGGAGAATCCAAAGGAAGTCAAGATTGCCAAGGTCACCAAGAAGGACAAGATCCATACTGCTGTGGAAGTTATAAAGAAGCACAGTGCTGCTTTTGTGTAAAAACTTTACTTAGTAATGAAAGTTTCTATTCATTTTAAAAATCTTTATCAAATTTTATGTATCTAGATGTATATTAAAGTCTGCATCGCTAGAATACATGTTAGCAAGTAGTGTAATCGATATTATTCTTAGTGGGTAGGTTACTCCTTGGTTTGCACCCCAATCCTTTAATCAGATGCGTGGTGTCCTCAAGAAGCCAATCACCAAATGGACCTTAAATTTTACATGTCCAATGTCTAATCGATCGGATGGTGTGGTGCGGAGAAGCATCTTGTCTTAACTTTGGCCAATGGCTAGTTGGTCGAATAGGTGTAGTGCCAAGAAGTGACTAGTCTTTACATCGACCGATGGCTTATTGGGTGACAATGCAATGATGTTGGGAAGCAACATGTCTTTACATCGACCAATAGCTTGGCAGTCGATAGGATGACGGTGCTATGGAGCCAGTTGTCTTTACATCAATCAATAGCTTGTCAGCCGGCAAGACAATGGTTCTATGGAGAGACTCATCTATACATCGATCGATGGCCAATAGGCTGGCTGATGGTGCTATGGAGCAACCTATCTTTACATCAACCAATGGCTTGTCAGTTGGCAGGATGACGGTGCTATAGAATGACCCATCTATACATCGATCAATGGTTAGTCAGTCAGTAGGGCGATGGTGCTATGAAGAGATCCATCTATATATCGACCGATGGCTAGTCGACCAGCAAGATGATAGTGCTATGGAGTGACCTGTCTTTACATTGATTGATGGCTAGTCGATTAGCAAGGTAATGGTGCTATGGAATGACTCATATGTACATCAATTGATAGCTTGTTGGCTTGAAGGGTAATGGTGCTATAGAGCAATCCATTTGTACATCAATTGATGGCTAGTCAACCGACAGGATAATGGTGCTATGGAGCTACTCGTCTATACATCAACTAATGGCTAGTCGGCCAATAGGGCAATGATGCTATGGAGCAACCTATCTGTATATTGATCGATAGCTAATCGACCGGTAGGGTGGCATTGCTATGAAGCGACCCGTCTTTATATCGATTGATGGCTAGTCGACCGGCAAGGTGATGGTGCTATGGAGAGACTTATTTGTATATCAATCGATGGCTAGTTAGCTAGCAGGATGATGGTACTATAGAATGACTTGTCTTTATATTGATCGATGGCTAGTTGGCTGGTAGGACAATAGTGCTATGGAGTGACCAGTCTGTACATCAGCTGACAAGGCAATGGTGCTATAGAGTGACCTATCTTTATATCGATTGATAGTTAGTTGACCGACAGGGTGATGGTGCTATGGAGCGATCCCTTCTGTACATTGATCGATGGCTAGTCAACCGGCAGGGCGACGGTGCTATGGAACAACCCATCTTTACATCAATTGATGGTTAGTCAACTGGCAGGGAGACGATGCTATGGAGCGACCCGTCCGTTCATCGATCGATGGCTAGTCAACTGATAAAAAGATGGTGCTATGGAGCGACCCGTCTATACATCGACCGATGGCTAATCGATCGGCAGGGCAATGGTGCTATACAGTAACCCATCTTTACATTAATTGATGGCTTGTCGATCGGCAGGATGATGGTGCTATGGAGCGACCCATCTATATATTGACCGATAGCTAGTCAACTGGTAGGGTGATGGTGTTATGGAGCAACCAATCTTAACATTGATCAATGATTAGTCGACTGGTAGGGTGGCGAAGCTATGGAGTGACATGTCTTTACATCGATCAATGGCTAGTCGGCCAGCAGGGTGATCATGTTATGGAGCCACCCATTTATACATTGACCATTGGCTAGTCGACGGGCAGGGTGATGGTGCTATGAAGTGACTTGTCTTTATATCAACCGACTGCTAATTAATCGGATAGCCCATAGTCAAGAGAAGGCCTGGGAACTTCATTGGAAAACTTCATTTTATTTTTAAATAGAGAAAGTACATCATTGATAGTATAGGTGAAGGTTCTCGACATTCCACATCCTAAGAACTGGAGTCCCATCAAGCTTTTCAATCCGGTATGCTTCTTGCTATAGGGCTTTTGCTACTCGATAAGGTCCCTCCTAATTCGGAGATAACTTACCTTGCTCAATTGGTCTAGCCACCTCAGCATAGCGTAAGACAAAATCTCTGGGTCAGAAGGTGTTGGATCTTACTCGAGAATTATAGTACTTTGCAGTCCATTATTGATATGAAGCCATTCAAATGTAGGCTTTATCTCAAGTTTCCTCCAATAGATCAAGGTTGGCCCTCATCTAGATCGAGTTCCTAGACTCATCGCAATGCTCGACCCACATGGTTGGTAGGCTGATCTCGACTAGTATCACCACCTCAGTTCCCGAGACTAGGCTGAAAGGAGTTTCATTCACTGAAGTTTAGGGGGTGGTGAGATTCACCCCATATTCTAGGTAGCTCCTCGGCCCATCTACTTTTGGCTTCGTCAAGTCTAGTTCTAAGGCCTTGAAGGATCGTCCGATATGTCACCTCCACTTCTCCATTTGTTTGAGGGTGGCTGATGGATGTGAACCAGTGCTAGATATGCAATTCGGCATAGAACTCCTTAAATATCCAATTATCAAACTGTAGGCCATTGTGGTGACAATGGTGTGGGGAAGCCAAAATTGGTAAATTATTGACTTTCAAAAGAAGCTTTTAACTTTGTTCTCTGTATGTGTTCTAGAGGTTCTATCTCTATCTATTTGATGAAGTAGTCGATGGTGTTAAGAAGGTACTTCTACTGACCAGATGCTGAAAAAAATGGACCAAGGATGTCCATCCCCTACTAGGTGAATGGCCAGGGAGAGGAGAGCTGGGATAGCTGAGTAGCTAGTTGTCACTGAATGTTAGCGTGCCACTGGCATCGACCGCACTTTTGGATATGCTTTGCTATGTATTCCTACATGGTGAGCCAGTAATATCCTTGCCTCAATGCCTTGTAAGCTAAGGATCTGCCCCAAGATGGTTCCCACATATGCTTTCATGGATCTCCTGAAGGATGTAGTCGACTTCGATAGGTCTCAGACACTTTAGCAAAGGATACGAGAAGGACTTCCTATAAAGCTATCTATCCAGTAGCACGAACTAGGAGACTCCATTTTAGCAACCTCACATCTTCACGATCGTCGATGCCTTCAGCTATATACTTGATGAATGGATCCATCTTATTTGACTTATGGGAGACTTGCTGGACCTCCTCGGCATTGTTAATACTTGGGCTTTTAGGTATTCAACATATGTTCATTTAAGGAAATCATCCTAAAGTTGCAAGCCTGGAGAGGATATCTTCCTGGGCATTCTTGCTACGGGAGATATGAGAGATGTCAAAGTGCTAAAGTGTTGATGTAAAAGTCTACACCCTATCAAGGTATTTGGCCATCGTCGGTCCTCCTCTTACTACTTGCCAATGACTTGACTAGCCACGAGTTACGAGTTAGAGAAAATCCTTAGGCACTTCACCCCAAGTTCCTTCACCAACTTCAATCCTGCTAGTAGGGTTTCATACTTGGATTGGTTATTGGTCACTTTGAATAGAAAGCGTAATACATATTTAGTGATCACTCCTTCCAAATTTGTTAGGATGAGTCTAGATTTACTCCCTTGCGAGTTTGAAGCATCATGCATATGGAGAATCCAAGTCATCCCCTTATTGGTTGGCTTGGTGGTCAATTCAACAGGTGCTTCTTCAGGCTTATCATCCATCTACGTGCACTCGACTAGGAAGTTAGCTAGGACCTAGGGTTTCATGAACCACCTTAGGTAGTAGGAGATTTCAACTCATCGAGTTTGATCATCCATTTCACTAATCGATCAGAGGTGTCAGGCCGGTGCATGATAGCCTTGACTACTTGGTCAGTGAGGACGACAATTGGATGGGCTTGGAAATAGGGCCTGAGACACTAAGCGGAGATGATTAGAGCAAAAATATTTTTTTTGGATTTGGAATACTTTATCTCTGCATCATGAAGCACTTTGCTGGTATAGTAGATTGGTATCTCTAGATCCATTTATCGTCTACTTAGATAATCATGGAGCTGATCGCCTTGGGAAGCGGCAAGGTACAAGAAAAGCTCCTCTTCAACTTCCAGTTTGGATAGTAAGGGCAAAGAGGCAAGAAACTTTTTTAGTTCCTTGAAGGCTAGTCAACACTCCTCCATCTAGGTAAAATCATGCATCTTGTGCAACACTTTAAAAAAGGGTAAGCGGTGTTAGATGGACCAGGAGATGAACTGATTGAGGGTTGCTACTCGGATTGTTAGCTACTGGACCTCCTCCTTTGAAGTTAGGTGCCGTATGTTAAGTATAGCATATATCTTCTCCGAGTTCGCTTCAATGCCATGCCTGGTGATCATGAAGTCGAGAAATTTGCTAGCCTTATCTCTGTTGCCCAGAAATGGAGCCCAAGAGGGGGGGTGAATTGGATCTTTTTAAAAATTAAAATAATAATGTGAAGGTCTAGTGGTGTTTATGAGTGATAAATTTAATGCACAAGATTGAATGCAGCGAAAAATAATAAGTGAATAGCAATAACTAAAGAGCAAAAGAGAAAGAGGGCAATCACACACAAACACAAGGTTTATAGTGGTTCGGTGCAAACCTAGCACCTACATCCACTCCCAAGCCACCCTTGGAAACTTCACTATAATCCAAACAAGATTACAGCTGACTTGTTTTTCACAAGGCTCACAAGTCAAAACCTAAGTTGGTTTTGTCACCTAGGCTCACCAACAAACCTTAACACTTGTTTTGTCTTTTGGGCTCACAAGTTAACCCTAGTTGGTTTTATCCCTTTGGCTTACCAACAAACTACAACAACCTTCTTTTAAGACACCCTTGAAAGCAAGGTCAAATCACAAAAGATAAAACAGATATACAACTTTAAAACTAAGACAAACTCTCTTCAAGAGTAGAATGAAATCATTGAAGCTCAAGTTGATGCTTTGTCTTGACTCTTCCTTAGAATATCCTTCAAATGCCTCTTTTGGAATGATGTAAGGATGAGCTTGTAGGCTTTTTCAGGGAATCAAACTATAAAAGGCTTTTGATGTGGAGTACTTGAGAGAATATATGCTTTTTAGCTTTTGAATGGACTTCAATACACTTCAATAACTTTAGAATGAGGTTGGTGGAGGTTAAATACATCAAGAAACTTCCAAAAAAAGGTTTGTGACCGTTGGAGCCTCGAATCTAGCCATTAGGAGCTTGAAAAGTAAGTTCTGCAAGACAGAAAAATAGATCCGTTAGAGCTGTCAGGCTTCAAGTGCCGATACTTGGCTGTCAAGTATCGACACTTGATTTCTAAGTATCGACACTTGAACTTTCAAGTGTCGATACTTGATACACAGGTGTCGACATTTGACACAAAAATCCTCAAATGGCAAAGTTCTGTATTTTCAAAAATCTCAAGCCTTGAGTCGACACTTGGAAATCTAAGTGTCGACACTTGGTGTCGACACTTGAGTGCTGGGTGTCGACACTTGGCATGCCAAGTATTTTTTCGTACCAAATGCTGAAGTGTCGATACTTGGCTTCCCAGGTATCGACACTTGAGACTGAAAAGCTCAGATTCAAGTGCAAATTAGCCTAAAAACATAAATATAAATTTTGAAACTTAAGTGGATCGTAAACAAATAATAATTAAACATGTAGATGCCCTTTTTTCATGAAGAGAATGTCCAGATTTGCAAAAAATGCTTCGTGCCACGGTGTGCCATGATACATAAATTTTTGAGATTTTGAGGTGCTTTCTTCCTGAAAACTCATAACTTGAAATACACATTAGTATACAATATGCACTCAATGTTTTGTTATTCATCAAATCACTGGGTTGAGCCAACAATCTCCCCCTTTTTGATGATGACAAAACCTTGAGTAAAATAGCGTTAAGTTTCAAATTTCAACTGTTATAATTCATGAATATGAATGTAAGTTCATATGAGCCATAATTTTCATAGTTAGGAAGAATCAATCTCCCCCTCAATTTGATATTTCAAATCAGAACAAATAATCAGATCAGATTTGAAAATTTACACAAACAAAGTGAACCACAACAATTTATGCATTCATACAATCTATACTATTACTCTCCCTTTTTGTCATCATTAGAAAGGGGAATAACCTCCCCCTCACAATGAGCATGGAGACAAAAAGATGGTAGAGTATCAAATTTGACAGGTATCAGAGCAAAAAGATCCAAAGAGATGATCAGAGCTGAAGAAAGTAAATTCAATCAATCAATCACAAATAATAAGCACTAAACTGAAATATATAACTGATAAGAGAAGTTTTCAGTACAAAATTTGCTGAGTCATCAGCAAAAACTGAAACATACAGAATATATCAGAGTCATACACTAATCAGAAACATACAAAGTAACATGAAACATAAAAGACATACAACAGAAGAGACAAAAGACATAAAAGACATCTGTGAGGCTAATCCTCATCAATGGAATCTCAAGACTAAAAGGAGCACTGATTCTAGATCTAGAGGCTAAGGCCCTAGGAGGTCCCTGGGCTAAAGCCCGACGACTCCTAGTACGGCCAGAAGGACCTAAAGCAGTTACAACCCTAGATGATCTGGTAGAAGGGGAGAGAGAAGATCAGCTGGTATAACAAAGTCTGGTGTGGAATCAACTAAGTCAGTAGCTGAAGGAGCAGCTGGGGTAGTGGAAGGATCGCGACTAACCACCTCAAAACCATTTGCATAGTCATCACTGTCACTGCCACTGCCCATGATTTCTGTAACTCTGTCCGCATCCATATCTGCCTGATCATCACCACCAACTGTATCAGCATGGTCACTCTGGTGATCATCACCATCATCATCATCATCAGAAGAAGATACAACTGTAGGGGCTGCTGGAGGTATAAGGGATCTCAATAAATTCTCAATACGAGTGAAGCCCTCCTTCATAGTCCTACGGATCTCAGCATGCTCCGAGGTAGTATGTGCTCGAAGAGTCTCAACCTCACTGTGTAGCTGAGTCAACTCACTCCTGATCTCAGTAAACTGCTCTCTGGCATGCTCCTCAAAGGGTAAACCAGTAGAAAGGTGGTGGAGCCGAAGTACCAGGTATCGAATGCTCTGCCTGTGTCGATGGAATATCAATGGGAGAAAACTAGATGGCTCAGATGGTCCTGCCTCTGCCTCTCGAAGCTCATCCTCCTCATCTGGCTCCTAGCCAGACTCTCTGCGCACCCACCGACCTGCGACTAGTCTATACCCCATACGGTGCAAAGATCTCTCATCATAGACATCTGTATGTAGTATCTCCTTGGGGATCTCCCCCTCCAGTGATACTCCACAAGCTCTAAATATCCTGGACAGAGCCATACCATATGGTAAACAATGACGGCGCTGAGTCGCGGCATCATGCATCTGTACCAACATCAAAGATGGAAGGTCGATCTGCCTCCTCTCTGTCAGGCTGGTCATCACCATCAGCTCTCTCTCAATAATGAAGTCGAACCTCCCAGTCTTTGGCAGAAGAATACGGCCGTGATGTGGTGTAACAGATGCATCTCCAAGGATAACTGGTTCGCGGTGACTATAGACACACCACGAACATCCTCTCGCTCGAGGATACACCTAAATGCTACCTCCCTATTGTCTACTATAAAAACATTGACTCCCCTATGGGGGATCTCCCAGACTCTACTCAGTAGCTCTGCAAAAGTGAAATCTGAACTCCTCTCACGGTCGTAGTCCATAGAAGTCATCGACAGTCCATAGCACCGTAGAACTCCCTCACTAGATGAGGGTAGTACCTCTCCTGCATAGTACAGAAGGGTACAAAACCTGCATCAGTGAGCACCTATCGTAATAGAAAGTGGTGCCGATCAAAACAATCCAGGTCGACTCTCCTCCCAAAGGCCACTATCTTTCCTGCCATCCTCTCTGCAGGGGGAACTCGGTGTAGCAGAATTGCTAGCCTGTGCAGAATCAAATCTAGCCTTCGATCTCCTCTCTACACCCCGACTAGGTCTCTCCCTAACTGTAAGTCTCTTCTTGGGACCCATTACAGCAAGCTGACCAAGAGAGTTTAAAGAAGGTAAGCTAGGGGGGAATTCACTCAGACTAGGAGCAATGGGACTGGTTAAGTTTGAGGAGAAAATCATTTTACAAGATAGTCTTGAAACAAATTTAGAGTTATAAAATACCAAAATAATTTAGAAAAACCACAAACATTTGAAGGCGAGGATTTTATAAGCTAGATAATGTTTTTGGCTGAAAATTTTATAAAAGTATATTTGTAATACCAAAATACCAAAATACCTGTTTTGGGCTTAGAACATTTAGAGTTTTACCAAAATAAAAAAAATGTGACAAAAACATCATGATAAATTATGATAAATCACTAGAATGTATTATAAATACTAGTTTTTAGGTGAATACCCAAATTTTGGCTAAAAACCAATCAAACAGTGATTTTACCCAAATTTGGATGGAATGTGCATGGAGAACGGCCTAAACCATGAGAAATCCATGAAAAATGTCGTGTAAATCATCATTCCTTCAAATGGAGTTTTGGAAAACCACTAAAACTCGAGAAAGTCTGATTATAATCCCAAATAAAATCGGCAAAACCTTAATTTAGGTCATACGATTTTAACAGTAAGAGAAAATGAAAATATGGGAAATAAAATAGAATAAAAAGAAATTGGAAGAGGGAATGGTGCGGGCACCAGACTCAGAAGAAGACTTCAGAGCTCCATCTGGATCTCTGAGTGACCTTGCCCGAAGAATTAGGGTTTTCTATCTTGTAATAAGGGTTGACTTGATCAACTCAATTTTAGCTTGAGTCTGTACTCCCTGTAATTTATTTTTGTTGAGTTATGTTGACTCAGTAGTGGTCTAGGACTTCAACCTGGGGTGTTACATTTTCTTCCAAGGCCAAGCAAGTGGGCGCCACACTCCCAGCCACACGCCTGAGTCCAGGGGGTGCCACATCTCCATCCAGTATACTCTGGTCCCCACACCACAGATAGCAGCTCCCTTCTTTCATGCACCATATGAGGAGGAAAGCAACCAGGGATCCACAAATCAAGGGGGCGCCCAAGACCTTCCATAAGAGCCAAGTTATGAAAGGGAAGAAATTCTTCTTGGAGAGAACTTCAAAGAGGCGCCCATTCCATGCCAAAATTGCCCAAAACAAAGATGGGAAGGACCATGACTTAGGGAGAAAGAAAAGGAGGAGTCCAAAAGAGTTGATCCATGGAAGGAAAGAAATCCTCTCTTGAAGAACAAAGCTTGGAGGCGCCATCTACCTTCCTTTAAAACCCAAATCAATTTTTGGAACCTTGGCCGGCCATATGTGTATGGATTATCCTAATTTGTGGATCCCCTCCTTTAGTCCCATATGGGAAGATGTAAAACCCTACTCTCTTGTAAAGTCCTATAAATTAAACCCCTCTTGTAACTTTTAATCAATCTGATGAATGAATTCAAGTTTTTGTGTGAGCAAACTCTGTGTTTTCTCTCTTCCGCACTTGCATCCAGGTGTTGAGCTCCGTGAGGGAGTAAATCCGGGTTCCCCAGGAACCTTGAGGAGGTGTGAGATCTCCAAACCCCAAATCCTAGGTTAGCCACTTCACTCCCAAACCCTAGCCGCCCATCATCCTTCTCTTTCCACCAAGCCCTAGCATATCCCACCTCTCACGGCCATCCTCTTCAAGTCAAGGCCGACCCCAGCATCCGGGTCCAGTCCAGATACTTCAGATCCAGAGCAATTCCCAGAGGAAGTCAGATCAACCTTCAGGAGAATCCAGATTTCAGCACATCAACTTTCAAGTTCTTCAATGGTAAATTCTTCCTTGAGTATCTGATTCCATCACTTGTTCTTCTTCTTTCCCAGATCTTGAGTCCAGGAGAAGCCGACTCAGCCACAAGACCAGTATTGGAGGATCCATTGCGAAGGTATCCGAATCCGAGGATCCAATAATCTGCTCAAGAGAGTTCTTCCACCAAACTTTGTGAAGATCACTGTCTGGTTGGTACCCTTCTCTTCTCTTTCTTTGTCCTGTTGAAAGTTCAGAGCGAAACCCTAGGTTGGGAGTTTTCAACCCCCAGCGATCCGTTACTTCTGAACTACTCTGATAATCCAATTTTATTTAAATTGTGCTTTCAATTATTACCTAGTTTCTTTCAATTTAGTTTAGCTTTCCTTTGAGTCAAAGCCAATTTCGAAAAATAAAAAAAAAGAATTAATCTTAATTTATTTCCGCATCGCATCATCTCTCTTCTTTGTTCTGCATCAATTTTGTATCAGAGCTTTCGTTCTGCATCAATGTTGGTATCAGAGCACAGTCTAGGGTTTCTGTTTTGCTTGCTTGTTTTAAGTCTCTCTCCTTTTACTTTGTCTGCTCGAAGTAGACTCCCCAGGACGTCCGGTCCTACGAACGAAGCGAGGTACAAACCTCCTCTTCCCATTCCACGGGGTGTTCCTAGGGCGTGTAGGGGATCCGTTGGGTTACAACTTCGTAGCAGGAATTGTAAACGGGGGAAGCACCCTGTTTTCAGTCCGTAACTATCCTGTTGCAGTTCAGTGAAGGTAACTCTGAATTGCATGTTTTGTTTTTCTGGAACCAGTATAATTGAAGCTATTTTACATAATTTCCTGTGATTTATTGGTTTTCGTGAAATTTCTGAGAGTTAAATTACTGCAACTCTGTTTTTGTGTTCTGCAATTCAATTATCTTGAGTGAACATCTCCTAACTCATCCTAAGGGCATTTGAGCATCTAAGATAAGGGGAGGAGTTGATAACCTCTCCTTAGCCCATAACCACCACCCCCTCATTCGATCCTAAGCCTAACTTTAAAATTTATTAGACTTAATTTGCCCTAGTGGGCTAGGGACATCAACAAGTAGGGTCAAGGCTAGTGTTGAGTCAGTTTGTCTAGTTACTCTGTGTGTACTTTGTACTTAGTGTCTAGAATGGTGGTTCTGGGACTACGTCCCGAAGGGCTTGTGTGCTGGTCCGCCTACCTGGCCAATCACTGATTGGTGTCTAGGATTGGCATCTAGGAACCTAACACTCCCCTTACACCTGCCTGACTGAGTCCTGAGTTACTACAGGCTAGCTTGCCACTCTAATTGGGCATATAGTTTGGGCTCTAGGTCTAGTTAGCCCGTAGTCGATTCAGTTGAGTCTCATTTTGTGTGTTTGCTTGCATCATCATGTCTACCCGGAATGGAGTACCCTACCAACCTGGTCAAATCCAAACCTTTAGAGGCCATGGTCAGAGCTCTTACTGAGAGTATGAATAAATTGAGTCAGGATGTGACTGCTACTGTTGCTCAGTTTAAGGAACAGGTCCATGAGAATTTGCCCAGCTTAGGGATCGAGTCCAAGTACTTGAGGAACCTAGGCATCAGAATTGGACTCCTGACCCAGATTTTAATGTGCCTCAACCTCACCCACACCAAGAGCCTAGAAGACCTTTATATAGAGATCCTGCCTGAACTAATCATAGGAGGCCTGACCCAGAACCTGAAGATAGAGATGATAGGTTCATTCAGAACATCAAATTAGATGCAGCCACTTTTGATGGTAGCTTAAACCCTAAGGTGTATTCTGATTGGGAGGGTGAGATGGACCAGTACTTTGAGTGGTATGCCATGTCTGAGGAAAGAAAGTTCAAGTTGCCAAGATGAAGTTAGTACGTTAAGCTAGGTTATACTAGGGGAACATTGAGCTGACCACTAGAAGATGAAATGTAGAGCCCATAACCACTTGGCAGGGTATGAAAGAGAAACTTAGAGATAAGTACCTACCCATTTCATACCAGCAGAACCTGTTAGACCAATGGCAGACTTTGAAACAAGGAAACCGATCTGTATCAGACTACATAACCACCTTTGATGAATACCTGATGAGATGTGATGTGAGTGAATCCCATGAGGTCACTTTGTCTAGGTTTAGGGCTGGACTTAGGGAAGACATAAGAGGGAGTTGTTTCTGAGAGAGGTTACTGACCTAGACCAAGCCTATCAGATTGCACTGAACACTGAGAAATTTCAGAGAGGACCTATGCCTTCTAGGGTTAGTGCCCCAATCCCAAGAAATGGACCTAGCCAAGTTACCCCTAGCAAGTCTAATCAGGGTATTCCCACCCCTAGGCCCATGGACAAAGGTAAGGCACCTGACACCCAAAGAACCCCTAGTATCATCTGTTTTAAGTGCCAGAAGCCTGGTCATATCTCCAACCAGTGCACAGCCATAGCTTGTTTTAAGTGCCACAAGGTAGGTCATGTTTCTAGCCAGTGCCCTCGTAGATCCCTTTACATAGAAGAAGCAGAGAGAGAAGAGAGTTCCGGACCCAATGAAGAGTTCGAAGAAGAAGTTTATGAGGCCGGAATGAATTTGGTCGATGAGTATGAAGGAGAGGAGGAATCCACAGAGTCTGACCAATTAGGGGTTGTGAGATGCATCCTATCCCAGAATAGAGTTCAGGAAGATTGGCGTAGGACTAACATCCTACAGACTTTCCTTAAGCTAGGGGATAAGGTTTGTAAAATCATCATAGATAGTGGGAGCTGTGTGAATGCCATTTCTGCTAGCACTGTCAAAATGTTAGGCTTAATCCCAGTCCCCTACCCCAACCCCTATAAGGTTTCTTGGGTAGACTCTACCTCTATACCCATCCAGTCTAGATGTCAGGTCCAAATCCAAATGCAATCCTATCAAGAGAAGATTTGGTGTGACGTCTTGCCCATGGGGGTGAGCAGTATAATTCTTGGAAGACCTTGGTTGTATGATCATGATGCCACCCTCTTAGGAAAATCCAACACCTGTGTCTTTAGTTTTAATGGGAAGAAAATCACAATCCATTCAGTTCCTCCTAAGGACAAGGTAGCTAAAGGAACCAATAAGGTCAGAGAAATGAAGACTGGAGTGAACCTAATTAGTGCTAAGGATCTAGAATAGGAAATTCATAGTGGTTCACCTATTTGGATGTTGACTGCTAAGGAACTTAGGACTCCTACACCCTCAGAGCCTCCTCAGGAAGTTAAACCTTTGTTAAAGAATTTGAGGATGTTTTTCCCGAGGATCTGCCAGACCACCTTCCACCTCTTAGGGATATCCAGCATTCCATAGATTTAGTCCCAGGAGCTACTTTACCCAACTTGCCCCATTATAGGATGAATCCATTTGAGCATAAGGAACTGCAAAAGCAGGTTGGAGAATTGTTAAGGAAGGGGTCATTAGAGAGAGTATTAGCCCTTGTGCAGTCCCTGCACTTCTAACCCCGAAGAAGGATGGCACGTGGAGGATGTGTGTTGATAGTCGTGCCATCAAAAAAATTACAATCAAGTATAGGTTCTCCATCCCTAGACTAGATGACATGCTAGATATGATGGCCGGTGCAATGGTTTTTTCTAAAATTGATCTCAAGAGCGGCTATCATTAGGTTAGGATTAGACCAGGGGATGAGTGGAAAATCACTTTCAAAACTAAGGATGGTCTCTATGAATGGGTTGTTATGCCTTTTGGGTTGTCCAATGCCCCTAGTACTTTCATGAGGATATGACCCAGGTACTTAGAGCTTTCATAGGAAAGTTTGTAGTGGTCTATTTTGATGACATCCTGATCTATAGTAAGACCCCTGCAGACCACCTAGGCCACCTTAGACAAGTCTGTCAAGTTTTGAGGAATGATAGTCTCTACGGTAATCTCAAAAAGTGTGAATTCATGACCAGTAGAATTATCTTCCTTGGTTTTGTAGTAACTCCTGACGGCGTGGCTGCCGATCCAGAAAAAATTAGGTCCATAGTAGAGTGGCCAGAGCCGACCAGTGTGCATGAAGTCAGAAGTTTCCATGGCTTGGCTACCTTCTATAGGCGATTCATCAAAGGGTTTAGTACTGTAGTTGCTCCTATCACAGACTGTATTAGGAAGGGAGAATTCCAGTGGACTAAAGCAGCCCATAAAGCCTTCCTAGATCTTAAGGATAGGATGATCCAGGCACCCATTTTGAGGTTACCCGACTTTTCAAAGGTATTTGAGGTTGCCTGTGATGCTTCAGGAGTAGGTATAGGTGGAGTCCTAAGTCAAGAGAATCATCCCGTAGCATTCTTTAGTGAAAAACTTAATGATGCTAAGCTTAGGTATTCTACCTATGATAAGGAATTTTATGCGGTAGTGCAAGCTTTGCGTTACTGGAGACATTATTTGCTACCGCAAGAATTTGTACTGTTTTCGGACCATGAGGCTCTTAGATTCTTGAATTTCCAGAAGAAGCTTAACCCTAGGCATGCTAAGTGGGTAGAGTATATCCAGTCCTATACTTTTGTTTTGAAGCATAAGGCTGGATCTGAAAATAAGGTAGCTGATGCCTTAGTCGTCGATCTTTGTTGTTGAATTCTGTTAGGGCTGAAGTCATAGGGTTTGAGCAAATCAAAGAGGAATATGAGTCATGTCTGGACTTTAAGACTGTACCAGGATCTAACTCAAGGACCATCTAGTGACCATAAGGATTATACCCTTTTAGATGGCTTTCTGTTCTTTAAGAATAGGCTTTGCATCCTAGAACTTCTCTTAGGAATTTTTGATTTGGAAATTCATGCTGGAGATTTAGCTGGCCATTTCGAAAAAGACAAGACCACCCTGGCTATTGAAGACCACTTTTTTGGCCTAGTTAAAAAGAGATGTAGCACACATTATGGCTAGGTGTCGGACCTGCGCTGTTGCCAAACAGCGAAAACAGAACACCGCCTTTATACCTCACTCCCTGTCCCAGATCGTCCTTGGCAAGATGTGAGCATGGACTTTATGTTAGGTTTGCCTAAGACCTAGAGGAGACATGACTCTATCTGTGTTGTAGTCGACCGATTTTCAAGATGGCTCATTTCTTGCCTTGTTCCCAAACATTTGATGCGTCTAAGGTAGCCACCCTGTTCTTTAATGAGATAGTTCGACTCCATGGCCTACCTAAGACAATTGTTTCTGATAGGGATGTCCGGTTCACTAGCTATTTCTGGAAAAACCCTTTGGCATAAGTTAGGGACAAAACTTAAGTTTTCAACTGCATATCATCCCCAGACTGATGGCCAAACCGAAGTAGTGAACCGTAGTTTAGGCAATCTGTTAAGGTGTCTTGTTGGTGAAAACATTAGGAATTGGGATTTGTACTTATCTAGAGCTGAATTTGCATATAATGACTCGGTCAATAGGTCTACGGGTAAGAGTCCATTTGAAATTGTGCATGGTTACAAACCTCACACACCTCTTGACCTAGCTCCTTTACCAGTCCACACACGAGTCTCCGAGTCTGCCGAAGTTTTTGCACAGGATATAAAAGACTTGCATAAAGAAATTCATGCCAAAATAAATTTAAGTAATGAAACTTATAAGAAGTTGGCTGATTCTCAAAGGCGAGTCAAAACTTTTGATGAGGGAGACTATGTAATGATTAGGTAAGGCCTGAACGGTTTCCTCCTGGAACCGTTAGAAAGTTACATGCTAGAGGAGCTGGACCATTTAGAGTGGTGAAGAGAGTAGGATCCAATGCCTATGTGCTCGAGTTACCTCCAGAACTAGGCATTAGCTCCACTTTCAACATTACAGACCTAGTAGAGTATAGAGAGCCAGCTGTGATTCCCAGTGAGCCTTTTGAGCCTAATCCTGCTCTTGAGAGTGAACCCAACCATGTGTGTCCACCAACAAACTGGCCTGTGAGGAAAGAGCAGATTGAAAAGATCCTGGATGATCAGGTATCTCTACTCATAATCAAGGATACCAAAGATACCTGGTCCGCTGGCAAGGAAGGCCAGATTCTGATGACTCTTGGATCTCCCGAGAAGAATTACAAGAATTGGACCCAGACCTCTTGGAGAGATACCAGAGCCAACTTGATCCATACTCGACAGGGTCGAGTTCCTCCCACCCCGGGAGAATTGGTGTGGGCACCAGACTCAGAAGAAGACTTCAGAGCTCCATCTGGATCTCTGAGTGACCTTGCCCGAAGAATTAGGATTTTCAGTCTTGTAATAAGGGTTGACTTGATCAACTCAATTATAGCTTGAGTCTGTACTCCCTGCAATTTATTTTTGTTGAGTCATGTTGACTCAGTAGTGGTCTAGGACTTCAACCTGGGGTGTTACATTTTCTCCCAAGGCCAAGCAAGTGGGCGCCACACTCCCAGCCACACGCCTGAGTCCAGGGGGCGCCACATCTCCATCCAGTATACTCTGGTCCTCACACCACAGATAGCAGCTCCCTTCTTTCATGCGCCATATGAGGAGAAAGCAACCAGGGATCCACAAATCAAGGGGGCGGCCCAAGACCTTCCATAAGAGCCAAGTTATGAAAGGAAGAAATTCTTCTGGAGAGAACTTCAAGGAGGCGCCCATTCCATGCCAAAATTGTCCAAAACAAAGATGGGAAGGACCATGACTTAGGGAGAAAGAAAAGGAGGAGTCCAAAAGAGTTGATCCATGGAAGGAAAGAAATCTCTCTTGAAGAACAAAGCTTGGAGGTGCCATCTACCTTCCTTTTAAAACCCAAATCAATTTTTTTTGGAACCTTTGGCCGGCCATATGTGTATGGATTATCCTAATTTGTAGATCCCCTCCTTTAGTCCCACATGGGAAGATGTAAAACCCTACTCTCTTGTAAAGTCCTATAAATTAAACCCCTCTTGTAACTTTTAATCAATCTGATGAATGAATTCAAGTTTTTGTGTGAGCAAACTCTGTGTTTTCTCTCTTCTGCACTTGAATCCAGGTGTTGAGCTCCATGAGGGTGTAAATCCGGGTTCCCCATGAACCTTGAGGAGGTGTGAGATCTCCAAACCCCAAACCCTAGGTTAGCCACTTCACTCCCAAACCCTAGCCGCCCATCATCCTTCTCTTTCCACCAAGCCCTAGCATATCCCATCTCTCACGACCATCCTCTTCAAGTCAAGGCCGACCCCAGCATCCGGGTCCAGTTCGGATACTTCAGATCCAGAGCAATTCCCAGAGGAAGTCAGATCAACCTCCAGGAGAATTCGAATTTCAGCACATCAACTTTCAAGTTCTTCAATATGGTAAATTCTTCCTTGAGTATCTGATACCATCACTTGTTCTTCTTCTTTCCCAGATCTTGAGTCCAGGAGAAGCTGACTCAGCCACAGGACCAGTATTGGAGGATCCATTACGAAGGTATCCGAATCCGAGGATCCAACAATCTGCTCAAGAGAGTTCTTCCACCAAACTTTGTGAAGATCACTGTCTGGTTGGTACCCTTCTCTTCTCTTTACTTCTGTCCTGTTGAAAGTTCAGAGCGAAACCCTAGGTCTGGGAGTTCTCAACCCCCAGCGATCCGTTACTTCTGAACTACTGATAATCCAGTTTTATTTAAATTGTGCTTTCAATATTACCTAGTTTCTTTCAATTAGTTTAGCTTTCCTTTGAGTCAAAGCCAATTTCGACAAAAAAAAAAGAAAAAAGAATTAATCTTAATTTATTTTCGCATCGCATCATCTCTCTTCTTTTGTTCTGCATCAGGGAATACCTGATTCGTGAGGGGTTAAACGGGAAGAAGAGGGATTTGGATAGAAGGGGACCACTGTAGCTTGAAATCAATGGGGGAAAACAAAAACAAAAACCATCGGTCGATCATTTTAAAAATAGATTTTGTTTCGCAAGTGTCGACACTTACTATTTATCAAGTGTCGACACTTGGTCAGGTGTCGACACTTGACAATATCCAAGTGTCGATACTTGGCCAAGAAAAATTAGAAAAATCAGAAAAATTTTCAAAAAATCTAAGAAAATATTTTAAAACTTTGGGGTTCAAAGCAAGTGGTTTTTGAGTGAAATATCTTGGGTATTATGAAAACTATGAGAGTTCTAGGAGAATGGGTCAATGACACCTAACTCTCTTCTAATCAAGCAGAACCTTTCTTCACTCAAAGGTTTGCTAAACACATCTGCTAACTGATCATCAGTACATACAAAATCAAGAATAATATTAGAGTTTTGTACATGATCTCTTATGAAATGATGTCTTATTTCAATGTGTTTACTTCTTGAATGTTGCACAGGATTCTTAGTTAGATTGATTGCACTAGTATTGTCACATCTTATGGATGTCTTAGTTAGTTTAATGCCAAAATCTTCAACTTGTTGTTTGATCCAAAGGATTTGAGCACAACAGCTTCCAACTGCTATATTTTCGGCTTCTGCCGTTAATAAAGCAATTGAATTCTGTTTCTTGCTACTCCAAGAGATCAAATTTACTCCAAGAAACTGATAGGTTCCACTAGTACTTTTACGATCAAGTTTACACCCAGCAAAGTCAGCATCAGAATAAGAAATCAATTCAAATGAAGAATCTCTAGAGTACCATAAACCAATTTCAATTGAGCCAGATAGATATCTAAGTATGCGTTTAACAGCCAAAAGATGACACTCTTTAGGATTAGACTGATATCTAGCACACATACAGACGCTAAACATGATATCTGGCCTACTGACAGTAAGATATAGTAATGAACCGATCATGCCACGATATAATTTTTGGTCAATAGATTTACCTGATTCATCCTTGTCAAGTCTACAAGTAGAGCTCATAGGGATACCTAAAGGCTTAGTGTTCTCCATCCCAAACTTCTTGAGTATTTTTTTGTGTACTTTGCTTGGTTGATAAAGATCCCCTCTTTGGTTTGCTTTATTTGGAGTCCGAGGAAGAAATTTAGTTCTCCCACCATGCTCATCTCGAGCTCACCTGCATTAACTTTGTAAAATCTTGACAAAGAAATTCATTAGTAGCACCAAATATTATATCTCTACATAGATTGTACTACTAAGAGATCATCAATCTTTTTCTTTAAAAATAAAGTTTTGCCTACATTACCTCTAGCAAAATCATTTTTGAGCAAGAAAGAGCTTAAACGATCATACCAAGCTCTAGGAGCTTATTTCAAACCATATAAAGCTTTATGAAGTTTGTAAACATGATTTGGAAATTCAGAATTTTCAAAACCAGGAGGTTGTTCAACGTAAACCTCCTCTTCAATCAGACTATTTAAAAAGGTACTTTTAACATCCATTTGAAATAATTTAAAATTCATAAAGCAAGCAAAAGCCAACAATAGCCTAATTGGCTCAAGTCTAGCCACAGGAGTAAAGGTTTCATCAAAATCTATCCCTTCCTCCTGATTGTATCCTTTGGCAACTAGTCTAGCCTTATTTCTAGTAACAACACCATTTTCATCAAGTTTATTTCGAAAAACCCACTTTGTACCAATAATTGAAGTATTTGAAGGCTTATCTACTAATGTCCAAACATTGTTCCTTTTAAATTGGTTAAGTTCATCTTGCATAGCATTTATCCAATTACTATCACATTCAGCTTTCATAATAGTTTTAGGTTCAATTTGAGAAACAAAAGCTAAGTAATCATAGATATTTCTAAGGGATAATCGAATACTTACACCTTTAGATGGATCACCAATAATTAGTTCTTTTGGGTGTCCATGAGCATATCTCCATTCTTTTGGTAATGGATCAATTGTTGATGCGTTTTCATCACCTTGTACTTGATCTCCTTCAGTGTTTTGATCATCTTTCTGTTCCTTGGTAAGCTTTTCATTGTTGTTTACACTTTCAGTTTTCTTGCTACCTGTTTTATCAGAGAGTACATCTTCTTTTTTCAAAGATTTTTGGTTAGATTCATCAAACACCACATGTATGGATTCTTCAACAACAAGTATTCTTCTGTTGAAGACCCTGTATGCCTTACTAGATGTGGAGTAGCCTAGAAAGACTCCCTCATCTGATTTGGTATCAAATTTACTTAAATTATCCTTACTATTGTTTAAGATGAAACAATGACATCCAAAAACACGAAAATAATGAATTGAGGGTTTTCTACCCTTCCAAAGCTCATAAGATATTTTCTTTAGAATCGGTCAGATTAAAACTCAATTTAAAACATAGCATGCAGTATTTATGGCTTCCGCCTAAAAATATCTAGGTAAGTCATTTTCACAAAGCATGGTGCGTGCCATTTCTTCAAGAGTTCTATTTTTTCTTTCTACTACCCCATTTTGTTGAGGTGTCCTAGGTACAGAAAAATTGTGATGAATGCCATTTTCAATACAAAATTTATCAAAATCATCATTTTCAAATTCGGTTCCATGATCATTTCTCAAAGATATGATTGAAACACCTTTTTCATTCGAAACTCGTTTATGAAATCTAATGAATTCAGAAAAAGTTTCATCTTTATGTGCTAAAAACATGATCCATGTAAATCGTGAGAAATCATCTACAATAACTAGACCGTACTTCTTACCTCCCAAACTAGATATTCTAGTTGGCCCAAAGAGGTCCATGTGAAGCAACTCTAAGGGTCTATATGTAGAGATTACTCCTTTTGGTTTGAAAGAGGATTTGGTTTGTTTTCCAAGTTGACATGCACCGCAAATCTTATCTTTTTCAAAATTGAGTTTAGGCAAATCCTTATCAAATTCTTTTTGCTAAGTTTTGAAATCAAATGCATGCTTACATGTCCTAGTTTGCGATGCCAAAGCCAGCTAGTTTCATCGATCTTGGCTTCCATTGCCATTAGGCATTGACCATTTTGAATAGGGAGATCATCAAGATCAACCATATAAATATTGCCATGCCTATGACCAATGAACTTGATGCCATTGTCATCTAAGCTAGAAATAATGCACAAAGAAGATTCAAAAACAACTTTAAAATTCTTGTCACAAAATTGGCTAATACTAAGCAAGTTATGTTTCAAACCATCAACATATAAGACATATCAATGTAAGAAAAAGGGGTGATATGGACTTTACCAATACCGACAATTTTGCCCTTTCCATTATCACCAAAAGTTACATTGCCACCATTTTGATATTCGAGCGATGAGAACTGCTCCATATCTCTTGTCATATGCCTTGAGCAACTGCTATCAAGGTACCACATTCTTTCTTGTTGGTTGCAAGGCATACCTGCAATAAAGATCAAGTGGAGACTTTAGGTACCCAAGCCATTTGGGTCCTTTTAGGTTAGTGGCATTGGTTTCTTTTAGAACCCAAACTTTTTTAATATTACTCAATCTTCTTTTGTTGCACATATAAGATCTATGCCCTTTAGTACCACATGTATAGCAAGTAATGGATGAAGATGCAGGCATAAAGAAATTTTTAAAAAGTTTTTGTTTCTTATAAGTTCTAAATCCTAAACCTGTATTATCAAAAACTGCTCTTTGGTTGTTCAAAAGCAAATTCAATTTTTCAGAACTATAAGTAAATTTATCTACAAAATGTTTTAATTTTTCAATTTCTTCTTTATATCTTTTATTTTCATCCAAAATTTCTTTGCTTTGTTTTGAAAAATTTTCATTTGAAGGTGAAGAACTTTTCTCTTTTAAAACTTCTTTTTCTTTTTCAAGAGCTGCAACCTTATCATTTAATTTTCTATTTTGAAGAAGAAGGCATCTATTTTCATCTGAAAGCTTATCATTTGTTTTAGCTAAATCCAAATTTTGCTTTTTTAAATCTTTATGTTTTGATTTTAGTTTTTGAAATTCTATGACTAATTCGTCAAAAACTTCATGAAGCTCATCAAATATAAATTCATTTTCTGTTTCAGAACATACCTCATCATGATCTGCCATTAGACAGAAGCTTGCCACCTCCTGCTGTTCTTCCTCAGAACTAGAGTCCTCACTGTCACTCCAGGTTGCCATCATGGCTTTCTTTCTCAACTTTCTTTTGCTTTTCTTGAGCAAGGGGCAGTCTACCTTGAAATGACCGGGTTTTTGCATTCAAAACAAGTGGGTTGCTCCTTCTCCTTCTCCTTGTCTTTCTCTTTACTTGGCTCACCTTTTAGAGGTTTCTTCTTGAAGTTGAACCTTTTCTTCCTCATAAACCTTCTGAACTTTCTCGCCATTAGAGCCGTCTCATCTTCTTCATCATCTTCTTCGGAGTCATCGCTTGATTCTTCTCTCGCAGTAGATTTGAAGGCGATTACTTTCTTCTTTTTGTCGACTTCCACATTCTTTTGCTTGAGGGAGAGCTCATAGGTCATCAATGAGCCCAACAGTTGTTCAAGTGGAAGAGTGTTGACATCCTTGGCTTCTTCAATAGCTGTTACCTTTGCATCCCAAGAAGCCGGTAGAGACCTAAGGAGTTTGTTCACAAGTTCACCATTAGAAACAACTTTTTCTAGGCTTCTCATGCCATTCACAATATTTGTGAATCTAGTATACATCTTACTAATAGACTCAATAGGTTCCATTTTAAACATTTATACGTATGAATAAGCATGTTAACCTTGGTTGTTTTCACTTAGTGTGTTCCCTCATGGGTAACCTCAAGTATATCCCAAATCTTCTTAGCGGAGAGACAATTAGATATTCTATTAAATTCACTTGGGTCAAGAGAACAAAATAATAAATTCATAGCCTTAGCATTGAGCTCGATTTGCTTAATGTCATTCTCATCCCAATCATCTTCCATCTTTGGAGTGAGAATGCCATTAACCAACATTGTAGGCTGATGAGGACCTTTACAATTGTCCTCCATAAATTATAATCAAGAGCTTGAATAAAAATGCGCATACGTGTTTTCCAATACGTGTAATTTGTGCCATTAAAAAGTGGAGGACGATTTGAAGCTTGACCTTCAACTATACCCATTCCTATTGGGGCTGCCATGATCTTTTACTCAAGATCCGTGGACCTACAAGAGAGTACTGGTGCTCTGATACCACTTGTTGCCCAGAAATGGAGTCCAAGAGGGGGGGTGAATTGGATCTTTTTAAAAATTAAAACAATAATGTGAAGGTCTAGTGGTGTTTGTGAGTGATAAATTTAATGCACAAGATTGAATGCAGCAGAAAATAATAAGTGAATAGCAATAACCAAAGAGCAAAAGAGAAAGAGGGCAATCACACACAAACATAAGGTTTATAGTTGTTCGGTGCAAACCTAGCACCTACATCCACTCTCCAAGCCACCCTTGGAAATTTCACTATAATCCAAACAAAATTACAGCTAACTTGTTTTTCACAAGGCTCACAAGTCAAAACCTAAGCTGGTTTTGTCACCTAGGCTCACCAACAAACCTTAACACTTGTTTTGTCTTCGGGCTCACAAGTTAACCCTAATTGGTTTTATCCCTTTGGCTTACCAACAAACCACAACAACCTTCTTTCAAGACATCCTTGAAAGCAAGGTCAAATCATAAGATAAAAATAGATATACAACTTTAAAACTAAGACAAACTCTCTTCAAGAGTATAATAGAATATTTGAAGCTCAAGTTGATACTTTGTCTTGACTCTTCCTTGGAATATCTTCAAAATGCCTCTTTTGGAATGATCTAAGGATGAGCTTGTAGGCTTTTTCAGGGAATCAAACTATAAAAGGCTTTTGATGTGGAGTACTTGAGAAAATATAGGCTTTTTAGCTTTTGAATGGACTTCAATACACTTCAATGCCTTTATAATGAGGTGGTGGAGGTTAAATATACCAAGAAACTTCTAAATAATGGTTTGTGACCGTTAAAGCCTCGGATCTAGCCATTGGGAGCTTGAAAAGCAAGTTCTGCAAATCAGAAAAATAGATCCATTAGAGCTGTCAAGCTTCAAGTGTCGACATTTGGCTGTCAGGTGTCGACACTTGATTTCTAGGTGTCGACACTTCAACTTTCAAGTGTCGATACTTGATGCACAGGTGTCGACACTTGACACAAAAATTCTCAAATAGCAAAGTTCTGTATTTTCAAAAATCTCATCTTGAGTCGACACTTGGAAACCTAAGTGTCGACACTTGGTATCAACACTTGAGTGCTGGGTGTCGACACTTGGCGTGCCAAGGATTTTTGTTCGTGCCAAATACTGAAGTGTCGACACTTGGCTTCCCAGGTATCGACACTTGAGACTGAAAAGCTCAGATTCAAGTACAAATTAGCCTAAAAACATAAATATAAATTTTGAAACTTAAGTGGATCGTAAATAAATAATAATTAAACATGTAGATGCCCTTTTTTCATGAAGAGAATGTCCAGATTTGCGAAAAATGCTCCGTGCCACGGCGTGCCATGATACATAAATTTTTAAGATTTTGAGGTACTTTCTTCTTGAAAACTCATAACTTGAAATATACATTAGTATACAATATGCACTCAATGTTTTGTTATTTATCAAAATCACTGGGTGGAGCCACCAATCTCGAATGTTCACTTGCTTGGATTTGGTTTCATCCAGTATCGGTGGAGGTTGTTAAAAGCCTCTTCTAGGTCGGTGATGTGATCGGTTCCTCAGTACTCTTGACAAACATGTCATCAATGTATACCTCTATATTTTGTCTAATTTGGTCTTTGAATACCTTATTAACTAGCGACTAGTAGGTGGCCTCTACATTTTTCAGATCAAAAGATATTACTTTATAATAATATATATCTTTATCAGTTATGAACATAGTATTCTTCTAATCTTCAAGGGCCATCTTGTTCTAGTTGTAGCCCGAGAAGGCATCCATAAAGTTGAGAAGTCTATACTAGGATGTTGTATTGACTAACTGATATATCTTTAGCAACAAGAAGCTGTCCTTTGGATACACTTTGTTGAGGTTAGTGTAGTCGATGTAGATTCTTTACTTCTCATTGGCTTTTCTAATCATAACAATATTGGCAAGCCAGTCGGGATAGTGAGCTTCTCGAATGATCTAGTGGTGAGTAGCTTGTCGACTTCCTCATCGATCACCTTCTGTCTTCTAAGTGCAAAGTTCCTTTTCTTTTGCCAAATAGGTTTGTACCTGATTCAATATTGAGCTTATGGATAATCACCTCTGGAGGGATCCTTGGCATGTTTGAAGTTGACCAGTCAAATATATCAAAGTTGGCCTTAAAAAACCAAGTAGCCAATCCCATTCCTTCTCTGGCAATACGGCACCGACTTGGATTGATTTTGTCGGATCCTCACCCAGTAGGAAAGAGACTAGCTACTCGACTAGTTCTTCTCTCTTCTCTGACTCTCTCTAGTCCAGTTGATTCGTGGTTGGCACTTCACTTACACTCCATATCTTAGGTTCCATTAAGAGACACTACCAAGCAAGTAGCTGATCTTTTCACATTTTGTCAACTCCATTTTTGGTTAAAAAGTAGATAAGAAGACATTTAGTCGAAATGACAGCATCCAAGAGGTTCAACCCAGGTCATCCAAGGATGGTATTATTTGTTGAGGGCAAGTGGACCACTGTAAAGGTCATATAAATTATGCTTTATTGAGGTGGAGAGCCTGCTGTGACTGGTAGCATAATCTCTCCCTCGACTCCAACTAAGTCCCTTATGAAATTGACTAGATCTGCCGAGCTTTTACTATCAATATAATTTTTTTACAGGATGCATTGTTATTGTTTATATACAATGACATCATCATTATTTAGGTTATGGAGCCTGGCTAGATCCCTATCAGTAAAAGGAATTACGTTGTCATCACTCCCATCTCCCCTTTTTCTTCAAGGTGTGCTCTATCCTTGAGGATATCATGCCGACCGGTGCCTTAGTCGATTGGTTGTCAACCTTGGCCCAGTCAGTAACTAACCAGGGTTTTAGGTGATGGGCTAAGCTCCTCCATGAACATATTGTCCAAGGTAGCCATGCTAGATCAGGTCTTCAATTTTCTTCTTCAAATGGTGGTATTGCTCGATGTCGTGGTCATAATCCTGATGGAACTGGCAGTACCGACTCTTATCACGGCGGGCCAACAACTTCTGCAGAGGAGGCCTATGCAGATACTGTTCGTCATCTATATCCATCAGGATCTTGGTGCTAGGGGCAAGAAGGGAAATGTATTTATCATTTTTGCTGGCAAAGTCCTTTGGCTTAGAGCCTTGTCAACTGGACGAGTCATGCTATTTTACTTGGGCTTCGCATGGTTCTCCTTGAACCTGCTTCTTTTAGGGCCTCTCATCCAACTCTCTCTTGGTGTGGTCCACCTCGTTTGTGCTGATATACTTCTGTGTGCGGATTAGTAGCTTCAAGTAGGATTTTGGATGCTTTTTATCTAAGAAGTAGGTGAAATGGGAGGTGCAAAGTCCTTTTTTCATGGATAGCATAGCCACAAACTCGTCCAGGTGGTAAACTTCTAATACGATAGACTTGAATCATGCCACGTAGTCTCTCAATACTCTCCATCTTGCTAGTGAATGGAGAAGAGGCTATCAGCTTCGCGTAGCATCTTTTGGTAAGCATTAAAGTGAGCCACGAATTTTTTTTCCAGCTACTTGAAGGAGTCTATGCTTCTTAGCTCAAGTTGGAAATACTAGGTATTACAGTAGTAACCAACCCATTCGACACTGACACAACGATGGGTCCACTTGAAGATCGGCACCTCAACCAGATCGGTAGGTCGGCACCTCGGCCAGCCCGGTTCGACCGTGCCTGGAGCCCAGCTCGGCCAGGCTGGCACCTCAACCAGATCTGCAACTCGACCAGCCCACTTTAGGCAGGCCAGGTCGACACCTCGGCCAGCTCACTTCAGCCATGCCTGGAGCCCAGCCAGGCAAGCTGGGTAGCCCACTTCGGCCCATGAAGCTCTCTGGCTCCGCCCTGCAAGCGCCTGCATGGCTCCGACCACCTCAGCCCATGCCAGTCCAATTTGGCATGTTGGGAAGTGGCGTGACCCGGCAACGAGGCTAAGTCCACATGGGGTCCAGTTCCAGCCGCATGGTGGGACTCCCCAGTTTGGCACAATCGTAGCACACTCGCACCTCGGTCTGCGCGGAAGGGAGACACGTGACCAAGGCCATGCCTCCGAGCCCCGGCTCCTCCGGCACGCCCAGGGCTGCGCGCTTCCATGCCCCAGATCTGCTCGCGTCTAATTCGGTGCCTCGGAGACCGGCACGCCCAGGGCAGCACGCCCCCGTGCCCCACTTGTCCGGTCCACCTACGGGAGACCAAGGCCATGCCTCCGAACCCCGGCTCCTCTGGCTCTGCCCGACCTCGCCGGTGCGCCCTAGATCTGCCCGCGTCCAGTTCGATGCCTCCAAGCCCGGCGTAGCACACCCAAGGCAGTGCGCCCCGCACCCGCTCCGTCCGGTCCACCTATGGGAGACCAAGGCCACGCCTCCGAGCCTTGGCTCCTGCGGCTCCGCCCAACCTCGCCGGCGTGCCCCAGATCGACCCGCATCCAGCTCAAACGGCCATGGTACGCCCGCGCGGCACGTCCGCACCCGGCTCTAACCGCCCGCAGCACACCCCTGGCGCGCCTCTGTTGGCCCCGGCCTTCCATGCCCGCTCCGGAGTCTAGCCGACCTCGGCACGCCGGCTCCCGGCTCGGCACACCGTGGTACACCCGCCTGATGCACCTATGACTCAGCTCGGCACGGTCCTCGCTCCGCTCCTGGCAGCACGCCGCCTTAGCGAGCCCAGCTTCGGCCGGCCCTACCTCGGTCCAGCTCAGCCCGACTCTGCCCAGTTCGGCGCTTCCGCGCCCCAGGTCCGAGCCTTCCGCCCGTGGCAGCTCCGGCATGCACGGGCACACATGACGCCGAGTTCGGCATGCCCACGTGCCCAGTTCGGCATGCCCACGCGGCACCCCATCTGGCACTCCTACATGGCCACATCCGTCCGCACCTCCTCCATGCCCAAGCATGCCCACGATCCAGCTCTGCTCTCCCATGGTCTAGCAGCGCTCGTGTTCGCGCCTATGTGCATGGGGCCTCGTGCGCCACCTCGATCAACGTGCATGGAGGCCCCCACGGGCCTTCTCTCAGTCCGCGTGCCCGCATGGCAACTTGAAGCGGTGTCCCGGCTAATTAAGCACTTTGGCATCACAGCCTAGCTCGGTCACTAGGTGCACCGCGCAGTTCGGTCTCATTCATGTGGGCCCAGCACATTTTCCAAGGGGCCCATCCACATGGGCCCGTCACTCTTTCCAAGGATCCCCCTCCACGTGGGTCCTATGGCACGCCGCCTGACACACCGTCTGCAAGGAAGGTTTGCATTTAAGTTTCCTAAGCTATTGTTTATACTAACTGATGAATAGCGCTCTGCCCAAGGCATTGTACCCCTGCACCAACTTCCTGAACCATCCAGAAGAAGAAGGTTCACCAGCCCATCATAGCCTCACAGGCTATCCTAGCATGACAAGTCTACATCAAGACTAGCACGCCTCCCCCAGGAGCCATTCATCTACATAAAGACCAGCATGGAAAGGTAAGAAAGTAAGGAAGAGACAACACACTCTCTTCATTCTTACATTATCGTCCATTTACTATCACCCACTGGCAGCAGAGAGTCCCCCAATCTCTCCGCCTTAGAGGTCTCTTATTTTCTTCGATCGTCCCACTGACTTGATCGTTGGAGTATCTTTGCCAGAATCCCCGGCGCAGGTCTCCCCTATTTTGCAAGTCCGCCCGATGGAGGGACGATACAGAGAAGATTTCTCCCACTGGAGAGGCCCACAGGAGGACCACAACATAGTATCAAGCCCCTTCATCCCTACAACGACCCCTCCGAGCACGGTGGCTCCACCAAGCCCCGTGGTGAAGGGTATGTTCTCCTTGATCGTCTCCGATCAACGAGCCCGGTGATGCTAGCGGGGAGTCCACTCACCCGGGCCACGTAAGAAGCTGCAGGCCACGGTGATCTAGGTGATAACAGTTTGGCGCGCCAGGTAGGGGGGCAGATCAATGCTCCTCAATAAGGTGGGACGATGGTTTTCACCTTTATCCTTAGTCCCCGGGAGGAAGACCGGGGGCACGGGGATGGGGGCACGAGAACTTCTCCCTCTCTCTCGAGGTTCCAAGGAGCGGCCTCAATCAAAAAGCCTTAAGCTGTGAAGGTGCGTCGCCATCCTTGACGGGGCAGCAGGCAGCAAGCCAAGGATGGAGCTACCTCCTGGCGGTACCACCATCCAGGAGCCCCACTAAAAAAAAAAAGAGAGAAAAGAAAAGAGAGAAGGAAAGAAAAAGGAGAGAAGGGAGGAGGGGCTGACCATCGTAAAGAAAAAAGAAACCCATCTAACGGAGTCTGCTCTCATGCAGCAGGAGTCTCCTCTCCTTACATGCAACGGGAGCCTCTTTTTTCCCTCACGATGGAGTCCCAACTCTCCCATGCAGCGACGGGAGCCTCATTTCTTCCATCCAACGGAGTAGGCTTCCATGCAACGGAGCTTACTCCCATGCGATGGGGCTTGCTCCCATCCAACGGAGCTTCCCCCCATCTGACGGAGTTTGCTCCCATGCAATGGAGTTTGCTTCCATGCAACGGGGTTTCCTCCCATGCAACGGGGTTTGCTCCCATGCAACGGGGTTTCCTCCCTCATGATACAGGAGTCTCTTTTCTTCCCATGCAACGGAGCTTACTCCCTCATGCTACAGGAGTCTCATTTTCTCCCACATAGCAGGATCTCATTTCTCCTGAGCGACGGGGGTCTCATCTCCTCCATGCAATGAGGTCTTTTCCTCCTATGCAACGAAGCTTACTCCCTCATGCTACAAGTGTCTCATTTTTTCCCATGCAGTAGGATCTCATTTCTCCTGAGCGACGGAGTTCCATCTACTCCATGCAACGGAGTTTCCTCCGTGCAATGGAGTCATCCCCCTCGTGCAGCAGGAGTCTCCACTCCTCCTGTACAACATGCAACAGGAGCCTTATGCTCCGATGCAACGAAGCTCTCCCCCATGCAACGGGGGTCTCATCTCTCCATGCAACGAGGTCTTCTCCTCCCATGTGACGGAGTCATTTTCCTCATGCAACAGAGGTCTCACTTCCTCCCAGGCAGTGGAGCTCCACCTTCCCATGCAACAGGAGCCTTATGCTCCCATGCAACGAAGCTCCCTCCCATGAAACGGAGTCTCATGCTCCCATGCAATGGAGGACCATCTTTCCATGCAACGGAGCCTTGCTCCCCATGCAATCGGGTTCTATGCTTCCATGCAACGAGCGGAGTCTCACTCTCTCCCAAGATGGCTGTCGGTGAACCTAATCCGGCCTGCCCAAGGAAGAAATATATCTTTGTTTATTCATATAACGGAGCTCAACAGGTAACCCTTCTCCACTACATTTACAAATGCAACGGAGTTCATCTCCCCAAGCCATGCAGGCGGGGTCTCCTCCTCCATGTCCGAGCTTTTCCTCATGCAACAGAGGTCTCACTTCCTCCAGGCAGTGGAGCTCCACCTTCCCATGCAACAGGAGCCTTATGCTCCCATGCAACGAAGCTCCTCCCATGAAACGGAGTCTCATGCTCCCATGCAATGGAGGACCATCTTTCCATGCAACGGAGCCTTGCTCCCCCATGCAATCGGGTTCTATGCTTCCATGCAACGAGCGGAGTCTCACTCTCTCCCAAGATGGCTGTCGGTGAACCTAATCCGGCCTGCCCAAGGAAGAAATATATCTTTGTTTATTCATATAACCGGAGCTCAACAGGTAACCCTTCTCCACTACATTTACAAAATAAAAAACTATGTTTTAGTTTTACAGGAAAAGTTCCCGCAAGCTCAGAATGCCTAGGCTGGAGCCCTGTCCTCCTCCTCCAGGCCGAGCCCTTTGAAGGCTAGAGCCACCTGAGCTGGAGCCGAGCTGCCGATGCCCTCCACCAGGTTGAGCCTCTTCGAGGTAGAGCCCCCTGGACCAGAGTTGAATCCAGCTCTCCTCCTCCAGGCCGAGCCCTCCGAAGGCTAGAGCCACCTGAGCTAGAGTCGGGTCGCCGATGCCCTCCACCAGGTTGAGCCTCTTCGAGGACAAGCCCCCTGGACCGGAGTCGAGCCCTCCTGAAGATGAAGCCCGGATCCCACGTCCCTCCGGCACCAAAGACCAGACCATGCTCCTGCACCGGCGAGCCTAGCTCCCCGGCATCAAAGCCTGGGAAAACATCTTCCGGCACCAGGTCTTAGAGCCCAGAGCCAAGACATCAGCCTCGAGCCTAGCTCCAAGGCATCAAAGCCCGGATCCCACGTCCCTCCGGCACCAAAGACCGGACCATGCTCCGGCACCGGCGAGCCTAGCTCCATGGCATCAAAGCCCGGGAAAACGTCTTCCGGCACCAGGTCTCAGAGCCCAGAGACAAGACCTCAGCCTCGAGCCTAGCTTCAAGGCATCAAGGTCCAAAGCTCAGACTTCCGGCACCCAATCTTCGAGCCCAGCTCCAAGACACCAGGGTCCGAAGCTCAGACTTCCGGCATAAACTCTTCGAGCCCAGCTCCAAGACACCAAGGTCCGGAACTCAGATTTCCGGCACCAGCTCTCTGAGTCCAACTCCAAAGCATCAGGTCTGGAACTCAAATTTCTGGCACCAACTCTCTAAGTCCAGCTCCAAAGCATTAAGATATGAAGCTCAAACTTCCGGTACCCAGTCTTCGAGCCCAGCTCCAAGACACCAGGGTCCGAAGCTCAGACTTCCGGCACCAACTCTTCGAGCCCAGCTCCAAGTCACCAAGGTTCGGAACTCAAATTTCCGGCACCAGCTCTCTGAGTCCAGCTCCAAAGCATCAGGTCCGAAACTCAGATTTCTGGCACCAACTCTCTGAGTCCAGCTCCAAAGCATCAAGGTCCGGGACTCGATTTCCGGCACCAACTCTCTGAGTCCAACTCCAAAGCATCAAGGTTTGAAGCTCAAACTTCCGGCACCCAGTCTTCGAGCTCAGCTCCAAGACACCAGGGTCCGAAGCTCAGACTTTCGGTGCCAACTCTTCGAGCCCAGCTCCAGGACACCAAGGTCCGGAACTCAGATTTTCGGCACCAGCTCTCTGAGTCCATCTCCAAAGCATCAGGTCCGGAACTCAGATTTCTGGCACCAACTCTCTGAGTCCAGCTCTAAAGCATCAAGGTCCAGAACTCATATTTCTGGCACCAACTCTCCGAGTCCAGCTCCAAAGCATCAGGTCCAGAACTCAAATTTCCGGCACCAACTCTCTAAGTCCAGCTCCAAAGCATTAGGTCCGGAACTCAGATTTTCGGCACCAACTTTCTGAGTCCAACTCCAAAGCATCAAGGTCCGGAACTCAAATTTTTGGCACGAGATCTCTGAGTCCAACTCCAAAACACCAAGGTCCGAAGCTCATACTTCTGGCACCAGATCTTCAAGCCCAGCTCCAAGACACCAAAGCCAAGAAGCTTCCGAAGCTCTGTGTTCAAGCCAAGAGTCAATCAAACCTCTCAGTGAAGCATAATTGAGGCCAAGTTCCTTACTGAAGTCAAGCTCCTCAGTTCAGCCAAGCTGAGGTCAAACAAAGCCGAGCTGAACTCAAGTCAAGCTCCTTAGTTCAACCGAGCTGAAGTCAGGCCCCTTGGTCCACCCAAGCCGAGGTCATGTCCCTTGATTCAGCCGAGCTAAAGCCAAGCTCCTCACCGAGCCCCGCATCTACCGCATGACTTTCAGTTTAGCTCTTGCCTTACTCACAGTCCGGAGATGTCCGCGGAGACTCTAAGAAGTCCCACCATCTACCAAGAAAACTCATAGTTTTGGCATTTGCTGAACTCACAGTCCGAAGATGTCCATGGGAGGCTTTGGAGGCCCAACCATTCATGGCTCGCCTCCTAACATGGCAAACCAGCGCCTCTGCCATCTCAAGAAGGAGGAACTCGCCCATCCGATGCAAAGTTAAGAGCTGAGGACAAGCTCCTCAGTTCAGCCGAGCTGAACTCAAATGAAGCTGAGCTGAAGTCAGGCTCCTCAGTTCAGCCGAGCTGAACTCAAATAAAGCTGAGTTGAAGTCAGGCTCTTCAGTTCAGCCAAGCTGAAATCAAGTGAAGTCAAACTCCTCAGTTCAACCAAGCTGAGGTCAAATGAAGCTGAGCCGAAGTCATGCCCCTTGATCCAGTTGAGCTGAAGCCAAGCTCTTCACTGAGCCCTGCATCTATCGCCTGATTCTCATCTGAAGATGCCCATGGGTAGCTCTAGGGGTCCAAACATCTGCGGCTCGCCTCCTAGCATGCCAAACGAGCGGCTCTGCCACCTCATGAAGGATGTAAGAATCCCTCCGCAATAATTAAAGTTAACTCTTTGGTGCAACTTCGCTTTTCATCATTGCAGGAGCTCATCCGTCTGACTTCGAGTCTGGCAAAGAAAGCATGGAACCCAGTTACGGTACAAAATCCTGGAGTCTAGTCCGAATGAAAGCCCGGAACCCAGTTTCAGCACAACGGAACCCAATTCCGGCACCTAAAGACCGGAATCCCTGGCACATAAAGACCGGACACCCCGACACCTAAAGGCCGGACATCCCGGCACATAAAGACCGGACACCCCAGCACATAAAGACCGGACACTCTGGCACATAAAGACCAGAATCCCCGGCATCTAAAAACCGGACACCCAGGCACCTAAAGCCCGGAATCCTCGGCATCTAAAGACCGGACACCCTGGCACATAAAGACCGGACACCCCGGCACATAAAGACCGGAATCCCCGGTACCTAAAGACCGGACACCCTGGCACCTAAAGATCGGAATCCCCGTCACCTAAAGACCGGAATCCCCGGCACATAAAGACCGGACACCCCAACACCTAAAGCTCGAAGTCACCAGCGCCTAAAGACCGGACACCCCGGTATATAAAGACCGGAATCCCCGGCACCTAAAGATCGGAATCCCCGGCACCTAAAGACCAGACACCCCGATACTTAAAGACCGAAATCCCCGGCACCTAAAGACCGGAATCTCCGGCACCTAAAGACCAGAATCTCCGTCACCCAAAGACCGGAATCCCGGCACCTAAAGACCGGAAACCCCGGCACCCCAAGACCAAAGATCCTGGCACCTTAAAATTGGAAATGATGAAAGTTCCACACCAAAAGCCTCATCAAAAGCTTTGAGGAGTGCTTTTAGCACAACCATGTGCCCGGTCATACATGTGTGCACCCAAGTTGTGCACCTCACCAACCTCTTCCTTCACAGCACCGCTTTCTGTCCGGTCAAAGAGGAGTCAGACTGAAGTGCAGCACCATCAAAATGGAACTAACCTTCAGTCGAAGTACTTATGGGCAAGTAAGTTTCAAAAACACCACCTCCTATTTTTGTTTTGCAGGCCTGCTATGACATAGAGTCGAATGGATAAAAAACTACTCCCTTCGCCCAAAACGAGGAGAGTAATGCTTTGGACTCAGGGAGTGGGGGCATTTGTTACAATAGTAACCAACCCATTCGGCACTGACACAACGGTGGGTCTACTTGAAGAGATCAACCCCCGTGGCGGCCAAGTCGGCACCTCGGCCAGCCCGGTTCGACCGTGCCTGGAGCCCAGCATGGTCGGGCTGGAACCTCGACCAGATCGGCAGCTCGGCCAGCCCACTTTAGGTAGGCCAGGTCGGCACCTCGGCTAGCTCACTTCAGCCATGCCTGGAGCCCAGCCAGGCATGCCGGGCAGCCCACTTCGGCCCATGAAGCTCTCCGGCTTTGCCCTGCAAGCGCCTGCATGGCTTCGACCACCTCAGCCCACGTCGGTCCATTTTGGCATGTTGGGAAGTGGCGTGACCGGGCAACGAGGCTAAGTCCACGTGGGGTCCAGTTCCAGCCGCATGGTGGGACTCCCCAGTTCGGCACAACCGTAGCACACCCACGCCTTGATCCGCGTGGAAGGGAGATGCACGACCAAGGCCACGCCTCCAAGCCCCGGCTCCTCCGGCACGCCCAAGGCAGCGCGCCCCCGTGCCCCAGATCCGTCCGCATCTAGTTCGGCGCCTCCGAGCCCGGTGCGGCATGCCCAGGGTAGCGCTCCCCCGCGCCCCGCTCCGTCCGGTCCACCTGTGGGAGACCAAGGCCACGCCTCCGAGCCCCGGCTCCTCCGGCTTCGCCCGACCTCGCCGGCACGCCCCAGATCCACTCGCGTCCAGTTCGGTGCCTCCGAGACCGGCGCGGCACACCCCGGGCAGCGCGTCCCCGTGCCCCGCTCTGTCTGGTCCACCTGCGGGAGACCAAGGCCAAGCCTCCGAGCCCCGGTTCCGCCCGACCTCGCCGGCGCGCCCCAGATCCGCTCGTGTCCAGCTCCAACCGACCATGGCACGCCCACGCGGCACATCCATGCCAGGCTCCAATCACTCGCGGCACGCCCTGGCATGCCTGAGTCGGCCCCAACTCCTTCTGCGCCCGCTCTGGCATCCAGCCGACCTCGGCACGCTGGCTCCCGTCTCGGCATGCCATGGTACGCCCGCCTGACGCACCTGTGACTCAGCTCGGCACGGTCCCCGCTTCTCTCCTAGCAGGACGCCGCCTAAGCGAGCCCAGCTCTGGCTAGCCCCGCCTCAGTCCAGCTCAGCCCGGCTATGCCCGGTCCGACGCTCCCATGCCCCAGGTCCGAGCCTTCCGCCTGCGGCAACTCCGGCACGCACGGGCACACGTGATGCCCAGTTTGGCATGCCCACGTGCCCAGTTCGGCACGCCCACGCGGTGCCCCGTCTGGCACTCATGCATGGCCATATCCGTTTGCACCTGCTCCACGCCCAAGCACGGCCGTGGTCCAGCTTCGCTCTCTCGCGGTCCAGCAGCGCTCATGTTTGCAATGCATGGGTTCGTGCCTATGTGCATGGGGCCTCGCGTGCCACCTCGATCAGCATGCATGGAGGCCCCCACGGGCCTTCTCTCGGTCTGCGTGGTCGCATGGCAACTTGAAGTGGTGTCCCTGCTAGTTAAGCACTTTGGCATCACAGCCCAGCTCGGTCACTGGGTGCACCACACAGTTCAGTCTCATTCATGTGGGCCCAGTGCATTTCTCGATGGGCCCATCCACATGGGCCCGGCACTCTTTCCAAGGATCCCCCTCCACGTGGGTCCTATGGCACACCGCCTGACACGCTATCTGCAAGGAAAGTTTGCATTTAAGTTTCTTAAGCTACTGTTTATACTAACTGGTGAATAGTGCTCTGCCCAAGGCACTGTACCCCTGTACTAACTTCCTGAACCATCTAGAAGAAGAAGGTTCACCAGCCCATCATAGCCTCACAGGCTATCCTAGCATGACAAGTCTACATCAAGACCAGCATGCCTTCCCCAGGAGCCATTCATCTACATAAAGACCGGCATGGAAAGGTAAGAAAGTAAGTAAGAGACAACACATTCTCTTCATATTTACATTATCGTCCATTTACTATCACCCTCTGGTAGCAGAGAGTCCCCCAAGCTCTCTGTCTCAGAGGTCTCTTATTTCCTTCGATCGTCCCACTGACTTGATCGTCGGAGTATCTTTGCCAGAATTTCCGGTATAGATCTTCCCTGTTTTGCAGGTTCGCCCGACAGAGGGATGATACAGAGAAGATTTCTCTCACTGGTGAGGCCCACAGGAGGACCACAGCACAGTATCAAGCCCCTTCATCCCTACAACGACCCCTCCGAGCACGGCGGCTCCACCAAGCACCGTGGCGGAGGGTATGTTCTCCTTGATTGTCTCCGACCGACGAGCCCAGTGACGCTGGCGGGGAGTCCACTCACCCGGGCCACGTAAGAAGCTGCAGGCCATGACGATCTAGGCGGCAACACTAGGCTTGGGCCATCTTGCATAGAATAGCTTGGAAGACGATGCAGAGGAGGGTGTTGATAGCTCCCAAGACTTGCATGAAAGCCTTATAGCTCTCCAGGTGATTTAGCAGATTTGTAGTGCCATTGTATAGATCCAGCTAAGGCATTCTGAATTGACTGAGAATCGGTTCCTCTAGAATTCGATGAATAAGTGGGGGATGTGTGCTATAACCCATCTACTCCCCACTTTTACCCTGTAGGTTGGCAAGCTGGCGATTGAGATCATCCAGCTTATGATCATACTCATCGAGGCGTCATTCGGCCAGGAACCGAATTGCCTCATCGGTGGAACCCTCTTAAAAAGACTTAGAGGTCAAAACATATGAGGATCGGGGATGCTCTCACTTTGTCTCTTTCCTCGACTATCACTCCTGATATGAGGGACTAGCCCAGCATGTTGCAGGTGTCCACAACTTGCAGACAACCCGGTGGTGATGAGATCTCCCCCAGGAGGTATGGTGGCTCACCTTACAAGGCATGGGGGAATGCCGGTGAGGGGGAATGTGTCGATGCAAAGACCTCCCTCGAGAGGATCGATGGCTAGCCCGGATGGCAGCAACGGGGATAGTAGGAGTCTTCGACAATTGCTATGTGGCCAGGACCACTGCTATTTCTGCAACCCTTAGACTGCCACTACCTGCATTTGGACTTGCCGTGTAAGGTCGCGAGCTGGTCTTGCTGGTTTTTTGATGATGGAGGTGGTGGAGCAAAGGGCTCCACTCTTAGTTGCACTGCTCATCACGGCGCGAAGGATTCCCAACACAATTGGTAGAAGCATCATGTGCACGTGTAACCACCATGGCTTCAGGCTCTGATAAGCAGATGCTTACTATGCTTCTTGCCCCCTATTTAGCATACCAATCTATTACCATCTGATCACTCATCACTGAGCTTTGGCAGGGATGAAGGTTGCTTTGATCTTCTTCGGTTGGAACTGAAAGCTTTTCTTGCTTGCTCCACTACTCCGATGACCTACAAAAAGGTCCCTAGGTTGGGGATACAGACAGGAATACTCTAATGCTTAAGTCAGCGACGAAAAATGAGAGGCTATAGTGGCTAGAGTCGAAAGCCTGTGACGATCCGATGATTGTGTAAGCAAGAGCCTGTGGAAATATTCGAAACGATTTGGTTGGAGGTCCCTCTTATTTATTTGTACGGTTATATAGTGTAATAGAATGCTATCACAGAAATACCCATCTCTGGTAGGAATAATGAATTTGGCTGAGATGGCGGGATTCTGTCCTCTAAGATCTTTATGGTTAGAATCTTTTATGTTATGGTGTCAGAATCTGATAGGATTATGTTCACCATGATTTTTGCCGGGACAGCTATGATCAAGGGAGTTGATGTCTCCTCGAACCCTATGGCTCTTGAGTAGGAGAAGGGATTTAGTCATGGATCAGGACAAGCCATCTATTTGTCTGACTAGATAGTCGGTGTTAAGTAGGAAATCGACGAGTTGGGCCTAATAGATTAATCTACCCGGTCTTGGAGCAACTAGTCGATTTGAGAAGGACTAGCTAGCCACTGGGCCCCATAACTAAACTTTAATGGATGGGCAGCTAGTTGACCTTGATGTCTTTATCCTAGCCGGTGGTTCAATTGCTCTAGGTTAGCCGTTATGGTCCACCTTGACTAGTGGTGTATTTGGTTATCTAGTAAGCCGCCGAGGTCATATCAGCAGTTACCATATCAAAACTAATTTTGAATATTATTTTTTAATTAATTAAATCAAGTTTGAATTTAGATATTAAAGTTTAATCAATTTGAATTGAATTCCGTATTTAAATATTTTAAATTAAATCGAGCTCGAGTTTTAAATTACTTGATTTAGCTCCTTAGCTTGTTAAACCTCTTGGTTATTATTGAATAGTTTTGAAGGAATGACGAGGTTTGGGCTTTTCAAATGATACAACCTGTGGGCTTGAGCCTTATTTTAATCCATTCCAAATCCAACCGAAATTGAAACGTGAACTCTATCTAATCCAACATATACTTGCTCTTACCAGGTCCTCAGCTACGACTCCTACCTGACTCTTGAATGGATAGGGTTTGAATGAATCCCGGGTGGATTAGATTTGGGTTGCAGATACCCAAACTCAACGCTTGATGATATTTTTTTTTGGTATAGCGGATCATTCATCCAACAAATAAATTTAGAATGAATATATTCAAAAAAATCAAAAAAAATATAATCTCTAAAAGTTGAAGGAGTGTTCTTGAAGTGAGTCCGAATAATCTGACCAGAATGATCTATCACATAGAAGGCCATCCAATTCGCTATCATATTCGTCTTTCTATAAATATGCCTGATCATAGGAGAGGAACAACTACACAATCAAATAGCAATGTCACGAATCAGGAGATGAAAAGGAATGAAATTGATAACCTTCCTGGTTCACGAGATGATAATAACCGAATCTCCCTCAATAATGAGATGATCAGATCGTAAGTACGGAACACCAATCCAAGCCTGATCATATCTCTTTACATACCTCATATTACTAATGAAGCAGGAAAAAAAAAAAAAAAAAAAAAAAAAAAAAAAAAAAAAAAAAAAAAAAAAAAAAAAAAAAAAAAAAAAAAAAAAAAAAAAAAAAAAAAAGGATATACAAGGTATTCTAACATCCAAAATCTAACAGTTACTTCACTTTCTATTATTTTAAGTTCGGTTGTTTGGCTTGGTCCCAATGGTAAGAGACAAATGCACATGAGCCAGCCTGTAGGCTTAATTTTGTGTTCCCTGTGCTTGCCAATTGGCATCCCTTTGCTGAAACATGCTTGGTGGCTAAATCTTGTTGTCACCTACACCAGGAAAAAAAAAAAAAAAAAAAAAAAAAAAAAAAAAAAAAAAAAAAAAAAAAAAAAAGAAAGAAAAAAAAAAGAAAAAAAAGAATATTTAACCAATCCAGACATCTAAAGCATAAAGCATCCTACCAGAGATAAAATCAAATGAGGATGAAGGCCACACACAATGTTAACTCAATCTAAAGTTAAGCATGCTTGTTAATCCCTTTTAAAAGAGATGTGTTTACTACAAAAACAAAAAATAGAGAGATATTTCAACAACATAGAAAACCTTACATCATAATATTGTATAAAGTTGAAAACATATTTTTTTAAAATATTTGTTTCATAATTCTTTCAATTAGGTCACTTTGCTAGACGATTCCCCGCTCTTAACCTCTCAAACTCCTAAAACTAACATCTGTTCATTAGAATTTTTTACCAATCTTCCCATCCACCCATTCTAATCTCTTCCCTCCTATCCAAATCTTAATCCTAAAATAATCTCTTTAGCTTTATCAAATCAAAAACTTATGATCCTTTGCTTCCCATAATCTTTTTTTTACCCAAAATTAATAATTAATTATTTTTAAAATATTTGAAATTCGAATTTGAAATAGTTAATTATGTTTATCCAAAATTTTTAGCAGCGACATGCTTTTTGCACATATACCACCATCAGCCATCGTATGAACTGCCAAATTTTAGGTGCAATGGAAGAGCCTACATATCAACGATATATCAATTTTTTCAGTGCAATTTTTTTTTTTTTTTTGGATAAAAAGTGCAAAATATCTTTGGAATCCTACAAGCATTCTTGCCGTACAACTCAAGTCCAGGCAAAATGGAGGACACGTACACTCACATGGTCGCCCTATTTCCACGAAACATCAATAGACTCCCGGAGAAATAAGGAGATAAGCCCCGCATGAGGGGGACATACAATTCGAATGACTCTTTTTTTTATTTTTTTTGAATTTTAACGAAAAAAATCAAAAACCACCACCCCCGTACTCTCTCCATTCATTGCCATTCCTTCATCAATTGCACTCAACAAACCCACCAAAAAACTGTTAAAAAAATATTCTACTTAAAGAAGATAAAAGTCAAATGCGAAACAAAAACCCTTCCAAACCCAAAAATAATCCCTAAAATTTGCTTACAAACCGAGAGAAAAAAAATGAGAAGAGAAGACTGAAGGGAGGAAGGGGATCCCAAATCAAGCACCAAAATGGCCGGACTCCACCTCCCTTCCCTCCTCCCAAACCCCAACCGCCGGACTCTGGCCTTCATTTTTTTGACCGCCCTCTTCTGCCTCCTCTCCTACCTCCTCGGCATCTACCAAAACTCACGCTCTTCCCTCCCTTCCCCGCTCCCCGGCCACCGCGCCGCCGCCGACTGCCTCCTCCGCTCCCTCCCGCGGCCCCCTTCTTCCGCCGGCGCCGACCTTGACTTCCTCCCCCGCCACTCGGCCTCCGCCGCTTTCCCCCCTCTCCCCGATGACGACCTCCCTCCGATCCCCTCTGCGCCCCCAACTTCACCGACTACTGCCCCTGCCAAGATCCCAGCCGCGAACGCCGATTCCCCATGCACAATCTCGAGCACCGCGAGCGCCACTGCCCTGCCCCCGACGAGCGGGTCCGCTGCCGCGTCCCCCGCCCGGAGGGGTATCGGACCCATCCGCCGTGGCCGGCCAGCCGCGACCGCGCCTGGTTCGCCAACGTGCCCTCCAAGAAGCTCAGCATCGCCAAGGCCGAGCAGAATTGGGTCCGGGTGGAGGGGGATTGGCTGGTGTTCCCCGGTGGCGGGACGTCCTTCTCCCAGGGTGTGAAGTGGTACGTTGACCAGATGGCCAAGCTCTTCCCGCTGAAGGGCGGGGAGGTCCGGACAGTTCTTGATATCGGGTGCGGGGTGAGTCGGATTTCGTTCACCTGCTTCTGTTTTTGCTAAATCTTAGCTCGAATTTCTAGTATATTTGATCGCTTTCAGCTCTGATTTTACTTAGTCCGAATGTGTTTCTTCTAGCGTTCTTAGCTCGTGCGATGTTACTTGACATCATACCAGCTCTGTTGTCCTGTCTTCACTTTTGTTGACTTAGATATACATAACAGTTGCACATATAAAGAGCATTGGAAAGATGTTAATTTGCTCTGTTCACAAGTTCATTTCGTTTATTTGCATGCGTGAGTTACTTTTTTTGTTTTTATAGTTTGTCCTTTTGTTTCGTTTTTTTCTGATTTGTGGGCTGGTTTGTTGCATAGTTTCTTGCTGGATCAGATTATTTTGAAGACTTTGTCCCTTTAACTTCACTTCAGTTTTTGTAAGTCTGTTGGAAAATTTTCTGCTGGGGACTTCACATCTTTATTGTTGTCATTTGGTGTCGAGTGATGCATCTCGGCCACTTACTTTTTACCTGGACTGTCTTATGAAGCGTCTCTATTACCCATCAAGTGATCCAGTTTCATGTGTTAGAGAGGGGAACTTGTGTAGGCTTATGAAAGTATTCCATATTTCCTGAAAAGTAGTAAAAAACATGCTTGTACCTTTTATCTCTCTTCCTACCTTCCATGCACTTGATTGTTTTCCAATTTTTTTGAAATGGTGTGCAACAAGTGGTTTGATCTCTTTGCCTTGTCACTTTGGTTCGGACCTTTTAACCCATTTCCTTTATTCTTTTACATATTGTCTCTCCCCATTCCTTATTTTTGCATTTCTGTTATGCCCCTAACTTGCTTTTAATGACCCATGAAAATTATGAAATTACGGAAAGCTTTTTTTTAAAAAAATATTTCAGGTCATGGGAGCAATTTCTAGTTGTCTCTCTATATTCTAGCCTTCTAACATCATTGCTTTCAGTCTTTCAACTTCATTCTTATTGAATCATGTTGAGGCTTCGACTACCAATTTCCTTGTGAAAAATTGAGCATTTTATCAAATCATGGGTGCATTTTCCTTGCATGGTTGAGGTCATATGTCGATATTTGGTTATCTCTATGTGCTAGAGTCTCTTCTAACTTCATTTTTTTTTTTTTTTCTTTCATCATGGAAGTTCTTTCTTATTCGGTCAAGTTGAGGCATTCTTAGTATCATTTCTTGTGAAGAGGAAGGAGAGGGTTGACTAAGAGTACTAAAAAACCTTGTGCTGTGTGTTGTACCCAGCACAGCACATGTGCTGCAATATTGTGGTAACACCTAGAGCAGCATAGAAAGATATGCAAGTGTGAGAGAAGCCAGCTTCTTTTTTTTTTTTTTTTTTTTGGTAGTATTCTTCATTTTTAATATTCATTAAGCTTAATTTCTGTATATTAACTTACAGACCTTATTTCAGATAACTACCCTAAATTTAATTAATATCTATCATCCATTCTACTTTTCTTGATGATTGATGTTTGCCACTACATACATAGTTTCCTGTAATTTGTCTCACCAACCATGATCATGCAACTATTTTATATGTTAACCATGCAAGAAATATCAAATGTCACAATCAAAATTATAGAGAAACATGAAACTAGGTTTTCATATTATTAACTAATCATAGGTGATTTTCACATACTGTTGGTACTATTGAATTTTTTATATGTTTTTATTATCGATGGTTTATATACTCTGGTATAGTTTAATTTCTAATCATCAGTCTGATGTAGAAAACACTTTTTTGTCATCACATTGTCTAATATGTAGATCGTGCCCTCATGAAAATACCTCTGAAAGAATGATGAGGTTTCAGCATTGTCTCAATTCTCAAATGGAAACAGTGTTATTCAGGATCATCAGGCACAAGGCACTAGATCAAAGCCTAGGTAAGTTAGAACTTATGGATATGTCCTTCGCTTCATGAAAGAAGGAAATTTCATACCTTAACAAGCCAATAAGGACAATCAGCCAAGCTGAACTAATCACCTTAGATACCTTTTTCATTGAGTCTGACAAGAAATTTTACAATTTGTGGAATAATTCTTCACAAAGAACAAAATAATTTGAAATAAGATTTTCTAGTTTATCATATCTTTTTTCATATTTTATGAGTGGTTATGTGCTTTTTTGCCCTTCCATAGTTCTCTTCTCACTACTAAAAAGCAGTATAGCTAATTTGGTTGGACCATTACCACCATGCTGCTGCCAGTTTGTTATCCTTAATATTGACAAGGAAACAGATATACAAAGATAATTTCTCTAAATGATCAGCCTTGGGAATTGAGAATCTGCATCTCTTTTTCTTAACAAGAATACCTCTCCCTTCTTATGATTGGGATCAATAATGCGGTTGCAGTGGGTCCATTATTACTGTTCTTTTGTTTATCTAAGTTGCAGTGGGTCCATTATTACTGTTCTTTTGTTTATCTAAGTTTTGAGACCGTCTGGATTTGGGGCACTACCACATCAACCATTCTGTGTCCAGTGGAAAAATTTTTGTGATAGACATGGATTTTAGCATGTCACTACTTTTCTAACATTGTACAGCCATTACTTTTCCATCCTATGTCCCATTGGGGGATCTTCTGAAGTAGACTTGATGAAGATTATGTTTACTTACTTTAGTCTGTTAGGTAAGTCTCAGCCTTTTTTAGGATGTTTTTCCCTTTGTGTTCTCTCATACAACCGGAACTTCTCATTTCTAGAAAGTTCTGAGCATAAATGAGTGGCAGTGCATTTTGGAGAAAGTTGTAGAAGGAAATTTTGATGCATTTTGATCTATAGACTTGATTCTTTGTTAATGTTTAGTTTGTCGTTTTGAGTAATTTTGGAGGTAAGTGGTAGGTGAACTCTACCCCTTAACTCCAAGGAAATGATAGGTGGTCCAAATGCTCGTGACCATTGATATATCGTTAACACTCCCAAATCTTGCTATATAATAGGTGTATGTTTTCTGATTGTTGCATAGCAAATCAAACACAGTCTGACTGTGTCAGCTCAGCTGGGTGATAAAAATTTTCTAATTACATTGATCCGATATTAGTCCAAAAATCAGGTTTGATATCTCAGTTATACCACAGAGCTGGCTAGCAGTGCATGGGTAACCCATATGCTCTTTAAGGTAGTAATCTATCCTCACCATGCATGGCTGTTGGCCAAATTTTGTCTTTAAGATATAGTCAGTCCAATCTAAGGGTGTGTATGATCCTATGAAAATGTGAGATCAATTGCCAAAACAACTCTTTAAGGACCATTTATGGTCTGCACTCTACAAGTTGTCTAAATATTCAGAACAGATTTTGTGATTTAAGTTGTGTTTAAAATTTGGGAATCAAGCCGAAGCAAGTCAGTGCTCCTATTGAAGTTTTTAGAAACCAGATGGAACGTGACAGCACAGACAATACCATACTGTTTCACATTATAAAACTGGCACCAATATTCAGTGGGATGATACAGGAGTCCTCGTATCATATTTCCTGGTAGCAACCTGTTTTTCAAAAACTGGTATGCCAAATTGACTTGGTCTCTAGTTAACATATTCATAAAACTGTGTTACTATAACAACAATTTAAAAGCAACTTATTTCCATCATCGCCAAGATGTACTAGCAAGCCAAATTAATGACTTCTAGCTACTGGGACTTCACAAGCCCAAGGATTAGGGTTCAATTAATCTCCGTCCTTCTTCTCAAGTTCAAATATTAACTTGGTTTTTAGTTCATAGCAAAATTATGGAAGCACTTCCCTGTGGTTCTGGTGATTTGTCAAGATAGAGCATATGAAAATAGCTCAAATGAAAAATCTTTTACTTCAAATTTTAAGAACAGCACCAGTTGAACAACACCTGAGTAGAGAGTTCTGATATCAAGGAACAATTCTTATGGAGAGAGCTGTAGAGGAACAGAGCTTTGCTCCCATTAGAGAGCTGTAGAGAAACAGAGCTTTGCTTTCTGTAAGAATTAGAGGAATGAATAGGCTAAAAGAGATAGGAAGGGGTAGGAGAAGAGAAGGGAAGGCTGTTCTCTCTCTTTTTCACAGAAGCACACAAATAATTCAGATTTTTTCTTACTGTTTTGGGTTCCACATCCCTCAAGTCTTCTGGGAAAGGGCTTTAGCCTGTTTTGGATGAGGTTGATCACTTGATTGGTGGCCAGGAGATTTGTCAGCTTATGGTCTGAGGCCCATAATGGTCCAACTAGGTTCAGCTCAACCTGCTTAAAGGTGTAGAACCAACTTGAACTAACCCAAACCTAACCTGAACATGTAGTATTGGACCAAATGTGATTATGGTTGATCAATTTCAGACCCATATTAGGTCAAGTGCGATCCTCAAAGGAATTGGCTTTATTTCACCAAAATTTGCACAAGCAGAAAATGGCCCATAACCTCATGCTTGTTAGCAAGTCTCATAACTAATGAGACATGCACCTGTTGGAAAGCCAATGCAATGTGTGGTTGAAAACCTTTATTTTGGAACACTAGCTCCATTAAAACAGAAACCAACAGATTGATCATGGATCAAATGCGTGGAGTTTGACAAGTTATATGATTGAACACGTGGACCAGGCTCACATTTAGCTGGTGTTTAGTTTGTTTTCAATTAGTATTTAATAAATAAGGGTAACATATTGGCAGACTCTGGGCAATTATATAATATATTTTTTGATTATTGAACCAATAATGGCATGTTTGTACATCAACAGATTTGATGGGAGTATTGATTAGGTTCTGAATATGTCTCCAGTGCTTTTGGAGGTTGGCAGAAAACAAATAAGACATGATTTCTAGCAATTTTTTTCCTTATTATTAAACTGCAACCTTTGCTGATACAGAATCTACCATGCAGCACCTACCTTGCAGTGGATGTTGCAAAACCATGTCCCACGTGCATGATAATATGCATGCTGTTTGGCAAATGATTCTCCCTCTGATGGGACCACTTCTGCTAGTATCTTGCAGAACCAATTCATTTATGATTTTTTTTTCATTGGCTACATGACTACTGTATTAGCTTCTTAAGTGAGACGATACTGTTCACAGTGTGTTTGTGATGCTGATGTAGTTTGTTGATATTTTAGTTTGCTGTTTTTCCCTCTTCATTTGCTTTTTTTCTGGACTGTATCTAAGAACATTTCTGATTCTTTATAATTGATCAACGCCTAAATAGGTTGCCAGCTTTGGTGGCCATCTGATGGACCATAATATTTTAACAATGTCTGTTGCACCAAGAGACGTGCATGAAGCTCAAGTACAGTTTGCCCTTGAACGTGGACTGCCTGCCATGCTCGGAGTTCTAAGTGTTCACAAGATGCCATATCCATCAAGGTCCTTTGATATGGCGCACTGTGCAAGATGTTTGATCCAGTGGGCTGGTTATGGTAACTACATCAATATCCTGCAGTTACAAACAAACTATACTCTTTTCTAAACTTTACTCAGTTTGTCAAATTTGCACCATCTACCTTCACAGTCTTATTGCTGGTGGCAAGGATATTTTGAATCTTAATACTTTTAGGCAATAAGAAAACCTTGAATTCTTCTGACTCACCCAAGATACAGAAAATATAATATGAAGGGCCAAGGACTCTTTCTTATTGGAAAATTGTCACTATTATATTTTACGAACAAAATGGTATATGTGGTGAAATGGGCATGGCATAAATTGGGAATTTTACTGAGCATATCAAAATCCAACTTATGACAAGCAAATCTCTTTGTCATATTCCTCTGTTCTTACATAATTTAACTGATTTGTGGAAATATAGCTGATTATTTGATATTTTTAAAAGGTTCTCGTATCTTCCTCCATAGAAAATTAATGCTGTAGGTGAACTGCCATCTTCTAACTTTTGTGTAGTTGATTCCCAGATGGATCGTATTTGTTGGAGATTGACCGGGTTCTTCGACCTGGTGGGTACTGGGTTTTGTCAGGGCCACCCATCAATTGGAAAAGGTTACACAAGGGTTGGCAGCGGACGCCTCAGGATCTACAAGCAGAGCAGGATGCTATAGAGGATCTTGCTAGACGACTTTGCTGGAAGAAGGTTTCAGAGAAGGGCACAATTGCAGTATGGAGAAAACCAACTAATCATCTTCATTGCTCCAAAAAGTCCAAGATTTTGAATTCTCCACCTTTCTGCGAAGGACCTGACCTGGATTTTGCTTGGTGAGATTCTCTTCCCTCTTCTCTACTCTCTGATGTACCTAACCTTCAAAATATATTTACTTGTGCTTAACTTTGTCATGTAATATTGGTCCCACCATTCCCATCTCCTGGAAGTCATAACTAGCATTGTCGATTAATCAAGTTTTGTACTTAACATTAGAGAAATGCTGGGCACTTGCACTTTCCCATGGTTCTGTTGATGGCACCTGAATTACTCCCACTTCAGATAACAATTTTGTGCAACTTAGAGACTATTTGTTAATTCACTTCTTGTGTATTATTTAATTGGTACTGTGCTTGTGAGGTATGATATAAAATTATTCAAGCAGTGGTTATTACATTGTATCACATTCACATAGCATGTTACAGTATGGTGTGGATTGAGACACAATAACTACATGCCTTCATTTTATGCTTCACTTTTTATGCTTCTTAGCTTGTTTTTTCTCGCCTGTCAATTGAAGTATTGGACATGCATATTTCATATACATTTCAGGTTAGCATTTCTAGGTATATATATGATCTGTCATATTTTTGATTGAAAGTTATTTTTCCTGTTTTTTGTATGATTAAATATATTGTTTTCCCATTTTTATGTGTCATACATCTTTAGGTGGGGCGCATATTTTAAGACCAGTTCACTAGCCATGAAAAGAAAATCTTTAAATTGTCTAGGATGCAAATTTGTTTAGTTGGGTCAAAAACCATGTTTGACTGTTCAAAATTTCTCTTTTCCACTAAAATATAATTTAAAGTAGCATATATATTTCAGAGCTTTCTCTATTGGAGTTGTGTACATTCCTTGGTATCAGAGTTGCCAGATTGCAACATGGTAGTTACAATGCAAGCCATGGTCTATTTATTTTTTGTGTGGTTGGCACTGGTGTGGAAAATGTGGTTGTCATAACATCTTTCTCCATTTGCCACTGTAGGATGCTATTGAGCACAGTTGTTTTTGATTTTTGAGTATTAACATTTACAAAGCATTTGTTATCTTCTCTAGGAACTAATCATTAATATATTTCACTTGTCATTTTATTTTTGGTTTGTTATAAACAGGTCATGAGGTACAAATAGAATTGAGTTTACACACCCTAACAAGTTATTTCATGTATAACAGGTATAAGAAGATGGAGTTATGCATTACTCCTCTGCCAAGGGTGAAAGTAGTCGAGGATGTAGCTGGTGGTTCTCTTGAAAAGTGGCCTAGAAGACTGAATGCTGTACCTCCAAGGATAACCACTGGGAGTATGAAGGGGATAACAGTCAAGACCTTCAATCAGGACAATCAAATATGGAACCGAAGAGTTGTGCATTATGAGGCATATTTGAGCTCTCTCAAAGAGGGTAAATACAGAAACATTATGGACATGAATGCTGGTTTGGGAGGCTTTGCTGCAGCAATGTCCGAATATCCAGTTTGGGTCATGAATGTCATTCCTGCAGATGGAACAAACAATACTCTCGGTATCATCTATGAGCGTGGACTTATTGGAACATATATGAACTGGTATTTTGCTTTTGCCAATGAAATGCTTTTCTTTATATCATTCAAGAAAAAGGTCTATGGATTCTATAAGGTAGTGTTTGGTTGTGGAATAATTTGGGAGGGATATCCCTTGTGCATTTAGAGGGATAGGCCTATTCTGCAGAACAGGAGTGTTTGGCATTTGGAGGGATAAGTGCAGGAGATAAGGTGCATTTAATATGTATTGGATTTTGAGATGTTATGGATTTTATCACAAGACAAAATTGTCCTCCTACTTTTATGTGTTTATATAATGGAAAAGGCACAATGGTAATAACCCTATTTCATGGTATAATTCTATTCCACCAAAATTGTGGAATAGAATTTACCATGTGGGCCCACCTACATCCCATGTGTTATAGGCCTTATTCTGCCCCCTTTTCTGGTGTTTGGTGAGGATATTCCTCTCTTATTCTGCAACCAAATAGCCCCTAAGTGAATAAATCAGTTAGTTATCCACCTTAATAATTGAAACTCACAGGATTATCTAAAGAAAAAGTTTTGTGATGACTCTTGATGTTTGACATAATCAGTGGTGACAAATGCTTCAATCATTCTTTTTATTCTACTTTGAGTCAACTCTGACCTAATATCATGAATTGTTCACTCTTCAAGAGACAATGCTTTGACATTCTGTGTTTTGGATGCCTCGACATTATTTTCATGAACTATCCAACTTTTTTAAAGTCCCCATCCCCACTCCCCGACAAAACCACCAGAACACACACACACCACACACACACACACACACACACACACACACACACACACACACACAAAGGAGGGGAAGAGACAGAACCTAAATCTTGTTTTCTATCAACAAATTTTGACCTTCTTCACTTAAAAAAAACGAAAAAAAAACTGACCTTTGTGGGGAATTTTAAAATGTCTTAAGAGGGGATTTTGTTATGTTTTCTAATATTGAGTTGACAATTCATGTCCTGACAATACCGGCCCATCCTGCTAGTATTGAACCATTCCAAGAAGAAAACTGAACCCAGGATAGATCAGTCCTCTCTTGAATTGGGATGTCCTGATTGTCCTGGGTGCAACTCGACATGGGATGGAGCAGGATGCAATTTTTTATTTTTTTTCCTTTTTGTTCTTGTGGTTGATGACTGTTTTTGTTCACCCCAACCAGATCATCTTATGTTAGTTCCATACTGTCCCAGGTGCAAATGAAGATGGGCCAGTTACCAAATTTAAACCTTTGATTGGTTGCATATAAAGAGCACTAAAAGGATCTTGATGATCATGATTTCTTATCTGTTTTGCTGTTTACTGAAATCAGTTTGAGACTTCAACAAAATGTATATTTTATAAATTGACATTGTTAGATATGCTCTATTGCAGGTGTGAAGCTTTCTCAACTTATCCCCGCACATATGATCTAATACATGCTGATGGGTTGTTTAGCATGTACATCAATAAGTAAGTTTTCCACCTCATTTTCCTTTGTTCAAAAGTACATCTTGTTTCTAGTACCAAGAGAGTGCCACAGATCGAAATACACTTATAGGTAAGCGTAGCTAATTCATTTCACTTGCATCTTTATTCATATTAAAATATGAATATGATGACAGAAAAGATACTACAATAGTCTCTCTGTATATAAGTTTGGTTTGTTGTCACTTGGACTGGTTCCACAAGTGATATTTTATCCACGTTCACTATTTAATGCTGCTTGGAGCATTAATATGCCAAAATTTACCAATTCACAAAGAAATTTGGTCTGTGTGTCTGATCTTTAGGTTAATATCAATTGAGTAACTGATTGGATCTTTATTTGGATAATTGTTTTTTTGTTTTGAAAAGGCAAAAGTATACAAAGTGTGTATTATTTTTTACGGTGCCTTTCAAATTGTAAATTTCATTTTTCAAGAGGACATGCCAAACATTTATGACTTCAACCCAAGATCTATCATGTTTCTACAAAGGCAATTAACATATGCATGCATTCACACACAGACAAGATTTTACATGGTGCATCATTAACAAGTCTGTGTTCACAGTCCAGACGTAAGGGAAATCTTTACTTGGAAACGTTTTGCCGCAAACCCTTCCTAATTCATGACCTTTATGGAAGGTAGAGTCCTTAACCTTTAGCAGCAGGTATAATATGTGGAACAGAATAATAATCACATATTTTTGAACGCAGAGACACATGTATACCCAAAAAGTGGGAAATATAAATGTACATCGAATTATCTAGAGAGATGTATCACAAACACCTGAGCAAAATCACCACTGCTCTTCAGCTTTCAAATTATCTAGAGAGATGTATCTGAACCTCTCTCTCTCTCTCTCTCTCTCTCTCCCCTTTAGTTTATTGCCTTTCTTTTTGTTCTTCGGTCCCTAATTTTTTATACAGTTAGGAAATGTCTTTGAAATGCTTTCATTGTTTAGACTACTTAACTAGAGTAGGACATAGAAATTGGAAAATGAACTTTCAAAAATATTGCTTGGATTTTGTTTGTGATAATCTAAAATTGGATTGAAGTTATGGATGCTAATTATCATGATACAGTGGGTAGATGAGACCTTTTGGCTTTGTCAAGAATGCATTGAAGACAAGCAAAGTAATAGATGGTAATAGTAATGGTTTAATGTTGCTCACAATTCTTTAACATCATCATAAATTATTGTTTTATCATGTGAATGTAAAATATTGATCGCTAATTAATGAAGATGTCACTTGTGAATTTAGACGATGCCTATGGTTGAATTTAGAGATGTTACAGTTTATATTGAGTGATGATGATGTCCCCATGTCCACCCCCCCCCCCCCCCCCCCAAAAAAAAAAAAAAAAAAAAAAAAAAAAATAATATATATATATTAAAAAAAGAGAGAAAGGAAAAGGAAAAGAAAAAGCTCCCTCTCTAACATGACATGAATGGATTGTACATTTATGAAAAGTTTTGGGGTTGTTGGGGTCAATTTCCCACTTTTCCCATCATTTCAGCACCATGACAGCAAGGGGGGTTTAAGAGGAACTACATGAGAGGTGTACTGTTTTGCACAATAAAGTGTTTTAATCCTTTGGAAGTTTCTTATTTTGTTAACTTTGTTATATTTATTATTCTTTTATAAATGTTTTTCTTTAATTCAAGTACAACCTATATTACTTTTGTCATTGTATCTCATTCTCCAAAACCATTATAAGGTATAAATATTATTTTAATGTAAATTTTGTGTGTGGGATGCATTGCCCGATCCCAGTTTGGCATTGACTTCCCCCCACTTCTTTTTTTTCCCTTCTCTCTCTCTCTCTCTCTCTCTCCCCCCCCATCTTTTTCATGAGTGATTTGTTCTATTGAACCCCCTTTTTTCCTGCACTTCACTAGCGGGGCAGATGAGTTACATGTGCTGAATGCTCATGTTCAATAATTTTAACCCAACGTTGGTTTGTCACTTGGACGGGTTTGTGGAGGCTTGAATGACCCATATGCATGGCTTGTCTTCTGTCTTTTGTCTCTCATTAACAGAATTAGCTCAACCAACTTTTTTTCTCCTCCTTGCTTCTTATATGCATCTCTTCAACGACAAATTTTAAGTTTTTAACAGTCATAACATGGTTCTTCTTTTTTATCCCCCAAGCTTAAGTCAAGCACAAAATGCTTTCCAATAATCTTATTCTTGCTTAAAAGTTTGTCCTTCCTCCTTGAAGATATCTTTTATTTAATCTAGCAACAGCCCACTAAAGGCCCCTCATGACCAGCTTAAGTTTTCACCGGTCTGATAAGACAAATCATCAAATCCTATCTTTATGCTTGTAGATTCCTCTTTAGTTGTGAATTTCAACTTATGACATGTTGAAAACATTCATGGACCTCCACCTAATGTTTTCATTAAAAAAAAAAAAAGTGCAATCAAAGAAAATAGAGAAAGTTTTATGTACATTTATTTTTCCACATGGTTTACCTCTAACGGGGTTGTGAACGTAGTTTGATATCCTGTAACACTTATATTGCATTTCCCTTTTGGAAGATAAACTCGAGCTGTCTTGATGACTAGAAAAATTTGGGCAAGAGATGGCCTATATTCTTGTGCTAAAATATAAAAGCTTAAGAAGAAATAGCTCCAAAACCATCTGAAAGAATTACCTTGAATCCTGAGAGATGTACTGGAGAGAGATGCTTCTCTGAATTATTAATAACTCTTCCACTCCAACTGTTTCTCTAAATACCTTTTTTCTTTCTCAACTTTCTCCCATCTTTTTCTCAATTAGGTCCCACAAAAAGGGTAACCGTTGGAAACTAGATAAGAAACATCACTAATTGCTAACTCTTTTTTTTCTCAGTATGCTACTAATTTAGTCCCCTCTTTCTTCTTGTTGTAGCACAAGTCCCAAAAAAAAAAAAAGGTACTTCTCTGAAATGAATTTACGTGTCCTTCAAGCATAAAGACATAATCCAAGCAATTTTTCAAATATATAAATCTTACATCCAATATGGAATTACTCATTCTTTGGAAGTTACAAAGTTACCCAGGAATGTATTAGTCATTACTCAGCATAAATAAAAAGTTAAATCAATTTTCTGATCATCAATTAGGATGTATGTGCAATAACACTATTCTTTTTTGGATATATGTGGAAATATTTTTGTTCCATATGTTGTGGAGGAAATAAAAAAGAGAATAGTTCAATATATAATAATAATAATAATCTCATGTGCAGGTGTGACATTGTTGATATCCTACTTGAAATGGATCGCATTCTTCGCCCAGAGGGGGCTGTCATAATTCGAGACCATGTTGATGTTGTTGTTAAAACAAAGAGAGTTGCTGAACGGTTAAAATGGCAAAGCAGGATTGTTCATAGTGAAAAGGGGCCCTTCCATCCTGAGAAGATTCTCATTGTTGACAACTCCATAGCGGCGAGTGCAAGTTAGGCTAACAAAAAAAATCCCTTGATCTAGCATTTCTGTGGATGACAGTGCTATCATTATTTAACACAGAGAAAGTATTTATTTTCTTATCTCCTTTTTGTGAAGGGAGTAGAACATAAAGAATAAGGAGGATGTCAGGAAAAGGATGAGTCAAAGTTTTACCCAGACGCTCTATGCCAAGGTATTAACTATGAGATCCTTAATGTTTGCCAGTGGCACATCAGCAAATTCTTTGGGAATGCCAGAGCTGGATGGGTTGTTTGTGACCCACATCAACTAGCAATTAACAGCACCTTGTTATTGTCCATGATACATCCATGTTGTATACCATGGACCCTTTTTCCAGTCAATTAAAATCACTTGGCTTTTTAATGAAGAAAATTATATTTCTTCCTGGTTTGAAGATCATCAGTTGGGTCTCATGTCATGGTTCTCATTTATGCTAGGAGTTGGTTTTAGGGATTTCTTATCTTCTTTCTGTAGAAGTGATCGCCCAAGTTCCCATGAAGTTCCAAGCTAAACGGTTTGTATCTTTTTGTGAATCGATGGAAAATGTGTTTAATGATTAGTTGATTTCTGGCAACTTTTTAATGGTTGAGCTACATACTAGATATCATTCGGTTGGAAGATGGTCCTCAAGAGGCCCTGTTCCTCTGGAAGTATCACCATGAGGCAGTCCCGAGTCCCAAGCTAATCAGCAAAAGAACCTTGACAGGGGAAGTAGGTTAGTTCTATTTTGATCCTAGCAGTTCTCTTAGCAGCTTATTGTAATGTCCGAAAATTGTTCAAGGATATGCGGTTTGACATTTTTTTTAAATCCATGGGAGGAGAGCGGGCATCTTCAGAATTTGTTGATCGCCTATTCATATATTTACATGTGTCTGAAGTATTTGGAGAGAACTCCAATCTCTGAACATTAAAGGCAAGTCAGATATCCTGTTATCTCTTGCGACTGCTTGAAGAAAGGAGCACAAAGAAGTTCGAAAGGGCCAGGGCCAATTGGTATTGGCAGTCTCCCGGCAGGTGTCTAAAGGATGGAACGCCAGATTTCTCTTGGGTGAAAGAGGTTCCCACAGGTCCATTTTCCTTGCTGCTCTGCGAGCGTTCGATGATTGGGTCGTTTCTAGTTCATGAATCATTTCTAGTTCATGAATCATTTCTAGTTCATAGATTGTGACATTTATTCCCGAGGTCCAATGTAAATATTTCTGGTGAACCGCCTCTGTTTTTAGTCACGAGACTCTGCTAAACTGCCTCAAAATATAACCATTCTTTTATATCTTAGCTAAATGATGTAAATATTTCTGGTGAACCGCCTCTGTTTTTAGTCATGAGACTCTGCTAAACTGCCTCAAAATATAACCATTCTTTTATATCTTAACTAAATGATGGCAGGTCTCTTCCCTCCCCTTATTCTCTGAAAAAAGAATTATCGAATCGTGTGGGTTAGCAATGTCAAAAATCAAAGTCCCTATGGAAGAGCAGAGAAGGGGATGTTTTGGATTCGAACAACTATCATCTTCCTTTAATAGCCTAGAGAAGAGAGAGAAAACAAGCTCGTGCAAAGGTAAAATAGAAATGATACAAAGAAAGAAACACGTACGCATGCATCCACGTAAAAGATCAACAAAAGTTTTTTTGTTTTTCTGTTTTAATGGCTAATCTTTTAGTAGAATGAGAAGTTTTCCGAAGGCCAACTCCTTGACAAGCTGCATCATCCGTAAAAAGTAAGCCACCTCTTGACTGTTGATGCTTCTCGAGGAACCATTTAGTCAATCTTTAGAACCTTCCATCCATCAAGAAAATCTTTAGTTCTTTCTCCATGGTTAAAAACCATTTCCTAATTCAATCCAGACCTTGTATGCCTTTAAATATATATATATATATATATATATAGAATCACTTGAAAAAATGTGTATAGGATTGTTCGCATGGTAGATGTGATGGGAATATATTCTTGCGGGCATTCCTTTCAATTCCTAAAATATTTTCCCAAAAGGGGAAATAAAAAGGAAAAACACCCAAAAGAACCGGGAAAAAAACAGCAATTAGTATATGCTTTAGATAGTAATAACGATGATCATCAGCATTATATGTTTTTCCTTGGGTATTTAGTTTCATCATGACAAAATCATGCAGGAGCTTAAATAGGAAAGATATGATGAGACTCTTGATGGCACCTAGCAATATAATATTTAATAGTCAAAATAGAAGCATATATTAGGAGTGTGATGCTGTGAGATTCAATAAAACTTCAAACACAAGGTGGCATTTTAACTGCTCAAACAATTAACTTCTAAGTGAACAAATATGTCTCCATATTTTTGTGAGAGTGGCTTGAGTGTTGGCCTACTCGAGTCAATTCAAAAAACATGGATCTAAGTTAGATTCAAGATTGAAGAGAATTGCATAATTTTTGTGAATTTTATGTTCCATATTTTTTATTGCTATACACATCCGGGTTTTCAAATTTCTATGCTGATTTTACTGGACTCAAACTCGGCAAAGAAATTACTAGTTTTTGAAAAAGAAGCTAGGAAATGAATATAACCCATGCCCCCTATAATAATTATAGTAATTATTATAGTAATTACGTGGATGCATGCATGTATTCAAGTCTTATGCAATGGCAATAATGTCAAATTATGTTATCTATTCTACCTTCTTCCACCACAACCACTCTCCCTTTGGCAGTTGAAGTACAAGGCAGCAACGGGTGGGCCAAGGTTATAATATGCTGAGAAGTCCCTGGTTTCGAAGTTTTGGCGCCACCCGGGAGCATCAACGGTTTGGCGAGTCTCCTGTCGGAAAAGCACAAACACAATACGGTGAATCCCAGCTGATGGTCGTGGGCTCTCGTAGCTGACTATTTCATTTCCTGAAACAATTCGTTGAATAATCCACTGTCAGTGTTTTTCGGTAATTGGAAGTTCCTTGATCGAAGTTGGGATCATAGGAGTGCAAAAAGAGCCTTCCACCAAATCTCATTTCCCTGGAAAACTTACAGTATGACCTAACATTCTCTAGGAAATCATCCTCTCAGAATCTTTTTTCAGATACTTAGTAGTACTGCTGCTCGATCAAAAAAAGCCAACTTCAGGCATGCATATCATAGCATTGATATATATATATATATATATATATATATATATATATATATATATATATATATATATATATATATATATATATATATATATATATATATATATGTCTAAGATCATGTTGACTGGTAAACTATATATATAATGGCATATAAAGTGCAAAAAAAAAAAAAAAAAGTTCCCGATGCTTTTTAATTACTTAATCTTGTTTGTTTTTAAGGAGAGGGAGAGTCTTGGCATAACAATAATGTAGATTGTGACCTAAATGTCACAAGTTTCAAATATGAAAATAGTCTGTCCATATATATAAGATTAAGACCCTCTCCAAATTTAGTAGTGGCAATGAGTACTCTTGCGTGCCAGGACACTTTCTTATTCTTATTTACTTTTAGGGGGTCAGAAAGTGCATCCATGATAAATAATGTGCTATTTTCTTTAATTAAGTTTATAGTATGCACCATCATGTATAGTCAAATGAATAGCATTATTTTAATACTATATATAGCATAATTTGATATACTGATTTTGATATGCTAGCATGAAAAACATATTTATTAGACTGTAATAATATGGTAAAAGTTTTTAGAAAACAAAACTAACTATGTAATTACTCTTCTTGTAAAAGGAAAATTGCAAGTGTTTGTTTAGATTACATGTCGTAATTAGCACATGAGTAGGAAAAAAAAACATGCACAGCTATGTTTCAGATATAATTACAAATCTCATAAATTAATTATCACTAATATTTAATAAATTTTGAGAATTAGAAGTTGTTTCCATGGGTATTAGATGTCAATTTCATATATAATGCAAGAAATCTATTGGCATGTTTGGTATGGATAAAATGCCTCAACATTTGGAATTATATTTTATTTCTTAAAGATATCTGTGCCTACTTATTAATATGTATTTTTGTAACAAAGGCCTAAGCTATAGTTTTACAAACATCATCAGTTAGCCGCTAACCTCCGGCAATCAATTTTCTTAGAATTTAAAATAGTAAACATTTTTTTAGAATAACAGGCAAAACATATACAATTGAAGTTTCTCTCTATTCTCTCATTTTCCTCGTCAACAAGTAAAAATAATTGCATCTCTTTATCTTTTTTTTTTTCATCTTAAGCAAACTCTCTTAGCAGTAAAATTAAGGATTATGCCTCTCCATTTACGAAGGAATTTTTTCCCTCACTTTACTTGCATGTAAAAGCCTCTTTATCTCTTCGAACTTTTCCCTTTCTCCAGCCTTTCATAAAATCTTTTACTCATATTTTTTTGTTTTAAAAATTTCTTTGTGTGTGCATGTGCCATTGACTTCTATCCTGGAGTTTTCAAACAAGTCAAGTGACTATGAAGCCAAAAATCTCAAACTCTATTTCTGGTTTTCTAGTTGTTAAATTAATTTTTTCTTGATAGAATATTGTAAGAAAACTTGTTCTTCATAAAAATGACTAGTTCAGTAAACTCATATTTGAATTTGTAAATATTATATGTTGTTTGGTCCTCGTAATTAGCTTTTTAGAGAGATATATTTCTTCTACTATAAACATATTTTTTATCATGCTATTGTTCTTAATTTCTAGAGTCATTTGGGGTTTAAATAACATTTTGACCTTCTAAACACCAATTCTTTGTTTTTAAAATTATTTTAAGAGTAAGATATGAAGTGAAATTATATTTATATATATATGATGGTTTGAGAGTACTCATTTCTTGCATTTCGAGACTGAGTATTGGAAATCAAGAAACTATGATGAATTAGGTTCTGAAATCCATTATTTTTTTTATTATTTTTATGAAGCATGAAGTTATGCATATGCATTATATTTTCTTGGTTACAAATGAATGCAAGGTTCAAGACTAGAGAAGGCGAGTAGAAATCTTTGGCCCTACAATATTTGCTGATGCTAGGAGTTTTAGATTCCAAGGGAAAACAGTAGTTCATTAGGTCCTTTCGGATGTTTGTCAACATATATTTTATAAGGAATTTTGGTATAACAATTAATTTGATAAGGGTCCAAATTCTTGAATTTGGCTTAGGTACGGTTTAGGCCCAAACTAGAGCCAGTGATGCACAAATTCTAGAGTAAGTCCTGGTCTAAATTCAAGAGACCAACTTCGCCTCTAACCATAGATTTCTGATTCATTTTAGATCCGATCATTAAAAAGACCCACCTTCCTTCCCTCTTCGTAGACTGATGAAAGAAGTTGATACAAGTTTTATTTTTATCTTAATTTTTTTTTTATTATATATATATATATATATATTTATTTATTTATTTAGGAGAAATAAAATGAGTATGCTCATCGAAGAAAATAAGAACAAAATCAAGAAGGATGGCTCAATGCTAGTGGTGCATGCATCTGAAATAAGTAAACATTTTTATGGAAGCATTAACTACATATTGCTTACCCCTTCAATTCATGATCGGCTGTAGCACCCTGGTTAAGTATTATCACGTAAAACTACTGCAAATAATGATATATATGGGTCACGTCAAAAACCATGCATGCAATATCCCAATGGGCAAAAGCCAAATTCAAGGTGCATGGGCCCCACACAAATCGAGATGCCAGGTGGGGTCCAGCAATCTACCGCGCTGTCTGCAAGCCCACCAAAGATTGTTTTGGGCCGACAGACTGCGCTTGATATGAACACTACTGAAGAAATCACAACCATCCAAACTTAATGTCTGTTTTATTGTTCGGTGGGATCATTTGTCCTAGGTGTGTTTACATGTACACATTTTCCCTTCGGTATAGCATTCTCGCACTATGGGTACATCATGACCGTCTATTTACTTTTGATTTTTCTTGTGGGCCCACACAATATAAAGCATCGCTCAAGCTGCAGCCGTCCATCTACTTTGATTTCCGGTTGGAAGCCTTGCCACGCTGACTAATTTGTCTCAAGTGGGGCCCACACGAGGAATACATAATCATGTACATCGGGAAGTAGCGCTGTTGGGCAGATCAGAACCGTCCAACTGCTTACTCTTCGTTCAGGTCGGACCTGCATAAAAAATAGGTGGGGTCATATATAAGAGGTGGGGCCCCAACCCCCTCTCTTGCACGCGTGCTTTGCACGTGCATTACCAAGTATACATTGTTGCACCTTTCTCCCTTCTCTCTGAGATAATTTTTCCCTTTCTCTCTCTATTTTTTTTGTAAAAAATTTCTCTAATTTTCTTCATTATTCGAAAAATAATAGGATGCACCAGCCTTCAAGCAGAGACCTTCACACGGTAGTAGTTTGTCCAGTACCAACAAAGATATGAGTGCTGTGAATAAGAGGCAGGCAAACTAGACCGTGTTTAATTAGCTTGGTAGGTACGTACGTGCACATTTCTCAAAGGTTGTTGCATCCTAATATTTTTCTTGAAATGAACATGTTAAGCGATCATAATGCAAATTCATCTGCTGCAATTAGGCAAAACACCATGCATGCATGCACATGTATGGCCTATTTGCATCAAATGTTGTGTATGGTGGCTAATGCATTGATCAACTTGCAAAGCATCGATTATTGCTTCATTGCATGGTTGGATGATAAGAAGAAATTTTTTTTCCCCCTTACTATTTCTAGTTTCTTGTACGGTAATTGAAATTTCCATTCCCCCCCCCCCTCAAATTTATAGATGATTGAAGCTAATTCAATATATTATAAACAAATGATTAGAATTTGCATCAGAGTATTCACAAAAATGATTTATATGTGAATTTAATTTTGCTAGAGGATTTTGAAAATTTTCTTTCGCACCAATTACCAGTCTTAGATTTAAAAACATTATCTAAGAAAATTTTTTGGTTGTTTGAAGCTGGATAAGTTTTTGAGAGGATTTAAGCTGATAAATAAGTTTTAAAAAAAAAACATCTTATTTATTTGAAACTTGATAGAAGGTTTGCTGCTTGTATACAATAAGGCACTTGCACCTTTGCAGCCTCATATACATAGACAGAGCCCATGTGTAGTGCACTCATGTTGCTTAAAAGTTTGGAATAACCATGAGCACACATTGGAATAACCTCATAATTAATCTGCCAATTCATAAGTTCGATTTGATATTCTTTATCCTCTTTAATTTTCTTGGTATCATTAATTATATATCTTTCTTTACCTACTAAAATAATGCACTACGATTGATTAGAGAAAGAGTTAAACCAGCCTGGCCACCTTTTTGGTTTTCATTAGCTGGTCCAGTTCAAAAATAGTGGATTATTTTGTAGCAGCATATCATATATGAAGCAGAGGGCTCATACATGTTTATTAAAAGATAATATATTATTGTTATCGCACAGTTAGGAGGAGATTAATAGTGTTAACATCACCCACCAAAACTTGCATCAGCTGTTTCCGGGATGTCAGTCACCAACCTATAAAAAAAAAAAAAAAAAAAAAAAAAAAAAAAAAAAAAAAAAAAAAAAAAGGCCATTAGGAAGATAATTATAGTACCTGCTCAAATATGTTGACATGCATGGTAAGCTAGTTTATAAAGTTTCCATAGTTGATTACAAATATTTTTGTATATAAATTCTACAAAGGTACTTCACTGGTACCTTACTGAAGTTGTGCAGTGCAACCCCATCATATCCCCATTTCCCACATTCATGGCAGATTAATAATGTGATTAAGCTCTATGAATGGTCCACTGGAGGGACCATGACTAGTATAATTAATCGTTACCAGTTCCCTAATGGCCTAAAATAATAACATAGAACACCTGGCCTTGCTTGGCTAAGAGGAGTGAGCTGGCTGGGTTTGCTTGCAAAATAAAATAAAATAAAATATCTTGAGGTATATATATATACACCATACATGTATATTAGTAAGTGAAACTCGCTAAAAATATAGCAGCCGCAGGTATCATCATGAAAATACTTTTTCAAGCTTCAAAGCCAGCTCTCTCTCTCTCTCTCTCTCTCTCTCTCTCTCTCTCTCTCTCTCTCTCTCTCTCTCTCTATGCGTCTGGATGTATGTTTGTATGTATATATGTATACACATACATATACTTATATATATGTGCTTGGATGTAGTCCTATGTGCTTGTATGCATGCATGTGTATGTGTGTGTATTTGTATGTGTCTGCATGTATTCTATGCAAATGTGCTGATGGGCACATGCAAAATTTTTGCATAGATGTGTGCTTTAGGTACATGTTTACACAATTCTTGTGTTGGATGCGGGCATGCATAGTATTTAAGGTAAATTTAAAAAGTGTAAAAAAGTTCATGCCAACATGATGGTTCTCACAATGCTTTGGAAAATACAACTTGGCCGGGTTAGACATACTTCAGTTTTAACTTGTTTTAATTCAGTCCAATCTTTTTGCACAACCAAAGTAGTCAATCTTATAGAACTCTATCAAATACATTATGATGATTCTTTTAATGGATATCTGAAATTATTTAGGAAAAGAAAAATTTGCAATTGAATTTTAAAGAGAGCTAGAGTGCAGCATAATCAGAATATCTTACCTAATAGCATACAAAAATTGATATAGTCTCTGACTGGTTGGTTCAGTGGAAGAAACACCCCTCTCATACTTGGGAGGGCTAGGTTCAAATCCTGCATGTTGTCTAGGTGAGGTGCCCTCTTAAACTTTGATAATAAAATGATTATAGATATCTTCATTAGTGCAAAGCACTTTTTGCCCCAGCTAACTTACATGAGTTTATAAATCATACCTTAACAAGTTCTTACCTAGAACCATATCCTTCATGATGGGAGCGCATTTAGTTCATAAAAATAGAACTCCACAATTATAAGAGAATAATTAATGAGAATAACAATTCTATGGAATTAGTCAGACATTGATTTTGTGCCCTAGGAATCTAAAAGATATTTCTTATTGCTAAAGAATACTGCATTTATAATATCCACCACATCAATAAAACTAGAAGAAAGAAATATCATGCATACGACTAGTTGGTGAATCATAGAGGAATATTTATACTCAGATAAGCACAAACACTAAACTAAAATTTATTAACAATCTTGCAACTTGTTAGTTAAAGTACCGAGGTTTAAAGGTTGAGTAATAAAAATTTAGCTTATTTTTCAAGAACCATGGTAAATATGTTTTTTTAGGGAATGACTATAGATATTTAAGACAGATATATTAAATAGTCTACAAGCATGATATTCTTCTATACAAGACTAGTAAACCTCCACATTAATAGATCAAGGGACACACAAACATATGCAATTTTTTGCTTGTCCACATAAACTCTTAGATTTAGTAGTTCAATGAGCATCATATAATTTTGCTCCCGAAAACGTATACAGAACTGTTTAAGCACTATCAGAAGTTAAGAAGATGAATTAATTTGATAAAAGAATCAAGCAACTCTCTTTTCATTTTATTTTCTATGCATAAAACATGCATCTAAAAATGTGTATATGCCCATACATAAACATGACATTGATGCGGATAAATGGAGAAGTGTAAGTCAATCTTTTAACTGTGTAAAATGGGGAGTAAGTAATTTCCTCCAAAGAGATAATATGATGTTTACAAGGATGATCATAAGAAACTCAGCAAATAAAATTCTTCAACAAATTATATGAAAATCCATGTGCTTTCTTCTAACTGTCAATTTTTTAACTGTCTAAAGTGCCAGGTCAATCTTTTAACTGTTTAAAGTGTAAGTCAATCTTTTAACTATATAAATGGAGATGTGTAAGTCAATCTTTTAACTGTCTAAAGTGCCAGGTAAGTAATTTCTTCCAAAGAGATAAATGATGTTTACAAGGATGATCATAAGAAACTCAGCAAATAAAATTCTTCTACAAATTATATGAAAAATCATGTGCTTTCTTGCATCTTATAGACAAATTATTAAGAATAAACTTTAATAAATTGCTCATGATTTTACAACCTTATAGAATGACAAGATTGCTGTGATCTAGCTTGCACTAATAAAAAGGCAATCATCAAGCTTTGAATGAAACCAAACATATATTTGTGAAGATGAGGCAATGACTTCAAATAATAACCATGCTTCATCATGCAAACTTCAGCCTTATGTTTATGCAATTACAATTTATGCAACTTGATATACTATTGCTTCTTGATGCTATCAATCTTTATATAAATTGTTAGATGTACTATTCTTATATATGGCATTGTACTAGCTAGTCCTTTTGGCTTATGCCCTTTTAGTTTAGACTCTATCTTGATTTAATATTTTCTTTGAATGAAAAGGTTTTCTTCTTAAATATTTCAATAACCATATATTTCATATGCAAGCCTTTTTTTTCCTCATGAAAATTATTGCAAATATATATAACATAGAAAATCCTGACCTTTTAGAGTTTAGTTTTAAAATTAAAATATAAAAAATAAAATTCAAACAAATCGTGGCCACTTGAAATTAAGATAGATCAGTATTGTTTTTTATCAATGAAAAGACACATTTAAAATAAAAAAGAAAAGATAAAATCTATAAATTACAACTAGAATATATATGATGTAAAAATTTAAGCTCACCAATGCAAATACTCTCGAGAGGTTGGATTGCTTGGGCTTGGTGCATCGGGATCCACCATCACCTTATAAAATTATAATAAAATTATGCTGCGTCAATATATAATTTAAAGATGACCATAAGAACCATATATATGAAAGTTAGAGTGGAGATACCTCAGGACTATGCATTTTACAAAAAGTTAGTGAATAAAATCTTTGATATATATATATATATATATATATATATATAGAGGTAGACTTGACTCCATTCAAATAGATTTGGAGCCAAATCCAATCAAGTCAAAATTGAATAATCGAAATTCTACATCGATGATCCAAATAATTGAATATGATCTACTATATCAAAACTATTTACATATAAAAAATCATATGATTTAGAAATTTCTAGTCCATGTATCAAGTGATTAAAAAATATATCTAATTTAATTTTATTTCAGTTGTCCAATTTTTGACTATTTGGTGTATAAGCTAAGAGTCTGCAAATCATATGATTTTTGGTATGCAAATAGTTTTGAGATAGTAGATCACATTCAATAGCTTGATCATCGATATAGAATCTTTACCGTAGAATTTTGACATAACCGGATTTAGTTCCAAATTCATTCGAATTGAGTCAAGTCTGCTTCTACATATATATCTCCGAGCCAAAAAGATATTTCTATAATTTAACATCTTCTAACATTCAACTCCAATGGCTACATACCCATTAAATTAAATGGTTGGAAGTTGCACTAAGGTCTCTCTTAACACAATTTCAAGTATGTGATCTTACCAACCAAACTCCTCCACATCCCCCGCCCCTCACCATAAACAAGATATTCCACGTCCAGTTTAACTCATACATAAGAATAAGCAAGTCATCCAATTATCAAAATCAAACCCCAGCTGAGAGAAAACATAAAGATTCAATATGTTAAGGATGGTTTTTGTCCTTTTGTTTTCATACTTTTCCCTCCAAATTTTGCATTTTATGAGATTTTAAATGTAAGTTCCACATATAATATTTGCAGATGATATATATTAGAAAATATCAAAATAATTAATAACCTAAAACTCTTAAAAATTAGATGCATCCTCCGGATGGCATGGTAGTGACCTATTATTGTCAAAGATGATCATAAAATACTCATTCTATATTCTAAATTATATTTCCCTATTACAAAACAAATTGTCATAAATCACACGTAACAATTTGCAACTGAAGAGTTCTTGAAAATAGATAAACTCAAGAGATCTTAGTATTCTACAAATATATGTACAAGGAGATTATAAAGTATTTATCAAGCAACAAGTTTCTCATACAGATAAGCTTCTTTTTTTTATTTTAAACATGACTAAGAATATATTCGATCTTTTTCAGCAAAGTTGAAAAGTAAGTTGCAAATTGATTGAAAACTTGTTAGTTTAGAATTAAATAACTATAGCTAAAGCTGTAGAAAACTACTATGAACTGCTCTAAATAGTTTTCCAGTGGTTTCCCTTGTTCTTCCCTCGATCTTCTCCTTTTCTTTCTTTGATAGCAATTCTAACCTCCTATAATTCTAATTTCCCACCTACACATCATTTGTCAGTTCGCCTTGAGAATTCCAAAGCATATGAAGGATCAGAAATAAAACATACTAGATTTTTTTTATTATTATTTTTTTGTGTGTGTGTGTGTGTGTACCCACTTGGCTATACTGACTATATGTGAGACTTTTAGTTCGCCGGGCATAAATTGCAGGCTCGTTAGGTGGCCAGGGATAAAAAATTCTATGGATGATGTGCTGGGTCCCCACTCCTAGAAAAATTGATTTCCGGGTTTGAGTTCCATTTTTTACTTGTTGCTGAGCTACTAATTTAGCCAGTAGTCCCTCTAATACACGGTATCATACATCGATTTTATATACAATTGTGCATGTTCTGACCTGTTTTTAGTCAACTTAGGCACTAAAAACTTAATGGACATCACAACTAAGTGCTAAGAATAATTTCTGGTCAATATAAGTCCTCAACATTAAATTGGTAAGAAAACAAAGGGTGGGAGTAACTCTTTGCATTGTTTAAGCTGCAAACTATTTATACAAGATGGCTGAGTTGAAAATATATAGATGACTAACTCACCATCTCTCTCTCTCTCTCTCTCTCTCTCTCAAACACCCATATAAACCTCAGTGACATAGCAATATGAAGAGTAGGTTTAAGTTATTCGTCACCAACAATTAATTCCTTCAAGTAAAACTACTTTTACCATATATAAGCAGTTATAAAGTTATTCAACACTTGGCCAACTTGGACAGCTCGAGTCAGCAATTTCTCTCCTTTGCTGAGAGCTGCGATTCTATTGATCATGCGCGCTGGCTTCAGGTTGTGCATAGGTCATATGTCAGGCTTTATAATTAATTAGCTAAACGGCCTAGCTAGCAGGACTGCATTAGTGAAGAGATAATCCATTGAAATCAGACAAAAAATAACTACTATGATAATTACTTACAAGGGTGTATAGCCTCCTTTGGTCATTCCCTCCAATCTCTACCCGTGGCTCATGCACCACTGCCGATGGCCTCAGCCCCGTCCCATTAGTGAGTTCCTTACCATTGTACAGCACTCGCATGTTAGCGGACCTCACAAAAGGATCCAGGACATCACCAATGATTTGTCCTAAGATCAAAGGGTCCCTCCCTCGTATCATTGCCTATGAAAAGCTTGGAACAACAAGAATTGTTAACTTCTCAAAGAAGATGAAAGATTAGCGGTTCAAATGGACCTCGGTGGGAATAGATGGAGAGTGGTTATCTCTATATATAGTAGAAGACCAACGTGCAAGGCATCCACTTTATGTTAACAGCATGTTGCTGTTGTTGCAATACCTCCAGGGGCTTGGAATCTATTTCTTTTTCTATCGTCGTTTTCTCTCTCTCTCTCTCTCTCTCTCTCTACAGACTTATCATTGTTGTCTTGGAGGTGTAAGATCAGCCTCCGCCCTTTCGGCCTCCTCATGGGCAAATGGCCACTGAATGCTAGGGAGTTCTAGTTGTCAATAATATATATATATCTACGTGCTAAGACCTCTTATATATTCCCAAGATCTAGCTAGAGAGAAAGGCTTTGAAAGTGCTACGTTTTCATTTGTTGCTAACATGGCTTTCGGCCTGGCCGGGCCTTCCCCGAATGGCGCCACGCCCAGGACCAGCGCCACCGGCGCTGCAGCGAATCGTGGCCTTGTGGTGTTTGGGGTTGGACCCATCAAGAGGTCGCATTCTGGTCCGGCTGGTGAGCACTCAGCTGGACAAAGATTCTGAGCCAGGGCAAGCAGAGAAGAAGTTGCTCTTTTTCCATGGTTTACTTTACCCCAGCACTTTCAGGGTATCCGGTGCCTCACTTTCACTTTAGTTTGGGTGAGTATATGTGGATTGTTCCATTGTGGAGTTCCCTCTCTCTCTCTCTCGATCGCTTCTCTTGGCCTGCATGGTTATCTGTGAGCCACTTGGCTGGTATGACTGTTGAGGAGGTCTAACACGCGTCGGACAGAAATTGCAGTGCCGGCCGAAGGCTGCGACTGGTGTGACCCATGAATGCAGAAAGTCTATGTTCTTGGAGGTGATTATGGACCGTTGCTCACGGCACTATTTAGCCTGTCATGCATGCCCCAGCCATGATAGGCATCACAAACACGTAGAATATTTCCAGCATGTAAAAAGTTATAAATTAAATTATAATAATTTTAATTTTTATTTAATCATAAAAAATAATTTTTATAAAGATTTGATAAAATTATGCTGATCAATAATAATATTTTATCCATATAAAATTTTTAAATTTAAATTAAATTAATAAGAACTAATGACATAAGTGATCAAGATAGTCTTATTTAATAATTGCTCTGTGCAATCTAGCAAGCTTTTTCAAGTTTCGAATGCTCATGATTCATAATTTGAAAATTTTTTAAAAAAAGCTATATTATCCGGTAAGCAGCATAATATATTAAAGTAGGATCTAAGTATGTTGAGCAAATACACATATAATATTGGCTAGAAAAAATAAATCTCAAATAGGACATTTTTTTGAAAATATTTATTTTTCATAATTAAACTCAATATCAAGCATGGTCACATAATCTAGTGGCATGGGTTTTTAGATAATAAAAACACGCGGTACAAAGTACCAGATAATAGATATCATTATTTAATCACTAGTGACTTGGTATCGAAACTAGTTTCTTAGACTATAAGTCAATCTGTCCGGTACATAATCTCTAATGGTGGGGCCACATTATAGTCATGCTGAGAATATATACAAAAATAAGATTACAAACTCACCAGTTAAGTTTTTCAAAACTCGGTTATTAAAGCAGTTCATATGTTCAAAATATATTATTTACAATAACAAAATAACACGAGTTTGATCCATTTTATCAAACAAAAAATAGAAAATATAAACCAAATTAAATAATTAATTATGATTTTCAAAAGATTATTTGAAATCCTACTTGAAGCATTAGGTTACTTATTTCTATCAGTTATAAATCCAAGTATAGTGTTCACAAATCTACAGTTTAATCAAGTAGGTTATATATATCTATTTAAGGTCATTAAAAGTCAATGTCTTAAAAGTCAAATAAAATAAGAAATTATAAAGAATAAAAATAGATCAAATTAAAATATTATTAGAAATATGGCTTTATGCTCAAACTTGGATAGAGAATATTGTCTAGCTAGACAATTCAAGAGAAAGGGTAAATTGGATTTTTCATAAATTAAAACCTAAGTATTGCTTGTGGCGTGTCGGTGCATAGGATATAAGTGCAAAAAATTAAATACTAAAAGTAAAGCTAGAAATAAGATGACACACACAAATATAAAAGATTTTTATAGTGATTCGATGCCCTTAGCACCTATATCTACTATGTAAGCTTCTCCTTGAAAACTTTCATTATAATTTTCTCCAAGAATATAGTCGGTTTGTTTTGTAGGCTCACAAACCAAAATTCTATAATAATTATTTTCTCAGACTCATAATTAAAACGTTACAAGCCAATCCTTGATTTAAGATACACTTAACTTCAGTTCCAACTAAAGTAATAATAAAAACAAGGAAGGAATAGTGAGAATATAGAAAGGAGCAAGAAATAATACTTATACATATATGAAGGAGATACAAGGAATTTTTGAAAGCTTCAATGATTATCTTTTTGCTGAGAAGCCAATAGTTGGTGAAATAACTTCAAGTGGTTGGAAGTATGAGTTCTTAAATCAAGACTTTTGGCTTTTCTCTCTTTTTCTGATGATACTTGAAATATTCTATGAATGATTGATGGTTACTGGTGTCTTCAATAAGTTTGGTAGCCTTTAAGAAGCTTTTCAAAGTCAAACTAGCTGTTTTTAGCTATTGAAGAAGGAAATATAGATGTTAGAAATAAGACTGGATCATTATGAACTTTCTACAAAACTAACCATTATGTCTATCAGCCATTCGCAAATCAACTCAGATTACTGTGGAGTTGACTCAGATTACTTTCGAATTGGCTCAATCCTCTATTAAGTTGGCTCAATCTTCTTTCTCTAAATAATAACTTTCTATTATCCACTATTGAGTCGGCTCGGTTCTATCGAGTCAACTCAAATATCATTTTGAGTTGGCTCAATGAATAGCCTTCAAAAAATAGCTTTTTATATAGTAAGCTCCTCCTAACGAGTTGATTTAAGTTTCATCCGAGTCGGCTTGACAGCATGCCAAGCTGAAACTCTTTTGATATGCAATTGAAATTTTGATTTTCCAAAATTTTATAACTTCAAGTCCCAACACACCATTTCTTAATGAAATTCATTGGCTTGTCACTAATACTTGGTTTTTAAACACTTATATTTCAAATTGATGGATGTTACCCTTATCTTTTCCTAAAATATTAAATTATATAATTTATTAATAATATTATATACTCAAATATTTTATTATTTATCAAAATTAATTCTTGGAGTCAACAATCTTTCTCTTTTTGATGATGATGATAAAACTTTGAGTATATAAAAGAATAATATCTAAAACAAATATAACACTCTTTAAAGGTTATTATAGCAAACTTGGAGTATTCTAGTGTTATCAAAACAAACTTTTTAAGTATAAGAGCATATGGATTTTGGAAAAAATATTAGAGCAATTGAATTTGTAAATTAAGTATTAAAACAAATTATATAGAATATGGATAAGAGTATGTATAAATTTTAGATTAAGTATCGAAATAGATATTGTATGGATTATGAGTTGAGTATTAAAGCATATAGGAGTATCAAATATGGCATCAGAGTAAAATGTTAGGATAATATAATTATTTCAAATTATCAAAGTAAGATGCATCAGATCTCAACAGTATGATAATATTAGATCAAGATAATAGGTGGTTTCAACATATTAAGTATCAAAAGTATCAAAGCTAAAAATAGTATGAATCAAAATAACTAAATGATGGATATCTAAGTAGCCTTTTGAAAGTATCAGAGCACATATTTAAAAGCTTAAGTGAGAGTATCAAAGCAAATTTTAAAATATAGGTGAGAGTTTCAGAGTGTAAGGAAAATATCAGAGCATAAGTGAAAATATCAAAACATTTTCAAAAATCATTTAGGAAATTAGATATAAGTATTAGAATGTAAGTATTAGAGCAAATCGGATATAAGTATCAGAGTAAAAAAGGTTTCTGGTATAAAATGAAGAATTTTACAAGAACTTTTAAGAAATAGAGTAAGAGTTTTAAAATTCATCTTTTTCTCATGTTAATCCATTGTTCTCTCCATTTTATTTATTTGACTTATTTTCTCATATTACTCCCCTTTTTCTTATCAATAGTAAAAAGGCCTTAGGTAGATAGCTCCCCCTAAGTAAAATAATTAATGCAATCAAACGTATAAGTCATTGGGGAAGATGAAATATATAAGTCATCTATAGCATAAATATATAAGAGTCAATACAAGCAAGTGTATTCCATACAAAAAATAAAATATGCAAAATGTATATCTCAAAACATCACAGTCATAAGAAAACTAATATATATAGTGCTGAAATATAAAAACCAATATATATAGAGTGGCGATATAAAAGGACAAATACATATAGAGAGGACTAAGACATATCTAAGAAGTCCTAATCTAGGATAGCTACAAAACCAGCTCGAGATGAAGAAAGACGAGTTATTTGGCTCTGAGTCCTGATGATTGGTCCAGTAGGTGGTTTCCTCCTAGCTACAAATCTATGATAGGTCTTGTTGATACAAGCTGATGCCCTAGCTGAGTGGGTGCTAGCTGAGGTGCTCAAGGAGGTGAAGTTCGAGGAGGATGACTTGATATGGAGATGACTGATGAAGAAACAAGAGGAGATAGTGGGGCTGCTACTGCTATTATGTGCTGAAATACTATCTTAGAAAGGTGGGATAACATCATAATAGTAACACCAAAATCTGATGACTAAGCCATCTTGAGTCTATCAACAAGTGTGCGAGTCATGTCAACAATAGTCTTCACCTCGGAGAGTTTCTATCCTCTGAAGCATCTCCGAAGTTAAAGATGGTCTAGTCTGTTGCCTAAGAAATCAATGGATCTCAATAATCTCTGTCTACAATCCATCGACTCTACTAGATAGTGTCTATATCTCAGCTCTAAACATGTCGGCAATTCTCTATACTAAAATATCATCCATTCTGATCTATGGACGAGGAGTGCCTGGAGCCCTTGATGATGGAGCTAGTATAGTGGAAGGTCTTGCTACTACCTTTGGTGCCCTGGATAACTCTGTGTTGGAGACTCTAGTCTGATGCGAGACAAAATATGCAAACTAATCTACTGATTAAATATTTGACAATAACAGAGATTAATTTTTGTTTTTATCAAAAAATTCAGACTCAAAGAAATCAATGAAACTAAACTAGTTAACTAGATACGCTACCCGTAATGTGAATCAATCAAAATAAACTAGAAAACAAGATTTGGTGATTAAGAAATTAACCACCGTAAACTAGGGTTTCTACTTTCAACGAGTCAGAACTAAAGAGAAAGGAAAAGGTTTTAGAGTTACCAATGATGATTTGCAGTGCTCTTGAAGTGGATCTAAATTGGCACTCTAGGATTTCATGGCAGGACTTCAAGATTGTCACTCTTCAGGCTCTGATCTGCAATGAACTTGGTTCCAAAGCAAAGAAAACTTTTACTTCAGATCTTGATCACCTGCAAATACTCATAAACACTCAAGTTAGAAGGCGTGGAAAGAAGAAGGATTTTGGAAGGAAGAAGAAAGGAGAAGGAAGCTTGAAGGTGGTGGCTAGGGTTTCTGTTCGATGGTTGGATAACTAGGGCCTCATACCCTGCGATGCTTCGAAGAACAAAGGAATTTAGGACCTCACACCCTGTAATGCTCCGAAGAATAAAGGAATTTAGGACCTCACACCCTGTGATGCTCCGAAGAATAAAAAAATTTAGGGCCTTACACCCCGCGATGCCATCACAGCAAAGGAATGACAAAGAATATCTCCTTTATTTCATGAATAATAATCAAATTAATACAAAAGAGGTTGATGGTGGTATTTATAGATCACAAATTAGAATTATAAGGGTTACAAAGTGTTGAGTTCTTGTTGGAAGAGCAAGAAACTCCATGAATTGGCTTCCCTTGGGCATCAAAGACCTCTTGATCTTCACTTGGCATCTTGGACTCTTGGCTTTGTGTTCTCCTTGGACTTCTTCCATATTGGGTGACACAAATGATAGACTTCATAGGTTGGGAATCAAGAATGAGATGAAATGTAGCACCCTTTCCCTTTGACCGCTTCTTAAAAATGAGCGACAAAATAAAAGGGAGAAATGCATGGCATCTTCCTCTTAAATTCAAATTTCAGGTAATGTGGAGGGTGGGCGACAATTCATGAGATGGTGTCCAATCTTCTTCCTCTTTGGCGTCAATCTTTTTTAGGCAACAATTATTCTCCTTCCTTGTTTTCAAATTAGAAGATAGATCAAGATGTCCTTCATCCTATCTTGAATTTTGAATGGACTTCTTTGAATTCAAATTGGATAGGTGCTCCTTTGGAGTTGGATTCTCCCATGACTTGGGTGATAAGAGAAATGAGGCATCCTCATTCCTTTCTCAAAATTAACGTTAATCCTTCTTCTTGGCATGAATCCTCTTGGACTTGCCTTTGCATTTGAAAGTAGATAAGGATAAGCTCCATCTTGAATTTGGACTGTTCATGATAGACGACAAAAGTGAGAGTCCCATGTGAGGCGCTAAATGTAAAGTCCTTCCTTCTTACTCCTCTTAAAAGTGGCGACAACTTGGCTGGATTTTAAATGGGCAACAAGAAGGAATTCATGGGTGCCCCCTTTTGGATAAAATTAAATGTTGTCTGAATGTCTGGATGTCTGGATATCCGGATGTCTGGATGTCCTAACTTTCTTGGAACATGAGACTTGGACTTTTGGTGGGCATCCATATGGAATTCTTGTGGCCGACCAAGATGACATGGCATGTGATGATGTCCAAGATGATGTGGCCTATGGCATGTGACATAGGCATCCAAGATTTGAGGATGTGGTGCCAAGAATTAGTGGCATGTGGCACCAAGAATTGGTTAGCACATGACTTGAATTGGGTTGGCACGTGGTGTCACATGATGTCTTGATTTGGATCCCCTCTTGTATTACAGGACTCAATAAAATAACTAATTACAAGACTCAATCAACAAAATAAGTAAATGGGCCAACTTGATCAAATTGATCAAAAGGCATAATCTCACAAAGAAAAAATCAAATATCAACTCAACTAGGTAAATAGGATTTGACTCAACTGGGTAAATAGGGTTTGACTCAACTTGATAAATAGGATTTATGTTGCCCAGAAATGGAGCCCAAGAGGGGGGGTGAATTGGGTCTTTTAAAAAATTTAAAACAATAATGAGAGGGACTAGTGGTGCTAGTGAATAATGATGAATTCAATGCAAAAAATTTAAAGCAGTAGCAATAATCAAAAGAACAAGAGAGAAAGAGAGCAATCACACACAAACACAGGGTTTATAGTGGTTCGGTGCAAACCTAGCACCTACATCCACTCCCCAAGCCATCCTTGGAAATTTCACTATAATCCAAACAAGATTACAGTTGACTTGTTTTTCTCAAGGCTCACAAGTCAAAACCTAAGTTGGTTTTATCACTTAGGCTTACCAACAAACCTTAACACTTGTTTTGTCTTCGAGCTCACAAGTTAACCCTAGTTGGTTTTATCCCTTTGGCTCACCAACAAACCACAATAACCTTCTTTCAAGACACCCTTGAAAGCAAGGTCAAATCACAATGTAAAAAACAGATATACAATTTTAATACTAAAACAAACTCTCTTCAAGAGTAGAATGGAATCTTTGAAGCTCAAGTTGATGCTTTGTCTCGACTCTTCCTTGGAATCTCCTTCAAAGTGCCTCTTTTGGAATGAAGTAAGGATGAGCTTGTAGGCTTTTCAAGGAATCAAACTATAAGAGGCTTTTGATGTGAAGTATTTGAGAGAATATTGGCTTTTTGGCTTTTGAGTAGACTTGAATACACTTCAATACACTTCCTTATCTTTAAAATGAGGTTGGTGGAGGTTAAATACACCAAGAACCTTCCAAAAAAATGGTTTGTGACCGTTGGAACCTCGAAAATAGCCATTTGGAGCTTGAAAAGCAAGTTCTGTAAGTCAGAAAAATAGATCCGTTAGAGCTGTCAGGCTGCAAGTGTCGACACTTGGCTGTCAGGTGTCGAGACTTGGCTGTCAAGTATCGATACTTGATTTCTAGGTGTCGATACTTGAACTTTTAAGTATCGACACTTGATGCACAGATGTCGACACTTGACACAAAAATCCTCAAATAACAAAGTTCTGTATTTTCAAAATTCTCAGGCCTTGAGTCGACACTTGGAAACCTAAGTGTCGATACTTGGTTCTGGGTGTCGACACTTGGCGTGCCAAGGATTTTTGTCTGTGCCAAATGCTGAAGTGTCGACACTTGACTTTCCAAGTGTCGACACTTGAGACTGAAAAAGCTCAGATTCAAGTGTAAATGGCCTCGATAACATAAATATAATTCTTGAAATTTAAATGAATCATAAACACATAAAATTTGATCAATTAGATGCCCTTTTTTAATGAATAGGATGTCCAGATTCGTGAGAAATGCTCCGTGCTATTACGTGCCATGAAACATAAGTTTTTGGGATTTTGATGTGCTTTCTTCCTGAAAACTCATAACTTGAAATCCACATTAGTATACAATATGCACTCAATGTTTTGTTATTCATCAAAATCACTGGGTGGAGCCAACAATCTCCCCCTTTTTGATGATGACAAAACCTTGAGTAAAAAGCAATACATTTCAAACTTTAACTATTATAATTCATGAATATGAATTTAAGTCCATATAAGAGGCAAAAACTTCATAGTTAGGAAGAATCAATCTCCCCCTTAATTAGATATTTCTCATTGAAGTAAATGTCAACAAATTTATATAACTAAACAAAAATTTATGCATCGCATCAACATTATTTCTCAACAAATTTATGTATTATGTATCCATTATTTCTTAACAAATTTATGAATCAACACTATTTCTCCCCCTTTTTGTCAATCATTAGAAAGGGGAATAACCTCCCTGTCACAATGAGCATGGAGACAAAAAGATGGTAGGGATCAAATAAGATAGGTATCAGAGCCAAAAATATACCAAGTTAAAAGAGTATCAGAGCTGAAGAAGATAAATTGAACCATTCAAGCACAAATAATGAGCATTAAACTGAAACATATATATAATAGACAAGTTTTCAGTACAAAAATTACTGAGTCATCAGCAAGAACTGAAACATACAGATATCATCAGAGTCATACAAATATCAAAAACATACAACATATGAACTATAACAGACATCTGTGAGGCTAATCCTCATCAGATGGAATCTCAAGACTGAATGGAGCACTGATCCTAGATCTAGTGGCTAAGGCCCTAGGAGGTACTAAAGCTCGACGACTCCTAGTGTGGCCAGAAGGACGAAAGGCGGGTACAACCCTAGATGATCTAGTGGAAGGGGGGGAAAGAAGATCAGCTGGTGTAACAAAGTCCGGTGTGGAATCAGCCAAGGTAGTAGGACCAGCTGGGGTAGAGGAAGGATCGCGACTGACCACCTCATAATCATCAGCACTGTCATCACTGTCACTGTCATGGCCCACAACATCTGTAGCTCTGTCATCATCCATATCTGCCCGATCACCACCCTCAGCAGTATCAGCATGGTCGCTCTGGTGATCGCCACCATCATCATCATCATTATCATCATCATCATCAGATGGTACAACTGCAGAAGCTGCAGGAGGTAAAAGGGATCTCAACAGATCCTCAATACGAGAGAATCCCTCCTCCATAGATCTATGAATCTCAGCATGCTCCGAGGTAGTATGTGCTCGAAGAAGCTCGACCTCGCTGCGTAGCTGAGTTACCTCACCCCTGATCTCAGTGAACTGCTCTCTGGCGTGCTCCTCAAAAGATAGTCTAGTAGAAGGTGGCAGAGGAGCAGAAGTGTCAGGAGTCAAATGCTCTGCCTGTGTCGATGGGATATCAACGGGAGGAAAATCTGCTGGCTCGGATGGTCCTGCCTCTGTCTCTCGAATCTCGTCCTCCTCATCTGGCTCCTGGCCAAACTCTCTGCGCACCCATCAACCTCCAACTAATCTATATCCCATACGGTGCAACGACCTCTTGTCATATACATCTATGTGTAGTATCTCCTTGGAGATCTCCCCCTCCAGTGATATCCACATGCTTTGAATAATCTGGTCAGTGCCATGCCGTAAGGTAAATAGTGACGGTGCTGTGTTGCAGCATCATGCATCTGAGCAAGCATCAGGGATGGAAGATCAATCTGTCTCCTCTCTATCAGGCTCGTCATCACCATCAGCTCCCTCTCAGTGATGAAGTCAAATCTCCCAGTCTTCGGTAGAAGTATGCGTGCTGTGATGTGGTGCAATAGGCGCATCTCCAATGATAACTGGTTCACGGTAATATGGATATACCGCGAACATCCTCTCTCTCAAGAATACACCTAAACGTAGCCTCTCTATCATCTACCGAAAAGACACAGATTCCCCTATGGGGGATCTCCCATACTCTGCTCAAAAGCTCTGCTGCCAGTGAAATCTGAACGCCTCTGACTGTCGTAGTCCACAGAAGTCGTCGACAATCCAGCGCACCATAGAACTCTCTCACTAGGTGAGGATAGTACCTCTCCTGCATAGTGCAGAATGGTACTAATCCTGCATCAGTGAGTACCTGTCGTAGACTGAAATGGTGCCTGTCGAAACACTCTAGGTCGACTCTCCTCCCAGAGGCTACTAACTTCCCTGCCATCCTCTCTACAGGGGGGAGAACTCGGTGTGGCTGAACTGCTAGCCTGTGCTGTGTCAAATCTGGCCTTCGACCTCCTCTCAACACCACGACTAGGCCTCTCCCTAACTGCAAGTCTCTTCCTGGGACCCATTACAGCAAGCTGACCAGGGAAGAAGGAAGATAGGTTTAGAACTATAGGACAGGCTACAGGCTGAGATAAGGAGAGTTTCATTTCTTAAAATGTGTTCAGATAGATTTTGAAAACCAGAATTAAACCAATTTTGGGTTGTAAAATACCTCAAACAACGTTTGGGAAAAACTGTCAATCAGTTTAAAGGTGAGATTTTTACAACTTATACTTCGACTAAATGACAATATTCCGAATATATAATTATAAAAATTATTTTTGTTCGTCAAAACACATTTGAATTTTTGGAAAATACTTTTTGTAAGGCCAAAAAATCAAAACCCATGGAATTTGGGTCTAAATCACTCAGGGTTTTAGCAAAGAGGTGAAAATGTCATAAAAATATCATGAAAAGCCTTTCTAAAATAACAATAAAAGGATTTATTATATTTAATTTAGATGAAAACCCGAATTATTTCGGTCAAAATCAATAAAACAGTATTTTTCTGAAAAATGGGTGAAATAAGCATGAAAACGATAAAAAAAAATGTGGGAAATCCAAGAAAAATATCTTTAAATCACTATTCCCTCAAATGGAATTTTAGAAATCCACTAAAACACGTGAAAATCCAGTTAGAATCTTGAAAAATACCTGGAAAACCCTATTCACGGTTGCACGGTTTGAAAACGTCAAAAATAAAATGAAAAAGAGGGAAAATAAAGTAAAAATAAAAGGGGGAAATACCTGATTTGTGATGGGTTAAAGGGTAAATGGAAGGATTTGGACAGAGGGGACCACTATTCCAAGAAATCAACGGACGGAGAAAATGACAAAAATCCTCATTCGGCCCTTTTTAAAAACTGTTTTTGTTTCGCAAGTGTCGACACTTAGAATTTCTCAAGTGTCGATACTTGGTCAGGTGTCGACACTTGACAATTTCCAAGTGTCGACACTTGGCCAAAAAATTTAAAAAAATCCAAAAATTTTTTAGAAAAATAGGAAACATTTTAATCAAATTTTTGGGGCTTTAATCAAGTGGTTTTGAGCGAAAGGATTTAGGTATAATTAAAACTAAGAGAGTTCTAGGAGAATGATCAATGACACCTAACTCTCTTCTAATCAGACAGAACCTATCTTCACACAAAGGCTTGGTAAATACATCTGCTAACTGATCATCAGTACATACAAAATCAAGAATAACATTAGAGTTTTATACATGATCTCTTATGAAATGATGTTTTATTTCAATATGTTTACTTCTTGAATGTTGTACAGGATTTTTAGATAGATTGATTGCACTAGTATTGTCACATCTTATGGGTGTCTTAGTTAGTTTAATGCCAAAATCTTTGAGTTATTGTTTGATCCAGAGGATTTGAGCACAACAGCTTCCAGCTGCTATATATTCGGCTTCCATCGTAGATAAAGCAACTGAGTTCTGTTTCTTTCTACTCCAAGAGATCAAATTTACTCCAAGAAACTAACAGGTTCCACTAGTACTTTTACGATCAAGTTTACACCCAGCAAAGTCAGCATCAGAATAAGCAATCAATTCAAATGAAGAATCTCTAGAGTACCATAAACCAATTTTAATTCAATCAATTCAAATGAAGAATCTCTAGAGTACCATAAACCAATTTTAATTGAACCAGATAGATATCTAAGTATGCGTTTGATAGCCAAAAGATGAGACTCTTTAGGATTAGACTGATATCTAGCACACATACAGACGCTAAACATGATATCTGGCCTACTGGCAGTAAGATATAACAATGAACCGATCATGCCACGATATAATTTTTTGTCTATAGACTTACTTGATTTATCCTTGTCAAGTCTACAAGTAGAGCTCATAGGGGTACCTAAAGGCTTAGTGTTCTCCATCCCAAACTTCTTGAGAATTTCTTTTGTGTATTTTGTTTAGTTGATGAAGATCCCCTCTTTGGTTTGCTTTATTTGGAGTCCGAGAAAAAAATTCAGTTCTCCCATCATGCTCATCTCGAACTCACCCTGCATTAACTTTGCAAAATCTTGACAAAGAGATTCATTAGTAGCACCAAATATTATATCATCTACATAGATTTGTACTACTAAGAGATCATCATTCTTTTTCTTTAAAAACAAAGTTTTATCTACATTACCTCTAGTAAAATCATTTTTGAGCAAAAAAGAGCTTAAACGATCATACCAAGCTCTTGGAGCTTGTTTCAATCCATACAAAGCTTTATGAAGTTTGTAAACATGATTTGAAATTCAGAATTTTCAAAACCAGGAGGTTGCTCAACGTAAACTTCTTCTTCAATTAGACCATTTAAAAAGGCACTTTTAACATCCATTAGATATAGTTTAAAATTCATGAAGCAAGCAAAAGCCAACAATAGCCTAATTGCCTCAAGTCTAGCCACAGGAGCAAAGGTTTCATCAAAATCTATTCCTTTCTCCTGATTGTATCCTTTGGCAACTAGTCTAGTCTTATTTCTAGTAACTACCCCATTTTCATCAAGTTTATTTCGAAAAATCCATTTTGTATCAATAATTGAAGTGTTTAAAGGCCTATCTACTAAAGTCCAAACATTGTTTCTTTTAAATTGGTTAAGTTCATCTTGCATAGCATTTATCCAATTATATCACATTCAGCTTTCTCAATAGTTTTAGGTTTAATTTGAGACACAAAAGCTAAGTAATCACAGATATTTCTAAGGAATGATCAAGTACTTACACCTTTAGATGGATCACCGATAATTAGTTCTTTTGGGTGTCCATGAGCATACCTCCATTCTTTTAGTAATTGGTCAACTGTTGATGTGTTTTCATCACCTTGTGCTTGATCTCCTTCAGTATTTTGATCATCATTCTGTTCCTTGGTAAGCCCTTCATTGTTGTTTATTTCTTCAGTTTTCTTGCTACCTGTTTATCAGAAAGTACATCTTCTTTTCTTGAAGATTTTTGGTTAGATTCATCAAATACCACATGTATGGATTCTTCAACAACAAGTGTTCTTCTGTTGAAGACCCTGTATGCCTTACTAGATATGGAGTAGCCTAGAAAGACTCCCTCATCTGATTTGGCATCAAATTTACTTAAATTATCTTTACCATTATTTAAGATGAAACAACGGCATCCAAATACTTGAAAATAATGAATTGAGGGTTTTCTACCCTTCCAAAGCTCATAAGGTGTTTTCTTTAAAATCGGTCAATTAAAACTCGATTTAAAACATAGCATGCAGTATTTATGGCTTCCATCCAAAAATATCCAGGTAAATCATTTTCACAAAGCATGGTGCGTGCCATTTCTTCAAGAGTTCTATTTTTTCTTTCTACTACCCTATTTTGTTGAGGTGCCCTAGGTGTAGAAAAATTATGATGAATTCCATTTTCAATACAAAATTTATCAAAATCAGCATTTTCAAATTCGGTTCCATGATCACTTCTCAAAGATACTACTGAAATACCTTTTTCATTCAAAACTCTTTTATGAAATCTAATGAATTCAGAAAAAGTTTCATCTTTATGTGCTAAAAACATGATCCATGTAAATCATGAGAAATCATCTACAATGACTAGACCATACTTTTACCTCCCAAACTAGATGTTCTAGTTGGCCCAAAGAGGTCCATGTGAAGCAATTCCAAAGGTCTAGATGTAGAGATTACTCCTTTTGGTTTGAAAGAGGATTTGGTTTGTTTTCCAAGTTGACATGCACTGCAGATCTTATCTTTTTCAAAATTGAGTTTAGGAAAATCCTTTACCAAGTTCTTTTTGCTAAGTTTTGAAATTAAATGCATGCTTGCATGTCCTAGTCTACGATGCCAAAGCCAACTAGTTTAATCGATCTTGGCTTCCATTGCCACTAGGCATTGACCTTTTTGAATAGGGAGATCATCAATATCAATCATATAAATATTGCCATGCCTATGACCAATGAACTTAATGCCATTGTCATCTAGACTAGAAACAATGCACAAAGAAGATTCAAAAACAACTTTAAAGTTTTTGTCACAAAACTGACTAATGCTAAGCAAGTTATGTTTCAAACCATCAACATATAATACATTATCAATATAAGAAGAAGGGGTGATATGGACTTTACCAATACCGATAATCTTGCCCTTTCCATTATCACCAAAAGTTACATTGCCACCATTTTGATATTCTAGTGATGAGAACTGCTCCACATCTCCTGTCATATGCCTTGAGCAACCGCTATCAAGGTACCACATTCTTTTCTTATTGGTTGCAAGGCATACCTGCAATAAAGATCAAGTGGAGACTTTAGGTACCAAAGCCATCTTGGGTCCTTTTTGGTTAGTGGCATTGGTTCCTTTCGGAACCCAAACTTTCTTAGTGTTACTTAGTCTTCTTTTGTTGCACATATAAGATTTGTGTCCTTTAGTACCACAAGTATAGCAAGTAATGGATAAAGATGCAGGCATAAAGAAATTTTTAAAGAGTTTTTGTTTCTTATGAGTTCTAAATCCTAAACCTGCTTTGTCAAAAACTGCTTTTTGGTTATTTAAGAGTAAATTTAATTTTTCAGAACTGTAAGTAAATTTTTCTACAAAAGATTTTAGTTTTTCAATTTCTTCTTTATATCTTTTGTTTTCATTTAAAATTTCTTTGCTTTGTTTTGACAAATTTTTATTTGAAAGTGAGTCACTTTTCTTTTTCAAGACATCTTTTTCTTTTTCAAGTGCTACAATCTTATCATTTAATTTTTTATTTTGAATAAGAAGGCATTTATTTTCATTTGAAAGCTTGTTATTTGTTTTTGCTAGATCCAAATTTTGCTTCTTTACATCTTTATGTTTTGATTTTAATTTTTAAAATTCAATGACTAATTCATCAAAAACTTCATGAAGCTCATCAAAAGTAAATTCATTTTCTATTTCGGAACATACCTCATCATAATCAGCCATCAGACAGAAGTTTGCTACCTCCTGCTGTTCTTCCTGAGAACTGGAGTCTTCACTTTCACTCCAGGTTGCCATCATGGCTTTCTTTCTCAGCTTTCTTCTGCTTTTCTTTAGCAAGGAGCAGTCTACCTTGAAATGGCCGGGTTTTTTGCACTCAAAGCAAGTAGGCTGCTCCTTCTCCTTTTCTTTGTCCTTCTCTTTACTCGGCTCACATTTCAAAGGTTTCTTTTTGTAGTTAAACTTTTTCTTCCTTATGAACCTTCTGAATTTTCTTGCCAATAGAGCCGTCTCATCTTCTTCATCATCTTCTTCAGAGTCTTCGCTTGATTCCTCTCTTACAGTAGATTTTAACACGATTACCTTCTTCTTTTTGTCGACCTCTCCATTCTTTTATTTGAGGGAGAACTCATAGGTCATTAAAGAACCTAACAATTGTTCCAGTGGGAGAGTGTTGACATCCTTAGCTTCTTCAATAGCTGTGACTTTTGCATCCCATGAAGCCGGTAGAGACTTGAGAAGTTTGTTCACAAGTTCACCATTAGAAATAATTTTTCCTAGGCTTCTCATGCCATTCATAATGTTTGTGAACCTAGTATACATCTCACTGATAGACTCAGTAGGTTCCATTTTAAACATTTCATATGTGTGAATAAGCATGTTGACCTTGGTGGTTTTTACTTGGTGTGTACCCTCATGGATAATCTCAAGTGTATCCCAAATCTTCTTGGCGGAGAGACAATTAGATATTCTATTAAATTCACTTGGTTCAAGAGAGCAGAATAATAGATTCATAGCCTTAGCATTAAGCTCGATTTGCTTAATGTCATTCTCATCCCAATCATCTTCCATCTTTAGGGTGAGAATGCCATTAATCAACATCGTAGGCTAATGAGGACCTTTTACAATTATCCTCCACAAATTATAGTCAAGAGCTTGAATAAATATGCGCATGCGTGTCTTCCAGTATGTGTAATTTGTGTCATTAAAAAGTGAGGGACGATTTGAAGCTTGACCTTCAACAATACCCATTCCTATTGGGGCTGCCATGATCTTTTACTCAAGATCCTTGGACCTACAAGAGAGTACCGGTGCTCTGATACCACTTGTTGCCCAGAAATGGAGCCCAAGAGGGAGGGTGAATTGGGTCTTTTAAAAAATTTAAAATAATAATGAGAGGGACTAGTGGTGCTAGTGAATAATGATGAATTCAATGCAAGAAATTTAAAGCAGTAGCAATAATCAAAAGAACAAGAGAGGAAGAGAGCAATCACACACAAACACAGGGTTTATAGTGGTTCGGTGCAAACCTAGCACCTACATCCACTCTCCAAGCCACCATTGGAAATTTCACTATAATCCAAACAAGATTACAGTTGACTTGTTTTTCTCAAGGCTCACAAGTCAAAACCTAAGTTGGTTTTATCACTTAGGCTTACCAACAAACCTTAACACTTGTTTTATTTTCGGGCTCACAAGTTAACCCTAGTTGGTTTTATCCCTTTGGCTCACCAACAAACCACAATAACCTTCTTTCAAGACACCCTTGAAAGCAAGGTCAAATCATAATATAAAAAATAGATATACAATTTTAATACTAAAACAAACTCTCTTCAAGAGTAAAATAGAATCTTTGAAGCTCAAGTTGATGCTTTGTCTTGACTCTTCCTTGGAATCTCCTTCAAAGTGCCTCTTTTGGAATGAAGTAAGGATGAACTTGTAGGCTTTTCAAAGAATCAAACTATAAGAGGCTTTTGATGTGAAGTATTTGAGAGAATATTAGCCTTTTGGCTTTTGTGTAGACTTGAATACACTTCAATATACTTCCTTATCTTTAAAATGAGGTTGGTGGAGGTTAAATACACCAAGAACCTTCCAAAAAAATGGTTTGTGACCGTTGGAACCTCGGAAATAGCCATTTGGAGTTTGAAAAGCAAGTTCTGCAAGCCATAAAAAAAGATCCGTTAGAGCTGTCAGGCTACAAGTGTCGACACTTGGCTGTCAGGTATCGACACTTGGCTGTCAAGTGTCGACACTTGATTTCTAGGTGTCGACACTTGAACTTTCAAGTGTCGACACTTGATGCACAGGTGTCGACACTTGACACAAAAATCCTCAAATGATAAAGTTCTGTATTTTCAAAATTCTCAGGCCTTGAGTCGACACTTGGAAACCTATGTGTCGATACTTGGAAACCTATGTGTCGACACTTGGTGTCGACACTTGGTTTTGGATGTCGACACTTGGCATTTCAAGGATTTTTGTCTGTGCCAAATGCTGAAGTGTCGACACTTGACTTTCCAAGTGTCGACACTTGACTTTCCAAGTGTCAACACTTGAGACTGAAAAGCTCAGATTCAAGTGTAAATGGCCTCGAAAATATAAATATAATTCTTGAAATTTAAATGAATCATAAACACATAAAATTTGATCAATTAGATGCCCTTTTTCAATGAATAGGATGTCCGGATTCGTGAGAAATGCTCCGTGCCGTTACGTGCCATGAAACATAAGATTTTGGGATTTTGAGGTGCTTTCTTCTTGAAAACTCATAACTTGAAATCCACATTAGTATACAATATGTACTCGATGTTTTGTTATTCATCAAAATCACTGGGTGGAGCCAATAGTTTATTTATATACAGGTTTTGACTGAACTGGGATTTAGGGCTTAGGGCTTTATTCACAGGTGATCCACAAGGATGTGGGATTGACCTGTCATTTCCTTTTGGCCCTGGTGTCACTGATGTTAGCTTTGGTGTTAGCCCTAGTGTTCGTACCAATTCTTTCCAGGTGGGAGGAACTCAACCCTGTCGAGTATGGGTCAACTCTACTTTGATAATATTCTAGTAAGTCAGGATTAATCATCTTCTCTAGTGATCCAAAATCTTCAGTCTGGGATCATCCTTGCCAATGAACCAAATATCGTTGATAGTCTTTCTCTGAGTAGCGATAATCTTGTCATCCAAGATCTGCTCGATCCTGTCTCTCCACTCTGGTAGTTTGGTTGGTGGACACTCATGGGTTGGCTCACTCTCAAGGATGGGATCAGGCCCAAAAGGCTCACTAGATATCAATGTTGGCTCCTTATACTCTATAAGGTCTGAAAAATATTGAAAGTAAAACTAATACCTAGTTCAGGTGGTAACTCAAATACGTAGGCATTAGGTCCAATTTTCTTAACTACTTTATATGGTCCAGCACTACAGGCATGTAACTTTTTCATGGTTCCAGGTGAAAATCTTTCAGGTCGAAGTCTGACCATAACAAAATCTCCTTCATTGAATTCTTGGAGTCTTTTTCTTGGATTAGCCATATGTTTATATGATTCATTACTTTCTTTAATCTTTTTATTTATTTCCTTATGCAATTCCCTAATATGTTCAGCATATGACTCTTATCAAACACTTAATAGACTCAACTATGCATTCTTAGTGAAGAAAATTTATTAAGTTCTCAATTTCAATTTTGTGCTTGACCCTTGGTCGGTAGGGGACATGCAGATGAAAATTGTACATGGACTCCTACTAGATGCTATAGAGTTTTCCAAAAATAGGATGCAAACCTAACATGCTCAATGAATTTATGCAACCTAATAACCTCAATGAAATGCAATCGAGTGAATCTAAAGGCATTGGGAACCTGATGATATGGTAGGAAGTATGAAGTGGATTCCTGGGATGGTTCTGGATCAATGAGGATGACCTTAAAGTTTGGACATTGAGTTACGTCAACAGGTAATAAAGGGTCGGCCTAAAGAAAGGATGGGTCAAGAATTTTAGGAAAAAGATCTTCAATGGGGACTAATGGAGTGAATTCTTCCTAAGGTTGCTAGTTTGGAAAAATCAAGTCCTCCATAATTTTTTCTGGTTCTTGAATTTTAAGACTCAGTTTTGTGACTTGATTCTCTTCTAGTGTTTCCTCAGGTAAGGTCCTAGCAGTAGGGTTAGATTCCTCATGGTTCTCTTCTTCTAATGGTCATTTAGTATAGCTTCAGTCTGGGTAGGGTAAGGGTTAGCTAACTCTGGGTGCTTACCAGGTCAGCTAATTCTGGGTCAACCATAGGTATCTCCTCTTCTCCTTCATATTTATCTATTAAGTTCACTTTAGCTCATACACTTCCATTTCAATGTTATCCTTGTGAACCAATAGGGTGGTTGGAGTAGGTCGGCTCGGATTAGGGTTGAGTCGGCTCAGGTTAGGGTTGAGTTGACTCGGGTTAGAATTGGGTTGACTTGGGTGGACTTGACTAGATCCTGATTTTTGATAAGAGGAACTAACCCTAATGGGTTCTGGCCAACTAAGGGGAATTTGACTAGCACTAGGTTGATACCTAGGGGTTATGGGTCTCTTGGGCTCATAGGACATAGGTTCATAGGATTTGAGTTCATAGGATCTGGGTTTATAGGATCTAGGTTCATAGGAGATAGATTTATATGATCTGGGTAGGTACTTTTTTCTAAGTTTAAGTTTCATGTCACTTCAAGTAGTTTTGGGTATGTCTCTTCTTCGTCTGATCATTCTTTCAACATCATCCCAGTAAATCCTAGCCTAACATACTAACTTAAACTTAGCAAACTTAAACTTTCTTTCATCAGATACTAGTTCCTTCTCAAAATACAGATCCATACCTTCTTCCCAAACAATATAATCCTCGAGATCAAGATCACCACCAAATACAGGTGCTTCTACCTTAAAGTTCCTAGTGGCTCTCTCATCCTGGTCTATGAAATCATAATTGGATCACCTCGAACTAAGATCCCAGATTGGATCATGGTGAGGGGCTATCCTAGGGTTAGGAGGTGTAGGACATGGGATCTCAAGTTTAGGCTTAGTAAGGGTCACAGGGGTTCTCTTTAGGTTTTCTAATCGCTTATCCAGTCATCAAACCTATTTTTTAGTTGGGTACATTATTCAGCAAAGGACCTCAGGAAGGTTTCAAAGTTGGACTCCATGGTCGAACTGGGTTGGGTGAGACTATAGGTATAAAGTTTCTAATCTAGTAGCCATGCAATGCAAACACTCAAAAATCGAACTAGAGTTTTCTAGACCTAGAGCTCAAGTAGAATGGGTTAGCTCAATTTACAACCAATTCAGCAATTACCTTGTCCACTGGCCAGGTAAGAGGTGGGGTCATGGAAGGTTCTCCCTGCTCTCGCAGGGTCCTAATTAAAAACCATGAGTCCGCTTAGGACATTTGCCTCTGGACTTCTAGTCTTAGACACCAGATTCAAGAGATAATCAAAGGATTGGGTGCACTAGCTTTCACACAATACTTAGAACCCGACCTTGTTGGTGTCCCTAAGCTGCTTTAGGTTTCTAATCAATTTTAATTAGGCTTAGGTTCGATGCAAAGGTCATTGTTTTGGACCTAGGACAGGGGATGAAATCCTGTCCTGATCTGAGATAGTAGAAGTGCCCTTAACTTTGATTTAATGATGATGCATGCGCATGATATGAAACCCTATTGCATAATGAAATTAAAATAGAAAATAGAAAAAAATAAAATCTTTTTTTTTGATTAGATAGCATATTAGTAGAGGATTAAAAAAAATTAATTAATATTTTTTTACATTTTTTATGTAGGTTTTATGCAATTTAATTTCAGCCTAGACTAGATATGCAGAAATTTCAACAAAGAGTGATTAAATCCTAGTTTAACCCTGCTCTGATACCGAAACTGACATGGGATAAAATATGTAAACTAATCTACTGATTAAATATCTAAGAATAATAGAGATTAATTTTTGTTTTTATCAGAAAACTCAGACTCAAAGAAATTGATGAAACTAAACTAGTCAACTAGTCACGCTACCCGCAATGTGAATCAATCAAAATAAACTAGAAAATAGGATTTGGTGGTTAAGAAACCACCGTAAACTAGGGTTCCTACTTTCAACGAGTCAGAACTAAAGATAAAGGAAAAGGTTTTAGAGTTACCAATGATGATTTGCAGTGCTCTTGAAGTGGATCTGAATTGGCACTCTAGGATTTTGCGGTAGGACTTCAAGATTGTCATTCTTCGGGCTTCGATCTGCAACGAACTCGATTCCAAAGCAAAGAAAACCTTTACTTCAGATCTTAATCACCTACAAATACTCATAAACACTCAAGTTAGGAGGCATTGAAAGAAGAAGGATTTTGGAAGGAAGAAGAAAGGAGAAGGAAGCTTGAAGGTGGCGGCTAGGGTTTCTGTTGGATGATTGGATAACTAGGACCTCACACCCTGCGATGCTCCAAAGAACAAAGGAATTTAGGGCCTCACACCCCGAGATGCTCTAAAGAACAAAGGAAGTTTGGGTCTCACACCCCGCGATGCTCCGAAGAATAAAGAAATTTAGGGCCTCACATCCCGCGATGCCATCACAACAAAGGAATGACAGAGAATATCTTCTTTATTTTATGAATAATAATCAAATTAATACAAAAGGGATTGATGGTGGTATTTATAGACCATAAACTAGAATTGTAAGGGTTACAAAGTGTTGAGTTCTTGTTGGAAGAGCAAGAAACTCCATGAATTGGCTTCCCTTAGGCATCAAAGACCTCTTGATCTTCACTTGGCATCTTGGACTCTTGTCTTTGTGTTCTCCTTGGACTTCTTCCATATTGGGCGACACAAATGATAGACTTCATAGGTTGGGAATCAAGAATGAGATGAAATGTAGTGCCCTTCCCCTTTGACTTCTTCTTCTTAAAAATGAGCGACAAAATAAAAGGAAGAAATGCGTGGTATCTTCCTTTTAAATTCAAATTTCAAGTAATGTTGGGGGTGGGCGATAATTCATGAGATGGCATCCAATCTTCTTTCTCTTTGGCATCAATCTTCTTTGGGTGACAATTATTCTCCTTCCTTGTTTTCAAATTAGAAGATAGATCAAGATGTCCTTCATTCTATCTTGAATTTTGAATGGACTTCTTTGAATTTAAATTGGATAGGTGCTCCCTTTGAGTTGGATTCTCCCATGACTTGGGTGACAAGAGAAATGAGGTGTCCTCATTCCTTTCTCAAAATTAACATTAATCCTTCTTCTTGGCATGAATCCTCTTGGACTTCTCTTTGCATTTGAAAGTAGATAAAGATAAGCTCCATCTTGAATTTGGACTCTTCATGATAGGCGATAAAGGTGAGAGTTTCATGTAAGGCACTAAATGTAAAGTCATTCCTTCTTACTCCTCTTAAAAGTGGCGACAACTTGGCTGGATTTTAAATGGGCGACAAGAAGGAATTCATGGGCGCCCCCTTTTGGATAAACTTGAATGTTGTTTGAATGTTAGGATGTCTGGATGTCTGGATGTCCGAATGTCTGGATGTCTGGATGTCCTAACTTTCTTGGAACATGAGACTTGGACTTTTGGTGGGCGTCCATGTGGAATTCTTGTGGCCGACCAAGAAAACATGGCATGTGATGATGTCCAAGATGATGTGGCAGGTGATGTGGCCTGTGACATGTGACATAGGTGTCCAAGATTTGAGGATGTTGCACCAGGAATTAGTTGGCATGTGACACCAAGAATTAGTTAGCACATGATTTGAATTGGGTTGGCGCATGGTGTTATATGGTGTCTTGATTTGGGCCCCCTCTTGTATTACAGGACTCAATAAAATAACTAATTACAAGACTCAATCAACTAAATAAGTAAATGGGCCAACTTGATCAAAAGGCATAATCTCACAAAGCAAAAATCAAATATCGACTCAACTGGGTAAATAGGGTTTGACTCAATTGGGTAAATAGGGTTTGACTCAACTTGATAAATAGGGTTTGACTCAACTTGATAAATAAGGTTTATATATATATACAGGTTTTGATTGAATTTGGGTTTATGGCTTTATTCACAGGTGATCCACAGGGATGTGGGATTGACCTGTCGTTTCCTTCTGGCCCTGTTGTCACTGGTGTTAGCGCTGATGTTAGCCCTGGTGTCCGCACCATAGTCCCTCTTGTAGCTCTAGACCAGAGACTCATCTCATCCAATAATCTCCTGTCCTTTGCTATCCCATCCTATAAAAGGTCTAGTCATAATACTCATCATGGCTTTGGAGTTTCTTTGAGGACACCGCTTAAAAATTGCTCCAAAGGCCTCAAAAATATGAGTTAGTAGCATACTATAGGATAGGTAGACCTTCACTTTCTCAGCTGCCCCCCTCATCTAGACTAGCATCATGCCTAGAAGATTATGGAAATGGTCTACATTAGATGGTACATCATGATAAGCTCTCTCTCAGATACAAAATCAAATCTTCCAGTCTTCAGTATAAATATCCTCCCTATAATGTGATGTAATAATTTCAAATCTATATATAGGGTGTTGGACTTAAACACTCCAATCCATTCCATATCCATCCAATCAAGTACACACCTTAGTCTCACTCTCCTATTAGCCAATCTATCAACCATTATTCCCTCGAAAGGGATGCTAAGAATCTAACCTAAGGTAGTGTCGCTCAAATCTCAACTCCCTTTACTGTATAAGAAATGTCTCCTAAAATCCTACTCAAATTTTCATAATACTCTCTCACAAGTCTCAAATAGGTCACAATATTGATTTTATAAAATTCTTCCCAACTCTACTTTCTAATCCACTCTCCAAACACAAAGCTATTCTTACAAAAGAACTAGAAATTGATCCATCTACTCGTTGTCACAACCCTTCCTACCACTCTTTCATTTTGGGGAAAAAGGGAAGGTGAAACTTGAGTAGATATAGCATGGAAGGTTTGGTAGGCTTGGCTTGAGGTAGTGGAGCATCCTCTCTAGCAACCTTGGCTCTCTTCTAACTTTCCATACTCCGAGTGCCATGAGTCCACTCGATCTTGGACCTTGGTCATTTCAAATAACATGTGAGCATCTTTTGTGAACACATCTCCTCACAAAAACAAGTTGAATTCAAAGGGAAATGGGAAAGGATGGTAGATCTAGAGGTTTTTGGGATAGATGGATGGTTTGGATGAGGAAATTTAGTGTTTCAAAGGTGAGGGATGATCTAAATACCTAAAAATGGGACTGCGAGTCTGTATATTAAAAACCTTGGAACTATGCTTTAGTTGACTCTAGGAAACTATCGAGTCGACTTAGATTCAATTCGACTTGAATTCAAGTTTGAGCTGGTTCGGATCTAGGTCAGAGAAAATTCAGGAAATTTTATTCAAAACTATTCTAGAAAGATTTCAGAGATAATTTTGAGAATTCTAGGAGGTTCAATGTCAATAGAATACATTTAGATAAAATTGATTCTTAAAAAGAGAAGAAGAATTTTAATCAAAGGGGTCACAAATACCTAGTTCTCTTTTAATCATGCTAAATCTATCCTCACTTAAGGATTTTATAAAGATATAAATATTTGCCTATCAGTGCAAACAAAATCAAGCATAATATTATCATTTTGTACATGGTCTCTTATGAAATGTTGTCTTATTTCAATATATTTTATTCTTGAATATTGAATTGAATTTTTAGTTAGATTTATGGTACTAATATTATCACATCTTATGAAAATATTGTTAAGTTTAATGTCAAAATCTTTAAGTTATTGCTAAATCCATAAGATTGAGCATAATAACTTTTGGCTGCAATGTACTTTGCCCCAGCCATAGATAGTACCATCGAATTCTATTTTTTGCTAAATTAAGAGATTAAGTTAATTATTAGAAATTGACAAGTTTCACTAGTACTTTTTCTATCTAGTTTACATCTAGCAAAGCATAGCATCTGAATATCCAATTAGTTCAATAGATGGTTGTTTAGAATACCAGAGTCCAACATTAATAGTACCAGATAAATATTTACAAATTTTTTTAATTGCTAGCAAGTGTGACTCTTTAGGATTAGATTGATATCAGTACATATGTACACACTGAATATTATATCAAGTTTTTTAGCAGTAAGGTAGAGCAGTGATCTAATCATATCTTTATAAAATTTGTGATCTATGCTCTTACCTTTCTTATCCTTGTCAAGCTTACATATTGAGCTCATTGATGTACTAATTTTTTTAGAACTCTCCATCCTCCACTTCTTGAGTATTTTTCTTGTATATTTTGTTTGGTTAATAAAGATTCCTTCATTTATCTACTTTATCTGGAATCTAAAGAAGTTGAGTTTTTTCATCATGCTCATCTTAAACTCTTCCTACATCAGCTTCATAAATTTTTGATAAAAGATTTTATTAGTAGCATCGAATATAATATCATCTACATATATTTGAGCCACTAACAGATTATTATTTTCTTTAAAATAATGTAGATGATATTATTTCTCTAATGAAATCATTTTGAAGCAAAAACTTACTCAAATATTTATACCATGCATAAGAGACTTGTTTCTTTAATAAAATCACTTTGAAATAAAAACTTACTCAAATGTTATTCTTCTAATGAAATGCATAAGAGACTTGTTTCTTTAATAAAATCATTTTGAAATAAAAACTTACTCAAATGTTATTCTTCTAATGAAATCATTTTGATAAAGGATCATTATTCTCCTAATGAAATCATTTTGAAGTAAAAACTTACTCTAACATTCATACCATGTACGAGGGACTTGTTTCAAATCATAAAGAGTTTTATACAATTTATAAACATGATTTAGAAATATATGATTTTCAAAACTAGATGGTTGTTCTAAACCTCTTCATAAATAAAATCAAAAATATACTTTTGACATCCATTTAGTAAAGTTTAAAATCCATATAGCATGCCAAGGCAAGTAATAACCTAATAGCTTTTAATCTAACTACAGGTACAAAAGTTTCATTAAAATCAATCCCTTCTTCTTGACTATAATATTTTTCAACTAACCTAGCTTTATTTCCTATTACTTTACCATATTCATCTAGTTTATTTTTAAAAATTTATTTAATTCTAATAATAGGATGATCTAAAGATTTTTTCCATAAGTATTTATACTTTATTTCTTTCAAATTGATTAAGTTTTTCTTGCATAATATTAATCTATTCATTATCTTTTTCAGCTTCTTCAATAGACTCAGGTTCTATTTACAAAATAAATGCTAAATAATTATAAGGATATCTTAAGGATGATTGAGTTCTTAACCCTTGAGATGGATCACTAATAATTAAATCATTTAGATGTCTAAGAGCATACCTCCATTCTTTGGATAGATCATCTTGCTTTTGAATTGGCTTTACTTCATCATCCTCCTTTGAATCTTCATCTTATTTTTTAGGAGATGATTCCTTCAATATGAGATTCTCACCTTCTTATTTAGGATACCTACAGCATTATCAAAACATCTTCCTTTCTTGAAGGAATTGCATTAATCTTATAAAATACTACATGTATCGATTCTTTAAAAATAAGTGTCTTTTTGTTAAGGACTTTATATACTTTGTTAAATGATAAGTAATCTAAAAAGATTTCTTTATTTAACTTGGCATCAAATTTTTTAAAGTTATCTTTGCTATTATTTAATATAAAATACTTACATCCACAAATATGAAAATAATTAATATTAGATTTTTTATTTTCTAAAATTTATATGATATTTTCTTTAAAATTGGTCTGATCAAAATATAGTTTAAAATATAGCATGCTATGTGTTGCCGCCCGATCACCGTGGCATGTAACTGAGGTCAAACTCGGATTGCGCTCCTGTTGCTTAGGATCCTACTCGGATGCCCATACCTGCAAAACAAAGTTAGAGATCCAGGCCAGTGATCCCGGTGGGGGCACTCCGATGCTCAAGTTAGTGGCGATCCAGGAGAACAGATCCTCCCGGTCGAGCCTTGAGGGTGGACTCCATGCTAGGAGGAGAACTTATGAAATGAAAGAATGAGAGTGGGTCGAGAGTAGAGTATGGGAGTGGCAGTAGAGGAGAGCCCGAGCTGAGTGACTATGTCCATCAAGACCCCTCCTAGGGGTTTGCGGTAGCCTAGAGCGGGCTGTGGTCTTCCTGTGCGCTGCCCTCTTCTTGCTCATTTGTGGCCTCACTCGAGTTTTGTTGAATTCACTTAGATTCACATTGTTTTACTTATCTCGTTTGAACCTTGGGAGAGCCCTTTTAGCTAGGGTCGTTGCACACAACTTACCTCGGGATTCTCTCCTTGCTTACGAGCGCATGCGGCGATGTTTCGTGCCATGGACGGGATGTCTTTCCTCATTTATGGTATGGACCTACCATTTGCTCTGACATTCCTTCTGATCGCTCTCTTTCGGGTAATTTAGTATGGCCTCGATCGAAGGGCACCGCCTCCTAGATCGGGATTTACTGGTTGATTTCCTCTTTTGGAAGGTGCAAATGGTTGGTGAGGAGTGTAGAGCCTCAATCGGGAGATCCTTTCCATTTTGGTGCAAGTGGCAGCTGGGACCATCATCACGGCCTGGCAGACATCTTTTCGCTATCCTTGGATGTCGAGCCACCATCCAGGAAGAGTAGTGACTTCCTTTGATTGCAGATCTCTTCGTCTGAGGTGGAGCCGATCTGGAGAGGTGGAGCTTGACTTCGGCCACGATGTCTTAACCCGAAGGGAGTGTGGGCGGGCGAAGGAGAGGCGGAGCTCGACTTCGGCCACAGCGTCTCGACCTGAAGGGAGCGCGGTCGGGCGAAGGAGAGGCGGAGCTCGACTTCGTCCATGGCGTCTCGACCCGAAGGGAGCACAGCCGGGTGAAGGAGAGATGAAGCTCAACTTCGTCCACAGCATCTCGACTTGAAGGGAGCACGGTCGGGTGAAGGAGAGACGGAGCTCGACTTCGACCATGGCATCTTGATCGAAGGGAGCACGGCCGAATGAAGGAGAGACAGAGCTCGACTTCGGCCATGGCATCTCGACCTGAAGGGAGCACGGTCGGGTGAAGGAGAGGTGGAGCTCAACTTCAGCCACAGCGTCTCAACCCGAAGGGAGTACGGCCGGGCGAAGGAGTCCAAGCAGAGGCATCCCACATGGCAGCTTCGTCCGACGTGGTGTCTGACAGGGCCTGACATGGGTTCCATGTCAGCGATCCCGTCACATCATTTTCTCCCATTTTCGAGGCCCGTTGGCACGCGGCGCTCGGGGTGAAGGGAGGAAATATGGTGCTGATATGGAAAAGCAAAAATCCGGTGCAATGATGGCCACGATCGCCGATGCTTCGTAAGGCGGTTCTCAAAGCAAATATGGAGAAGCCACGTGGGCACGTCCAGGAGCACTTATTGCTGGCACAAAATTCAGAGCAGCCACAGTCGAAGCGAGGCATCCCATTTGTCAATTACTGACATGTGGCACGGATCCGTCGGTGGAGATGCTATAACGGTACAGTTTGGTATCTGGTTACTTCGAAAAGAGAGGAAGTTTTTTCAAAATACTTCTTCTTTCAAATCTTGCGTGCCTGCCATCGTACCAAATCTTCCTCCTCTCCCCCGACCGTCCTAGACTCTCATAGTTAGCCAGGTTCGTCTCTTTCTCCATCTTCCAGTAGGGCAGAACTTCCCCTACGGCTAGGGTCTTCTCAGACTTTGTCCATCTTCTTCCTCTTCTATTCCAAATTCCGACTTTGTCTTCATCTTCCAAATATCTCGCTTCGGCCCCAACTTCCATCCCTTGACTGATCAGAGTGAAGCGGGGCCTTCTCGACCGAGGCCGCCTTCTTCCTCCGATGAGGAGGAAGAAGAGATGTGCTTCCAGTTCAGCAGGAGACCCACCTCCACTGGAATTGTCATTAGGAGCCTAGAGCCAGCCCCCCTCCTCCTCCTGCACCTGAACCCGCCCCGAGCCTTCTAGGTCGACAGGTCCCGGCGGGGTTGTTTGGACAATCACTGCTCAGGAACTAGCGACCATCCAGAAGACTTATGGTGTCCTGAAATCTATCTGGCTCTCGGTCCCTCGACCAGGAGAACGGGTCACCTCCAGTGGCCCGGGCCATATCGCCCTCTACGAGGAAACCCTCATAGGGGGCCTTCGATTTTCCTTCCATCCTTTCTTTTTATCTGTGCTGAGCAATTACCGTCTCGTTCCTACACAGCTCATCCCTAATGCTGTGAAGACGATCTTCTGCTTCATAATCCTCTGTCATTTCCATGGGATCGTAGCATGTTTTTCTTTGTTCAGGGTCTTCTTTACCCTGAAATGCAACCCTTCTGAGGAGGGGTGGTGGTCCATCTCTGCCTGCCTGAAGGGTATTAAATTTGAACTCCCCTCTTCCATCAAAGGATAGAAGAGTAAGTATTTCTTTACCTTGATCAAGGGGGTCGACTGGGTTTGGAGTGACATAGATCGATCCTCTAACCGAAATTCAGCGGTCGAGGTGGCTGATCGAGAGGTGATGGAGGGGACTAACTAGATGCTAAGATGAAATGATGATGCAAGTGATTTTTAGGGTTTTGTGATTTTTGAATTTTTATGGTTTTTTTGGATTCCCAAAAATAAGTAAGAGATGATTTGGGATTCTATAACAATAAGAACTATCAAGCAAGTAGATAGTCCCTAAACAATGATAAAGAGAGGACCCTGGGATTGAGAAACCTCGTAGAACTTAGCTCTCAGATCAATACCTACTTAGGAGTTAAGGGGAAAATCTCAAAGATCTGAAGCGCTCGATGCAAAGATTGCTCACCTTGGCGGATGTGGCCTGGATGATCAAGCCGTCAAACCTGCGGAGGTGCCGGCTAACTGTCTGAAGATCTCGATGGCAAAGGCAACCATCTCCGTACTTGTGTCACTTGGAGGACCTGCGAGCATTCAAAAAGATAAAGGTTAAATCTCAATTAGAAGGAAAGCAATGGAATAATGAAAGAAAAGGTTGTTGAGATGGTGGAGTTCTGCTTGATTCAGAGTCGGATGATGGAGTTGCGGAAGTGATGATAGTTTGAGGCCTCACACCTCTTGATGCCCGAAGGCGAAGGCGCTCCCTCTCGGAGATCGACGTTCCTAGTGAATGAAGGCAACTAACAAGAGATTGGATCTCAAGAAAAATAATTTTTTTTTCATTCATCAAGATTAACCTTACAAAGATGGGATTAGGTCCTTTAAATAGGCACCTTAGGACCCTTTTGAAATTCAAATGAAAAATTACAAAATTTCTTGAATGGGCGTCCAAAACCTTTGACTTTCTTCTCTCCTTGGTCGACCAAGAGCTGATTTGATTGGGCGTGACATGATGCAAGGCTTGGAGGAGAGATCTTGGCACCTTGAACTTGGAAAGTGGCTCCTTTGTTTTGGAAGAAAGCATGAAGTGAGGCTTGGAGCAAGGCAAGTGTTCTTCTTCCTTCCTTGGTTGTGTATCCCTTTTTGGTACAAAGCATGACATGGGGAGTGGCAAGTGGAGGCGCCCATGGATCTTGTCCCTTCCTTCCAAAGGGGTTCAAACAATTTGGGAAGAAGGCTTGATTGGAGGGCTTGAAGTAAGGGATTTGAATTCCTAACTTCAACTCCCCTTTGACCTTTTCTTTGGCCGACCACCCTTGCTTGGAAAGGAGCTTGATAGGAAGAAAGAAAAAGGGCTAGAGCCAAGTGATGTGATCCTCCTCTTTGGGTGTCTAAGGATGACAAGTGTGCTGCCCACATGGCAAGTTATCATGGTGCCACATAGGATGAAAAGGTGGGCCCTGAGATGACTTGGATTCCTTCCAGACTTGGCTCCAAGGAGATAAAGTTTTAAGACCAACTCTTGTAATAGACCCATACTTCTAAATGACTCAGACTGGACTCGATTTGTGACTGGACTCAGTATAGGACACAATTTGACCTAATTGGTCAAAGTACAGACTCAATTCAAAGTAAAAGAAAATTACAAGGTTGAGACTAGGCTTGAAGCCTTATTACATGACCCGAAAAATGAAACCCTAACCAGAGGTCTGGTGCCCACACCAATTCTCCCGGGGTGGGAGGAACTCAACCCTGTCGAGTAAGAGTTGAGTTGGTTTAGGTACTCCTTCAGAAGGTCGGGATCGAGGCGCTGTAAGTCCTCTCGGGTAATCCACGAGTCATCGAACTTAGGTCAGCCTTGCCATCGGACTAAGAAACGTTGATAACCTTTGCCCCGGGTAGTGATAGCTTGGTCATCTAGGACACGCTCGATCTGCTCTCCTCTCTCAGGTATAATTGGAGGTGGACACTTAGGTTCGGGTTCACTCTTAAAAGAAAGGTCAGGCCCAAATTGCTCGCTAGGAATATTGCTGGTTCCCTGTACTCGACTAAGTCTGAGATATTGAAAGTCAAGCCAATGCCATAATTCGGGGGTAGCTTAAGAACGTAGACATTAGGGCCGACTCTCTTTATCACTCTGAAGGGGCCAGCTCTATGAGCATGAAGTTTCTTAACGGTTCCTGGTGGAAACCGTTCAGGTCTAAGCCTAATCATTACAGAATCCCTTTGATCAAACTCTTTAGCTCATTTTTGGGAATCAGCCAAATTATTTTAAAAATTATATTTAATGCAGAATTCTATCATGATGCAAAATGCAGACTATTCCTATTGAGAGGAATTTTATTGGACTCTCTAGGGCCTAAACCTAACAGATTATGGACTCTCTAGGTTTGACCCTGGTCTGGTATGCACAAGAAAATTACTATGAATCCCTTGCAGATGCCATAAAGTATACCAAAAGTAGATTGCAAATGGGATGGTCTCTAAGGGTTCATGCAACCTGGTAATCTCTACGAAATGTAACCCTATGGCTCTAGAAATATGAAATGGCTCAGGGAAGGGTAGAAAATAGGAGTCGGAGTCTTGGGGCAATCTCTGGGCATTATAAAACAGACCTTGGTTATTCAGGATAATCTTAAGATGTGGACATTGTTCTATAGGTGCAAGTTCCAAGGCTAGATGGGTGTTTCTAGATGGTGGAAGGTCATTAGGAAGGTCTTTGGGAATGTTATCTTGAAAGTCCTCAAAACTAATGTCTACCTCCTGGGGTGGTTTCGTAGGGACTTGTTCCTGGACCTCCTCTAAAAGCAATACTTGTGAACCTTCACCTTCCTCTACAATGTTCGATCCTGGCTTAGTTACTCATTCAAATTCTCTAGTGGGTTCAGGATCTTTTTCTTTTGGTTCCTCAGTGATTTCTACCTGGGGCCCATCTACATCACACTTCCCCACTAGGCTTGATTCAGAGATGTCATCTTTAGATTCCTCAATAGGCTCAGGGGTTTCTTCACTTAGATTCTCAGTGGGCTCAACCTTAAAGTCTTCAATGGGCTCAAGGAATTTTGTATTCAAATTTTCAGGTTGTTCATCCTTCTTTTCCTGAAATTCTTTAAAGGGTCCTTTCCTGGTAATCTCTTCTTCTGACTCATTATCCTTGATCAGGTTAATTTCTGGCTTCTTTTCCTTTAGACTACTTGATCCTCTTTTAACCTGATCCTTAGGCTGAACTGGGTTGATTGTAAATTTCTTCCCATGGTGGTTAAAGGTACATGTATTGGTCCGACCATGAAGGGTGGCATCATGATCGTACAGCCAAGGTCATCCTAAGATAATACTACTGACACCCATGGGACAGACATCACACCAAATCATCTCTTCATAAGATTGCAACTTGATCAAGACTTGGCACCTAGAATTTATGGGTATGGAGGTAGAATCAATCCACGAGACCTTATAAGGGTTAGGGTGAGGAACTAGGGTCAATCCTAGGGATTTGGCAGTACTTGAAGAAATGCATTGACACAACTCCCACTATCAACTATGATATTGCATACCTTATTCCCTAGTCTGGCAAAGGTTTGTAGGATATTAGTCCTACGCCAATCTTCTTACACTATGTCCTGGGTAAGGATGCACATAATTACTCTTAACAGGTCATCAGACTCATGCAGTTCTTCCTGGTTCAGGAACTCATGATTAGGTCTCCTAGGGTGAATCTCTTAGGCTGGGTTAAAATGGGGAATTCTCCTGGGCTCAGTCTCTATGGATGGTTCATGATGAGGGTAATCCCTAGGAGAAAAAGATGATTCAGACTCAGGCTCGACAGATGGCCTAGGACTATTCTTCTCTATGGCTCCAACTCTATCATCAAGCTTGTCTAGCCTACTGTTTATCCTAGCCAATTGCTCAAGAATAAACTTGAGTTGATCTTCTCTTTCATTCTCCATAGGTTCACTTGATTGGGAATGGTGGAGATGATAAGGGACTCCTGATCTAGTCGACATGAGTCAAGCACGCAAAATCGTTTATGATCTACTAGACCTAGAATCTCAACCAGTTGCCTAAGTCAGGGTGGCAAACTAGTCTGTAGTAACTCTGTGCTTGGTCGGGTAGGTGTAGGAAAGTGGAGGTCCCTGAATGCCAACCTTAGATACCAATCTGGGATTGGCCAGGTAGGCGGACCAAACTCACAAGCCTTGAATCACCAAGCCTAGACATGAAGAGCAGCAGCACACACAGAATGGACTGACGCCAAGAATAGATACTTAGTCTTGACTCGACCAGTTGGTATCCCTAAGCTCTCTAGAGAAAAATTAATGTCTACTCGATTTTAATTAGAGCTTGGGTTTGTGATACAGGTTAATGATTTTTGGGCTAGGGACAGGTAATGAAATCCTGACCCTATGTCAAATTGTCGTCCTTAAAGTGATTTATGAAAATGATTGCAAGCAAATGATCTAATGAGATGTCTTTAAATTATGTTTTTGGATTTTTTTGATGTATGATAACAGAGATAAGATGAAGGAAATAAAATGATATGACCCTAAGTGCAAGATTAAACTATATGACAAATGAAAACGTAAGAAAATGCAATTGCTGAAATTCTCAGAACAGAACTTCTTCTCAGGTGATATTTTAGTTTATAAAAACTTTACAAGCTGCAATAAAATCTGAGAAAATTACCAAAAATATTTTCAATTATATGTGATCTATCAAAACAAAAATCACGAAATTTAAAAATTCATATAAACAGTAAAAACTAAAACAACATACTATATTCAGAAAGGAAAAATGCAGAAATTTAAAGATTAGATCTAAGATGCAAATTTTTTTTGTTCTTTTAAATATATTCTTCTTATATTCTCCTTAAAAGGCCTATCACAATGGAACCCCTACATGCCTTAGGAGATCCCCGTGGAATGGGAGGAGAGGGTCTTGAAACCCTACTTTTCTCCTAAGACCGGACGACCTAGTGAAGCACCTAATCCAGGTACTTAAGAAGCACTAAGTCCTAACCATGCTCTGATACCAGAAATGATGGAGGGGACTAACTAGATGCTAAGATGAAATGATGATGCAAGTGATTTTTTGGGTTTTGTGATTTTTAAATTTTTATGGTTTCTTTGGATTCCCGAAAATAAGTAAGAGATGATCTGGGGTTCTATAACAATAAGAACTATCAAGCAAGTAGATGGTCCCTAAACAATAATAAAGAGAGGACCCCGGGATTTAGAAACCCCATAGAACATAGCTCTCAGATCAATACCTACTTAGGAATTAAGGGGCAAACCTCAAAGATCTGAAGCGCCCGATGCAGAGATCGCTCACCTTGGTGGATGCGACCTGGATGATCGAGCCATCAAACCTGCGGAGGCACTGGCTGACTATCCGAAGATCTCGATGGCAAAGGCAACTGTCTTCGTACTCGTGTCACCTGGAGTACCTGCGAGCATTCAAAAAGATAAAGGTTAAATCTCAATTAGAAGGAAAGCAGTGGAATAATGAAAGAAAAGGTTGTTGAGATGGTGGAGTTCTGCTTGATTCGGAGTCGGATGATGGAGTTTTCCCACCTTCTCCCGCCGGTCGCATGACAGGACTATGAAGTCCATCATGCGCTCGGCTAGATCTTGGTCCCGGACCACAGAGATATTCGGTGCCAATCGGAAGGGCTCCCGGTGGTAGTCCTTCTCCCTCCTGTTCGCCCATGACGCAGAGTCGCCCGCTACTCCAGCTGAAGAAGCATCGGAGTAATGAAAGAAAAGCTAGGGGAAACAAGGAGATCTTCAACAAGCTTCAAACAGCCATCTTCTAACCCTATTCCTGATTCCTTTCAACCCATAGTTTCTTTTCTTATTTTTTAATTACTGTTTTGATTAACCTGATGCTTGTAGGATCCTCGAGGTGCTTCCCCTCCCCTGAGGAGGCCTTCTTTGCTATCTGGACTGCCCAGATTCACCATCAAATTCAAGGAAAACAAGGCTTCTTCTCCCAGGCTCCGATCAGAGTTGTGAGTGATCCCTTCTGCTACTGAATTTTAATCTCTGACTGGTAAGAACCCTTCCCTTCTTTTATTATCTAGTTTGATGAAGATAAACTATCATAAACTGGGAGTTTCTCAACTCTCGGAACCTGGATATTTCATTAGTTTGCTTGTGTTTGCCTGCGTCTGATGATTTTTTGCACTGCTAGTCTTTTCGCTAGTTCTTATTTTATTTTAGAAATCTAGCCTGCAACTAAAATTACAAAAATTATAAAAAAATATTTTACTATTTTTCCATGCATGTTTAGCAGTCTTAGAGTTGTCCTGCATCATAAACATATTGAAGTAATACATCATTTCATAAGAGATCATGTACAAAACTCTAATGTGGTACTTGAATTTATGTGTGCTGATGATCAATTAGCTGATGTGTTTACCAAACCTTTGAGTGAAGAGAGATTTTGTTTGATTAGAAGAAAGTTAGGTGTCATTGATCCATTCTCCTAGAACTCTCTCAAATTTCATTATACCCAAGTTATTTTTACTCAAAAATCACTTTTATTATGTCCCAAAAGCTTTTACAACTTTCCTTGAATTCTTGAAAATTTTTTAGATTTTTTTTGGAAATTTCTTGGCCAAGTGTCGACACTTGGATTTTGCGAAGTGTCGACACCTGACCAAGTATTGACACTTGAGAAATTCTTAGTATCGACACTCATAGAAATTTCAGACTTTTTTAGGACAAAACCGAGCTTTTGTATTTTATTTCCCCCCTTTTTCTCTCAAGCCGTTGTGGTCCCCAAGAGTCCTCAACCCTCCGAAATCCTCATTTTCCCTCTTTGCCCTGCCAAAACAAGGTAATCTTCTTCCCTCTCTTCCATTCTTCAGACCGTGAACCCTAGTTCTTCCATTTTTGTCCACTTTAATGCATTTAAATTGAGTTTTTTGACATTTTTGGAACGTTTCTTGGTTTCCATTTTGTGGAAAACTTGTTTATCCACATTATTCTTGGATTTCCTCCCGGATTTTGAACGAATCCCCACCTAAACCATCTGATTTTCACCTTTTCACTGTTACATTGCTTTATTTGGCCGAAATCCCCAATGCTTTCAAATTAATTTCGAATCTCTTGGCTATGTGTTAAGTTTTCTCGGATTTCATTCATGTGGAAGGAGTGTTTGTCTTGATTTCATATTTCATATTCCATGTTTACTCCTCTTTCCACTGTTTTACTGTTGGTTTACATACTTTTAACCTAAAACCCTAATAGCCTTTGTTTTTAGTCCTAATTTCATGGATTTATTTTGTCTAAACATTTAATATGTTTAATATTGTGTTAGGTATGTCACTTTGCCTTAGTTTACTAAATTTTAGTGTTGGGATAAAATTTTGAAAAACCACTCATTTGAGATTTTTCCTCCTTTTGAACTATTAAAATATTTAGTTTACTTGTCATTGTTTTTGTCCCTCAAGTTCATGCTTTGAAGTAAATCAATTTAATTTTTATCCCAGTTTTCAAAACAAACCTTAGCTTTTTCTTAAACCTGTATCCTTCCTTTAGGAAAACCTAGGCTTGATTAGTCTCTTTTGGTCTAACCCTTGGCCAATCTTTAGTTCTCAACCTGCTTAAGACCTTTCCCCCTTCTGTATGTTTACCTTCTTCCTTTCCCTTCTTGCTTAGCTTGTTGTAATGGGTCCAAGGAAGAGACTTGCAGTTAGGAAGAGATATGGACAGGGTTCTGAGAGGAGGACAAAGGCAAGACACGATGTTGGATAGGCTAGTAGTTCTACAGCACCAGGTTTCCCCTGCAGAGAGGATGGCACGGAAGGCCGTGGCAGCAGGCAGGCGGATTGACTTGGAGTTCTTTGATTGACCGCACTTCTGGATATGTCAGACACTCTCAGATGCCAGATTAGTACCTTTCTATACTATGCAGGAGTGGTACTATCATCATCTGGTGAGAGAGTTCTATGGTGCATTGGACTGTCGACGAGTATCATGGAGCACCACCGTCAGGGGAGTGCAGATTTCATTGACTGAGGAGCTATTGAGTCATGTTTGGGAGATTCCTCATCAAGGTATATGTACTTTCTCACTAGAGGACAGAGAGGCAGCATTTAGGTGCATACTGGAGAGGGAGGATGTTCGTGGAGTGATAGTGGTCACCGCGAACCAGCTGTCCATAGAGATGCGCTTACTACATCACATCACTGCCCAGATCTTGCTTTCGAAGACAGGTCGATTTGACTTCATCATGGAGCGGTAGTTGATGTTGATGGTCAGTCTGACCCAGAGGATTCTGATTGATCTACCCTCACTTATGCTGGTTCAGATGCATGATGTGGCGACACGGAGGAGACATTGTCTACCATACGGGATGGCGCTAACTCATCTGTTTCATGCCTGTAGATTTCCTTTGGAGGGGGAGATCCCTAAGGAGATTCTACACACTGATGTGTATGACGAGCGGTTGCTACACTGGATGGGCTATCATTTGGACGTAGGATGTTGGATTAGGAGGGAGTCTAGTCAGGAGCCGGACGAGGAGGATAAGATCAGAGAGGTTGAGGCCGGGCCATCAGGGCCGGTCAGTACACCTCCTCTTGTTACTCCAGCATCAGAGGCAGAGCCTGTGAATCCTACTACTACACCTTCGGCTCCTCCTCCATCGACTACTGAGATATCTTTTGAGGAGCACTCTCGGCAGCAGTTTGCTGAGGTGCAGAGCGAGCTTATTGGACTTGGAGTGCGGACGACTCAGCTGAGGATTGAGATTGAGGGCCTTAGGGCCCACACAGCTTCAGAGCATGCTGAGTTACGTCACACTATGGAGGCAGGATTTGCCCGCATTGAGGATTTGCTCAGATCTTTCCTTCCTCCAGTAGCTCCTGCAGCCCCACCTGCTGATGACGATGACCACCCAAATAGACCTGATGATGATATTTATGGTGGTGATGATGCAGATGCCGGTGATGATACTAATTCTGTTGTTGATGGTTCCAGTGATGATAGTTCGGATGGCAGCGTTGATCATGCTGGACGATATCAGATGCTCAGTAGAGATGATCCTCTAGTTACTCATGCAGTTCCTCCTCCAGCTGATATAGTTGATTCCACTCTAGATTCATTACTCCAGCAGAGATGCTTTCCCCCCCATCCACTAGATCTTCTAGGGTTGTACCCATATTAGGACCTTCTGGCCGTACTAGGAGTCATAGGGCCTTAGCCTAGGGACCTCCTAAAGCTTTAGTTCCTAGATCCAGGATTAGCGCCCTGATTACTCTTGAGCTTCCATCTGATGAGGACTAGCCTCACAGATGCTGTATGTTATTTATGATTTATGTTTCATGTTGTATCTTGATTATTTCAGTGTTGTTGAGTGTGTCAGCAAGTTTTGTACTAAAAACTTTACTTGATATATATATATATATATATGCATTTGACTTTGATGATTACACTCTTTGAATTCACTATGATTACTCTACTTTTGACTCTGATACCTGTTTACTCTTGAAAAACTGAATCTTGTATTTGCTCTACTACTTTTTGTCTATATGCACTTTTTGAGGGGGAGTTTACTCCCTTTTCTATTTAATGATTGACAAAAAAGGGGAGTAGAAAATATAGGATATTATATGGTTAATTTTTAAATTTCAAATTTGATATTTCAAACTTTATCTTGCTCTTCAGATCTTGTTCTGATATGAATTGTTTCACTAAGGGGGAGATTCATCCATCTTAACTATATAAGTTATGATTGTATGAGCATGAGATCATATTTGTGAAGTGTCAAATCATAAAATTTGAATTTTAATGTTTATATACTCTAGATTTTGTCATCATCAAAAAGGGGAAGATTGTTGGCTCTACCTTGTGATTTTGATGAATAACAAAACGTTGAGTACATATTTTGTACTAATATTTATTTTTAGTTGTGAGTTTTCAGGAAACAAACACCTCAAATTCTCAAAATTAAAATATTGTGGCATGCTTTGGCATGAAGTATCTTTCGTAATTTGAGGAGTCTTTTCCATGCAAAAAAGGCTTAAACGAGTTCAATTATTGCTTATTTATATTGCATTTAAGTTTCATAAACAATACTTTTGTTTTTGGCTTGATTGGCTCTTAATTCTGAATTTTGCAGAACCAAGTGTCGACACCTGAAAGCCTGAGTGTCGACACTTCAGCATTTGGCCCGCATAAAAACTCCTTGGCATACCAAGTATCGATACCCAGAACTCAAGTGTCGACACCTGAAACTTAAGTATTGACACTTAAGTTTCCAAGTGTTGACTCAGGGCATGAGACTTTTTGAAAATCTAGAACTTGGCCATGGAGAGTTTTTGTGTCAAGTGTCGATACCTGTGAGTCAAGTGTTGACATTTGAAAGTTCATGTGTCGACACCTGATAGCCAAGTGTCGACACTCGGGTTCTGACAGCCCTAACGAATCTATTTTTCTGAGTTGCAGAAATATCTTTTGAAGCTCCCAATGGCTAGATTTGAAGCTCCAACGGTAACAAACCATTTTTTAGAAGTTTTTGAAGTATTTAAGCTTCACCAAACTCATTCTTGGAGCAATTGAAGTCCATTGAAAGCTTAAAAATCAATATTCTTTCAAGAACTTCACTTCAAAAGCCATTAAAAGAGAGATTCTTTGAAAAATCTTACAAGTCTATCCTTTCATCATTCCAAAAAGAGAGCTTGAAGAATATTTCAAGGAGAAGACAAGACAAGCATCAATTAGAGCCTCAAAGCTTCCATTCTACTCTTAAAGAAAATTTGTTTTGTTTACTCAAATTGTATATCTGAAATTCTCTTGTGTTTTGACCTAGCTTTCAAGGGTTTCTTGAAAGTAGGTTATTGTGATTGTTAGTGAGCCAAAGGGATAAAACCAACTAGGGTTGACTTGTGAGCTTGAAGACAAAACAAGTGTAAAGGTTTGTTGGTGAGCCTAGGTGATAAAACCAACATAGGTTTTGACTTGTGAGCCTTTGGAAAAATAAGTTGGCTGTAATCTTGGAGAGATTATAGTGAAATTCCCAAGGGTGGCTTGGGGAGTGGATGTAGGTACTAGGTTTGCACCGAACCACTATAAACCTTGTGTTTGTGTGATATTATCTCTTCTACCTCTTGCTCTTTACTTCTTGCACTCTAATTATTGCTTTCCGATGCATATAATCTAGTGCATCAATTTCATCACTCACAATCACCACAAGGCATGCATATTATTGCTTTAATTTTTTAAAAGACCCAATTCACCCCCCCTCTTGGGCTTCATTTCTGGGCAACAATTTTGGTGCAAGTGGTAGCTGGGACCATCATCACGGCTTGGCAGGCATCTTTTCGCGATCCTCGGGTGTCGGGTCGCTATCCAAGGAGAGCAGTGACTTTCTTTGATTGCAGATCTCTTCGTTCGAGGTGGAGCAGATCTGGAGAGGCGGAGCTCAACTTCGGCCACGGCGTCTCGACTCAAAGGGAGCGTGTCCGGGCGAAGGAGAGGCTGAGCTTGACTTTGGCCACGGCATCTCGACCCGAAGGCAGCGCGGCCGAGTGAAGGAGAGGTAGAGCTCGACTTTGGCCATGGTGTCTCGACTCGAAGGGAGCCCGGCTGGGCGAAGGAGTCCGGGCAGAGGCATCCCACATGTCAGCTTCATCTGACATGGCATCTGACAGGGCCTGACATGGGTTCCATGTCAGCGATCTTGCCACATCACTATGTTTATTGCTTCTACCTAAAAGTATCTAGGAGATCGTCTTCATACAATATGATGCACGTCATTTCTTTCGAAGTATGATTTTTTCTTTCTACCATTTCATTTTGTTGAGATATTCTAGGCCATAAAAAAATGTATTTAATTTTTATTATAAAATTTTTAATTTTTTTATTTTCAAATTTGATTCCATGATCACTATGGATTGATATAGTTGAAACATTCTTTTTATTTGAAATTTTTCTATAAAACTTAGTAAATATAAAAAAAAGCTTCATCTTTTTGAGCTAAAAAAATTTAAGTAAACCTCAAAAAATCATTTATGATGACAAGTCCATAATGCTTACCCCCAAGATTTATCATTCTAGTAGGTCCAAACAAATCTATATGAATGAGTTCTAAAAGCCTTTTAGTTGAAATCATGCCTTTTGATTTAAAAGAGTTCCTAGGTTATTTTGCAAATTGACATGCATTAAAAATTTGATTCTTTTTAAACTTAAATTTTAGCAAACCTTTTACAAGTTCTCTTTTAACAAGTTTAGAAAGTAAGTCCATGCTTACATGACCTAATTTTCTATGATATAGCTAACTAGTTTGATCATCTCTAGTATTCATTGTAACTAGGTATTGGCCATCTTTAAGACATAGATTATCTAAATCTACTATATAGATATTGCCATGCCTATTTCTAATGAATACTATGCTATCTTCTATTAGGCTATATGCAAAGTATTTAGAAGATTCAAAAATTATTATAGAATCTCTATCATATAATTGACTTATTCGAAGTAAATTATGCCTTAAACCATCTATATATAATAATTTTGAATAAATATAGAAGGGGTTATACAAATTTTACTAATTTCATGAATATACTCTTTTCTATTATCTCCAAATATTACCATGCCATCATCTTTAGCATTCAAAGTAATAAATTGAGCCTTGTCACCCATCATGTATCTTGAGCACCTGCTATCAAGATATTATTTTCTTTTTTCTTGGAACGCATGATATATGTATAAGAGAAAATTAAAATTTTATTTTAGGTACTTAAATCATATTGGGTTCTTTAGGATTAGTCTTATTGGTTCCTTTTGGAATCTATACCTTTTCAATCATTTTTTTCATTTATTGTTCTAAAATTACATATATATGCATTATGTCATATTTTGCTGCAAAAATGGTATATAATGCTTGATATAAAACTAATAGAGATATCAAAGAAATTTTTAAAATATTTTTATTTATTTTGAGTATTATAACTTAAACTGGTTTTATTATAAACAACTCTTTGATAATTTGAAATTATTTATAATTTTTGTGAGCTAAGAATAAATTTTTCAACAAATGATTTTATCTTTTGCAATTCCTTTTTGAAATTTTGATTTTCTTGTAAAACACTCTCTTTCTCCTTTAAAATACTTTCTTTTTTTTTTGTCAATTTGTGTAATTCAATTTCTTTATCTATCAAAATATTTTCATTTTCTTTTGTTAAATCTTGCAAAGCATTTTCTTTAAGTTTTGAAATCTTCTCCTTTTATTTTGAAATTTCAGAATTTTGTTTCTTCAATTCTTTATTGATCATTTTTAATTTCTCAAAATCAACAAGAAGATCACTAAATGCAGTTTGTAATTTATCATAATTTAAGAAATATTTAAAAGTTACCTCACTTTTTTGTGCTGTTAAACAAAGGTTGGCTACTTCTTTGGAGCTTGAATCTTCGCTATCACTTCATGTAGACATCAAAGCCTTCTTTTTATATTTCTTGGTCTTTTTGAGTTGAGAACAATCTATTTTAAAATGATCGGGCTTCTTATATTTGAAACATATTGGCTACTCTCTTTCTTTTTCTTTCTCCTTATTTTTATTAGCTTCCTCCTTATAGGACTTTTTCTTGAAGCTAGGTTTCTTCTTCCTTATAAATTGCCCATACCTTCTTGCTACTATAGCCAACTCATCATCATCCTCTTCCTTTGACTTATCGATTTCTTTCTCTTTTTCTTCATTAGTTGTGAAATATAAGGTGATGGTCTTCTTCTTTTGGACTCTTTTTCATCGTTTTGCCTTATTGTTAGCTCATAAGTCATGAGTGATCCAATAAGTTACTCAAGTAAAAACTTGTCAAGGTCCTTTGATTCTTGTATAGCATTAACATTTGGATCCTATGACTTCAAAAGAGATCTAAGAATCTTTTGTACAAGATTACTAGTGAAGTAAATTTTGCTCAAACATTTTAAACTATTAGTAATATCACTAAAATGAGTATACATGCTCATAATGATTTCATTAGGCTCTATTTTAAATAATTCATACTTATATACAAGTATATTAACTTTAGTTTGCTTAACTTGGTTGGTGCCCTCATGGGTAACCTCTAATCTATTTCAAATCTTCTTAATGGAGCTATAAATAAAAACTCTATTAAATTCAGTAGCATCTAAAGTACAATAAAGAATATTCATATCTTTAGCATTAAGTTTTACTAGCTTTATATCATGTTCATCCCAATCCTCTTCAGGTCTGAAAACTTCAACTCCATCTACTTTAATTGTGGGTCTGTGTGGTCCCTTGATTATCACTCTCCAAAGTTGATAATCAATGGCATGAACATAAATACACATTCATGTGCTTTCCAATAGGTGTAGTTTGTATTGGTAAATAAAGGGGGTCTGTTTGAAGATTGCCTTTCAGCAAGAGATATACTCATTTGCATTGACATTTAATCTTAATCTTAATCATTTGATCAAGTGTAGCTGAGTACCAAGCTTTGATACCACTTATTTTCTAGCTAGACAATCCAAGAGGGGGTGAAATAGATTTTTCAAAAATTAAAATCTAAGTACTGCTTGTGGAGCATAGGTGAGCAAAATATAAGTGCAAAAAATTAAATGCTGAAAGTAAAGCTAGAAATAAGATGGTATACGCAAATACAAGAGATTTTTATAGTGGTTTCATATCCCCAACATCTACATCCATTTTTCAAGCCTTTCCTTAAAAAAAATTACTATAATCTTCTTCAAAGATTACAAGCAGTTTATTTTCCAAGCTCACAAATCAAATCCTATATTGATTATTTTTTTGAGCTTACAATCAAAATCCTACAAACCAATCCATGGCTCAAGACACCTAACTTTAGTTCTAACTGAAGTAGGCAACAATAAAAGCAAGGAAGGAATGGTAAAAGTACAAAAAACTCGTTAAAAGGAGCAAGAAAGAACACTACATGAAGGAGACACAAGGAATCTTTAGAAGTTTCAATGCTTGTTTTCTTTCTTAGAAGCCAATGATTAATGGAATAACTTTAGGTAGTTGAAAGTATGAGCTTTTAAATCAAGACTTTTGGCCTTTCTCTCTTTTCTTGATGATACTTGGAATATTCTATGAATGATTAATGGGTTGTTGGTATCTTCAATGAGTTTGGTAGTCTTTAAGAAGTCTTCTAAAATCAAACTAGTATTTCTAGCCATTGAAAAAGGAAATATAGTCATTAGGAATAAGATTGGTCATTTTGAACTTGTACAAAATTAATCATTATGCATTCCAGTAGTCCTCGAGCCGACTCAAATTATTATCAAATCAATTTTGATCACTTCCGAGTTAGCTTGGTCCACTATTAAGTTGGCTTAGTCCTTTTTTTAAAATATTAGCTTTTAGTTGTCCACTATTGAGTCAGCTTGGTTCTGTTAAGTTGGCTCAAATTCTTTCCTAATTGGCTTAAAGAATAGCATCCAAAAAATAGTTTTTTTTATATAGTTGGCTTTCCTTGTCGAGTTGACTCAAGTTTTATCCAAGTTGGCTCGATAACATACCGGTTGAAACTGTAGTGCTAAGATGAAACTCTTCTGATATGTGACTGAAACTTTGATTTTTCAAAGTTTTATGACTTCAAGTCTCAATACACCATTTCTTCATGAAATTTATTGGCTTTTTACTAACATTTAGTCTTCAAATACTTATGTTTCAAATTGATGTATATTATCCTTATCTTTTCTAGAAGTATTAACTTTTGTAATTTATTAGTAACATTATGTACTCAAATATTTTGTTATTCATTAAAATCAATCCTTGGAGCTAATAGAAAAGGAAAGGCTGACCAAACAATAGGGTCCAAGAATTCAATTGGTCTGCTCATACTAATTTCATTCGATCAAAGATCAGATTAGAGTATAGGTGGTTCATGGTGATCAAAGATTTCCAAATGTATCATGATCTATCAAGAACCTGAGTGGAGGCTAGTACATCGATTGATAATCATAGATCAATTTGATTAAATAGGTTTATCTAATCAGGGTACTTTAAATATAATAATTTGATAGAAATCAACCAGGACCAGATCTTGCAATGTTTGACAAAGGCTTGAATGGTGTGGACATGTTGCCCAATTGATAGAGTGGTTCAAAATTTTTTATCAAAATCAACTTGTATTTAGAGTAACATGATGGATTCACTAGGTTCATAAATCATGTAGAGAGAATATCAGAGGAGAGATAAATTAAAAAGATGGAATATAGTCGATCAAGTAATATTGTCTAACATTCTGATCGATCCGATCAAAGTAATTTAATTATGACTAAACTAGCATACAAATAGTTTAACAAAAATCATGGATGATCAAATATACTATTATTCAGATTTGGTCAAGATGGGTGTCGGCACGCTATCTAATGATTGCGAATCAGGATCCTTCACGATCAAAATTATCGAAAGAAAGCCTCATCACTAGACAAATTTTAAAGAGAGAAATAATTTTAAAGAGAAGCTTATAGATAAAGAGAAAGTAAATTTTTTATAAGGAGAAAGTTGAAGAAGCAATGTAAAGCAAGAGAAGGCATAGAGGGAAAAGAAAGAAAATCTCTTCCTTTTCTTTTTTCTTTTTCCTTTTTCCTCTCTTCTTATTAGAGGAGGAGAACCCTTTAAATATCCCCTTGTTCCTAAAGCAAAGGAGGTCTTCCTCCTAGTCGGGAACACCTGTGACCAAAGGAGCAAACTCTAGTAGCAACAACTAGTCTTGGCCCAATGACCAGCAACAGCAAATGACATTAGAAAATCAAATGATAAGGGAGTGGAAACCTAGGGAAAATACAGGTTTGATATTTTCTAATAATAATTTGGTGATTACTAGTAAAAAAATCATGATTCCAGGATTGGGAAGGACACGGAGGATAGACCAAAGGTTAAGGAATTCTTACCTGGCTTCCGGCCACTACAAAAAACATGATTTTAGTAATAGATTTTGCAATTAATTTATTTTGATCAATTTTGTGATCGATTTTGTGGCCAATTTTTAAAGAAATATTAATATAGTGACTAATTATGAATAGGTTGCAAAATTAGTTGCAAATTTTTTTACAATCAATATTGCAACCAATTTATTAAAAATAAAAAATAAAATAAAAAATATATTTTTATAAATTTACAACCAAAAGTCAATCATAAATATTTAAAAATATTTAAAATTTTTAAAATAAATTTGCAATCAATTTTCCAATCAATAAATGGTCTTATTTAATTTTTTTATTATTTTGTTTTTAATTTTTTATTTTTAAAATTTTTTGCATCTAATTTTTGGTTGCAAAATATTAAAAAATTGTAATAGAAAAATTAGTTATAATTTTGAATTCCAAAAATTAATTTCATACCTTTTTCAAAAAATTAAATAATGTTTTACTAATATTTTAATTTCTAAAAATGTAAAGTAAAATATTTTTAAAATTATTTCTAAAATTTTTGTGATCAAATTTGTAGTTGTAATTTTTATTTCACTTTTAAATTATAATATCACCTTTAAAATTATAAATTTTATTTTATTTTTAAAATTATAATTTTAAAAAATACAACAAAAAATTAAGTTGCAATTTCGATATCAAATTTGGGATATAAAAGCATTCCCAAACCCTCTCCCTAACCCATAAAACCCTAGCAGCATTTTTCTTCCCCCCTCCCCCACCCTTGGCAATGTCGGCTCTACCCCCTGCCCCCATCCTTTGGTGGAAATGCTATCGCCCCTTTTCTCGATGGCGATGGGCTCCCCCACTCCCTCCCTCGGTAATGACGCACTCCCCCTCCCTCCCTTAGTGGTGATAGCTCCCCCATTCCATCCCCTAGTGGCGACAGGCTCCCCCACTCCCTCCATCGGTGACGATGGGCTCCCCCACTCCCTCCCATAGCAGTGATGGGCTCTACCACTCCCTCCCCCAATAGCGACCAGCTCCCCCTTCCTCCCTCGGCAACGACAAGCTCCCCCATTCCATCCTTTGGTGATGATGGGCTCCCCCATTCCCTCCACCGGTAGTGATGGGCTCCCCCACTCCCTCCCCCGGTGGCGACAGCTCCCCCTACCTCGGTGGCATTAGCCATCTCTTGACCTTCATTTCGGCCAAAGGACTTTCGAGCTTCCTCCCTTTATTCGGGCCAAAGGTCCCTTCCCCTCCACTTTTTGTAATGATTCTTGCATTTTCAATTGATGAATGGTTTTTTGTGAAGTTCTTTACTGGTTGTAGAGCTCTAAGAAATTAACCTTGGTTGAAGTTTGTTAGCTTTGTACTTGCCACTTTTTTCCATCATTGATGCATTCCAAGCTGAAAATGAGCATTGATGGCAAGGAAGAAGAAATTTGGGAGCATAAGAATCTAAAGTCTTGAATTGATTTGTTGTAATTTTAGTTCAATTTTTGCTTATTTTCAATTACTACTAGTCTTAGGTCTAATCTTATGTCTTCACATGATTTGATTATTTTAAATGTCTAATTGATAGACTGCTTAGATTAGATCTAGTTATGGTCCTTAGGGGTTATTTATCTTCTTTCATTTGTAGTCAACTTAAGCACTCAGCTATAAAAGGAGTCGACCCCTCATCATCTCAAGGGAGATTGTGTGCTTCCTCTTGGAATGCATGTGGACTAGGGAGGTCTTTGTCTTTTTTCCATATCTAATTGTCAATAGCAATGTTTTTATGTTATAGCATTCACAGTTGGATATATTATGGGTACTAGTGTCCACAAAATCAAATTAGGGATTTCATTGTTCATTGTGAGATAGAATAAGTCTTCCTCCAAGAAAGGTTTAATTCCAACCCTGCTCTTTCTTGATCCCAACCCACCAATAGATATAGCATTTTTGTTTTTATTAGTGCATTTAATTACTAATGCATTAATTCCTTGTTACTTTATCTTAGCCTTATGATATCTAGAACTCAACCTTTTAACTTCTATAATTTTACAAGTTCTTTTTTTATTATTATTATGCAAGCTTTATTGATAGTCTTCCTTTGCTTCATGGGCCTGCCCTGTGCTTTAGTTGTTTTAGCTACAACAAATCATAAGGTTTTGGGTCAATGGTATCAATGAGTATGTTTTTAATTTCTATCATACATATGTTTAAAAAATTAGCAACTCTATCCATACATATCACAAATGATATTGTCAAGACTCAAGAGAAACATATTATTGTTATAGACATTGATGTATATGGATGGGAACTTTAGTCCTTGGTGGAGTAGATGCTAATTGGCATATCACTTCAAACATATCAATGCACAATGATACTAATTGGCATAAATGCTACAAAGTTTGAAAAATGTAATTTTTTCTAAGCACATATCGGTACTTGTAAGGTGGATCTCAATATCTCAATATTGATGTATAATTGCTTCATCTTTTAGTCTTGTGGACGTGCTAAACGAAGTTATTGGACATCTTTCAGAGTTATATTAGGTTTAGGTTGTTGATCCTTTCTTATTATAGAACTACTCAACAAGTTGTGCTATGTAGTTTTACTTTTATGCTTTGTTTCATTTCCTTGTTGCATCAATCCCTATCTTATGCTGTTCTAACGCACTAATGTATTATTATAGCTGATTGAGTTCATGTTCTAAATTTTATATTTTTGTTTTAATTTTTTCTTTATGTATTGATATCTCTATTAAATTTTGTGATATTTCGGGTAAGTGAAAATATGAAAAGTTGTAATTGCATGCTTATGTTTTGTTCTTTTACGAAATATGCATATTTGTAGTTGGATGTATAATAGACTTTTATCAAGTTGAAAGGGATGTACTAAAGTTTTTTTAAAAGGAGTGGAGAAATTTATTTGTTTTGCTTACCATCAACCATACTTTTTAAGCTATGGAAACATTAGATGTCCTTGTTCAAAGTGCAAAAATCAAAGGTACTTAAGTCCTGATGAAGAGAAAGTTGATCTTTATAAAAAAGGATTTGTACCTAATTATTGGTACTGGACATCACATGGAGAGATTGATCCTCATGTCGATGGGGTCTCTGATATGTATTCAAGTAGTTCTAGTAGTACATAATTAGGTAATGATGAATAAAATAGATTTCGACATATAATTTTTGATACTGTTGGCTTAGAATATGGATCTCATTATGAATAGAATGTGGAGGAGTTTCCAAATATGAATGCTCAAAATTTTTATGATATGCTACATGCAGTTCAACAACCATTGTAGCCAGGATGTAATGATCATTCTGAGTTATCTATTGTTGTTAGATTATTGAGCATAAAATCTAAGGGTAATATTTTGTAATGGTCTTTTAATCAAATAGTTGGACTTATGAAGGAGACACATCCTCCAAATAATGCAATACCCCAAGATTTTTACAGAACAAAAAAATTGGTATCAAAACTTGGCCTTATAGCTCAAAATATAGATTGTTGTATTAATAGTTGTATATTATATTATGGTGAAAATAATAAAAAGAAGGAATATAATTTTTGCTATACAACTTATTATAAAATACAAAATGCTGCTAACAGATAACATAAAGAGATCCTAATGCATTATTTGCCCCTCATTCCTAGGTTAAAGAGATTGTATACTTCTATAAGTTCTGCACCACATATGAGATGTCACTATAAGAATATATAGGAGTCAGGGGTATTGTGTCACCCATCAGATGGCAAAGCTTGGAAATACTTTGATCAAAAGTTTCCTAATTTTGTAGCTAAACTATGAAAAATCAGGTTAGGCTTATGTGCTAATGGTTTTACCCTATACAGTCAATTAACAGTACCATATTTTTGTTGGCTAGTAATTGTTACTCCTTATAACCTTCCTCTAGAACTATGCATGACCACTTCTCATATCTTCTTGACACTGATTTTTCCTGGTCCAAATAATCCAAAGAGTAGGATAAATGTATACTTACAACCTTTGATAGATGAGTTGAAATTATTGTGGACATAGGGTGTGCTTACATATGATATTTCAAGAAAGCAAAATTTTATGATTAGGGCTGCATTAATATAGATCGTCAATGACTTTCTAGCATATGGCATATTGTCAAGATGGAGTACAGTGAGAAAACTGGCAGGGTCCATATTGTATGGAGTGATCAAAGACATTTATTTTAAAATATAGTGGTAAAAATTCCTGGTTTGATTATCATCACCAATTTCTTTCTATGGATCATGTAATAAGAAGAAATAGTGATTCTTTCTACAAAAATTGGATGAAAAAAGATCAACCTCCCCATAGGTTAATTGGGGATGAATTGTGAAAAGCTATTTCTTCTTTTCCAAAGACAACCGAGAAGGGTTCATGTAGATGTGATGGATATGGAGTTAGGCATAATTGGTTAAAGCAAAGTATATTTTGGGAGTAACCATATTGGAAAACCAATTTGACCAGACACAATCTAGATGTGATGCACATAGAAAAAATATTTTTAATAATGTATTTAACATATTCATGGATATTAAAGGTAAAATCAAAGATAACGTGAAAGCAAGAATGGATTTAAAAGAGTATTGCAAGCAAAGAGATCTAGAGTTGCATGAATTTGCCAATGAAAAGTTATTAAAATCGAAAGCAAAATTCACCTTAACCCTAGAGTAGAAGAGAGATGTATGTAAATGGGTCAAGGAGTTAAAAATACATGACACATATGCCTCCAATTTGTACAGATGTGTAAGTTTAAAAAAAGCAAAATTATTTCAAAATTCACCTTAACCCTAGAGCGGAAGAGAGATGTATGTAAATGGGTCAAGGAGTTAAAAATGCATGACATATATGCCTCCAATTTGTATAGATGTGTAAGTTTAAAAGAAGCAAAATTATTTAGGATGAAAAGTCATGACTGTCATGTGTTTATGGTGCATTTGTTACTGGTTGCCTTTAGTGCACTACCATATCAAGTGTGGAAGCCCATAACTGAGTTAAGTAAGTTTTTTAGGGACCTATACTCAACAATATTATGGGTGGTTGATTTACTATAGATAGAATAAAATATTGTTTTCATACTATACAAATTGGAATGAATCTTTCCACTTGAATTCTTTGACTTAATAGAGCAAAACATATTCATTTGCCATATGAACAAGAGTTGGTGGTCCAGTTCAATATTGATGGATATACCCATTCGAGAGATGATGCGAGATAGAAAATCAAAACTAAATTACTGAAATTAATAACTAATTAATAGAGAAAAATTAGAAACTATTTTTTATATATTTTTCAGATTTTAAAGAAGACTTCAAAGGAGACAGAACATGAAACTAGTTCTAGTATTTGCCCGCAAGTAAGCCTATAAAGTTACTAAGAAAAATAGGACTTGGTGGTTGAGAAACCACCGTAGACTAGGGTTATCTATTCAACAAGTCAAAAATTATGAGGAGGGAATAAGTTTAGATTTTACCAACGAAGATACGCTCCTCTAAATCGGATCTGATGGGACTCTCAAGATCTTCACGGTAGGGCTTCAAGAATTCGATTCCAAGCTTCGATCATTCGAGTGATGCTGGTTTGGAGGCAAGAAAACCTGGTTTCGATTCTTGATCACCTGCACACTCAACAAAGAAAGAAACATGAATTAAAAGCAGCAATGGAAAGGAAAGAATAAAATAAAGGAGGGTTTAGAAATGGTGGATTTGGATTTCTTGACGGTTGGATAAATAGGGCCTCATACCTTGCAATGTTTTATAGAACAAAGGAAGGGCCTCACACCCCACGATGCACATAGCAAAGGAATAAAATTTGATAGAATTTCATTGTATATTGATGAATAAAATGATTGAATTACAAGGGGGGATGGTGGGATATTTATAGACTCCCAACCAATGATGTAAGGGGCACAAACACTAGTCTTGTGCTCCCTTGGACTACAACTCCTAGAATCCTGCTCTTGGGTGTCTTGGACTCTAGAGTCTGGATGATGTGGTTGTCTGCAGGTGAGGGACTCCTCAGTCTGGATTGAAAAAGACTCAAGAGTTTTGGTGAAACTCTTGAGTTCAGGAGATTTAAGCAGCTTCCATCCTGATTTCTTGAAACTCTTGAAGTAGAAAACCATTGAACCTTCTCCCTTAAGTGAGCAAATACCTTGAAACTCTTCCTTGAAGTGGGTGACAAGAAGAAACTCGTTGGAAGAGTGGCCGACTCCTTGGATTTTGGCATGGAAAATTGAGTGGGAGGGCACCAACTTGGGAAGTCCTTCTGCTTTACTCCTCAAAAAAAAAGAAGAGGTGCTAACTCCTTCTTAAGTGGCCGACTAAAAATAATAACACACATGGCATGTGGGATGTCCAAACAAAAGTGACATGGCATGTATTCTTGTCCCAAAATGAAATGCCCAAATGGTGTTGTCCCAATGACATGTCCAAACATGACATGCATTGATGTCCAAATCCTTGAAAAATGGTGCCAAGAAGAGATTATGACTTGGGCTAGCACATGGGTTGTCTTGAGTCTTCAATTGGGTGCACATGGGATGCTGTCTTGGGTCCCCTCTTGTAATACAGGACTCAATGACTCAACTAATTACATGGACTCAATGAATAACTAATCACATGATTTAATCAACTAATAACTAATTGATCCAACCATACTTAATTAGGTTTTCAAATAAAAACCCAATTAAAGTTGATAAAAAGGGCTAATTAAATTGGACCACTAAGATTCCAATTGGGTAAATAGGGTTTGACTCAACTTGGTAAAAAGGGTTTTATCACAAAATAAACAAAATCCTAATTACAGTTCATGAAAAGGGTTTACCCTAACTAAAATAAAATAATAGAATTTAAAATAAATATTTACATGATAAATAGGATTTGGGTTCAGGATTTTACTCATAGGTGATCCATAGGGATGCGGGTTCAACCTGTCGATTTCTTTTAGCCCTAATGCCCGCATCAAGAGGTAAGTAATAATTACTTCAACTTAATGAAACTAATAAATGATACTTTATGTTTTGTATATCATTGAAATTATTGTAGGTTTCATTTAATTATTGTAGGTTTTTTAATAAATTAAAATGGATGGTCAAGAACAAAGCTTGTATGGTAGGGTCCATATGCAAGGCATACTTGTGCCAAGAGACCTCTCATTTTTGTTTATATTATTTTGAACCACATGTATAGTCAATAAGAAATAAAGTTGGATGAAATGATGATGGGGTGAAGATGAGACAATCCAACCAGCTATGTTAATTTTTAGTAAACCCGGCCATCCATCTAGAACTTGTAAAAGTCAATATCTGAATAATAGGGAATAAGCTGTTATGCATTTTCATGTATTACTTAATTATGATGAGGTTCAACCATATATCAGTTAAATGAAAATACTCGATGTTTAATTAAATTCCCATTATATTAAATATTACATTATTAATAGTATTATAATTATCAGAATTGTTACCCAACATTTGCAAGCATTCACACCAAATATTTGTGCTACTGACATTGACGTCAGAATTGCATTTGAGTTTCCATATTAGTTTTGGACTTATATAAGTCTACAGATACCCTGATGTATTTATATCAATGCCTGTTACCTCAGTTATGACCTTATTATGCTTTACACTTTGATCATGTGTAAATTCACAATCGAGATAATTCGATACAAAATTAATATTTGCATGATTTAGCATGGTGTCCTAAGAGAAAGGTTCATACGTGGTCTACTTATTTTGTTAACCATTACAACTTTCACATAGAAGAATGAAGTGTTGACAAAAAATAGTTAATAGTGAAGTATGCGTTAAGGGTTCTGATCAACGAGATGAAGAACGTTATTATTATGGCATCCTTAAAAAGATAGTACAACTAGAATATCTAGGGCATCCAATGAAATGATTGGTACTATTTAATTGTGAATGGTTTGATTCAATAATGAATCATGATATGAAGGTGCATAATGAGTATGAGATTATTGAGATTCAGCATAATTGAAAGTATGCAAGATTTGATCCCTTCATATTTGCAGAAAATGCAATTAAAGTATACTATCTTTCTTATCTTGAAAAGATAAGGGACAAGATATAATGATGTGTTATCATTAGGACTAGACCAAGGGGAACAGTGGATGATTGATATACATTGGATGTTGCTTACCAAGATAATGCAATGTCCCATATGAATACTATTCCAAATGATGATCAACTTGAAGATTTAAGAGATAATGAGGGTGGTTTTGAGGAAGTTGAAGGATATGATGATACGAACTTAGACATAGATAAAGAAGATGTGAAGGATGATGTAGAAGAAGAAGATTATGATGACACTGATGATTCACAAGATGAGGATGAAGAGCATGATCAATATGAGAATTTTTTAGATGATGATGAATACTCATTGATGTGGCAAGATGCTGACATGGCATCTATGTTGGATATAGCTATGTGGTAAGGTGGTGGAGAGAGCCACCTGTCCTATCATGGGTGAGCTCCTGACTGAGGTCGAGCTTCCATCCGAGGTGAGCTCCAGGCTGAGATCAAGCTCCCGTCTGAGATGAGCTCCTGGCCATGGTAGAGCTCCCATCTGAGGTGAGCTCCCATCCAAGGTCAAGCTGCCGTTCGAGGTCGAGCTCCCATCCATGGTGAGCTCTCGATCGAGGTGGAGCTCCCGTCTGAGGTGAGCTCTCATCTGAGGTCGACTCTAGTCAAAGATCGAGCTCCCATCTGAGGTTGAGCTCCCATCTATGGTGAGCTTCTGGTCTAGGTCAAGCTCCTGTTCGAGGTCAAGCTCTCATCCGAGGTGGGCCCTCGATCGAGATCGAGCTCCTTTTCAAGGTGAGCTCCCAGCTGAGGTTGAGCCCCTATCCAGAGGAAGTCTTTGAACGTAAAGAGGTGCATCCTCGACCATGGCTGAGAAGATGACGGGAAGTGAGATATGACTCCTAGAGGACGGAGACAAAGGAGATCCAGACAGTGGCACGGTGGCATAATGTCATCCCCACCAGATCGGCACAATTCTCGTGAAGGTAATGCATGCCTTACAGAGGGTCCAGGCCCTGTAGCACGTCGCCCGCACACTCTACATAGCACGTGCTCTATCGGGGCTCTAGTCCCTATGGCATGCTGCCTGTGTCTCCTACAAGAAGAGTGTCTTGCCAAGGCCCTAGGCCCTACGGCATGCCACCTGTAACCCCCGAAAGTGAAAGTGCTCGACCGCGGTTCAAGGCCCAGTAGCATAATGCCCATGCCCTCCACAGGAGACCACTCCACCAGGGGGACAGGCTCTGTAGCACGCCGACTACACCCCCAATAAGAGGACCTCCTCCCGGGAACCGATCCAAGGGAAGGCTTTAGCAGACGATTACCCCTCCTGTGGGGTACATTGAAAGAAAGACATCCCATTGAGGTTCTAGACATGAATTTCTATATAATGGTAAGAGGAACCTCTAGGATGGGGGGAACGGTGGTAAGAGTGAAGGCAAAGGGCTAAATAGCAATCAGCCCCCTGAACTCTAATTTTTTTCCATTTTTCCTTCTATGTTGTTTTCCTCTACATGGTGGCATCCCAAGCCTCCACCATAGAGGATTATTTTCCTTGGTCGTCTTACTGACTTGATCATCGAAGTATCCCCACCAGGATTCCTGGCCCAGGTCTCCACTCTTTTGCAAAATCGACTAGCAATTAAAACAAGAGGAAGAAAACCTGACAGGCCCGAGGAGGCCGACTCATCTGGGCCACGTCAGAGTTGTAGGCCAAGGCGATCTAGGTGGCAATAGATTAGCACACTAGGAATGGAAAAAAGTGTCAAGCAATTTCCAACAACCTCATGGTGGTGACCTGCACACAGGAGACCTCTGCTAGCTGCATGGGAGACCCATCCCACCATGGCGATCGACAAAGCTAGGAGGTGAAGCTTCCTCTTCCTTCACCATCGCCTTTAGCCAATCAATCCATGTAGATCGCCACACCGTGCAACAGGTCCAGACCCTGACTGTGGTAGTGCACTAGCTGCACCACCACCATCGATCCCTGTCAACATAATAGCAACCGGGGATGCCTATAGCCCATGTCGCTGATCCCTGCACCAATTCAAGGCCCTTCTAGGAGGGGCCATCACGTGCGGCCTTGTATGCTCGAGGAAGCCTATGGGTGGCTAGGAAGAGGCACCAAGGCAGTCTGGCTAACTGGGAGAGCTCTCCTCGATCTTGGACCGTGGTGCGGTGTCATTCCACCAGCACCAACACGGCAGGGAACTGAAGCATAAGTTCCTCTGATCAGCACCCTCTTCTCCCCTGATGGCCTCCATGGAGGGGTAAATAGATGAGGCCATTCATCGTCGAGCGAAGAAGCACCTCAAGGAATAAGAGCATAGACTGGCTGATCTGGCCCACCAGTTTGTCAAGATTCAGGGCCCCCTAGCGAGCCCACGGGCTCGATGCTCACCCATCCCTCTCTCATAGAATACAAAAGGAATCGATCCCCAGTCGGTTCTACATGTCCCAAGTGGATCCCTATGATGGGACTATGATTCTCCTCAATCACCTTGAGAGTTATAAGGCTCTCATGCAGGTCCAAGGGGCCACTGACATCCTCTTTTGCATTGCCTTCCTAGCTACACTCTGTAAGGAGGCCCATGTCTGGTACTCCCACCTCGAGCCAAAGACTATTGACTCCTTCGAACAGCTAGAGAAAATGTTTATGGTCAACTTCGATGCTTGCAGGAAGGTGCCACATGAGATCGATAGCCTCTTTTCCATCCGATAGCAGGATCGTAAATCCCTTTAAGATTATGTGTTCCAACTCAAAGTAACTACCCTGGAGATCTACAACCTTGACGAGCCCGTTACCATGTTGGCACTGAAAAGAGGGCTCAAGACCTCTTGCTTCATCTATGCCTTCGATAAGAAACCTTTGAAGTCCTACTTGGAGCTCCTCCTTCATGACCACAAGTACATCCATGTGGAGGAAGCCGACCACACCAGGAGGGAGTTGGATGGGAGGCTCCTAAAGAGGCAGGCCCTAGGGGAAGCGACTGGCCTGCCTGTTCCCAAGGCCACCTCGACCCCTCAAATGGGTCCTAAGTGAAGGGATGGTCCTACTAAGGATGAAAAGTACACACCTCTCCTCACCCCAAGAGCGAAGATCCTGATGGAGATCGAGGGCGAACTCTACCTGCATTGCCCTCCCCCACTAAATCCATTCGGTGAATGTGACCAGTCCCGGTACTATCAGTTCTACCATGACCATGACCATGACATCGAGGAATGCTGTCACCTAAAGAGGAAGATCGAGGACTTGATTAGGTGAGGCTACCTCAGGAAGTTCATGGAAGGAAGAGCTCCACCTGGGACCTAGGGCGGTGAGACCCGACATCCCATCATCGATAACCAGCCCATGGAGAAGCCAGTGGGGATGATCTCCTATGGGACAGGACGGGGGCTAAAGAGGGCTAGGGGGAGAGAGAGGACTGGTGATGTACTCCCCTGCATGGGAGAAGGGTTAGTTAGGGTGGATAACCCGAATAATGATGCTATTATCATAGAGATAATAATAGCTAAGCATCATGTAAAGAGAATAATGGTTGATAATGGAAGTTCCACTGACATCCTTTTTTATGATGCCTTTACAAGGATGAACTTGTCCCTTGATCTAATAAAGTCAGTGTTTACACCCCTTGTCGGCTTTATTGAAAATTCAGTTAGGGTAGAAGGAGACATTACCCTCCCGGTCACTACCAGGATGCCATCCCAGTAGAGCACCATAATGGTGACCTTCACCATTGTAAGGCTTCCCTCGCCTTACAACATGGTCCTGGGGTGTCCTAGACTCAACCTACTCGATGCCACCATCTCCACCAGGCACTCTTCATCTAGTTCTCGATCTTGTGGGGGATCGAGGAGATGAGGAAATCTCGACAGCTGGTCCAGAACTGCTTGTAGGCCATCCCTGGAGTCCGGAGGGTTGAGGAAGGTCCAATAATTGATCAGTTAGGCCAGACAGAGCAGGAGCCAAAGGGCGGGCTGGTAGAACCCTTGCTATCATTCCCCTAAGGCAATGATTCTATGAAGATGATGCAAGTGGGAGCCCTATTGGCCGAGGAAGAAAGGGCTCGGCTGCTAAGTTTCCTGTGGGCTAATGTTGATGTCTTCGCCTGGACAGTAGTAAATATGTCTAGAATTCTCCTTGAGGTGATCACCCAAGGGCTAAACATTGACTCAAATAGTCGCTCGATCTAGTAGAAGAAGAGGAGCTTCATCCTAGAAAGGCGAGGGTGATAAACGAGGAGGTCAGAAAACTTCTTGTTGTAGGCTTCATCTGTGAGGTACGGTATCCTAGATGGCTTGTAAATATGATAATGGTCAAAAAGGCTTACAGAAAGTAGAGGATCAGTGTGGACTACACTAACCTCTATTGAGCATGCCCGAAAGATGGCTTCCTACTCTCTAAAATTGACTAGCTTGTGGATGCGACCTCGGGACATAGGCTGCTCAACTTCATGCATGCATTCTCTAGGTATAGTTAAACCTGTATGCACCCGAAGGATGAGGAGACATGGCATTCATGATCGATAGCAGGATGTTCTGCTACAAGGTGATGCCATTCAACCTCAAGAACGCTGGGGCGACATACCAGTGCTTGGTCAACAAAGTCTTCAAAGATCAAATAGGCCATAACATATATGTCTATGTGGATGACATGCTCGTCATGAGTGGCTAGGAGTCGGACCACATCACCGACTTGGTGGAGGCCTTCGATAATCTCCATCTCTACCAAATGAAACTAAACCTAACTAAGTATGCATTTGGCATCACAGTGGGAAAGTTCCTTGGTTACCCCATGAAGGATCGAGGCCAACCCGGAGAAGATCTAGGTGATCATAGATATGATGCATCCCACATCCAAGAAGGAGGTTCAGTGCTTGACCGGATGCATCGCCGCCCTTAGTCGTTTATCTCGCACTCCATCAAGTGCTGTCAGCTATTCTTCAAGGCCATGCACAAGATGCATGACTTCTCCTAGATGGAGAAGTATTGGGTGGCATTCAAGGGGCTAAAGAAGCTCCTTGCCTCTCCCTTATTACTATCCAGGACAGAGCTCGGAGAGGAGCTCCTCTTGTACCTAGCGATCTTCCCGAAGGTAGTTAGCTCAATACTGGTCTGCATCGATGAGGATAGCCTTCAGCGACTAGTCTACTACATCAGCAAGTTGCTCTACGATACAAAAACCAGGTACACCCAATATGAAAAAATTATCTTTGCACTTATCAGATCTGTGCAGCATCTCAGGCCCTATTTCCAAGCTCATCCAATTGTGGTCCTCACTGACCAACCCCTAAGGGCCATCTTAAGTTGCCCAAATACTTTGGGGTGCCTGGATAAGTGGGCGATGAAGCTCAACGAGTTTGACATCTCCTACCGCACGAGGCCATCTCAGAAGGCCTAGGTCCTGGCCAACTTCTTGGTGGATGCACCTGGGTGGATGAGGATCTAGGGGAGGTAAGTGAACCAGTCGAGCCCAAGCAGGACCTAGCCATAGGGGAAATGGCATGGATTCTCCATGTCAATGGCACATCTAATGCTGGAGGAAGTGGGGCCGGACTCATTCTCGTCAACTTTGATGGGGTAGTCATCGAGTATGCACTGCATTTCCTCTTCAAGGTAACTAACAACCTGGCCAAATACGAGGCTTTCCTCGTGGGACTGAAGGTATCCTATGAGTTGGGCATGACAAGCCTGAAGGTCTTTATAGACTTGCAGCTTATGGTGGGCCAAGTCTCCGATGAGCACGAAGCCCGGGATCCTATGATGGCGAAGTACCTGAACCGAGTATGCTCATACGTAGCGAACCTCTAGTACTTTAGTATTTTTCACATCCCCCATGGGGAGAATGCCTGCACCGATGTGCTCTCCAAGCTTGCAACTCTATTGGACTTATTGTTGGGGCGCACCTTCATTGAATACCTGGAGGTCCCTAATTATGAGGTATGGGCGAGGTCCAATAGGTTACCCTCAAGGTGAGTTGGAAGGATCCCTACATCAGATACATAACTGATGGCACCTAGCCTAAAGACCGCGTGGAGGCCGACCTCCTGAAATGGAAGGCTGCTCGCTTCGTGCTTATGGATGGATAGCTTTATCGAAAGTCCTACTCCTACCCCCTATTGAAATGCCTAAGACCCTCAGAGGCTCTCTATGTCCTCCAGGAGATACATGAGGGCATCTACGGGAACCATGTGGGGGGCAAGACATTGGCCTACAAAGCCTTCTAGCAGGGCTACTACTGGGAGACCAAGCAGGAAGATGCGGCTGAGTTCATGCAAAGTGTGACCGCTGTTAATGGCATGCTCACATCCAATGCTAGCTAGCTGCTTTGCTATCCCCACTCTCTTCTCTTTGGCCATTTACTGGTGCGGGCACCAGACTCAGAAGAAGACTTCAGAGCTCCATCTGGATCTTTGATTGACCTTGCCCGAAGAATTAGGGTTTTCTGGCTTGTAATAAGGGTTGACTTGATCAACTCAATTTTAGCTTAAGTCTGTACTCCCTGCAATTTATTTTTGTTGAGTCATGTTGACTCAGTAGTGGTCTAGGACTTCAACCTGGGGTGTCACATTTTCTCCCAAAGCCAAGCAAGTGGGCGCCACACTCCCAGCCACACTCCTAGCCACACGCCTGAGTCCATGGGGTGCCACATCTCCATCCAGTATACTCTGGTCCCCACACCACAGATAGCAGCTCCCTTCTCTTATGCGCCATTTGAGGAGAAAGCAACCAGGGATCCACAAATCAAGGGGGCGGCCCAAGACCTTCCATAAGAGCCAAGCTATGAAAGGGAAGAAATTCTTCTTGGAGAGAACTTCAAGGAGGCACCCATTCCCTGCCAAAAATACCCAAAACAAAGATGGGAATGACCATGACTTAGGGAGAAAGAAAAGGAGGAGTCCAAAAGAGTTGAGCCATGGAAGGAAAGAAATCCTCTCTTGAAGAACAAAGCTTGGAGGTGCCATCTACCTTCCTTTTAAAACCCAAATCAATTTTTTTGGAACCTTTGGCCGGCCATATGTGTAGGGATTGATCCTACAATCCTAATTTGAAGATCCCCTCCTTTAGTCCCACATGGGAAGATGTAAAACCCTACTCTCTTGTAAAGTCCTATAAATTAAACCCTTCTTGTAAATTTGAAAGTAATCTGATGAATGAATTCAAGTTTTTGTGTGAGCAAACTCTGTGTTTTCTCTCTTCCGCACTTGCATCCAGGTGTTGAGCTCCGTGAGGGAGTAAATCCGGGTTCCCCAGGAATCTTGAAAAGGTGTGAGATCTCCAAACCCCAAACCCTAGGTTAGCCACTTCACTCCCAAACCCTAGCCGCCCATCATCCTTCTCTTTACAACAAGCCCTAGCATATCCCACCTCTCACGGCCATCCTCTTCAAGTCAAGGCCGACCCCAGCATCCGGGTCCAGTCCGGATACTTCAGATCCAGAGCAATTCCCAGAGGAAGTCAGATCAACCTCCAGGAGAATCCATATTTCAGCACATCAACTTTCAAGTTCTTCAATCTGGTAAATTCTTCATTGAGTATCTGATTCCATCACTTGTTCTTCTTCTTTCCTAGATCTTGAGTCCAGGAGAAGCCGACTCAGCCACAGGACCAGTATTGGAGGATCCATTGCGAAGATATCCGAATCCGAGGATCCAACAATCTGCTCGAGAGAGTTCTTCCACCAAACACTGTGAAGATCACTGTCTGGTCGGTAACCCATCTCTTCTCTTTATTTCTGTCCTATTGAAAGTTCAGAGTGAAACCCTAGGTCTGGAAGTTTCTCAACCCCCAGCGATCCGTTACTTCTGAACTACTCTGATAACCCAGTTTTATTTAAATTGTGCTTTCAATTATTACCTAGTTTCTTTCAATTTAGTTTAACTTTCCTTTGAGTCAAAGCCGACTTCTGAAAATATAAAAAAAAAAAAAAAAAAAAAAAAACCACAAAAAAAGAATTAGTCATAGTTTACTTCCGCATCGCATCATCTTCTCTTTTGTTCTGCATCATTTTGGTATCAGAGCACAGTCTAGGGTTTCTGTTTTGCTTGCTTGTTTTAAGTCTCTCTCCTTTTACTTTGTTTGCTCGAAGTAGACTCCCCAGGACGTCTGGTCCTAGGAATGAAGCGAGGTGCAAACCTCCTCTTCCCATTCCATGGGGTGTTCCTAGGGCGTGTAGGGGATCCGTTGGTTTACAACTTCGTAGCAGGAATTGTAAACGGGGGAAGCACCCTGTTTTCAGTCTGTAACTATCCTGTTGCAGAAATTGTTTCTCAGTGCAGGTAACTCCAAATTATGTTATTTTTATTTTGCTGGAACCAGTATAATTGAAGCTATTTTATATAATTTTTCTATGATTTATTGGTTTCTGTGAAATTTCTGAAAGTTAAATTACTGCAACTCTATTTTTGTGTTCTGCAATTCAATTATCTTGAGTGAACATCTCCTAACTCATCCTAAGGGCATTTGAGCATCTAAGATAAGGGGAGGAGTTGATAACCTCTCCTTAGCCCACAACCACCACCCCCTCATTCGATCCTAAGCCTAACTTTAAAATTTATTAGACTTAATTTGCCCTAGTGGGCTAGGGACATCAACAAGTCGGGTCAAGGCTAGTGTTGTGTCAGTTTGTCTAGTTACTCTGTGTGTGCTTTGTACTCAGTATCTAGAACGGTGGTTCTGGGACTACGTCCCGAAGGGCTTGTGTGCTGGTCCGCCTACCTAGCCAATCACTGATTGGTGTCTAGGATTGGCATCTAGGGACCTAACACTCCCCTTACACCTGCCTGGTTGAGTCCTGAGTTACTACAGGCTAGCTTGCCACTCTGATTGGGCATCTAGTTTGGGCTCTAGGTCTAGTTAGCCCGTAGTCGATTCAGTTGAGTCTCATTTTGTGTGTTTGCTTGCATCATCATGTCTACCCGGAATGGAGTACCCTACCAACCTGGTCAAACCCAACCTGATTTAGAGGCCATGGTTAGAGCTCTTACTGAGAGTATGAACAAATTAAGTCAGGATATGAATGAGAATTTTGCCCAGCTTAGGGATCGAGTCCAAGTACTTGAGGAACCTAGGCATCAGAATTGGACTCCTGACCCAGATTTTAATGTGCCTCAACCTCACCCACACCAAGATCCTAGGAAGACCTTTATACAGAGATCCTGAACCTAATCATAGGAGGCCTGACCCAGAACCTGAAGATAAAGATGATAGGTTCATTCGGAACATCAAATTAGATGCAACCACTTTTGATGGTAGCTTAAACCCTAAGGTGTATTCTGATTGGGAGGGTGAGATGGACCAGTACTTTGAGTGGTATGCCATGTTTGAGGAAAGAAAGTTCAAGTTTGCCAAGATGAAGTTAGTACGTCAAGCTAGGTTATACTGGGGGAACATTGAGCTGACCACTAGAAGACGAAATGTAGAGCCCATAACCACTTGGCAGGGTATGAAAGAGAAACTTAGAGATAAGTACCTACCCATTTCATACCAGCAGAACCTGTCAGACCAATGGCAGACTTTGAAATAAGGGAACCGATCTGTATCAGACTACATAACCACCTTTGATGAATACTTGATGAGATGTGATGTGAGTGAATCCCATGAGGTCACTTTGTCTAGGTTTAGGGCTGGACTTAGGGAAGACATAAAGAGGGAGTTGTTTCTGAGAGAGGTTACTGACCTAGACCAAGCCTATCAGATTGCACTGAACACTGAGAAGTTTCAGAGAGGACCTATACCTTCTAGGGTTAGTGCCCCAATCCCAAGAAATGGACCTAGCCAAGTTATCCCTAGCAAGTCTAATCAGGGTATTCCCACCCCTAGGCCCATGGACAAAGGTAAGGCACCTGACACCCAAAGAACCCCTAGTATCATCTGTTTTAAGTGCCAGAAGCCCGGTCATATCTCCAACCAGTGCACAGCCATAGCTTGTTTTAAGTGCCACAAGGTAGGTCATGTTTCTAGCCAGTGCCCTCGTAGATCCCTTTACATAGAAGAAGCAGAGGAAGAGAGTTCCGGACCCAATGAAGAGTTGGAAGAAGAAGTTTATGAGGCCGGAATGAATTTGGTCGATGAGTATGAAGGAGAGGAGGAATCCACAGAGTCTGACCAATTAGGGGTTGTAAGATGCATCCTATCCCAGAATAGAGCTCAAGAGGATTGGCGTAGGACTAACATCCTACAGATGGTGCGGGCACCAGACTCAGAAGAAGACTTCAGAGCTCCATCTGGATCTCTGATTAACCTTGCCCGAAGAATTAGGGTTTTTTTGGCTTGTAATAAGGGTTGACTTGATCAACTCAATTTTAGCTTGAGTCTATATTACCTGCATTTTTATTTTGTTGAGTCATGTTGACTCAGTAGTGGACTAGGGCTTCAACCTGGGGTGTTACATTTTCTCCCAAGGCCAAGCAAGTGGGCGCCACACTCCCAGCCACACTCCCAGCCATACGCCTGAGTCCAGGGGCGCCACATCTCCATCCAGCAGGCTTTGGTCCCCACACCACAGATAGCAGCTCCCTTCTCTCATGCGCCAATTGAGGAGAAATCCACCAGGGGTCCACAAATCAAGGGGGCAGCCCAAGACATTTCCAAAAGAACCAAACTATGAAAGGAAAGAAATTCTCTTGGAGAGAACATCAAGGAGGCGCCCATTACCTGCCAGAAATACTCAAAACAAAGTTAGAAAGAGCCATAACTTGGGGAGAAAGAAAAGGAGGTATCCAAAAAGGGTTGAGCCATGGAAGGAAGGAGATTTCTCTTGAAGAGCAAGGTTAGGAGGCGCCCTAATCATTCCAACTAAAGCCAGATATAAAAGGAAACAAATTTTTTCTTGGAGGGCAAGGTTAAGAGGCGCCCAAACACTTCCAGTTAAGGCCAAGCATAGAAGGAAAAAAATATTTTCTTGGAGGTCAAGACAAGGAGGCGCCACCCACTTTCCTTTTTTGAAGCCTCAATCATCTTTGGAATTATTTGGCCGGCCATATGAGTAGGGATTGATCTTACAATCCTAATTTGAAGATCCCCTCCTTTAGTCCCACATGGGAAGATGTAAAACCCTACTCTCTTGTAATGGCCTATAAATTAAACCCCCATGTAAATTTGAAATCAATCAGATGAATGAAACCAATTTTTTTTGTGAGCAAACTTTGTGTTTTCTCTCTTCCGCACTTGCATCCAAGTGTTGAGCTCCGTGAGGGAGTAAATCCGGGTTCCCCAGGAACCTTGAGGAGGTGTGAGATCTCCAAAACCCCAAACCCTAGGTTAGCCACTCCACTCCCAAACCCTAGCCGCCCATCATTCTTTTCTTTCCACCAAGCCCTAGCCTATCCCACTTCTCACGGCCACCCTCTTCAAGTCAAGGCCGACCACCAGCATCCGGGTCCAGCCAGGATACTTCTGATCCAAAGCTCTTTCCAGAGGGAGTCGAATCAGCCTTCAAGAGAATCCGGATCTCAGCGACATCAACCTTCAAGTTCTTCGAACTGGTAAATCCTTTCCTGAGTCTCTGAATCCATCACTTATTTTTCTTCTTCCCAGATCTTGAGTCCAGGAGAAGCCGACCCAACCATGAGACCAGTATTGGAGGATCCATTGTGAAGATAGCCGAATCCGAGGATCCAACAATCTTCCCAAGAGAGTTCTTCCACCCAAATTCTGTGAAGATCACTGTCTGGTTGGTAACCCATCTCTCCTCTCTATTTCTGTCCTGTTGAAAGTTCAGAGTGAAATCCTAGGTCTGGGAGTTTCTCAACCCCCAGCGATCCGTTACTTCTGAACTACTCTGATAACCTAGTTCTTCTAAATTGTGCTTTCAATCATTACCTAGTTTCCTTCAACTTAGTTTAGCTTTACTTTGAGTCAAAGCCAATTTCTGGAATATAAAAATATATATAAAAAAAAGAATTAATCTTAAATTTACTTCTGCATACGCTTCTTTGTTCTTTGTTCTGCATCATTTTTGGTACCAGAGCTTTCGTTCTGCATCAACAGACTTTTTTTAAACTAGGGGATAAGGTATGTAAAATCATCATAGATAGTGGGAGCTGTGTGAATGCCATTTCTGCTAGCACTGTCAAAATGTTAGGCTTAACCCCAGTCCCCCACCCCAACCCCTATAAGGTTTCTTGGGTAGACTCTACCTCTATACCCATCCAGTCTAGATGTCAGGTCCAAATCCAAATGCAATCCTATCAAGAGAAGATTTGGTGTGACGTCTTGCCCATGGGGGTGAGCAGTATAATTCTTGGAAGACCTTGGTTGTATGATCATGATGCCACCCTCTTAGGAAAATCTAACACCTGTATCTTTAGTTTTAATGGGAAGAAAATCACAATCCATTCAGTCCCTCCTAAGGACAAGATAGCTAAAGGAACCAATAAGGTCAGAGAAATGAAGACTGGAGTGAACCTAATTAGTGCTAAGGATCTAGAACAAGAAATTCATAGTGGTTCACCTATTTGGATGTTGGCTGCTAAGGAACTTAGGACTCCTACACCCTCAGAGCCTCCTCAGGAAGTTAAACCTTTGTTAAAAGAATTTGAGGATGTTTTTCCCAAGGATCTGCCAGACCACCTTCCACCTCTTAGGGATATCCAGCATTCCATAGATTTAGTCCCAGGAGCTACTTTCCCCAACTTGCCCCATTACAGGATGAATCCATCTGAGTATAAGGAACTGCAAAAGCAGGTTGGAGAATTGTTAAGGAAGGGGTTCATTAGGGAGAGTCTTAGCCCTTGTGCAGTCCCTGCACTTCTAACCCCGAAGAAGGATGGCACGTGGAGGATGTGTGTTGATAGTCGTGCCATCAACAAAATCACAATCAAGTATAGGTTCCCCATCCCTAGACTAGATGACATGCTAGATATGATGGCCGGTGCAATGGTTTTTTCTAAAATTGATCTCAAGAGCGGCTATCATCAGGTTAGGATTAGACCAGGGATGAGTGGAAAACCGCTTTCAAAACTAAGGATGGTCTCTATGAATGGGTTGTTATGCCTTTTGGGTTGTCCAATGCCCCTAGTACTTTCATGAGGATTATGATCCAAGTACTTAGAGCTTTCATAGGAAAGTTTGTAGTGGTCTATTTTGATGACATCCTGATCTATAGTAAGACCCCTACAGACCACCTAGGCCACCTTAGACAAGTCTGTCAAGTTTTGAGGAATGATGGTCTCTACGGTAATCTCAAAAAGTGTGAATTCATGACCAGTAGAATTATCTTCCTTGGTTTTGTAGTAACCCCTGACGGCGTGGCTGCCGATCCTGAAAAAATTAGGTCCATAGTAGAATGGCCAGAGCCGACCAGTGTGCATGAAGTCAGAAGTTTCCACGGCTTGGCTACCTTCTATAGGCGATTCATCAAGGGGTTTAGTACTGTAGTTGCTCCTATCACAGACTGTATTAGGAAGGAAGAATTCCAGTGGACTAAAGCAGCCCATAAAGCATTCCAGTGGACTAAAGCAGCCCATAAAGCCTTCCTAGATCTTAAGGATAGGATGACCCAGGCACCCATTTTGAGGTTATCCAACTTTTTAAAGGTATTTGAGATTGCCTGTGATGCTTCAGGAGTAGGTATAGGTGGAGTCCTAAGCCAAGAGAACCATCCCGTAGCATTCTTTAGTGAAAAACTTAATGATGCTAAGCTTAGGTATTCTACCTATGATAAGGAATTTTATGCGATAGTGCAAGCTTTACGTTACTGAAGACATTATTTGCTACCGCAAGAATTTGTGCTATTTTCGGACCATGAGGCTCTTAGATTCTTGAATTCCCAGAAGAAGCTTAACCCTAGGCATGCTAAGTGGGTAAAGTATATCCAGTCCTATACTTTTGTTTTGAAGCATAAGGCTGGATCTGAAAATAAGGTAGCTGATGCCTTTAGTCGTCGATCTTTGTTGTTGAATTCTGTTAGGGCTAAAGTCATAGGGTTTGAGCAAATCAAAGAGGAATATGAGTCGTGTCCGGATTTTAAGACTGTGTACCAGGATCTAACTCAAGGACCATCTAGTGACCATAAGGATTATACCCTTTTAGATGGCTTTCTGTTCTTTAAGAATAGGCTTTGCATCCCTAGAACTTCTCTTAGGAAATTTTTGATTTGGGAAATTCATGCTGGAGGTTTAGCTGGCCATTTCAGAAAAGATAAAACCACCCTGACTATTGAAGACCACTTTTTCTGGCCTAGCTTAAAAAGAGATGTAGCACACATTGTGGCTAGGTGTCGGACCTGCGCTGTTGCCAAACAGCGAAAATAGAACACCGGCCTTTATACCCCCCACTCCCTGTCCCAGATCGTCCTTGGCAAGATGTGAGCATGGACTTTGTGTTAGGTTTGCCTAAGACCCAGAGGAGGCATGACTCTATCTGTGTTGTAGTAGACCGATTTTCTAAGATGGCCCATTTCTTGCCTTGTTCCCAAACATTTGATGCGTCTAAGGTAGCCACCCTGTTCTTTAATGAGATAGTTTGACTCCATGGCCTACCCAAGACCATTGTTTCAGATAGGGATGTCCGGTTCACCAGCTATTTCTGGAAAACCCTTTGGCATAAGTTAGGGACAAAACTTATATTTTCAACTGCCTATCATCCCCAGACTGATGGCCAAACCGAAGTAGTGAACCATAGTTTAGGCAATCTGTTAAGGTGTCTTGTTGGTGAAAACATTAGGAACTGGGATTTGTATTTACCTAGAGCTGAATTTGCATACAATGACTTGGTCAATAGGTCTACGGGTAAGAGTCCATTTGAAATTGTGCATGGTTACAAACCTCACACACCTCTTGACCTAGCTCCTTTACCAGTCCACACACGAGTCTCCGAGTCTGCCGAAGTTTTTGCACAGCATATAAAAGACTTGCATAAAGAAATTCATGCCAAAATAAATTTAAGTAATGAAACTTATAAGAAGTTGGCTGATTCTCAAAGACGAGTCAAAACTTTTAATGAGGGAGACTATGTAATGATTAGGTTAAGGCCTGAACGGTTTCCTCCTGGAACCGTTAGAAAGTTACATGCTAGAGGAGCTGGACCATTTAGAGTGGTGAAAAGAGTAGGATCCAATGCCTATGTGCTCGAGTTGCCTCCAGAACTAGGCATTAGCTCCACTTTCAACATTACAAACCTAGTAGAGTATAGAGAGCTAGTAGTGATTCCCAGTGAGCCTTTTGAACCTAATCCTGCTCTTGAGAGTGAACCCAATCCTGTGTGTCCACCAACAAACTGGCCTGTGAGGAAAGAGCAGATTGAAAAGATCCTGGATGATCAGGTTATCTCTACTCGTAATCGAGGATACCAAAGATACCTGGTCCGCTGGCAAGGAAGGCCAGATTCTGATGACTCTTGGATCTCCCGAGAAGAATTACAAGAATTGGACCCAGACCTCTTGGAGAGATACCAAAGCCAACTTGATCCATACTCGACAGGGTCGAGTTCCTCCCACCCCGAGAGAATTGGTGCGGGCACCAGACTCAGAAGAAGACTTCAGAGCTCCATCTGGATCTCTGATTGACCTTGCCCGAAGAATTAGGATTTTCTGGCTTGTAATAAGGGTTGACTTGATCAACTCAATTTTAGCTTAAGTCTGTACTCCCTGCAATTTATTTTTGTTGAGTCATGTTGACTCAGTAGTGGTCTAGGACTTCAACCTGGGGTGTCACATTTTCTTCCAAGGCCAAGCAAGTGGGCGCCACACTCCCAGCCACACGCCTGAGTCCAGGGGGCGCCACATCTCCATCTAGTATACTCTGGTCCCCACACCACAGATAGCAGCTCCCTTCTCTCATGCACCATTTGAGGAGAAATCAACCAGGGATCCATAAATCAAGGGGGCGACCCAAGACCTTCCATAAGAGCCAAGCTATGAAAGGGAAGAAATTCTTCTTGGAGAGAACTTCAAGGAGGCGCCCATTCCTTGCCAAAAATACCCAAAACAAAGATGGGAAGGACCATGACTTAGGGAGAAAGAAAAGGAGGAGTCCAAAAGAGTTGAGCCATGGAAGGAAAGAAATCCTCTCTTGAAGAACAAAGCTTGGAGGCGCCATCTACCTTCCTTTTAAAACCCAAATCAAATTTTTTTGGAACCTTTGGCCGGCCATATGTGTAAGGATTGATCCTACAATCCTAATTTGAAGATCCCCTCCTTTAGTCCCATATGGGAAGATGTAAAACCCTACTCTCTTGTAAAGTCCTATAAATTAAACCCTTCTTGTAAATTTGAAAGTAATCTGATGAATGAATTCAAGTTTTTGTGTGAGCAAACTCTGTGTTTTCTCTCTTCCGCACTTGCATCCAGGTGTTGAGCTCCGTGAGGGAGTAAATCCGGGTTCCCCAGGAACCTTGAGGAGGTGTGAGATCTCCAAACCCCAAACCCTAGGTTAGCCACTTCACTCCCAAACCCTAGCCGCCCATCATCCTTCTCTTTCCACCAAGCCCTAGCATATCCCACCTCTCATGGCCATCCTCTTCAAGTCAAGGCCGACCCCAGCATCCGGGCCTAGTCCGGATACTTCAGATCCAGAGCAATTCCCAGAGGAAGTCAGATCAACCTCCAGGAGAATCCGGATTTCAGCACATCAACTTTCAAGTTCTTCAATCTGGTAAATTCTTCCTTGAGTATCTGATTCCATCACTTGTTCTTCTTCTTTCCCAGATCTTGAGTCCAGGAGAAGCCGACTCAGCCACAGGACCAGTATTGGAGGATCCATTACGAAGATATCCGAATCCGAGGATCCAACAATCTGCTCGAGAGAGTTCTTCCACCAAACACTGTGAAGATCACTATCTGGTCGGTAACCCATCTCTTCTCTTTATTTCTGTCCTGTTGAAAGTTCAGAGCGAAACCCTAGGTCTGGGAGTTTCTCAACCCCCAGCGATCCGTTACTTCTGAACTACTCTGATAACCCAGTTTTATTTAAATTGTGCTTTCAATTATTACCTAGTTTCTTTCAATTTAGTTTAACTTTCCTTTGAGTCAAAGCCAACTTCTGAAAATATTAAAAAAAAAAAAAAACCACAAAAAAAAATTAGTCATAGTTTACTTCCGCATCGCATCATCTTCTCTTTTGTTCTGCATCATTTACCTAGTAGGGGATAGACATCCTAGGGCCTTTTCCTTGATGTCCGGTCAGTGGAAGTACTTGATTGTCACCATCGACTACTTTACTGAGTAGGTGGAGGCAGAACCTCTAGCCTGGATCATCGAGGACAAGGCAAGGTCTTTCCTTTGGAAGTTAATCATCTACTATTTCGGACTTCTCCATACTATCATCACGGATAATGGGTGGTAGTTCGACAACCAGGCTTTTAAGGAATTCTGCACCAACCTGAATATCTATCACGGCTTCATATTGGTAGCTCACCCATAGACCAACAAAGAAGCTGAGGTGATAAATTGAACTATCCTCCAAGGACTCTACACCCGACTAGACGAGGCAAAGGGTCATTGGGCCGACAAGCCCCCTAATGTGATGTGGGCCTACAACACAACACCTCGAACGGTAACGAGTGAGACACCCTTCGATCTGGTCTTCGGCATAGATCCATAATCTCGATTAAGGTGGGCCTACCCATGCTACAGGTGCAACGGTATGATGAAGCGAGCAATCCGGTGTGCCTCCTCCTCAACCTCGACTTGCTGGATGAGATGAGGGACAAGGTATGGCTTAGAATGATGGCATACCGATAGCGAGTTGCCCATTATTACAATTCTCGTGTGAAGCCCAAAGCCTTTCGCCTAGGTGACCTTGTCCTGAGACGTGCGGAAGTTTCCTAGCCAGGCTAATGCGGCAAGCTATCTCCAAACTAGGAAGGCCCCTATAGGGTGGTCAAAGCCTTATCTCACAGGGCCTACCAAATCATCGAGCTAGATGCCACCCAGTTTTCCTAGACGTGGAATGCTGTAAACCTGAGGATGTACTACCAGTGATGTAAGCCCTCCCCTCAAGGATGAAATGAAGTGATCCTTTGGCAGCACGGTTCATTTTTATCTCTCCAAAGTATACTTATCTATCGTTCCCTAGGTTCGGTGAGAAAAGCTAAGAGCCTTAGTGCCCCACACCCAAGTCGAGAGCCTTAGTGCCCTACACCTATCCATCGGTCCTCAGGTTCAGTGAGAAAAATCGGGAGCCTCAACACCCCACACTTAAGTTGGGAGCCTCAATGTTCCACACTTATCCATCGGTTCCCATGCTGGTGAGGAAAATTGGGAGTTTCAGTACCTTGCACTCAAGTCGGGAGCCTCAGCACCCCGCACCCAAGCCAAGAGCCTCAACAACCTGCACCCAAGCTGAGAGCCTCAACAGCCTACACCCAAGCTAGGAGCCTCAAAGCCCCGCACCCAAGCTAGGAGCCTCAATGCCCTGCACCCAATCCAGGAGCCTCAATGCCCCACACTTATCCATCGGTCCCTAGGTCTGGTGAGGAAAGCCGAGAGCCTCAGTGCTCCACACCCAAGCCGGGAGCCTCAGCACCCCGCACTCAAGCTGGGAGCCTCAATGCCCCATACTTATCCATCAGACCCTAGATCTAGTGAAGAAAGTTAAGGGGCTCCAAGTCCTTGCCTTCGTTCGCTAGAACCTAGGCTTAGTGAAAGGAGTATGAGATGTCTTATAGCTCTGCCCTTGCTGGGGTCAACCTTATAGCGCTTGCACCTGCCTAGTTGATCCTATGCAGATCTTCGCCGATTGCTAAGCAGTTAGAGCATGGCTAGACTCTACCGGGTGTCGACACCTCTGATGATTCATCCAACTTCCATGGCATCTAGCCACTAGACTAGGCGACGAGCATACTCACACACAAGGAGAAAAGAAAGGAAAAACTCATAATTCATGAATGAAAAGTTTCATTGTATTACTAGAAACATGTTTACATACAAGCGAACTTCCCGACAGGCTGGGAGTTCAGCAAAACTTTTTTAGTCTAAAAAGAAGAAGAAAAAGAAGAAGGAAAAGGTAGCAAGAGAGGTGGTGAAGAGTCCCTAGGTCGGCCGTGAGGTCAAAGCACCACTCAATTCGAAGGCCTTCACAGTGGCTTCTATCAGTGCCCCCATCTCGACCATCATCTACTCCATGGCCTCCATTATCGAGCTCCATCGGGCTAGCCTGGTGGCGGTCTGAGCTGCCTAGGATGTCAAGGGCAGGACTAACGGGGTAGCCTCGATGGGCTTCGCCCATGTTGGATCGGCAGGCTCTGTTGAGATGCCTTTGGTAGGTGCCTCTGCATTGTCAGAATCATCCTCGGGCTCAACGGGGATGACATCATGCAGGTCAGGGAGGTGGAAGTGTTCCACCATCTTCCTCTTTCATTCCTCGAAGTCTTTAATGAAGGCATCACAGACAGCATCCTGCACCTCATCCTCAAACTTGGTCGAGGCCTTGTACCATTGGACAGAGTTGGCCACCTCCTTCTTTGTGGCCTCCATCACCACCAGGGTGGCGGCCACCTTCTTCTCAGCCGCTAATGTACAACCTGCTCCTCCACCATGTTCTGCCATGCTTGGCAACCTTGCAGCTACCTTTCCAGGCGGAGGGAGTTGGAGGTAGCCCAGGCAAGCTTCTCTTCTAATCGGGTAATGTATTCACCCTTTTTTGCTAATGTGGCCTTGTGGCCCTCTACACGCATCTCGAGGTCCACCATGATGTCCCGAGTTTGCATGAGCTATGCCTCCAAAGTTCTTCTCCTGGGCCTCCACGTCCACCAGCTACTTGGTCAGGACTTTGGCCCTTGCCTCTATGGTGTCAACCTTGTTACGGGACTCAGTATCCTGCCAGAGCAATGCCCGGCATGTGTCCATGATTAGGAATGCATCCTAGATGACCTGAAGCATGAAGCAGAAGGGAACCATCAAAGAAAAAGAAGAGAATAAGAAGAAACTTACAATGAGGAGCTAGGGAAAGACCCCGATGATGGTGTCTCCCAATGTGCGGCCGGCCCTCTCTCGCCGGTCTTGAAGCTGCAGGATGAATCCCAACAACCTCTCACCAAGCCTGCATCGAGAGTGACCGACATGTCAGGTGGCATTAGAGTTGGTCCCTTAGCAACCCCAAGGGTTGAAACTATAATCGAAAAAGACCCCTTTGGATAGGGCTCCGCCATTGCATCGATCGCAGTGGGGCTGGACCACCTTCCTCCTCAGGCATGGTGGTAGCCTCGAGAGATGGTGGGATCTCCATGATCTTCGGAGCCTCTGGGAGAGCGGCCTGAGATGCCCCCTCCCTCATCTTGGCCCACCTGAAGTGACCTACTCCCTCAGGTCCGGGGTCAAAATTCGGATGGAATCCAGAATTTTGTAGATGTCTCAGAGCTGGAGAGCATCCATCCTCATCATTATTGAGGCAACCCTAGATGGTTCGACCGTGTCAAGGCTCGAGGATGAAGGAGGGGGAGGCAAACACAAAGCATTGGGGTCCACCATCCGCTAGGGACCTTGGGGGACCCTGAATAGAACATCCTCCTCCTCGCTACCCAAGGAAGAAGGCCCTGCCCATGATGGCTCTACCGTGTTAGGGCGGGCTAGAGGATTTTCTTGAGAATGGTGGCCGCTTCTAGAGGAACTCAAGATGGGAGAAAAGATGAAACAAAGGAAAGAGAAAAGCCTAAGGACGAAGGATGCTCCCTTGGTGCCAACCGGAAGGGAAGGAAATGTAAGAAGGGACTGACCTACGAAGGACTCTGGGTTGAAGGTTCTGGAAATGGATTTGGGGCACCCCTCTTTCTTCTACTTTCCTCCCTCTCCGCTTGGAGGCCTTTGAAAAAATAAATGAAGGGATAGGCCGATTGCCTAAAAGGGATAGAAAAACCCCCTATCGATGCGGTCCTTTGCTCTGCCATCCATAGGATTTGGATGTGTGCCTACCCCTCACTAGCTGATATGCTTCAATTCATGGGATGTCAAACCTTGAGATGAAAAGGCATCATTTTGAACCATCACTCCCATTAACATGGCACTCCCTAATTGGTGCGGGTGTGATCCATGAATTGTCAGAAGCTATGGCATTTAATGGTGCAGGTGTTGGGAATTGTGTGTCCCAAAGCCAATCGTCTAGGTTGTAGACTATTGTGCGACTCATGTATATGTATATGAATTAAATAATTGAATAAATAATTTATTTTGGTTGTTCATCACAGTTCTCTTCCTAATTGAACTCTTGTGTGATGATGTCATTTGAGCTACCTTTATGCGTTGTAAATAGGATGCATCGTGTAGTTCATAAACTGGTTCGCGACCATAGGATACGCTGTTTCAAGATGATGGTGTATCAAGAGTAGGTTGTTGATGTCATGTCTGTTGGTTGTCCTCTTAACCAAGTAGCATGGAGATGCTGGTATGACATCAGGTGTTATGTTCGACACTTCACTGAGCGTGACACTCATGCGAGATTGTCTTTCTGCCAAAGAGAAGTTTTGCATTAGAATGTGGACATAAATTATTTCTTTGACTTGAGATCACTATGGCAGTTTGCAAGCAACTCACTGTGTTTAGATGCTGGACTATCCTGATTTCTAATCCGATGATGAAAGGTTGTTGGGTATTGTCAAGAACTTGTGTAGCGATGGTAGGATCAAGATAGGATTGACCACTCTAAATAGTTTGGATTGAATGCTTAATATGCCTTAATTGAGAAAGACCAAGACTAGGGCATTTCTTGTAAGGAGTTATAGGGATTCTTTGTTTGAGACATATTGAGATAGACTGATTAGGGTTGGGCAGTTTAACCCTAAGCCATCCGAAACATTATAAGGTTAGAAATAAGTTCAGTAGTATTCCATATTCAATAGGTTCTTGTTGCTTTGCAACCTTTGACCTATCCGAATGCCGGGTGTCATTGCTAGATGGCAACTTTGGTTGGTAATAAAAATGTTCACGTGCTATTGATTTAGTGTTTGAACTTACGGGGTCACACACCGTGGGGTTTCTTCATGATTTGTTGGCTTTGGCAATGATTGGGAATCATTCCAGACTTGTTTGACAAGGAGTTATCAAAACTATATTTGAACTGACTCATCTAGATAAGTCGACTCATGCAAGTCGACTCATCTGATGTATTCTACTGAAAATTGAAAAAGCTTCATTAATGGCTGTAATTGTTATGGTACTTAATACTTCACATTTCAGGGTTTTAATTAACATCAGTTGCTGAAGTCCAAGGATTTATAACACCCTTGAATTCCAAGAGACTCAAAACTCCATCATTGATCTCTCTTTACCTTCCTTTATAGTCTTATTTAAGGACTATTTTGGGCGGGCTGAAAACAAGGGTTGTCTCTCTTCACCTAGGTCGAGCCTCTGCCATTTTTTCTCCTGGTTAGAAGTCTTGACCTTTGAGAGATCGTGAGAGTTGATCTTATTTTGTCAAAAGGGTTCTAACAAGATAGAGTGAGGTTTTGGGTTTTGGGATTGCTGTGTGCATACCTTCTGATGAAGGTTTGGGACAGAGTATTCTTCTTGGGTGCTTTGTTCCATCTCAGTTTAGCAACTAGATTTTTAAGGTGTTGAAGGAGTCCGCCATAGCCACATCATTTCCGGAGAGGCTAACACCTCAAAGGAAGGAGGAGAATCCCCTTACCCCGGTGTGAACTACTTGTAGAGGCAGGACATTTGTGCTGCTCGTAGGGCTTATGTTTTTCCTTGGAGTACTTCCCTTCCTAGTGATTGTCACCTCACAGATAAGGTTTGTATTCCTATTACATGGGTATGTCAAAATGTTCTTTAGTACCACTTTGTGTGATTCAAAGAATGGTTCTATGAGTTACATACTTTGCATGCTTGACTTTATACATGTATTACTCTATATGCATAAAGATTTGAGTGGGGCCTATGTTAATTAGATTAACATGTTAGATAAAAATATTTTATTTTGTTTCGCTGTGTTATGTTATTTAGAAAAGTTTTAAATTGCATGTATCGACCCTACCTCGATTCGCCAACAGTGGTATCAGAGCCGCGTTTTGAATGCATATTTAGTTTAATGCTTATGTATGAAATCGGTTTGATATCCCTCACAATGTACTTGGATTAAGGTATATTCTGTTGGGAATTGCATCCCAAAGCCAATCATCTAGGCTATAGACGGTTGTGCTATTTTTTATTTGTATATAAATTTTTAATAATAAATAAAAGTTTTTTATTTTTAGCTGTCCATCATTTTATATTTTCCTGTAATGAACTCTTGTATGATGGAGTCCTTAGAACTATATTATTTGATATAGAGAGGATATATCAAGTAGTTCTTAAATCGAGTCACAACCAAAAGATACATTATTATAGGATGACGATGTATCAAGTATAGGTTGTTGTATGTCACATTTATTGGTTGTCCTCTTAAACAAGGAGTGTGGAGACACTGGTGTGACATGCAAGTGAAATGTATGACATCTCACTGAACGTGACCATCTACGGAGCTCCCTTCTGCCAAAGGGTTGCTCGCAAAGGGATATGGGTATATGTGTCCCTCAGACTTGAGGTCACCATGGTAGCTTGCAAGCAACTCACTATACTTTGGTACCGGACTATCTAGATTTCTAATCTAGTGATGGAAGGTTTCTGGGTGCAGTTAAGTACTTGTAGAGTGGTGGTGGATCAAGATGGAATTGACCTCTCCAAATAGTTTGGAGTGAATGGCTCACTATGTCTCAATTCAGCAAAACCTTGGCCAGGGTAGTTCTTGTGAGGAGTCACAAAACTTGTGAGGTTGAGATATGATCTGGATATACCATATTAGGGTTGGCAGTCTAACCCTAGGTCATCCTGAGCATTAAGAGGTCAAAGGGATGAATTATGCGGCAACCATATGCCTGAGGTTCTTGTGAGGTGCTCTGCATCTTTGACCTATCCGGACGTTGGGTATCATTGCTAGATGAGGACTTTGACTGGTACTGGAAATGTTCCAGTGCTACCGGCTTAGTGTTCGAACCTATGGGGTCACACACCATAGAGGATTTCTATATGATCTTTTGGGCTAATCAACGATTGAGAATCGTTTGCCATCACCTGAAGTCAATATGGTTGACTTTGCTCCAAGTGTCGACACTTGGATTTTTGCAAGTGTCGACACTTGGTGAAGTGTCGACACTTGGCTATTTTCGAGTGTCGACACTTCCTGTAATGAACAGAAATCTGGGAGGATTTCGTGAGAGCTTTTTGGGCATGTTTTGACCTGGTTTGAATTCGAATTCAAACCATTTTTGATTCCAAGGCTTTATGGTATGAATGTCATACTTACCTTAATGGGTTGGACCCATTTGGAATGGCCTTGATCCTCTCCCCCATTCTCTCCCTCCATCTCTCCTCCTTCCTTCTTCTCCCTCTCATGGCAGCTCCTAAAAATAGAGGCCTTTGTAGTGGCTGCTGGGGTTACACATACATGAACAGTAAGAGAGAAAAGAAAAGAGAGGAAGAAGAAGGACTTTGTGAGAGGTTTGGGGATTGGGTGTGAGCCACCTAGCGATCAATCTAGGTATTGGGAAGGAGGTTTTGAAAGGGGTTCCTGCTCTCATTCTAGTCTTCTTGGAAGAAGAAGTTCAGCCCATGGATCTTGAAGAGCTAGCACTCCGAGGGAGTTGATCAGAGTCGATCCCAGGTGTGGACATCCTATAGAGGCCAGATGCATGTGTGGCTCGAGCGCCCTCCTCCTTCTCAAAGCACTTGGCTTCTCTCTTGTGAAAAAGGTATGGTACTTTTATGTTTTCTCTTGCTTTAATGTTTATTTGCATGCTGGTTATTATTCTAGATCCTGTTGTGGGCAGATCTGTAGATGGTTTAAATATATCTACCGAGCCTTCCGCTATGCATGTTTTAAAAATATTTTAAATGCATATTCTCTGCCCTATTTCTTGCATATTGTATGCTAGGTGTAGGTGGTTTTCACCTTTAATGGTATCAAAGCCAGGTTCATTTTGTAGTATAATGATGCTAGCATGCTAATAACATCTTCTTTCTTCTTAAGTACTTGGATTGAGTGCTTCACTAGGCCATCTAGTCACATGAGAGAAGTAGGGTTGCAAGACCCTCTCTTCCCATTCAATGGGATCTCCTATGGCATGTAGGGGTGCCACTGTGATAGGCTCATGAAAAAGATAATAAGAAGAAAGTAATTTGCAGATTAAAAATGTTTTAATCTATTGACTTGATCATAAGACACTTTAGATAAGATCTAAAAGTATTTATTGATCGATTTTGATTGTATGTTTGGAGAAACATCGGATTTAAAATCACTATTTTTTTGTTGTCTCGGGCTGTGAGTTGACACTTGGCCTTTGAAGTGTCAACTCATGGAAAAATTTTCTGAGATCTGGTTTCTGTTTTTATACTAAGACAGGCTGGAGTATCGACACTTGTCCCTGAAGTATCGACACTTGAGCTTGAAGTGTCGACACTTGACCCTTGAAGTGTCGACACTTGAGGCGTGCCAGAAAATATATTGTTCTATTTTCTGTTCTCTATTTCAGGCCTTGAGTCGACACTTGCTCTTGAAGTGTCGATACTTGGGTGCAGAAAATTCTGAAAACAGTGAATTTAAATTTTGATTTTGTTGTAAAATTGTTTTACATGATAAATTAAAATTGTTTTAATTTATTTAAGGCCATTGAACTTAATTTTGAATTAAGATTGACTTAGAATTCTAGGAATGTGATTCAAAGATCTTAAGTCATTTAATAAGCCTTAAGGGTCATGGGTTAGCTTTTATTAGGTCCTTGATTCGATTAGACCTAAATTTAGATTCATTGGACAAGTTAGAAAACTAATCTAATCAAAAGTTGAGTTAGGATTTCTTCTCTAGATCTATCTAATAGTTAGATTGATTAGTCCATAATCTAAATTGATATAATTTGTGGCTTAGTGGAAAGCCCAAGTCTTTTAGCTGGTCTAATCGAGTCTGATGAATCGATTGGTGTCGAGGTAAGTTTGGCATTGTGATCATGGTTCTTTGGGCTACCTTTTACTTGGCCAACTCTGTTGGTGTCTAGGCAAGATGGTTAATGGCGAAACCCATCCCATGATCTTACTTACCTGGCTAATGTGGTCGATCAGGATTGATTAAATAGCTCATTGACTCATGTTAACCCTTGTCACCCAAGGTTAATCAGTCTTGATTGATTTTAGGCGCCCATGGATCATTTGTTATATGTAACCCTCCTAGATTGCTGATGTGGTCAATGGGAGGTTGATCCATGTCTTCTTTTCTCTTCATCTGTCACATTAAAGTTAAAACTCTCTAAATTATTAGGTCCTCAAAAGGACAAAGTTATAGAGATAACCACGTCCTAGCCTTCCATTAAGTGGGATAGTAATGTGTCCATTAGTTCGGTGTTCATCGACAGATCCAAAGATCGGGTATTCATTGGGCTATTGGAATTGCTGTTCTTAATATGATGGCTCAGTACTACTCTTTAACGGTGGTCAGGTGGGTCGGCCAAAGTCGGGCTTGACTATTCGTTAGTTAGAAGCATTGAATTTTATCATGTTAATGGTTGGACCTAACCAGGACCTTCAATAGGAGGCCCAAAGGCCAACTGAAGTGCTCCTTGGGGCAAAACCCAATTACTATAGGTTACTTGGAGAAGTGATCGGTTAAAGAACCTACCATTAGACACGCATGGGTGGGCCGGCCAAAGTCGGGCTCATGTGTTGTCTATTGGACTCTGGTACCTGCTAAGAAATTAAAGTAATTCCTCGAATTGGAGGTAGAGGCTACCAATCTGTGCAAAATAGTGGGAGGGACCTTTAGACTAAAGTCCATGTCTTTAGGTTAATAATTCATATACACTAATTAGTTTTGGTTTTCCTTGCAGATTCTTCCAACCTGTCACTCCGGTCTCTTCTCGACAACAAGAAGCTCAATGGACCCAACTTCGATAGCTGGTATTGAAGGCTTAGGATTGTCTCAGAGCACGAACGGATCCTATATGTAATATCGGATCCGGTACCTGAGATCCCTGCTGCCAATGCTCGGGGTTCGGTCAGAGAAACTTATCAGAAGTGGCTCTCTCACATGACCACTGTCCGATGCATCATGTTGGCTATAATGAACGACGAGTTCAATCACAAGTTCGAGGAAGCCCAGCCAGAAGAAATCCTTCAAAAGTTGAAGGAGTCTTTTGGGACACCAGATGACGTTGAGAGGTATAGGGTCTCCTGTGCTATCTACAACGCGCGGATGCATGATGAGGCCTCGGTCACTGATCATGTATTGTACAAGATCAAGATGATTGAGCACCTAGGCAAGCTCGGCTGTCCCTTGCATGAACAGCTTGGGAAAGATACGATATTGAATTCTCTCCCCTCCTCTTATCTAGACTTTCTTGATTATTACAGAATGAATAAGCCTGCAGTTAACTACCATGGTTTGTTGGGGTTGCTGTAGACTTTTGAGAAAGATCACTAGTTGAATAAAGGGGTGGTGAATCTAGTGGGAGGTTCCTCGGGAGGGCGTCATCCCTTTAAGAAAGGGAAGAAGACAAATAAAGGGAAAAAGGTGCTTAGTGCTTCTGGGCCCAGTCAGGCCAAGAAAGTGAAGGCTGATCAGAGTCGTGTAGAGTGCTTTTTCTGTAAGAAGTAGGGACACTGGAAGAGGAACTATCCTCTTTACATTGCATCCCTTGATCCGAACAGGTCCAAGAAGAGAAAGCTACAGGATGGTCCTAGATAAGGTATTTATATGATAACACCTTGTAGTTTCTCTATTTGCGATACTACTAACTAGGTATTGGATACAGGAAGTCCAATTCATATTTATAATTCTTTACAGGGACTTCAAGTTAGTAAAAGATTCGAGAATGGCGAGAGGTTCTTGAATGTGGAAAATGGAAGCCGAGTTCTAGTTCTGGCATTGGGAGTCCTTAAACTTGTTTTCGAGTCCTATACTGTCATTTTGAATGAATGTCATTTTTGTCCTTCTTTCATTTTAAATGTCATTTCTGTAGGCCAGTTGGCCATGTATAATTATGAACTATTAATAAAGAATGACATTTGCAAAATTATTTTGAATGGTTATATAATTTTGAATGGACAAATGTGTGATGGCATCTATGTACTATCGCGACCTGTTAGTGTAATGTACATGTCTAGCAAATGCCCTAGGATAGATAATGTCAGTGATGCATACCTATGGTATTATAGGCTAGGTCATATAAACAGGAATAGGATAAACAAGTTGAAAATTGAGGGTCTCCTCGATTTTAGTGAAGATACAAGACTTCCAACCTGTGAGTCTTGTCTTCTTGGAAAAATGACTAAGTCACCTTTTATTGGAAAAGGTGAACGAGCCAAAGAAATTCTGAGTCTAGTACATACTGATGTATGCGGACCCATGAATGTTAGTGCCAGGGGTGGGTACGTTTATTTCATTATTTTCACAGATGACCTTTTGAAGTTCGGTTATATCTTCTTGATGAGACATAAGTCTGAGTCGTTTGAAATGTTCAAACGATATCGTAGTGAAGTAGAAAAACAAACTGGAAACTGTATCAAAATCCTTCGATCCGATCAAGGTGGTGAATACCTTTCTGGCGAGTTTCTGACATATCTTGAGAAGAATGGGATTCTTTCTCAGTGGACGCCTCCAGGGATACCCCAGTTAAATGGAGTGTCTGAGAGGAGGAATCGAACCCTATTAGACATGGTTTGGTCCATGATGGGCTTTGCTTCTCTGTCGGTATCCTTTTGGAGATATGCTTTAAAATCAGCCTGTTACATTCTGAATAGGGCTCCAAGTAAGTCTGTTAGTAAAACACCATATGAGATATGAACTGGATGTAAGCCGACACTTTCACACCTTCGGGTCTAAGGGTGCCCAGCTTATGTAAAATGTTTAGAAACCAACAAACTTGGATCCAGGTCTGACCGGAGCCTATTTGTTGGGTATCCAAAAGAGTCTAAGGGGTATTACTTCTACTTAGCTGAGGAACAAAAGTTGTTCGTCAGTCTTAGGGCTATCTATTTGGAAAAGGAGTTCCTTGGTAAAGGAATTGTAGCCGCTAAGATTGAACTTAGTGAAGTTCAACAAGTAGAAGAACCGACACACTTAAGGGACAACATAGAATCGGTTGTGATTATATCATATCCAGAGCCCACTCAAGAACCATTAAGTAGATCCGGTAGAGTACCGAGCCGACCGGACAGATACTATAGTTTCTAGGTCCGGGATGGTGATCCCATTGAACTCGATGAGAACAATGAGGATCCAATCTCCTACATGGATGCATTGTAGAGGTCCGACTCTGAATCATGGCTAGGAGTCATGAAATCTGAATTGGAGTCCATGAAAATCAACAATGTATGGACATTGGTTGATCCACCTGAAGGGATAAAACCCATTGGATGCAAATAGATTTTCAAGAGGAAAAGGGGCGTAGACGGAAAGGTGGAGACCTATAAAGCCCATTTGGTTGCTAAGGGATATTGTCAACGTTATGGTATTGACTATGATGAGACATTCTCTTCTATGGCAATGCTCAAATCCATTCAGATTGTGCTCGCTTTAGCATCACACTTTGACTATGAAATATGGCAAATAGATGTCCGAACAGCTTTCCTGAATGGTGAGCTGGAAGAGGAGGTGTATATGATACAACCTGAAGGGTTCACATCTATAGACGAGTCAAAGGTGTGCAAACTTCAAAAGTCCATCTATGGACTGAAGCAAGCATCCAGGAGTTGGAACATGCGATTTGATAAGTGTATCAAGTCGTATGGCTTCATTAGGAATGGAGAAGAACCTTGCATTTACAAATGGGCTAATGGTTCTGTGATTGTATTCCTTGTGCTGTATATGGATGACATTCTTTTAATCAGGAATGACATCGCAGCACTGCAAGAAATAAAGGTCTGGTTATCATCTCAGTTTTCTATGAAGGACTTGGGTGAAGCCTCTTACATACTAGGTATGAAGATCTATAGAGATAGATCTACGAGGCTTCTGGGACTGTCCCAGTCTACATACATCGACACCGTGCTGAAACGGTTCAGCATGGAGAATTCCAAGAAGGGCTATCTCCTGATAGGCACTAGAATTGATCTCTTCAAAAGGAATTATGCGATAACTGCTGAGAAAAAAGAGCGTATGAGTAGAATTCCATATGCTTCGGCAGTGGATTCTATCATGTACACCATGACTTGTACTAGACCAGACGTGGCATACTCACTAGGTATAGTGAGCAGATACCAGTCTGGCCCAGGTGAAGCTCATTGGAAAGTGGTTAAAACTATCCTTAAGTATTTACGAAATACCAAGGACCAATGGCTAATTTATGGAGAATCTGACTTGAAATTTGTGGGGCATACTGACTCCAGTTTCCAGTCAGATAAAGATGATAGTAAGAGTATGTCAGGTTTTGTCTTTACCATGAATAGAGGAGCTGTCTGCTGGAAAAGTTCTACGCAGCCTACTGTGATAGACTCAGTATGCAAAGCAAAGTACAAAATTAGTATCAGATGCAGCGAAGGAAGCTGTGTGGTTGCGGAAGTTCCTTGGCAAGCTGGGAGTGGCACCTTCCTGGATGGTCCTGTTCCGGTGTACTGTGACAACACTGGAGCCATTGCTCAAGCCAAAGAGCCGAAGTCTCATCACTGCACAAAGCATATTCTGTGGTGCTATCACCTTGTTCTAGAGATCGTGGAACGAGGTGACATTGACCTTCTGAAGATCGATGGAAAGGAGAACCTAGTTGACCCTTTCACTAAAGCCGTCGGAGTTCAAGAGTTTGACTATTGTAAATTGAAAATAGAAATGAGATTCTGTACTGATTGGCTTAAGTCCAAGTAGGAGTTGTTGGGAATTATGTCCCAAAGCCAATCATCTAGACTGTAGATGGTTGTGCTATTTTATATTTATATATAAATTTTTAATAATAAATAAAAGTTATTTATTTTTGGCTGTCCATCATTTTATATTTTTCTGTAATGAACTCTTGTATAATGGAGTCCTTGAACTACATTATTTGATATAGAGAGGATATATCACGTAGTTCTTAAACCGATTCACAACCAAAAGATACATTGTTATAGGACGACGATGTAAGGTTGTTGTATGTCATATTTGTTGGTTGTCCTCTTAACTAAGGAGTGTGAAGACAATGGTGTGACATGCAAGTGAAATGTGTGACATCTCACTGAACGTGACCATCTGCGGAGCTCCCTTCTGCCAAAGGGATGCTCGCGAAGGGATATGGGTATATGTGTCTCTTAGACCTGAGGTCACCGTGGCAGCTTGCAAGCAATTCACTATACTTTGGTGCCGGACTACTTGGATTTTTAATCCAGTGATGGAAGGTTTCTGGGTGCAGTCAAGTACTTGGAAGCGATGGTGGATCAAGATGGAATTGACCTCTCCAAATAGTTTGGAGTGAATGGCTCACTATGTCTCAATTCAGCAAAACCTTTGCCAAGGTAGTTCTTGTGAGGAGTCACAGAACTTGTGAGGTTAAGACATGATTTGGATAAATTTTATTAGGATTGGCAGTCTAATCCTAGGTCATCCTAAGCATTATGAGGTCAAAGGGATGAATTATGCAGCAACCATATGCCCGAGGTTCTTGTGAGGTGCTCTGCATCTTCGACCTATCCGGATATCGGGTATCATTGCTAGATGAGGACTTTGACTGGTACTGGATATGTTCCAGTGCTACCGGCTTAGTGTTCGAACCTATGGGGTCACACACTATAAAGAATTTCTATCTGATCTTTTATGCTAATCAAAGATTGAGAATCGTTTACCGTCACCTAAAGTCAGTATGGTTGACTTTGCTCCAAGTGTCAACACTTGGATTTTTGTAGGTATCGACACTTGGTGAAGTGTCGACACTTGGCTATTTTCGAGTGTTGACACTTCCTGTGACGAGCAGAAATCTGGGAGGATTTCGTGAGAGCTTTTTAGGTATGTTTTGACCTGGTTTGAATTCGAATTCAAACCAGTTTGGCTCCAAGGCTTTATGGTTTGAATGTCATACTTGCCTTAATGGGTTGGACCCATTTAGAATGGCCTTGATCCTCTCCCCCATTCTCTCCCTCCATCTCTCCTCCTTCCTTCTTCTCCCTCTCATGGCATCTCCTATAAATAGAGGCCTTTGTAGTGGCTGCTAGGGTTACACATACATGAACAACAAGAGAGAAAAGAAAAGAGAGGAAGAAGAAGGGCTTTGTGAGAGGTTTAGGGATTGGGTGTGAGCCACCTAGCGATCAAGCTAGGTATTGGGAAGGAGATTTGAAAAGGGGTTCCTGCTTTCATTCCAGTCTTCTTGGAAGAAGAAGTTCAGCCCACAGATCCCGAAGAGCTAGCACTCTGAGGGAGTTGATCAGAGTCGAGCCCAGGTGTGCACATCCTGTAAAGGCCCGACGCGTGTTTGGCTCGAGCACCCTCCTCCTTCTCAAAGCACTTCCTTGGCTTCTCTCTTATGGAAAAGGTATGGTACTTTTATATTTTCTCTTGCTTTGATGTTTATTTGCATGCTAGGTTATTATTCTAGATCCTGTTGTAGGCAGATCTGTAGATGGTTTATATCTATCTACCGAGCCTTCTGCTATGCAGTTTTAAATGCATATTCTCTGCCCTATTTCTTGCATATTGTATGCTAGGTGTAGGTGTTTTTCACCTTCATATTCGTCATGGCCGTCTGATCATAGGAGAGAAGTATGGTTTAAAGGCCATCTCTTCTCATTCAGTAGGGTTCTCCTATGGTGTGTAGGGGTTCTGTTGCATCACGACCTTATGAAGAAGAAAGTGAGGGATTTGATAGGTTAAAATAGTTTTAATCTACATTTGTAGATCATAGCTATGTTTAGATGAGATCTAAAAGGTGCATGATCTAAAATTTTAAAAAGTTCAAGTGAAAAGGGATGAATTTTAAAGTTACTGTTTTAGCCTAGGCAGACGAGCTGACTTGCCTCCTGCTCGAGCCGACTCGTTTCCTGCAGACAGAACAGTCTATCTATTTTATGTTCTGGACAAGCCGACTCATCCCTATTCGAGTCGACTTGTCTCTGTGGTTTGAAGGAAAAGTGTTCTGTCTGAGCCAACTCATCTCTGCATGAGTCAACTCAGATCCGAGAACAAGGAAAAGTTTTCTGGATGAGCCAGCTCGATCAGAAAATCTTGAAATAGTAAATTTAAAGTTCATAATTTTTGTAAAATTGTTTTAAATTTGGGTTAATTGAAAATGTTTCAATTGGCATGTTACACTTAATTAAGAATTAAGTTGTATTTTTGAAACCCTTTAAGATTTAGAATATGATTCTAATATTAAATCATGATTGATAAACCATGGGTTAATTGGGTTAGCTAGAATTGGGTCCTTAAATGGGTTAGACCTAGGTTTAGATGAATGGATTAATTAGAGAAAAGACTAATCAAAAGTTGAATTAGGTCTCTCCTCTATAGATCTCTCTAATAGTTTGTTAGATTTATCCATACATCTAAATGGACTTGATTGATGGCTTCGTGGTAAACCCAGGTCTTTAGGTTAGTCTGATTGAGTCTAGTAAACCACTTGGTGTCTAAGGTAAGTTTGACTTTGGTGATCATGGTTCTTTGAGGCTAACTCTTGCCTAGCCAACTCATGGTTGGTGCTTAAGGTAAGAGGCTTACCCGGCTTAACCCATCCCTTGATCTTACTTACCTGGCTGATGTGTTGAATCAAATATGGTTTGATTATCTATTGATTCGAGTTGACCCATGTCAACTAAGGTTAATCACTTTGACTAGTTTAAGGTGCCCATGGATCTATTTGATCTTGAAACCCTCTAAGAGTTAAGTGAGAGTTTTCTTGATCAAGGTCCATGTCTTCTTTTCGTGTATCATAAAATTTAAATTCTCTAAATTATTAGGTCCATGAAAAGGACTAAGTTATGTGATAGCCTAAGTCCTAGCCTCCTATTAAGTTGGATTGGTAATGAGTTCATAAGTTGGGTGATCATCGGTAGTTCAAAAGAACAGGTGGTCATTAGGCGAGTGGAATTGCCATTCATATGATGGCTCAGTAAGACTATCCTAACACATGGTCAAGTGGGCCGGCCAAACTCGGGCTTGATCATGGATTAGTTAGAAGCATTGAATTTGATTATGTTAATGGTTGGACAAAACCAGGACCTTCAATAGGAGGCCCAAAGGCCGATTGTGAGGACCCCCGGGGCAAAATGAATACTAGAAATTGCTTAGAGAAGCAATTGGTATTGTACCTACCTTTAGATGCATGTGGGTTAGCTGGCCAAAGTTGGGCTCATGTGTAGTCTATTGGGTCCTAGTATTTGCTAAAGGATAAATATTATTCTTTGGATTGGAGTGTAGAGGCTACCAGTTTAAATAAAATAATGGGAGAAACCTTTAGACTAAAATCAATCTCTTTAGGATGTTTGAAATAATTCATATACTAATAGGTCTTGTTCTCTTTCAGATAATGTCGACCACTTTGTCGCTCCGATCATTATTAGATAATGACAAACTTTCTAGACCCAACTTCGATAGCTGGTATGAAGACTCATGATAGTCTTGGAGCACGAGCAGATCCTTTATGTGATAACGGATCTGGCAATTGAAATTCTAGCCCCCAATGCTCGCGGGACCGTCAGGGATACTTACCATAAGTGGATCTCTGACCGCACCATGGTATGTTGCATTATGATGGTTGTGATGAATGATGAGTTCAGTCACAAATTTGAGGAGGCCCAGCTGGAGAAGATTCTTTAAAGGTTGAAGGAGTCTTTTAGCACTTCGGATGATACGGAGAGATGCCGAATCTCTTCCACCATCTATAATATGCGTATGCAAGATGGAGCTCCGATAACTGATCATGTAATGTATATGATCAAGTTATTTAAGCATTTGAGAAAACTTGGATGTCCTTTGCACGAGCAACTCGGTAAGGATGCAATACTGAATTCTCTGCCCCCTTCCTATCAGATTTTTCTCGATAACTTTAGAATGAATAGACCTGTAGTAAATTACCATGAGATGTTAGGCTTATTGCAAACTTATGAGAGAGACCACAACCTCAATAAGGGGTTAGTGAATCTGGTGGGAGGTTCTGGAGCAGGGCATCATCCCTTTGGGAAAGGGAAGAAGAAAAATAATAAGAAAAATAAGAAGGTGCAAAGTACTGGGCCTAATCAAACTAGGAGGGTGAAGGCTGACAAGAGTCAGGCAGAGTACTTCTTCTACAAGAAGCTAGGTCACTAGAAGTGGAACTATTCTGCATACCTTGCTACTCTAGACCCGAACAGGCAAAGGAAGGGAAAGCAGCAAGTTGTTGCTGGTCAAGGTATTTATATGATAAATCCTTGTAGTTTCTCCATTTGTGATACTACTAGCTGGGTATTAGATACCGGAAGTTCTTACCATATTTGCAATTCTTTGCATGGACTTCAAGTTAGTAGGAGGTTTGAAAGCAATGAAAGATTTCTAAACGTTGGGAATGGAAGTCAAGCTCCAGTTCTGGCATTGGAAACTATTTCTTTGTATTTCAAGTCTTATACTGTCATTCTTGATGATTATCATTTTTGTCCTTCCTTTTTAGTTAATATCATTTTTGTAGGCCTGATGACCAAAGATGGTTTTGAATTATCTATAAAGAATGATATTTGCAATATCATATTGAATGGTTCTAATGTGATGTTTAGACAAGTAGAGAATGGTGTATATGTACTGTCATAGCCTTTTACTATATTGTACACTACTAATAAATGCCCTAGGTTAGATAAAGTCAGTGATACTTATCTCTGGCACTGTAGGCTAGGCCATATAAACGAGATATTTTTTCCTGTGGCAATGCTCAAGTCCATTCGAATTATGCTTGCTATAGTAGCATATTTAGATTATGAAATCTGGCAAATGAATGTCCGAGCAGCTTTCCTAAATGGTGAGCTAGAAGAGGAGGTGTATATGATGCAACCTGAAGGGTTCACATCCATAGATGAGTCTAAAATATGCAAGCTTTGGAGGTCCATTTATGGACTGAAACAGGCTTCTCGGAGTTGGAACATGCATTTTGATAAGTGTATCAAGACTTATAGCTTCGTTAGAAACAGAGAGGAACCTTATATATATAAATGGGTAAATGGTTCTATAGTTGTATTTCTTGTTTTATATGTGGATGACATTATCCAAATCAGGAATGACATTCCAGCATTGCATGGAATTAAGGTCTGGCTTTCATCTCAATTCTCAATAAAAGACTTGGGTGAAGCCTCATACATACCGGGCATAAAGATCTATAGAGATAGATCTAAGAGGTTTCTGGGACTATCCCAATCTACGAACATAGATACTATGCTGAAGCAATTCAACATAAAGAATTCCAAAAAGGACTATCTTCCGATAGGTCATGGAATCACTCTTTCCAAGAAAGATTGTATGACAACTCCTAAGGAAAGAGAGCGTATGAGTAGGATTTCATATGCTTTGGTAGTGGGTTCTATTATATACGCTATGTTATGTACTAGATCAGATATGGCATACTCACTAGGAGTAGTGAGCAGATACCAGTCTGACCCATGTGAATCTCATTGGAAAGTTGTTAAGAACATCCGTAAGTATTTGAGAAATACTAAGGATCAATGGCTTATTTATGAAGATTCTGACTTAAAACTTGTGGGATATACTGACTCCAGTTTTCAGTCAGATAGTGATGATAGTAAGAGTGTGTCTGGTTTTATGTTTACTCTAAATGGTGAAGCAGTCTGCTAAAAAAGTTCCAAGCAGCATATAGTGGCTAATTCTGTTTGCGAGACGGAGTATATTGCAGCATCGAATGCAGCAAAGGAGGCTATGTGGTTATGGAAGTTCGTTGGTGAGCTGGGAGTGGCACCTTTCTTGAATGGTCCTGTTCTAGTGTATTGTGATAGCACTAGAGCCATAGCTCAAGCCAAAGAGTTGAAGTCATATCAGTGGACCAAGCATATTTTGCATCGTTATCACCTTGTCCGAAGGATTATTGAACAAGGTGACATCGACCTTTTGAAGATCGATGGTAAGGAGAACCTAGCCGACCCCCTCATTAAAGTTGTTGGAATGCAAGAGTTCGACGATTGCAAATGGAAGATGGGAATTAGATTCTATTATGATTGGCTTTAGTCCAGGTGGGAGTTGTTGGGAATTATGTGTCCCAAAGCCAATTGTCTAAGTTGTAGACGGTTGTGCGACTCATGTATATGTATATGAATTATTTAATTGAATAAAAAATTATTATGGTTGTTCATCATAGTTCATCTTCCTAATTGAACTTGTTGACCCCTAAAGTGATTTTGATGATAACAAAACATTGGAGCATACATTTGGTTATCTAAGAACTCTTCAAATGATTGACAAGTTTTTATAGGACAACTACATTGACATACTTTCTAAACCCTACAATCTTTATTGCTTTGTGTTGAGTTGTAAAGTGTTTAGAATCTTGTAAAGAAGAACCCTAAAAATATTTTCCTACTTAAATCAAGATAAAGGGTTACTTCTAGTAGTTTTCAAGCTTCAATTTTTCTTGATTTTATTGTAAGAAGACCTTGAAGAAGTCTTCAAAGCTTGGCACAAGTGTTCTGGAGAATTGAATTTGATCTGGCTGAAGAACCACTCTCGAGCCGACTGGGTGGAGGAACTAGCCGACTCTAGTACTAGCATAGGAAAGAAGTTCTCTGGCACATAGATCCAGCCGACTGGCACCAAGGCCCAGCCGACTCGTCCAGAACATGGTTAAGAATGTTCTGAGAATCTCAGGGATCCGAGCCGACTGGATTTCAGCCTAGCCGACTTGTCCAAAGTGAACCATTTTCTCAACTGTGGAACCCAGCCGACTGGTGTTCAACCCAGTCGACCCGAACTTGATCCGAGCTGACTCGAAGTTTGTCCGAGCCGACTGGAATGACGGGGTCACCTCCAATGGCTAGTTCCAGTTTTCTATTTTTGAATTCCAAAAGTGCTCCAAAGGTAACCTGTCACCTCCCAATAGTCTACAACATTCAAAATCAAGGGAAGGCAGTTGAAGTCTCTATAAATGAGGTATGAGAACATCTTTGAAGAGATTAATGAGTTAATGAACAGTTATTGAATATTTATTGAAGTGAGAAGAGAGAGAGCACTTTAGCTTTGAAGTCGGCCTTCAAGCCTTCACCAACTCTTACCAGAAGCTTGAAGCACCTTTTGAGGAAAGCAAGGAAGCCATTGAAGTGCATTGAAGAGCATTCAATTGAGCTTCACTCGAGTTGTATTGGCAACCACCAGACAACAGAGTTTGTCATTTTTGTTGCTTTTTATTCTGATCTTAGAATACTTGGGTTATTGGTGAGCCCGGTTATAAAAACCAAATAGGTTTTTTTGGTGAGCCTTTTTAAAAACCAAAGTGTAGAGGTTCTAGGTGAGCCTGTAAAAACCTAGTGTGGGTTTCTTTGGTAAGCCCGGTTCAAAAACCAAAGTATAGAGGTTGGGATTGTGAGCCTGTAAAACAATCCGACTGTATTCCGGTTTGGGGGATATAGTGAAAATCCCAAGTGGTAAACTTGGGTAGTGGATGTAGGAGTTGGGTTGCTCTGAACCACTAGAAACTTATCTTGTTTGTGTTGTGTTCGATTTACTTTTCTGCTTCTGCACTTATTCTCTGATTAACACAGCACTCAACCACTAAAAGGAATTACTTGTGCACATACTTGCAAAAATTTTATAATTCCCAATTCACCCCCCTTTTGGGTAAAGACACCTGGGTAACAGAACTCTTGTGTGATGATGTCTTTTGAGCTACCTTGTATGCGATGTAGAGAGGATGCATCGTGTAGTTCATAAACTGGTTCGTGACCAAAGGATGCGCTATTTCAGGATGATAGTATATCAAGAGTAGGTCGTTGATGTCATGTCTATTCGTTGTCCTCTTAACCAAGTAGCATGGAGATGCTAGTATGACTCAGGTGTTGTGTTCAATACTTTATTGAGCGTGACTCTCATGCCAGATTCTCTTTCTATCAAAGAGAAGTTTTGCATTAGAATGTGGACATAAATTATTCCTCTGACTTGAGATCACTATGGCAACTTGCAAGCAACTCACTGTGCTTAGGTGCCAGACTACCCAGATTTCTAATTCGGTGATGGAAGGTTGTTAGATAAGGTCAAGTACTTGTGTAGCGGTGGTAGGATCAAGATATGATTGACCTCTCCAAATGGTTTGGTTTTAATACTTGATATGCCTTAATTGAGAAAGACCTTGGCTAGGGCATTTCTTATAAGGAGTTATAGGGATTCTTTGCTTGAGACATATTGAGATGGATTGATTAGGATCAAGGATCAAGCTACGTGACCGGTCGAATCCAGATCAAGGATCGGCTACGTGACCGGCCGCACAATCCTAGATATCTTCTAGAGATCATGCCAGGCCTAACTTTTAAATCTACAACCAAACAATAGTAAGGAACAACTTTCCATAAAGATTAATAGAAAATAAAATATAGATAAAATATAAACTCAGGGATTAACACCTAAAACCTAGCTCCTCACTGACTGGTTCCAAAGCCTAAATGATCTTCGATATCTGAAACAAAAATATAGGAAAATAGGGGTGAGCTACACAGGCTCAGTAAGTTATCAACACCTTCAATATACATACACCAATATGTATCTAATAACAATAAGCATAATACATCATGCAACAAGATGTCCAGCAATATAATAATAATAACCAACAACATGATGCAAGTATTAACACTCAAATGCAACCAACGCAGACACGACTATAGATGGCCAAACATTTACTTAACTCTCCTAGTCCCTCAGACTATGGCCAAGATCGGCCCATGGCTCGTCCCGAAAGAGTCTAGATCCTGTGTCACATACCGCTCAATAGTCATGTGCCAGCAATAGCCCTGCTGGAGGCCCAAAAGGAAAACTAGCTCTGAGTATCACACGAGAAATATGCATCCTCTGCATGTGCCCGCCATGCATAGCTAAAATAAGGCAACTAGCTCCCGTGTCACATACCGCTCAACGGTCATGTGCCAGCAATAGCCCTACTGGAGGCCCAAAAGAAGACTAGGTTCTCGTATGATCATAGTCAGACTAGAGAGCACTCACACCGTCACAATGCACTCACACCAACACAATGCATCCACATCACCATGATGCACGCTTGTCAAAGCAATCCCACAATGTACCCACACCAACACAATGTACTCACACCAACACAGCACCCACACCAACATGATGCACGCAATCCAATGCAATCAAATACAGATATATTACATATATCTACTAAGTTATAAATATATATATATTGGCATACATATCAGAGGTCAAGATAACTTACCGAGGAGTATCCACCCACTAGAACAGTCCAACACTAATCCAGGTCTTCCAAAGTCAACGATGATCCTGAATCACAAATCAGTACATAATTAATTCCTATATATATATAAAAGAATTTAAAAAAATTAAATTCTGTGGAACATCCCCAGCCTGTTCCTTTCCTCCTCCGCCTTCATTTTCTTTCTTTTAATAATAATAATAGTAATAATAATAATAACATTATTATTATTATTATTATTATTTTATTTTATTATATTATTATTATTATTTTATATATATATATATATATATTTTGTTTTAAACTGGACCGGCCCAACCAAGAAATGGACCCGGCCCAGCAAAACCCGGCTCAACCAATCCTAACTGCACGTCCGGCCATAGTTCCTGGACCTGGTTCACAAGGAGATCCGGTGAGAAACAACGGCGTCTCTCCCGATCGACCGACCGGAATCATCGCCGGAGGGAAGAAAGGAGATCGGCGGTCCGACAGTGGCCGTCCGATCGTCTGCCGGGAAGCTCAGGGGATAAATCCCCTCCCCTGTTAACAGAGACCTCTTTCTCTATTAACAGGTTGGTCGACCTCTTCCCCCCCCAAACGAACGATGGAATGGAGGCGATCCCAGTGGTCGACCGTCCGGACAGGATCGCCGGAAGGAGGAGAAGAGACTGGCGGCGGCCAACAGTCGCCGGCCAAAACCTCCACAAATACTACGGAGGTCTCTAAATGTATCGTGGAAGCCTCTTATCCCCTCCCCCACCTCCGGCGGTGTCGACGGCATCCGAAAATATCGCCGGAAAATCCAAACTTCCGAACTACATAGAATTTGAACTGAAGTCGGCAGGGGCCGCCGACTTCAGCCCACACCCAGCCCAATACGAACTAGGCCTCACATTCTCCCCACCTAAAAAAAAAATTTCGCCCTCGAAATTTAAGTCTTCTAAATCCAAAGATGCACAATCCAAAACTTATATGATTCAATACTCACAAGTACCATTCTATCCAAATTCAATAATTTCAATAAGAGCATCTTTTCTTTCATCATATTCACTTTAGATTAATTCTAGTGTCCTTAGTCTACCACACTTCCGCTGTGCACTCTGATATAAATTTTTAAATCATCAAATATCTTTCAATACCCTAATTCTACCCCACTCTCACTAACTATGACATCTTAATCTTTAACCTGGCTCTGATACCACTCTGTCACGCCCCGAATCCAGATCAAGGATTGGCTACGTGACCGGCCGCACAATCCTAGATATCTTCTAGAGATCATGCCAGGCCTAACTTTCAAATCTACAACCAAACAATAGTAAGGAACAACTTTCCATAAAGATTAACAGAAAATAAAATACAGATAAAATATAAACTCAGGGATTAACACCTAAAACCTAGCTCCTCACTGACTAGTTTCAAAGCCCAAATGATCTTCGATATCTGAAACAAAAATATAGGAAAATAGGGGTGAGCTACACAGGCTCAGTAAGTTATCAACACCTTCAATATACATACACCAATATGCATCTAATAACAACAAGCATAATACATCATGCAACAAGATGTCCAGCAATATAATAATAATAACCAACAACATGATGCAAGTATTAACACTCAAATGCAACCAACGCAGACACGACTATGGATGGCCAACCATTTACTTAACTCTCCTAGTCCCTCAGACTATGGCCAAGATCAACCCATGGCTCGCCCCGAAAGAGTCTAGATCCTGTGTCACATACCGCTCAACAGTCATGTGCCAGCAATAGCCCTGCTGGAGGCCCAAAAGGAAAACTAGCTCTGAGTATCACACGAGAAACATGCATCCTCTATATGTGCCCGCCACGCATGGCTAAAATAAGGCAACTAGCTCTTGTGTCACATACCGCTCAACGGTCATGTGCCAGCAATAGCCCTGCTGGAGGCCCAAAAGGAGACTAGGTTCTCGTATGATCATAGTCAGACTAGAGAGCACTCACACCGTCACAATGCACTCACACCAACATAATGCATCCACATCACCACGATGCATGCAATTCAAAGCAATCCCACAATGTACCCACACCAACACAATGTACTCACACCAACACAGCACCCACACCAACATGATGCACGCAATCCAATGCAATCAAATGCAGATATATTACATATATCTACTAAGTTATAAATATATATATATTGGCATACATATCAGAGGTCAAGATAACTTACCGAGGAGTATCCACCCACTAGAACAGTCCAACACTAATCCGGGTCTTCCAAAGTCAACGATGATCCTGAATCACAAATCAGTACATAATTAATTCCTATATATATATATAAAAGAATTTAAAAAAATTAAATTCTGTGGAACATCCCCAGCCTGTTCCTTTCCTCCTCCGCCTTCATTTTCTTTCTTTTAATAATAATAATAGTAATAATAATAATAACATTATTATTATTATTATTATTATTTTATTTTATTTTATTATAATTTTATATATATTTTTTTTTGTTTTAAACTGGACCGGCCCAACCAAGAAATGGACCCGGCCCAGCAAAACCCGGCTCAACCAATCCCAGCTGCACGTCCAGCCACAGTGCCTAGACCTGGTTCACGAGGAGATTCGGTGAGAAACAACGGCGTCTCTCCCGACCGACCGACCGGAATCATCGCCGGAGGGAAGGAAGGAGATCGGCGGTCCGATAGTGGCCGTCCGATCGTCCACCGGGAAGCTCAGGGGATAAATCCCCTCCCCTGTTAACAGAGACCTCTTTCTCTGTTAACAGGTCGGTCGACCTCTTCCCCCCCCCCCCAAACGAATGATGGAACGGAGGCGATCCCAGTGGTCGACCGTCCGGACAGGATCGCCGGAAGGAGGAGAAGAGACTGGTGGCGGCCAACAGTCGCCGGCCAAAACCTCCACAAATACTACGGAGAAGAAGGAATCGGCCGGATTCCCCCTTCTCCCCGGCGAAACACTCCCACCCAACATACCCTTCTAGAGAAAAGAAAGACGAGGAAGAAAACTTACCGACGAGATGACCTCCGATCGCAGCGACCACCGGTGGAGGAAGCACTCCGGCGAAGACGGAGACACGCGGAGAAGTCGTCGGCGTCCACCGATAGGATAGGTATTCGGGATCATCGAAGACACCCGAGGTCTCTAAATGTATCGTGGAAGCCTCTTATCCCCCCCCCCACCTCCGGCGGCGTCGACAGCATCCGAAAATATCGCCAGAAAATCCAAACTTCCGAACTACATAGAATTTGAACTGAAGTCGGCAGGGGCCGCCGACTTCAGCCCACTCCCAGCCCAATACGAACTAGGCCTCACACTCCAAATGGTTTGGTTTTAATACTTGATATGCCTTAATTGAGAAAGACCTTGGCTAGGGCATTTTTTGTAAGGAGTTATAAGGATTCTTTGCTTGAGACATATTGAGATGGATTGATTAGGGTTTGGCAGTTTAATCCTAAGCCATCCGGAGCATTAGAAGGTTAAAAGAATAAGTTTAGTGGTATTCCATATTCGATATCTTCTTGTTGCTTTGCAACCTTTGACCTATTCGAACATCGGGTGTCATTGCTAGATGGTAACTTTGGCTGGTATCAGAAATGTTCATGTGCTACCGGTTTAGTGTTTTAACCTATGGGGTCACACGCCATGGGATTTCTTCTTGATTTATTGGCTTTGGCAATGATTGGAAATCGTTATGGACTTGTTTGACAAGGATTTGTCAAAACTGCATTTGGCCGACTCATCTGGATGAGTTGACTCGTGCAGGTTGACTCGCATAGCCGAGTCGACTCGTCTGACAAATTCTACTGAAAACCGAAAATGCTTCATTAATTGTTGTAATTGTTATGGCACTTAATACTTCGCATTTCAGGATTTTAATTAACATCAATTGCTGAAGACCAAGGGTTTGTAACACCCTTGAATCCCAATAGACTCCAAACTCCCTCATTGATCTCTCTTTACCTCCCCTTTATAGTCTTATTTAAGGACTGTTTTGGGTGGGCTAGAAACAAGGGTTGTTCTCTCTTCACCTAGATCGAGACTCTGCCATTTTTCCTCGTGGTCAAAAGTCTTGACCTTTGAGAGATTGTGAGAGTTGATCTTATTTTGTCAGAAGGGTTCTAACAAGATAGAGTGAGGTTTGGGTTTTGGGATTGCTGTGTGCATACCTTCTGTTGAAGTTTGGGACAGAGTGTTCTGGAAAAGGTTCTTGGGTGCTTTGTTCCATCTCAATTCGGCAACTAGTTCTTCAAGGTATTGAAGAAGGAGTCCGCCATAGCCACATTATTTCTGGAGAGGCTAACACCTTGAAGGAAGGAGGAGAATCCCCTTACCCCGGTGTGAACTACCTGTAGAGGTAGGACATTTGTGCTACTCGTAGGGCTTGTCTTTTTCCTTGCAGTACTTTCCTTCCTGGTGCTTGTCACCTCGTAGATAAGGTTTGAGTTCCTATCACATGGGTATGTCAAAATGTTCTTCAGTACATCTGTGTGATTCAAAGAATGGTTCTATGAGTTACATACTTTGCATGCTTGATTTCATACATATATTACTTATATGCATAAATATTTGAGTGGGGCTCATGTTAATTAGATTAACATATTTAGATAAAAAAGTTTTATCTTCTTCCGCTATGTCATGTTATTTAGAAAAGTTTTAAATTATATGTATCGACCCTATCTCGGTTCGCCAACAGCAAGCATGGCGGCCCTCCACGTCAACAGTGTCGTTATTCCCTTCACCCCGAATCCAAGAAGCCATGATGCACTCCGGGGCTCGAGAGTGAGAGCCATCTGATGTGGCAAGATGTTGACATGGCATCCACATTTGATATAGCTGTGCGGTGAGGTGCCATAAAGCACCACCTATCCCATCCGGGGTGAGCTCCCGGCCAAGGTCAAGCTTTCATCTGAGGTGAGCTCCCGTCCGAGATGATTTCCCGGTCGAGGTCGAGCTCCCGGTCGAGGTCGAGCTCCCGGTCGAGGTCGAGCTCCCGTTCGAGGTGAGCTCCCTTTAGGGGTTGAGCTCCTGTTCGAGGTCGAGCTCCTATCTGAGGATGAGCTCCCATCCATGGTGAGCTCCTAGTCGAGGTCAAGCTCCTATCTGAGGTCGAGCTCCCTTCTGAGGTGGACCCCTAGTCGAGTTCGAGCTCCTATCTAGGGTGAGCTCCTGATCGAGGTTGAGCTCCTGTTCGAAGGAAGTCCATGAAGGCGAAGAGGAGCATCCCCGACCATGGTCGAGAAGATGACGGGAAGTGAGATATGACTCCCAGAGGATGGAGATGAAGAAGATCCAAACCGGGCATGGTGGCGTGACATCATCCACACCAGACCGGCCATAATTCTCATGAAGACGACATGTGCCCTACCGGGGATCTAAGCCCTATAGCACGCCGCCCACACACTCTACATAGCATGTGCTCTACCGGGACTCTAGGCCCTGCAGCAAACCGTCCGCACCCTTTACAGGGCACATGCCCCAATGGGGCTCCAATCTCCGTGGCATGCCACCTGTGTTTTTTATAAGAAGAATATCTTATCAAGGCCCTGGGCCCTATGGCATGCCACGTGTACCCTTGAAAGTGGAAGTGCTCGATCGTGATTTAGGGCCCTGTATCACGATACCCACATCTTTCACGGGAGACTGCTCCACCAAGGGGATAGGCTATACAAAGCGCCGACTACACCCCAATTAAGAGGACCTCCTCCCAGGAACTGGTCCAAGGGAAGGCTCTGGCAGACGAGCACTCTTCCCGCAGGGGATGCTGGGAGAAAGACATCCCATCGCGGTTCTAGATCTAGTCCGACTTGATAAATTCTTATATAATAGTAAAAGGGACCTTCAGGATGGGGGTGACGACGGTAAGAGCGAAGGCAAAGGGCTAAATGGCGATCAGCCCCCAAACTCTAGTTTTTTTCATTTTTCCTTCTATTATGTTTTGCCTCTATGCGGTGGCATCCCAAGCCTCCACCATAAAGGATCTATTCTCCTTGGTCATCCTATTGACTTGATCGTCGAAGTGTCCCCGCTAGGATCCTTGGCCTATGTCTCCTCTCTTTTATGGGACTGACCGTAAAGGCGAGAGGAAGAACAACCCATGTGCCCGGGGAGGCCGACTCATCCAGGCCACGTCAGAGCTACAGGTCATGGCGGTCTAGGTGGCAACACTCATAAAAGCTTTTTATTATTCATGCATATAAGTTCATCTTTTAAAATATTTAATCTAATTGTTAAGAAATATATTTTTTTTATGTTTACTATAGATGGCAGATCCAAATCGTGAAGAGGGAGCATCATCTAGTAGAGGCCATTGTAGGAAGCATCGACTTTCCTGCACTATCCCATCATCATTGACCACTATCCCACTATTATCATCAACTATCCTACCACCATCATATATTATCCCACTTTCTACCATTTCTGTAGTTCTATACTTTAGTTTGCCACCTACGATCCTTAGTGTGCATTCACCATCTCCTGCTGCATCACCAAGTGTCATGTATTCACCTCTTTTCTATTCAAAATCTCCTATCTATGCTCTAGCACCTATCATTTATTCTAGACCACCTCCTATCTATTCAGCATCTCCTTCTGTCTATTCAGGATCGCCTACTATCCATTAATCATCTCCTTCTGTTCATCTTGAGGCTAGCTCTTCTCAAGATGCTGCAGGTACTCAAACTAATGATGGCAAGCTAGTGTTGTACCTTGATGGAGATGGATAAGTAAAAATTTTATTTAAGAATATCATAATCATTTTAGCATTTTGAATATATTAGATTTACCCTGACTAATATATAATAATTGTAGGTTTTTACCATCTCACCCAGCTACGAATATCATTGTTGAAATAATGAGGAGCCACCTTGATGAACCATGGGTATCATGGAAAAAACACCCTGTACTGTTAGAGATATGTGGTTTATTGAGTTTAAGATAAGTAAAATATTTTCTAATTAAACTTATTTTATTTATTGATATATATATATATATATATATATATCTTTATGTCATTTAACCTGATATCCATATTCAATGTAGAGAAGGTATCAGTTTGAGCCATCAAATGAATAGTGGGCATGAAAAAATTTTGAAAGATGTAGTGCAATTCGTTTGAAGAATCTCCTTGCTAATTCTTGTAGAATTATGGAGAGACCACCTTGGTATAGAGATCATGTATGGGATAGATTGTGTGATCATTGGCGTATTGTCCAATATCAGGAGAAGTGTGAAAATGAAAAACAAAATTATGCTTCTGATTGTGGAGGTTTTGGTGCTTCTCTCCACACCAGTGGCTCTATCACTACATCTTATCATAGACACAAAATGGTAAGAGCTATGTTTTTTCTATTAAGCATTTTTGGTTCATACTTATAAAATATTACAAACTGTACATGATTTGATGTTTATAATATAGACTCTGAAGACTGGTGCTGTGCCATCTCCATCTGAATTATTTATGTGCACCCATCAGAAGAAGGATAAAAGTTGGGTGGATAGGAGATCGGAGCATATTAGTGTTAGTAACATATTACATTATTTCTTATATGTACTTTAAGATAATTGAGATAAATTTGATAAGCTAAATTTAGACATAATATGGAGGCACTATCTCAGAGTAATTCTAATCCTGCTCACTAGTAGACTCCACCATCAGAGTTAAATGTGTGGGTTCGCACAGTTAGTGGTAAGAAGAAAGAAAGAATTTATGGCTTAGGATTAGAGTCTGCTATATTGACAAGTCCATCATATTTTCATGGCCAAGATTCATCATGCTCATAATAGATGCAAAGTCAACAAATTGAAGAGCAAGCGAGGAAGCAGGTTAAAGCTAAATGGAATTCTCAAGTACAGGCTGCCGAATATGAAAGGGATGAACTTAAAAAAAGGATAGAATATAATGAATTACTACATGATCTAATTACAAAGATAAATTTTCAACCATCGGTACTCCTCGTTTTTAGCCATCTCCTTTGTAGCCACTTGCTTGGAATCCATATCGGAGTTATGAGGCACCATTACCATTGTATGTACCTTCAGGCCTAGGAAGAGAGATGATATCAAAGAGGAGGAGGACAAGAGGAGGAGTAGCATTGACTAGATTTCTTTACTTGTCTTTTTAGCTATATATTTATTTCATGTTATTTTTGGGAATTGTGTAGGTATATTGAGTAGTTTTATGTTTACTTGATAGTGTATGAATTTTGACTTCTATTACTTTAGCTTTTTAACATGCTTTTATAGTTGACACTAAAATGCTTTGTAATTAAAAATGATACTTATTATCTCACATGCACTATATAATATGTTGATATCATTTGTTTTTTCAGATAGGTAATTGTTCGAAGGTTTGTTGGTAGCCCATCATTATAATGTTATTTGGCACAAAATATACAAAACTCGATACATTTGGTACAAGGTATGCTTTGCTTATATTATATTCCCATATGATGTGTTAAACCCGATGGGTACCGATCGGTTTTTGCTTACTATATTCTGATGGTTGTCAACTTATTTTTCCTTGATGATGATCTAAGATTATTGGATATTGAAGGGGATCGTTCTAGCAGATATAGCATGGCCTCTTTTTTTTTATTTCCATATGATGTGTTAAACTTCGTGGGTGTCGATCGGTTTTGTTATGATCGATATATTTGGCACGAGGTATACTCTGCTTATATTATATTTCCATATAATGTGTTAAACCTGATAGGTGCTGATTGGTTTTTGCCTACTGTATTATTATAGCTATCATCTTGTTTTTCCCTAATGATGATCCAAAATTATTGGATATTGAAGGGGATGACTCCAGCAATATAGCATGGCCTCTTGTTATTATTCCCATACGATGTATTAAACATGATAGGTGCCGATCAGTTTTTGCACTATAACTCTATTTTATGTTTTGAAACTTAGGATTATTGGATTGGTATAAAACTAGGCCAAATGCTCTAATATTTTTTGATAGTGCTTGATATTTATCAGTTGCTGTCTTTACATCTATTTAAATAGCAACTATGTTCAAGTTATTTATTTATTTTTATATGTCTAGTTTTGGTTTGTGAGATTGTTTCTATTTATATTAATTGTTATTCCCAGATGACAAGTATATGAAAAAAAATTTAAATTTTAAAATATTTTTCTTTAAATTTGAAATTAGTGACCAATTTTTAAATGAAATTTATATTTTTTGTGACTGATTTTCTGATCGAATATTAAAGTATTTTTTTATAAAAGATTTACGACCAATTTTGTATTCGATTCTTAGTCAAATTTTATTTAATTTTTGTAGTATAAATTTTATGATCAAATTTATGATCGAAAATGAATTAACAAAATTTTAAATAATATTACCGATCCATCTTGTGACTGATTGTTGTCAAAGTTTTTTATTATTTTTAAATAAACTTGGAGACCGATTTTGCAACCAATTATCATAATACATTTTTTTTAAAAATCTGACCGATTTTTAATTGAAATTTTATATAAAATTACTTTAAAAATATTTGTTGACCGATTAATATTTTTAGCAACTAATTTTGAGATCGCATAATCGGTTGCAAGTTATTTTTTTATTTTTAAAAAAACTAAATAAATTTTAAAAAAATTAATAATTATTTTAAATTTTTTGGGTCACTAAATCGATCGCAAAATTTATGACCGAAAAAATCAGTTGCTAAGTTTTTGTAACTAGAATTTTCACAATCGAAAAAATTTAGCCACAAAGTAAATTAGGCCGATTTTGAATATTTTGTAATTTATTTTATGGTTACCAAATCATTTTTTTTTTTTTGGTAGCCGGCGAGGATTCATGACCGGCACAAAAATAATCTTGTGGATGAAGAAGAGGAAGGAAGAAATTCCAACAATGAATTGGTAGTGGAGTTCAAAGGAAGTTTGGGGATCTTTAAACAGAGGCAGAGGGCTAGAGTTTTCTAGCTTCGGGTCTCTCTTAAAGATCTTTAACTCCCACCAAGAGTTGCGAAGAAACATGACTCTCATCGTTGAGAAGTTCGACTCCCATCAGAGAGTCATCGCACACAAACCCACGAGGCTGGGCTTTTCGCTTGGTCCTATGGATGGAGCCTCTCATGGCATCGGCGCTCAATGCATGCGAGGTTCTACGGCACTCCATGCACCGCATATCTCGTACATTTGCAATATTTAACTTGAGGCTGGTTGTTTGTCAATTGAGCATCAAATTCACATCTTAGAAAGTGTCATGAGGCCAACATTGTATAAAAGGATCAAAGAGTACTCCAAACATATCCCAATTTATCCGTGTCTCATCAAAGCTGATGAGAAGGTGATTCGAGAAGTTTAAAAAATTTATGTGGATAGATTATTGTTCGGTAGATTGTAGGAAGTTAAGCGTGATATAATTGGTACCGTAAAAATGTTACATGTTGCATCACAGCTCAGTATTTGAAGAACACCTGAAGGAAGATGGGACATAAAAAGTAAACAAAATTTTTGTGACGATATACCAATCTTTACCATGTTGGATGTATGAAAATAATATTAGCTGAGATGCAAGATCATGAATGAGCAAAATATTTTTAAAAGTAGTTAAGATAACCGCGAATGCCAGCTGAACAAAGCTATATAGCAAAATCTTTACCATGCTGACTGAGAAAAAATTTTGATTTATCATATATATATATACGGTCGTGATTAAGATTAGAAGCTCTTCTCATAATTAATTGATCATGAAATGATCTCGTGGATTGCTCGATTAAATTCAGGATAAGTCCTGGAACCCGTGACGATTGGATAGATGAGAGATCAGGATAGTGAATTCGAGAAATGATCCTCTAGATGACTCGATTAAATTTAAAATAAATCCTGGAGTCCCCATTCTAGATTGACGTAAAATTCAGCATCACTTTTACTTATTAAAAAAAAAAAAAATTGAAGATTATCAGTCCATTTGATGTCTACCACGCAACATGCATTAGGATGCAAAACTCGTATGGCCACATATGCATCTCATTGATGAACGGTTTTGGTACTACACATATATCATGTCGTTTCACATTTAATATGTGGTTACCGGGGAATTATAGAATCAACATCATGAGAATGTGATTTGTCATCCTTAAAAAATTGTGAAAAGATTCTAGATACATTTGTATCTATCTACATTGCATCAAATCTTGAAAGGTGCTTTGAGAATATTTGTTATACGGATTGACCAGTGCTAAATTAAAAATAGTATAATGTGCGAAGTAGACAAAATCTTTATGATGCTATGTCATTATCGCTGCGGGATGCATGAGTACAATTGCTGGTGTCCACTTAATTTTGCTAGCTATAGGTGCTTTTCTTCTGGTATCAATTCTCTTTACAATGGGGGCATAAACTTCTAATGAATTTTGACCTTGTGAACAAAACCCCCTGCCATGTTGTACGGGATCTTTTCTCGCCCCTGGTGAATAATCCTCTTTGAAATGTGCATCTATATCTGCCTTCTAGATTTTACATCAATGCATAACTTTACTACCTGTAAAATACTTTTTAGCTTAAGACAAAATATATATATATATATATATATATTGAACAAATATACATTTAAAACTTTATTTCTCAGGCCATGCAAGGGTGTCGATCATCCCATTATACAGTAACTTCACTATTCTAAATATAATACGCCATTAGAAAAGGAACAGAATAGAGGAGTGACATAATAAATGGACGAGGCGGTGATGCAAGTAGTAGGTAAGTTATTATGAAATGCCATTGCCATATCTGTCTTCTTTTTTGAACAAAACACCCTTAATTTTAAGGACAGATTTGTCATACTCTAGAATAATGTAGTGAAGTATATTTTGGCTTAGCAATCTTTGTCCCTTTCTTAACTAAAAGAAGCATTAGTTTCTTCTTTTCTGACTGCCACCTTGTAAAGTGAAGATTCGCTCAAAAAGGAACACTGGCCACCAATACCAATTCCCCAAAGAGTGGCGTTTATGTGCTTTTAAGTCATAGTCTTAAATGAGAGAGAGAGAGAGAGAGAGAGAGAGAGAGAGAGAGAGAGAGAGAGGAGGGGCAGTTGTCTTCAACCTCTGATAAAGTAACATTTAGAAGTGTCAATATTGGTTATTGCCTTCAACCAAAGATTCCATTCAAGATACAAATATCCAATTTCATATGCAGTGTCCAAAAAGCTTCTTGGAGGATAAGAGTTGTCAAAGAATAATAGTACTGAAAGACAATGGCTTCTGGTGAGCTCTATCATTAAATATATCTATAGCAGAACAAAGCTAAAGACACAATGTTGGAGCAAATGGCCCATCAAATATGGGCAAGGACCACCAAGCCCACCAAATATCTCAAAGATGGAAAGACCACAGGCCTTCATGTGGCTAGCAATAAGCCACTTAGATAAATTTATAAAAAAAAAAGATTCTATGTAGGAGAATCTATCAACCACCCCCTTCAATCTTGTAAGAATAAAGTTGCACATAAGATTGGCATCTCCCATAGCATATGAACAAAGAGGATAAGAGTCATGGAATTCCAAACTCGCAACATCAACCACACATAAAATACTGTGAAATATTATAGCAGTGGAATTAAGTTGCTGCATGGATTCTTGCTGATGGAATGTCGTGGTTTAGATGATGCAGCAAGTAACATTTGATCTACGTCTTTAATGTGGATAACATTTTGAGGCCAGGGAGTGTCAACCGGGTTTAGGTGAATTAGAGCAAGGAAGTCATTCAAGGATAAGAATGAGGGAACCATAGGTATGCTTCACAAGAAAATGGATAGACTTACGTACATACTATGGCTAGGTAACAGAACCCACCATGTTTCCCTTGCTGCTTCTTTTTCTTCCTATTTGGGAGTTGGGAGTTGGGACAGCCAAATCTATGTTGATGCAGAGAGGATTTTAATGAAAAAAATAACTAGAGGATACTCTTAGGTATATGGAAATATCTATGAATGAAGAAAGTTATTAAGAAAAGTTTAAGTTATAATAAAAAGTTAATAAAGGGTTATGATCGATAAGGCATGATGGACTCTGAATGCTTAATAGGATTGGCAACCGATGTCAGTTGACTTAAAACGCAAGGGTTGGACTTTAAAGGGGAGAAGAAACGAAGCTTTTGTGACCCTTCGCAGCATACTTTATAAAAGTGACCTTGACCTTAAACAAATCATGATGCTCATCCACAAACTTTTACATTTTTGACGCGATTGCAACTTACATATATTTTGAACTAGGATGTATGAATAAAAATTTTGAGCATACATATATAGTATTAGGAGCCCAAAAGAAAAGAAAAATAATGTTATCCATTTTATTATAATTCTTTTGTCATTATTACGGCTTTTCTTTTGTTGTTGTTGTAGGAGAGATCCGTAAGGCATGAACTATATATAAGTTGGGGCTAGTCCTGTCTATAAAACACTTCAAAGCTCCCAAATCTTAATGAGAGTGGTATTTGAACCACTGGACAGAATTTACCAGCAGGAAGGCAGGTTGGCACCTCCTTTCTTAAAATCAACCTGCTACAATATCTTATAATCTAGATATATATATAATATATAAGCTGCCATACTTAGCTTTTACTGGTGTAAACTAATTGGCAGCTAAATTATATTGTCATGTACACAAAACCTACATCATTTAGACCAAAAGCAAGTAGTCATGACATTTAGCTCACCTACCATGCTAATCAACATTCCACCTTTCATGGATAGAACTTGTAAAACAAGCATGCTGAGAATGCAACATCAGATTACACTTACCACACACCGGAATTGAAAGTAATACCTCCCTTTTGGAGTCCAGGATGCCAACTATCAGGCCATCGTCTCCTTGTTTCTTTTAATAATTTCATATTATGTTATTTCGAATTAATTTTCTTATTAGGCTTAAATAAGCTACGAAAGAACTAAGTGTTGTTGTTTGCTTCAAATAAATTTTTTTTTTTGGTTGGGATTCCTTTATCGTTTAACTTCTTCTCTGAAAAGTTTCTTCGAATGCATTTCCTTTTTGGTGAGCAGCGTAAGACTTTGTAACTCTTCTTCATTGTTTCTTTTTAAAAAGAGCATGACCCTCTCGGTTTCATGTAGCCCCCAAGTCCCGACTGTTCTTTACTCATCGTAGCCCTTTAGTCCAGTTTTTTGGTCCCCACTTAGAGAAGTATTTTTTTCTTGATCGATTGCCATGGCCGAGAAGGTATTGATCCATCTCTCAGATTATCTTCTCTTGATTCATAGCCAAGGTAATGTCCGTTTAGTTTATTGTTGCGGCTTATTTGTATCTCTTATTTGTTATTATTTTGGAACCCTATAATTTGGATATTTGTATCACCTTTGTATCCAATTTTGGAACGGTTATATAGTGTATTGCTCCTCCTCTATTGTGGATGTAGGCAGTTTTATCGAACAATGTAAATTTTTTATCTATCTTGTGTTTATTATTTATATTTGTGAAGTATTCAATAAACTACCTGAGTGAGAGAAAATAATTAATTAGAAACTTAAAGCGATCCGATCTGTTGTATGCATCCCCAACAACTGGTATCAAAGCATTTGGATAGCATCTGATAAGCAACAAAGTTCATCAATGGCTCAAGAGATAATTATTTTTCATTCCACCACCACAAGGTATGAAGTATTGGTATTTGACGGCACAGGTGATTTTGCACTATGAAAAGTAAGAATGAAATATCTGTTGGTCAAGGAAGGCGTGGCAATAACCCTCAAGGGTATGGATACAATCCTAGGAGATACTAAGGCTACCAAAGAGGAAATCAATGAGGGAGCTCTAAGGACTCTGTTTTTGGGTTTGAGTGATAAAGTTCTCTGCAATGTTGTGGATCTTGATACAACTAAAGGTATATGGGATAAATTTGATGCCTTTATATGGAAAAGTCTCTTACCAATAAACTATATTTGAGAAAAAAGTCGCATATATTTTGTATGGCATAAGAGACTCCACTCAATGATCACTTGGATAAATATAATAAGCTCTTGCTTGATTTGGCCAATATTGGTGTTGATGTTAATGAGGAATATAAAGTTTTGATTTGATTTATTCTTTGCCTAAGTCATTCGAGAATATTACTACTATCATGCTCTATAGAAGAGAGACTATAAATCTTGAAGAGGTAGAAGCCACTTTGTTATCTAATGAGCTTAGGTTAAAAGTACAGTTAAAGTATCAGACTCCGTCTTCGGCACAAGGACTTATAGTTAGAGGTAAAGATGAGCAAAAAAAAGGTGGACAAGATAGAAGTAAGTCCAAAATGAGATCAAAATCTAGGACTAAATGACATGGTGTTTGTTACTTTTGCAAGAAGCCAAGCCACTAGAAATCTGAATATAGACTTCTACGGTCCAAGAAAGAGAAGGAACAGAAAGATAAAGGATCAGTCTTAGATTCGGTATCAGTTATAGTTACTTCAAAAGATCACAATAATGTTGCAGATGATGCATATTTATAGCTGCCTACAGTATCAGTCAAGCTTATACCTAGATCATGGACTTTAGATCATCTTTCTATATGACACCCTATAAGGAATGGTTCTCTTCTTTTACATCATGTGAAGGAGGCACCATTTTTCTTGGAGATATGATGTAATCTGCAAAGTGGAAAGTATTGATAAAGTTCAGATCAAATTTCATACAAATACTGTGGTGATTTTGGACGATGTCATATATGTTCCTCAACTAAAAAGAAACCTTCTCTTAGTGTATGCCCTTGATAGTGCAGGTTTTGAGGACAGATGGGATAGAGGATCTATAACTATTAATAAAAAAGTATTGACTCTATTGAGAGGCAAATTGAGTGGCACCCTTTATTATCTTGATAGCAATATAGTGATTGGACAAGCTTCAGCAGTACAGTCCTTTATTAAGTAGTTGACATAATTGTGGCATCAGAGGCTAGGCCACATTCAGATAAAAATTTATAAGAGCTAAGTATACATGGTTTGCTAGGTAGTTAAAAGGTTGGTGCACTTGGATTTTGTGAGCATTGTGTTTTTGGAAAATAATACAAAGTTAGCTTTTCTATAGGCATGAATGGGACAGCAACTATATTGGATTATATTCATTCTGATTTATGGGAACCTATCCTAGTTACATATAAGGATGAATCCAAATATTTACTTTCATTTATTAATGACTACTCTCGCAAAATCTGAGTTTATACTATTAAGAATAAGAGTGATATATTTGATACATTCAAGAAGTGGAAGACTATGGTCGAGAGGCAGATTGAGAGAAAGGTAAAAACCTTTTACACTGATAATAGATTGGAACTTTGCACTATATAGTTTGATGATTTTTGCAAATCAGAAGGCATTGTCAGACATAGGACTATAATGCGTATACCTCAGCAGAATGGTATGGTAGAATGCAAGAACCATATACTATTAGAGAAAGTCAGATCTATATTATCAAGTTCTATACTGAGTAGAAGTTTTTGGATAAAGACTACACACATAGCCTGCTATATTATAAATCGATCTCTAGCATCAGCATTAAGCATGAAAATTTTGGAAGAAATATGGACAAGAAGACCTGCAAATAATTCGGTACTTAGAGTCTTTGGGTGTCCAGCAAATGCACATATCAAAGATAGAAAGCTGGATCCCAAGACTAAGAAGTGTGTATTTCTTGGATATACATATAAGGTGAAGGGCTACAAACTATAGTGCACAAGGAGATTAGGTTCAAGTTCAGCAGGGTCTGACTGTTATTGTTGATCAAACTATTAGATCACAGTAGTAGCAGCTAATTATAGATATTCAAAATGAGCAAGTTTAACAAATAGATATAGAGATACAGACTTAAAAGGAGGTTACCATTCAAGATCAGGTTCAGGATGATAGTATTACCACTTGCAGACCTAGGTGCCAAATCAAAGTACCTCAAAGGTATGGTTTTAAGGATTTTGCTTGTATTGATTTAGTTTATTATGTTTTGAGTATTGCAAACATTATTGGTGATGAGTCGATCACATATCAGGAGGCTATTGGTAGCTCATATACTAAGTAGTGGACCATTGCTATGGTTGAAGAGTTTCAGTCTTTAAAAAAAATCAAACTTAAAAATTAGTCAAGTTACTTAAGGGCAAGAAAGTAATTGGTTGTAAATAGATTTTCAAGAAGAAGGAAGGAGCTAGTCCTCAAGATTTTAAATACAAGGCCAGGTTGGTGACTAAGAGCTATAGTCAATGGGAGGGTATTGACTATAAGAAGATATTTTCTTTTATAATCAAATACTCTTCTATTCGTGTGTTACTTTGGTTGCTTCTTGGGAATTGAAACTAAAATAGGTTAATATTAAGATAGTTTTTCTACATTGTGACTTGGAGAAGCAAATTTATATGTAGCAGTCACCTGGTTTTGAGGCTCTAGATAAAGAAGATCATGTATGCTTGCTCAAGAGATCATTGTATGGTCTCAAGTAATCTCCAAGATAATGGCACCATAAATTTGACATGTTTATAATCGATCATGGATTTAATAAATCTTCATATGATAGTTGCATGTATCATCAACAATTTTCAGATGGATCCTTTTATTATTTACTACTATGTGTAAATGATATGATGATTACAACCAAGAATATATTAGTCATCTAGAAACTGAAAATTGAACTTAGTACTGCATTTTAGATGAAGGATCTTAGACCAGCAAAGAAGATATTTAGGATGGAGATCATACATGACAGGCAATTATGTAGACTTTTTTTTACTCAACATAATTATATTGAGAAAGTCTTGGAAAAATATGGTATGTCTACAGCTAAGCCAGTCACTACTTTCTTTTCTAGTCATTTTAGATTATCTGCCTGCTCTCTCCTCAGACTGAGGATGAGGATAAATATATATCTGGAGTACCTTATATGAGTACAGTTGGCAGCATTATGTATGTAATGGTCTGCACTTGACTTTATTTCATAAGTAGTAAATATTGTGAGCAGATCCATGTGTCTAGGAAAGCTCATTATTTAGCTATGAAATGGATATTGAGATATTTGAAAGACACTTCTAATTTAAGTTTGTTATTCTCTGAATATAGTAGTTGCATTGTCACAAGAATTTTGTAATTCTGATTATGCTTGTGATTTGGATAGGAAAAGGTCTTTGACCGAATATATATTTACTCTTTCTAGTTATGCAGTTAGTTAGAAGGCTACTTTACAGTCTACAGTTGCTTTGTCTACTACAAAGATAGAGTATATGGCATTGATAGAGGCTACGAAGGAAACTATCTAGCTAAGAGGGTTAGTACAAGATTTGGATCTCAAGCAGAACTGTTTAGATATTCACTGTAACAGTCAGAGTGCCTTACATCTTGCTAGAGACCAGATGTATCATGAATGTACTAAGCATATGAATATCAAGTATCACTTCATCAGAGATTTAGTGGAGGATGGTGATATCCGATTTCAGAAGATTGTCATTGCTTATAATTTGGCTGATATGCTCACTAAACCAATTCTAGCATGTAATCTCAGGACTTTCCTGAACTTGATTAGTATAAGCACTTGATGATGCCCTTCGAAGCTTGTAGTGAGGAGGAGAATTTTTATCTACATTTGATAGAGACACATTATTTGTCGCAAGGAGGATTGTTGTTGTTTGCTCCAAATAAAACTTTATTTAGTTATGATTTATTTACCGTTTGACTTCTTCTTCGAAACATTTTGGGGTGAAAGAATCTCTCTTCAATCACACTTATTCTCCGGCGAGCAGTGTAAGACTTTAAGACTCTTCTTCGTTGTTTCCCTTTAAAAGGAGTATGAGCTTCTCGGTTTTATGTAGCTCCCAAGTCTCGACTGCTCTTTACTTATCGCAACCCTTTGATCTAATTTTTTTGATCCCCGCCTAGAAAAGTATCTTTCTCTTGATCGATTGCCATGGTCAAGAAGGTATTTATCCATCTCTTAGATTATCTTCTTTTGATTCGTAGCCAAGGTCAAGAAAGATATTGTCCATTTGATTTATTATTGCGATTTATTTGTATATCTTGTTTGTTATTATTTTGGAATTCTATAATTTGGATATTTGTATCACCTTTATATCCAATTTTGAAATGGTTACATAGTGGATTGCTCCTCCTCTATTGTGGATATATGTAGTTTTACCAAACCATGTAAATTTCTTATCTTTCTTATATTTATTATTTATGCTCGTGAAGTGTTCGATAAATTGTCCGAGTAAGAGAAAATAATTAATCAGAAGTCTAAAGCGATCCGATCTGTTATGTGCATCCCCAACACCAAGTAGTTAAGTGCTTGACAAATATTTAAGCTTAGGTTACTTGTCAAAGGACTTAAGCTTGTACTTGTTCTAGCTCAACTTCTTTGAGTCAAGCTTTCTAAAGATCTTAAAACATGGCTTCTTCACTAACAAGGTATGCTACCCACCTGAACCGATCGAAGGTGCTGTTTGTTTGCATTCCTTGTCTTAAAAATCAGTGTAGTTATTTGACAACTTTGTTTGAGCTCCATGCAACTTATGTTAGTTCACAACCATTATCTTGGCTCTGCAAAAATTACTGAGAACTAATACCAAATTTTGCATGGGAAATCCAAGATTTAGTTAATCATAGTTTCATCACAAAATTGAATGTTTGGATCTACTTTTCAACTAATAACTGAGGTTAATGAGCATTGAGTGTAGGATAAATCTTTAATCCATTATGCCTAGATCATGCTTTTATGTATATGCAAAACCATAATTACGGAAGACATACCTTGAGCCATTGTATCGATCTATAGATTGTGCAGTCCTCAAGATGTCCCTTGTACAGATCTTAAGATATTCCTTCTTCTTCTTCTTTGCAAGGTGATTGGTCTTCTCTCTCCTCACTCTCTTCTCTTAATATGGATGATCAATAGGGAATCGCACACGACTAATATGATTGATCTCAAGCAGAACTGTTTGGATATTCACTGTAACAGTCAGAGTGCCTTACATCTTGCTAGAGACCAGATGTATCATGAATGTACTAAGCATATGAATATCAAGTATCACTTCATCAGAGATTTAGTGGAGGATGGTGATATCCGATTTCAGAAGATTGTCATTGCTTATAATTTGGCTGATATGCTCACTAAACCAATTCTAGCATGTAATCTCAGGACTTTCCTGAACTTGATTAGTATAAGCACTTGATGATGCCCTTCGAAGCTTGTAGTGAGGAGGAGAATTTTTTATCTACATTTGATAGAGACACATTATTTATCGCAAGGAGGATTGTTGTTGTTTGCTCCAAATAAAACTTTATTTAGTTATGATTTATTTACCGTTTGACTTCTTCTTCGAAACATTTTGGGGTGAAAGAATCTCTCTTCAATCACACTTATTCTCCGGCGAGCAGTGTAAGACTTTAAGACTCTTCTTCGTTGTTTCCCTTTAAAAGGAGTATGAGCTTCTCGGTTTTATGTAGCTCCCAAGTCTCGACTGCTCTTTACTTATCGCAACCCTTTGATCTAATTTTTTTGATCCCCGCCTAGAAAAGTATCTTTCTCTTGATCGATTGCCATGGTCAAGAAGGTATTTATCCATCTCTTAGATTATCTTCTTTTGATTCGTAGCCAAGGTCAAGAAAGATATTGTCCATTTGATTTATTATTGCGATTTATTTGTATATCTTGTTTGTTATTATTTTGGAATTCTATAATTTGGATATTTGTATCACCTTTATATCCAATTTTGAAATGGTTACATAGTGGATTGCTCCTCCTCTATTGTGGATATATGTAGTTTTACCAAACCATGTAAATTTCTTATCTTTCTTATATTTATTATTTATGCTCGTGAAGTGTTCGATAAATTGTCCGAGTAAGAGAAAATAATTAATCAGAAGTCTAAAGCGATCCGATCTGTTATGTGCATCCCCAACACAAGTAGTTAAGTGCTTGACAAATATTTAAGCTTAGGTTACTTGTCAAAGGACTTAAGCTTGTACTTGTTCTAGCTCAACTTCTTTGAGTCAAGCTTTCTAAAGATCTTAAAACATGGCTTCTTCACTAACAAGGTATGCTACCCACCTGAACCGATCGAAGGTGCTGTTTGTTTGCATTCCTTGTCTTAAAAATCAGTGTAGTTATTTGACAACTTTGTTTGAGCTCCATGCAACTTATGTTAGTTCACAACCATTATCTTGGCTCTGCAAAAATTACTGAGAACTAATACCAAATTTTGCATGGGAAATCCAAGATTTAGTTAATCATAGTTTCATCACAAAATTGAATGTTTGGATCTACTTTTCAACTAATAACTGAGGTTAATGAGCATTGAGTGTAGGATAAATCTTTAATCCATTATGCCTAGATCATGCTTTTATGTATATGCAAAACCATAATTACGGAAGACATACCTTGAGCCATTGTATCGATCTATAGATTGTGCAGTCCTCAAGATGTCCCTTGTACAGATCTTAAGATATTCCTTCTTCTTCTTCTTTGCAAGGTGATTGGTCTTCTCTCTCCTCACTCTCTTCTCTTAATATGGATGATCAATAGGGAATCGCACACGACTATTATGAGAGTTAGAGAAAAGGGACCAGGTAGCCTCTTATTTATAGCTGCATGTGTCTCTCCCATCAGAAGACTAAAATCTCGGTTAGTCTTTTACTCCAGTCTAGGTTATTCTATTTTATTGGAAATAATTTTCTTTAATCAATTGAACTTTGATTCAGTACTTATGATCGAGTCAAAAGTTGACCATAATAAGATGATAATTAGGCCACCTATTAGATTAAATCTAACATTCTCCCACTTTGTAGGCCCACGTAGGCAACCCAAGAGGGGGGGTGAATTGGGTTTTATAAAACTTTTGTACTATTTAAAAGATGAACTAAAGCAAGTATATGCAAATGCAATTCAAGTGCTTGTGTATTTCAAATAAATGAAGCGAAAATAAATAAATAAAAGCACAAGGAGAACAATCACACAAACACAAAGATTTATAGTGGTTCGGTGCCAACCAAGCACCTACATCCACTCCCCAAGAATTCCTTGGGAATTTCACTAAGTTTGGTTTTATAACTTAGGCTCACCAACAACCTTTACAACTTGTTTTGTCTTCGGGCTCACAAGTCAAACCCTAGTTGGTTTCAAGGCTCACCAACAACCACCCTTGGTTTTACGGGATAACCAAGAACCTAAATAACTTGTTTTGGCTTCGGGCTCACAAGTAAAATCCTAGTTGGTTTCAAGGCTCACCAACAACCACTTTGGTTTTCAAGGCTTACCAAAAACCTCTTTGGTTTTCCAAGGCTCACCAAAAACCTTAAGTAAAACAATGTAAGAGCAAGTATAAATGAATACAATAAAAGCTTTCTAAAATAAAGCAAATATCTCTTTGAAGCCCTTGATTGTTGATGAAGATCTTGTCTTCAAATTGATGAAGCCTTTGATTGATGCTTGTAGATGTAGACTTTGAATGCTCTCTTTGAAACTTGGAAGCTTGAAGGCTTTGAATCACTCAACTCTTGAATCCTTGAAGAATATTCAAAAAACTCACCAAAGGATTACTTCCCCAATTGATTTTTGATGTTTATATAGCCTCCCAACACTTAAATGACCGTTTATAGCCATTAGGGAGGAAAATATGGCCGTTTGTAAGCAAGTTGGAGAAGTTCTGCAGCCGAGAAAACTAGCCGTTACTGTTCAAGTGTCGACATTTCACCTCCATGTGTCGACACTTCAGTTTCAAGTGTTGACACTTCAGTTTCCAGGTGTCGACACTTCACTTCCAAGTATCGACACTTCAGCTCCAAGTGTCGACACTTCACTGAAAGAGCTTTCTGAAGTTTTCTGTTTGTCTCAGGCCTTGAGTCGACACTTCACTCTTCAAGTGTCGACACTTGTTCCTCAAGTGTCGACACTTCATTTCCAAGTGTCGACACTTGCCTGTGCCATTGCTGAAACATCTTCAATTAAAACTTTAACCTCTTCAAGTTCTTCCATATTAATTCCAAAGTCCATATACTTGATTTTCCATTAATTTAAAGACTTTTTTAACTGAAATACAAGCATTTCTTCATTTAACATGGATGAGTATTAAGATTTGAGAAATACATTTAAAACATAATTAGTACTCATATATACTTAAACATTTTGTCAATCATCAAAATCAAGACCAGAGTCAACATAATTGGCTTTATTATCACTCAAAACAATTTTTGATTCTATCAAAATATTTTACTTTAAAATAGATAAAATATTTTTTTTTCAAAATCAAAATAATAGTACTGAATCAAATTTGAAATTGATCCAATGAGTGCACTCATATTTTAAAAAAATTGTCCAATTGTCTATTCCACAATAAATCCTTTATACTTTGATTAAATAGAAAATCATTGATATAGATCATGGCGGTCATATATCTCGATTGATATACTCCCTTCCATATATCATGACATCAATAATTCTCACTTAACCTAGTCTGTTATAGGAGACATAGACTATCAAAACTATAATGCCTATCATAATGGTCCCACTGTAATGTCATATAAATGACCCTAATATTTACTTTAATTTTGACAAAAGTCAACCACAATATATACAAACAATAATTAAATAGAAGTAATAGTAATCAATAAACTATTAGAAGATCTCAAATAAGTGTTTATTATAATTAAATATTTCAATGACAAACATCTATAAGCTTTACATGCTCTAAAATCTTGGGTATTAATCCTTTAGTCAATGAATTAGCCAACATACAAGCACTATCAATAAAATTAATAGACACTTGATGACTACTAATTCTCTTATTTACTGTAAGATATTTAACATCAATGTGCTTGTTTGTATTAGTAATCTTGCCACTATTGGAGAACGAAATTGCTGCAGAATTATCATAATAAATTCTCAATAACTTGGAAATATAATCCATAACTCCTAGCCCTAAGATGATCAACCAATATAATCTACATCTAAATAACCAATCACCTCCAATTGATCGATTATTCTATAAGTGAGCATGTAGTCTTTAGTCCCCTGAAGATATCACATCACTTTCTTGGCAGCCTTTTAGTGATCCATACTTGGATCACTCCGATATCTACTAAGTATTTTCAGAGCAAAACTAATATAAGGACGAGTATATACTTGAGCAAACATCAGACTACCCACTGCAGATGCATAGGGTATATCCTTTATCTGATTTCTCTCAATCTCATTCCTGGAACACTGAAATTTATTGAATTTATCATCTTTAATAATTGGCACTTCACCTGATAAGCAGCTTGACATTCCAAACCTTTCTAGGATCCTAGTAATATAATTTTTCTAGGATAAACCAAGTTGTTGGGAATTGTGTCCCAAAGCCAATCGCCTAAGCTGTAGGCGGTTGTGCTCAGTATTGTAATTTCTATATGAATTAATAAATTTTTATTTTGACAGCTCATCACATTATTCATTTTCCTGTAATGAACTCAATATATGTGATGAAGTTCTTAGGACTGCATTGACTTCGATATAGAGAAGATATATCGAGTGATTTTTTAAAAAGGTTCGCAACTAAAAGATACATTGTACAGGATGGCAATGTATCAAGTATAGGTTGTTGTGGTTCACATCGTTTGGTTGTCCTCTTGACCAAAGGAGTATGGTGACACTGATGTGATCTGCAAGTGGAATGTGTGACATCTCATTGAACATGACTCTGTAGAGTTCCTTTCTGTCAAATATTTGCTCGCGATTGGATATGGGTATATGTGTCCCTCCGACCTGATGTTACCATGGTAGCTTGCAAGCAACTTCCTGTGCTTTGATGCCGGACTACCCGAATTTCTAATCCAGTGACGGAAGGTTTCTGGGTACAAGTAAGTACTTGTGGAATAGTGATGGACTAAGATGGAATTAACATGTCCAAGTTGTTTGGATTAAATGTCTCATAGTGTCTCAATTTAGTAAATCCTCGACCGGGATAGTCCTAGTAAGGAGTCACTGGACTTACGAGGTTGAGACATGTTGTGGATTGACTCAGTTAGGGTTGGCAGTCTAACCCTAGGTCATCTTGAGCATTGAAGGTCAAAGGGATGAATTATATGGTAACCATATGTCAGAGGTTTGATAGATTGCTCTCGCATCTTCGTCCTATCCGAATGCCGAGATCCATTGCTAGATGGTATCTTGTGCTGGTACTGGAAGTGTTCCAGTGCTACCGTTTAGGTTCGAACCTATAAAGTCATATGTCATAGAGGATTTCTTCCTGATCCGGGAACCAATCAATGATTGGAAATCGTTTCGATAGTAAGGTCAAACGGATAGATTGAGCACACATTAGATTTATTTTGATCTATCCAGTCTGATTTGGATCGATCAGGATTGATTTGGGTCAACCAGGAACTATTCCTGGTAGACCTGGATTGGACATGATTTTTTCTTCCTGGTCGGTTTTAGTTGAACTGGTTTTTGAGTCTCACGGTGAACCCCTTGGTTCAACGTGTTTTATCCAAACTTCCCTCTCACGTTTTCCCCTGCTCTTGGTTTCACCGTTTGAATGGGATTTGAAAAACAAATTGATCGGATTAGCTTGGAATTTCATATTTATTATTATTTTTTGCACCGAACTGGAATTGCCTCACGGTATTTTTTTCTCCCGCACGTATCTCCTTCTTTGTCGGTCGCTGATTTACGGTCTTTGTTTTCACCGTGTTTTCTCCTAGTGGTTTAAACCTATCCAAAGCCTATCCATTGGGTTTTATCTGGACTTCTCACGGTGTTTTCATGGCTTCACGGGTTACCTCGCCTCATAGATTTTCTGGGTTGCAGGCCGTGAGAGGTGGAGAGGGTAAGTAATAGGGAATAGGGCATGCAAGAGAGGAAAGTGTGGCTGGCAGTGGAGAGAAAGAAATAGGGCGGTGAGAGAAGAAGAAACAAGGGAAGAAACAGGGGATGATATGAGAGCGTGTGAGGGAGAGAGGAGAAGATCAGAGCAAAGAGCGATCTGCTTTTTAGGATGAATTTCTCTGTGCAGAAATTCGTGGAGTCCCTATTTTTCCTTCCCTGTTTTTTTGTTTTCAATGTGTGCTCTTAGTGGAGTTTGAGCAGACTTTGGAGAAGACCGTGGGTGAAGATCCTTTTGGTTTTCTCTGCCCTATATTGTCGTGTCCTATTTTTGATTTTTGGAGGACCAGCATCCATCCGAGAGTTAGGATCAGTGAGAGCCCGTACATGAATACTCTAGAGGGTGGATATTTGGACATTTCGAGAGATTAGATCGATCATCTCTTCTTCTTGCTATTTGTAGATTTGTTTTGATGTTGAAGGAGTTCAACCGGCTACCTTAATTTGTTGCTGATCCATTCTGAAGACTGAGAAAGTCGGCTCCTTCCTGCTTCGATCATGTATATTATTTATTTTTATTATCATGCATGCTTATATCTAGATTTTATTATGTTGTTTATAATTATTGCACTTGCTTTATATGCCTGTGTAACTATTTCATGCATCATGTTTATGTTAGATTCTGTGCATGAGTAAGTTTTTCCGGATGCATGTTTAAAATTTTTAATTATGCAATACCTACTCCCTAGTGTAGCATGCCTCGAGTAGGCGTCCGATACACTAGTTTTCCTTTCACAAGTAACCTCATGGATTTCTATACCAAGAATATAAGAAGCATCTTTCATATCTTCATATCAAAATATTCGGAAAGAAACTTTTTAATTTCATACAAGAGACTTAATTCACTGCTGGCTAGTAAAATATCATCCACATATAGAACCAAAAATATAAACTTACTCCCACTCACCTTCAGATATATACATTGATCAACAATAATTTCCTTAAATCTAAAGGATGCAATGACACTATTAAACTTTAAGTACCATTGCTTGAAACCTTATTTAAGACCATAAATAGATTTCTTTAATTTACATACCAGCCTTTTTATTTTCTTGTATTGAAAATCCTTTTGGCTGTTCCATATACACCTCTTCTTGCAAATCCTCGTTCAAGAACACAATCTTGACATCCATTTGATATAGCTCTAAATCAAAATAAGCTACTAATGCCATAATAATTCTGAATGAATCCTTTCCAGAAATAGAAGAAAATATTTTAAAATAATGAATGCCTTCCTTTTGAGTGAATCCCTTTGCTACAAGCTTAGCTTTATACCTTTCGATATTACCTTTGAAGTCTCGTTTGGTTTTAAAAATCCACTTACAACCAATGGGTTTAAACTTTTTAAGTAATTCGATAAGTTCCCAGACTTAATTTTTATTCATGAATTCCATCTCATCTTTCATGGCATTTAACCAAAGTTCAGAATTATTACTATTTATGGCATCTTTAAATGAAACTGGATCATCCTTAATTCCTATATCATAATCACATTCTTGTAAGTAAACAATATAATCATCTGAAATAGCTGATCCCTTAATTCTAGCAGATCTTTGTAATACTCTAGGTTCAGTGTTATTATGATTATTTTCAATCAGATTAAGTTCATTGATAGCCTGTTCAAGAGGTGGTATATCAGTCTCTTGTTGATGTTCCATAACCTCAAGATTAATAATTTCATATAGAACATCTCCAGATGTTGCTGTAATAGGAAAAGATTCTCTTATTTCCTTTAATACCATATCACATGATTCACCACTTCCATTGTTATCACCATCTTCAATGAACCTAGCTGTTCCAGTTTCAATAATTCTGGTGGTGTGTGATGGACAATAAAACTTATAACCTTTTGATCTTTTTGGATACCCAATAATATTGTTACGGCCGTAACGGTGACGTGGCCGGGCTCAGATACCGCCGAATATGATCGAGCCACGTGGAGGTTTCTCCGGCCGAGTCAGCACCACATCGCCAAGGCCGAGCTCGGCAAGATTACTCCGCCAGACGACTTCCTAAGGCAAACTGCTATCGCCGAAGTCGAGCTCGGTTCGGGGCTCCTCTACCACCTCGCCTGGCGCCCACCCAGGAGGGGTTCGCCTAGGCCGAGGTCGGCCGATCCTTCGCTCCTTCGCCAGGTGGCCCCCGGAGACGGGCCCACCTCGGCCAAAGCCAGGCGACCTCCTGCCACCTCGCCAGGTGTCCACCCAGGAGGGGTCCACCTAGGCCGAGGTCGGCCGATCCTTCGCTCCTTCGCTAGGTGGCCCCCGAAGACGGGCCCACCTCGGTCGAAGCCAGGCGGCCTCCTGCCACCTCGCCAGGTGTCCACCCAGGAGGGGTCCACCTAGGCCGAGGTCGGCCGATCCTTCGCTCCTTCGCCAGGTGGCCCCCGGAGACGGCCCCACCTCGGCCGAAGCCAGGCGACCTCCTGCCACCTTGCCAGGTGTCCACCCAGGAGGGGTCCACCTAGGCCGAGGTCGGCCGATCCTTCGCTCCTTCGCCAGGTGGCCCCCAGAGACGGGCCCACCTCGACCGAAGCCAGGCGACCTCCTGCCACCTCGCCAGGTGTCCACCCAGGAGGGGTCCACCTAGGCCGAGGTCGGCCGACCCTTCGCTCCTTCGCCAGGTGGCCCCCGGAGACGGGCCCACCTCGGCCGAAGCCAGGCGACCCCCTGCCACCTCGCCAGGTGTCCACCCAGGAGGGGTCCACCTAGGCCGAGGTCGGCGGATCCTTCGCCCCTTCGCCCCTTCGCCAGGTGGCCCCCGGAGACGGGCCCACCTCGGCCGAAGCCAGGCCGCCCGTATGGAGAAGGTCCCAGGGAAGGAGGCGCAGGCCCCGAGGTCATCCCTCGGCCGTACGCATCACAGACGGCGCCCCGTACGGATGGCGGTGGCACGCGAAACACCATTTGCATCGCCCGACAGGTCCCACAGTCGAGAGGCGCGATTCTGACAAAGTAGGCCCCATAGATGGATGGCGTCCACACTTGGGAAAGAGAGCGCTTCACTGGGCCCGAGGTCTGACCGGCCGCCTTACCAGCGCCGCCCCCCCCCCCCCCCCCCCCCTTTTTTCTGTCTTTGCCTTTTCCCTGTTGGGCTCGGTGGATGAGGTCGGAAAGCCGCCTGGCCCTCCTCACCGAAAAGGGAAAGAGAAAGGGACGGGGGAGGGGAGCCTCCCAGGAGGAGAAGACAGGCGAACGACGGGAAGAGATAAAAGGAAGGAATCTGGGGACGAGAAGGTAAGAGAACAAGCCTGGGGACAAGGAAGAAGCAACGGCAAAAGGCCTCGCTCCGAGAGTGAGATCCAAGATCCCGAGAGGGGATCGCTCGGCGTGAGCCGGTAAGGAGGCCGGCCGAATTTCTGGTCCCCAGTGCACCTTTCTTTCTAGTAAATTCTCTAAGTCTGGAACCCTTTCGGGGGTCCATCTTGGAGAGTCTGTTCCTTCTCGTCGTCTACTGACTTGACCGTCGGAGCTCCCTTGCCGGGATCCCCGGCCAGGGTCTTCTAACCCCTTCTTGCAGGTTCGCCGCAGCCGGGGAGGCTCCCTCTCCAGGCGGTCAGGAAGGATCCACGGATCCGAGGCATGGGCGCGGCGACGAGAGCGGCAACAGATTGGCGCGCCAGGAAGGGGGGCAGGACACCAAACCCTAGCGGGAGCCAGCTTTCTGCAGGTGTCGCGCTCTCTGACAATGGTGGTCACTCGTGGCCGCGAGGCGTCCACCAGCCGTGTGGGGGAGGTTCACTCCCCTCCAGGGGCCCATAGCCCGGAGAGGGAGCTTCCAGCTCCCCCTCCTCTTCCACCACAGCCTACCTCAACGGACGGGCCCCTTGCAGCCGTCATCCAACAGCTGCAGACCTTGACCTTGGCGGTCCGGCAGCTTCAGCATCAGCAGCGGTCTCTGGCCATGCAGCCGCAGCCAGGGACCCCCGCGGCCCGAGCCGCGGGGTAGCGTGGGAGCCTGCGCTCCATCCATGGCAGGCCATCCCATCCGAGGACCGTCTCCAACCCCCGTGGGAGCCACCAAGCTCCCGCAAAAAGAAACTACTCCGGTTCGGAGGATCACGAGAGTCGATCCCCGGCCGACGAGGCCGAAACGGTACATCGTAGCAAGCGACGTCGATGCCTGACTTCGCACCGAGACCGATCGGCGCCCCTTCACCCGCAGCCTCGGTGGAAGACTCCACCGACGAAGCCATCAGGCGCCAGGCTGGGAGGCGCCTGGAGGAGCATGAGCGCAAGCTAGCGGAGTTCGCCCGCCGATTCGCCGACCTGCAGAACCCGTCGGCGAACCCGACGGGCTACGACACCCGTCCCCCTTTCTCTGAAGAAATCCAGGCAGAGCCGATCCCAAAATGGTTCCGCATGCCGCAGGTGGATCCCTACGACAGGACCACCGACCCTCTGGACCATCTGGAGAGCTACAAAGCTCTCATGAGGGTCCAGGGGGCCACCGACGCTCTTCTGTGCATCGCCTTCCCGGCCACCCTCTGGAAGGCCGCTCGAGTCTGGTTCACCCGCCTCGAGTCCGAATCCATCTGCTCCTTCCATCAGCTGGAAGGGAAGTTTGTGGCACACTTCGACGCTTGTCGAAAGGTGCCGAGAGAGGTGGACAGCCTCTTCTCCATCCGCCAGCAGGACCAGGAGCTGCTCCGGGACTACATCACCCGTTTCAAGACCGCAGCCATGGAAATCTACAGCCTGGACGAGCCCGTCGCCATGTTGGCCCTGAAGCGCGGGCTCAAGACGTCCCGCCTGACCTACTCCTTGGATAAGAAGCCGCCTAGGACGTACTCTGAGCTCCTCCTCCGCGCCCACAAGTACATCCGAGCGGAGGATGCCGACCACACCCGTCGAGAGTTGGACGGGAAGACTCCTAAGAGGCCGCCCCAAGAGATACCCCGGGAGCTCGGAAGCCCGGGCCATCTGCCGACCCTCGCCCGAATCCAAGGCCGAGGGGCGAGGCCACTCCCGAGCGGAGGTACACCCCTTTCCTCGCACCTCGGACGAAGATCCTCATGGAAATCGAGGGCGAGCATTACCTCCACCGACCTCCTCCTCAGAACCCGAGAGCCACCCGGGACAAATCGAAGTACTGCCAGTTCCACCGCGAGCACGGTCACGACACGAAGGAGTGTCGCAACCTGAAGTGAGAGATCGAGGAGCTGATTAGGAGGGGCTACCTCAGGAAGTTCGTCAAGAACGAGGCCCCCTCGGAGGGGCAGCCGCTCGCGACCTTATCGCCCGTCCCTGCAATTGATAACCGCCCAACGGAGAAGCCCGTGGGCATGATCTCACGCGGGGTCGGTCGAGCGACGAAGAGAGCCCGGGAAATCGGGAACCCGAAGAATGTAATCCCTCCCGAGGGGGGGAAGGGTAATGAAAATGTAAACAATGATACCGTGGTGGTCGAGATGACCATCGCAAAGCATCCTGTACATCGAATCATGGTGGATAGTGAAAGCTCGGCTGATGTACTTTTTTACGATGCTTTCTCTCGGATGAACTTGTCCCACGATCAGCTGAGACCGGTGCACACCCCCCTTGTGGGTTTTACAGGGGACTCCGTGGGGGTCGAAGGGGAGATTACTCTCCCGGTCACCACCGGATTCCCACCCCGGCAGACGACCGTCCTAATAACATTTACCGTCGTCAGACTCCCTTCGCCTTACAACGCCATTCTCGGCGTCCCGGGCTCAACCAACTGGATGCCACGATCTCCACGAGAAGGTTGTTGGTACAATTCCCCATGCCTTTCGGGCTCGGGGAGATGAAGGGGATGACCCAGCCAGTCCCACTCTGCCTCCGAACGGTCCCGAGCGCCCGGGGTGCGGAGCTCGCCCTCGATATCGACGACCTCGACCTTAGAGAGAAGGAACCCAGGGGAGGGCCCGTAGAGTGCCTGCTGACTTTTTCCTCGGTTCGGATCCGTTGAAGACGGTGCAAGTCGAGGCCCAGCTCCCTGAAGAAGAACGGACCCGCCTGCTGGAGTTCCTCCGCACGAACGCTGACGTGTTCGCCTGGTCAGCAGCCGACATGCCGGGCATCCCGCCCGAGTTCATCACGCACAGGCTAAACGTGGACCCAAGTTGCGCCCGGTCCGCCAGAAGAAGAGGAGCTTTTCCATGGAAAGGCAGAAGGCGATCAACGAGGAAGTGGAGAAGCTCCTCGCCGCCGGTTTTGTGCGGGAGGTCCAGTATCCCAGCTGGCTGGCAAACGTGGTCATGGTGAGAAAGAGTAGTGGTAAGTGGAGGATCTGTGTGGACTACACCGACCTCAACCAAGCTTGCCCAAAGGACAGCTTCCCTCTTCCAAAGATCGACCAGCTGGTCGACACCACCTTGGGACATCGCCTCCTGTCGTTCATGGATGCCTTCTCCGGATACAACCAGATCCGAATGAGCCCGGAGGACGAAGAGCATACCGCCTTCATAACTGACCGCAGAACTTTTTGCTACAGGATGATGCCATTCGGACTCAAGAATGCGGGGGCAACGTACCAGCACCTGGTCAATAGAATTTTCAAAGACCAGATCGACCGCAACATGCAGGTGTACGTGGACGACATGCTGGTAATGAGCAAACCCGATTCGGACCACGTGGTCGACTTAGCGGAGACGTTTGGCAACCTCCGACGCCATCAGATGAAGCTGAACCGGCGAAGTGCGCCTTTGGCGTCTCCTCCGGGAAACTCCTAGGATTTATGGTGACCCAAAGAGGAATTGAGGCCAGCCCGGAGAAGGTCCAGGCCATCCTGGACATGGAGCAGCCCGCCTCCAAGAAGCAAGTGCAGCAACTCACCGGCTGAGTTGCGGCCCTCAGCCGCTTTATCTCCAGGTCGACAGACCGCTGCCATCCTTCTTCAAGGTGCTGAGAAAGATGAATGACTTCGCTTGGATCGAGGAATGCCAGAAGGCCTTCGAGGAGCTGAAGAAGATGCTTGCGTCGCCACCATTGCTGTCCAGGCCCGAGGAGGGGGAGGAGCTTATCCTCTACCTAGCGGTCACCCCAGAAGCCGTCAGCTCGATCTTGGTTCGGACCGATGGCCAAGGGGTCCAGCGGGCGGTATATTATACCAGCAAGCTTCTCCGCGACGCGGAACTCAGGTATTCTCGGCCCGAGAAACTCGTTTTTGTGCTAATAGTGTCTGCCCAGCATCTCAGGCCCTATTTCCAAGCGCACCCCATCGCTGTCCTGACGGATCAACCGCTGAAAGCAGTGCTCAGCCGACCCGATACCTCGGGACGATTGGCAAAGTGGGCACTGAAGCTCAGCGAGTTCGACATTACGTACAGGCCAAGGTCGGCCATGAAGGCACAGGTGCTGGCCGACTTCTTGGTCGAATGTGCAGGCTTGGGCAAGGAGCCCGAGGAAGGCCCCTCAGGCCAGTCGATGGAGATAGGCACCGATGAGCCCAGAGAGGACGCCTGGATCCTCCATGTGGATGGAGCCTCAAACTCCGGCGGGAGCGGGGTTGGGCTCATCCTTGCCAACAGCGACGGGGTCGTCGCCGAATGCGCACTCCGTTTCCAATTCCCCGCGACAAATAACCAGGCGGAGTATGAAGCACTTCTTGCCGGACTGAGAGTCTCCCGCGAGCTGGGCGTAACCAACCTCAAAGCTTTCACTGATTCCCAGCTCGTGGCGGGACAGGTCTCCGGGGAGTATGTCGCACATGACCTCCAAATGGCGAAATACTTGGAGCTCGTCAAGGCGGGTGCATCCAGATTCCGGCGCTTCAACATCTTCCACATCCCCCGCAGGGAGAACGCCCGCGCGGACACTCTCTCTCGCCTGGCGACCCTGCCGGACTCGATGCTGGGACGCGCTCATGTGGAGCACCTCGAGATCCCAAGCCTCGAGGCACCGGTGGAGGTCCATCAGGTCAGCCATGAACCCAGCTGGATGGACGAGTACGCCGAATACATCACCAGTGGCACCCTGCCAGAGGACCGCGAGGCGGCTCGCCTTATCAGAAAGAAAGCCATGCAGTTCGTCCTGATGGACGGGCAGTTGTATCGAAGATCCTACTCCTACCCCCTCCTCAAGTGCGTAGGACCCACGGAAGCCAAGCTTGTGCTCCAGGAGATTCACGAAGGCGTCTGCGGGAACCACGTGGGGGGCAGGGCATTGGCATACAAGGCCCTCCATCAGGGCTACTTCTGGGAGACATTGAAGGAGGACGCCGCTGATTTCGTGAAGAAGTGCGACCGGTGCTAGCGTCACGCCACGGTGCAACGGCAGCCCTCCAACCCAATCTCCCAGCTCTCAGCTCCCTGGTCGTTCGCCCAGTGGGGAATGGACCTCCTGGGCCCATTCCCACCGGCATCCAGACAGCGGAAGTTCTTGATAGTGGCCATCGACTACTTCACGAAGTGGGTCGAGGCCGAGCCCTTGGCGAGGATCATCGAAGCAAACATCGCCAAGTTCCTTTGGAAGTCAATCGTTTGCCGCTTCGGCCTCCCCCACACCGTGGTTACTGACAACGGGCGCCAGTTCAACTACCGGGAGTTCGAAGAGTTCTGCAGCGACCTCGGCATCAGGCATCGCTTCACCTCAGTGGCGCATCCCCAGACCAATAGGGAGGCCGAAGTCACGAACAGGACCATTCTTCAGGGCCTCCGCACGCGACTGGACCAGGCCAAGGGCAGGTGGGCCGAAGAGCTCCCCAGCATCCTCTGGGCATACCACACCACCCCGAGGACGGCTACCGACGAGACCCCGTTCAACCTCGTCTTCGGAGCTGAGGCGGTCATCCCGATCGAGCTTAGCCTGCCCACGCTGCGTGTGGAGCAATATGACGAGACAGAAAACCCAGCCAGGATGATGCTCAACCTTGACCTTCTCGAGGAAACGAGGGACAAGGCCGAGTTCGAATGGCGGCGTATAGGCAGCGTGTGGCCAGGTATTACAACTCCCGAGTGCGGCCGAAGGTTTTTCGTCCCGGAGATTTGGTCCTCCGGCGCGCTGAAGCTTCCCAGCCATGGGAATGCGGCAAGCTCTCGCCCAACTGGAAGGCCCATACCGGGTGGCAGAAGCCCTCCCTCATGGCGCATACTACCTGGAGGAGTTGGGAGGTGCCAGGTTCCCCCGGACGTGGAACGCCTCGAATCTAAGGATGTATTATCAGTGATGTAAGGTTCCCTACTCCTGTAATAAAGTTCCCCCGCTTCAAACGCTCTCTTCTCGCTTTGAAGGAAAACCGGCGCATGGCCCTGGGCTCGGCATGACCAACCATGGCCGGCGGCCGAAGGAATCGGGAGATCCTGGGCTTCGGCCTGGAAGGTGGCGCAGAACCCAGTTTGCCCACGCAAGCCCGGAGAATAGCTCGGCAAGCCGCGCAAGGCTTGAGAAAGCCTGCGGCATCGGGTTTCAGTCCGGAGATCCTGGGCTTCGGCCTGGAAGGTGGCGCAGAACCAGTTCGCCCATGCAAGCCCAGAGAACAGCTCGGTAAGCCGCGCAAGGCTTGAGAAAGCCTGCGGTATCGGGTTTCAGTCCGGAGATCCTGGCTTCGGCCTGGAAGGTGGCGCAGAACCCAGTTCGCCCACGCAAGCCCGGAGAATAGCTCGGCAAGCCACGCAAGGCTTGAGAAAGCCTGCGGCATCGGGTTTCAGTCCGGAGATCCTGGGCTTCGGCCTGGAAGGTGGCGCAGAACCCAGTTCGCCCAAGCAAGCCCGCAGAACAGCTCGGCAAGCCACGCAAGGCTTGAGAAAGCCTGCGGCATCGGGTTTCAGTCGGGAGATCCTGGGCTTCGGCCTGGAAGGTGGCGCAGAACCCAGTTCGCCCACGCAAGCCCGAGAGAACAGCTCGGCAAGTCACGCAAGGCTTGAGAAAGCCTGCGGCATCGGGTTTCAGTCTGGAGATCCTGGGCTTCGGCCTAGAAGGTGGCGCAGAACCCAGTTCGCCCATGCAAGCCCGGAGAACAGCTCGACAAGCCGCGCAAGGCTTGAGAAAGCCTGCGGCCCCGGGGTTCAGTCCGGAGGTCCCGGGCTTCGGCCTGGAAGATGGTGCAGAAACCATGTCGCCCACGCGAGTGTGAAGGCAATCCCAAAGACGGACCTGCTCAAGGCCTACTCTGACGCCGCGCGGTCCGGGATGTCCCAACCTTCGATTCGAGCAATGGGAGGGACCAGGCCTACGATCGTTTCAGCATTCCACATCAACATCTCAGAAAAAGGAAAAGAGAAGGGAGATGGGGAATGGAGAAGAAGACGAACTCGAGGCTTGGTCAAACAGAGTCTTCATTAATTTAAGCACAGTACAAGCCGGGAATCCCGACAGGCCGGGAGTCCCCAAAAAAAAAGAAGAAGAGAAGAAAAAACACTACGACAACGAGGCAGGCGAGAAGACGATGGCTCAGTTGGTGCGGGGTTGGAGCCCTCTGCTGGGGGCGCAGGCATTGCATCCTCGCCTTCTGCGGCGGCCGGCTCTTGAGGCTGCCCTGGAGCCATGGCTTCGCTGGTCGACGGGGCCGCAGGAGTGGCGTCGGCCGCGCCGGGGGCTTTGCTCTCGGCTCCTTGCCTCCTGCCTCTAAGCACCACCCCACTGAGGTCGAGCTCAGGGAAGAGGGCCCCTACTTTCTCCCGGCACATCCGGAACCCCTTCAGGAAGGAGTCCACGGCGGCCTCCCGGACCTTCGACGTGTATTCGTCAGAAGCCCGGAACTTCGGGATGGCCTCCTGTGCCTCCCGCTTCGCGGCCTCCAGGAGTCCATTGATGTACGCACTCCGGTCCTTCGCCGCGCTCGCGTCTCGCCGAGCCTCCTCCAGCTGGCGCTCCAGCCACTAGGAGTGGGCCTGAAGGCGAGCCTTCTCCGCCGCGTCCTCCTCTGTGCGGCGCTGGTAGGAGAGCCTCTCCTCCGACAAAGAAGCCTCCAGCTCCTTGTTCCGCCCCTCGGAGCGCGCCAAGTCAGTCTGGAGGGCTTGGTTGCTGGCTCGCAGCTCGACCCCCTTTTCCATGAGGTCCTTGACGTCGGTTGTGAGCTTGCCGAGCTTCTTCTCCTTCTCGGCGTCCCTCTTCGCGTTCCCTACGAGGAAGTTCCTCAGTAGGAGAACGTCATTTCCGATCTGCACAAACAGAGCAACCAGGTTAGGAGAAAAAGCCACTAAAATCATGAAAGACAGAGAAGAAGGAGCTCGGGTTACCGTGAAGAGCTGCGGGAGAATCCCGAGCAAGGCGTCCGCATAGTCCCGGCCGCCCGAGCTCGGCGGTCCGGGCTGTGGAGGCATACTCCATGACCTTCTCCGCGAGCCCCTTGTTGTGGATGACTGAACACCGGTGGGTGATCACCGGTGGCGGAGCTGCAGGTCGGCTCCTACGGTGGCTGCCCCTTCAGCTGGGGTCGCGATCGACGGGCCGGCAAAGGCCACGGGCTGCACCGTCGGAGCAGCGGCAACGATGGGACCGGCGCTGGACGGAGCCTCGGGCGGTGGAACCCCCTCGATGGCAGCGCCACCAGGTCTGGCAGCCAAGGCATCAACGGCCCCGCCCTGAGGCAACCTGGGCGGGGGAGCGGTGGCCACTGGGCTGGGCACGGTCGCCGGCGCGATCTCTCGGCCCGCCTCAGTACGGGCCCTCTTGGCCGCGGGCTCGTCTACCTCCGGGACGTCTCTCTGGGCCGCGCCCTCCAGAAGGCTCTCCAGTGAGAACTTCATTCCTGCAATGCAAAAGAACAGAAGGTTAGCTGACTCTGTCATGAAGAAAAAGAGTGAAGAAGTCAAAGGAGGGCCGACTCTCACCCGTCTCACGGACGGGACTGATCCCGGCCTCAAAAAGATTCTGCTCCGAAAGCAGAACCTCGAGCGTCGGGACCACATCACTCAGGAGTTGGGAGTAGGCCTCCTGGTCCGCCACTCAACCCGGAAATTTGGTTCGGAGACCGATCCGGTTCACTCCAAGCCCAGTCGACATCTTCGACCGAGGCGAAGAAAAACCGGCTCTTCCAGCCCTTGACCGAGGAAGGGAGGTCGAACCGGAGACACCTGGGCCGGGGCGAAATATACCACCAGCCATCATCGGTGGAGCACTTCTTCAGGGTAAACAAGGCCCTGAAGAGGGAGAAACGGGCAACGAACCCATGAAAGTGACAGAAGACTATAAAGGAGAAGATGACCCGGATGGCATTGGGAGTCAACTGGGCCGGAACAAGCCGGAAATGGCTGAGAAAAGAGAGGAAGAAGGGGTGCAGAGGAAATCGAAGACCCCCAAGGAGGAAGTCTTCGTAGAAGGCTATGCGGCCGGGGCCACTCATGGTGACGCGCTCCCCGGACCGCGGAACAGATAGACGAATTGACCCCGGGATACCATAGGCCTCCCGGAGCAGAGAAAGATCGCCTTCGGTCATGGTGGAAGCATGACCGGAGGGACCGGCTGGAAGGAGAGGCGGAGCAGGAAGAGAACGAAGGGGGACAGCGGGAGCAACCGGAGGAGACCGGACCCCCCTGGGGATGCCAATGGTGACACCTCGGGTTGCAGACGCCGGCGGATCTCCTCCGGGATCGTTTCCTCCTATGAGGAGGAAGAAGATGGAGTCCTCGGCCGGGATGGACCGGCCTCATCCGGATTGGAAGAGACATGGCGACGGCGTGCCATGACAAAGAGGAGGACAAAGATTCCGAGAAGAAAAGAGAGAGGGGAACTGGAGAAGGATGGAGGCACTCACCGAAAATACGCCAAGCGAGCGCGGGGCAACAGAAGTTAGCCTGCAGCAAACCGCCCACGGAGCAAGGGAAAAGGCCTCGTTCTGGAAAGTCCCCTCCCTTTCAAACTCAGTCGACAGCGATCATACCCGTCATTCCACATCGAGCCACTGAGCGATCGCCACGTAGATGCACGCCCGACATCGACGCCTCGTTAGCAGAGTAACGGCCTCTGCCTCGAAGCGACGCATTTATTGCGGGCAAGTGGGCGACGCGTGGCAGCTTCCTATAGGGTTTCAGGCGCATCGAGCCGCGGCGACAAGGATCGTAGCAATTATGATGCAAGATCTTCACCTCCCCACGTCATATCTGTATTTAATCTCGACGTTTCATTCTACGATGCCCCAACGGAACGGCGGGCTGGGGGGCAATTGTTACGGCCGTAACGGTGATATGGCCGGGCTCAGATACCGCCGAATATGATCGAGCCACGTGGAGGTTTCTCCGGCCGAGTCAGCGCCACATCGCCAAGGCCGAGCTCGGCAAGACTACTCCGCCAGACGACTTCCTAAGGCAAACTGCTCTCGCCGAAGTCGAGCTCGGTTCGGGGTTCCTCTACCACCTCGCCTGGCGCCCACCCAGGAGGGGTCCGCCTAGGCCGAGGTCGGCCGATCCTTCGCTCCTTCGCCAGGTGGCCCCGGAGATGGGCCCACCTCGGTCGAAGCCATGCGACCTCCTGCCACCTCGCCAGGTGTCCACCTAGGAGGGGTCCACCTAGGCCGAGGTCGGCCGATCTTTCGCTCCTTCGCCAGGTGGCCCCGGAGACGGGCCCACCTCGGTCGAAGCCAGGCGGCCTCCTGCCACCTTGCCAAGTGTCCACCCAGGAGGGGTCCACCTAGGCCGAGGTCGGCCGATCTTTCGCTCCTTCGCCAAGTGGCCCCCGGAGACGGGCCCACCTCGGCCGAAGCCAGGCGACCTCCTGCCACCTCGCCAGGTGTCAACCCAGGAGGGGTCCACTTAGGCCGAGGTCGGCCGATCCTTCGCTCCTTTGCCAGGTGGCCCCCGGAGACGGGCCCACCTCGGCCGAAGCCAGGTGACCTCCTGCCCCTCGCCAGGTGTCCACCCAAGAGGGGTCCACCTAGGCCGAGGTCGGCCGACCTTTCGCTCCTTCGCCAGGTGGCCCCCGGAGACTGGCCCACACCTCGGCCGAAGCCAGGCGACCCCTGCCACCTCACCAGGTGTCCACCCAGGAGGGGTCCACCTAGGCCGAGGTCAGCGGATCCTTCGCCCTTCGCCAGGTGGCCCCCGGAGACGGGCCCACCTCGATCGAAGCCAGGCCGCCCATACGGAGAAGGTCCCAGGGAAGGAGGTGCAGGCCCCGAGGTCATCCCTCGGCCATACGCATCACAGACGGTGCCCCGTACGGATGGCGGCGGCACGCGAAACACCATTTGCATCGGCCCAACAGGTCCCGCAGTCGAGAGGCGCGATTCTGACAAAGTAGGCCCCATAGATGGATGGCGTCCACACTTGGGAAAGAGAGCGCTCTCACTGGGCCCGAGGTCTGACCGGCCGCCTTACCAGCGCCCCCCCCCCCCCTTTTTCTGTCTTTACCTTTTCCTGTTGGGCTCGGTGGACGAGGTCGAAAAGCCGCCTGGCCCTCCTCACCGAAAAGGGGAAAGAGAAAGGGACGGGGGAGGGGAGCCTCCCAGGAGGAGAAGACAGGCAAACGACGGGAAGAGATAAAAGGAAGGAATGTGGGGACGAGAAGGTAAGCGAACAAGCCTGGGGACAAGGAAGAAGCAACGGCAAAAGGCCTCGCTCCGAGAGTGAGATACAGATCCCGAGAGGGGATCGCTCGGCGTGAGCCCGGCAAGGAGGCCCGGCCGAATTTCTGGTCCCCAGTGCACCTTTCTTTCTAGTAAATTCTCTAAGTCTGGAACCCTTTCGGGGGTCCATCTTGGAGAGTCTGTTCCTTCTCGTCGTCTACTGACTTGACCGTCGGAGCTCCCTCGCCGGGATCCCCGGCCAGGGTCTTCTAACCCCTTCTTGCAGGTTCGCCGCAGCGGGGAGGCTCCCTCGCCAGGCGGTCAGGAAGGATCCACGGATCCGAGTCACGGGCACGGCGACGAGAGTGGCAACAAATATAACAACTTACAGTTCTAGGATCCAATTTCTTTCTTGTGAATTATATAATCGAGCTCCTGTAAGACAACCCCAAACATGTATATGTGCTAAATATGGTTTCCTACCCACCCATCACTCAAAAGGGGTTTTAGGAAATACCTTACTAGGAACATGATTTAGGATATACAAAGCGATTTTCAAGGCTTCTCCGCATAAATATAAATGTAATGATGAATTACTAATCATACTCCTTACCAAGTCCATCAATGTATGATTACGCCTTTTAGCCACACCATTATGTTGGGAATTTCCTGGCATAGTATATTGTGCTACAATGCCATACTATTCTAGTAATTTAGCAAAAGGCCCAGGATTATGGCTAGATTCATCATATTTGCCATAATATTCATCACCCCTATCAGATCTCACAACCTTAATTTTCTTATCAAGTTGATTTTCTACTTTAGCTTTGTATACCTTAAAGGCTTCCAAAGTTTCAGACTTTTCATGTAATAGGAAAACATAAATATAATGATGGGGATCCAGGGCAGGTCCGGGTATTTTTCTATTTTTTTTTATTTTTCAGAAATTTTTTATTTTTCCTATCCCGCTATTCCATCTATCCCCGCTATTCTGGTTTGTTCTCGGTTTATCCCCGAGTTATCCAGCTTTATTCTATCTCCTGCAACCTTTCTCCCGTGAATTTTTAAAAGTTTCAAACCCTAGCCCACCACCCCTCCGGCCCCAGATCGGGTCGCCCGCCCTCGGTCGCCCCGCCGGAATGCCACCGAAGCTCGCCGGCCCTGGCCTCGCGGGAGAAGCCGCCGCCACCGCCGTCACCGCCCACGCCCATGGGAAGCCGAACGGACACGGAGGCGTCCGCCCGCCACAACCACGGTCGATGCCGTCGCTGCCACCGGCCGCTGCCCACCACGGTTCCCATCGCCTGCCTGCCCTCGCCCGGGTCGCCGGTGGGGTCCGCCGCCGCCCATGCCGTGGGAAGACGAACGGACGTGGGAGGCGTCCGTCCGCCCGCGTGCGGCCATGTGGCGCCACCGCCTGACGCCGCAGCCGTCGCCCACCTGTCCGCCGGACACCGTCCCGCCGTCCACCAGCCTTTCCCAGTGCTCGGGAGGTCTCCCACGGCCGTGGGAGACCAAACGGCACGCTTGGCATGCCGTGCCAGCCATGTGCTGCCTCGCCTGTGTCCGTCGCTCGCCACCCGCTGGCCCCGTCCGCCGCCTGCTTCCCGGTCGCCGGCCGTATGCTCCGTCGGGAGATCGGTCCTCCGCATGGCCATGAGACGGAGTTGCAGGATTTCAGAGTGGCCCATATTTCAGAGTAGCAAGCTTTCTTGAGCAGATTATCAAGCCAACACGCTCTTCAGAGCATATCAGCACTATTTTTGATGCAACACGAATTTTGATATAATTTATTTTCCTTTTTTAGTTTTCTTAGAGGCTAAGAACTGAGGGTTTTGGTTTTTCTATATAAAGGCCCCTTCTCCCCCTGTAATAATCAGAGAGTTTTGATATAGATTTTTGGGTTGGTTCTGGTTCTGGGCTGAAGCCCGTTTTTCTTCGTTACCTGTTGTGTGCATTATGGGTTCGATGAGGGGTGTGAGGCATTCCCTGCTGTGTGCATTATGGGTTCGATGAGCACCCTAGTTATCCCCTATCTCGTCTTCTTTATCCCCTCGTGTCCTTCGAGAGTCATCCTAGCGCATCTATGTGAGAGCCCTGCTATGTGCATTATGGGTTCGATGAGAGCTCAGGGTAGCTGGTGCTGTGACCCCTTCGGGAGGGTAGCTTTATGCTCAGGGTAGCTGGTGCTGTGATCCCTCGGAGGGGTAGCTTTAGGCTTTGACCCCTGACTTTCTGTATGCGTTCCCCGCTAGAGTGAGTCTCAGGGCCATGAGTTCCACTTCCCGGTCCCCCATCTTCATCCTTCCTTTGCCACATCCATCCAGAAAAAATTGAAAACAAAAGAGATCAGCTGTCTTAGGATTTTAGTGTCAGTATGCCCTAGTCCCGGGAGGCTTCTTAGCCCTCCCACGGTCCTAGTTTGTTTAGTTGTTTCACTATTTTTCAAATAACCAGGTTACATCGATTTTTTTGTCCCGCATCAATTTTGGTATCAGAGCGAGTTGTGGATTAGGGTGTGCTCCATCTTTCGAACTCGACGGAGTCGAGTTCTTCGCAGTTGAGGAGAATGATGGGGATGCAAGGTAGGTCCGGGTATTTTTCTATTTTTTCTTATTTTTTTAGAATTTTTTTTAATTTTTCTTATCCCGCTATTCCATCTATCCCCGCTATTCTGGTTTTGTTCTCGGTTTATCCCCGAGTTTTTCCAGCTTTATTCTATCTCCTGCAACCTTTCTCCCGTGAATTTTTTAAAATTTTCGAACCCTAGCCCACCGCCCCTCCGGCCCCAGATCCGGGCCGCCCGCCCTCTGGCCGCCCCCGCCGGAATGCCACCGAAGCTCGCCAGCCCCCGCCCTCGTCGGAGAAGCCACCGCCACCGCCGTCGCCGCCCACGCCCGTGGGAAGCCGAACGGACGCGGAGGCATCCGCCCGCCACGGCCGACGCCGCCGCCACCGGCCTGCTGCCCGCCGCCATTTCCATCGCCCACCTGCCCTCGCCCGGCCGCCGGCCGTGGGAAGACGAACGGACACGGGAGGCGTCCGTCTGCCCGCATGCGGCCGTATGGCACCGCCGCCCACCGCCTGACGCTGCCGCCCGCCTGTCCGTCGGACACCGTCCCGCCGTCCCCGGCCTCCCCGCCGTCCACCGGCCTTTCCCAGCGCCCGGGAGGTCTCCCACGGCCGTGGGAGACCAAACGACATGCTTGGTGTGCCGTGCCAGCCATGTGCCGCCTCGCCTGCGGCCGTCGCTGGCCGTCCACCGCTCGCCACCTGCTGAACCCATCCGCCGCCTGCTTCCCGGTCACCGGCCGTATGCTCCGTCGGGAGATCGGTCCTCCGCATGGCTGTGAGACGGAGTTGCACGAAATTCAGAGCAGCCCATATTTCAAAGCAGCACGCTTTTTGGAGTAGATGATCAAGCCAACACGCTCTTCAGAGCATATCAGCACTATTTTTGATGCAACACGAATTTTGATGTAATTTATTTCCTTTTTTATTTTTCTTAGAGGCTAAGAAATCGAGGGTTTTGGTTTTTCTATATAAAGGCCCTCTCTCCCCCTGTAATAATCAGAGAGTTTTGATATAGATTTTTGGGTTGGTTCCGGTTCTGGTTCTGGGCTGAGACCCATTTTTCTTCGTTCCCTGCTATGTGCATTATGGGTTCGATGAGGGGTGTGAGGCGTTCCCTACTGTGTGCATTATGGGTTCGATGAGCAACCTAATTATCCCCTATCTCGTCTTCTTTATCCTCTCGTGTCCTTCGAGAGTCATCCTAGCGCATCTATGTGAGAGCCCTGCTATATGCATTATGGGTTCGATGAGAGCTCAGGGTAGCTGGTGCTGTGACCCCTTCGGGAGGGTAGCTTTATGCTCAGGGTAGCTGGTGCTGTGATCCCTCGGGAGGGTAGCTTTAGGCTTTGACCCCTGACTTTCTGTATGCGTTCCCCGCTAGAGTCAGTCTCAAGGTCATGAGTTCCACTTCCCGGTCCCCCATCTTCATCCTTCCTTTGCCACATCCATCCAGAAAAAATTGAAAACAAAAGAGATCAGCTGTCTTAGGATTTTAGTGTCAGTATGCCCTAGTCCCGAGAGGCTTCTTAGCCCTCCCACGGTCCTAGTTTGTTTAGTTGTTTCACTATTTTTCAAATAACCAGGTTACATCAATTTTTTTGTCCCGCATCAATTTGGTATCAGAGCGAGTTGTGGATTGGGGTGTGCTCCATCTTTCGAACTCGACGGAGTCGAGTTCTTCGCGATCGAGGAGAATGATGGGGATGCAAGGCAGGTCCGGGTATTTTTCTATTTTTTCTTATTTTTTCAGAATTTTTTTATTTTTTCCTATTCCGCTATTCCATCTATCCCCGCTATTCTGGTTTTGTACTCGGTTTATCCCCGAGTTATCCCAGCTTTATTCTATCTCCTGCAACCTTTCTCCCGTGAACTTTTTAAAAGTTTCGAACCCTAGCCCACTGCCCCTCCGGCCCCAGATCCGGGCCGCCCGCCCTCTGGCCGCCCCTGCTGGAACGCCGCCGAAGCTCGGCGGCCCTCGCCCTCGCCGGAGAAGCCGCCACCACCGCCGTCGCCGCCCACGCCCGTGGGAAGCCGAACGGACGCGGAGGCGTCCGCCCGCCATGGCCCACGGTCGACGCCGCCGCCGCAGCCACCACCGGCCCCTGCCCGCCACTGTTCCCGTCGCCCGCCTGCCCTCGCCCGATCGCCAGTGGGGTTCGCCGCCGCCCAAGCCCATGGGAAGATGAACGGACACGGGAGGCGTCCCTCCGCCCGCGTGCGACCGTGTGGCACCGCAGCCCACCGCCTGACGCCGTCACCGCCGCACGCCTGTCCGCCGGACACCGTCCCGCTATCCCCGGCCTCCCCGCCGTCCTCTGGCCTTTCCTGGTGTCCGGGAGGTCTCCCACGGCCGTGGGAGACCAAACGACATGCTTGGCATGCCGTGCCAGCCATGTGCCGCCTCGCCTGCGGCCGCCGCTGGCCGTCCACAGCTGGCCGTCTGCCGCTCGCCACTCACTGGCCCCGTCCGTCACCTGCTTTCCGGTCACCGGCCGTATGCTCCGTCAAGAGATCGGTCCTCCGCATGGCCGTGAGACGGAGTTGCACGGATTTCAGAGCGGCCCATATTTTAGAGCAACACGCTTTCTAGAGCAGATTATCAAGCCAACACGCTCTTCAGAGCATATCAGCACTATTTTGATGCAACACGAATTTTGATGTAATTTATTTTTCTTTTTTAGTTTTCTTAGAGGCTAAGAAACTGAGGGTTTTGGTTTTTCTATATAAAGGCCCCCTCTCCCCCTGTAATAATCAAAGAGTTTTGATATAGATTTTTGGGTTGGTTTCGGTTCTGGTTCTAGGCTGAGGCCCGTTTTTCTTCGTTCCCTGCTGTGTGCATTATGGGTTCGATGAGGGGTGTGAGGCGTTCCCTGCTGTGTGCATTATGGGTTCGATGAGCACCCTAGTTATCCCCTATCTCGTCTTCTTTATCCCCTCGTGTCCTTCGAGAGTCATCCTAGCACATCTATGTGAGAGCCCTGCTATGTGCATTATGGGTTCGATGAGAGCTTAGGGTAGCTGGTGCTGTGACCCCTTCGGGAGGATAGCTTTATGCTCAGGGTAGCTGGTGCGTGATCCCTCGGGAGGGTAGCTTTAGGCTTTGACCCCTGACTTTCTGTGTGTGTTCTCCGCTAGAGTGAGTCTCAGGGCCATGAGTTCCACTTCCCGGTCCCCCATCTTCATCCTTCCTTTGCCACATCCATCCAGAAAAAATTGAAAACAAAAGAGATAAGCTATCTTAGGATTTTAGTGTCAGTATGCCCTAGTCCCGGGAGGCTTCTTAGCCCTCCCACTGTCCTAGTTTGTTTAGTTGTTTCACTGTTTTTCAAATAACCAGGTTACATCGATTTTTTTGTCCCGCATAACATAACATGAGAAATCATCAATAAATGTAATGAAATACCTTTTTCCTCCAAAATAAGGTGAAAAATAGCCATAAATATTGGTATGTATCAATTCTAAGAGTCCTTGACTTCTAGTGGCATGCTTTTTGTTACTTTTAATTTATTTTCCTTTAATGCAATCGATACATATACCAAAATCACTAAAATCTAGATTTGGTAAAATACATTCCTTAACCAATCTAGTTATCCTTTTTTTTGATATATGACCTAATCACCTATGCCACAACATCAAAGAACTCTCATTTACAATACTATATTTTATTCCGACATCGACATTTAAAACAAGGAAAGACTGTGCAAAAGAAAAATCCAAATTTATTTTATATAAACCATTGCACAATGTTCTAGTTCCAACTCAAATGGAATTTTTTATTAATTTAAAACTTGAATTTATAAAAATAAATGAAAAACCTTCTAAATCAAGTTTTGCTAATGATACTAAATTTTTACATACTGAAGGAATATAAAAGATATCATGTAGATCTAATTGGAATCCGGTGTATGTAATAAGTCTGTAGGTTCCAACTGAAATAACCTTGGACTTTATCTGGCTCCCCATAAAGATCCACCGCTCTATTATTTGATTTCCGGCTTGAAAGGAATCCCTGCAATAAATTAGAAATATGAATTACAGCACCCGAATCAATCCACCAAGTATTAGAAGGAACATCAATGAAATTGGTTTCATAACAAATAAGAGATAAGAGAATACCCTTCTTTTCAAACCATTTCCTTCTTTTTTTACAATCCTTCTTGACATGTTCCTCCTTGTTACAGAAGAAACATCTCACTTTATGTGAACCTTTCTTTGATGGATTGTTCTGTCCTTTATTTCTTTTCTTTGCCTTATTTCTTTTAGATCGCTTCTCAGAAATAATGTGAACAACTGGAATCCCTTCCTATCTCGTCTCTCTTCCTCTTGCACACATTGTGATATAAGTTCATTCATTGACCAGGATTCTTTATGTATGTTATAGTAGATTTTAAACTGAGTAAACTATGATGGAAGAGAGTTAAGAACAAACTGGACAAGGAAGTTTTTAGATACTGTCATTCCCAGGTCATTTAATTTTTTAGATATATCACGCATTTTCATAATGTGCTTTCACACTCCAGAAATTTCATCATACTTTATAGAGTTTAACCTGTTCATCAAGGTACCAGCCATGGCTTTATTTGATTTGGTGAATTGTTGCTCTACAGAAGAAATGTACCTAAAAGCCAATTCATTATCAGGAATAGATTCTCTTATGTCTCTCGCTATAGAGCTCTTTATTATCATGAGAGATAATCTATTAAAATACTCTCACTTTTCATGTAATTCCTTTTGATCAGGAGAACTAGTGGGAGCTAGAGGATTAGGCTGACATTTATGTAGAGCCAAATCAAGTCTAGGCATCCTAGAATAATAAGAAGCTGCTCGTGCCAATCAGAGTAATTTGAACCATTCAGTATAGAAATATGCGTTAGATGTGATGAGAGTGAAGCAGGGATCATAGTTGTAATTAAAGAAATATCTATATAATTACTTTTATTGATGCCTAGATCGTTGTGGCCTGTAGCTCTTTCGTGGCCTACGTAAATGGACTCCCCGCCAGCGTCACCGGGCTCGTCGGTCAGAGATGATCAAGGAGAACATACCCTCCGTCACGAGGCTTGGTGGAGTCACCGTGCTCGGAGGGGTCATTGTAGGGATGAAAGGGGCTTGAAACTATGCTGTGGTCTTCTTGTGGGCCTCTTCGATGGGAAGCAATCTTCTCCGTATCGTCCCTCACGAGTGAAGACCTGTAAGACAGGGGAGACCTGAACCGGGGATTCTGGCAAAGACACTCCGACGATCAAGTCAGTGGGATGATCGAAGAGAACAAGAAACCTATGGGATGGAGAGCTTGGAGGACTCTCTGCTCCCAGAGGGTGATAGAAAATGAAAGATAATGTTAGAATGAAGAGAGAGTGTGTTATCTCTTACCTTCCCTTATCTCTCGATGCCAGTCTTTATGTAGATGAATGGCTCCTGTCATTTGGGGATGCGTGCTCTCCTTGATGTAGGCCTGTGAGGCTAGGATAGCCTGTGAGGCCATGATGGGCTGGTGAACCTTCCTTTTCTGGGTGGTTCAGGAAGTTGGTGCAGGGGTACAGTGCCTTGGGCAGGGCATTATTTCCTGATTAGTGTAAATAGTGGCTTGGAAAGCTTCAACGCAGTCCTCCTTTGCAGGTAGCGTGCTATAGGACCCACATGGATGGGGCCCTCGAGAAATATGCCGGGCCCACATGAATGAGACCGAACTGCACGATGCTCCTAGTGGCCGAGCTGGGTTGAGATGCCAAAGTGCTGAACTGGTTGGGATGCTACACCTGGTTGCCATGCAGGCACGTAGCCGAGAGGAGGCCCATAGAGACTTCTCATGCACGTGGACCGACGTGCATGGAGCAAGGCTCCATGCACGAACCCATGCATGGATGAGCGTGCAAGACCATGCGGTGGCTGAACTGGGTGCTGCCGTGGTGCCGGCCCGGGCAGTAGAGAGCATGGAGCCGGAGCCGGAGCCGTGTAGGCCGAAGCCGGAGGAGCCGGTCCTGGGGCATGGTGTCACCGAGCTGAGGTCCCGCAGGGCTGAGTCGGAGTGGGTGGAAGCGTGGGGGCTTGCCGTGGTCACTAGCCTGGGGTGCGGGAGCACCGGACCAAGTGGAGTCCATCGAACCGGAGCCGGAGCGGGGCCCTACTGGCCCCCATGTCAGATGGAGCCCTGTGGGGCAGAGCCGGAGGAGCCGAACCAATGTGTAGATGCCGAAGATGGGGCTGCAGCGGGCTGAAGAACCCCATATGGGCGCACCGCGGATGGAGCATGCGGAGTCGGAGCTGGATCTGGTGCCAGACTGGAGTCAGAGCGGCTATGGTCGCATGGGCCTACCGCGGCAGATCTGGGCTGGACCACACAGAACCGGAGTGGGTGGATTTGGGGCGCGGGAGCACCGAGCTGGGGCAGGCATCCCGCCGGACTGGAGCTGGGCACGGGTGGAGCCTTGTGGGGCGGAGCCGAGCGCAGGCAAAGCCTTACAGGGCAGAGCCGTGCACGGGCGGAGCCTTGCAGGGCGGAGCCGAGCGTGGGTGGAGCCTTGCGAGACGAAGCCATGCGGGGCAGAGCCTTGCTGCCCCCTGCACCGGGTGGAGTCAAAGAAGTCAGGTGTGCTACGGGCGTGCCGAGCTGGGACCATGTCGATTGAGGTGCGAGCGTGCCAGGTGGGTGTGCCGCGGTGCGGAGTTGGGGCCGTGTCGGGCTGAAGTGCGGGCGTGCCATGGTGCGGAGCTGGGACCGTGCCAGGCTGAACCACGGGCGTGCCAAGCAGGCATGTTGTGGTGCGGAGCTAGGTGCGGGGTCGGACAAGACACCGTGCTGGTGTCGGATCAGGCGCGGACTCCATGTGGGCTTGACCCTGGCACGAGCTTGGTGCCCTGGCACGGGCGTGCCATGCTGGGTTGGAACATGCGGAGGCACCGAGCTAGGCACGGTTGAAGCCGGCCTGGGGCTGACCTGGGCGTGGACTGGCCAACCTCCTTAAGCGGACCCACGTCGTGGCTGCGTCAGCCACCAAGGAGAATGTTGTGTCAGGGCCAAATGGATTTTATTCATACATTAACATGCCCCCACTCCCTGAGTCCAAAACATCTACGCTTTGGATAAAGGGAGTACCATCATTCATTCGGCTCTATGCCTTAGCGAGCTCAGTCCCAGATGAAGGCCTAAATGAAGGCTTCGAGTATGGCTGTTCTTTTTATGAACAGGGAGTGACTTGCAAAATAGAGTAGAAGGTGGTGTTTCTGAAACTTACTTTCCCGTAGGTACTTTGCATTAGGATAGTGCCAGCATTTCAGTCTGAGTCCTCTTTGATCGGATAGAAGGCGGTGCCGTGGAGGAAGAGGTTAGTAGGGTGCACAACTTGGGTGCATACATACATGACCGGGCACATGGTTGTGCTCACAGTACTCCTCAAAGCTTTTGATGAGGGCGTAGAAGCTACTGGAAGGTCCGAGGAGAAGGAGATCGGTCTTGGGTAGGAGTTTGATTCCAGCTTGGTGACTTAAATGTAGGGCTTTAGAAGCTTCATGGCTTTTGATGCGGGACCTTCGACATTTCCTGTTTTGAGGCGCCGGGGTGTCCGGCCTTGAAGTGCCGGGATTTCTGGTCTTTAGGTGCCAAGGATTACGATTTTTAGGTGCCGGGGATTCCGGTCTTTAGGTGCCGGGGATTTTGGGCTGTTTTGCCGGAACTGGGTTCCGGGATTTCATCCGAACTAGACTCTAGGATTTTGCATCGGAATTGGGTTCTGTTGTGCCAGAACTGGGTTCCGGGCTTTCATCCGGACTGGACTCTAGGATTTTGTACCGGAACTGGGTTCCGTTGTGCTGGAACTGGGTTTCGGGCTTTCATTCGGATTGGACTCCAGGATTTTGTTCCAGAACTGGGTTCCATTGTGCCGGAACTGGGTTCCGGGCTTTCATTCGGACTGGACTCCAGGATTTTATACCAGAATTGGATTTCAGGCTTTCATCCGGACTAGACTCCGGGATTTTGTACCGAAACTGAGGTTCATTATGCCGAAACTGGATTTCGGCCTTTCATCCGGACTTGACTCTGGGATTTTGTACCGAAACTTGGTTTGAGCTTTCATCTGGATTGGACTCCAGGATTTTATACTGGAACTGGGTTCTGTTGTGTCGGAATTGGGTTTCAGGCTTTCATCTGGACTGTACTCCAGGATTTTGTACCGAAATTGGGTTCCGTTGTGCCGGAACTGGGTTCCAGGCTTTCATCCGGATTGGACTCCAGAATTTTATACCAGAACTGGGTTCCGTTATGCCGGAATTGGGTTCCGGGCTTTCATCCGGACTGGACTCCAGGATTTTGTACCGGAACGGGGTTCCATTGTGCCGGAATGGGGTTCTGGGCTTTCATTTGGACTGGACTCCAGGATTTTGTACCAGAATTGGGTTTCGTTGTGCCGGAACTGGGTTCTGAGCTTTCATCTGGATTGGACTCCAGGATTTTATACCAGAACTGGGTTCCGTTGTGTCGGAACTGGGTTTCGGGCTTTCATCCGGACTGGACTCCAGAATTTTATACCGGAACTGGGTTCCGTTGTGCCAGAACAGGGTTCCTGGCTTTCATCCAGACTGGACTTCGGGATTTTGGACCGAAACTGGGTTCCGTTGTGCCGGAACTGGGTTCCAGGCTTACTTCGTCAGACTCGGAGTCGGACGGACGAGCTCCTATAACGACAAAGAGTAAAGTTGCCCTAAAAGGGGACTTTAATTATTGAGGAGGGATTCTTACATCCTTCATGAGGTGGTAGAGCCACTAGTTTGGCATGCTAGGAGGCGAGCCACGAATGGTTGGAGCTCCAAAGCTTCCTATGGACATCTTTAGATGAGAGTCAGGTAGTAGATGCGGGGCTCAGTGAAGAGTTTGACTTCAGCTCGGCTGAATTAAGGGGCATGACTTCAGCTCGGCTTATTTGACCTCAGCTCGACTGAACTGAGGAGCTTGACTTTAGCTCAACTGAATCAAGGGGCATGACTTCAGCTCGGCTTTATTTGACCTCAGCTCGACTGAACTGAGGAGCTTGACTTCAGCTCTTAACTTCGTCGGACTTGGAGTCGGACGAGCGTGTTCCTGTATTGGTGAAGAACAAAGTTGCACCAGAGAGGAACTTTAATTAAGGAGGGATTCTTACCTCCTTCATGAGATGGCAAAGCTACTAGTTCGCCATGTTAGGAGGCGAGCCATAAACGGTTGCACCTCCGGAGCCTCCCATGATCATCTCCAGGTTGTGAGTATAGCAAATGCCAAACTGTGAGTTTCTCGATAGATGGCGGGACTTCTTGTAGTTTCCGCGGACATCTCTGGACCATGAGTAAGGTAAGAGCTGAACTGAGAGTCAAGCAGTAGATGCGGTGCTTCGTTCTTCGATGTCGGGAAGTTGGGCCCTTGGTGGTGGAATGGGGTTCGGTCTTTGGTGCCGGAGGGTTGGACTCTGGGCTTTTGTCAAGAATTCTTGTGAGCATTGACTGGCTCTGGCAGGTCATAGTGCTTGCCCTTGATGGTGGTACAAGAGCCTTTCCCGTAAAACTGAAGCACAGTTTTTTATTTTGTAAATGTAGCGGGGAAAGGAGTTACCTGTTGAGCTCCAGTCATATGAATAAATAAAAATATGTTTCTTCCTTAAGCAGGTCGGGATCAAATTCGCCGGCCACCCTTTCAGGAGAGAATGTGACTCCTTTGCACGGAAGAATAGAACCCGGCTGCATGGGGGAGCGAGGCTCCGTTGCATGGAGGGACGGACCTCCGTTGCATGGGAGCAAGTTCCATTGCAAGGGAACAAAAGGCTCCTGTTGCATGAGAAAAATGACTCTGTTGGATGGGGGGAAGCTCCGTTGCATGAAAGCATACTCCGTCACATGGGAGGAGGTGACCTTGTTGCATGGAAGGAAGTTACGTCACATGGGTGGAAGCTCCATTGCATGAGAAGGATGACTCTGTCACATGGGAGGAGAAGACCTTGTTGCATAGAGGAGATGAGATCCCCTATAGCATGGGAGAGTTGGAGCTTCGTTGCATGAGGGAGATGACTCCGTTACAAGGGAGGAAACTCCGTTGCATGGGAGTATTGGGCCCCTGTTGCATGGGAGAGCTGGAAACCATGTTGCATGTATTTCTTCCCTCTCCACGATAGTCAAACTCTTCCTCCCTCTCTTCTTTTTCTCTCCTTTTTTTTTTTTTTTGAGTGGGGCTCCTGGAAGGTGGCACCGCCTAGAGGTAGCTCTATCTTTGGCTTGCTGCATGCTGCCCTGTCAAGGGTGGCGATGCACCTTCACAGCTCAGGATTTTTGATCGAGGTCGCTCCTTGGAGCCTTGAGAGAGAGGGAGAAGCTCTTGTGCCCCCATCCCTGTGCCCCCGGTCTACCCCCGGGGGACTAAGGACAAAGGTGGAAATGCTGTCCCACCTATTGAGGAGCATTAATCTGCCCCCTTTCCTGGCATGCCAAATATTGCCACCTAGATCATCGTGGCCTGTAGCTCTTATGTGACCTAGGTAAGTGGACTCCTCGCCAGCGTTACCGGGCTCGTTGGTCGAAGACGATCAAGGGGAACATTTCCTCCGTCACGGGGCTTGGTGGAGTCGCCATGCTCGGAGGGGTCGTTGTAGGGATGAAAGGGGCTTGAAACTATGCTGTGGTCTTCCTGTGGGCCTCTCCGGTGGGGAGCAACCTTCTTCGTATCATCCCTCACGAGTGAAGACCTGCAAGACAGGGAAGATCTGGGTCGAGGATTCTAGCAAAGACACTCCAACGATTAAGTCTGTGGGACGATCGAAAGGACCAGGAAATCTCTGGGGTGGAGAGCTTGGAGAACTCTCTGCTCCTAAAGAGTGATAGAAAATGGAAGATAATGTCAGAATGAAGAGAGAGTGTGTTATCTCTTACCTCCCCTTACCTCTCCATGCCAGTCTTTATGTTGATGAATGGCTCCTCTCATTTGGAGATGCGTGCTCTCCTTGATGTAGGCCTGTGAGGCTAGGATAGCCTGTGAGGCCATGATGGGCTGGTGAACCTTCTTTTTCTGGGTGGTTCAGGAAGTTGGTGCAGGGGTACAGTGCCTTGGGCAGGGCATTATTTCCTGATTAGTATAAATAGTGGCTTGGGAAGCTTCAACGTAATCCTCCTTTGCGGGTAGCGTGCTATAGGACCTACGCAAATGGGGCCCTCGGGAAATGCACCGGGCCCACATGAATGAGACCGAACTGCACGATGCTCCCAATGGCCGAGCTGGGCTGAGATGCCAAAGTGCTGAACTGGCTGGGATGCTACTCCTGGTTGCCATGCGGGCATGCAGACCGAGAGGAGGCCCGTAGAGACTTCCCATGCACGTGGACCGACGTGCATGGCACGAGGCTCCATGTACGAACCCATGCATGGACAAGCATGCAGGACTGTGCGGTGGCTGAACTGGGCACTGCTGAGGTGCCGGCCCGGGCGATGGCAAGCATGGAGCCGGAGCCATGCGGGCCAAAGCCGCAGGAGCCGGTCCTGGGGCACGGCATCGCCAAGTTAGGGTCTTGTCGGGCTAAGCCGGAGCGGGCGGAAGCGTAGGGGCACGTCGCGGTCGCAAGCCTGGGGCGTAGGAGCACCGAACGAAGTGGAGTTCGTCGAACCGGAGCCGGAGCGAGGCCCTGCTGCCCCTCACATCGGGCTGAGCCATACGAGGCAGAGCCGGACCGAGGTGTAGGCGCCGGAGACTGGGCTGCAGCGGGCGGAAGAACCCCACGTGAGCGTGCCGCGGACGGAGCATGTGGAGCCAGAGCTGGATCTGGTGCTAGACTGGAGCCGGAGTGGCCGTGATCGCGCGAGCCTGCTGCGGGCGGATCTGGGCTGGACCACGTGAAACCAGAGCTGGTGGATCTAAGGTGCGGAGCCTTGCGGGGCAGAGCCGAGCATGGGCAGAGCCTTGCGGGGTGGAGCCTTGCAGGGTGGAGCTTTGTGGGGCGGAGCCTTGCTGGCCCCTGCACCAGGCGGAGTCGGGGAAGGCGGGCGTGCCAAGCTGGGACTATGCCAGGCCGAGGTGCGGGTGTGCCAGGCGGGTGTGCCACAGTGCGGAGCTAGGACCGTGCCGGGTTGAAGTGTGGGCGCGCTAGGCGGGCGTGCCATGGTACAGAGCTGGGACCGTGCCCGGCTGAACCGCGGGCATGCCAGGCAGGCGTGTCGTGGTGCGGAGCTGGGCACAGGGTCGGACGAGACGCCGTGCTGGTGCCGAATCAGGCATGGACTCCACGTGGTCTTGACCCTGGTGTGGGCTTGGTGCCCTAGCACGGGCGTGCCGCTCTAGGCTGGAGCGTGCGGAGGCACCGAGTTGGGCACGGCTGAAGCCGGCCTGGGGCTGACCTACGCATGGATTGGCCGACCTCCTTAAGCGGACCCACAGTCGTGGCCACATCAGCCACCAAGGAGGATGTTGTGTCAAGGCCGAATGGATTTTATTCATACTATAACAACTTTCATGATGCAGATTCCAAAATTAACAATTTTGCCAATAATACGTATTATATAACCATAAAACACCTTTGGACAAAAATTATAGCATATAATAAGTATTATAACTAATTCAATCATAAATTTAAACATAATAATGCCAATATATGCATTACATAAATCACAAATAACAATAATATGAAATATGTAAACAACAATATTAATTTGGCATAAACATATAATTTATATTTAAATTACGATTCTTTATATTAGTTATACTTTTAGTGATTTACCCAATTATGATTACAAAAATTCAAGGTTATTTCCACATTTGGATATAGAACTCCTCATTTTTATGTAATTCAAGTTGGTCAACCTATAATTGTCAATTTTGCATCTTATTACATTCACCTTTGGGTAAACTATAACAGACACACCTTTATATAATTTCAAAGCATAATGAGAGAAAAAATCATTAGCTCTCAAGAACTCATCTATCCACAATCAATACTCTGGGCTCTTTGGGGCTACGCGAAAACACCCTTGAACAATATAATAGTGAGTGAAATTGCTAATAAATATTTTAAAAATATTTAAATATTTTATCTTTTATGAAGAACTCAACCAAAATATTTCTTAAGTCATTACGAGTCCAACGGCTCAAAAATAGCTCAAATCGGATGTAAAACGAGCAAGTTATAGTAATTTTAATAAAATTCAATAAGGACTAAAATGTAAATAATAGAGGACTAAACTGTAAATAGTAAACCGTACAGGAGACTTACCGTAAAACAGAATAAAAAATTTATAGAAACTTAAAAGATTTATATATAATTTCATCGGGGGGCTAAATTATAAATATCTTTTTAATCCAAATTAAAATTGATTTGATTGGGCTCGGACATAATTTTAATTGGATTAACTTTTATTAACGGATTTCAGTTTTAAAACTTGAAGCCCGTTAACCCGAAACCCGTTAATCAAACTCTTCCCCCTTTCACCTTCTTCCACCGAGCTTCCAACACCTCCATTAATGCCAGGTGGGAGCTCGGGATCTTCCCCAATGGTGGGTTGCCGGTCGAGGTCTACCACCGGCGGCCATCTCCCGGCCGTCGGCGACCCCATCGCCGGTCTTAAGGCGGTCAAAACCGGGAAGGGAACTTTTAAACCCATCATCTTCCTGCCTTTCTCCCCCAACCGAACCTCAAAACCGCCGGCGACTTGGAGCTTGGGATTGTACTGATGGAGGGCCGCCAGCCAAAAGCAATATTCCGGCGACCATCTCTCGACCATCGGCGATAGGAAAACCGCAGGAAAAAAGGGCGTTTAAAAGCACCGATTTTCCTTCCAAAATTCAATGAAAACCGTGGCCGACGATCGATTTTCCTTCCTCGGCAAACCTCTGCCGGTGGTTCACCGGCCCATCCCAACTGCTGGCGGCCTTCTCCCGACCGCCGGCGAGCCCAAATCAAGGACGGTTCGGCACCGGTTTTGGCCCCATTTATTATTATTTAAATATATTTTTTTATTTATTTAAACTATAAATAAATAAATAAATAGAATATAATAATTTATTTATTTTTTTTCCTGTTGTTTGAAGTTGGTTTACCGGTGATCTGTCAACCGATAAGAATATGTACATGATTTTTTGATTTTAAGTAATAGAAAAATAATTTTTAACTAAACTAAAGCATGAACCAGTAGTTCTGATACGTAAGATAAATTTTTAATCCGTTATATTTGGATCATATTTTTATATGTATATAAAATTATAATTATAAAAAATATATCTTGAATTATTATACCGATATGTAGATTGCACAATTTTCAATATACTTTTTATATAGATCTTGAGATATTTTTTCTTCTTCTTCATGAGATGATTGATTTTCTCTCTTCTCATTTTTTTATCCTTATGTGGACGATCGATGGAAATCGTACACAACTGTTATGAGAGTTGAAAAAAGAGACCAGATACCCTCTTATTTATAGCTGCATGTGTTTCACTCATCAGAAGACTAAAATTTTAGTTAATGTTTTACTCCAATTCAGATCATTTTATTTTATTGAAAATATTTTTTTTTTATTAATTGAACTCTGATTCGGTACTTATGATTGAGTCAAAAATTGATCATTGATATGGTTATATCGCTGACGTAGAACATGAGTCAGATCCAGCTGGATGCTGCCGGTGTCGTGTGGATTTTTCTTTCAAAATTTCCCGCTCGAGAAATGGCTCTCCTGCTCCTTCGCTAGGTGGCACCCCAAGACGGGTCCACCTCGGTCGAAGTCGAGCCTCTCTCTGCCACTTCGCCAGGTGTCCACCCAGGAGGGGTCCACCTCGGCCGAGACTGGCAGCCCCCGCTCACTTGCCAGGTGGCATCCCAAGACGGGTCCACCTCTGCCGAGGTCGAGCCGAGCTCTCCTGCTCCTTTGCCAAGTGGCATCCCAAGACGGGTCCACCTCGGCCGAAGTCGAGCATTTCTCTGCCACTCCGCCAGGTGTCCACCCAGGAGGGGTTCACCTCGGCCGAGGTTGGCAGCTCCTGCTCCCTCGCCAGGTGGCACCCCAAGACGGGTCCACCTCGGCCGAAGTCGAGCCTCTCTCTGCCATTCCGCCAGGTGTCCACCCAGAAGCGGTCCACCTCGATCGAGGCTGGCAGCCCCCGCTCCCTCGCCAGGTGGCACCCCAAGACGGGTCCACCTCTGCCGAGGTCGAGCCGGGCTCTTCTGCTCCTACGCCAGGTGGCACCCCAAGACGGGTCCACCTCAGCCAAAGTCGAGCCTTTCTCTGCCACTCCGCCAGGTGACCACCTAGGAGGAGGCCACCTCGGCCGAGGTTGGCAGCCCCCGCTCCCTCGCCAAGTGGCACCCCAAGACGGGTCCACCTCTGCTGAGGTCGAGCGGGGCTCTCCTGTTCCTTCGCTAGGTGGCATCCCAAGACGGGTCCACCTCGACCGAAGTCGAGCCTTTCTCTGCCACTCAGCCAGGTGTCCACCCGGGAGGGGTCCATCTCGGCCGAGGTTGGCAGCCCCCGCTCCCTCGCTAGGTGGCACCCCAAGACGGGTCCACCTCTGCCGAGGTCGAGCCGGGCTCTCCTGCTCCTTCGCAGGTGGCACCCCAAGACGGATCCACCTCGGCCGAAGTCGAGCCTCTCTCTACCACTCCGCCAGGTGTCCACCCAGGAGGGGTCTACCTCGGTCGAGGCTGGCAGCCCCCGCTCCCTCTCCAGGTGGCACCCCAAGACGGGTCCACCCCTGCCGAGGTCGAGCTGGGCTCTCCTGCTCCTTCGCCAGGTGACACCCCAAGACGGGTCCACCTCGGTCGAAGTCGAGCCTTTCTTTGCCACTCCGCCAGGTATCCACCCAAGAGGGGTCCACCTCGACCGAGGTTGGCAGCCCCCGCTCCCTCGCCATGTGGCATCCTAAGACGGGTCCATCTCTGCCGAGGTCGAGCCGGGATCTCTTGCTCCTTCGCCAGGTGGCACCCCAAGACGGGTCCACCTCGGCCGAAGTCGAGCCTCTCTCTGCCACTCCGCCAGGTGTCCACCTAGGAGGGGTCCACCTCGGTCGAGGCTGGCAGCCCCCGCTCCCTCGCCAGGTGGCACCCCAAGATGGGTCCACCTCTGTCGAGGTCGAGCCGGGCTCTCCTGCTCCTTCGCCAGGTGCCACCCCAAGACGGGTCCACCTCGGCTGAAGTCGAGCCTCTCTCTACCACTCCGCCAGGTGTCCACCCAAGAGGGGTCTACCTCGGCCGAAGCTGGCAGCCCTCGCTCCCTCGCCAGGTGGCACCCCAAGATGGGTCCACCTCTGCCGAGGTCGAGCCAGGCTCTCCTGCTCCTTCGCCAGGTCGCACCCCAAGACGGGTCCACCTCGGTCGAAGTCGAGCCTCTTTTTGCCCCTCCGCCAGGTGTTCACCCAGGAGGGGTCCACCTCGGCCGAAGCTTGCAGCCCCCGCTCCCTCGCCAGGTGGCACCCCAAGACGGGCCCACCTCTGCCGAGGTCAAGCCAGGCCCTTCTGCTCCATCACCAGGTGGCACCCACTGATGGGTCAACCTCGGTCAAAGTCAGCCCTACTCTGCGAAGCCTCGGGGAGGCAGAGACACGGATCACGAGGTCACCGCTAGAATCGGCATGCGCTGCATCCCATACAGGGCGCTAGTACGGCCCGCAGCGGTACACAGAACTTTGTTTATATTAGATAGGCAGGGCCCTATGATCGAGAAATAAAATCCTCGCGGGCAGGAGCTTGGAACGGTAGAAGCCCACCGTTAACTCCACGAAAGGAGGGCTCCCGCACTTGGCTCGAGGTCTTGCCAGTTTTTCCCCTTCCGTGATACACGGCGGATGAGGCGTGCCGGGCACTTAACTCGCGGACTTGAAGGAGAAGGGGGGGAAGAAGATCTAGAGGTCTTCGAGAGCCTCCGGAAAGGGACGGGCGCTGAAGGCGGTCTGGCGGTATAAAAGGGATCGTAAAAGCGGACGGAAAGGTAGGTCGACACGAGGGAAAAGTACCGAGAGAACGATAAGGGGACCTCGAGAAGTCCTCAGGTGCAAGCTTGGTGAACCCAGTGCATGAAGCCGGGCTTCAAACCCCTATCTTCCTCACACTTTTTTTATTTACATCTCCTCTGAGCACGGGGATCCTTCGGGAACCCGCCTAGAGGACCTGTTCCATCTTGCCGCTCTCTAACTTGACCGTCGGAGTGCCCCCGCCGGAATCCTTGGCCAGGGTCTCTGACCTTGTTTTGCAGGATCGGAGGCTTCGAGATCTCAAGGTGAGAGAGTCCGAGAACCGGCGCTAGCTCACGAGCTACATGCCACCACGGTAAGATCGGCAACAGATTGGCGCACCAGTTAGGGGGGCAGAACAGCAACCCCTGTACTAGCAAGCTCTCCGTGGGTGAAAGCGTACTCCGACCATGGTGGTGACACGTGGGCGCGAAGTATCCACTAGTCGAGCAGGAGAGGTTTCTTCTCGCCAAGGGTCGCGTAGCCCGGAGAGGGAACTTCCTGCTCCTCCTCCTCCTCAGCCATCCTCGGTGGACGGTCCTTTCGTAGCTGTCATCCAGCATCTGCAAACACTGACTACGGCCGTGCGGTTGCTGCAGCACCAGCAACGCTCCTTGGCCATTCAGCCCCAGCCAGGGACCCCCGCTGCCCGAGCCACGGGCCCCCGCGGAAGCCTGCGCTCCATCCAAGGCAGGCCTTCCCATCCGTGGGCAGTTACCAATCCCTGTGGGAGCCATCAAACACCCGTGAAGAGAAACCACTCCGGTTCGGTGTATCATGAAAGTCGATCTCCGGCCAGCGATGCTGAAGCAGTACGGCGCAGCAGGCGCCATCGGGGCAAGGCCCCTCGTCGAGACCGATTGGCACCTCCTTTTCTAGCGGCCTTGGTGGAAGGTTCCACCGATGAAGCCATCAGAAGCCTGGCCGAGAGGCGTCTGGAAGAGCACGAGCGCAAGTTGGCGGAGTTCTCCCGCCGTTTCGCCAACTTGCAGAGCTCCCCAGCTGAGCTAGTGGGCTATAACGCCCGCCACCATTCTCCCGGGAAATCCAAGAGGAACCGATCCTGAATCGGTTCCGCATGCCCTGGTGGATCCCTACGATGGGACCACCGATCCCTTGGACTACTTAGAGAGCTATAAGGCTCTCATGAGGGTCCAAGGAGCGACGGACGCTCTTCTGTGTATCGCCTTCCCTGTCACCCTCTGGAAGGCAGCTCGAGTTTGGTTCACCCGCCTCGAGCCAGAATCCATCAGCTCCTTCCAACAGCTGGAAGGAAAGTTTGTGGCATGCTTCGACGCCTACCAAAAGATGCCAAGAGAGGTGGATAGCCTTTTCTCTATCCACCAGCAAGACTAGGAGCTGCTGCGGGACTACGTCACCCGCTTCAAGACTGCCGCCCTTGAGATCTATAGCTTAGACGATCTTGTCGCCATGCTGACATTGAAGCGCGGGCTCAAGACCTCCCGTTTGACGTATTCCCTGGACAAGAAGCCCCCCAAGACGTATTCTGAGCTCCTCCTCCATGTCCACAAGTACATCTGAGCTGAGGAGGCCGATCGTACCAGGCGAGAGCTGGACGGGAAGCCTTCGAAGAAGCCTGCCCCAAGGGATGTCCCTGGGACCCGGAGGCCTGGACCACCTGCAGACTTCCGTCAAGGTCCGAAGCCAAAGAATGGTGCTGCCTCAGAACGAACCTTCACCCCTCTCCTCGCTCCTAGAATGAAGATTCTCATAGAGATTGAGGGTGAGCATTACCGCCGCCGACCTCCTCCTCAGAACCCGAGGAACATCCGTGACAAGATGAAGTATTGTTAATTTCACCGCGAGCATGACCACGACATAGAGGAGTGCCGCAATCTAAACCGGGAGATCGAGGAGCTGATCAAGAGGGGCTACCTCAGGAAGTTTGTGAGGAATGAGGCCCCGGCGAAGGGCCAGCCGCTCGCGACCCTTCCCCCTGTCCCTGCAATTGACAACCGTCCAACAAAGAAGCTGGTGGGCATGATCTCGTGGGGGATAGAGCGCACCTCAAAGAGAGGCTGGGAGATGGAAGACTTGGAGAATATACTCCCCTTTGAAAAGGGGAATGAAAATGAAAATGTAAACGTAAACAATGATGCGGTGGTGGTCGAGATGACCATCGCAAAGCATCCTGTACATCGTATTATGGTGGATAGTGGGAGCTCTACTGACGTACTTTTTTACGATGCTTTCTTCCGAATGAATTTGTTTCATGATCAGCTAAAGCCGGTGCACACCTCTCTTGTGGGCTTCACCGGAGACTCTGTGGGGGTTGAGGGAGAGATCACTCTCCTTGTCACCATCGGATCCCCACCTCGGTAGAGCACGATCATGATGATGTTTACTGTCGTCAGGCTCCCATCACCTTACAATGCTATCCTGGGCCGTCCGGAGCTCAACCAGCTGGACACGGTCATTTCCACCAAGAGGTTGCTAGTGCAATTCCCTACTGCCTCTGGGATGGGAGTGATGAGAGGGATGGCCCAACCTGTCCCGCATTGCCTGTAGACGGTCCCGGGGGCCCGGAGTGCCGAGCTCGGCTTCGACGTTGATGACCTCGATCTAAGAGTGCAAGACCCCAGGGGAGGCCCTGTAAAGTGCTTGTTGACATACCCTTTCAGATCGGACCCTCAGAAAATGGTACAGATAGGAGCCCAGCTCCCAGAAGAAGAGTGGGCTCGCCTGCAAGATTTCCTTCAGACAAATGCTGATGTGTTCGCCTGGTCTGCTGCAGACATGCCAGGTATCCCCTCAGAGGTCATCACCCACCAACTGAAGATTGATCCAAGATGCCACCCAGTCCGCCAGAAGAAGAGAAGTTTTGTTGCAAAGAGATAAAAGGCTATCAATGAGGAGGTAGAGAAGCTTCTCGCCGCCGACTTTATACGAGAGGTGCAGTATCCTAGTTGGATGGCGAACGTGGTGATGGTGAAGAAGAGCAACGGCAAGTGGAGGATCTGTATGGACTACATCGACCTCAACCGGGCTTGCCCAAAGGATAGTTTCCCTCTTTCAAAGATCAACCAGTTCATGGACACTACCTCGGGGCATCACCTCCTCTCCTTCATGGACACTTTCTCTGGATACAACCAGATTCGAATGCACCTGGAGGACAAGGAGCGTACTGTCTTCATGACCGATCATGGGACCTACTGCTATAAGATGATGCCGTTCGGTCTCAAGAACGCAGGTGCCACGTACCAATGCCTGGTCAACAAGGTCTTCAAAGACCAAATCGGCTGCAACATGCAGGTGTACGTGGATGACATGCTGGTGATGAGCAAGCCAACTTTGGACCATGTCGGTGACCTGGCGGAGACCTTCAGTAACCTTCGCCTTCACCAAATGAAGCTAAATCCCATGAAGTGCACCTTTGGCATATCCGCGAAGAAATTCCTGGGCTTCATGGTGATCCAAAGAGGGATAGATGCCAACCCGGAGAAGGTTCAGGCGATCCTAGACATGGAGCAGCCCACTTCCAAGAAGCAAGTGCAGCGACTCACTAGCCGAGTAGCCGCCCTGAGTCGATTTATCTCAAGGTCCGCTGACCGCTGCTAGCCCTTCTTCAAGGCCCTAAGGAAGATGCACGACTTCGCTTGGACGAAGGAGTGCCAGGAGGCATTCGAAGAGCTGAAGAAGATGTTGGTGTCGCCACCATTGCTTTCCCGGCTGGAGGAGGGAGAGGAGCTCCTCCTGTACTTGGCGGTCACATCGGAGGCCGTCAGTTTGGTCCTAGTTCGGACGGACGACAAAGGGATGCAGAGGCCGGTGTATTACACATGCAAACTTCTCCACGATGCGGAGCTCAGGTATTCTCGGTCTGAGAAACTGATTTTTGTGCTAATGATGTCTGCCCAGCATCTCAGGCCTTATTTCCAAGCACACCCCATTACGATCCTAACAAATCAGCCATTGAAAGCAGTGCTAAGCTGACCCGACACGTCTGGGCGCCTGGCGAAGTGGGTGCTCAAACTCAGCGAGTTCGACATCACTTACCGGCCGAGGTCGGCCATGAAGGCACAGGTACTCGCTGATTTCTTGGTTGAGTGTGTAGGCTTGGGCGAGGGACCGGAAGAGAGCCCCCAAGACCGGCAGTCGAAGCCTGGACCAGAGGAGGACATCTGGATCCTTCATGTGGATGGAGCCTCGAACTCTGGTGGGAGTGGAGCCGGACTCATCCTTGCCAACGGCGAAGGGGTTGTTATTGAGTGTGTGCTTCGCTTCTAGTTCGTCATCACCAATAACCAGGTGGAGTATGAAGCGCTCCTCGCAGGGCTACGAGTTTCCCGCGAGCTGGGCATGGCCTGCCTCAGGGTCTTCACCGACTCGCAGCTAGTGGCCGGGCAGGTCTCGGGGGAGTATGAGGCGTGAGACCCCCAAATGGTGAAGTACCTAGAGCTCGTACGAACTAGCGCGGCAGGTTTTAGGCACTTCAGCATCTCCCATATTTCTCACAAGGAAAATGCCCGCGCGGATGCCCTCTCCCGCCTGGCAACCCTGCAGGACTCGTCGCTAGGCCGCGCTTACATCGAGCATCTTAAAGCCCCGAGCTACGAGACACCCATGGAGGTCCAGCAGGTCAACCCAGAGCCCAGCTGGATGGATAAGTACATCGAGTACATTACTAACGGCACCTTGCCCGAGGATCGCGTGGCGGCTGGCCTTATTAAGAGGAAGGCCGCATGGTTCATATTGATGGATGGGCTACTATATCGGAGGTCCTACTCCTACCCGCTCCTCAAATGCCTAAGACCCACCGAAGCCGCACTCGTGCTCCAGGAGATCTACGAGGGCATTTGCGGGAACCATGTGGGGGGTAGGACGCTGCTGTATAAGGCCCTCCGTCAGGGTTATTTCTGGGAGACCATGAGAGAATATGCGGCTGACTTTGTAAAAAGGTGCGACCGATGTCAGCGGCATGCTGTGGTGCAACATCAACCTGCTGCTCTGCTCTCCCAACTCTCCGCCCTGTGGCCGTTCGCCCAGTGGGGCATGGATCTCCTAGGACCTTTTTCCTCGGTGTCCGGGCAACGAAAGTTCCTGATTGTGGCTATCGACTACTTCACAAAGTGGGTCGAGGTCGAGCCCTTAGCCCGGATCACAGAAGCAAATGTCGCCAAGTTCCTGTGGAAGTCAATTATTTGCCGCTTCGGCTTGCCCCACACCATCATCACCGATAACGGACATCAGTTCGATTGTCGGGAGTTCGAGGAGTTTTGCGATGACCTCGAAATCCACCATCGTTTCACTTCGGTGGTGCATCCTCAGACAAACGGAGAAGCCGAGGTAACAAACAGGACCATCCTGCAAGGCCTCCGGACAAGGTTGGACCAGGCCAAGGGGAGGTGGGCAGAAGAGCTCCCGAGCATCCTATGAGCGTACCATACCACTCCGAGGATAGCCACGGATGAGACCCCTTTCAACCTCGTCTTCGGAGCGAAAGCGGTCATTCCAATTGAGCTCAGCCTGCCGACCTTGCGCATAAAGTAGTACGACGAGGTGGAGAACCCGGCGCGGTTGCTATTGAACTTGGACCTCCTTGAAGAAATGATAGACATGGCCCGAGTTCGGATGGCAGCTTATCGGCAACGAGTGGCCAGATACTACAACTCCCGGGTGTAACCGAAGTCCTTCCGCCAGGGAGACTTAGTGCTATGCCGTGCTGAAGCCTCCCAGCCACTGGAGTGCGAAAAGCTCTCCCCAAATTGGGAAGGCCCCTATAGAGTGGCGGAGGCACTTCCCCATGGGGCGTACTACCTGGAGGAGCTAGGCGGATCCCGTTTCCCTCGGACTTGGAACGCCTCAAACTTGAGGATGTACTACCAATAGTGTAAGGCTCCTTAAACTTCAGCAATAAAATCTTTTTCACCAAATGCCTACTCTCGTCTCGTAGGATAAAAGCCATACATCTCTAGGTTCGGCGAGAATGGGTACAACGAAAGATCCACGAAGGTGCGAAGTCTCCTCTCATAAAAATCCCGGAGTTCAGTCTAGAGAGTCGCACGGAATTAAATTCTGACATGCGGCCCCGGAGTTTAGTCCAGAAGAGGTCCCGGAGACTCAGGTCCCGGTCCTACAAAATCCTGGAGAATAGCTCGGTAGGTCATGCAAGGCTCAATTCCAGCCTGCGGCCCCGTAGTTCAGTCCGGAAGTTCGCATGAAAACTAGCTCCAAAGCGAAGTCCCGGACCTCGGTCTGGAAGGTGGAGCAGAACCCAGTTCGCCCATGCAATCCCGGAGTTCACCCTAGAATGCACCACGGGACTTAGTCCCAGTGGCTAGCGCTGGGGTTCAGTCCGGAAGAGGCACAAAAAAAAAAAAGAAGAGAATGAGCAAGTTAATGGAAAGGGAATTTTCATTTCTAACAAAAAGTTTCTTACAAAGAAGGGCCCCGACAGGCCGAGTGACCCAAAGAAAAAGAATACAAGTTCATACAAAAGAAAGATGAAAACAAATGGAGCCGTAGGGCTACTCCGTTGCAGCTGCATCCTCCTCCGACTGGGGGGCACCCTCTCCACCGACGACATCGTCTAAAGGCTATTCGGGAGCCTCCACCTTAGCAACCGCCGCAGTTGAAGCTCCCGCACCGGGCTCCTCCCTCCGGCTGCCCAGAACGACTCCGCTGAGGTCGAGCTTGGGGAAGAAGGAACTCACCTTCTCTCGGCATACTGGTAGCCCTTCAGAAAGGAGTCGACGGCCGCCTCATGCACCTCCGCCCTGAACTCTTCGGAGGCCCGGAACTTAGGCACGGCCTCCTGTGCCTCCCTCTTGGATGCCTCCAGCAGCCCATTGACGTAGGTGTTCTTCTCCTTGGCTGCATTCAGCTCCTTGAGGACCTCCTCGACCCGGCGCTCCAACGACTAGGATTGGGCCTTGAGGCGAGACATCTCCACCGTGTCATCCTCAGCACGGTGCTGGTTCGAGATCCTCTCCTCCGACAGAGAGGTCTCAAGCTCCCTCACGCATCCCTCGGTGCGACCTAGGTTCGATCGGAGGGCCTGGTTGTTCTCCCGCAGCTCTACCCCCTTTTCCATGAGGTCCTTCACGTCGACCGTGAGTTTGCCAAGCTTCTTCTCCTTCTCGGCATCCTTCTTGGCATAGCCCGAGAGGAAGTTCCTCAGCAACAGAATATCGGTCCCGATCTGTGTCAAAGAAGAGACGAGATGTCAGTAAGATCCAACTGGAACTTTAAAAGAGGAGAGCTCGGGACTTATCGTGAAGAGTAGAGGGAGGATCCCTATTAGCGCGTCGACGTAGTCCCGGTCGCCCCTCAGATGGCGGTCCCGGGGGGGCTTGTGAACTCCATCATCCTCTCCGCGAGCCCTTGATCACGGATGACAGAGGAGCTGGCGGCGAGGCTTGGAGGTGGAATGTGGGCGTCGGCAGTAGGCTGGGTGCCCGTCCCTCCGCTAGGCGGTGCAGTCACCGGTGGAGCTGCTGTCACCCTGGTGGCCACCGTGGAGACGATCGGTGTGGTGGCTGGAGCTGGCATCGCTCGAGGGGGTTCCGGTCTCCTCTCTCCCTCAACCTTATCGAGCTCAACGACTGGGATGTTGGGCGCATGAGATTGAGGCGGGCCCGTTGCCCCAGGGCCAATAGCAGCAAGAGTGGGCGCGGGCCCCCGGCTCGCCTCAGTGCGAGCCCTCTTCGCTGGGGCCTCCTCGATCCCTTCAGTGGCGTCCCTCTTCAGGACACCCTCCATCAGGCTTTTGACAGAGAACTTCATGCCTGAAAGAAAAAGACAGTTAGGATAATATAAAAGAAAAGAAGTGCAGAGCAGAAAATGAAGACGAAAGAAGGAGATCCGGGGTCTCACCCATGACAGTAGAACATGGTATGATTAGCATTACTTTGGTGATAACCTATTTTAAGCATGGCACAATGAAAGCGATCAAACCATATCATGGGTGACTACTTTAATCTATAGAGTGATCAATGCAGATGGCAGACCTTGCCAGTGGTTGCTGTACCAGTAAATCTAGGAGAAATTTTTATATACACCTCCTCTTGAAGATCACCATGTAAGAAGGTATTTTTTATATCTAGTTGGAACAAGCTCCAGTTAAGATTTGCTGCACAAGATATGAGGGTTCGAATGGTATTGATTTTTACTATAGGGACAAAGGTCTCTTTGTAGTCATTGCTGTATGTTTGTGCATAACCTTTGGCAACAAGATGAGCTTTGTAGCAATCAACTTTGCCTTCAGGGGTCTGCTTCACAGTATAAATCCATTTACAACCTACTACATGTTTTCCAGCAGGTAAGGAAACCAGTTCCTAGGTATGATTTTTTCTCAAGGCTTGCATTTCTTCAAGCGTTGCTCCCCTCTACTTAGGATTTGACATAGCATCCTTCCAGTGTGAAGGTATAAAGATAGATTCTAAGGATGCAATAAGTGACCTATATGTAGGTGAAATAGATTCATAGAAAATAAAATTAGCAATATCATAAAGATATCGAGAAGGAATAATATGTGGACGAGAAGCCTTTCTATGAGTAATAGGTATATTTAAAGTAGGAACAGAGGAAATATTACCATTGTCACATGGAGATGCAGGAACTAAGTCAGAAGAAGATTGTTGGGTAGTAATAGAATGCATAATGGGCTCAGATGTAGACTCCCCCTATCGATTAGAGTCATTATCCAACTGTTCATCAGTGTACTCTTGCTTCTCAGTCACTATAATCTCCCCCTCTCAACCAGTAGCTCCAGAAGGGATACTGGGAGAGCAAATAAACTACTGGGCTAAGGGCAGTTGAGTTGGTGGCTGAAGTATTGGAACATCATAATAAGGTTCAGTCTCTCAAAAGATGACGTCCATACTAACAAAGATTCGTCTTTGAGGAGGGTAATAGCACTTATAGCCCTTTTGTATAGTAGGATAGCCCACAAAGACACATTTTAGAGATCTTGGATCAAGCTTGCCAACTGTAGGACGATGATCCCGGACAAAACATGTGCATCCGAATACTCGAGGGGGAACAATAAAGGAAGACTCCCCTTGAAGATATGCAAGAGGTGCCTGGTACTCCAGAGTGCGAAGAGGCATGCAGTTGATCAAATAAGCCGCGGTGAGAACTGCTTCACTCCATAAAGTTTTTGGAATCCACATAGTAAATAGTAATGATCTAACAACTTCCAAAAGGTATCGATTTTTACGTTCAGCAATACCATTCTGGGCAGGGGTATAAACACAACTAGTTTGGTGGATAATACCATGAATAGTGAGATATTCATGAAACTCCTTATGCATATATTCGATGCCATTATCAAATCTCAATATTTTGATCTTGGAATCAAATTGGGTATCCACAAATTTATGAAATTCTTTGAAGCAACGAGCCACTTCATCTTTAGATTGCAAAAGATATACACAGGTTACTCTATTGTAACAGTCAATAAAAGTAATAAAATAATGATGCCCAGAAATAGAAATATTACGATAGGGTCTCCACACATCAGAATGAATAATTTCAAAAGACTGCTTACTATGAGTTCCTGAAGTTGGATAATTAGTGCACGTGTGCTTAGCATACTCATACGCATCACAAACTAACTGTTCTTTAGCACAAAGATGATATAAACTGGGAAAGGATTGTGATAAAGTAGAAAAGGAGATAAGGCCATGCCTACGGTGCTGCAACTGAAGTTCATGTAGGGCATGATCAGATGATAAAACTACCATACTAGCTTGCAGAGAATGAGTCTTCAGTTCTTCTTCATCCAAGTAGTAGAGCCCATTGTGGGGCCACGAGGGCACAGTCGGAGGCGGGTGCAGGAGCACGGTTGGAGGTGGGCGCAGGGGCGCGGGGGTGCGGTCGGAGGCAGGCACAGGGGTGCGGGGACATGGTCGGAGGATGGCATAGGGCTTCGTCGGAGGAGGGGTTTGTCGGAGGAGGGGCGCGATTAGGCCCGATCACAGGGGTTCATCGGAGGAGGAGGGCGTAGTGGGAGCATCGGAGGGTTGGAGGTGTCGGTAGTGGCAGCGGCGGGACATAAAAAAAAGAAGAGATTATGGCAAGAATAAGATGAGAATAGGATTGGAATAGGGTTGGAATATATAGGAATAAGGTGGGATAGGAACCTTTCTCTGATACCATGTTGGATTAGAGAAGAGAAGGGAGAACATTTTTGCTTTTATTTTTCATATTGAAAGTCTTGGGGGTCATTCCCTTTTATACTTGATTATAATACTTCTCAAAGGAAGGTCTAAACAAGGAATGGCCATTCATGGTACATGTTTAATAAGGAAGGATTATAGATGGAAGTTAGGCTATCAACATGCCTCTAAGCTGAGATTGAGATTCCTCTCTTTCTAGTGTCTCCTCATTCAAAGATTCCAGAAATAAAATTCTTATCTATGAAATTAAGAAATCATTTGGTTCACAGGAAAATCTTTTCTTCATGAGAAGTTACATTTTAGGAATTTACTTTCTAAAAATATAATGCCAGGAAATATAATTTTAATATGTTTAGTTAACTATGAAGAGATGAGGCTTATATTTAGTTAAGCATTCACTTGCTACAAAAATTATATAAAATACTTATTGTATCCAGGACCATACCTTTTTGCTCACAAACTCTATATAAATTTTAATATTATATAATATAACATAATATAATGTAATAATAATTTATTATATTAATATAATATTAATATATATGTATTGATATAATAATAACAATACTTATTATAACAAATTTATTAATATGATATTAATATATTAATATAAATATTATATTATATTATATTAGTATAATATTAATATAAGTATAATATTAAAAAAGTATTTTTGGAAAGAGAGAAAATGGTCACCAATTTTCATCCTATGAAAAGTTCCAAAATCCACCTTTTTCATGGATTTATACTTTTTATGAAATATAGGAAGTGTTTTTTCATGGAAAGAGCATTTTCTATTCTTTCTCATATTAAAACTCTAACTAAACAAGGGGACTCCCCTTTACTTCCTAGGATTACCATTTCTCCTCTCTAGTTTCCACAAACCAAATGAGTCCTAATTGACAAAAAAAAAGAAAAAGAAAAAAGAAAAAAAGGAGGGAGTGGATCATATGGCTGGTTTTAAGTAGATATTGCTTAGTATCACTTATCTAAATATAGTATTAAATATATTTAAGGCTACAAATGGGTCGAATTGACTGGTGACCCAACCTAACCCAACTTGCTTAGACATGATCTGACCTACTTTAAAAGAATAGTGGTTTGGATTGGATTTTAAAATTGGATCAATTCCATTTTTAGGTTGAATCTGTTTATATTAAATTTGGATTTGACCCAACCTAACATGAACTCAATATTAGTTCTGAATAGCCTAGTTTTTATAGTTTTTCATTGTTTAGATGAATTTATGATTGGATTCAGATCACATGTCAATATCAAATCTTGATCTGTTTTTCTTGAGCTTCAAGTAGGTCTTTTTTTTTGTAAGGGTGGTAAGGATATACTTGATTGTAGTTAATGTGCTAGCTATGTGATATCGTCCTAGTTATCAACCTGAGGATGTTGACAACCTCCTCTCCTTTTGCATGTAAATTGTAAATTCAAGCATGGTGACTTCTAATTAATATATCTTTTGGTGAATATATTGCATGCAGTTCTGAAATATTAGAGGACATAGTAATATATTTTCAACTATTTTAGAAGATCAATTATTAATGGTGTCCATGATATACATATTTCTTTTAAGTCAAACTATTTTCATCCCATGAAAAGTTTCAAAATTCACCTTTTTAATAGGTTTACAATTTTCGTGAAATATAGGAAGTATTTTCTCGTGAAAAGAGCTTTTTCCCAATCTCTCCTATTAAAACTCCTACCAAACAAGGGGACTCCCCTTCACTTCCCAAGAATTATCTTTTTTCCTTTCTAGTTCCTACAAACCAAGTGAGTCCTAATCAACAAAAAAAAGGAGGGAGTGGATCATATGGTTGGTTTTAAGTAGATGTTGCTTAGGATCATTTATCTAGATATAGGATCAAATACATCTAAAGCTACAAATGGGTTGAGTTGACTAGTAACCTGACCTAACCCAACATACTTAGACCTAATCCGACATGCTTTAAAAGACAAATAGGGTCATGTAGGATTTTAAAATTAGATACGTTCCATTTTTGGGTTGGGTCTGGTTTTATTAAATTCGGACTTGACTCAACCTAACCCAAACTCGATATTGGATCCGAATGGCCTAATTTTATGGTTTTCATAGTTTAGATGAATTTATGATTAGATTCATACTGCATATCAATATCAAGTTTTGGTCCTTTTTTTTAGCTTCAAGTGGGTCTTTTTTTTTTGCAAGGGTGGTGAGGATGTGCTTGATTGTAGTTAATCTGCTAACTATGTGGTGTCGCCCTATTTATCAATCTGAAGATGTTGACAACCTCCTCTCCTTTCACATATAAATTATAAATCCAAGCATAGTGACTTCTAATTAATATATCTTTTGATGAATATTTTGCATGTATTATTAAAATATTAGAGGAAATGGTAACATACATATTTCTTTTAAGCCAAACTATTTAGAAATTTTATTTGCTTGCTGAGAAAATGTGAGAGAAGACATTTAGGAAGGAATCTTCTTCCAATTAAATAAAAGAACTTAGAAAAAGAAATGAAATAAAGTTCAGTGAAAAGAAGTAGATGAGATTATAGATCATTAGCTATTGTCTAAATTGTAAAAATCACTATTAAATTCTTTCAAAAAACCTATTGCTTAAAGAATAAAAATCATTGCCAAAATTTTTAAAAATTTGTTATCTAATCCAAAAAAATCATTTCCTTTTCTTTGTTTTAAACATTACAAATACTCATAAAAAATTATTATCTAAGATTATGTTAGGCAATGGTTATTTAATTGTTGGCTAACAATCAAAATACTGATGCCTTTAATTTAAGGCAATGGCTACATAAGAAATAATAGGAAAGTCATTACTAAAATCATTAGGCATTTAAGAATCATTGGGCATTTAAGAATCATTAGGCATTTAAGTAATATTTTTTGGCTATCACCTAAGCACATTTTTGTTGCAGTTATTACTTTTTTCAGATAATAATAAAGTAGATTTGTAGTGCTTTATTGCATAGACATAGAAAATCTAAGATGTAGAATTATATCTTACTTTTTCTTTTGTATATAATGATGATTGTATGTAATTGTCTCTTCAATCATTAAGACAAATATTATCTTCATAATAAAAATATTATATTTATTTGTTATGGTTTATTAAATTTATAAAATATAATGCCAATATGGAGAATGGTTATATATATTTTGCCAAATGGTAACTCAGAGGACATGAATATTTGAGTTGTTTATGCTATCCTACTATTGCCACCAAATTCTAGGAGGAGAGGGACTCAAGATTTGCTCGAGTCCAAGCTGAGTAAGTGATAAGCGAGTTAGAAAGCAATTTCTACCTGCAAAAGAAATCCCTTGACTAGAGTTTATCTGGTGGGGGAACCTTCTGATGCTTAAGCCCATAGAGTTTGGGGAACAAATGGGAAACAAAGAGAGATACAAAAATTAATAGAGTTTCCTTTGAGTGACCCAGAGTTGCTTTTCTCTCGAGGGTCCCCTCATACCTCTATTTATAGGCACTCGGGGTAATCAAATACCATTGAAAGATAACCTCCTTTTATTAATCATAATAGTTTTCCGCTAAGATTAACCTCTTTTAGTTAAGATAATAGTCTGTCATAACTATTTTTCTGTAACAACAGCTCTGTCTTCTTGTCCATGCTCGCTTAGTCAGGCATTTTGGACAATAGCATTTATATGCCTTTGTCATTGATAATATTCAAAGACTATTTGCTTTAGTCTTATGGATATGTCCATCTTGGATATTTAGTTGGATATGAATAACTTAGTTGGCCATTATGTGTCATTAGACATGGTGTAGACTAAGTTGTAGTTATTTATAGTTATTCAGCCTCCTGCTATTAGAGTTACTCAGCTTCAATCAGTCAAAGAGTAGTTATTCGGCTTCGAGTAAGTTAGTTGGCTATTGGCTCATTGTCTTAGTCGATAAGTCTGAGTGAATGGTGTAATAGTTGCTCCTCACTTCCAATTCCAAGATATTTTGTCATCTTGGAAAAAGGGAATCATATTAATGATTTACTCAGCCTCAAGCTCTGCCAACCTATTTCTTTGCATTGGCAGCCATTAAAGATACTTTGAAAAGTGGTGCAAATGTCATTTTGTCATTTCAATATCAGAGCCATTAGTAATGCAGGTAATCACGTCGAAGAGTTGGCTATTTATGATAGGGATAGCTGGCAATTCTGGGAGTCTGGATGGCTTTTCTTTAGCCATTCTAGCTTCACTACTTGTCTGACTACCATGGAGCTTCATCATCTGTGTGGATTCATCTGACATGTCACCATCATATGAAAGGTGCAATGAAGGGATGGATTATTTTTTTGGCCCTGATCATGCTGCATGTTGCCATCTGACAACTTTCTCATCAATCGAGGACCTGATCGTTGCCATTGAAGTTGACTACATATAGCTAGTCTTCTTCCTTCTTAAGTTTCTTTTTCATTTGAACTCAAAAACTAATCTTTTGTTCTAGGGACTTTGTTCTTCAAGTTCTTTTCCAGGGCTTCTTAAAGTCTTTTCTCTTCTTCCAATCTTCTTAAGGTTAGACCTTGTACTTTTCAAACTACTTTTTTTCCTTCCATCAATCGTCTAACCTTTTTAAGTTTTAGAAATAGCCTTCTCATAGGTTTCACCATTTCCACTATCTTCTGTTATTCCTATCTTTCACCATGGTTAGGACTTTAGAGGTGTTAGTGAGGGTTAGGTCTTCTCCTCTAGAGGAAACCTCATTGCATCCTCATCAAGGAAGTTCTCATCGTTGTCATTCAGAAAATCTAGATGTCGAGGAGTTGAGTCTGAGTCAGGTGAAAAGCATCCTGACTAAGTTTGAGATACCCACTTGTGGAATTACTATTGGGTTCCATGGGATATCCAAGTTCAAGTCCCTGATCCTGATGACTAAGTGACTTGTGCCACCCTCGGACATTTTGTAATATATAAGAAATTTCTTCAAGCGAAACTTTATTTCCCACTCCACCCTTTCATTGTTAGGATCTTGAACCTATATCGAGTCATCTCGGCACAACTTACTTCGAATACTTTTTAGATTATCTACTCTTTTATCATCTTATGTCATGATTTTCATATTGAGCTTAAGAAATCTCTTTTCTATGCCCTCTTTATGATTAAGTGGCATGCTCAGGGCAAAGGGTGGTGGTTCATCAGACTCCACTATAGTCTATCTTTTACCAAAGGTCTTCCTTCTACCATTTGTGGATGGAAGAAAATATTCTTCTTTTTGTCTTTTAACCATCCTTAGGGCTTCAATTCTGAATGGAAGGAGCCCCGACTTACTCCAAATGATGGTAAGAAAGTCTTGAGGGCAGACAAAGATGACTTTGAGGGGCTTCTAGAAGTCAAGGTCCCACCATAGAAAGAGTTGTTGAAGAAGCAAAACCTTTTCAATGTGAAAATTAGCATGGTACATAGCCTAAGTATAGTCCAAGTGATTTTGTCATGTTTTCTACTCTCTTGCAATTTTAAAGTTTAACCAAGTATCTTACTCGACTTTTTCTTTTATAGAGATAAGGCCCAATCTTCAGGCAGTCCAACAAACAGTTTGGAAGAAGCCTGCTAGCTAGGTAGACCCTCCTCACGTAGCCTTGTCGAAGAAGCCATGCTTGGTGCCAACTTCCTTGATGCCAAAAAGTTCTTCAAATCTAACTGCTATTCCTTCAATAATTGTAGGAGTGGAGGCAGCAGCCCAAACCACCAATAATAACATTATCATTGTCAAGCCCATGCCGATTGTGTCCTCCATGCCAAACAACTACTTTTTCAAGGCAAGTAACTACCCCTGAGTGGTTGGCTACCTCTTATGCCCCTCAAGTAGGCATCGACTGAGGGAAAACACCTCTATCTTTCTTGGGGGTTGAGAGATCTACTCGGGTAGCAGGGGAGCCCAAGTCCTTTGTCAATCTAAATATCTACTCTAATGAGGCGAGACTTCATAACCCCAAACTTGCTCAGAAGTTGATGAAGGCAATCCTCCTTCTAAAGGATTGGGAGGAGACTAATTCTCGTTGCTTGCATGAGATTATTTTCTCTTTCTATCCGACTTTCCTCAAGGTAAGTCTTCTCTCTTTCTTTCTTATTCAATTTTTTTATTTAAGTTGGAACATCATCTGTTGTTGTTTACTCATGAAGTAGCTATGATTAAGGAGAGTATTAGGGATTTTGCTAGACTTAGCTGATCTTTGGAAGATCAGCTCCAAACCGTTAAGGCTAGTACTGAAGTTACAGAAGAACTTAAAGAGTCTCTTAAAGATTGAGTAAGAAAAAATCTAGTTGACATTGCTTAGCTTAAGAAGAAACTTTCCTTGGCAATGGACCATGCATCCAATGTGGAGGCCTGATTATGGAAGAGGAAGAAAAAGCTATCATCTTAAAAAGCTTCTAAATCTACTCTAAAGAAGAAGCTTGACAATGCCCTTGATTGAGTGAATAAGGCTAAGAAGTGGGCTGAATAGGCAGAGGCCAATGTTTTGATGGTAGTGGCCGACTAAAAGAAGTCAACTACCTTTGAAAAAGAAGTAATTGAGGCTTCTATAGTTACATATCATTATGGAGTTGTTGACTACAAAGAGATGGTATCCTAGCTTTTCTGGAACTTAGATCTGAGTGGCATCATCATTAAAGGAGACACTGAAGAAGGAGAGATTCTAGAAGGGAACACTGGAGAAGGTCAGGCCAAGGAAGTTAATGACCATCCTGCTCCTAAAGAAGCTCCGGCTGAGGAAGTAGTCTGCCTTACTCTTGAAGAACTTTCTCAGTCAATTCCAGCACCTAAAGAGCAAGCTGGGACTTTATCTTCTTTCTTGAGCTTCTGCTTCTAGTTCTTTTATTAACCATTTTGTAGTTGACTACAGTTCAACTTTGTAAAGACTCCTTATGATATCAATAAAGTTTTTTTTTTCATCTTAATGCCTTTACACTTGTATGATGTTTTTTGTTCATTATAAATCTTTTATCAAATTTGTCTAAATATAAAAAACTAACAAGTATAGCATAGAGAGTAGACCTGACCAACAAAATAGCCCTAGCCAAGTAATTAGCCTTGTCTAAGTACATAGCCTTTGGATAATTTGGCTGTAAGCTTAATCAGATATCCCCCTTAGATCTTTCTCTTAGTAATCAGGTTTTCTTTGATTCTATCAAACATAATGATTATATTCAGGTGTTAACCAACTATTCTAACATCGTCTTAGATTTAGATAGTTGGATGTCAATCAATTATCTTGATTCTATTGGACATACCGATTATAGTCGATTGTCAATCAACTATTTTGACATCGTTGGATATATTAATTAAGATTAGATAGTTAGTTATCAATCAACTATCTTGATTTTGTCAAATATATTGATTATAATAAGGTGTCAACCAACTATTCTGACATTGTCAGATATACTGATTAAGTTTAGATAATTGGATGTCAATCAACTATCTTGATTCTATCAAACATGCCAAATATAGTTGGGTGTCAACCAACTATTTAGATATCATCAGATATACCGATTAAGTTTAGATAGTTGGATATCAATCAACTATCTTGATTCTATTGGACATATCGATTATAGTTGGGTGTCGACCAATTATTCTAATATCATTGGACATACCAATTAAGTTTAGATGTTGGGCATCAATTAACCATCTTCAATATTGTAATGTACTTCTATCGATCATGTAAAAAAATATTATGAACAACTTTATTGATTTATTGATAGTACATGCATAGATTCTCAGTATTCCATGGACAAGAAATTTGAGATCCATCCAAGATTTCAATTTTATAAGCTCTTGGATGCAGTATCTCAGTAACTCTATATGAACCTTCGTAATTTATAGGATAACTTTCCTTGTTCAATTGGTTTTGAAATTTTGGCCCTTCATAATACAAGATTGCTCGGCCAAAAAAAATTGGGTTTACTCTGGTGTTGTAATACCTAGCTACCCTTGTTCAATAAGAGGCCATCCTCAATTGGGCTTGTAGTCTTATTTCTTCAAGTAAATCAAGATTGATCCTTTGTTGTTTTGAGTTACTCGGTTTCTCATAGTATTCTACCCTCGCCAAGGGCATCCTTATTTCTACTAGTATCATTATCTCGATGCCAAATGTTAAGTTGAAGGGAGATTCTTTAGTTGAAACTTTAGGAGTTGTTCAGTAAGCCCAAAGTACCGAGTCCAGTTTTTCAATCTATAGTCCTTTGGCCCAATTTAATATTGTCTTCAAACCATGTAGAATTGTTTGGTTTGTCACTTTAGCTTCACTATTTGATTGGGGATGTCCAATGGAAGTCAGTTTATGGGTAATATAATATTAATTCTTTGAACTTTCAATTATCGAATTGTTGTCCATTATTAGTGATAATAGCATGAGGGATCCCAAATCAATAAATGACTAACCTTCAAGCAAATTTTTTGGCTTTCTCTTTAGTTATGTGAACTAAAAGCTCTACCTCCACCTATTTGGTGAAATAAATTGTAATGCTTTATCCAATAGGAGGAAAGTCATTAACTGAGTCAATTAACCTACTAATTATCATTGAATGTTAGAGTATCATTGACACTAATCACACTTTTTAACAAAGTCAACCACATACTTCTACAAAGTTGGCCAATAGTATCCTTGCCTTAAAATTTTGTAGGCCAAGGATTTGGTCTCCAAGTAATTGCTATAGTTGCCTTCATAAAATTCTCTTATGGTATAGTTGGCATCCGTCGGCCTAGGTATTTCAGTAATGGTAGGGTAAAAGATCTCTTGCATAGGGCTCTATTCATAAATACGTACTAGGAGGCCAACTACTTTACTCGTCTAGCTTCTGTGGGATCTTTTAAGGGAACTTCATTGGTCAAATATTTAATAATTGCATCCATCCAACTTGGCTCATGTTCTACTTGACACACCTAGGCATTCCTATCAATGTTGGGTCCTTCAAGAGGTTCGACATAACTTCTTCCAAGTCAATCAATGGTTGATGTTGCAAGCAAAGAAAGAGCATTTGCCTAAGCATTTTTTGCTTGGAGAATATGATAAATATCAAAGAATTCAAATTTTGAAATGAGATTTTGTCCTTTCTATAAGTACTTAGCCATAGTCGGATCTCAAGCTTCAAACTCTCCCTTGATTTGATCGGCCACAAGCTGGGAATCAATGAATGTCCTCAATTTCTTAACTCCAAATTTCTTGGCAATTGTTAATTCGACTAAGAGTACCTCATATTTAGCTTGGTTGTTTGATGTTTTGAAGGAGAATCGAAATGCATACTCAGCGACTACTCCTTCTATGTTTGTCAAAATCAAGCCCTCTTCACTACTGAGTGAGTTAGATGCTCCATCCATGTGAAATATCTATGTGGATTCAAGACATTCTTCTTTGCCTTGTCTTCGTTGATGTTTTCATCAAGCCATGAGCACTTTATGATGAAGTCAGCTAAAACTTATGCTTTTATCGCCGGACGAAGTCGATAGGAGATATCAAACTTACTAAGTCTAAAGACCCACTTCATCATTTGGCCTAGAGTATCAGGGCATTATAGAATGACCTTCAAATGTTGGTCGGTCAACACTACTACCTAATGGGCCTGAAAATATGGCTTCAATAATAGTATTATGATTATCAGAGCATACACCAGCTTTTTCTTCTTAGAGTATCTTGTCTCTACATTTTAGAGTACTCGACTGGTTTAATAAATGAGTTTCTGCACCCCTTTTCCTTCCTCCACCAAAACCAAACTAACCACTTCTGGTAAGATGGATAGTTAAAGGTATAGATCCCTTCTTCTAGCTTTGAAAGTAGAGGTGGGGAACTAAGATAGCTCTTTAGTTCTTTGAAAGCTTGTTAGCATTTGTTCGTCCACTCGAAGTTCTTTGTTAGCCATAAAATTTCGAAGAATGGAAGACATCTCTCGAGCAAAAAACTAATTGAGTGCAACAATATGCCTTATCATGGTTGGAATTCCTTTTTAGTGAAGGATTGTTTTATATCAAGGATCGTCTTTATCTTCTCAGGGTTGGTTTCAATTTCTCATTAGTAACTAGAAATTTGAGAAACTTTCTAAATGTTACTTTGAAAACACAATCAGATTCAATTTCATCTGCTGGCGTCGTAGTGCATTGAAAGCTTCCTCCATATCCTCAATATGGTTAGCTACCTTGATACTTTTTACTAGTATATCATCGATGCAGGCTTCCATATTTTGTTTGAGTTATTTCTCGAACACTTTATTCACCAACTATTGGTAAGTCACTCCAGCATTCTTTAATTCAAATGGCATTATTTCATAACAATATAAGACTTTCTTTATTACAAATGCCATTTTTTCTTCATCTTCAAGGTTTATTCAGATTTTATTATAGCCCGAGAAAGCATCTATAAATCTTAGAAATTTAGGCCCAGAAGTCACATCAACGAGTTGGTCAATTTTTGACAAAGAGAAACTATCTTTAGGATAGGTCTGTTGAGATAGTATAATCAATATAGATTCTCAATTTTTTGTTCACTTTCTTGACCATTACCATGTTGGCTAGCCAATCGGGATGATGAGTCTCGTGAATGAATTTGGCATCGAGGAACTTACCAACTTCTTTGTCAATTACTTTCTATCATTCAGGAGTAAAGCTTCTTTTCTTTTGTTGGATTGATTTATATCCTGGGTTGACATTTAGCTTATGAGTGAATATCTTTGAAGGTATTCCAGGTTGTCAATGGCCGACCAAGTAGAGACATTGATGTTCATTACAAAAACCTTTTGAGATGCTCCATTATTTTTTTCTTGTAGGAGAGATCTGATTTATACTATATTAGTCAGATCCTCTTCTATCAAGGGAATGGAGATCATCTTTTTCTCGACTAGTTCACCACATTTCTTGGGCTCCCTTTGGTCCAACTGGTCGAAAGACATACTTTTCTTTGACTATTTGTACTATATCAATAAGTATTGTCAGGCCAATTGTTGATCTCCCTGAATTTCTCTGACTCCAAACTTAGTCAGGAAATGTACTAGTAAGTGATAAGTTGAAATGATTGCCCGAAATGTATTTAGACTCGATCATCCAAATATAGTATTATAGGCTGATGGAACCTAAACTACTGTAAAGTTGAGATAAAGTGTTCTCTATTGGGGCTCCATTCCTATAGTTATAAGAAGAGTAATGTCTCCCTCAATGCTGATCAAATTGCAAGCAAAGTTAACTAATAGGGTGGATACCTTCCTTAGTCATTCAAGAGAAAAATTCATCTTAACGAATGCATCGTAGAACAACACATCGGTAGAACTTCCATTATCAACAAGGATCTTGTGTACATCATAGTTGGCTATTGTTGCAGAGATTACAATAGTGTTATCATAAGAGATTTAAATTTTTTGAAAGTCATCATTAGAAAAACTAATTATATTGTTGCTTCGTAGTCTCTTTAGAGTGTTTTCCGCATCATGTGCTCCTTCTGTTCTTACTTCTTGGGATATCATGTTGACCCTTCCTCTAGTGGGCCGGTTATCAATTTTAGCTTTAGTAGGAGACTTCCTCAGAGCACCAACTTTGGTATGGTGCTCTTTTCTATGCACATACTTTTTGAGATATCCATAGTGGATCAAATCTTTAATTTCATCCTTCAGTTGAATGCATTCTTCAATGTCATGTCTACGGTCATGGTGGAAGCGATAGTATTTTTTCTTACAGAAAGTGAGTGGTGCACGCATAGGCTGAGGTCTTTGTAAGAAGCTTTCTCCTATCTCCATTAGGATTTTCTCTCAGAGGAGAGATAGAAGAGTGTAATTGTCAAATTTGTAGCACAAGTTCTTTGGCTTCGAACTTTGTCATCGTGGTGGAGCATCTTTGTTGTCGCGAGGTCAAGATGTATCTTCCTAAATTTTCTTCTTCTTTGGTGCTGATTTTTCTTCAACTTGGCATCGACTAATGGCACTTTTTTTGGCCATCACATACTTTTGGGTATGCATCGGGAGCTCTGAGTAAGTTTTGAGAAACCTCTTATCCAAAAAAAAAGTGAGCCTAAATGATTGAAGTCTCTTCTTCATAGCCGACAAAGCCACAGACTCGTTGAGGTCGTGGACTTTAAGTGTGGTGGCATTGAAACGTGCCACATAATCCATTAAGGACTCTTCTTCCTTTTGCTTGATGGAAAGAGGCTATCCAAATTCTGTGGCATCCTTTTGCATGTTTGGAAATGAGCCATGAATAGTCCCTCCAACTAGCTTAACAAGTGGATGCTTCCTGGTTGAAGGCTTGAATGCCAAACCCGAGCAACTTTCCTCAAAATTGCTGAGAAGGCAGGGCAATAGAGAGCATTGATGGTGCCTTGAATCATCATGTGTGCCTTGTACCCTCCCATATGGTCCAATGGATCGGTGGGTCCATCATAGGGCTCTAATTGGGGCATCTTAAAGTGCGGCAGTATTAGTTCTTCCATGATCTGCCAAGAAAAAAAGTAGTTAAGAATTGTAGCTGAGGGAGTTAGTAGGGCCTCAGTTATTAGTTTGGAGCTTGGCAAGTCATTAATCAAGCTCCTACAGCTTCTTGTTATAGTCTTTGAATCGACAAGCCTCTTTATCCTGCCAAATTTCCACTGAGACTCCAAAGAAGATTGGAGATGTTTTCCCTGTGCCGACTTTTTTTCCTATCATCGATCACTTTCTCATTCTGGGCTTAATTATCATGGAGGGGTTTTTTAAGAGAGTATCAATGATGCGATTGTTGGACAAAGGGTTAGTATCGGGATTCTTATAGGAGGGATCATCGACTATGTCTAGAAGGAGCAACTGGGCCATAGGCTTCACTTGGCGATGCTGGTTGTTCGTCATCACCCATTGGAGGGTTTGGACAATGTTGTTCAAGGCTTGCACTTGCTATACTAGGGTGATAAATTGTAGCTGATCAGCCACCACTAGTAGAGTTGCGCTATTGATCTACAGCAATAGACTAGGCTAGCCATTTCACCTGGACAAATGATGACCTCTGCTAGATGAAATATTCTGGATTCTAGTGATCACCCTGGCTTCCTACTTCTCTAAGATCCCTTTGTAGTTAAGGAGATTTGTTTTTTTCCCTATCTCATGCACTAATCTGTTGCCACTGAACTCTAGGAGGAGAGGGACTCAAGATTCTCTCAAGTTCAAGCTGAGTAAGTGACAAGCGAGTTGGAGAAGTGCCTTCTACCTGCAAAAGAAGTCCCTTGACTGGAGTTTATTCGATGGGGGACCCTTTGATACTTGAGTCAGTAAAGTTTGGGGAATATATGGAAAATAAAGAGTGATAGGAATATTAACAGAGTCTCCTTCTAGTGATCCAAAATTACTTTCCTCTAGAGGGTCCCCTCTTACTTCTATTTATAAGCAATCGAGAGAATTGAATACCATTGAAAGATAACCTCCTTGGGTTAATCAAAATAGTTTTCCATTAATATTAACCTTTTTTTATTAAGATAACGATATGTTGTAACTATTTTCTGTTACAACGGTTGTGTCTTCTCATCTGCACCCTACTGTTGGGCATTTTGGGTAATGGCATTTATATGCCTTGGTCATTGATAATATTTGGAAACCATCTACTTTAGTCTGATGGATATATCCATCTTGGATATTTAGACAGATGTGAATAACTCGGTCATTATGTGTCATTGGACATTGTGCCGGCTAAGTTATAGTTATTTATAGTTATTTGGTCTCCTGCTATCGGAGTTACTCAGCTTCAATCACTTAGAGAGCTATTATTTGGCTCTGAGTAAGTTAGTTATTGGCTCATTGCCTTAGTCAGCAAGTCCGAGTAAATAGTGTAACATGTATAGACTTTATCATATGACAATATTATTTTCATAATTATACAATTATAGGAAGTCTAACTAATCAAAGAATTTGATTGTCTTAGGACAAAAATTTATTTTTTACATGCTCTAACATCTTTTGGAGCAAAGATCCAATTACTGCTACACATCAAAACATCTCTAATGATACCAATAATATTTACATGGTTTTCATGATTTGAGCAGCCTATGTGAACTTGTGTGTTATTTTTAATTAGTAATTTAAATTTAGTAAATGATTAGTGCTTTTCTCTACTAATTCATGGCTCCATTAATTTTTATTTTTTGTTTCATATTTCATATAATAATGTGAGGTAGAAATATCATTTTTGATCGGTTCCATGGTAGAGTGGAGACCAAATGATTCTAGCTTCTTCAAATATATTGTTTCAATACATTATTGGATAATATCATTCAATGTAAAATATTATTGTTATCCTTTGAATAATAATATTAGTAATATGTATAATTTCTTCATAATATTAATTAATATTAAATGATCATAAGCATTTCCTATTTTAGACTATCCTATAATAGTATTTGTATTCTGCAAAACAAATGAAGCCTCAATAACAAAGAGTGCATTTAGAAAAAAAAAAGAAAAAAAATATAGAGACACCCCTTGAATTTCATAGATTTGTACTTTGATCCCAAAAGTTTGAAAAGTTGTAAAGATCCTCCAAAACTTTAAAATTGTTTAGTTAGCCCCAACTGTCTATCTCTACTAGGCTATGTTATAACATGAGCTCATTTGAGAAGTTAAGTTTTATACAATATCATAAGTGCCCTTCATAGAACTTCCTTGTTTTAACATGAAATGGAGTGGAGGAAAAAAAAGGATGTAACTCTCATATGACCATCTTTTTCTATCCACTTCCCATTTTTTGCCCTAGTCTCTATGCCCCATCGGACATAAAAAAGTGAACAAGAAGAGAGAGGATGATATAGAGGAGATGGAGAGAAGAAGATAAGGCAGAGGGGTGGAAATGAACATATATTGAAGCGAAAAAGAGGAACCTTGACTATAATGACTTTGAGCACCCATAGCAGCCATGCTTCCTCTGATACTCCAGCTGAACACCATGGTCTATTGTGACTATGGATTGAGAGCATCCATGAAGACATCATGGATCATGGCTAATCTTGGCCTAAGGTTCTCTCACTACTCTTTGTATAAGGTAATGGATTTTCTAATTTCTTATTGACTGTCATTGGACATGGTGTCGACTAAGTTATAGTTATTTATAGTTATTTGGTCTCTTGCTATTGAAGTTACTCAGCTTCAATCACTTAGAGAGCTATTATTTGGCTCTGAGTAAGTTAGTTATTGGCTCATTGCCTTAGTCAGCAAGTCCGAGTAAATAGTGTAACATGTATAGACTTTATCATATGACAATATTATTTTCATAATTATACAATTATAGGAAGTCTAACTAATCAAAGAATTTGATTGTCTTAGGACAAATTTTTTTTTTTACATGCTATAACATCATTTGGAGCAAAGATCCATTTACTACTACACATCAAAGCATCTCTAATGATACCAATAATATTTAACATGGTTTTCATGATTTGAGCAGCCTATGTGAACTTGTGTGTTATTTTTAATTAGTAATTTAAATTTAGTAAATGATTAGTGCTTTTCTCTACTAATTCATGGCTCCATTAATTTTTATTTTTTGTTTCATATTTCATATAATAATGTGAGGTAGAAATATCATTGTTGATCGGTTCCATGGTAGAGTGGAGACCAAATAATTCTAGCTTCTTCAAATATATTATTTCAATATATTATTGGATAATATCATTCAATGAAAAATATTATTGTTATCCTTTGAATAATAATATTAGTAATATATATAATTTCTTCATAATATTAATTAATATTAAATGATCATAAGCATTTCCTATTTTAGACTATCCTATAGTATTTGTATTCTGCAAAACAAATGAAGCCTCAATAACAAAGAGTGCATTTAGAAAAAAAAAAAGAAAAAAATATAGAGACACCCCTTGAATCTCATAGATTTGTACTTTGATCCCAAAAGTTTGAAAAGTTGCAAAGATCCTCCAAAACTTTAAAATTGTTGTAGTTAGCCCCAACTGTCTATCTCTACTAGGCTATGTTATGACATGAGCTCATTTGAGAAGTTAAGTTTTATAAAATATCATAAGTGCCCTTCATAGAACTTCCTTGTTTTTAGCATGAAATGGAGTGGAGGAAAAAAAAAGGATGTAACTCTCATATGACCATCTTTTTCTATCCACTTCCCATTTTTTGCCCTAGTCTCTATGCCCCATCGGACATAAAAAAGTGGACAAGAAGAGAGAGGATGATATAGAGGAGATGGAGAGAAGAAGATAAGGCAGAGGGGTGGAAATGAACATATATTGAAGCGAAAGAGAGGAACCTTGACCATAATGACTTTGAGCACCCATAGCAGCCATGCTTCCTCTGATACTCCAGCTGAACACCATGGTCTATTGTGACTATGGATTGAGAGCATCCATGAAGACATCAGGGATCATGGCTAATCTTGGCCTAAGGTTCTCTCACTACTCTTTGTATGAGGTAATGGATTTTTTAATTTCTTATTGACTGTCATTGGACATGGTGTCGACTAAGTTATAGTTATTTATAGTTATTTGGTCTCCTGCTATCGGAGTTACTCAGCTTCAATCACCTAGAGAGCTATTATTTGGCTCTGAGTAAGTTAGTTATTGGCTCATTGCCTTAGTCAGCAAGTCCGAGTAAATAGTGTAACATGTATAGACTTTATCATATGACAATATTATTTTCATAATTATACAATTATAGGAAGTCTAACTAATCAAAGAATTTGATTGTCTTAGGACAAATTTTTTTTTTTTACATGCTATAACATCTTTTGGAGCAAAGATCCATTTACTGCTACACATCAAAGCATCTCTAATGATACCAATAATATTTAACATGGTTTTCATGATTTGAGCAGCCTATGTGAACTTGTGTGTTATTTTTAATTAGTAATTTAAATTTAGTAAATGATTAGTACTTTTCTCTACTAATTCATGGCTCCATTAATTTTTATTTTTTGTTTCATATTTCATATAATAATGTGAGGTAGAAATATCATTGTTGATCAGTTCCATGGTAGAGTGGAGACCAAATGATTCTAGCTTCTTCAAATATATTGTTTCAATACATTATTGGATAATATCATTCAATGTAAAATATTATTGTTATCCTTTGAATAATAATATTAGTAATATATATAATTTCTTCATAATATTAATTAATATTAAATGATCATAAGCATTTCCTATTTTAGACTATCCTATAGTATTTGTATTCTGCAAAACAAATGAAGCCTCAATAACAAAGAGTGCATATAGAAAAAAAAAAGAAAAAAATATAGAGACACCCCTTGAATTTCATAGATTTGTACTTTGATCCCAAAAGTTTGAAAAGTTGCAAAGATCCTCCAAAACTTTAAAATTGTTGTAGTTAGCCCCAACTGTCTATCTCTACTAGGCTATGTTATGACATGAGCTCATTTGAGAAGTTAAGTTTTATAAAATATCATAAGTGCCCTTCATAGAACTTCCTTGTTTTTAGCATGAAATGGAGTGGAGGAAAAAAAAGGATGTAACTCTCATATGACCATCTTTTTCTATCCACTTCCCATTTTTTGCCCTAGTCTCTATGCCCCATCGGACATAAAAAAGTGGACAAGAAGAGAGAGGATGATATAGAGGAGATGGAGAGAAGAAGATAAGGCAGAGGGGTGGAAATGAACATATATTGAAGCGAAAGAGAGGAACCTTGACCATAATGACTTTGAGCACCCATAGCAGCCATGCTTCCTCTGATACTCCAGCTGAACACCATGATCTATTGTGACTATGGATTGAGAGCATCCATGAAGACATCATGGACCATGGCTAATCTTGGCCTAAGGTTCTCTCACTACTCTTTGTATGAGGTAATGGATTTTCTAATTTCTTATTAACTTTTCATCACCCATTCTTCTCCAATTCCTCTAATTTCTTAATGCAAGGAAAAAGAGGATATGGGTTTTCTGAATGGTATGATCTCTCAACCTCACAACATACAAGAGAGCTCATGAACAAACTAATCCAAAAAAATAAGAACCTAGAGGTTAAGATCTATTTGCAAAGGGAGGAAAACATGTTTGCATGGTTATCTATTTGGTACATGGGCATTCATTGGCACTCTGTTGGCAATGAAGTGGGTTGGAAATAGGGATTTGAAGTAGTTCAATCCACAGATATAGCTGTCAAGGAAGGGGACAAGTATAATATTAAGAAACTTCTGGGATCTAAATATCATTTTCTAGTTACTTATGGGGTCTAACAATCTATAATCAAAACTTTTGGGATCTTCATGTAACAAGTTTTTTTAAAAAAAGATTGAATGTAATTTAGAGTTCAGTGCCTGCAATGCCTTATGATATATCCTTTTATGATCAATTAAGATATGTGAACTAATACAATGAAGAAAATGACATCACTCATTTGCAAATATATACAATCACCTATACACATCCATATATATTTATATAATGAGTTGTTATAATCCTGTTAACATAGATAAAGTACCAAATCTATACAATCAATTGTACACATCTATATATATTTATATAATGAGCTATCATAATCCTATTAACATGGATAAAGTATGAAATGTATAAAATTACTTGTACATATCCATACACATTTATATTTCAGACATATTTTTCATTAAAAAGTAAACCAAAAGGGCAACGTTTACTAATCAATTAAGTTCGTAGCAGTATCCAACAAAAACTACATAATATATACATTGTATCAATCCTTAGAACCAGAAAAAGCTATGTATCAATCATGTTCACCCCATATAATATATGTTTCACTAAATACAATGAATCTATACATGTATCACCAAATAAACATCAGCATAAAAAACATTATCCATTGTCCATAATAAATATAGAAAAATATGATATTAAGGTCTCCAAGGAGGTCTTTGGGCAGGGTGGTTGGATGTAGAGCTACTTGCTGCTCTTGATCCAGCTACTGCTATTGTTAGGATTGCTATTGTTGCTAGGATTGATGTTGCCCAAGCTGCTATTGAAGAAGGCTAGCTATTGCCTTGTGCTTGCATGGCCCTAAAATTTGGATAGATAAAAAGAAACCTTTACATCAAAATCTTGTTGAGTTTTAATGTACATTAAGGATGACTCCCATACCTCAGGTTCATCAATACTTGAAGTGCTAGTTGGTTGATTAGTCCTTGCCACTTAAAAATATAAAGGAACTATTTTAGTTTGTATGAAAGAAACAAAGCTTCATAAAAGATGTATCAACAATGATATGTCAACAAAGATGTATCAAATTATTTAATGCATTAAAAACATCTATAGAAAAAGATTTGTGTGGTCAAAGCCTATATTGAGTTTGTACAAAAATGTCATCATTTGGAGTTAAGCTCTTACAATTTCTTCTGTACAAAGTCAAACTAGAGTAGCTTTTTAGTAACTTTGAGCTGGAAAAGTTGGTAATGATGGTGTATATCAAAGCCAGCATGGAGAAGGAGATCATAGGGTGGCAAGTGTGAGGAGACCTAAGAATCTAGTTTATAATGGTGTTTCATGATTCTTATATCCTCAATTTTAAAATAGAAAGTAAATGTATCATTACCTAGCAATGTACCTTTGAAAAATAGACTATCTTATATAGAAAATAAAGACATTGTCCAATATTAACCTTACATTTTCTTTGATGGGAGCATTATTGTTGAGAATTAGAATGTGAGGAAGGCAGATTGAAATTGATGTTAGGGTGGGATCAAATGCAGCTCACTGGTATTTAATACCTAATGACTTTTCCAACTTAGCTAGTTGGCATTCTTTTTAGTAGGAGGCTTTATAAATTTGTGTCATTACTAAATCATTAGTCTAAACAAGTTCTAAAAATATCATATAATTAACCTTTCACTCCAAGAAATTCTCTAAATCATTGAAAAGTTCTCTAATTAATCCTAGTGTTTCAATGTATTTATCCAAATTATAGTTTTTACTAAGAAAGAACTATATAATATTTCAAACTATGTAAAAAATGTGTTCCAATTTATTTCTTTTAGTAACTAATTTACAATCATTCAAATTCCTTCTTCATGTCACCAATTTTCATGTACTAGTGACTTAAGCCATATGTTAATTTAAGTTTCACACAGTTTTCCTCCTTGCATCAATCATGCATCATGCATTTTTGTTGCACTCTAATTTTATCAAGGTTTAAATTCTATTTAATATAAATGTGGCCACTTTGTATATCTCACATAGGTGGTGGAAGACTTTGTTTTTTTTAAAGAACAATCACTTGAAAGTTGGGTAGATAATAAGTGTACATAAAATAAAAGCTAATTATTAAAAACTACATAGCAACAATTTTTCTATGCAAGATATCTAAAAAACATATGCAAGTAAAAGCCTAGACAAAACAATCTCTATGAATGGCAATAAGAAACTCAAAAGCATGTATTAACAAAGATGTATCTACAAAGCATTAAATTCTTTAAAGTGCCAATTGATTCATTACCTTCCTTGAACTTTTCCTTTTCCTTGATGTACCACCTAATGCAGTGCCTTCTATTTAGATGCAGCTCCCTTCTTATTAGGACTAGTCAATGGAGTGTCCTTCTTAGGACATTTATAGGTCCTAACATTGTGTCCTTGCTGCATGCATTTGCTATACCGAAGACTGCTTTCAATTTTTCTTACCTGATGAGGGTCTTGCACGTCATCCTCCTTCCTTCTTCTTGACTTCTTTAGCCTACCAAGATGTCGCTTTGATTTAGGTGCAAATAGTGGGTCAAAAAAAGAGAACTCCCATGACTGCATTCTAGGTCTAGTATTGATGATTGGCTCATATGCTTTTATGTTGGTCTCTTTGCTATACCAATGATCTACATAGTGCTCAATCTCTATCCTAGAGAACATGATTGCTGTTGCTATATAGCAACATGGTATACTAGTCCACTTAAATTTATTGAACCCATAAGTTTTTTTTTTTTTTTTAAATGTCAACAATATAGGTATTATCATAGTGGTCCACCCCAAAACTGCTACCTCCATCCCATGTGATATGGCATTACATGATGTATAGTTTGCTAACTCCACTTTCTTTTGAATCTTAGAACTCATAGGATCACTATACTTCGATGCAACATGACTCTTTGTCTGGAGTCTTTGCATTAAAAGCCTTCTAATAGTCTCCAAACAAGTAAAAATTGGCTTGTCCCTAGATTCTATAATGTAATTGTTAAATGATTCGCATATATTATTTCATAACATGTCACGTCTAGGCCTATGACTAAATGTATACCTGTACCATAAAGATAACTCTTGTCTAATTAACTAATCTACTATTATTTGATCCAAATCAGCCAAGACCTTCATCTTCAACTTAAATTCGAATTGGGTAGAAGCCCGAACTACTAAATATAAGGCATCTTTGAAGTTCTTTCCTTTGAATAACTTTCTAAAATTGACATGCAAATGTCTAACATAAAAGATGTGATCAACATTTAACATCATGGAGTTGAATGTCTTCACTAACCCCTAAGAAGAGTAGGCAAAAATTTAGTATGTATACTAAAATATAAGAAAGCCTAAGAAGAATAGACAAAAGTTATTACCTCTGCTTATCTGAGATGAATGTCCAACCTTCTTCTTCTACTATTCCTATGTCTCTTAAGAGGTTTGTCAAAAACCATATCTAGCTCTCTTTGTTCTCAGACCCAAAAATATCCAATGCAATAGGAAAAATGTCATCATTCCTATCTCTCCTAATAGCCGATAGTAGTAGTTCTCCTATGGCTCCTTTTTGAGTGGGACCCATCCAAGCCAATAATGAGACTATATCTATCAAGAAAGTCCCTCTTGCAAGCATGGAGATAGACATACAATCTTTGAAAGATAGGCAGCTGCCCTTCCCCGGGCAATGAACTAATGAGCATGGTACATAGCATTAGTCCTCTTAATTATATCATAATACTCTTACAATTTCTCAAAGTACTCTATATATGACTTGTGAATAGCTAGAAGTGCCTTCTTCTTTGCCTTATAGGCTTGTACATTGGAGATTTACACCTTAACATCCCTCTTAATCCGAGAAATAAATCATTTAATACTCCATTTAATATCAATCATGATATCTTCAATGTAGGCTTAAGATAACCATCTAGAGTTTACAAGGTGATTATCAAAATATCTATCACATTTGTGCATGGGTTGAAACCTCATAATCTGATAAGTGGATACCCTCCATAAGGGGGAGGCATGTATCCTGCAACCACAATTCTTCTTGTAGGCAGCCATTACACTAGGTTTTTTATTATGCTTATATACATAGTCAAACCAGAGTTGTATAGCATACTACCTCAAAGCCTTTCTAAACACATTGATTGAAGCAAAAGGCATTTTCAACTTTAAATCTATAGGCTTAAGAAATTTGTGGCCTCATTGAACTCTGGGAACATGGAGCTATCCTCTTTCTCTTTTAATAAGCTACAATTGCTTTTAAGCTCATCACTATCACTAGGCTCAGTCTTTTTCCCAACTGTCTTCTCTTCCTTTACAACTTCTTGCTGCTTTTGAATATTTGTATCAATTGATCATCAATTTACTTCTTAAAAACCTCATCATCCTTCTCATCAAAATCTAAGAAGTCACTCAAGGATAGACTCTGATCATTGTTATAACTAATTTATCATACTCTTCTTCATCAATATGCCTTTTTATTAGGCCTTTTACCTTATTTATACACCTCCTCAAAGCCTTGCTCCTACCCTTGCTCTTACCCCTATCTTTGCTCTTGCCCTTGCTCATTCCCTTGGTTCTTCCCCAGCTCATGTCCCTGCCCTTACTACTAGTGCTACCTTTGTTATTGTTCTTGCTGCTCTCGAGCTATCTCATCAATGTCTTGAGAGCATGGAAGTGCAAGGGGTGGCTCTAATTTATATAAATCTATCTCATCGATTCCATGTTCTATATAAATTGCTATATATTTTTTCTCCCTCATATACAATCATCATTTTGAGCAAATTTTGATCAATGTATAAATGCTTTAGTCCCTCTATAAAGATAGCCCTGGGACTGCATAGTATAGCTGTTCTATTCTTTGGTACCCAAGATCCTTAGTAAGATTTTCCAACTTAGTATAACTCTTTAGATATGGATCATAATTATCATAATAATTGGTAGAATCACCCATGCACCGCATGCTGGGAGTGAAATGAATATATCCCTGATTGTGGATCTCTAGTATAGATAACTCAGCTAGTCTGTGTACGTACATAAAATCATTGTAAATGTAATATTATTATAGTATTACTTAAGTTAACATGCAACATTGTTGTCTAACTTACCTAACAACATAATACTATTACAATAAAATAGCGATCCCCATCCTCCAACTAATTGATCTTATTTGCACATATGATGTATACAAAACAAAGGGCCCCATCTTTCTTATGAGTTTTGTAGTGGAAGACTATAGTTTAATTGTATTTACAATCCCCTTTGGAACATAGGTTGGTACAATCAAAATATTTTACCATATCTTTTAGGAGTATGGATGGTGCAATAGTCTCCTGTCTTCACCACTTTCAACTTCTTTAGGTATGTTGTCTACTTGTCTTAAGGTTGTAATGCCTTCCAATCTATATGGATGGTGGCTCCAATAAAGTATCCCTATAATCGGTTGACTAGAAACCATACAACATTTTGAAAAAAAATGTTTTCTTACTACAATCCCAAAACCATATCCAAAACTATAAAACCTAGGGCATTGTGAACACCACACAATGAAACGTAGAAAATGTGAGCATGAAAACACAAGAAATCCACAAAAAAATTTGAAAAACAAAGAAGTTTGAAAACCATACCTTCCTCTCGAGGAATTCTTTGATCAAGCGGTTGGTGATGAGTCCACTCACATGGAATTGCATAGCGCTCCTAGGATGTAATCCTATTGAAGAATCACCATAAATTAAGGTAATGATCAACAAAATCAAGAAGGGTTTTGGGCTTTGGCACTTTAATTTCATCCTAAAAAATAATTTTTCTGATCATTAACCATTCAAAAAACACTAAGGCCTGATATAGGATAAATGGCCTATCTAAACTTTCTCCAATCAAGTTATGATCAATTATTGATAAGTAAAAGACTATTCGACCTCCGATTTCTTATTAAGGTGCAGGATGCTTAACAGCTAGGAGCTAATCACTTATTAATATGCAAGATGCCTAATAGCTAGGAGTCTATCACTTATTAAGGCACAGGATGCCCAAAAATCAAGAATCGATTACTTATTAAGGAACAAGATGCTTAACGATCAGGAATCGATCACTTATTAAAGCATAGGATGCCTAATAGCTAGGAGTCAATCACTTAGTAAGATGCAAGATGCCCAACGGTCAGGAGCTTATCACTTATTAAGGCTTAGAACACCTAATAGCCAAAAGTTGATCACTTCTTAAGGGCAAGATTCCTAATAATTTGGAGTCAATCACTTATTAATGTGTAGGATACCTATCGACTAGGAATTGATCTCTTATCGAGGCACAGAACATTTATTGATTGGGAGCCAATGTCTTACTTGAAGCATGGGATGCTTGACTATTTATCAAATAGGTGCCGACCACTTGCTTGATCCAGGTACAAAGTTTCATAACTTCATTTAACATGAAGCATATCTCTTAAAGTCACTAGAGTGATTACGACAAGGTTGGTAAAATGGTTATCAAGAAGTGTAACACCATTTAATAAACTATAATGCAAACTGATATCTTGATGACCTAACCAACTTAACAACTTTCTTAATGGCTTAACTATCCCATAAATGGTTATAAACACCTAACCAATTCACCCCCAAATCTCTATAATCAAGGGGTCAAGGGGAACTCCAAAAAAAAATTTTGAACTCACTCTTCCCATTTTTTCTCACCATTCTTCCTTCCTAAGTAGATTTAAGCATCAGAGAATTTCGCACTAAAGAAATCCACCAATTTCTCTAGTGATGAGGATTTCTTTTACATGTTTTGGAGCTGATCAAGTCTACTTCTAGAGTCATCGACCAATCTTTTGAAAGACTCTAGATTTTTAAAAGCTTGAAGCCATCTTGGTGCATCTAGTCCATCCAGCTTGGAGAGGAGCAGTAATAGATTAGCGCTAGAGGAAGGGCTTTGTCCAAATCATTCAAAAAAATGGCAAGAGAAAGACCTCCAATCAACCTCATTTTTCGATAGTGATTTTTGTGAGATACTCTTATCATAGTAGAAGTTGAGATAAGAAATCCTTAACCTGCTCCTACTATTGACTAAAGGCTGGAAATTTTGATTGAGCAGATCTAGTTGCTGACAAATGTTGTCCATCTCCTTTAACAAGTTGCCATTCAACCCCCACCTCCATCAACTAAACCATCATCGTGGAGCCATCGGCACCCATCTAGTGGAGGGGATAGAAGCTATCAACCTCTTCATTGAGAGGAAGAAATCTAGTGATTCTCGAAAGGAAGGAACCATCACCATCATTTTTTAGAGGATTTCTAGGAGGATTCAACTCTAGTGCACCCTTCGAGTCATCACTCTTAATGAGAGGATAATATTAAGAGAAAAGCTTGAAAGCTAGAGGTGAAACTTGATAAAATTTATGTGAAAGATTGCCACGGGAATGACTTTCATAATTTCAGCACACAATCCTCTTTTTCTGAAGGAACAATGAATGAGCTGATCCCCTAGTGGTTCAAGATGCTTTCAATTAAATCTTATGACGATTCACCTAAAGGGATACAAGTCTCTCATGAGGCTTCAAGGTGCATTTGACACCTTACTATGCTTCGTTTGTCAGTGACTTTGAAAAAGGTTGCTAAGATGTAGTTTTTAACCCTACTACCCAGATCTATTCACTCCTTTTATTAGTTAAGTAATTAGCTAATAACACACTTTGGCAGTCATCGACCATAACCAAAGAATAATGATAGTCTCTTCTTTATCAAGTTAGAAGAAGAGATATTTTAAAGCTATATGGCACACTTCAATGCAGCTACATTGGAAGTCAAAGACTTCAATGAGTACATCACTATATTAACTTTGAAGTGAGAACTCTGAAATGGTCAGCTGAGTTTCTTCTTGAATAAAAACTTTCTAAGAAATTATGCCAATCTCCTCGTGCATGCAGAAAAATATGCCCAAGCTGAGAAAAAGCCATTTCCTTAACCGAGAGGAAGAAAAGAAGGAGAGTAGGAATAAATAGGCATGTGGAAAAGAAACTCATGTTCAATTAGAAGCTACAAAACTACCAAAGAATCCATAGCTAAATCATCCTACTTGGAAATTTACTAACTACACCCGTTTAACTACTTCTTGATCCCAAATTTTGATCGAGATCAAGAACAAAGATTACCTACACCGGCCACACCCATGAGAGGCCCACTAGAAAAGAGGGATAAGAACAAGTACTACCATTTCTACAGAGATCACATCATAATACAAAAGACTACCAGTAGCAAAAATAATAAATTAAAAATCTGATCTATAAAGGCTATCTCAACAAGTATATCAATGGCCAGAAGAAAAAAAAGACTCCTCGAGCACACTTTGAGCAAGAACTCAGACAAAGTAACCTACCAACCACTGGGATTGTTAGCATGATGCCAGACCTCTTCGAAGGTAGGGGCAGAAGCACTAGAGGGAGAGCCACCTGAAAAAAGACATCGAGCAAAGCCGACTAGTTTTCTAGATGAGAACATTATTTTCTTTTCTAAAGATGATGTAAGAAAAATTCAAACCCCACTCAATGATATGGTCGTCTTCTCTATGATGGTGGCCAATTATGATGAAAAATAATTTTAGTTAATAATGGAAGCTCGATCGATATCTTGTTCTATGATGACTTCTAAAGAATGAAGCTATCAAGAGAAAGGCAAAAAAGGGTGAACATCTCACTCATGGAGTTCTCGAGGAACTCAATTGTCATAGAGAAAGAAATTTTCTCACTAGTAACTACAGGCCAATTGCCTAAGCAAGTGACAATCTCACTAAATTTTCTGGTAGTTCAAATACTATCAACCTATAATGCTATTCTTGAACGACTAGGATTAAATACTCTAAAGGTGGTAGGTGGGTAGTAGTTTCCACCTACCACCTACTTGTCTAATTCCTAACCAAGTATGGAGTTGAAAAAATCAGAGAAGTCCAAATGTCGGTAAGATGTGTTTTCTTGTAACTGTTAAGATTCAAGAATAGATTGCAGTCTTGCAGGCAAATGAGTTAGAAGTCAGAAAAAACATCATTGATAAAGGGAAGCTTGCAAAATAGTTGATGAGCATCCTTTGAAAAGATGATCCAAATAAAACTATACAAATTTTCTTTTAGTGCCTAAAATCAGAGAATGGCTAATCACATTCCTTCAAGCAAATGCTAATGTCTTTGCTTGGACAACCATTAATATGCTAGGTATACCTTCTAATATCATTGTCCATAAATTTACTATGGACCCTCTTTATCCCCCTGTTAGGTAAAAAAAAAGAAGTTTTGCTCCAGAAAGATAAAAAGTGATCGAAGAGGAAGTGGATAAATTTCTAAGGGCAGGTGTCATCAAAGAAACTTACACCCATATTGGATAGCCAATGTGGTCATGGTTAAGAAGATAAATGGGAAGTAGAGAATCTACATTGATTATGTTAATCTCAATAGAGCTTATCCAAAGGACAGCAATCCCTTACCAAGAATTGATCAATTGGTTGATGCCACTTCCGAACATTAATTATAGAGCTTTATAGATGTTTTTTTAGGATATAATAAGATCCTAATGGTAGAAGAAGATGAAGAAAAAATAGTGTTTATGATAGAGAGAGAGCTCTATTATTACAAAATGATGCATTTTGGATTAAAAAATACTGGAGCTACTTACCAATATCGGGTCAACAAAATTTTCAAAAATCAAATAGGAAGGAATATGGAAGCCTATGTAGATGATATTCTCATCCATAGTACGAAGTGTGATCATCACATAGCCAATCTAAAAAAAGTATTCAATGAATTAAGGTAGTATCAAATGAAGCTTAACTTGAATAGGTGTGTATTTGATGTTATCTCTAGAATGCATTTAGATTTAATGATAACTTAGAGAGGAATCGAGATCAATTCCAAGAAAATTCGAGCACTTTTAAAGATTAAACCCCCTCGGATAAGAAGATCCAATGCTTAATTGATCAAATTGCTTCACTCAATCAATTTATCTCTCGATAAACTGAAAAATGCCTTTTATTCTTCAAAGTTATAAGGCACACTAACAATTCTAAGTGGTCAGAAAATTATTGATTGGCTTTTGAAAATCTAAAGAATTGTCTTGGCTCTCCTTCATTGCTATCAAGGCTGAAAGAAGGTAAGCAGCTTTATATTTACTTATCTATTTCTCCTAACGCCATTAGCTTTGTTCTAGTCAAAGAAGACATAGCTACACAAAAATTCATTTATTACACTAATAAAATATTACGAGATGCAGAAATAAGATACACCATGGTTAAGAAGATGATCTATGCTCTTATCATTATATCAAAGAGACTGTGGCCATATTTCCAGTCCCATTCTATAATTGTTCTAATAGATCAATCTCTGAAATCCATACTTCGAAGGCTAGACATGTCGGGGTGCCTAGCTAAGTAGGCAATTGAGTTAGGAGAGTTTGATATCGAATACAAACCTTATCCAAGTATGAAAGCTCAAGTCCTCATAGACTTCATTATAGAACGCACAATACCTGGTAAAAAAAGAGAAGAAAAAAAATGAAACTATAAGAAAAATCATCACACCTTCTTAGGTTTTACACGTTGATGGTACCTTAAACTTCCAAGGGAGTGGAGTTGAGTTAATCCTTACTAATCCTAATGGAGTCATAATGAAGTATGCCCTAAGAATTGGCTTCGACACCACCAATAATAGAGCTAAATATAAGGCACTAATTACTAGCTTAAAGATAGCTAAAATATCAGCACTAATCAAATCAAGATTCTTTCTAATTCTCAACTAGTCATTAAACAAGTACAGGGAGAATATAAAGTTAAAGAGCCAACTATGATTAAATATCTTTAGAAAATCAAAGACCAATTTTTAGATTTTAAAATTCTAGAAATCCAATAGATATCCAGATCTGAAAATGCCCGAGCAGATGACTTATCATATCTTGCCACATCGAACTACTCAAATCTTCAAAAGAGGATCTTTATTGAATACTTGGAGACTTTCAGTATTGAAGAAACCTTTATTATCATATAATTAGAATATGAGCCAAGTTGGGTTGATCCACTAATTAAATTCCTTGATAAAGAAGATCTTCCAATAAACGAGAAAGAAGCTCAAGAAATTATATGGTAAGCTTTATGGCATATCCTCCTTATTGGACAACTTTATAAAAAAAAATCTTTTTCAATGACCCAACTCCAATGTCTATGTCTCTTTGAAACTGACAATGTCCTTTGAGAGGTTCATGAAGGATATTGTGGCAGTTACATTATAGAAAGAATATTAGCCTATAAAGTTCTCATATGGGTATTCTATTGGCCTACCATGCAACAAGATAATATAGACTTTGTCCAAAAAAGTGATTAGTGCCAAAAGTTTGCTAATAATCAAAGGAAGCCTTTGGTGTCGATCACTTGGATCCTAGCCCTATGGCCATTTAATATATGGGGATTGATATTCTCTGGCCATTTTTTATGGCAACTGGATAAAGAAAATTTTTGTTAGTGGTAATTGACTACTTCATATAATGGATAGAAGCTGAACCTTTGTTGACTCCATTATTGATTTTGATGATTAACAAAATACTTTAGTATGTTTGAATACTAACAGTTCTTTGAAGTATTTTTAATAGAAAAAGGTACTCATCAAATCAGCAAAAATTGAACTGCTTGTCAAAGATTGGGGAAGCCCTTTCTTTGGTTGAAATATCAGCGTTTAATGGTCTTAAGTATTTAAGACTTGCTTGAAAGGAATTAATGAGTTCAATTGAAAAAGGATTCAGTAGAGTTTGTCATTTTTGAAGAAGTTTCAGCAAGTATCGATTCAAAGTGTTGACTCATGTTCAAGTATCGACTCATGACAGTGCAAGTGTCAACTCAAGCCGACATGCAGAGAGAAGTTTTAGTGGCACACTTGAAGTGTTGACTCAAGGATCGACTCAAAGCCTAAGATAGAATTTTTTCAGATCATGCTGAAATCCAAGATTTGCCTCATGTGTCGACTCATAGATGATAAGTATTAACTCATGTATCGACTCACCAGATGAAGTGTCAACTCATCTGAGATTTTCAAAGAGCTTCAATATAGAATTTTGAACTAGGTGTGATGCAGAACAAAAAAGATGATGCGATGCAGAAGTAAATTAAAATTAATGTATTTATTTATTTATTTTTTATATATATATTTAGAAGTCGGCTTTGACTCAAAGGAAAGTTAAACTAAATTGAAAGAAACTATATAATAATTGAAAGGACAATTCAAAGAAACTAGATTATCAGAGTAGTTCAGAAGTAAATGATCGCTGGGGGTTGAGAAACTCCCAGACCTAGGGTTTTGCTCTGAACTTTCAACAGGACAGAACTAAAGAGAAGGGAAGGGTTATGTACCAGGCAGTGATCTTCACAGAGTTTAGTGGAAGGACTCTCTCGAGCAGATTGTTGGATCCTCGGATTCGGATATCTTCGCAATGGATCCTCCAATAATGGTCCTTTGGCAGAGTTGGCTTCTCCTGAACTCAGGATCTGGGAAAGAAGAAGAACAAGTTAAGGAACCAGATACTCAAAGAAAGGATTTACCAGATAAGAAGAACTTGAAATTGGTATTGCTGAAATCCTGATTCTCCTGGATGCTGATCTGACTTCCTCTGGGATTTGCTCTGTATTCGAAGTAGCTGATCTGGACCCGGATGCTGGTGGTCGGCCTCTACTTGGAAGAGAGGGGCCGTGAGATGATGAGGTAGATTAGGGTTTGGATGATTGGTGGAATGAAGAAGATGATGGGCGGCTAGGGTTTGGAATTGAAGTGGCTAACCTAGGGTTTTGGGGTTGGAGATCTCACACCTCCTCAAGGTTCCTAGGGAACCCGGATTTTACTCCCTCACGGAGCTCAACACCTGAACACAAGTGCGGAAGAGAGAAACACAAAGTTGCTCACAAAGAAATTGATTTCATTCATCAGATTTAAATTCAAGAGTTACATAGAGTTGAATATATAGACATAACAAAGAAATAAAATTTTATACATTTCCCATGTGGGACTAATAGGACTAACCCACACTTTAGGCATCAAATTCTCTTCCCAAGACTCCTTCCATGAGTGGGCAGCCCAAAAACTCCAAGAAAACTTGAAAATCAGCTCCAAATGGCAGGTTATGGGGGTGTCTCCTAGTATCTCTCCATGAATCAAGGATTTTCCCTTCATGGTTTGGCTCATTTGGACACCTCCTAGTCTTGCTCCACAAGTTTAGGCTTCTTCCTTTCATGGCTTTGGCACTTTTGGAAACTTTTGGGTGCCTCCTTGATTTTCTCCCCAAGACATGCTCTCGTCCCTTTTATAACTTGGATTTTTATGGAACATTGTGGGGCACCTCCTTGATCCTCTCTTCACGAAAAATTCTTGCCATCCTGGCTTGGGTTTATCTGGAAAGAAGTTGTCTCCTCCTTGGATTGAGGTATCTTGATGGATTTCTCCCCCAAGTGGTGCAAGAAAAAAGAACCTGCTTACTTGAGGCGTGGGGACCAAGGTACACTGGATGGAGATGTGGCAGGGAGTGTGGCACCCACTTGTAGCTGGAAAATGTGGTGCCCTATGGAAAAGGGAATGACACCTACCTGGGCCTTGGACTTGGACTGAGTCAACATGACCCAACAAAAATTGAAATGACAAAATTACAGACTCAAAATTGAGTTGATCAGGTCAACCCTTATTACAAAACCAGAAAATCCTAATTCTTCGGGCAAGGTCAATCAGAGATCCAGATGGAGCCCTGAAGTCTTCTTCTGAGTCTGGTGCCCGCACCAAGGTGTCAACTCATGAGACTTAAGTGTTAACCCTAAGTGTCGACACACAACTTGAAGTGTCGACACTTGAAGTTCTAGGAACAGTAACGACTAGTTTCTTCAAACATAGAACTCATCATTTTTACTCTCAATGGCTAGTTTCTCATATTTAACAGTCATAAATTGACTTTTAAGCCTTGGGATGGTATTTAAGTGATTCAAATTGAAGAAGAATCAAGAGAGAATGAATAAAGAATAAGAAAAAAAAATAAAGTAAGTGCATTCACTCCTACATTCATTGAGAGCTACTACTTTCAAGAAAAGAAGCCTTCAAGCATTCAAAGCAATCAAGAGCCTTCAAGTCCAACAACTTTTGATCATTGATTTAGGCTTCATCGAATTAAAGACAAGCATCTTTATCGAACTTCAAAGAGATAATAGCTTTTATTAGAAAGCTTTTCTTGTATTCTTTATCTCATTTCTTACTTTATTGTAAAGATTTTTGGTGAGCCTAAGAATAAAACCAAGGAGATTTTTTGTTAGCCTAGTTGAAAACCAAGGAGGATTTTGGTTAGCCTTTGAAAACCAAGAGGTTTCTTTTGGTGAGCCTTATGGAAACCAAAAGGGGTTTTGATTAGTGAACCCAAAAAACTAATCGACTATAATCATGAGTGATTATAGTGAATTCCCATATTGGCCTTGGGGAGTGGATGTAGGTGCCTTGGAGTGCACCAAACTACTATACTTGGATTATGTTTGTGATTGATTGCATCTCTACTTACTCTTATCTTTCATTGCAATTTAAATTTTTGCTGCACACTCCTTAAGAGCACACTACACATATCTCTTTCTAGCACTTGTTTTGTTTATTGAATTAGTATACACACTTGCATATAAATTTTAGAAACCCAATTTATCCCCCCTCTTGGGTTGCTTACTGGGCAACAAGTGGTATCAGAGCCACGTTCTCAGTTTATAGGTCTAACCACCATGAGTAAAGATTTATGATAGCTCCTCTTGGTACTAGTGTAGATGAGGGACAAGCCTCAAATAGACCATCTTATTTTAATGACTCTAATTATACATATTACAAAACTAGAATGAGAATTTATATGCATTCTATTGATTATAATTTATGGAAAGTAGTTGATAAAGGTCCTCATATTCCTTCGATTGTGGTAAATGGTGTTTCCATCCCAAAGCTTGAAAAGGATTGGAATGAAAATGATATTAAACAATTCGAGATCAATGCGAAAGTAATGAATCTCCTTTATTATGCATTGGATCCTAATGAGTTCAATAGGATCTCCACTTGCACCTCAACTAAAAAAATATGGGACACACTTGAGGTTACTCATGAGGGTACCGATCAAGTAAAGAACATAAAAGTTAATATACTTATGCACACTTATGAGATGTTCTGGATGGAACCTAATTAATCAATCACTGATATGTATACTAGATTCACAAATATTGTAAATGGCATGAGAAGCTTAGGTAAAATCTATTGATTATAATTTATGGAAAGTAGTTGATAAAGGTCTTCATATTCCTTCGGTTGTGGTTAATGGTGTTTCCATCCCAAAGCTTGAAGAGGATTGGGATGAAAATGACATTAAACAATTTGAGATCAATGCAAAAGCAATGAATCTCCTTTACTGTGCATTGGATCCTAATGAGTTCAATAGGATCTCCACTTGCACCTCAGCTAAAGAAATATGGGACACACTTGAGGTTACTCATGAGGGTACCGATCAAGTGAAGAATATAAAAGTTAATATGCTTGTGCACACTTATGAGATGTTCTAGATGGAACCTAATGAACAAATCACTGATATGTACACTAAAAGCTTGGGATCCAAAGGTGACCGCCATCCTAGAAGCCAAAGATGTTGATAAACTTCCATTGGAGTAGCTAGTAGGTTCGCTCATGACTTATGAGCTGAATTTGAAACAAAAATCTATGGATATGGACAAGAAAAAGAAGGGCATAGCTTTCAAGTCCATAATTCAAGAAGAATCTTCAAATGAAGAATCTGAAGAAGAAGAAGAAGAAGAAGAAGATAAGGGTGAAGAAGCTCTCCTAGCAAGAAAATTTAAAAAAATTATTTGAAAAAAAAAAATTTCCTTACAAGAAAAAGTTTCAACCAAGTAAGGAAAAGGGAAAAGAAAAAGAGAAAGAAAAGGACAAGAAGGAGGTACCTATTTGCTTCGAATGCAAGAAGCCTGTATATTACAAGTATGACTGCCCTCTTCTAAAAAATTCAAGGAAGAAGCTCAAAAAGAAAGCAATGATGGTGACTTGGAGTGATAGTGAGGACTTTAGTTCAGATGAAGAACAAACTGATGTCGCAAATCTTTACTTCATGGCACAACATGAAGATGAGATACATTTTGATCTAGAAATTGATTATATTTTTGATTAATTGAGAACTACATTTGATGAATTAATGCATGATTATAAGTTGATGATTTCTGAAAATAGAAAGTTGAAAAAGTATGCAAACTCTTTTTCACATGAAAACTCAAATCTTTTGGATGAAGTTAATGGTTTGAAAAACAAAATTGATATTTTAGAAAAATGAAACAATGCTTTATCAATGAAAAATAAAGTTTTGAAAAGGTCTAAAGTAAATGTTTCAAACAATGAACTTTTAAAGAAATGTAATGATCTTGAAGTAGAAAATAAGAAATATAAAGATGAGCTTGATAAAATAAAACCTTTAGTTGAAAATTTCACCTATAGTTTTGTAAAGTTAAATCTTCTTTTGAACAACCAAAGAGCTATTTTCAATAAAGTTGGATTAGGTTTTAAGCCCAAAAAATAGCAAAAGTTTTCCAAAAACTTCTTTATTCCTGCATCATTAAGCATCATTTATTATTTTTGCAGAAAAGTAGGTTATAAAGCACATCATTGTGATTTAAGAAAGATCAATAATTCTAGAATGATTTAGATTCCAAAAGGAACCACCTTTAGTACTAACCCTAGAGGATCCAAGTTGGCTTGGGTACCTAAAGTCAAAACTTAATTTATTTTATATATGTGTTTTGCAACCAAAGAAAAGAAAAGACTGTGGTATCTCGATAGTGATTGCTCAAAACACATGACAGGAGATGTGAAGCAATTCACCTCTCTTGAGGTACTTAATGGGGGGAGTGTAATCTTTGGTGATAATGGTAAAGAAAAGATCATTGGTATCGGTAAGGTTTACATCTTCCCTTCTACTTGGATTGATAACCTTCTTTTAGTTGAAGGTTTGAGACATAATCTGCTTAGCATTAGTCAATTTTGTGATAAAGGTTTTCAAGTTGTCTTTAAATCATCTCTTCGCATAATTACTAGTCCTGAAATTAATGGAGTGAAATTCATTGGAAAAAGGCATGGTAATATCTATCTAGTATATTTGGATAATCTATCTTTGCTTAATGGTGAATGCCTAGTTGTAATGAATTCTACTATTAATGAGACTAGTTGGCTGTGGCATCATAGATTAGGTCATGCTAGTATATATTTACTATCTAAATCATGTAAAAAGGATTTAGTAAGAGATTATCCAAAACTTAATTTTGAAATAGACAAAGTTTGTGAAGCTTGCCAATTTGAAAAACAAGTAAAAACTTCTTTCAAATATAAAGATTTTGTTTCAACTACTAGACCATTAGAACTACTCGATATAGATCTTTTGGACCAATTAGGACATCTAGCCTATGAGGCAAGAGATATGGATTAGTTATAGTGGATGATTTCTCACGATTTACATGGGTTTCATTTCTAGCTCATAAAGATGAATCATTTTCAACTTTTATAAAATTTTATTGAAAGTTCTCAAATAAAAAAGGTACTTCAGTTGTTTGTATTTGTAGTGACCATGGTTCTGAATTTAAAAATTAAGACTTTGAAAATTTTTGTAATGAGAAGGAAATTGAATATAATTTTTCTTTACCTAGGATACCTCAATAGAATGGGGTAGTAGAAAGAAAAATTGTATTTTAGAAGAAATGACATGTACTATGCTTTGTAAAAATGATTTTCCAAGATATATTTGGGATGAAGCAGTAAATATCACTTACTATATTTTAAATTATGTTTTGATTCGACTAATTTTAAAGAAAACTCTATATGAACTTTGAAAACAAAGAAAACTAACTTTAAAGTATTTTTGAGTTTTGGTTGTCAATGCTTTATTATGAATAATAGTAAAGATAATTTAGGAAAATTTGATACTAAGTTTGATGAAGGTATCCTTTTAGGATACTCTACATCAAGCAGGACATACAGAGTATTTAATAAGAGACCTCTAGTTGTAGAGGAATCTGTTCATGTAGTATTTGAAGAATATGCTAACAAATCCTCCAGAAAAGAGGATACTTCTGATGCATGTGCAGGTGCTGAAGAACTAAAGAAGCTGGCCTTGGATAATCAATCCCCTCAAGAGAATGAAGAAGATCAAAGCAAGAATGAAAGAGAAAAAGTCATACAATCCATACCAAAGCATCCGGATCTATTCAAAGAGTGGAGGTATGCTCATGGACATCCTAAGGAGTTAATCTTAGGTGATCCATCAAAAGGGATAAGAATAAGATCTTTAATTAGAAATAAATGTGATTATATTGCTTCTGTTTCTCAAATTGAACCAAAATATATTGAAAAAGCTAAAAAAGATCCTAATTGGATAAATATAATACAGGATGAACTAAACTAATTCAAAAGAAATAATGTCTAGACTTTAGTTGATAGACCACATAATGTTTCAATTATTGGCACAAAATGGGTTTTCAGAAACAAACTTGATGAAAATGGCATTGTTACTAGAAATAAAACTAGGTTAGTTGCCAAAGGCTACAATCAGGAGGAAGGAATTGATTTTGATGAAACCTTTGCTCCTGTTGCTAGACTTGAGGCAATTATACTACTATTAGCATTTGCATGTTTTATGAACTTCAAATTATTTTAAATAGATGTCAAAAGTTCTTTTCTAAATGGTTTTATTTCTGAAGAAGTGTTTGTTGAACAACCATCTGGTTTTGAGAATTATGCACATCCTGATCATATTTTTAAACTATACAAAGTACTTTACAGTTAAAAGTAAGTACCCCGAGCATGGTATGAAAGACTCAGCAAGTTCTTAATTGAAAATGATTTCTCTAGAGGCCATGTTGACATTACATTGTTTCTAAAAAGAAAAAATGATGATTTATTGGTAGTACAAATTTATATTGATGACATTATATTAGGTGCTACTAATAAAATTCTTTGTCCAGAGTATACCAAGCTTATACAGGGAGAGTTCGAAATGAGCATGATAGGAGAACTTAACTTTTTCCTCGGACTCCAAATCAAGCAAACTAAAGATGGAATCTTCATCAACCAAGCTAAGTTTACAAGATAAATCTTAAAGAAGTTTGGAATGGAGACTACCAGATCAATAGGTACACCTATGAGCGACTCTTGTAAACTTGATAAAGATGAACACGGTAAATCTATTGATCAGAAATTATATAGAGGAATGATTGGCTCTTTATTATATTTGATTGCTAGTAGACCGGATATCATATTTAGTGTTTGTATATATGCTAGATATCAGTCTGATCCAAAAGAATCTCATCTGTTGGTTGTTAAGCATATATTTAAATATTTATCTGGTATAATTGATATTGGCTTATGGTATTCTAGAGATTCATGTATTGATTTGATTGGTTATTCTGATGCTGATTTTGCTGGGTATAAATTAGATAGAAAAAGCACAAGTAGAACCTGCCAATTTCTTAGAGTTAACTTAATCTCCTAGTTTAGCAAGAAACAAACTTTAGTTACACTATCCAAAGCTGAGGCTGAGTATATTACAGTAGGAAGTTGTTGTGCTCAAATCTTGTGGATTAAAAAATAACTTAAAGATTTTAGAATTAAACTAACTAAGATATCCATAAGATATGATAATACTAGTGTTATAAATTTAACTAAAAATCCTGTTCTGCACTCTAGAAGTAAACACATAAAAATTAGGCATCATTTTATTAGAAATCATGTTGAAAACAATGATATTATGCTTGAATTTGTGTGTTCTGAAATGCAACTAGCTTACATATTGACTAAACCTTTCCAAAAGGATCGGTTTTGTATGATTAAAAAAGAGTTAGGGGTTGTTGCCAACCTTACCGCTGTGGCCTACAACTGCGAGTTGGCGTCAAACTTCGATCCCCTCTACTTCGGAATCCTGAAGTTTCCAAAAATGCAAAATAAGGTTAGAGACCCAGGTCGGGGATTCTAGCAGGGGCACTCTGATGATCAAGTTAGAGAGTGGCAAAGTGAAATAGATCCACTAAGGCAGACCCCCACTGGGTCTCCATGCTTAGAGGAATCTGTGATGAGGAGATGAATGAAAATGAGCGAGAACGAGAGGGGTCAGCACTCCAGTTCTTGCAACTAGGCTCGTCGATCTCGCCCCGAGAGTTCTTTTAGAACCTTTGTCTCAGAGTCACTTGTTTTCTCCTTTTATGCATTTGCCCTCTTGATTGCTTACCCTCCTCCATACTCATCGCACCCGAGGTCCAATGCACAGGTGCCACGTCTACATGTTCGATGGACCATAATTATGCCGTGCTAGACTCGAGACAGTTTTTAGCAAACCGGAGCATCATCATCAGGCATTTTTATACGAGGTGTTCATCCGTTGGCTCGGGTCAAAAAGAGGCTGTATGGTTACTGTCGATTAGTTTTGAAAAGAAAGGGAACTTTCTGGAAATACGGTCTCTTGGCTTTCTCGTACCTCACCGGCAGTTGCAGTGGTCCTTCATCTCTCGGGTCACCTTTCTCCGCTAAAATAGCCTGGTGAGTCCTTTCTTGGATCCGGGACATGTATGGGGTCCTGGATTCCATTCGACTCTTGCTCCCGAGACCGGGGGAGCGAGTCATCTCAAGCGGCCCTGGCTAGGTCACTTTCTACGAGGACTTCCTTGCTGGGGTCTTCATTTTCTACTTCACCCTTTCTTCCTTTCATTTCTTAGCAACTTCCACTTCGTTCTAGCTCAGTTGGCTCCTAATGCATCAGGGTTATCTTCGCCTTCATTATCTTCTGCCACTTTCACGGGTTTGTTGCTCGTTTCTTGCTGTTTAGGACTCTATTTATCCTGAAGCGTTACTCTATCGATGATGGCTGGTGGTACCTCTCCCCCTAGCTTAGGTGCCTTCGGTTCGACCTCCCCACATCAATCAAGGGGTGGAAGAACCGGTTCTTCTTCCCCTCAGTTAGGGATGTTGATTGGGTCTGGAGTGAGCCAGACCGGTCCCCGAACTAGAACTCCCAAGTTGAGCCAGTTGACCAAGATGTCTATTCTCAGTTGTTGGGTGATGTGGTCCCTTCCCTCGAGGTTTTGCTCTCGGAGCAGAACCTGTTCGAGGCAGAGGTCAGCCCGATCTGGATGATTGGTGAGGCTCTAAGCCTCCTTTCTTCTCTTTCCCCTTTTTTTTTCTTTGTTTTTTTTATATGTCCTCTGACTTTTTCTCTTTTCAGGGATGAAGTTCTCCGTGGACAGCTTGATGGAGGGGGCCTAAAAAAGAGGTGCTTCGGGTGGGGCCCAGGAGACTCCGTCGAACAGGGCTAACATGGAGATGGACCAGGGGCCTAGGCCCACTTCGACCTCAGAGCCCAGGGTGGCGGATGCAACCCCCCAGCCATTTCAGCAGCAAGCTCCAGCCCAAGAGGTCGTCGACATCAATAGGAGTGGGGAGAGGAGCGACTGGTGCCTTCTATGACAGTCATGGTGACCAGTGCTCCAACAGTGGCCGTGATGGTGGTGGCGACCCCGCCAGCCATGGCTCCACCGACCGGAGGGACTTCTACTCGACCCTCCTCCAGCCCTATCCTACATCAGCAGGGCTCCCTGGGAATGCCTCAATCATCTGAGACCAGTGGCTAGCAGAGAGGATGATAGAGTACGCGGCCCAGCCCCAGGACCACCACTTGAGGGGTGGATAGGACTTTGTGGCTACACTGCTCTGGATTCTTCCTCAGCTTTTCACAGTAAGTATCCATCACCTCCCTTCTTAATTTTCCAGTTGGATTGCCAAGGGGTTCTGACCTCATTTTTGATGCAGATCGGGAGTGACGTCCTACTTCTCTGCGACTTCGTTGCTTTTTTTGTGAGGAAAGAGGCTGAAAGGGAGAAGAGTCTGGCCAAGCTCACGGCCGACGTGATGGATTTGATGGAGGAGGGGCATGAGCAGAGGGAGAGTAATGAAGCTCTTCGACGGGACCTGGCCCGTGCTGAAGGGTGCATCAGGGACCTTGAGGTCTCCTGGTCCGAGGAGATGATCTTAGCTCAACGTCATGTCGAGGAGGATGCAGCAGAGATCTCCCGTCTCAAGGGATAGTCCCAGTCACTAGAGAGCCGGGTCGATGAGGTCCTGGCAGAGCTAACGACAAACAAGAAGAAGACCTCCTACATCTCGAGGCTATTGGAGGTCACACAGAGGGATACCCAGGTGGTCGTGCCGAAGTTCCAGGCCTCCCAGGAGTTCATGGATGAGGTCCACGAGACTGCCATGGACTCCTTCCTGAAGGGCTTCGGGGTCTGCTGGGAGAAGGTGGCCTCCCTCTTTCTAGAGCTGGATTTGGTTGGGGTCATTTTGGGTGGCCCCAGGGAGCCCCCTGAGGGGGTAGCAGCGCAAGGAGCTGCCGATGAGGAGACCACCGGGCAACCTATCGGGGAGGCAACCGGTGACGCGGAGGCTCCCCAGCCTAGGGTGGAGCCGGTGGTGGAGTGACCTCGGGTCATCCACTCTGTATTCTAGTGTAGGGCATCTTTTTTGTTCTTTTGGGTCACCCGGTCTGTCGGGTCCCTTTTGTTTGTAAGAAACCCTCACACTAGAAATGAAGTTCTTCTTCCCTTCACTTCTCATGATTTTTGTCTTGACTCTCTGTTCTATTCTTCCTTGTCGTTGATTGTTGTTGTTTTTCGTGGGCGCCAAATCTGCAACTCTGATTTGCAGTTCAACGTTGACTCTTAGTTAGAAACTAGATTTAGGAGGCCTCCAGGCTTTGGGAAGGGACCCCTGGAGTTTTCAGCTTGTATTTTATAAGATTTTGGTGCCGGGACTTTGGTTGCCGGAACTGGGTTCCGTGCCTTTGCACCGAAACTGGGTTCCGGGCCATCTTTCAGACTGAGGTTCGAGACTTCATGGAGGAACTAGGTTTCGTGCCATCTTCTAAATTGAGATCCAAGACTTCATGGAGGAACTAGGTTTTGTGCCATCTTCCAGACTGCGATCTGGGATTTCATGGAGGAACTAGGTTTCGTGCCATCTTCCGGATTGTAGTTTGGGACTTCATGGAGGAACTAGGTTTCGTGCCATCTTCCGGACCGAGGTCCAGGATTTCATGGAGGAACTAGGTTCAATGCCATCTTTAGGACTAAGGTCCGGGACTTCATGGAGGAACTAGGTTCCGTGCCATCTTCCAGACTGAGGTCCAGGATTTCATGGAGGAACTAGGTTCCGTGCCATCTTCCAGACTAAGGTCTTGGACTTCATGGAGGAACTAGGCCCCGTGCCATCTTCCGGATTGAGGTCCGGGACTTCATGCCGGAACTGGGTTCCATGCACCTTTTGAACTGAACTCTGGGACTTTGCATTTCTCACGAACCATTCGCATGACTTATGCCTCACTTTTGTTCACCAGACTTAAGGCTAGGCGATGCTCGTCGACATCAGCATTGAGCTCAGCACTCCGAGCTCCTGGGATAGCCTGCAAGCAATGCGGAATGGGCTGGATTGCCCCCTCATCTCTCCCACCCCAAAAATGGTAGGGAACTACACCAGCAATCTTTTGGTGGAAATGACTGCGTCGAGCTGGTTGAGCCATAGGTGGCCCAAGATAGCATTATATGGTGATGGGAGTTTGACAATGGTGAAGGTCATCATGACCATGCTCTGTCGAGGTGGAGTCCTGACGGTAACAGGGAGAGTGATCTCTCCCTCGACTCTCACAGAATCTTCGGTGAAATCCACGAGAGGGGTGTGCACTGGCCTTAGCCGATCATGTGACAAGTTCATCCAGGAGAAAGCATCATAAAAAAGTATGTCAGTGGAGCTCCCACTATCAACCATAATTCGATATATAGGGTACTTAGCGATGGTCATCTCAACCATGACAGCATCATTATTTACATTTTCATCTTCTCCTCCCTTCCCCTTCTCAAAGGGGAGTACATATTCCAGGTCTCCTCCCTCCCGGGCTCTCTTCAATGCGCGCCCTATCCCCCAAGAGATCATGCCCACCGGCTTCTTCGTGGGGCGGTTGTCAATAGCAGGGATAGGGAGAAGGGCCACTAATGGTTGATCCTCCCTGGAACCTCTCTTCCCACGAACTTCTTAAGATAGCCTCTCTTGATCAGATCCTCAATTTCTCTCTTCAGGTTGCGGTAGTCCTTAGTGTCGTGGCTATGGTCACGGTGGAACTGACAGAACTTTATCTTGTCGCGACCACTTCTAGGCTTCTGAGGAGAAGGTCGACCGAGGTAGCGCTCGCCCTCGATCTCCATGAGGATCTTTGTTCTTGGGGCAAGGAGGGGAGTGAAGGTCTGCTCAAGAACGGGAACGTTCTTTGGCTTCAATCCTGACCGGAAGTCTACAGGCGGCCCGGGCCTCCAAGTTCCAGGCACATCCCTTGAGGTAGGCTTTTTCGAAGGCTTTTCGTCTAGCTCTCTCCTGATATGGTCAGCTTTCTCAGTGCGGATGTACTTGTGGATGCGGAGGAGGAGTTCAGAGTATGTCTTGGGTGACTTTTTGTCCAAGGAATATGTCAGACGAGAGGTCTAGAGCCCTCGCTTCAATGCCAACATGGTGACGGGCTCATCCAGACTATAGATCTTCAGGACAGCAATCTTGAAGTGGGTGACATAGTCCCGCAGAAGCTCATGGTCTTGCTGCCAGATAGAGAAGAGGCTATCCACCTCCCTTGGCACCTTTCAATAGGCATCGAAGTGCACCACAAACCTCCTTTCCAGCTACTGAAAGGAGTCGATGCTTTCGGGCTCGAGGTGGGTGAAATAGACTCGAGCAGCCTTCCGGGGGGTGGCCGGAAAGACGATGCACAGGAGGGCATCTGTCGCCCCTTGGACTCTCATGAGAGCTTTATAGCTTTCCAGGTGGTCCAGGGGGTTGGTGGTCCCATCGTAGGGATCCACCTGAGGCATGCAGAACCGACTTGAAATCAGTTTCCCTTGGATTTCCCAGGAGAAGGGGGGTCTAGCATTATAGCCCACCAACTCCCTTGGGGAGCCCTGCATGTTGGCAAACTGGCGGGAGAGCTCCGCCAGTTTGTGCTCTTGCACTTCCAGGCGCATCTCGGCTTGGCACCTGATAGCCTCGTCGGTGGAACCTTCCACCCAGTCTATTGGAGAAGGAGGGGCTGATGGGTCACGACGAGGGGCCTTGCCCCGGTGGCACCTGCCATGCCTGGCGGCATCATTGTCATCCACCGGGGATCGGCTCTCGTGGTTCACCGACCCAGTGTGATTCCTCTTTACGGGGGTTGGTTGCTGCCCATGGATGGAGCGCAGGCTTCCACGAGGACCCATGGGGGTCCCTGGTTGGGGTTGAGTGACCAGGGAGCGCTGCTAATGTTGTAGCTGCCTCACGGCCACGTTTAGTGTCTGCAACTGTTGGACAAGAGTAGCGTACTGACTGTTTGCTGAGGGCAGCTAAGGAGGAGGAAGGGAGGAGTGGGAAGTTCCCTCTCTGGGCTGCGGGGACTCGGGGGAGAGAGAACCTCTCCCACCCAGCTAATGGAAGCTTCATGCTCGTGAGTTATCAACATGCTTGGAGTCGAGCTATTCTCAAGCTCATGGGGGGCTTGTTCGTATAGAGACTTTTGTCCCCCCTACGTCAATGAGCGGAGTAGCGGTAATCGTGACAATTATTATATAAGATTTTTGTCCTCCCACGTCACCTCTGCATTAACTCCCCATGTCCCAGCCATGATGCTTCGATGGGACTTAGGAGTGGGGGCCAACTGATACGACAAGATCACTGACATGGTGCATGTGTCAGACCCAGCTAGCGACCAAGTGATGTCGCACGGTGTTCTCCTCCGAGCTCTCCTGCCAAATGGCCTAACCAGCGGTCATGCCCACCTCGAGCCGAGCTCGGCACCTCTGCCCCTTCACCAGGTATCGACCTAGGAGGGGTCCACCTCGGTTGAAGTGGGCTTGCCTCTGCTCCTTCGCCAGGTGTCGACCCAGGAGGGGTCCACCTCGGTTAAAGTCGAGCCTGGCACCTCTGCTCCTTCGCCAGGTGGCACCCCGAGAGGGGTCCATCTCGGTCAAAGTCGAGCTTGCCTCTACCCCTTCGCCAGGTGTCGACCCAGGAGGGGTCCACCTTGGTCGAAGTGGGCCTGCCTCTGCTCCTTCACCAGGTGGTACCCCCAAAGGGGTCCACTTCGGTCGAAGTTGAGCTTGCCTCTGCTCCTTCGCCAGGTATCTACCCAGGAGGGGTCCACCTCGGTCGAAGTAGGCCTGCCTCTAGTCCTTCCTAGGTATCGACCCAGGAAGGGTCCACCTTGGCTGAAGTCAAGCCTGGCACCTGTGTTCCTTTGCAAGGTAGCACCCCCAGAGGGGTCCACCTCGGTCGAAGTCAACTTGCCTCTGCCCTTTCGCCAGATGTCGACCTAGGAGGGGTCCACCTCGGTCGAAGTGGGCCTGCCTCTACTCCTTCAACAGATGTCGACCCAGGAGGGGTCCACCTTGGCTGAAGTCAAGCTTGGCACCTCTGCTCCTTCACCATGTGGCATCCCTAGAGGGGTCCATCTCGGTCAAAGTTGAGCTTGCCTCAGCTCCTTCGCCAGGTGTCGACCTAGAAAGGGTCCACCTCGGTGGAAGTGGGCTTGCCTCTGCTCCTTCACCAAGTGGCACCCCCAAAGTTGTCCACCTCGATCGAAGTCAAGCTTGCCTCTGCCCCTTCACCAGGTATCGATCTAGGAGGGGTCCACCTCGATCGAAGTGGGCCTGCCTCCGCTCCTTCACCAGGTGGCACCCCCGGAGGGGTCCATCTCAGCTGAAGTCGAGCTTGGCATTTCTACTCCTTCACTAGATGGCACCCCCAGAAGGTGCCACCTCGGTCGAAGTCGAGCTTGCCTCTGCCCCTTCGCCAAGTGTCAACCCAGGAGGGGTCCACCTCGGCCAAAGTGGGCCTGCCTCTGCTTGTTCGCCAGGTGGCACCCCCAGATGGGTCCACCTCGACCAAAGTCGAGCCTTCTCCATGGAGCATCCAAAGGACCGAGAGCACAAGCCCTGAGAATGCTACTGAGGATGGCACGCATAGTGCGGTGCATCCAGTATGGCATTCCTAGATCTGTAACGGTGCGCGGAACCTCGTTTGCACCATTTTAGAAGGGACACCTCGATCGAGGTACCAGATCTGGCGGCCAGTGACTTGGAACCCCTCGAACAGGAGGGCCACGGTCAACACCCCGAACCCAAGGGCACCTATGCACGGATCAAGGTTTTGCTTGGCTCCCCCTTTCGTGACTGCATGGTAGACGAGACAAGCTCGCCACTTAACTCCCAACCATAAGGGGAGACAACCTCAGGGGAATGGCCAATAAGTGTCGTTGACCTCCAAGACCTCTTCAAAGGGGGAGAATCGAGGCACCGAAGCACCCGACGATATCAACAAGGCACCAACGAGCATGGAGGAGGGTAAGCAATCGAGAGGGCAAACACATGGAACGAGAGAACAAGCGACTCTGAGACAAAGGTTCCGAAGGAACTCTCAGGGACGAGATCGACGAGCCTAGTTGCAAGAACCGGAGTGCTGACCCCTCTCATTCTCACTCATTTTCATTCATCTCCTCATCAAAGATTCCTCTAAGCACGGAGACCTAGTGGGGATCTACCTTAGTGGATCTATTCCACTTTATCACTCTCTAACTTGATCATCGGAGTGCCCCCACCGGAACCCCTGGCCTGGGTCTCTAACCCTATTTTGCAAGTTCGGGAATGTCAGGATTCCGAAGTAGAGGGGGTCGAAGTCCGACACCAACTCGCAGCTGCTTGCCACAGTGGTAAGGTTGACAACAGGGGTCATCAATCCTTTTGATTGAAATTTTCTATCTCTTCACAATCTTTGACTTTTGTCTGATCAAAATTGCTTATAAATCTTGTTTAAATTCTTTAAATTTCTTGAAATCCTTCCTATTTTGATCATTGGTCCATTTCCCATTTTATCCTGGTTTCACTATGTTTGCACCATAGAAACCCTAGGTTTTCTCCCCTCTTTGCTTTCCTACCTTGTTTCCTTACAATTGGGCCTAGAAAACAAGTTGTCTGGCACCCTAGACTGTCCATTCAGGAGGAAGAAAGAAGAACCAAGGCCAGGCATGAGGATGGAGCAGTAGGTGTGCCTGATGTTCCTGCTAGACCTCCTATTTCTGTAGCGAATCGGATGGGATCGAAGACCATCATCGGAGAACGTTTGTGGACTTCGATTTCCTAGATCAACAGCACCTCAGGATAGGCCAGTGGCTGAGGAATGCAGGACTTGCATCATTTTGTTCACTGTCTAAGAGATTCTACTTGGGACTGATCAAAGAGTTCTACGGTTCACTTGCCCGAGGTAGTGATGGCTAGATTGCATAGGTCCGTGGGAGAGATGTTCTAGTATCTGCAAAGATTTTGAGCAGAGTATGGGACATCCCTGTGATAGTATCAGTTATGGATGCTTTAGTTGATAGGATCAGTGGACTCCCGATGCTTAGATGATCTTCTTGAGGGAGCCACTGTAGTTGCTTCGAGGCTGATGCCTGAGATGAAGTTACTGCACCATATTGTAACCCGAATCCTTCTATCGAAGACCGGTCGATTTGACTTCATCACAGAGCATGAGCTTCTAGTCATGGTTTTTCTGGTACAGTGCACTCCGATATGCCTCCCAGTCCTCATGGTACATCAGTTAACTGAGGCATCGATCAGCCAGAGACTGTGTTTGCCCTATAAAATGGGGTTGAATTACTATTTAGAGCTTATGGAGTGATCGTAGATGATGAGCCCTACAAGAAGCTACTTCACACAGATATCTATGACATCATATCACTTCACCAGATGGATTACCAACTTGTTAGAGGCCAGTAGAGACGATGTATATCTGGTCAAGTCACTAACAGAGATGATGATGTGTCGGAGGAAGAGCATATCTTTTTAGGTGAGGCAGGGCCCTCAGAGCCACCAGTGATATTCCTGAGGTTCAGCCTGAGCCTTTGGCATAGCCATAGCCAGCCACTCCTACACAAACAAATATCCCCAGTGCTACTGATAGTTTAAAGGACAGGGTCGCTCGCATTAAGACTGAGGTGATGATATTCATTAGTGAGTCGACAAGATTCATATGGAGATGAGGAAGAGCCATCGAGGACTAAGTGATGGTATCTCTACCATTTTGTCTGCTTTAGCTAGAGCTTCTTCAAGTAGAGCTCCTACACCTTCAGCTCCAACTGATTCACCTCAAGCACCACCTGCTCCAGGACCTGAGATGACAGATGATCAGTTTGACTTTGCATGATGCGATGGATTTTGTGATGGAGCCAGAGCCACAGACAACAGATGTTCCTAGGAGCCCCATTCATGATCCTTCACATCTATATCATGATACTCTGATTTTATCCTCTCTTTCTAGATCTGATCCACACCCTTCTTCCATTCCTGCACTTACTCCTATCATTCCATTATTTGGCATTCTAGTCTTACACTCTTCAGCTTTTCATACTTCTTCTCTTATCAAGGAACTTGGATTTTATACTCTTGATCTCCACCATCCTGATTCAGGACCCATTTTTGATCCTTCTCCCCTCCTTTTTGATATAGTTGCTCTGGTCAGTTCTGTTCCTACTACTGATATAGCTTCTACCTCTTCTGCACCAGCTGGAGGCAGGACATATGTGAGATGCAGAGAACAAGGACGTCGTGTTCCATCGAGACCTATCCGGACCCACTTCTCTGATCTCCGATCGATGTGGCCACGATCCCATGCTTTTACTGATACTGGATCGATTAAGATTGGATCCTCTGATGAGGAGCACTCTTCTTAGGACAGTCTTTATGTTCAGATAGTTTACATTTCAGCATTACTTATATGTATCTTTGTTTGTATCTTTGTATCAAATTTTATATTAATGTATGAACTTTTGAATTGAATGAATGAAAGTTTTTACATTAATGTTTTGTATTTTCTTATTACCTCATGTAATTATTGGTCAATTTCTATAATGAAAACCTTTATTATCTTTTATTCTCTCTATCCTTTTTTTAATGATGATAAAAAGGGGGAGAGATAAGTGAGATAAGTTAAAAATAAGTGTGAGATAAAGATAAGTAAGAGATAAAGGAGAAAAGGATGAATTATTTTTGGTAAATGATAAAGGAAAAGAGTTAAATGAATAATAATCAATTTGATGTGAAAGAGAAAATAATAGTGAAAGTTAAAGAGTAATAAGTGAGGGGGAGTAATCAGTTTGCTAAAATTTCTTGCAAAATCTTCAAAATCAATTTTTCAGTTGATAAAAACACTTTGAAATTCAGTTTTTCGAATCACCTTTTGAGGGGGAGTATCTATACTCTTCAATCTCTTGTTCAAAGATTTTTCTGTTGATTGCATTCATTATGTTTCAATGCTGAAATTCTTATTCTTAAAGTTTGATTTAACCTTGATATACATTTAGAGTATCATGGTTCATATTATTTTAGCTATGATATTCCTTCTAGTTCAAATTCAATTCAAATGAGTTTCTTGACTTAAATTTTTTTACCTTTTATCTTTACTCTGATACAATTGCATTAAGCTTGATTCTATTGAAAATTTTTAAGAGCTTATCATATGGAATATACTTAAAGGTTTTGTCATCATCAAAAAGGGGAAGAATGTTGACTCTATTATTGATTTTGATGGTTAACAAAATATCTAAGTATGTTTGAGTACTAACAGCTCTTTGAAGTATATTTTTAATAGAAAAAGGTACTCATCAAATTAGTAAAATTGAACTGCTTGTCAAAGATTGAAGAAGCCCTTTCTATGGTTGAAACATCAATGTTCAATGGACTTAAGTATTTAAGACTTGCTTGAAAGGAATTAATAAGTTCAGTTGAAAAAAGATTCAACAGAGTTTCAATCATTTTTGTAGAAGTTTTAGCAAGTGTCGACTCATAGTTCAAGTGTCGACTCATGATAGTACAAGTGTTGACTCAAGCTGGCACGCAGAGAGAAGTTTCAATCGCACGCTTGAAGTGTCGACTCATGCCATTCAGGTGTCGACTCAAGGATCGACTCAAAGCCTGAGATAGATTTTTTTTAGAACATGCTGAAATCCAAGATTTGCCTCATGTATCGACTCATGGATGATAAGTATCGACTCATGTGTTGACTCACCAGATGAAGTGTCGACTCATCTGAGATTTCCAGAGAGCTTCAATATAGAATTTTGAATTAGGTGTCAACTCATGGGACTTAAGTGTCCACCCTAAGTGTCGATTCACTGCCTGAAATGTCGACACTTGGAGTTCTGAGAATAGTAATGGCTAGTTTTTTCAAATGCAAAACTCATCTTTTTTGCTTCCAATGGCTAGTTTTCGTGTCTAACAGTCATAAACCGACTTTTGGGCCTTGGAATGGTATTTAAGTATTCAAATTGAAGAAGAATCAAGAGAATGAATAGAGAATAAGAAAAAGAAAAAAAGTAGGTGCATTCACTCCTACATTCATTGAGAGCTATTACTTCCAAGAAAATAAGCCTTCAAGCATTCAAAGCAATCAAGAGCCTTCAAGTCCAATAACTTTTAAGCATTGATTGAGGCTTCATCGAATTGAAGACAGGCATCTTCATCGAACTTCAAAGAGATAATAGCTTTTATTGGAAAGCTTTTCTTGTGTTCTTTATCTCATTTATTACTTTGTTGTAAAGGTTTTTGGTGAGCCTAAGAACAAGACCAAGGAGATTTTTGGTTAGCCTAGTTGAAATCAAAGAGATTTTTGGTTAGCCTAGTTGAAAACTAAGGAGGTTTTTGGTTAGTCTTTGAAAACTAATAGGTTTTTGGTTAGCCTTTGAAAACCAAAAGATTTCTTTTGGTGAGTCTTGTGAAAACCAAAAAGAATTTTGATTAGTGAGCCCAGAAAACTAATCGACTGTAATCGTGAGTGGTTATAGTGAATTTCCAAGTTGGCCTTGGAAAGTGGATATAGGTGTCTTGGAGTGCACCGAACCACTATACTTGGATTGTGTTTGTGATTGATTGTCTCTCTACTTGCTCTTATCTTTCATTGCAATTTAAATTTTCGCTACACACTCCTTAAGAGCACACTACACATATATTTCTCTAGCACTTGTTTTGTTTATTATATTGGTGCACACACTTGCATATATTTTTTAGAAACCCAATTCACCCCCCCTCTTGGGTTGCTTACTGGGCAACAACCTTTAACCCATATCACTGAGAAAAGAGTTTAAGGCTTTATCTAGAAGTCCATTATCTACTAGTTTGGATTGCTCAGATGTATCATTTTTTATAATAGATGGTAGTTTGATAATGAATAATTTGAAGAATTCTATTTGAACTTACATATTGAGCACAGGTTCACATCAGTATAGCATCCATAATTCCATAAAGAAGTTGAAATGACCAATCGAACCATCTTTCAAGGTTTGAAATCCAGACTTGATTGGACAAAGGCCTCTAAATTGATGAATTGGACAGTGTCCTTCAGTCATATTGAACAACTTCTCATGTTCTGACTGGTGAAACACCTTTCAATTTGACTTTTGGAGAGGAAGCAGTCATTCTTTTAGAGATCGGCATAGTTTTCAATCAAATAAAGGCACATCATGAAAGTTCTAATCAAGAAAGATTGTAGATAAGCCTTGATCTTTCAGAAGAAATCTAAAAAAAAGCACATATCAGGATGGCAACTTATAAGTAGAAGGTCACATGATATTATAACTTCATGATTAAAATAAAAATTTTTCAGTAAGGAGATCTTATCCTTCATGGAGCTGAAGTCTCAAAGTTAATAAAACAAAAAAAACTTGCACCCAATTGGTAAAAATCCTATAAAATATCTAAGGTCATTAGACCTCAGAAATATAACTTGAAAAACTTGGATAGGACTTTAATTCCAAGATCATGGAACTTTGATAACTTAAAAAAATATTATCAATATTTTTTAAAAAAAATATTTGTCTAAAATCTAATAAAGTGTTAGGTAAAAGGTGCAGGTAATGTCTAACTTTTGATCTCATTTAAGAAGCCATCATCTATTCTAAAGTGATCGGATAGAAGGTATAGATATCATCAAATTTTTTATTAGGTGCAAGAAGCCATCGTCTATTCTAAAATGATCAAGTAGAAGGTACAGGAATTGCCTAACTTCCAATCAAGATTAAGAAACCAAGGTGTTGACCGAAGCTGTCAAAAAAGGTTTGAGTATCTTATATGTTCTCAGAAAGGGATCAAAAAGGGCTTGGATAAAATATGTGTTCTCAAAGCTAATCAGAGAAAAACTTTTAGAACTTAGGAAACCTAAAATTCATTGTCCAAAACTAGTCAGAGAACACAGATATATACTTATTTAAATTTTCGATAGATACTTTTCAAGTAGATATTCAAAAGCTCAAGGAGCATCATGCATTCTCCAAACACAAAAATGGAAATAACATTAGACAAGAGGAAAGAAAGAAAATTTCTTTTCATTGATGTTTGGAAAAGTTTCTTATAGCTTATATCAATAAAAAAATATAAATAATATATTTATTTTATTCTTCTCTTCATCTTGAAGCTCTTGGAGGCTTGGTAAATGAAGGACTAGGATCCTTATCCTTCTCACCTCTCAGAGCCTTCAAAGGGGGGTCATTTTTCACTATGGGGCCAGAAGTTGCTATCTCCAATCTAATGTCCAAAGCAATGCTAGAGGTTTCTATAAAGGCATATGGATATCCCCCTAGTATCTCCTCTATTAAAGATTAAAAATCCAGATCTGTTAAAGGAAGAAAGTTGGGATCTATATTCAAGAAGAACTCTTTGTCCTTTCAGATGCACCTATTAAAACCTAGTTCAAAAGTAAAGAAGAATATGTTGGTGTTGTCGATGATCACCTAGAACCTCCTTGCATTAGCTCTTGAGATTTCAGGTGCATTTGCATTGCTTCGTAGATGGTCGTCTTTCTTTTGACTTGTGCCTCACTTGAAGTCCTTAGAGGGTCATTGACCACTTCTTCAAGCAGACTTTCTATTAAACATTCTATTCCTGAAAGGTCACCGACCTCTTTTTCTAAGTCCTTGGGAGGAACTCGAAACCATTCTCTAGTTACAGGTAGCACATTGACCACCTGTCTACAATGATGGCCACCAAGTTACCATAAATAGTGTAGGAGATCCCATATGACTGCATACATTCAAGGTATTAGAAAAAATAGAAAAAAAATATTGATTCAGAAATAGAGATTCATTGCTTCAAATATTTTTACATGGTAGAATGTTTCAAACTCCTAGTGGGAGGAACACAAGTTGAAAAAGAAAAATAAAAACAAAGGTAAGATGCAAGAAAGGCCTTCATACTTCTCTTACTGCTTGATTTATTAGAGCTTTAGGTTGAGCCTCCATAGGCACTTCAGTATTAGACGGCATTGATAATTATATTATACATGTATATATAAGTATTAATTAAAGTATCTTTATTTATTTTAAATTGATACTTTTATATATCATTTGCAGAAAAGAAGAGTGTCAATATGAAGAGCTCGATTTATGGGTTCAAGTGAAATAAGTTTGATGCAAATTAGACTTAAAATGAGCTCGAAATTGAATTTTGAAGTTTATTATGAAATTGCTTAAATTTTGGAGCAATTGGTCCACCATGGTCCGATTGCCTGGTCTACGAAATGCCCAGCAATTCATGGGCAGCCATGACTATCAGTCTATGGCTCAAATCCATGGACCATCAATGGATTTCGGCTAGGAGGTCACCGGAGATGCCTTCCCGCACCATCCCGCACTGTCCTGCTACTGTTGGAGCCACCTACACCTCCTCCACGGCCTTCTCCAAGATCCAGTCACTTTTTTCCCCTTTCTATCACCATTTTTTTTCTCCAATCTAAGATGCTACTCATCCACCACTCGAGCCACTACCGCAGCCACCACCCACTACCCATTCATCATTACCGACTACCATCAGTCCATCTTCATCCCATCCGGACATCATCGCCATCCTCTGTCCGACATCTCCCTTTCATTTTCATCATCGCCAATCCGAGATGCTTCTCCATTGCCCATCATTGCTGGCAACCAACCCCATCCTTGCCTCCTTTCCATGACATGTCATCGCCCTCATCCTCCTTGCTGGCCTAAGAAGCAGTCTGAGCCACCGCCGATCTCCCTTTGCTACTATTGAGAAAAAGCCCAGCCATCCTTGATGCCATCCCATGCCATCTTCCCCACTGTCTTCTTCCTACCATTGCCGACATCGAGTCTCTCATCACCAGCCATCGCTTACTTTTCCAGCATGGCCATGTCCATCATCCCCTTTTAGAAGCTGTTGCTCGTGCCTCCCATGGTCACCTCCTCCTCATTGCTACCTTGTTGAATCTGAGAGGAAGATACTCTTGCTCTAATTCACCGAGATGCCCATCCCACTCGACATCTTCATCGCCCCACTCCCTATTCCTTACTAGTAGCCTCTACCCAAGCCCACCAAGTCATTGCAAGAGTTGGACAAGTGTTAGAGTGAACCAGGGATGTTTGAGCTTGTAAGGAATGGTTAGAAGCAAGAAACCAATTAATAGATTTTTCAATGACTTCTAGGTTGTTTGGCAAAATAGAGAATGGATAACCTTCCGTTGAAATTTAATATTTGAAAAATGGTTGGAATGGAATGAAGCTGGATAAAGGGGTCATAACAAACACGGGATGCTAGTTACGATGGATTGAGCAAATAGATTATAAAGGTTGTTGGAAAGGATTATGATGGAAATGAATGCGGTCCATATGTGTTCCCCTCTATCTTTAAAAGAACATCATAGCCAGAGGATGGGATATTCAATTCTTCTTTACAATCACCTTCTCCCGTTTCCCCTTCCCCTTCCCTCTTCGAGTTTTCCATCCACTACAAAGCTATACAGCCTCACCTTATTCCATCGAACCTCCACACCATAATTCTTTCCCAACCATCACGACACCTCCACACCTCCACTCTCTCATTTCTAGCTATATTTCCTTGTCCTTCTTCCAGTGTGAAGATGTTAATGTGGAGTCCATCCATGGATAACCTTTGCTTTGGGGCATTTCATGATCGAGGAATGTGAGTTGTGCTTTCGAGGTAAAACTATTTTAAGTGAAGATAATCTTTGACTAATCTACTCTTAAAAGGAGCTGGTTGTGATCTACAGGTACAGACCATATTTTTGTTAAGATAGATTATATCTAGATTATATTCATAAAAACTTATCATAATTTAAAAATATTAGTTGGTTAGTAAGAGGTAACTCAGAATCTCAAGATCCCTTTTATGCTACTTCAATCAGTCTTTCACTAGTATTTTATTTTATTTTATTTTATTTCTTATAATTATTAATTAATATTTCAATTAATTGATTCATCATTTTTTTACCATTTCTTTATTAAGTAACTCAAATTAAACAACCCCAAGGTCTCCATGGATTCGACCCTTACTCTAACTACTCTATATAGTAAGTAGTGAAAATAAGGTATTTATTTTTTATATGCAACGATATGCATCAAATTTTTGGCACCGTTACTGAGAACCTTTGGCATGTTATTTTTTAAAAAAATATCAAATCAAAAGAAAAAATAAATAAAAATAAAAATTAATAGTTACTCTTATTCAATCTTGAGTGTCCTGGCATAATTTTAAGTTTTGTTGAATAGTTATCCTAGGATACCAAAAGGTTGAACTGACTTAAAAATTTTTAAAATTTTAGAAAATTATTTAGAATATTGACATCTCATAAATTATTAGGAGATTAGAGATTTAATCATAAAACTAAAAAAAACAATTAATCTAATTTTGATTGTGTGCTAATCATAAAGATTGGACATCTTATGTATTACATTGCATTCCTCCATAATTAACTTTAAGGGCATAACCCATCAGATAAGGTGGGGAGTTGATTACCCTTTCTTAGCCTACAAATCATTACCCTACATATATATTGACCCAGGTTTTAATTTTTAAAATTAATTAAATGTTAGCCCTAAAAATTTCGAGCTCAATAGGATAAGGAAGTTCTAGAATTGGATCAGGTTCAAATTGGTTAATTACTCAGTGTCTAAAGCAAGTGGTTCAAGAACAAGAGCCCGAAGGAAGGTGATTCTTTAATTAGTTCCGTTTGCTTACCTGGCCAATTTACTTGATATCTAAGGCAAGTAATGGAGGGACCCCCACCAACCTAACACTTTCCTACCGAGTCAGTTAATTGATCTTGGGCTTGGAGTGCTTAAAGGTAATCTTGGAACAGTTAGGATCTATCTAGACTTAGGTTAACCCTAAGATAGAATTAATTTCAATTGCATCACTTGTTTGAAAAAATTAAATTTAAATAACTCTCTCATCTGTTGTCCCTGGTTTAGGACTCTTTTAGGATTCTCCTCTTTAGACTTTCTTTCTATCATTCTTCTAATTTTTTAATTAAAAAAAAAAAATTTGAACTACTATTTGCTTTTGAGTACTACTGTAGGGTGTATGTTAGGTCGTCAATCATTAAAACTTGAAATTGTATCCTAAGATCTAGAAATAGATCCCAAGATCCAGAAATAGATCAAACTTTTAGAGCAAACAAATCATGAATCATGGATTCCAATCATAAGACTCATCCACCATGGCAATTGAAGGAGTACTTCACTTCTTCAAAATATACCTACTCTTCTTTTATTCAAGTATCTCTTGTAGAGGCTGTCCAATATGAAATTAAGTCAAGTATGATTCAGATATTACCTTCTTTTATGGACTTGTAAATGAGGACCCTTACAGATATCTAAACAAGTTTCTTGAGATTTATTCAATGGTAAAAATTCAAAATTTCTCTAATGATGCTCATAGGCTTAAATTATTCCCTTTTTTCCTTAAGGATAAGGCCAAGTATTGGTTAAACTCCTTAGACACTGTAACAATTTCGACTTAGGACCAATTCCAGAGAAAATTCTTTAAGAAATCTTTTCTATAGGAAAAACTAATCAAATCAGAAAAGCCATAACTAGTTTTTCCTAAACAAATGGAGAGATGTTTCATGAAACATAGGAGAGATTAAAAGAACTTATTAGGAAATGTCTGTACCATGCCATACCCAAATGACAATTGGTCCAGTGCTTTTATAATGGTCTATTAGAAAGACACCATTAAATGATTGATGCCCCATGGGGTGGGACCTTCATGCTAAAAAATGAAAAATGAACATGAGGCATGGCAACTTTTCGAAATATTAAGCGAAAACTCATTGCATCACATGTCAATTACCCATAGAGATCCTCCCATAGGACCTAAGAGTGGAGGAATGTATGAAGTAGGTCATTCTGTAGATATTTATAGTAAGGTAGATGAACTATTTCAAAAGCTTGACCAAATTCTACAAGTTGGACACACCTCTCCACCTGCTAAAGTTCATAATGTTTATATCATTTATTCTAGTTCCAACCATTCGATAGGTGACTGTTCAGCCACATGTCAATTTTTTGAGCTTGTTCAAGAGCAAGCCCACTAAGCCCAAACCTGAATGGCTCTTAGACTAGGAATGATCCGTATTCCAATACTTATAATTCGGGTTGGTGAAATCACCCAAATTTTTCTTGGAAACCTTAATCTGTTGTCAATCCAGCAGTAATAAGACCTAATTATCAGGAGATCCAGTTTAGAAACATGCTATATTCTCAATAATCAAGTGCCCCACAACCCCAACCCCTGTCAAGTAATCACAATTCTACCTTTGAAGAAAAGGTGCTCCAAACATTTAAAGGGCTAGAAATGAACACTCAACTCCTTCACTCACACACAGTCTATCGCAAAGCTAGAGACTCGGATACGTTAGCTAGCTACAGCTTTCAGTAGGAGGGAGGAGGCCTAACTACCAAGCTAGGCCATCAATAACCCAAAAGTGTAGTACATGTCTAAGAGCTCCATTGGCCCTAAGACTTTTCCTGAATATGACAAATTAGTCGCAACCCTTAGAATTGGGAAAACTTTAAGTTAGCCTGAGATAACTCAAAAACTAGAGTCGACTAAGACAGAAGAGAAAAACATTAAGGAAAAGGAATCCATTAGCCCAGTACCTATACTTAAGGCACAATTTCCTAGTGCTTTAGAATCCCCCTTATCTCTCGATAAGAAGGGTTTAAAATGAATGAAATGCTTAAACTATTTAAACAAGTTCAAATAAACTTACTGTTGACTCTTGTCTTGATTTTGATGAATAACAAAATACTTAAGTATCTTTGAATACTAACTATGTATTACAAGTATGTTTAGCAGATTAAAGTACTCATCAAAACTATATTATGTTGAAGATTTTAAATGCTTGTCAAACTATTGAAGAAGTCACCTAAATTAACAAAACTTCAAGTTATATATAGACTTTGGCACATAAGAATGACCTTGAAAGAGTCAAATTTTGAATTTGGTAAAGTTTCAACAAGTTTTAGTAAAGTTTCAGCCAAGTATCGACTCATGAAGATCAAGTATCGACTCACAGAATCTTGAGGTGATATGCAGAAAGAGTTTTAGCTGGCATACATGAAGTGTCAACTCATAAAAACCAAGTATCGATACATGAGTCGATTCATGGTTAAGCAAGTGTCAACTCAAGGACTGAGACCAAAATGAAGATAGAACAAGCTGATTTCTGTGTTTTGTCCAAGTATCAACTCATGAAGTGGAAGTGTTGACTCACCAGAAGAAGTGTTGACACACCAGTGCACTCTAGAGAGCTTCAAAAAAGATATTTGACCTAGTGTCGACTCAAGTGTCAACACATGAGTCAACTCATGACCTAAAGTGTCGACACCTGCAAGTCTGGATAAACAGTAATCGCTAGTTTTTTAAAATGCAGAATTGGTTTTTTTTATGTTTAACGGCTATTTTCTCCTTTCTAATGGTCATAAGCAATCATTTAAGGCTTGAAAAGGTATTTAAAATGGACAAAACATAAGAGAGAAGAAATTCATTGATTATCCATTAAGATTTCATTGAGTATTCATTACTTTTGAGTGAAGTTGAGCCTCAAGCATTCAAGAGCATTTAAGAAGCATTCAAGTCTAATTCTCAAGCATTAATTAAGGCTTCAACAACTTAGAGACAAGTTTTCACATCTATAATCAAGAGCTTCAAAGAGATATTTGCTTTTATTTTGAAAGCTACTTGTATTCTTATATTATACTTGATTTATCTTGTTGTTCCTAGTTTTAAGTGAATTGAAACTAGTGTTTGGATTATTGGTGAGCCTTGTTTGAAAAACTAATTAGGTTATTAGTCAGCCTTGTAAAAACCAACTAGGTTGTTGGTGACCTTGTTTGAAAACCAACTAGGTTGTTGGTGAGCCTTGTTTGAAAACCAACTAGGTTGTTGATAAGCCTTGTAAAAACCAACTAGATTTTTGGTTAGCCTTGTAAAAACCAAGGAGTTTTGATTAGTGAGCCTGAGAAAACTAATCTACTGTAATCAACGATGGATTATAGTGAAATACCCAAGTGGACCCTAGGGAGTAGATGTAGATGCTTGGTGTGCACCGAACCACTATAAATTTTTGTATTTATGATTGCTTATCTTTCTTTACTTGCATTTACTTTATATTTCTGCAACATACTTTTGTTAAGCATATAAACACTTTTTAAACATACTAGCACTTGTTTTAATCTTTGCAAAAGTTTTTGAAACCCAATTCACCCCCCTTTTGGGTTGCTTTAGCTGGACAACAAGTGGTATCAAAACCTTGCACTTAGCTTGTAGGTCTAACTGCCTTGAGTTAAAGATCTATGGCAGTCCCTATAGGTACTAGTATAGTTGAGGGTTAAGCCTCAAATAGACCATCACTTTTTAATGGCACTAATTATACATATTAAAAAATCCGCATGAGAATTTATATGCATTCTATTGATTATAATCTTTAGAAAGTTATTATTAAAGATCCTTATGTTCCTTCAATTTTGGTTAATGGTATTTATGTTCCCAAGCTTAAAAAGGATTGGGATGAAAATGACATAAGCAATCCAAGCTTAATGCCAAGGCAATGAATTTTCTTTATTACGTATTGGATCCTAGTAAATTTAATAGGATATCCACATGTACTTCGGCAAAGAAAATTTGGGACACACTTGAGGTTACTCTTGAAGGTACCCATCAAGTGAAGAACATTAAAGTGAATATGTTCATTCATACATATGAAATGTTTAGAATGGAGCCAAATGAAACCAAAACTATTATGCATACAAGATTTACTAATATTATAAATAGTATAAGAAGTCTTGGCAAAGTTATGTCTAACGCTGACCTTGTAAATAAAATTCTCAAGTCTTTGCCAACTTCAAGGATCCAAAGGTCACGACAATCCAAGAAGAAAAAGATGTTGAGACACTTCCTTTGGAGCAACTTGTTGGTTCACTCATGACTTATGAGTTGAACTTAAAGCAAAAGGTAGTGGATGCGGATCAAAAGAAGAAAACAATTGCCCTCAAATCTACTACACCAAATGAGCCTTCAAGTGAAGAATTAGAAGGAAGCGAAGATAAAGATGAAGAGGCTCTTGTGGCTAGGAAGTTTAGGAGATTCATGAAAAAGAAAAAGTATTCTTACAAAAAGAAGTCACAAAAAGGAGAGCCCGGTAAAGATAAGGTTAAGGAGAAAGATAAAGAAAAGGAGAAGGAGAAGGACCAACTAATATGCTTTGAATGCAAAAAGCTCGATCACTACAAGGTTGATTATCCCCTTCTTAGGAAGTTTAAAAGGAAATTTAAGAAGAAAGTAATGATGGTAACTTGGAGCGACAATGAAGACTCCAGTTCAGAGGAAGAACAACAAGAAGTCGCCAATCCTTGCCTTATGACAATAAAAAATAAGATACAATCTGAACTTGAATTTATTTTTGAAGAACTTTGAGATGCTTTTAATGAACTTGTGCATGAGTACAAATTACTGAAAATTGAGCACAAAAAGTTAAAAAAGTATATTGATTCCTCTTCTATTGAAAACAACAACCTTGTTAAAGAAAATAATGATCTATAAGCCAAGTTGATGTTTTGGAAAAACAAAAGAATACACTTTCAAAAGAAATAGAAGTTTTAAAAAGATCCAAGGCCTTTGTTTCAAATACCAAGCTTCTAAAGAAAAACAAAGACCTTGAGTTAGAAAATAAGAAATTAAAAGATGAGCTTGAAAAAGTGAAACCTTTTGTTGAAAATTTTACTTTCAGTTCTAAAAAACTAAGTTTACTTTTGAATAATCAAAGAGTTATTTATGATGAAGCTAGACTTGGTTACAAACAACAAAAGAAACAAAAATTATTAAAAAATTTCTTTGTTCCTACATCATCAAGTATTACATGTTTTTGTTATGAAAAATTTGGATATAAAGCCTATCAATGCAATCAAAAAAATGTAAATAAATCTAGAAAAGTTTGGATTCCAAAAGAAACAATTGCTACTAACCCTAAAGGATCCAAGATAGCTTGGATACCTAAAGCAAAAACTTGATCTATTTTGCATGTATGTCTTGCAACCAAAGAAAAAAGGAGATTATGGTATCTTGATAGTGGTTGCTCAAGATATATAAAGGAGATGTGATGCAATTCACCTCTCTTGAAGTTTGAATGGAGGGAATGTCACTTTTGGAGATAATGGTAAAGGCAAAGTCATTGGTATCGATAAAGTTTACGTCTCTCCTTCTACTTTTATTGATAATGTATTATTAGTAGATAGATTAAAGCATAATTTACTTAGTATTAGTCAATTTTATGATAAAAATTTTAAAGTAGTTTTTGAATCATCTCTTTGCATGGTATCTAGTCTTGATGATAATGGAGTGAAATTCATTGGAAATAGGCATGGCAACATCTACCTTATTGATCTTGATAATTTACCTATTCAAGATGGTGAATTCCTAGTTGTAATGAATGCCACAATAAATGAGACTAGTTGGTTATGGCATCATAGATTATGTCAAGTAAGCATGCATTTACTTTTCAAATTATGCAAAAAGGATTAGTCAAAGATTTACCAAAACTTAGATTTAGAAAAGATAAAATTTGTGATGCTTATCAATTTGGAAAATAAATAAGAACCTCTTTTAAAACTAAAAGAATTGTTTCAACTTCTAGGCCACTAGAATTACTCCATATGGATCTCTTTGGATCAACTAGGACCACAAGCCTAGGAGGCAAGAGATATGGATTAGTTATAGTTGATGATTTCTCTCGATTTACTTGGATTTTATTTTTAGCACATAAAGATGAATCTTTCATGACTTTTACAAAGTTTTATAGAAAGGTTTCAAATAAAAAAGGTACTTCTATTGTCTGTATTCGTAGTGATTATGGTACCGAATTTGAAAATCAAGATTTTAAAAATTTTTGCCATGAAAAAGGTATTAAACATAATTTTTCTGTAGCTAGGATATCTCAACAAAATAGAGTGGTAGAAAGAAAAAAATAAGACTTTAGAAAAAATGGCACGCACAATGCTTTGCAAAAATAACTTATCTAGATATTTTTAGGCCAAAGATGTTATTACTGCCTGTTATATTTTAAACCATGTTTTAATCTGACCAATTTTAAAGAAAACCCCCTATAAACTTTGAAAAGAAAGAAAATCTACTTTAAAATATTTTCATGTATTTGGTTGTCGATGTTTTATACTGAACAACGAAAAAGATAATTTAAGCAAATTTGATGCCAAGTCAGATGAAAGTATCTTCTTAGGATACACTACATCTAGCAAGGCATACAGAGTTTTTAATAAAAGAACACTTGTTGTAGAAGAATCTATGCATATTATATTTGAAGAGTTTGCTAACATGTCCTCTAGAAAAAAGGATACTCCTGATGATGTTGCAGGTATTGAAGAACTTAAGAAGCTGACATTGGATAAACATCCTTCCAAAGATAACAAATAAGATCAAAACAAGGAGAATGAAGAAGTCATAAGATCTTCACCAAAGGACAAGGATCTATCCAAAGAATGGAGGTATGCTCATGGACATCCTAAAGAATTAATCTTAGGTGATCTATCAAAAGGGATAAGAACTAAATTCTCTATTAGAAATGAATGTGATTATATTGCTTTTGTTTCATAAATAGAACCTAAATGCATAGTAGAAGCTAAAAATAATCCAAATTGGATGATTGCTATGCAAAAGAAATTAAATCAATTTGAAAGAAATAAAGTTTAGACACTAATAGAAAGACCATCTAATACTTCCATAATTGATACTAAATGGGTATTTAGAAATAAATTAGATGAAAATAGTATAGTAACTAGAAAAAGGCTAGATTGGTAGCTAAGGATTATAATTAAGAAGAAGTAATTGATTTTGATGAAACCTTTGCTCTAATAGCTGACTTGAAGCTATTAGATTACTTCTGACTTTTGCATATTTTATGGATTTTAAATTACTTCAAATGGATGTTAAAAGTGTATTTTTGAATGATTACATAGTTGAAGAAGTTTTTGTAGAACAATCACCTGGTTTTGAAAATCATGTATATCCTAACCATTTTTTAAATTACATAAAGTACTTTATGGTTTAAAACAGCCCCCCCGAGCATGGTATGAAAGATTAAGTAATTTTTAATTGATAATGGATTTACTAGGGATCATGTAGATACCATCTTGTTTTTAAAGAAAAAGATTGATGATCTCTTAGTAGTACAGATTTATGTGATGATATTATCTTTAGTGTCACTAATGAATCCCTTTGTCAAGAATTTGCTAAGTTAATGCAGGATGAGTTCGAGATGAGCATGATAGGAGAATTAAGCTACTTCCTCGGACTCCAAATCAAACAAATAAATGAAGGGATCTTCATCAACCAAGCTAAATACACAAAGGAGATTCTAAAAAAGTTTGGGATGGAGAAAACTAAACCTATTGGTACATCTATGAGCCCTTTATGTAAGCTTGACAAGGATGAAACTGGTAAAAAAGTTAATAAAAAATTTTATAGAGGCATCATTGGTTCGTTATTGTACTTAACTGCAAGTAGACCAGATATTATGTATAGTATATGCATGTATGCTAGATATCAGTCTGAGCCTAAGGGATCACATTTATTGGCTATTAAACGCATACTTAGATATTTATCTAGTACTCTTGATATTTGATTATGGTACTCCAAGAATTTAGCTATAGATTTGATTGCATATTCTGATGCTGATTTTACTGACTGTAAATTAGATAGGAAAAGTATATCAAGAACTTGTCAATTTCTTAGAGTTAATTTAATCTCATGGTTTAGCGAGAAACAAAATCAGTTGCACTATCTACAACTAAAGCTGAATATATTGTAGCTGAAAGTTGTTGTACTCAAATCTTGTGGATTAAATAATAACTCGAGGACTTTAGCATTAAATTAACTAAGACATCCATAAGATGTGATAATACAAGTGTAATTAACTTTACTAAAAATCTAATTCAACATTCAAGAAATAAGCATATAGAAATTAGACATCATTTTATTAGAGACTATGTTTAAAACAATGATGTTATGCTTGAATTTGTTTGTACTGAAATGCAATTAGCTGATATTCTAACCAAACCTCTTAATGAAGATAGATTCAGTATGATTAGAAGAGAATTAGGGGTCATTAATCCTTTTGATTATATCTCAATAATTTCTTGTGACCCTTGGAATTCTTTTTGAAAATTCCTTGATCAAATGTCCTTGAAGATTATATTCAATCATTTATTAGATATTAAAATCAATTACCTTGATTTTTTATGATTTTTTTTCTTTTTTTTCTATTTTTTTCTCTCGAAGTGTCGACACTTGAAAGTGTCGACACCTCAAAGTATCGACACTTGGCTTAAGCCCGTGAGTCGATACTTAACCAGCGGAAATCGATGAACAAATAAAAAAAATAGATCGATTTTCTCATTTTTCTTTCATTCTTCTTGAGCCAACTCATCCTCCCACAGTACCCTAACCTCCGTTAGATCTCATTCTCGGTTCTAACACTACTATTTTGAGTTTGATCCTAATCTTGCCCTCACATTCCACCATCCTTCATGGTTTCACCATGATTCCCTTTGTTTTTTCCTCTCCATTTTTGTATTCCTCTTTTTCCTAGATGATGGGGCCCAGGAAGCAGCTGGCTAGGAGGCCTCGACTTTCCTTTCATGGTGCAGAGTGGCGCACCAAAGCTAGACATGATGATCAGTCTACAGAGGCACCAACACATCCTGAGATACCAATTCGACCTCCACCAATCCCTGGAGCAGACCGCATAGCTTCCAAAGTCATTGTCGAGGGACAGAGAGTGGATTTTGAGTTTGTAGACTAGTAGCATTTTAGAATTGGTGATTGGCTCAGAGAAGCCGGTCTGGCATAGTTTTGTTCCCTCAGGGAGAGATTCTATGCAACTTTGATGAGGGAGTTTTATGGTACATTGGCCCAAGGCACTGATGGTTGGATGGCAGAGGTCAGAGGGACCACTATACCACTAACAGCAAAGATACTGAGTAGAGTATGGGAGATCCTGCTAATAAGGACAGTTGCAGACTCACTTGTAGATAGGATCAGCACTACAGGTATATCTTTGAGAGAGATGATATCGGAGAGGGAGCTAGCATTGTTGCTTCATGGCTATCACCAGAGATGCAACTCCTTCACCACATAGTTACCCGGATCTTACTGTCAAAGATCGGGAGGTTTGATTTCATCACTGAGAGGGGCTTCTAGTGATGGTTGCCCTGATATAGAGGACTCCAATCTGCCTACCGGTGCTTATGGTACATTAGATGATGGAGACAGCGACCAGCAGGAGACTTTGTCTACCTTATGAGATGGGTCTTATTATACTATTTAGGGCATATGGAGGGGATTCTGATGGAGAGCCCTATCGACAGCTACTCTACACAAATGTGTATGATGAGAGGTCTCTGCACAGGATGGGGCATCACAGGTACAGAGGTCAGTGGAGATGGAGAGTCTATGGAGAGGCTGACTCGGATGTAGATGATGTAGTTGCTGAGGAGGAGGAGGTACATAGAGATGAGGTCGGGCCATCTGAGCCTCATAGAGATATACCTGAGACACAGCCTGAGCCATCAATATCGACACATGTTGAGGTGCCACCTCTTACAAACAGTGCTGAGGACCAGATACTCGACAAGAGGGTGAGATACAGATCATTAGACAGCGAGAAGATCCGATGCATGTGGAGATGAGAGTAGGTTTTCAAGAGATGAGGGAGAGTTTTACTGCTGTTCTGGCTACTATACAGGGATTATCTTCTAGCAGGCCACCTTCACCTCCACCAGCACCACCTGCTCCGCCAGCTCCACCTACAAGCATCGAGATAGGAGGCAGCTACGGTCGCTCGTCCGCTAATTTTGATGTTGTTGATTTCATAGCAAATCTTGAGCCGAACACTATAGCTGATTAGGATGCTGAGCTTGCGATGGATGTTGAGAGGACCTTAGAGGCTGCTCCTGCATCACCCAATCCAATTCTTCAGACTTTCATCCTTTCCAGTACCTCCATTTTACCTGATTCTTCAAATCTTATTATTTCCACACCCATTCTTTATATTGACCCTTTTGACACTTTAGATGACCTAGCTACACCTTCAATCAGTATATCCCCTATTTTTCTCGATAGGACACCAGTAGTTCCTTCTGTATCCATAGAGTTAGGATTTTATACTCTTGGATTCCACATTCTTTCTTCTGGTCCTATCTTTGATATCACTCCACCTATTCCTGATACTTATCTGATTGATCTAGACCCTATCCCATTTCCTGATTCTGCTATGGATGTTGCTTCTTCTTCAGCATGAGCCAGAGGGAGAGCATGACCCAAAATCAGAAGCCGAGGATATGGTGATGTTCCTAGAGCTGTCCGCACTAGGCATGCTGATCTCCGACCGATGCAGTCATGACCTCGTCTTTATAGGATTACATGGCCTATTATTCTAGTGATTGGGTCTTCCTCTGATGAGGATAGCACCCCTTAGGATTGGTTGGTATATTATTAGTATCATTTCAGTTGATTGTATGAGTCAGTCATGTATCAGTTAGTTATGTTTGTATCAAACTATGTTTCATTATATCAAAGTTTGAAATTATATATGATGACCTTTTTTTACCTTCTCTTGTGTACTGCATTTTCTCTTATGTACTACTTTTCACCTTCTTCCTTTCACCTTTTTTAAGATGACAAAAAGGGGGAGAATGGTATTAATGGAAATGCTAACATTGTAGAGAACTCGTGGTAATGGTGTTGCCCAGAGATGGAGCCCAAGAGGGGGGGTGAATTGGGTATATAAAAAATTAAGCAAATATGTGCACTTCTTAGTGAGTTTATGTAACTAAGTGATTGTGCTCAATGAATTATGCAGCATAAGCAATAAATAAAATGCAAAGTAATAAAGAGCAAGTAGAGGAGGAAGCAAGCAACCACAAACAACAAGATATATAGTGGTTCAGTGCACCCTGTACCTACATTTACTTCCCAAGCCTTTCCTTGGATATTTCCACTATAATCTATCCAAGATTACAGCCGACTTATTTTCCAAGGCTCACAAGTCAAAATCTATGTTGGTTTATCACCTAGGCTCACCAACAACCTTTACAACTTATTTTATCCAAGCTCACAAGTCAAACCCAAGTTGGTTTTATCTCTTAGGCTTACTAACAACCTTTAACACTAGTTTTAATACCTTTGGAACTAGCAACAACAAAAGAAATCAAGTATACAATAAATGAGCACAAGTAATAGCTCCTAAAATGAGCAAAAATTAAAGTCGATGTAGATCTTCTTGAATGCTTGAGTTGTCTTCTTCTTGGAATCTTTGAATGCACACTTATGGCCAAACACTTGAAAGCTCAACAACTCAAAAGTGGAAGCCTTTTTATCAAAAGAATCTCTTAAAAGCTCTCTTCTTGTCTTTTCAAATGATTGGAGTTTGTCTCATATAATTCTTTTCTTTCTTGTTGACTTAAAGAGGTTTGGTGAGTGTTAAATACCTCAAATCTATTGAAAAAACTCGTTAAAGACCATTAGAATTGAAAAACTAGCCATTTGGAGATATTTTTGAAATTCTGAAAACTAGTTGTTACAGCATGAGTCGATCTCTTGAGCCGATACTTGAGGCATGAGTCGACCTCTTGAGTCGACACTTTAGGCTGAATATAGAAAACTTAATGTTCTGTCCCAAAACTTATCTCAGGCAATGAGTCGACCTCTTGAGTCGACTCTTGAGGTGTGAGTCGATCTCTTGAGTCGATACTTGGGCATGCCAGTTGAAAATTTGCATGCCAGTCTTCTAGAACTTCTGAATTTTCTTCATGAGCCGACACTTGATCTGTGCCATCCAAAAATGTGTCCCAAACTCTGAATTTCTTAAAGATTTGTCCATTAATCCTTTAGATACTTCTTCATAAGCCAAAGTGATTGTTTTGACAATATTCCAAGATTAGAAGATCAATTAAACATGAGAAATCTATTGCTTTCAAATTAGTAAACTTGATACTCCATTGATGAAGAAATTGATGTACTTAAGGCCTGAAATTCATACTTCAATTGAAATATTAGTCCAAACATATACTCAACATTTTGTTATTCATCAAAATCAAGGAGCCAAAGACAATAAATGCTAATGAAAAAAACTGAAATGAGAATATTAGTAGCAAATGACATATTGTTTAATATTTTGTGGTATCGAAATGATAAATAAAGGGGGAGAATAAATGATACAAGTAAAAAGGGGAAGACAAGAAAATAATAAGTAATAATTAAGAATGGTTAAGGGGGAGAAAAGTATTAAAGAAGAAAATTTTTAAATCTTTTGGAAATATTCTTGAAAAATGCTAATACATGTAAATTTTGAAAAATATTTTCAAGATCATATATTGAGGGGAGCTTTAGTTTATGCTCAAATACTTCAATTTTTATGATTTTTCTGCTTTGACACTTCCTATTTAGTTTCATGCTATGATACTCTTTAGCCTTATGTTCTGATACTCCTTATCTTCTTTATACTCTAATACTCTTTATTTTTATGCTCTGATACTCCTTAATTCTTATGCTCTAGTACTCTTTATTTTCATGACCTAATACTATTCATGCTTTAATATTTTTGCTCGGATACTCTCAATCTTTATGTTATATTATTTATCTAATATGCTCTGAAACTTTCATACTACTCTGATACACTCTATGCATTATTGCTTACTTTGATACTTTAAAGATTTTGCTCTGATACTTTATACATTTAACCTATTTTGTTCTAATGCTTAATTTTCAAATCTATTTTAGCTTTGATACACCTTTTTGAACATCTCAAATAAGTATATACCATTGATACAATTTAATTATAGCTCTGATACAATTTAATTATAGCTCTGATACATTATAGTTACAGCTCTAATAAATTGGAACTATACAAAATTGAACTCTTTCCAATAAATATATCTACAGCTCTGATATGTTGAAACTATATAAATTGAATTCCTTTCTACATATACATATATAGCTCTGATACATTGTAGATGAGTTTTTTCTTTTGATAATTGTTACAGTAGTAAACAAGATCCATTTGGCCCTGACATGCATCCTCCTTGGAGGCTGGCGCAGCCACGTACTTCTCCACCTCGACCCTAGCTCGGCCACAAACTCTGCCACCTCGGCTAGGCACTTCTCCACCTAGACCTCACCTCGATCCCACTTCGGCCACTTGGCGGTTCATCAGCTCGGCCACCTCGATGGGGAGTCTTGGTACCTCGACCTCACTTCGACCATGAGAAGTCCAACTTCGGCCATTTAGTTCAGCTCGGCACGCCTATGGCATGCCCATGGCACGCGCCCATTTTAGCTCGGCAAGTCAGTGGCATGACCAGATCAGCTCCAGCTCCATGCCTGAGCCAATTCGGCACGGCATGGCCCACCCAGTTCGGCACGCGTCCACCTTGGATCCAACGCCCATGCGCTCCACCCAAGGGAGCCCCTCCACCCGTGGCAGCTCCGCCTCCGCCCGGTCCAGCTCCCTGGCACGCTCGCGACAACCCAGCCACGTCCACGCCTCCTCCGCGCCTCGGCACGCCCGCATGGAGTTCCTCCGCCCATGGTAGCCCCTCTCCCAGGCCGGTGCGACCTCACCTGCCTTCATCTGGTTCGGTACGCCCATTTTCCTCCGGTCTGGTGCATCCGAGGTCATCTTTCCTACGCCTCGGCTCCCAGGTTCGCCTGCACCGAGCGCCGGTGCACCTTGGTAGTGCCCGCGTGGAGCACCCGCACACCTCAGCTCCGCCTCTGCTAGGGACCGCCTCGGCTCCCAGGTCCCGGTGCACTTCGGCGATGCTCGCATGGAGCACCCGTGCACCTCAGCTCCGCCTCCACCAGTGACCACCTCGGCTCCCAGGTCCCGGTGCACCTCGGCAGTGCCCACATCGGGCACCCGCTCGCCCGCAGCACGCGTCCGCCCGTGGGAAACCCACCTTGGCAACAGCCGCCTTGGCTCCCAGGATAGCCGGCAACTGCGCCAGGGCACTCCCCAGCACCGGTGCACTTCGGTAGTACCCGTCTCGATGCCCAAGTCTGCCAGCACCGGTCCACCCCGGCTTCCTCCGCTCTGGCGGCCGGTAGCCCGTGGCATGCCCATGAGGGGCCTGCACCCGTGCCCAAACCAGCTCTAACGACTTCGGTTCAGCCCTGCATCCCCCATGTCCGGACCAGCTCCGGCCCAATGGCCCCGGCTCCACCCGCAGCGGCCCTAGCCGCGTCCACGCCTGTTCTGCACCTACGGCACGCCCACAGCAGCTCCGCCTTCTCCAGCGGCACACCCCGGCTCCGGTCCAGTTCCGTATGGCTCCCCCGCACCGGTCCGATGTGCCTCCGCCTAGTCTGACACCTTGGCAAGCCCATCTCTAGCCCTGATCCGTCCGCTTCGATCGACTCCACCCGAAGTAGTGACACACCTCGATCAGCATGCAGGAGCCTCTCCTGCCTCGCCTTGGCTCATGTGCACGAGGGACTTTGCATGCATGGCGATGCGCATCGTGTATTCGAGGCCTCTCGATCCGCATGCCACATGCCATCTAACATCATTTCAAGTATGCTTCTCAAAGTGCAGGTACCATGATAGTACGACACATTAATTCATCGTCCCTAGTGCACCTCCTACAAGAAAGGCTATATTAAAGCCCCCAAGTAGCAGTTTGTTCCAATCAGAAAGGAGTGCCCAATCCAAGGCATTGTACTCCTTCACCAACCGGCTAAACCACATGGGAGGAGAAGGTTGACCAGCCTATCTAAGCCTCCCAGGCCTGCAGAAGCCTCACAGGCCTATACCAAGAAGAACGTGCCTCCCTAAACACCAAGAGCCGCTGTCTACATAAGAGTAGCAGGAAGAGGTGAGAAGGGGTAAGAGACAACACACTCTCTTCATTCTTACATTATCTATCACCCTCTAGCAGCAGAGAGTCCCTCAAGCTCTCTGCCTCAGAGGTCCCTTATTTCCTTCGATCGTCCCACTGACTTGATCGTCGGAGTGTCTTTGCCAGAATCCCCGATGTAGGTCTCCCCTGTTTTGCAGGTATCACCCGACGGAGGGACAATAAGGAGGAAGATTACTCCTCACCGAAGAGGCCCACAGGAGGACCACACAATACCAAGCCCCTTTCATCCCAACTACGACTATGTTCTCCTTGATCATCTCCGACCAACGAGCCCGGTGACACTAGCACGGAGCCCACTCACCTAGGCCACGTAAGAGCTACCAGCCACGGTGATCTAGGCGGCAGCAGATTGGCACTCCAGGAAGGGGGGGCAGATCCATGCTCCTCAACAAGGTGGGATGACGGTTTCCACCTTTGGCCTTGGTCCCTGGGGGACAGACCAAGGGCACGGGGATGGGGGCATGAGAACTTCTCCCTCTCTCTCGAGGTTCCAAGGAGCGGCCTCAACCAAAAACCTTGAGCTGTGAAGGTGCATCGCCACCCTTGACGGGGCAACAGGCATCAGGCCAAGGATGGAGCCACCTCCCGGCGGTGCCACTATCCAAGAGCCCCACTAAAAAAAAAAAAAGAAAGAAAGAAAGAAGAAAAGAGAAAAAGAAGAGAGGGAGGAAGAATCTGGCCATCGTGAAGAAGAAAGAAGCGCATGCAACGGAGCTTACTCCTATGCAACAGGGCTTGCTCCCATCCAACGGAGCTTCCCCCCATCCAACGGAGTATGCTCCTATGCAACGGAGCTTACTCCCATGCAACGGGAGTCTCTTCTCCTCCCAAGCAATGCAGCCATTTTTCTCATGCAACGGAGTATGCTCCCATGCAATGGAAGCTTCCTCCCATGCGGTGGAGTACCATTCTCCCGTGCAGCGATCCTCCTCCACCATGTGACGGAGATCTATTCTCCCGTTCAACGGAGTCCTCTTCCCCTAAATGGAGGTCTATCCTCCCATGTAAAGGAGTTCTATTCTTTCTTGAGGTAACTCCTCCCTCTGCTATCTTTGCAGTACAAGAAACTATGTTTTAATTTTGCAAGAAGACCTCCTATGACGTCATCAATGGAGTCTCAAGCTCCCATGCAAAGGGGTTCCATGCTCCCATGCAACGGGCTCTCTCCCAGAGCCTCGTTCTCCCATGCAACGGAAGCTTCCTCCTATGCAACGGAAGCTTCCTCCCATGCAACAAGGTTTTCTCCTCCCATGCAACGGAAGCTTCCTCCCATGCAACAGAAGCTTCCTCCCATGCAACAAGGTTTTCTCCTCCCATGTAACAGAAGCTTCTTCCTCTCATATGGTGGAGTACCATGCTCCCGTGCAGCGATCCTCCTCCACCATGCGACGGAGATCTATTCTCCCGTTCAATGGAGTCCTCTTCCCCCAAATGGAGGTCTATCCTCCCATGTAGAGGAGTTATATTCTTTCTTGAGGTAACTCTTCCCTCCGCTATCTTTGCAGTACAAGAAACTATGTTTTAGTTCTGCAAGAAGACCTCCTATGATGTCATCAACGGAGCCTTAAGCTCCCATGCAAAGGGGTACCATGCCCCATGCAACAGGCTCTCTCACAGAGCCTCGTTCTCCCATGCAACGGAAGCTTCCTCCCATGCAATGAAAGCTTCCTTCCATGCAACAAGGTTTTCTCCTCCCATGTAACGGAAGCTTCTTCCTCCCATGTGGGAAGTACCATGCTCCCGTGTAGCGATCTTCCTCCACCATGCGATGGAGATCTATTCTCCGTTCAACGGATCCTCTTCCCCCAAATGGAGGTCTATCCTTCCATGTAGAGGAGTTCATTCTTTCTTGAGATAACTCCTCCCTCCGCTATCTTTGCAGTACAAGAAACTATGTTTTAGTTCTGTAGGAAGACCTCCTATGACGTCATCAACGGAGCCTCAAGCTCCCATACAAAGGGGTTCCATGCTCCCATGCAACGGGCTCTCTCACAGAGCCTCGTTCTCCCCATGCCGAAGCTTCCTCCCATGCAACAAGGTTTTCTTCTCCCATGTAACGGAAGCTTCTTCCTCCCATGCGGTGGAGTACCATGCTCCCGTGCAGCGATCCTCCTCCACCATGCGACGGAGATCTATTCTCCCGTTCAACGGAGTCCTCTTCCCCAAATGGAGGTCAATCCTCCCATGTAGAGGAGTTCTATTCTTTCTTGAGGTAACTCCTCCCTCCGCTATCTTTGTAGTACAAGAAACTATATTTTAGTTCTGCAGGAAGACCTCCTATGACATCATTAATGGATCCTTAAGCTCCCATGCAAAGGGGTTCTATGCTCCTATGCAACGGCTCTCTCACGGAGCCTCCTCCCATGCAATGGAGTCTCCCCCATGCCATGCAACAGGATCTCATTTCTCCCATTCAACGGAGTCATCTCCCTCATGCAACGGAGTCTCAAGCTCCCAGGCAACTAAGGTCTCCCCTCCTCCTATGCAACAGAAGTCCGTCCTCCCATGCAATGGAGCCTTGCTCCCCCATGCAACCAAGTTTATTCTTCGTGCAAGGGAGTCTCATTCTCTCTTGAGAGGGCGACCGGTGAATTTGATCCCGACCCACTCAAGGAAGGAACATATCTTTATCTATTCAGTAAACGGAGCTCAACAGGTAACTCCTTCTCCACTACATTTACATAATGAAAACTGTGTCACAGTTCTACAGGAAAAGCTCCCGCAAGCTCATAATGCATAGGCCGGAGCCCTATCCTCCTGCCCTCCAGAGCGAGACCCTCGGAGGTAGTGCCTAGGTCGAGGTTGAGCTCAACGCTCACCCGCCAATGTGGAAGCCTCTCCGAGTGCACGCCCTCTGGACGGGTCCGCCTTCTGCCCTCCAGAGTGAGACCCTCGGAGGTAGTGCCCTGTGGTCGGAGTCAAGCTCAATGCTCACCCGCCAATGTGGAGCCTCTCCGAGCACGCGTCCTCTGGACCAGGCCTGCACTTTGCCTCCCTCCACCAAGATGAAGCTTCCAAGGCTCTGTATTCAAGCCAGAAGTCAGTCAATCTTCTTTATAAAACAAAGCTGAGGCCAAACTTCCTAATGAAGCCGAGCTTCTCACCAAAGTCAAGCCCTTTGATGAGACCAAGCTCCCTGCAAGATCACACTCCTGTTATAGATATAGATAAGGAAGACTAATCCCCACTATGGCTGGGAAGGCAACGAACGAAGCACGATTCCCGAAAGGAAGAAGCAATGAAGGCTCAGTCACTTCACCCACATCATGCGAAACTTTGGAGTAGGATTTTGCCCTCCACACCATGCGAACATGATGCAAAGGGTGGTCCTGTTCCTCCATGCAACATGGGCGGTACAAAACTAATAAAAGCATGATCGTCACCAACATCATTAAACATTCTCGGTCGTTGGGATGTGCAAGGCCAACCACCATGGAAAGCTTCGGGAGGCCCAACCATTCACGGCCCTCCTAGCATGGTGAACCATCAGCTCTGCCACCTCACGAAGGATGTAAGAATCCCTCCTCAATAATTAAAGTTCCTCTCTGGTGCAACTTTGTTCTTCACCAACACAGGAACTCACCCGTCCGACTCCAAGTACAGTGAAGTTAAGAGCTGAGTCAAGCTCCTCAGCTCAGCCAAGCTGAAATCAAATAGAGCCGAGCTGAAGTCATGCCTCTTGATTCAGCCGAGCTGAAGCCAAGCTCTTCATTGAACCCCGCATCTACCTCCTGACCATCATCTGCGGATATCCAAAGGTAGCTCTGAAGGTCCAACCATTTGCAGCTCGCCTCCTAGCATGCTAAACAGCTCTACCACCTCACGAAGGATGTAAGAATCCCTCCTCAATAATTAAAGTTCATCTTTGGTGAAACTTTGCTCTTCATCATTACAGGAGCTCATCTGTCCAACTTCGAGTCTGACGAAGGAAGCATGGATCCCAGTTCCGGCATAACGGAACCCAGTTCTAGTACAAAATCCTGGAGAATAGCTCGGTAGGTCGTGCAAGGCTCAACTTCAGCCTGCGGCCCGGGGTTCAGTCCGGAAGTTCGCGTGGAACCTGGTTCTGAAGCAAAGTCCCAGACTTCGGTCTGGAAGGTGGCGTGGAAACCGATCTCCCACGTGATCCTGGACTTCAGTTTGGAAGGTGGTGCGGAACCCGATTCCCCCATGTGATCTCGAACTTCAGTCTGGAAGGTGGTGCGGAACCCGATTCCCCCATGTGATCCCGGACTTCAATCTGGAAGATGCCTCGGAACCCAGTTCCAGCATGAAGGCCCGGACTTCAGTCTACGTGTTATCCCTTGAGTTCCTTGCCAGGATGGCTCTCCCGAGGTCGAGCATTGCTCTCTCGAGGTCGAGCATCTGGCCTGAGTCGAACTCCTGCTCTTTGGGTTCCTCCGCTAGGTTGGCTCGCCGAGGTCGAGCGTTGCTCCCTCGAGGTCGAGCATCTGGCCTGAGTCGAACTCCTGCTTTTTGGGTCCTCCGCCAGGTTGGCTCCCCCAAGGTCAAGCGCTGCTCCCCCGAGGTCGAGCATCTAGCCTGAGTCAAACTCCTGCTCTTTGGCTTCCTCCATCAGGATGCCTCCCCCGCGGTCAAGTGTTGCTCTCCCGAAGATGAGCATCTACCGGAGATGATTTCTCTCTCTTGCTTCTGGGCTTCTTCACACAACTTCCATGCCTTCATCAAAGGTTCCGACAGATACTTTGAGCTGGCCATGATGACCATATGCCCAGTTTCATGTAGTGCACCCAAGTTGTGCCACCTCCCCAACCTCTTCCTCCATGGCACCACCTTTTATCTGGTCAAGAGGAGTCAGACAAAGTACTTGCACCATAATAACGCAGCTAACCTTAGGTCGAAGCACCTAAGGCAAGTAAGTTTAAAAAACAAATGCCTTCTACTTTGTTTGGCAGGCCACTCCCTGTCCATGAAAAGGACAGCCAGACTTGATGCCATCATCTAGGCCATTAAAGATCAATGGCTAAACCTCCGATAAGTTCAGTTTCATTTAGCGACTAACTTCTTGCACCGGTACAGAGCCCGCTAAGGTGCAGAGCCTAATGGATGATAATACTTCCTTTATCCAAAACGAAGACATTTTGGACTCAGGGAGTGGAGGCATCTGTTATAGTACTAAACAAGATCCATTCGGCCCTGACACGCATCCTCCTTGGAGGTTGGCGCGGCACGTTACTCTCCACCTCGGCCCCAGCTCGGCCACATACTCTGCCACCGGCTAGGCACTTCTCCACCTAGACCTCCCGACCATCCACATACTCTCCACCTCGGCTAAGCACTTCTCCACCTTGACCTCACCTCGGTCCCACTTCGGCCACTTGGCGGTTTAGCTCGGCTTAGCAAAGCCCCATCTCAGCGGGGAATCTCAGTACCTCGACTTTACTTTGGCCATGAGAAGTCCAACTTCGGCCGTTCAGTTCAGCTCGGCATGCCCATGGCACGCACCCATTTCCAGCGGCAAATCAGTGGCACGACCAGATCAGCTCCAACGCCATACCGAGCCAGTTCGATGCGGGCCCGCCCAGTTCGGCACGCGTGCCCAGCTTGGCACATGTCTGCCCAGTTCGGCACGGTCCACCTTGGATCCAATGCCCATGCGCTCAAACCACAGGGAGCCCCTCCGCCCGTGGCAGCTCCGCCTCCGCCCGATCCAGCACCTGGCACGCTCGCGGCAACCCAGCCATGTCCGCGCCTCCTCCGCGCCTCGGCACACCCGCATGGAGTTCCTCCGCCCGTGGCAGCCTTTCTCCCGGGCCGGCGCGACCTCGCCCACGCCTTCATCTGGTTCGGTATGCCCGTTTCCCTCTGGTCTGGTGCATCCGAGGTCACCTTTCCTCCACCTCGGCTCCTAGGTTTGCCTGCACCGAGCACCGGTGCACCTCGACAGCGCCCATGTGGAGCACCCGTGCACCTAAGCTCCACCTCCGCCAGTGACCGCCTCGGCTCCTAGGTCCCGGTGCACTTCGGCGGTGCCCGCATGGAGCACCCCGGCACCTCAGCTCTGCCTCCGCCAGTGACCGCCTCGGCTCCCAGGTCCCGATGCACCTCGGCAGTGCCCGCATGGGGCACCCACTCGCCCGCAGCATGCGTTCGCCGTGGGAACCCACCTCGGCAACAGTCGCCTTGGCTCCCAAGACCGCCGGCGACCGTGCCAGGGCACGCCCCAGCACCGGTGCACTTCGACAGTACCCACCTCGATGCCCAGGTCCGCCAGTGCCGGTTCACCCTGACTTCCTCCGCTCTGGCAGTCGGTCGCCTGTGCATGCCTGTGAGGGGCCTGCACCCGTGCCCAAACCAGTTCCAACGACTTCGGTTCCACCCTGCATCCGCCCATGTCCGTACCAGCTCCGGCTCCGACGGCCCCGGCTCCACCCGCAACGGCCCTAGCCGCGTCCGCGCCTGCGGCACGCCCGTAGCAGCTCTGCCTTCGCCAGCGGTGCACCCCGGCTCCGGTCCAGTTCTGTATGGCTCCCCAGTGCCAGTCCGGTGCACCTCCGCCTAGTCCGACACCTTGGCAAGCCCATCTCCGGCCCTGATCCGCCCATTCTGGTCGGCTCCATCCAAAGTAGTGACATGCCTCGATCCACGTGAAGGGGCCTCTACTGCCTCACCTCAGTTCACGCGCACGAGGGACTTTGCATGCCTGGCGACACGCATCATGTATTCGAGGGCCTCTCGATCCACATGCCACATGCCATCTAACATCGTTTCAGGTATGCTTCTCAAAGTGCATGTACCATGATAGTACGACACGACAAATCATCGTGCCTAGTGCGCCTCCTACAAGAAAGGCTATATTAAAGCCCCCAAGTAGCAGTTTATACCAATCAGGAAGGAGTGCCCAATCCAAGATGCTGTACTCCTTCACCAACTGGCTGAACCACCTCGGAGGAGAAGGTTGATCAGCCTATCTAAGCCTCCCAGGCCTGCAGAAGCCTCACAGGCCTATACCAAGAAGAACGTGCCTCTCTAAACACCAAGAGCCGCTCGTCTACATAAGAGTAGCAGGAAGAGGTGAGAAGGGTAAGAGACAACACACTCTCTTCATTCTTACATTATCTATCACCCTCTGGAAGTAGAGAGTCCCCCAAGCTCTTCGCCTAAGAGGTCCCTTATTTCCTTCGATCGTCCTACTGACTTGATCGTCGGAGTGTCTTTGCCAGAATCCCCGACATAGGTCTCCCCTGTTTTGCAGGTATCACCCGACGGAGGGACAATAAGGAGGAAGATTACTCCTCATCGAAGAGACCCACAGGAGGACCACCACAGTACCAAGCCCCTTTCATCCCAACTACGACTATGTTCTCCTTGATCGTCTCCGACCAACGAGCCCGGTGATGCTGGCACGGAGCCCACTCACCTAGGTCACGTAAGAGCTACCGGCCACGACGATCTAGGCGGCAATAATAATTATTTCAACTTAGCTCTGATACTTATTATCATTAGCTTTGATACTGATAGTCAAATACTCTGAAACTAATTGCAAATCTTTGAGCTTACAATGTGTATATACTTATTATTAATCACCACTGTTGATGCACATAGTAAGGGCTCTCCACATCATTTCATAGCCACACTTGATGTCTGCATCTATGATCATCCACATGAAGTCCCAACACGATCAACCTTCTCAGATTGCTAGATCTATGTAAAGGCTATTCGATAGCTGAAAATAAGTTATTTCTTAGATTTTCTTAAGCCTTACAAGAAATCCAAGAATTGGATGAAGAGATCTAAATTAAGGAGGAAGAAAATAAAAAATAAGAAACCCTTTTCTACTATTTTTCTCTTATTTTCTCTTTCCCTTCAACCCTTTCTCTTAAAAGAACCTCTCACGACCATCCACAATTCATGCCCCCTTTTCTCTTATTTTATTGGTAATTTTACTTTTGATTTTATACCATAATTGGTCTCTTAATGTTGCATATATAACAAAAAACTAAAGTAAAATTTCATTGATTAGAAGAGGGATTAGATTAGGATAAGATGATGCTGGATGAATAGGACTGGATATTATATTCCTAGTAGAACTCTAATTAAATTCAAATTTAATTCAAACTAATTCTAATCTAAATGGAATGAGAGAGGACAAAAAAGTTTGATTTTTTTTCATAGAGAATTCAAAAAAAATTCTAGAAATGCATGGAGAATTTTTAGAAAAGAAAACAAGTTTGATAGGTTAGGGTTTGACCAAGTTTTAATCAAAATTAGTTAGAAACCAAAACTAATTTAGTTATCACTAATTTAATCAACTTGGACTCAATGTAATTAGTTCAATTAGATTTAATTAAATCCTAATTAAATCTTTAATTTATTAAGCTCGAGTCTAAATCAAACCATAATTAGAAATCTTTAGCAATTAGGTCATTGAATAACCTAATTGGGTGAAACCCAATTGAATCAAATTTAATTAGACTTGACCTAAACCTCTTTGCTTAATTAGATTAATCCAATTAGCAATCAAATTTCTAATTAAATCTCTTATAATTAATTAATAATTAATAATTTATTAATTTATAATGTTTGTGTAGGGTTAATTGTCATCATATTTATAATTTTATCACTGAATGATTTTAATCATTAATTAGCCATCATGATCGGTTAGAACTTTTTATGTATGTGATCTCATAGATTTGAATACTAAGCTAGTAGTCTGAGAATTAATTTTTGAACTAATCAATACGACCATCTAGCAATAGTGCTGGATGTTCGAATAGGTTGAATATTCACAAAGCAACATTAAAGATCCCAAACATATGGTTTCTGTATAATTCATTTTTTTAACCTTAATACTTAGGATGATTCCAAAGTTAATTGCCAACTTCAAATCATGCATCCAAATATCTCAACCTACTAAATCTTGTGACTCCTTATAAAGATTGTCCTAGCCAAGATCTTGCTAAATTGAAACATAGTAGAGCATTTTCTTCAATACCTTGAAGTGGTCAATCCCATCTTGACCATCACAGACTTAACAAATACTTGACTATAACTAATAACCTTCCATTACTGGATTAAAAATCTAGATAGTCTAGCATCTAGGTACAATGAGTTGCTTGCAAGTCATCATGATGTTCTAAGGTCGGAGGGATACTTATATCCATATCCTTCTATGAGATACTCTCGATAGTAGAGTACTCAATAGGTTGGTTATGTTTGGTATAACATACACCTACACTCACCTGCATACCATACCAATATCTCCATACTCCTTGTGGTGGGGGCACCAGGATCAGACACAAATTACTGGGCCCTATTTGGTTTACCTAGCCATGTGTCAGAGTTTTGTAATCAACTAGGATTGAGTTCTGTAATAAATTGAGGTTAGTAGATTTATCTAAACCCTCAACCTAATCCAGTATATTGAGTCTTGTACACCAGTATGAGTTCATTTCTTGTACAAGAGAGGAGGCTACGCTATTTTGGAGTTCCACCAGATCTCATTCTGAAGCCAGAAGCAGTTACATCAGCTTAGGAGAGCTCAATCGACACCCAGGTGCCCTGATTCCCTTCAAATATCATTTTAGATGCCAGACTCCCTCCATACGCTTCAAAAATATTCCATATGCCAGGAGCCCATGCTTTCCAGGTTATCCCAACACTCCAGGCCTCCAAATTCAAGCCCAGGAAGCAAGCCCAAGCAAGAAGAACCAAGATTCCCTTTTGACATCGAGAATATGCCAGCCCAGGAAACCATGCACCCTAGCTTCCAGCGGACCCAAGCCCATGGCCGACCTCCCCCTTTCTGCCCTAAGGTCCACACACCCAAAGGAGTAGGCATCCAAAAGGTTTGACCAACTCCACGTTGAAGAGAAGAAGGAGAAGAACAAGTTTATTCTAACCTAGTTAGGATTCCTAATCCTTTTAAACCTTGTAATTCTAACCTAACTAGGAAAGGACTTGTACTCTAATTTGGAAGAGAACTTGTAACCCAAGTGTAACCATGGTTAGTGAGGGTATGGGAACTCTATAAATACCCCACCCCTCCCCTCTTGTAATCAACTTTTTCTAATGAATAAACTTTGCTGAAATTTTGCTTAAGTGCCTTGTGTTTGAGTTTTGGTTCTTACTTTAAGTGCTCTCCTTGTGTTCCTGGATTGAAACCCTGCTACCCTAGCACCTTGCTGCATCCCGGAGATCAGCCATGCCTAAGGAATAGAATCCCTAGCTGCCGCCCAAGACCAGGAGCTTCTTCTTCCTCAGCTGCCATCTTCTAACCCTAATCCCGAATCCTTCCAAACTTTAGTTCCTTTTCCTTTTTTTATTTTTGTTTTGATTGACCTCTGATGCTTGCAAGATCCCCGAGGTGCTTCACCTTCCCTGAGGAGGTCTTTTTTGCTCCAGGACTGCCCAGATCAGCCTTCAGATTCAAGGGAAACGAGGCTTCTTCATCCAGGCTCTGATCATAGTGTGAGTGATCCCTTCTGCTACTGAATTTTAGTCTCTGACTAGTAAGAAACCTTTCCTTCTCTTATTATCTGATTTGATGAAGTTTAAACTATCTTAAACCAGGAGTTCCTCAACTATCGGGTCCTGGCTATTCCATTAGTTTGCATGAGTTCACCTACGATCCAATGATTATTTATATTTCTAGTCTTTCCGCTAGTTCTTACCTTATTTTGAGAATCTAGCATGCAAATAAAATTATAAAAATCACAAAAAAAGTTATTTTACTATTTTCCATGCATGTTTAGTAGTCTTAAAGTCATCATGCATCAGTTTGGTATCAGAATAGGTTTAGGATGGTTTTTATCTGCTTTGCATTCACAAACCCTAATTTTTGCATCCTGTCCACTGCATTAGGTATCTATTTTGCATCTAATTTCGACCATCTAGGAATTTTATTTTTATGAAATTTGCATGAATTGTTCTCTATCATGTTCGCTTTTTTATAAAACTTTTAATCAATTTTACAGAAAACCTAAGTCATTAAAATTTTGGCATATTAGAAACCCTAACAGAATCCTAAAAATTTCTATAGCAGTCCAAAAACCCTAGTATTTGCATCATCATTTAATTTTTTTCTGCATGAGATTTGGTAGGTATCATCAACACCATCCATCCTCTGTTTTAAATTTTTTTTGAGTTTTTTATGCACCGGTAATTATATCAAATTCTGCATCATCTGAAACCTTAATTCTCTGATTTCTGCTATCTCTGCATACTTAACCTAACCTAATCAACTTCCACCCACCCCAATCTAAAGCCAAACTTTGTTTGATAAACCTAGTTAACTTAAACTTAACTCGACATCTCATAAATTAATTAAAAATCATTTTATTTTCTGATTGTTTTAGATTGCATCACGACCATTAAATGTTCATCATCTTTTAATCTAATCTTAAGGGCAATCAATATAACATCAGGGTAGGAGGTCATAACCTATCCTAGGCCCAAAACAACCACCCAGCATTTCCACCTAAGCCTTAATTAAATAAATTAAACTTAATTTTCCCTGGTGGGCTAGGTGACACCAACAAGTCGGGTTCGAACCATGTGGGCCAATTAGTGCATTTAATCCTTTAGTTATTATTGAAAGCTAGTGTCTGAGGCTGGGGGTCCAGAGTCAAACGACCTAAGTGGTGTTGTAGTTTTTAATTAGGTCCCTGCGAAAGCAGGGGGCCCTCCCACACTCCCACCCCCTACCTAGCCAGTGGAAGGATTAGCTATTGGGTTAGATGTAAGTTAAGCTGACTCACACAGTTTCGACTCTAGGTCTAGGAAACCCTAAATTATACTAGCTTTTTCTTTCTCTTTTGCATGCTTCGTTGCATCATTTCATTTTGATTGTTTGATTTGTTGCATGACCACTATATTAGGAAGCTAATATCAAAAATCCAAACCTCAACCCAGCACAACAATGGATCCCACTTTGGAGGCTATCCTAGCCTAGCTTACCCAAATGAACCAAGCCAATACCCAAACCCAAGCCCAGCTTATCCAAATAAACCAGTCCAGTACCCAAACCCAAAATCAGTTAGCCCAGACCCAAAATTAGTTAGCCCAAATAAACCATAGGTTTGACCAAAGGAATAAAATGTTTGACCAACTGATCCAATCAAGCAATCCATAGTTTTGATCCATTAGATAAGCAAGTAGGAACCCTAGGCAAGACCAACAGAACTGAACCCTAGGAACCCATAGTCCTTAAATATGAACCCAGTAGTAACCCACTATCCCCCAATCAACCTGAACCCTATAGGATTGACAGCCCTAGATTTGAGCCCAAAACCTTTGAACCCATAACCTTTAAACCCATAACCTTTAAACCCATAACCTATAAACCCATAACCCTTAGTTTACCCACCCCTGTTATCCCAGACTCTGGTCAATTTCACAGTAGCCAAACCCCTCTTACCACCTCATTGGTTCACCCAAAAGACTTTGAAGAATAGATATATGAGGCTAATCCAAGCTTAGTGGACGAGTATGAGGAGGAAGAAAAGGAGTTCCCCATAGAAGACTTAGGGTTAGTTGAATCATTAGATACCCAGGTAGAAGCCACCCTAGAATCAATTGACCATGGCCATACCCAAGTAGTAGCCAATCAAGATTTAGCTAACCTTGACCATAATAAATTAGTGGCCGACCAAAATTAGATAACCCAGATCATACCCAAGCTGCAATGGGAGAGCAATTAGAGGAGACTTTAGAAGAGGATCCAATTGTAAAGCCTAGTCCTAAATTTCTTGAGCCAAAAAAGTTTATTGAGGACTTGGCTTATCTCACCCAATACCATCAAGATGAAGTCACTTCTTTGATCCCAATTGAAGATCTTCTCCCTGAAATTAGTGACCCATTCTTCCATAAGGAAGACCTAGTAGATAGACACCAACCCCTTAAGGTCAATCTTATTAGTTTAGGATTAATCCCTAATACCCTTTCTTATATCCTAGTCTATCCAATTAACCCCGAACCCTTTTCTGACTTTCCACCCAATCAGACTAACCCTGAACCCACCTCTTATTTTCTACCATTTTCAGAAACTTCTTCTGTTTTTTTTACTATTAGGTTACATTTTATAGGAGTTTGCATGTTGCATTCATTCATTATTCATGTCATGTTTGCATCTTACTTTAAGAGAACCCTATGGAACCTAGTAGGAGTACATAGTAAGTTCTCATGTGCATGCCATGCTAGGGTCAAACCTAATGAGTCTATAGTCTGTTAGGTTTTGTCCCTTAGAGTCCAATAAAACATCCTTTGATTGGGATGTTTAGTCGAGTCTAATAAGTATTAGTTAAGTCCAATAAATGCACTACCCTCTGCACAGCATATGCATATGAAAATTAGTCAAAAGCTGAACATAACTAATGAACTAAATAACAACTTGGATAATTCCCAAAAGAGAGATAAAGAATTTTGCAGGAAATTTCATAATTGTAAAGAATTTTCTGCTCGCAAAGCTGGCCCATCCAAGATAATGAAGAGTAATGGACCCAATGCCTATGTGCGAGAGATACTACCTGATATAGGTATTAGCTCCACCTTCATCATTTCAGATCTTATAGAGTTTAGGGAGCCAGCAGTGATACCTAGCGAGCACCTTGAGCCTATCCCTCCCTTTGAGAGAGAACCCACCCTAGAGTGTCCACATACAAATTGGCCAAATAGTGAGGAAAAGATTGAGAGAATCCTGGATGATCAAGCCATATGTACCCGGAATAGAGGCTATCAGAGGTACTTGGTCCAGTGGCAAGAAGGCCAGAATCTAGGTACTCGTGGATCACTCGTGAGGATCTACAATGCCTCAACCCAAACCTACTCGAGCACTATGAGAGACAAGTTATCCCACACTCGACGGGGTTAAGTTCCTCCCACCCCGGGAGAATTGGTGGGGGCACCAGGATCAGACACAGATTACTGGGCCCTATTTGGTTTACCTAGCTATGTGTGAAAGTTTTGTAATCAACTAGGATTGAGTCATGTAATAAGTTGAGGTTAGTTGATTTGTCTCAACCTAGTCCAATACATTGAGTCCTGTACACTAGTCTGAGTCTAGTATGTGTTCACTTCTTGTACAAGAGAGGAGGCTATGCTATTTTGGAGTTCCGCCAGACCTCATTCTGAAGCCAAAAGTAGTTACATCAGCTTAGGGGAGCTCAATCGACACCCAGGTACTCTGATTCACTCCTGATACCATTTCAAATGCCAGATTCCCTCTATATGCTTCTAGAATATTCCATATGCTAGGAGCCCATGTTTACCAGATTATCCTAGCACTCCAAGCCTCCAAATTCAAGCCCAGGAAGCAAGCCCAAGCAAGAAGAACCAAGATTCCCTTTTGATATCAGGAATATGCTAGCCCAGGGAACCAGGCACCCCAGCTTCCAAGGGGCCCAAGCCCATGGCTGACCTCCGCCTTGCTGCCCTAAGGTCCACACGCCCAAAGGAGTAGGCGTCCAAAATGTTTGACCAAGTCCAAGTTGAAGAGAAGAAGGAGAAGACCAAGTTTATTCTAACCTAGTTAGGATTCCTAATCCTTTTAAACCTTGTAATTATAACCTAACTAGGAAAGGACTTGTACTCTAATTTGGAAGAGGACTTGTAATCCCAAGTATAACCATGGTTAGTGAGGGCATGGGAATGCTATAAATACCCCACCCCTCCCTCTCTTGTAATCAACTTTTTCTTATGAATAAACCTTGCTGAAATTTTGCTTAAGTGCCTTATGTTTGAGTTTTGGTTCTTACTTTGAGTGCTCTCCTTGTGTTCCTAGATTAAAACCCTCATGCCCTAGCATCCTCTTGCATCCCTGGAGATCAGCCATGCCCAAGGAATAGAAGCCTTAGCTGCCTCCCAAGACCAGGAGCTTCTTCTTCCTTGGTTGCCATCTTCTAACCCTAATCCCGAATCCTTCCAAACCCTAGTTCCTTTTCCTTTTTTTATTTTTATTTTGATTGACCTCTGATGCTTGCAGGATTCCCGAGGTGCTTCACCTCCCCTGAGGAGGCCTTCTTTGCTCGAGGACCACCCAGATCAGGCTTTAGATTCAAGGAAAACTATGCTTCTTCATCCAGGCTCCAATCAGAGTGTGAGTGATCCCTTATGCTACTGAATTTTAGTCTCTGACTTGAAAAAACCTTCCCTTCTCTTATTATTTGATTTGATGAAGATAAACTATCCTAAACTGAGAGTTCCTCAACTCTTGGGTCCTGGCTATTCCATTAGTTTGCATGAGTTCGCCTGCAATCCGATGATTGTTTGCACTGCTAGTCTTTCCGCTAGTTCTTACTTTATTTTGAAAATCTATGCTACAAATAAAATTATAAACATCATAAAAAAATTATTTTACTATTTTCCATGCATTTTTAGCAGTCTTAGAGTCGTCTTGCATTAGTTTGGTATCAGAGCAGGTTTAGGATAGTTTTTATCTGCTTTGCATTCACAAATCCTAATTTCTACATCCTGTCCACTGCATTAGGTATCTATTTTGTATCTGATTTTGACCAACTAGAAATTTTATTTTTCTATCAAATTTACATGAATTATTATCTATCATGTCCTCTATTTTATCAAATTTTTAATCAATTTTGTAGAAAACCTAAATCATTAAAATTTGGCATATTAGAAACCCTAATAGAATCCTAAAAATTTATGTAGCAGTCCAAAAACCCTAGTATTTGCATCATCATTTGATTTTTTTCTGCATGAAATTTGGTAGGTATCATCAACACCATCCATCCTCTGTTATAAAATTTTTTTTGAGTTTTTTTTTGCATCAGTAACTGTATCAAATTCTGCATCATTTGAAATCTTAATTCTCTGATTTCTGCTATCTCTGCATACTTAACTCAAACTAACCTAATCAACTTCCACCAATCCCAATCCAAAGCCAAACTTTATTGGATAGCCCCAGTTAACTTAAACTTAACTTGACATCTCATAAATTAATTAAAAATCATTTTATTTTCTGATTATTTTAGATTGCATCACGACCATTAAATGTTCATCATCTTTTAATCTAATCTTAAGGACAATCAATATAACATCAGGGCAAGAGGTCATAACCTGTCCTAGGCCTAAAACAACCACCCAGCATTTCTACCCAAGACTTAATTAAATTAATTAGACTTAAGTTGCCCTAGTGGGCTAGGTGATACCAATAAGTCGGGTCCGAACCGTGTGGGCCAACTAGTGCATTCAATCCTTTAGCTATTACTGAAAGCTGGTGTCTGAGGCTGGGGGTCCAGAGTCAAATGACCTAAGTGGTGTTGTGGTTTTTAATTGGATCCCTGCGAAAGCAGAGGGGCCTCCCACACTCCCACTCCCTACCTGGCCAGTGGAAGGATTAACTATTAGGTTAGGTGTAAGTTGAACTGACCCACCCAGTTTCTGGCTCTAGGTCTAGGAAACCCTAGATTATACTAGCTTTTTCTTTCTCTTTTGCATGCTTGGTTGCATAATTTCATTTTGATTGTTTGATTTGTTGCATGACCACTAGATTAGGAAGCGACATCAATAGTCCAAACCTCAGTCCAGCCCAACCATGGATCCCACTTTGGAGGCCATCCTATCCCAGCTTACCCAAATGAACCAAGCCAATACCCAAACCCAAGCCCAGCTTACCCAAATAAACCAGTCCAGTACCCAAACCCAAAATCAATTAGCCCAAATAAACTGTAGGTTTGACCAAAGGAATAAAATGTTTGACCAACTGATCCAATCAAGTAATCAAGCAATCCATAGTTTTGATCCATTAGATAACCAAGTAGGAACCCTAGGCAAGACCACAGAACTGAACCCTAGAAACCCATAGTCCTTAGATATGAACCCAGTAGTAACCCACTATCCCTCAGTCAACCTAAGATTGAAAATCCTAGATTTGAGCCCATAACCTTTGAACCCATAACCTTTAAACCCATAACCTATGAACCCATAACCCTTAGTTTACCCACCCCTGTTACCCCAGACTCTAGTCAATTTTCTAGTAGCCAAACCCTTCTTACCACCTCATTGGTTCACCTAAATGACTTTGAAGAAGAGATATATGAGGCTGACCCAAGCTTAGTGGACGAATATGAGGAGGAAGAAGAGGAGTTCCTCATAGAAGACTTATTGTTAGTTGAATCATTAGATACCCAGGTAGAAGCCATCCTAGAATCAGTTGACCCTAGCCATATCCAAGTAGTAGCCAATCTAGATTTAGCTAACCTTGACCATAATCAATTAGTGGCCGACCCAAAATTAGATAACCTTGATCACACCCAAGCTACAATGGGAGAGCAATTAGAGGAGACTTTAGAAGAGGATCCAATTGTAAAGCCTAGTCCTGAATTTCCTGAGCCAAAAGAGTTTATTGAGGACTTGGCTTATCTCACCCAGTACCCTCAAGATGAAGTCACTTCTTTGATCCCAATTGAAGATCTTCTCCCTGAAATTAGTGACCCATTCTTTCATAAGGCAGGCCCAATAGATAGACACCAATCCCTTAAGGTCAATCTTATTAGTTTAGGATTAATCCCTAACACCCCTTCTTATATCCTAGTCTATCCAATTAACCCCGAACCCTTTTCTTACTTTCCATCTAATCAGACTAACCCTAAACCCCCTTCTTATTTTCTACCATTTTTGGAAACTTCTTCTATTTTTTTTATTATTAGGTTGCATTTTATAGGAGTTTGCATGTTGCATTCGTTCATTATTCATGTCATGTTTGCATCTTAATTTAGGAGAACCATATGGAACCTAGTAGGAGTACATAGTAAGTTCTCATGTGCATGCCATGCTAGGGTCAAATCTAATGAGTCTATAGTCTGTTAGGTTTTGTCCCTTAGAGTCCAATAAAATGTCCTTTGATAGGGATGTTTAGTCGAGTCTATTAGGTATTAGTTGAGTCCAATAAATGCACTACCTGTGTGTACAGCATATGCACATGGAAATTAGTCAAAAGCTGAACATAAATAATGAACTAAATAACAACTTGGCTAATTTCCAAAAGAGAGATAAAGAATTTTGCAGGAGATTTATAATTATAAAGAATGTTCTGCTCGCAAAGCTGGCCCATCCAAGATAATGAAGAGTAATGGACCCGATGCCTATGTGCATGAGATACTACCTGATATAGGTATTAGCTCCACCTTCATCATTTCAGATCTTATAGAGTCTAGGGAGCTAGCAGTGATACCTAGCAAGCACCTTGAGCCTATCCCTCCCTTTGAGAAAGAACCCACCCTAGAGTGTCCATATACAAATTGGCCAAATAAAGAGGAAAAGATTGAGAGAATCCTGTACGATCAAGCCATATGTACCCGGAATAGAGGCTATCAGAGGTATTTAGTTCGGTGTCAAGGTCGGCCAGAATTTGAGGACTCATGGATCACCCGTGAGGATCCGCAGCGCCTCTACCCAGACCTACTCAAGCACTATGAGAGCCAAGTTATCCCACACTCGACGGGGTCGAATTCCTTCCACCCTGGAAGAATTGGAGGGGGCACCAGGATCAGACATTGATTTCTGGGCCCTATTTGGTTTACCTAGCCATGTGTCAAAGTTTTATAATCAACTAGGATTGAGTCCTGTAATAAGTTGAGGTTAGTTGATTTGTCTCAACCCTCAACCTTGTCCAGTACATTGAGTCTTGTACACTAGTATGAGTCTAGTATGAGTTCACTTCTTGTATAAGAGAGGAGGCTGCACTATTTTAGAGTTCCACCAGACCTCATTCTAAAGCCAGAAGAAGTTACATAAGCTTAGGGGAGCTCAATCGATAGCCAGGTGTTCTGATTCCCTCCAGATACCATTTCAGATGCCAGATTCCCTCCAAATGCTTCTAGAATATTTCATATACCAGGAGTCTATGTTTACCAGGTTATCCCAGTACTCCAAGCCTCCAAATTCAAGCCCAGGAAGCAAGCCCAAGCAAGAAGAACCAAGATTCCCTTTTGATATCGAGAATATGCCAGCCCAGGGAACAAGGCACCCCAGCTTCCAGGGGGCCCAAGCCCATGGCTAACCTCCCCATTTCTGCCCTAAGGTCCACACGCCTAAAGGAGTAGGCGTCCAAAAGGTTTGACCAAGTCCATGTTGAAGAGAAGAAGGAGAAGACCAAGTTTATTCTAACCTAGTTAGGATTCCTAATCCTTTTAAACCTTGTAATTCTAACCTAACTAGGAAAGGACTTGTACTCCAATTTGGAAGAGGACTTGTAACCCAAGTGTAACCATGGTTAGTGAGGGCTTGGGAACCCTATAAATACCCCACCCCTCTCCCTCTTGTAATCAACTTTTTTTTATGAATAAACCTTGCTGAAATTTTGCTTAAGTGCCTTGTGTTAGAGTTTTGGTTCTTACTTTGAGTGCTCTCTTTGTGTTCCTGGATTGAAACCCTACTGCCCTAGCACCCTCCTCCATCCCTGGAGATTAGCCATGCCCAAGGAATAGAAGCCCTAGCTGCCAGCCAAGACCAAGAGCTTCTTTTTCCCCGGCTGCCATCTTCTAACCCTAATCCTGAATCCTTCCAAACCCTAGTTCCTTTTCTTTTTTTTATTTTTGTTTTGATTAACCTCTGATGTTTGCAGGATCCTCGAGGTGCTTTACCTTTCTTAGGAGGCCTTCATTGCTCCTGGACCGCCTAGATCAGCCTTCAGATTCAAGGAAACGAGGCTTCTTCATCCAAGCTCCGATCAGAGTGTTAGTGATCCCTTCTGCTAATGAATTTTAGTCTCTGACTGGTAAGAAACATTTCCTTCTCTTATTATCTGATTTGATGAAGATAAACTATCCTAAACTGGGAGTTTCTCAACTCTCGGGTCCTGGCTATTCCATTAGTTTGCATGAGTTTACCTACGATCCGATGATTCTTTGCACTGCTAGTCTTTCTGCTAGTTCTTACTTTATTTTGGGAATCTAGCCTGCAAATAAAATTATAAAAATCATTAAAAAATTATTTTACTATTTTTCATGCATGTTTAGCAATCTTAGAGTTGTCCTGCATCACCTTGGTTATGAGGATAACTAACCCATATGGCATACAACAATCTATGCTTGATAAGCATTATCATCTGATCGCTGTCGTAGGCAGTCAAAAATAAAACCTACTCACTGCTTTAGCTAGCAATGAGTAGAGATCATATCTTCAGGGACCAAGGATAATTATTTTATAAAAAATATAAAAAATTATTATAGAGAATTATATTAAGAGGAGTAGTTGTTAAAAGAAAATGATAAATAATTAATTAACGAAATCAAGATGGCAAGAGAAGTAACCTAGGAATCTAAATCTACCATGCAATTAGGTTTTATCTTTTTTTCTTTATGTTGCAATATCAATAACTCTTACAGATTCAATGTTAAAATTTTATCTCTTATTGGGCATGTTGCCCAGGTGGCTTACCCAAGAGGAGGGTGTGAATTGAGTAATTAAAATTTTTGCAAGTATGTGCTCCTTTTGAAAGTTCTTGTGTGGTATGTGCTGTGAGTTAAGTAACTAATGTGGAAGCAAATAAGAACACAAGAAACATAATCACAAACATAGCAGATTTTATAGTGGTTCGGAGCAACCTAGCTCCTATGTCCACTACCCAAGATACCACTTAGGATTTTCACTATAATCACCCTCGAAATATAGCCAGATTATTTTTACAAGCTCATAATCCAAAACCCAAACTTGATTTTATCCCGAGCTCACCAAAAACCCAATACAATGTTAGTTTTAACCGGACTCACTAACAACCCACTCTTCATTTTCAAAGGCTCACTAAAAACCTTTACAAACCCAAGTTACAGCCTCTACTGTACTTGGAACAATTTAAACAAAGAGTAGAAAACTCAAAGCAACTCTATGACAAACCGAAGTTGTCGGATGGTTGTAGTTATAGCACTTGAGAAGCCCTCTTGATTGCTCTTTATATACACTTCAAGGCTTCTAGTTTCTTCAATAAATGCTTCAAGAATTCAGATGGAAGTTAGGTGTGTTCTTGAATGCTCTCTTGAGTGTTCTTTCAAAAGCTCATTGATTTCTCATTTACTGCTCATTCTCCCTTTCAAAAGTCAATAAAATCCCTTAAATATATACCCCTCAACTGATTTCAGGAGGTTATAGCTATTGTAGACCATTGGGATTCGAAATATGATCGTTGGAGATCATTTTGGATTCAAAAAGGAAGTTCTGAAACTAGCTGTTACTCACCTGGAACTGTCACTCGAGTCTGCTCGGATGGGTCGAGTCGGCTCGGTTCCTTAGGAACTTCATTCTGGTTGAGTCGGCTCTTCTGCTTTGAGTCAGCTCACATGGCTAGTTCTTCAGAACTGAAACTTTTTGTACTCTAGAAGAGTCGGCTCTTCTAACTTGAGTTGGCTCGCCTGTCTATCTGAGAAACTTTCACTCTGGTCGCGTCAGCTCGGTTCCTTCGAGTCGGCTCGAATTCTCAAAATATCAGAAATCACACTCTACTGAGTCAGCTCTTCGGTCTCGGGTCAGCTCGAAGGTCTACGTGTCAGAATACTATATGCCATGCCAAACCTCGAGTCGGCTCTTCTGCAATGAGTCAGCTCTAGTGACTTGTCTCCAAAACCTTTCCAAACTTCATAGAATTCTTTCAAAAGCATTCAATCAAGTTCGGAAGCTCTCCAACTCCATCAAACTTAAGTCTAAGATATTTACACTTGTAAAATACATGGAAATAGCCCATTTTCATAAATATATAGTTGATTTTTCTTTGGGCTACTCAATACAAAATACAGTTTTATAAAATAAACTTATCATATACCAAGGTTGTATGAAGAATGGTCTTTCATTTAAAACATCCTACAAAAACATAGAAAGCACTTGGAAAGAGTTAGTAATTAAATGCATGCTCCAATGTTTGGTTATTATCAAAATCATTCCAAGGGTCAACAGGGAACATACCAAATTCGGAGATCACAACATGTCTGTTAGAGTATAAACTATCTAATTAAATTATGAGGTCCAAGATCTAATCTATCATACTATTATATATCTCTCTTAAGCACATACCATATCCGGAGATCACGGTACGTCAATAGAGGGTGTAGGCCGTGTATGCTAGATCAAATAATTGATCAAAAAAATAACTCAAAGAGATGCAAAAGAAGAGCATGAGTTTCATTGCATAGAAATTAAGTACAAAAAGAGAGATAGCAACTGGTTACATGCTTCATCTTCATCCCAAGTTGAAGGAGTCTAGCCACGCATCACTGCAGCCAGTATCCCCTCCATAATTTCTCTCTATTCTAAGCCTAATACAATAATCTAAAAATAAATAAACAAATAAACTATGCAAAATTTGTTGAAGAAACTGATGCCTAGACTATTGCCTGGGGTCCTCCTTTTATAGATCTCGTCTAGGACTTCCTCCCAGTCAATTTGGAGTCAATTAGGCTCAAGATTGACCATATATTGCACATAAAATTCTCGGCCATTCATTTTACATCACAGTCTCAAATCATGCCAGAAATTGTGTGGGATAGCCTCCTTCCTTCTTAGGAGAGCAAAGTCCCAACCAAACTCATTGAGTCCTTGAATCAACCTCTCCCACTAGGATTTGGAGAGTTTCTTCAGTGTGGTGGTAGGCGGTGATGGCGGGTGATGGACAGTGGTGGTTGACAATGTCCGGCATGGAGGAAGAAGGCCGTCATAGAGAGGAGGGGGCTTGGGAATGGCCGGATCTTGGCTATTCTGGTTGGCAACAAGTTCTCAACATCCCCTCTAGCCATGGGTGGTGACAGGCAATGATGGGTGGTGGTGCAAGAAGCAATAACGGTGACTGAACAGAGAAGGGGAAAAGGGTGGCCGATCGATGAAAAAAAAGGGTCTTTCGACAGTGAGGAAGCTCCTAGCAATGAGGGGACTGCCTCCGACAACTTCTTCGATGAGAACAACACTCGAGAATGATAGCGATCCGTGGAACGAGCTCATGGACCGGCAGCCATGGCTGCTGGTGGACCAATCAAGTTCCTGTAGACTAAGCGATCGGTCCATGGTGGACCAGCTACTTCAAAAATTATGCAACTCATTAATAAACTTCAAACTTGAATTCCAGGTTTGTTTGAACTCCGATTTGATTGATATCTATGCTTTTAGACTCTAAAAATCAAGCTCTTTCATTCTATGCACTCCTTTTCTATAAATTATTTATAAATTATATCAATTTTAATAAATATTAATTAATTTATATTTTTTTAATGATTAAATTAGGATAATTAATAGACTTATCATGCCCCCCCAACTTAATCACCACTAGTTCCTTAGCAATGTAATTAAAATAGAATCATGTGCCACCAAGATCCTCCTTTGCAAAACTAGATCTGAAAGTTAAAAAAAGTTAGCCAGTATCACTAAGTATTGAGTTCCTGAAGCAGATTTCATGATCAGAACTTTAAAAATCTTCTTAGAGTTCATCCAAAGATCTACAGCACTTGTATTTACGATGAGTAACTTAGTATTTCGGTACTAGCTTATAAGGAACAATGGTATGTTTGCTTATCACCTACTTTGATCAATTTTCTATATACCCTCAAATGAAGCACATGAGATGAGGTAGCTTTCACACCACCTGATTTTTTATCTTTTTTTGGGTGATATCTTTACACTATCTACTTTTTGATGTGAATAATAATGCTTACTTAAACGAAAGTACCCGGTTACTCAATGGAAAACCAATATTTAGAACTTGCCTTTTTTAATTTTTTATTAAGCAGGTAGCTCTTTCCTCAAATTCAAGTTTCTCTCAATGAAATGTATATCAATTATCAATTTTTAGTAATAATTGAGTCTCCAATTGACCTTACAACTAATATCTAGTTTACCTCGTCAGTGTGCAAGTGCAATGGAAGTGCTAATAGCCTTTAAATGATCTAAGTAAGCCACTAAATGTCTAACCAGTTAATCTACTCCTTGGCTTGCTATAGTAGTAAGCACATACTTTCTAACTTTGTTATCTTTTTTAGTCTATTTTGCTCAAGAATTTCTTTCATGGCATATGATTTATCAAAAATCTTCTCCATAATTTTTTTATAATTTTTCTAGAGTTTTCCAAAAGATTTTCAAAATAACTTTAAAGTTTTTTCAAAAGATTTTTGTTGCCCAGTGAAGATGCAACCCAAGAGGGGGGGTGAATTGGGTTTTATAAAACTTTCAAACTATTTGCAATAAACTAAAGCAAGTATGTGCTAGATCAATTTAATGCTTGTATTTTGGTAATGTATTTGTGTGCTTCAAAATAATATGCAGCAAAATTAACAAAGTAAATGCACAAAGAAAATAATCACACAAGCAATCACAAATACAAAGATAAATAGTGGTTCGATGGACTCCAAGGCACCTACATCCACTCCCCAAGATCTCTTTGAAAATTCACTATAATCTCAACCGATTATAGTTGATTAGTTTTCCAGGCTCACTAATCAAAACCGACTTGTTTTCACAAGGCTCGTAAGTCAAAACCTCACTTGGTTTTACGGGCTAATCAAGAACCTAAATGGTTTTAAGGCTTACCACCAACCTTCCTTGGTTTTGCGGGCTAACCAAGAACCTAATTGATTTTCCAAGGCTAACCAATAATCTCCCTTAGTTTTCCGGGCTAACCAAGAACCTAATTAGTTTTAAGGCTCACCAACAACCTTCCTTGGTTTTTCGGGCTAACCAAGAACCTTTACAACAAAGTAAGAATGAGAGTAAAGAATACAATAAAGCTTTCTAAAATAAAGCAAATATTTTTTTGAAGCTCTTGGATGATGTTGAAGAAGCTTGTCTTCAATTTGTTGAAGCCTTTGAATGAAGCTTGATGTTGTGGACTTGGAAGCTCTCTTTGAAATTAGATGCTTGAAGGCTCAATTCTCTCAAAATATGAATCCTTAAAGTGTATGAATCTTTTCTTTCAATGGATTACCTCCATATTTGATTTGTGTTGATTATATAGCTCTCCAAACCTTAAATGATCATTAGAGACCATTGGAGAGGAAAAACTAGCCGTTACAAATGTTTTGAAAAAGTTATGTTCTTCATAAAACTAGCCGTTGCAGAGCTGTCATCCGTTCAAGTGTCGACACTTTAGGTCATGTGTCGATACTTAAGGTCGACACTTGGAACAGTGAGTCGACACTTGATCAAAGAAATGTTTTTTGAAGTCCTCTGTTCTGCACTGGTGAGCTGACACTTCATCTGATAAGTCGACACTTTGAGTCGACACTTGTCATCCATGTGTCGACACTTCAGGCAAGTCTTCAACTTCAGCAAGTTCTATAACCCAAAAATCTTAGGCGATGAGCTGATCCATGTGTCGACACTTTGAATCGACATAACACATCCATGTTTTGACACTTCAGCCATGCAAACTGAAACTTTCTCTACATGCCAGCATGTGTTGACACTTTACTATAATGTGTCGACACTTGGTGTCATGCGTCGACACTTTGAGTTGACACCTTGAGTCATGTGTCGACACTTTAAGTCGACACATCACTGAAATTTTCTTCAAAGCTTCTGAACTTGTATTGAATCAAGTTTGTGTTGAACTCATATGTCCATTCAAGCAATCTTCAACTATCGAAGTCTTCTTTGAGCATATTTTTCATCTAAATTTGGACTTCTTCAACTGAATGACAATCTTTTCAATCTTTCAACATTTAATGAGTACCTAAAACTGATAAATACTTTTAACATGAATTAGTACTCATATATACTTAAATATTTTGTCAATCATCAAATCAAGACCAGAGTCAACAATCTCTCCTTTTTGATGATGACAAAACCTTTAAGTATATAAACAGGATAAGCTTAAAAAGATTAACAATAAGATAAACATATAAGCTTAAAATTAATGAGTATCAATCTTCCCTCAAAATATGATTTCAAAAATATTTTTTAAAATATGCAAAATTTTCAAATTTTTTCTCTTACTAATTCTTCCCTTAAGATTATAACATTTTCCTTTCTTCTCCTCCTTTTGCACTTTCTTTCATTTCTCATATGATTTTTCATGTTTATCCAATCTTTTCCTTTTTCATACTTAACATTTTTCTTCTCCTTTTTGTCATCATGAAAAAGGATGAAAGGCAATACAAAATGGGAATGAAGGTGGAAAGAATAGCAAGTTGATCATCAAAATCAATATATAAAATCAATTAATCATGATACCACTTAAATTTGTTACAGATTGAACATGATATAGCACTTGAAATATGATACCACAAAAATGATATACACATGTCAAAAAATAATTCAATACACTGATATGCATATTATCTATTCACTTTACTTGTTCATGGGATAAGGTCACAGCGGCACCCTAACGTCATAAGAGACCCAGTGAATCGGAAGAGAGAGTCTTTAAACCCTACTTAGCTCCTATGACCGGACGACCATGGTGACTAACCCAATCTAAAGCAGTTACTGGGAGCTCTTTTTCTCATTTAAACTAAAATTTGATACCAATTGAATATGATACCACTTGAATGTAACTCCCCTCAAAGGATTAGATTTAAAATAAGGAGAAGGAGTATCAGAATAATATAAGTAAAGCATGATATCAAACAGAATATTCAAGGCATATACGTAAATAACAAATCTTTGGATACTCCCCCTAAATGTTATTTCTCCTTAAAAATATGCATTCATTTGAGGAATAGAACATGAAAGCACATACATCTTAATTTCAGACAATTTTGAGATATGAACAAAGATTCTAAGTCTGAAATCAAAGATTTGAATTTTTCAAGATATTCTTGATTTTCAAAATACAAAGCATTGATCATTTAAAAACTTTTAGCATGATTTACAAATTCATTTAAAATGATTTGATATCCATACAAATGCTAGAAGTAATTTAATAGTAAGTTTAGCTAATGGATTAAGGGTTTATTAATATGCATACCTTCTTCTTAAATATAATCCTTAACTACCAGTTCTATACTTGTTTCAAATCATTTCTAACTAAAGCATAGATGTCAAAAATGAAAGCACATAAATTATAATATTTCAATTGAAATACTTTAAAGCTATATTAATCAAAATCAACTGAAAGTCTGATAATCACAAGTTTAATCATGAGAGCATGAAATCCATCAATATCAAAAAGGTTCATGATCACAATAAATGACTATTAGTTTAAACCTGATTTTAATTAAATAATTTTCAAATCAATATGCAACTTTAAAATATTTTTCATGAATTAATCAAAATCAAGCGAAGATCTTATAATCATTAGTTTAATAATGATAGTTTGAAATTCATTAACATCAAAAACAATTCATGATCATAACCAATGACTATAAATCTAAACTTGATTTTAATTAAATATTTAAAATAATTTTTCAAAGTAATTGATGCAACATTTGTAAAAAATTCAACTATATTTTTAATCATGGAAGGAAATGTTTAGAATTTACCAATATAGCTAATCCTTCCTTTACTATTTAGTCTAAAATATAGCTTGTCCAATTCTTTATGTTGTCTTGTATAGCTACTATTCAATTATTTCTTTCTTCATGTTGGGCTACAAGACAGTCCTGCAAAATATACTAAGTAGACAATTTTGGTACCCAAACTTTCTTGGATCCTTTAGGATTAGTAACTATGATTCCTTTTGGAATCTAAATTTTTCTTAATCTACAAGGATATGAATTAAGTCCAGATTTATAAGACTAATTGGAAGAAGTAGGTATAAGGAAATTCTTCAAAAATTTTGCTTCTTTTCTTCAATCAAAATATTTTTCTCATTCAAAAATTTATCACATAAATCTCTCAAAACATCATTTTATTTTTCTAAAAATTCTTTTTCTTAGAAAAATTATTCTTTTATTTTCCAAAATATCAATCTTGGCATTTAAATCATCATTTTTATTGAAAAGATTGGTGTTCTCAGGAGAAAAGGAATCTACATGCCTTTTTAATTTCTTGTGCTCAATTTTTAGCAATTTGTATTCATGCACAAATCATTGAATGCATCATGTAATTCATCAAAGGTAAAGTATAATCATTTTCAGTACATACCTTTTTCTCATTTTCCATGAAGCAAAGATTAGCTATTTTTTAATTTATTCTTCTTCTAAACTAGAGTCTTCACTTTCGCTCCATGTAGCCATCATTACCTTCTTTGTGTATTTCTTTTGGCCCTTTTTCTCATGAATCTTCGAAATTATGAGCAAAAATTTTATCTCATCTTCTTCACTATCTTCTGACTCCTCACTTGAAGACTTATCTTGTGTTATAGATTTAAAGGTGATTATTTTCTTCTTTTCATCAGCATCCACACTTCTTTACCATAAGTTCAACTCATATGTCATGAGTGAATCGATGAGCTCCTCCAAAGGCAAGGTTTCTATATTTTAGCTTCTTGGATTGCCGTCACCTTTGGATCCCATGATATTGGCAAAGACCTAAGAATTTTATTAACCAATCAGCATTAGTATGGACTTTGCCAAGACTTTTCAATTCATTGTAATGTTCATAAATCTTCCATATATATCATATAGAGATTCATAGTGCAGCATTTTAAACATTTCAAAAGAATGTACAAGCGAATTAATTTTAGTAGTCTTCACTTGAAGAGTACCCTCATGAGTGACCTCAAGTATGTCCCATATTTCCTTCGCTATTTCACATGTAGAGATTTTATTGAATTCATTACGATCCAATGCAAATAAAGCAAGTTCATTGCTTTGGCATTAAGCTCAGATTGCTTAATATCATTTTCATCCCAATTCTCTTCGAGTTTTGGAATGGAGATGCCATTAACCAATATTGAAGGAATATGTGGACTATTAACAATCATTTTTCAAAGATAATAATCTATAAATTGAACATAAATGTGCATGCATGTTTTCCAATATGTGTAATTAGTGCCATTGAAAAATGGTGGGTCTAACACTAATACCTACAAGGATTGCCATGATCTTTTACTCAAAATCGTTAGATTTTCAAATAATGTATCGGCTCTGATACCAATGTTGCCCAGTGAAGATGCAACCCAAGAGGAGGGGTGAATTGGGTTTTATAAAACTTTCAAACTATTACATAAACTAAGCAAGTATGTGCTAAATCAATTCAATGCTTGTATTTTGGCAATGTATTTGTGTGCTTCAAAATAATATGCAGCAAAATTAACAAGTAAATGTACAAAAAAATTAATCACACAAGCAATCACAAACCAAAAATGCGCATGCATGTTTTCCAATATGTGTAATTAGTGCCATTGAAAAATGGTGATCTAACACTAATACCTACAAGGTTGCCATGATCTTTTACTCAAAATCGTTAGATTTTCAAATAAGTACCGGGCTCTGATACCATTGTTGCCCAGTGAAGATGCAACCCAAGAGGAGGGGTGAATTGGGTTTTATAAAACTTTCAAACTATTTACAATAACTAAAGCAAGTATGTGCTAGATCAATTCAATGCTTGTATTTGGCAATGTATTTGTGTGCTTCAAAATAATATGCAGCAAAATTAACAAAGTAAATGTACAAAAAAATTAATCACACAAGCTGTTACAGCCGTGACGATGACGTGGCGGGCTCAGATACCGCCAAATATGATCGAGCACGTGGAGGTTTCTCCGGCCGAGTCAGCGCCACATTGCCGAGGCCGAGCTCGGCAAGGCTACTCCGCCAGACGACTTCCCAAGACAAATTGCTCTCGTCGAAGTCGAGCTCGGTTCGGGGCTCCTCTACCACCTCGCCTGGCGCCCACCCAGGAGGGTCCGCCCAGGCGAGGTCGGCCGATCCTTCGCTCCTTCGCCAGGTGGCCCCCGGAGACGGGCCCACCTCGGCGAAGCCAGGCGACCTCCTGCCACCTTGCCAGGTGTCCACCCGGGAGGGGTCCACCTAGGTCGAGGTCGGCCGATCCTTCGATCCTTCGCCAGGTGGCCCCCGAGACGGGCCCACCTAGCTGAAGCCAGGCGACCCCCTGCCGCCTCGCCAGGTGTCCACCCGGAGGGGTCCACCTAGGTCGAGGTCGGCCGATCCTGACCCTCGCTCCTTCGCTAGGTGGCCCCCGGAGACGGGCCCCCTCGGCCGAAGCCAGGCGACCTCCTGCCACTCACCAGGTGTCCACCCAGGAGGGTCCACCTAGGCCGAGGTCGGCCGATCCTTCGCTCCTTCGCCAGGTGGCCCCCGAGACGGGCCCACCTCGGCCGAAGCCAGGCGACCCCCTGCCACCCTCGCCAGGTGTCCACCCGGGAGGGGTCCACCTAGGCCGAGGTCGGCCGATCCTTCGCTCCTCTGCCAGGTGGCCCCCGGAGACGGGACCACCTCGGCCGAGGTCAGGCCGCCCGTACAGAGAAGGTCCCAAGGAAAGAGGCGCGGGCTCCGAGGTCATCCCTCGGGCCGTGCGCATCACAGGCGGTGCCCCGTACGGATGGCGGCGGCACGCGAAACACCATTTGCATCGCCCGACATGCCCCACAATCGAGAGGCGCGGTTCTGACAAAACAGGCCCAAAGATGGATGGCGTCCACACTTGGGAAGAGAGCACTCTCACTAGTCCCGAGGTCTGGCCGGCCGCCTTACCGTGCCACCCCCCCTTCTGTCTTGCCTTTCCCCATTGGACGAGGTCGGAAAGCCGCCTGGCCCTCCTCACCAAAAGGGAAAAGAGAAAGGGATGGGGGAGGGGAGCCTCCCAGGGGGAGAAGACAGGCGAACACGAGAGGAGATAAAGGAAGGAAGCGGGGACGACAAGGTAAGCCGATCAGGTTGGGGACAAGTAAGAAGCAGTGGCCAACGGCCTCGCCCCGAGAGTGAGATCAAGGTCCCGAGAGGGGATCGCTTGGCGTGAGCTCCTCAAGGAGGCCCGGCCGAATTTCTGGTCCCCAGAGCACCTTCTTACTAGCAAATTCTCTAAGTCTGGAACCCCTTCGGGGCCCGTCTTGGAGAGTCTGTTCCTTCTCATCGTCTACTGACTTGACCGTCGAAGCTCCCTCGCCGGGATCCCCGGCCAGGGTCTCCTAACCCCTTCTTGCAGGTTCGTCGTAGCCAGAGAGGTTCCTTCGCCAGGCGGTCAGGAGGATCCACAGATCCGAGGCACGGGCGCGGCGACGAGAACGGCAACAGATTGGCGCGCCAGGTAGGGGGGGCAGGACAACACCCCCTAGCGGGAGCTAGCTTTCTGCAGGTATCGCGCTCTCTGACAATGGTGGTCACTCATGGGTGCGAGGCATCCACCAGCCATGTAGGGGAGGTTCACTCCCCTCAAGGCAGCCACAGCCCGGAGAGGGAGCTTCCAGCTCCCCCTCCTCTTCCACCACAGCCTACCTCAACAGACGGACCCCTTGTGGCCGTCATCCAACAGCTGCTGACCTTGACCTCGACGGTCCGGCAGCTTCAGCATCAGCAGCGGTCCCTGGCCATGCAGCCGCAGCCAGGACCCCCGCGGCCCGGCCGCGGGGCAGCGTGGGAGCCTGCGCTCCATTCAGGGCAGGCCATCCCACCCGAGGGCCGTCTCCAACCCCCGTGGGAGCCAACAAGCTCCCGCAAAAAGAAACTACTCCGGTTCGGAGGATCACAAGAGTCGATCCCCGGCCGATGAGGCCGAAATGGTGCATCGCAGCAAGCGACGCCGAGGCCTGACTTCGTGCCGAGATCGATCGGCGCCCCCTCACCGCAGTCTCGGTGGAAGACTCCACCGACGAAGCCATCAGGCGCCAGCCAAGAGGTGCCTGGAGGAGCATGAGCGCAAGCTAGCGGAGTTTCCGCCCGCCGATTTGCCGACCTGCAGAATTTGCCGACCTGCAGAACTCGTCGGCGGACCCGGCGGGCTACGACTCCCATCCCCCTTTCTCTGAAGAAATCCAGGCGGAGCCGATCCCAAAACGGTTCAGCATACACAGGTGGATCCCTACGACGGGACCCGACCCTCTGGACCATCTGGAGAGCTACAAAGCTCTCATGAGGGTCCAGGAGGCCACCGACGCTCTTCTGTGCATCGCCTTCCCGGCCACCCTCCGGAAGGCGCTCGAGTCTGGTTCACCCGCCTCGAGCCTGGATCCATTTGCTCCTTCCACCAGTTGGAAGGAAAGTTTGTGGCGCACTTCGACGCCTGTCGAAAGGTGCCAAGAAGGTGGACAGCCTTCTTTTATCCACAAGCAGGACTAGGAGCTGCTCCGGGCTACATCACCCGGTTCAAGATCGCAGCCCTGGAAATCTACAGTCTGACGAGCCCGTCGCCATGTGGGCTTTGAAGCGCGGGCTCAAGACGTCCCGCTGACCTACTCCCTGGACAAGAAGCCGCCCAGGACGTACTCGAGCTCCTCCTCTGAGCCCATAAGTACATCCGAGAGGAGGAGGCCGACCGCACCCGCGAGAGTGGACGGGAAGACTCTGAAGAGGCCGCCCTCGAGAGATACCCCAGGAAACGGAAGCCCGGGCCATCTGCCGACCCTCGCCCGATTCCGAGGTCGAGGGGCGAGGCCCACCCGAGCGGAGGTTCACCCCTCTCCTCGCACCTCAGACGAAGATTCTTCATGGAAACGAGGGCGGAGCGCTACCTCTGCCGACCTCCTCCTCAGAACCCGAGGGCCATCCAGGGACAATCGAAGTACTGCCAGTTCCACGCGAGCACGATCACGACACGAGGAGTGTCGTAACCTGAAGTGGAGATCGAGGAGCTAATTAAGAGGGGCTACCTCAGGAAGTTCGTCAGGATGAGGGCCCCCCGGGGGGTAGCCGCTCGGACCTTACACCCCGCTCCTGCAATCGATAACCGCCCAACGGAGAAGCCCGTGCATGATCTCAGCGGGATCGGACGAGCGATGAAGAGAGCCCAGGAAGTCGGGAACCGGAGAATGTGATCCTCTCCGAGGAGGGGAAGGGTAATGATAGTTGTAAATAATGATGCGTGGTGGTCGAGATGACCATCGCGAAGCATCCTGTACATCGAATCATGGTGGATAGTGGAAGCTCGGCTGACGTGCTTTTTTACGAGGCTTTCTCTCGGATGAAACTTGTCCCACGATCAGCTGAGACCGGTACATACCATCCTGGTAGGTTTTATAGGGGACTCGTGGGGGTGTCGAAAGGGAGATCACTCTCCCGGTCACCGCCGGATCCCCACCCCGGCAGACGACGTCCTGATAATGTTTACCGTCGTCAGACTCCCCTCGCCTTATAATGCCATTCGGGCATCCGGGATCAACCAACTGGACGCCACAATCTCCACGAAAAGGTTGTTGGTGCAGTTCCCCACGCCTTCGGGCCGGGAGATGATGAAGGAACGGCCCAGCCAGTCCCGCTTTGCCTCCAGATGGTCCCGGGCACCCGGGGCACGGAGCTCGCCCCCGATGTCCGACGACCTCGACCTAAAGAGAAAGGAACCCAGGGGAGGGCCCGTGGAGCGCCTGCTGACTTTTCCCCTCGGTTCGGACACACTGAAGACGGTGCAAGCGGGGGCCCAGCTCCCTGAAGAAGAACGGACCCACCTGCTGAGTTCCTCCCGCGAACGCTGACGTGTTCGCCTGGTCAGCGGCCGACATGCCGGAGCATCCCGCCCGAGGTCATCACACACAGGTAAACGTGGACCCAAGCTGCCGCCCGGTCCGCCAGAAGAAGAGGAGCTTCGCCATGGAAAGACAGAAGGCAATCAACGAGGAAGTGGAGAAGCTCCTCGCTGCCGGTTTGTGCGGGAAGTCCAGTATCCCAGCTGGCAGCAAACGTGGTCATGGTAAGAAAGAGTAGTGGTAAGTGGAGGATCTGTGTGGACTACACCGACTCAACCGAGCCTGCCCAAAGGACAGCTTCCCTCTTCCAAGATCGACCAGCTGGTCGACACCACCTCGGGACATCGCCTCCTGTCATTCATGGACTCCTTCTCCGGATATAACCAGATCCAGATAGCCGGAGGACGAAGAGCGTACCGCCTTCATAACCGATCGCGGGACTTTTTGCTATAGATGATGCCATTCGGCTCAAGAATGCAGGGGCAATGTACCAGTGCCTGGTCAATAGAATTTTCAAGGACCATATCAGCCGCAACATGCAGGTGTACGTGGACGACATGCTGGTAATGAGCAAACCCGATTCGGACCACGTGGCTGACTTGGTGGAGACATTCGGCAACCTCCGACATCATCAGATGAGGCTGAACCCGGCGAAGTGCGCCTTCAGCGTCTCCACGGGAAAATCCTAGGATTCATGGTGACCCAAAGAGGAATTGAAGCCAACCCAGAGAAGGTCCAGGCCATCCTGGAACATGGAGCCGCCCGCTCAAGAAAGCGAGTGTAGCAACTCACCGGCCGAGTTGCGGCCCTCAGCCGCTTATCTCAGGTCGGCAGATCACTGCCGTCCTTCTTCAAGGTGCTGAGAATGATGAACGACTTCGCTTGGACCGAGGAATGCTAGAAGGCCTTCATGAGCTGAAGAGGATGCTCGCGTCGCCACCATTGCTGTCCAGGCCCGAGGAGGGGGAGGAAGCTCATCCTCTACCTGGCGGTCACCCCGGAAGCCGTCAGTCGGTCCTGGTTCGGACCGATGGCCAAGGAGTCCAGCGGCCGGTGTACTATACCAGCAAGCTTCCTTCGCGACGCGGAGCTCAGGTATTCTCGGCCCGAGAAAACTCGTTTTTGCGCTAATAGTGTCTGCCCAGCATCTCAGGCCCTATTTCCAAGCGCACCCCATCGCTGTCCTGACGGATCAACCGCTGAAAGCGGTGCTCAGCCAACCCGATACTTCGGGATGATTGGCAAAGTGGGGCACTGAAGCCAGCGAGTTCGACATTACGTACAGTGCCAAGGTCGGCCATGAGGCACAGGTACTGGCCGACTTCTCGGTCGAATGTGCAGGCTTGGGCAAGGAGCCTGAGGAAGGCCCCTCAGGCAGCCAATGGAGATAGGCCCGGTTGAGCCCGGAGAGATGCCTGGATCCTCCATGTGGACGGAGCCTCGAACTCCGGCGGGAGCGGAGCCGGACTCATCCTTGTCAACAGCGATGGGGTCGTCGCGAATGCGCGCTCCATTTCTAATTCCCCGCGACAAATAATCAAGCGGAGTATGAAGCACTTTTTGCTGGGTGAGGGTCTCCTCGCGAGCTGGGAGTGACCAACCTCAGAGCTTTCACCGATTCCCAGCTCGTGGCGGGACAGGTCTCCGGGGAGTATGCCGCACATGACCCCCAAATGGCGAAATACTTGGAGCTCGTCAAGGCGGGCGCGTCCAGATTCTGGCGCTTCAACATCTTCCATATCCCCCGCAGGGAGAACGCCCTGCGTGGATACTCTCTCCGGCTGGCGACCCTGCCAGACTCGATGCTGGGCCGCGCTCATGTGGAGCGCCTTGAGATCCCAAGCCTCGAGGCACCGGTGGAGGTCCATCAGGTCAGCCATGAACCCAGCTGGATGGACAAGTACGCCGAATACATCACTAGTGGCACCCTGCCGGAGGACCGCGAGGTGGCTCGCCTTATCAAAAAGAAAGCCGTGCGATTCGTCCTGATGGAGGGCAATTGTATCGAAGATCCTACTCCTACCCCTCCTCAAGTGTGTAGGACCCACGGAAGCCAAGCTCGTGCTCCAGGAGGTTCACGAGGCGTTTGCTGGGAACGACGTGAGGGGCAGGGAATTGGCGTACAAGGCCCTCCATCAGGCTACTTCTGGGAGACGATGAAAGAAGACGCCGCTGGCTTCGTGAAGAAGTACGACCGGTGCCAGCATCACGCCACGGTGCAACGACAGCCCTCCTACCCAATCTCCCAGCTCTCAGCTCCCTGGCCGTTCGCCCAGTGGGGGATGGACCTTCTGGGCCCATCCCATCGGTGTCTGGACAGCAGAAGTTCTTGATAGTGGCCATCGACTACTTCACAAAGTGGGTCGAGCCGAACCCTTGGCGAGGATCACCGAAGCAAACGTCGCCAAGTTCTTTTGGAAGTCGATCGTTTGCTGCTTCGGCCTCCCCCACACCGTAGTTACCGATAATGGGCGCCAGTTCGACTGCGGGAGTTCGAAGAGTTCTGCAGCGACCTCGGCATCAGGCATCGCTTCACCTTGCGCGATCCCCAGACCAATGGAGAGGTCGAAGTCACGAACAGGACCATTCTTCAGGGCCTCGCATGCGGCTGGACCAGGCCAAGGGCAGGTGGGCCGACGAGCTCCCCAGCGTCCTCTGGGCATACCACACCACCCCGAGGACGGCTATCGACGAGACCTCGTTCAACCTCGTCTTCGGAGTCGAGGCGGCATCCCGATCGAGCTCAGCCTACCCACGCTGCGTGTGGAGCAATATGACGAGACAGAAAACCCAGCCAGGATGATGCTCAACCTTGACCTTCTTGAGGAGACGAGGGACAAGGCCCGAGTTCGAATGGCGGCATATAGGCAGTGTGTGGCCAGGTATTACAACTCCCGAGTGCGGCCGAAGGATTTTTGTCCCGGAGATTTGGTCCTCTGGCGTGCTGAAGCTTCTCAGCCACGGGAATGCGGCAAGCTCTCGCCCAACTGGGAGGGCCCATACCGGGTAGCAGAAGCCCTCCCTCATGGCGCCTACTACCCGGAGGAGTTGGGAGGTGCCAGGTTCCCCCGAACATGGAACGCCTCGAACCTAAGAATGTACTATCAGTAATGTAAGGTTCCCCACTCCGCAATAAAGTTCCTTGCTTCAAACGCTCTCTTCTCACTTTGTAGGAAAACGGCGCATGGCCGTGAGCTCGGCATGACTGATCAGGCCGACGGTCGAAGGAAGCGGAAGATCCTGGGCTTCGGCCTGGAAGGGGGACAGAACCCAGTTCACCTATGCAAGCCCGAAGAACAGCTCGGCAAGCCGCGCAAGGCTTGAGAAAGCCTACGGCCCCGGGTTCAGTCCGAAGATCCTGGGCTTCGGCCGGAAGGTGGGATAGAACCCAGTTACCCACGCAAGCCCGGAGAATAGCTCGGCAAGCCGTGCAAGGCTTGAGAAAGCCTGCGGCCCCGGGGGTTCAGTCCGGAGATCCTGGGCTTCGGCCCGGAAGGTGGGATAGAACCCAGTTCGCCCACGCAAGCCCGGAGAGAACAGCTTGGCAAGCCGCGCAAGGCTTGAGAAAGCCTGCGGCCCCGGGGTTCAGTCCGGAGATCCTGGGCTTCGGCCTGGAAGGTGGGATAGAACCCAGTCGCCCACGCAAGCCCGGAGAACAGCCCGGCAAGCCGCGCAAGGCTTGAGAAAGCCTACGGCCCCGGGGTTCAGTCCGGAGGTCCCGGGCTTCAGCCTGAAAGGCGGGCAGTGAAACCATTTCGCCCACGCGAGTATGAAGCGATCCCGAAGGCGGACCGCTCAAGGCCTACTCTGACGCCATGCGTCCGGAATGTCCCAACCTTCGATTTGAGCGACGGACGGGACCAGGTCTACGATCGTTTCGGCACCCCACATCAACATCTCAAAAAAAAAAAAAAAAAAAAAAAAAAAAAAAAGAAGAGAAGATGGGAGAGTGGGGAAGAAAGTGAACTCGAGACTTAGTCAACGATGTTTTTATTAATCCGAGGAAAGTACAAAGCTGGGAATCCGACAGGCCGGGAGTCCCCAAAGAAAAAGAAAAGGGTACAATTACGACGACAGAGAAGGGCGAGAAGACGGTGGCTCAGTTTGGCACGGGGTCGGAGCCCTCCATCGGGGTTGCGCGCTCCGCATCCTCGCCTTCAGCGGCGGCCTGCTCAGGCGGCTGCTCGGAGCCACGGCTTCGCCGGTCGACGGGGCCCCAGGCGTGGCGTCGGCCGCACCGGAGGCTCTACTCTCAGCTCCTTGCCCCCTACCTCCGAGCACCACCCCACTGAGGTCGAGCTCGGGTAGAAGCCCCTACCTTTCTCCGGCACATCCGGAACCCCTTCAGGAAGGAGTCCACGGTGGCCTCCGGACCTCCGATGTGTACTCGTCGGAAGCCCGGAACTTCGGGACGGCCTCCTGCGCCTCCCACTTCGCGGCCTCAGGAGTCCGTTGACATACACACTCCGCTCCTTCGCCGCGTTTGCATCTCGCCGGGCCTCCTCCAGCTGGCGCTCCAGCCACTGGGAATGGGCCTGAAGACGAGCCCTCTCCGCTGCGTCCTCCTCCACGCGATGCTGGTGGGAGATCCTCTCCTCCGACAGAGAAGACTCCAGCTCCTTGTTCCGCCCCTCGGCACGTGCCAGGTCAGTCTGGAGGGCTTGATTGCTTGCTCGCAGCTCGACCCCCTTTTCCATGAGGTCCTTGATGTCGGCTGCGAGCCGCCGAGCTTCTTCCTTCTCGGCGTCCCTCTTCGCATTCCCTACGAGGAAGTTCCTCAGTAGGAGAACGTCATTCCGAATCTGCACAGGTAAAGTAACCGGTTAGAAGAAAGACCACTGAGGTCATGAAAGATGGAAGAAAATGAGTTCGGGCTTACCGTGAAGAGCTGCGGGAGGATCCCGAGCAAAGCGTCAGCGTAGTCCCGGCCGCTCTGAGCTCGGCGATCCCGGGCTGTGGAGACGTACTCCATCACCTTCTCCGCGAGCCCTTTGTCACGGATGACTGAAACCGGTGGCGAGCTGTCAGTTCGGCTCCTGCGCGCGACTGTCCTCCAGCAGGAGCATAGCCGATGGCCGGTGGAGGACACGGGCTGCGCCGTCGGAGCCGCGGTGATGATAGGGCGGCGCTGAACGGGGCTATAGGCGGTGGAACCCCTCGACGACAGCACCACCAGATCTGGCAGCCGAGGAATCAACGCCCCGCCCCGAGGCAGCCTGGGCGGGGGAGCAGCGGCCGCTGGACTAGATGCAGACGCTGGCACCACCTGGCTCGCCTCGGTGCGAGCCCTCTTGACCGCAGGCTCATCCACATCCGGGACGTCTCTCTGGGCCGCGCCCTCCAGGAGGCTCTCCAGTGAGAACTTCATACCTGCAATGCAAAAGAATAGAAGGTCAGCCAACTCGGTTATGAAGAAAAAGAATGCAAGAGTCAAGGGAGGACCGAATCTCACCCGACTCACGGATGGGACTGATCCCGGCCTCAAAAAGATTCTGCTCTGAGAGCAGAACCTCGAGCGCTGGGACCACGTCACTCAGGAGTTGGGAGTAGGCCTCCTAGTCTGCCGACTCAACCTGAGAGTTCCGGTTCGTAGACCGGTCCGGTTCACTCCAGGCCCAGTCGACATCTTCGACCGAGGCAAAGAAAAACCGGCTCTTCCAACCCTTGATAGAAGAGGGGAGGTCGAACCAGAGACACCTGGGCCGGGGCGAAATATACCACAAGCCGTCATCGGTGGAATACCTCTTCAGGGTGAACATGGCCTTGAAGAGGGAGAAACGGGCAACGAACCCGTGAAAGTGGCAAAAAACTATGAAGGAAAAGATGACCCGGATAGCATTGGGAGCCAACTGGGCCGAGACAAGTCGAAAATGGCTAAGAAAAGAGAGGAAGAAGGGGTGCAGAGGAAATCGAAGACCCAAGGAAGAAGTCTCGTAAAAGGCTATACGGCCGGGGCCACTCATGGTGACGCGCTCCCGGGCCACGGAATGAATAGATGAATTGATCCCGGGATGCCGTAGGCCTCCCGGAGCAAAGAAAGATCGCCCTCGGTCATGATGGAAGCATGACCGGAGGGACCGGCGAGAAGAGAGGCGGAGCAGGAAGAGAAAGAAGAGGCAAAGCGGGAGCAACCGGAGGAGACCGGACCCCCCTGGGGATGCCGATGGTGACACCCCCGGTTGTAGACGCCTGCGGACCTCCTCCGGAATTGTTTCCTCCTCTGAGGAGGAAGAAGATGGAGTCCTCGGCCGGGATGGACCGGCCTCGTCCGGATTGGAAGAGACATAGCGACGACGCGCCATGGCAAAGGGAGAACAAGGATTCAGAGAGGAAAAGGGAGAGGGGAACTAGAGAAGGATGGAGGCACTCACCGAAAATATGCCAAGCGATCGCGAGGCAACGAAAGTTAGCCTGCAGCAAACCGCCCACGGAGCAAGGGGAAAGGCCTCATTCTGGAAAGTCCCCTCCTTTTCAAACTCAGTCGACAGCGACCGTACCCGTCATTTCACCGCGAGCCCTGAGTGATCGCCACGTGGATGCACGCCCGACACCGATGCCTCGTTAGCAGGGTAACGGCCTCTACCTCGAAGCGACGCATTTATTGCGGGCAAGTGGGCGACGCGTGGTGGCTTCCTATAGGGTTTCGGGTGCATCGAGAAGCGGCGACGAGGATCGTGGCAATTTATGATGCAAGATCTTCGCCTCCCCACGTCATATCTGCATTTAATCCCGACGTTCATTCTACGACGCCCCAACAGAACGGCGGGCTGGGGGGCAACTGTTACGGCCGTGACGATAACGTAGCCGGGCTCAGATACCGCCAAATATGATCGAGCCACGTGGAGGTTTCTCCGGCCGAGTAAGCGCCACATTGCCGAGGCCGAGCTCGGCAAGGCTACTCCGCCAGACGACTTCCCAAGATAAACTGCTCTCGCCGAAGTTGAGCTCGGTTCGGGCTCCTCTACCACTCGCCTGGCGCCCCACCCAGGAGGGGTCCGCCCAGGCGAGGTCGGCCGATCCTTCGCTCCGTCGCCAGGTGGCCCCCGGAGATGGGCCCACCTCGGCCGAAGCCAGGCGACCTCCTGCCACCTCGCCAGGTGCCACCCGGGAGGGGTCCACCTAGGCCGAGGTGGCCGATCTTCGATCCTTCGCCAGGTGGCCCCCGGAGACGGCCCACCTCGGCCGAAGCCAGGCGACACTCTGCCGCCTCGCCGGTGTCCACCCGGGAGGGGTCCACCTAGGTCGAGGTAGGCCGACCTTCGCTCCTTCTCCAGGTGGCCCCCGAGACGGGCCCACCTCGGTCGAAGCCAGCAACCTCCTGCCACCTCGCCAGGTGTCCACCCAGGAGGGTCCACCTAGGCCGAGGTCGGCCGATCCTTCGCTCCTCCGCCAGGTGGCCCCCGGAGACGGGACCACCTGCGGTGTCGAGGTCAAGCCACCCGTACAGAAAGGTCCCAAGGAAAGAGGCGCGGGCTCCGAGGTCATCCCTCGGGCCGTGCGCATCACAGGCAGCGCCCCGTACGGATGGCGGTGGCACGCGAAACACCATTTGCATCGGCCCGACATGCCCCACAATCGAGAGGCGTGGTTCTGACAAAACAGGGCCCAAAGATGGATGGCACCCACACTTGGGAAAGAGAGCGCTCTCACTAGGCCCGAGGTCTGGCCGGCCGCCTTACCGGCGCCACCCCCCCTTCTGTCTTTTGCCTTTCCCCGTTGGGCTCGGCGGACGAGGTCGGAAAGCCACCTGGCCCTCCTCACCAAAAGGGAAAGAGAAAGGGATGGGGGAGGGGAGCCTCCCAGGGGGAGAAGACAGGCGAACAGCGAGAGGAGATAAAAGGAAGGAAGCTGGGGACGACAAGGTAAGCCGATCAGGTTGGGGACAAGTAAGAAGCAGTGGCCAATGGCCTCGCCCCGAGAGTGAGATCCAAGGTCCCGAGAGGGGATCGCTTGGCGTGAGCTCCTCAAGGAGGCCCGGCCGAATTTCTGGTCCCCAGAGCACCTTTCTTACTAGCAAATTCTCTAAGTCTGGAACCCCTTCGGGCCCCGTCTTGGAGAGTCTGTTCCTTCTCATCATCTACTGACTTGACCGTCGGAGCTCCCTCGCCGGGATCCCCGGCCAGGGTCTCCTAACCCTTTCTTGCAGGTTCGCCGCTGCCAGGGAGGTTCCTTCACCAGGCGGTCAGGGAGGATCCACGGATCCGAGGCACGGGCACGGCGGCGAGAACGGCAACACAAGCAATCACAAACACAAAGATATATAGTGGTTCGGTGCACTCCAAGGCACCTACATCCACTCCCCAAGATCTCTTTGAAAATTCACTATAATCTCAACCGATTACACCGATTAGTTTTCCGGGTTCACTAATCAAAACCCGACTTGTTTTCACAAGGCTCACAAGTCAAAGCCTCACTTGGTTTTACGGGCTAACCAAGAATCTAAATGGTTTTAAGGCTCACCACCAACCTCGCCTGATTTTGTGGGCTAACCAAGAACCTAATTGGTTTTCTAAGGCTAACCAATAACCTCCCTTAGTTTTCTGGGCTAACCAAGAACCTAATTGATTTAAGGCTCACCTAATTGGTTTTAAGGCTCACCGACAACCTTCCTTGGTTTTCCGGGCTAACCATGAACCTTTACAACAAAGTAAGAATGAGAGTAAAGAATACAATAAAGCTTTCTAAAATAAAGCAAATATCTCTTTGAAGCTCTTGGATGATGTTGAAAAAGCTTGTCTTCAATTTGTTGAAGCCTTTGAATAAAGCTTGATGTTGTGGACTTAGAAGCTCTCTTTGAAATTGGATGCTTGAAGGCTCAACTCTCTCAAAATATGAATCTTTAAAGTGTATGAAACTTTTCTCTCAATGGATTACCTCCCCATTTGATTTGTGTTGATTATATTGCTCTCCAAACATTAAATGATAGTTAGAGACCATTGGAGAGGAAAAACTAGCTGTTACAAATGTTTTGGAGAAGTTCTATTCTTCAGAAAACTAGCTGTTGCAGAGCTGTCGTCCGTTCAAGTGTCGACACTTCAGGTCATGTGTCGATACTTAGGGTCGACACTTGGAACAGTGAGTCGACACTTGACCAAAGAAATATCTTCTAAAGTCTTCTATTCTATACTGGTAAGCCGACACTTCATCTAATGAGTCGACACTTTGAGTCGACACTTGTCATCCATGTGTCGACACTTCAGGCAAGTCTTCAACTTTAGCAAGTTCTGTAACCCAAAAATCTTAGGCGATGAGCTGATCCATGTGTCAACACTTCGAGTCAACACAACACATCCATGTGTTGACACTTCAGCTGTGCCAACTGAAACTTTCTCTGCATGCCAGCATGTGTCGACACTTCACTATCATGTATCGACACTTGGTATCATGTATCGATACTTTGAGTCGACACCTTGAGTCATGTGTCGACACTTTTTGAGTCGACACATCACTGAGATTTTCTTCAAAGCTTCTAAACTTGTGCTGAATCAAGTTTATATTGAACTCATATGTTCATTCAAGCAATCTTCAACTATCGAAGTCTTCTTTGAGCAAATTTTTCATCTAAATTTGAAATTCTTCAACTAAATGACAATCTTTTCAATCTTTCAACATTTATTGAGTACCTGAAATTGATAAATACTTTTAACATGCATTAGTACTCATATATACTTAAATATTTTGTCAATCATTAAAATTAAGACCAGCGTCAACAAGTTTTCCTTACCACCCAATTAAATTCCATTGTCCTTAATGGAGTAAGGAAAAATTAGAACATGAAAGTAAGATAAGGAGAGGCACCACCTGGACTAGATATACATCGTGAATTACCAAGTGCATCTACAAAGAGTGATCCATTATTCCTATAAAAATAAAATCACTAAAACAAAAATTAGTAAAAAAAGATTGGGTTGCCTTCCAACAAGTGCTAAGTTTAACATCTTTAGCCAGACCTCTTGGGGTTCTTATCCTATTCCCATCCGAATCTTGATGTTGGTTTGTAACTCCCTACATTATTTGAGTTTAGTTTTAGAATATTTTCTGCATGGGACCATTAGGTAGCCCATTCCCTTAATAGCTAACAATTCTTTCTTTATAATTAAATCTAGGTATAACTTAAATACCAGTTATTACTGCTCGGATCATCGTGGCCCGTAGCTATTGATGGCGTCGGGGGTTCCATGCTCACCTACCGGGGATGCCTCTGGTGCCTCGGGACCTACAAGAAAACCAACGTCAGTGACCCGGGTCAGGGATTCCGGCGGGGGTGCTCTGACGGTCAAGTCAATGATTATCTAGGGGAATAGATCCTCCTGGTCGAGCCCCTCTGGATGAGCTCCATGCTAGGAGGAGTGAATGTGGTGTATGAAAGTGTGAGCGAGCTGGGAGAGGTGATGGCCGAGGTGGTCTTGCCCTCCTCTCTGGCCTCTCCCCCTTCTCCTCTTTTTTCTTGCTATGGTTGTTCTTGAAAAAATGATTGCTACCTTCCTCTTGCTTACTCTGGCCGAGTCTTCTACTTTGGCTTGCCTCGGGGTCCTCTCATGCTATCAGAAGGGTACGACGAGGTATCATGCCGTAGACGGGACACCTCCTTTATTAGGTAGCCGGGGAAGCTCCTATATGCCTCTAACATTCCTTCTATTTGCCCCTCTCTTGGAAGCCTGGCAGGACCTCGATTGGCGGGCCGCCGATCTCAGGACTCGCACTCTCTAGTGGGGTCTTTTCTCTGGTTGTACGGTAAGTCGATAGAGGGCATGGTGGCTTGATGTGAGTTTCCTTTCTTTCTAGTGTGAATGATGGCCATGGACATTAATAGCGATGTGGCGGGTGCTATCGTACGGTCCTCGGGAGGCCCGCCACTATCCTCGGAGGGAAGGTGTCGCTTCCTTAGTGGTTGGTGCCTCGATTTGAGCTAGGGATCGAGCTGGAGAGGTGGGGCCCATATCCAATGGACCTACTTCGAGGTTGCTTGACTGTGCGGAGGAGGGTCGAGCTCGACTCTAGGCCAGTGGGGCCTAGCTTCTAGCGAGCTTGAGCTGGAAGAGGTGGGCGAGGTGCCACCCAACACAGGGGACCCGACCTTGAAGGGTTCCACGTGGCGGAGGAGGCTTGGGCTTGGCTCCGGGCCACGGGGCCCGACCTCGGGCTCAAGGGTCTGCCTCTGGTAGGACTTGAGCTCAGCTCCGACCTAGGTATCCCGACCCAGCGGGGACCGACTTGGCAGAGGGCGGAGCCCGGCTTTGACGGGCAACCCCGTTGACCTCGGAGAGCTCAGCCCGACGAAGGGGCTCATGGTGCGAATGCAGTGCGGTGTCCGATGAGGGCTCCACATCAGTCTCCTCGCCTCACGTCAGCAATCCGGTCACATCATTTGCCCCCACTCCCGAGGCCTGTTGTCGTGCGATGCTCGGGCGAAGGGAGTAATTGCGGTGCTGAAATTAAAAAGTGGAGAAATCTGGTGCAATAATGATTGATATCGGTGTGTCTCTCCAGGCATGCCCTCGATCTTGTGCGGGGCACCACGAGGCCACGTCTGGAAGTGGTAATGGCAGGCACAGAAGTCAGAGTGACCGTGGTCGGATTGGGGTGCTGGCCTCGCCGATCGGCGACACGTGGCGGGTGTTCCTTAGGGAAATCGTAACGGTACGGTCGGGTGCAGGTTGCCTCAAGAAAAAGGGGTAAGTCTTTTCGAAACTTACCTCTTTCTGAATCCTTCACACTCGATGTTGTATCACGGTCTTCTCCTTCTTCCTCCCAGGCCATCATCATTCTCTTAGGACTTTATCAGGTTAGCTTCTTCTTCTTCTTCCTTCTCATCGACTACGAGCCACCGTAGGTCTTCCCCTGTCCTTCACCGTCTTCTTCTTCTTCTTTCATGGATCACTTCGGTCCAAACTTTCGTCCTTCCTGCCAAGCCGAGGCTGGACCCTCCCAGTCGAAGACTCCTTCTTCCTCCGACGAGGAGATGGAGACAGCAAGGTACAAATTTAGTGGAAGACCTTTCCATGGCCCGATTGCCATTAGGGAACCCGGGTCCTTTCCTCCACCACGCTTGGCCCTTCTTCCTGCTCCTTCTCCTACTCTTGTTCCTGAACCCGAACCTTCTCGATTGATAGGTCCCGGTGGGATTGCTTCAGTGATCACCGCTGAGGATCTCGTGGCCATCCAGGGTGCTTACGGCATTCTCGAGTCCATTCACCTCTCCGTTCCTCATCCGGAGGAGCAGGTCACTTCCAGCAGTCCTAAGCGGATTGCTTTCTATGAAGAGGCCTTCAACGGGGGCTTCTGGTTCCCTGTCCATCCTTTCTTTCTTTCCTTCCTGACCAACTACCATCTTGTTCTTGCCCAGTTGGTTCCCAATGCCATCAGAACGATATTTTGCTTCATCATTCTGTCACTTCCATTGGATTGTTGCCCATTTCTCTTTATTCAGGGCCTTTTTCACCTTGAAACACCACCCTACTGAGGATGGGTGGTGGTCCCTTTCTTCTCGCCCTCTGGGCATTCGATTTGAGCTCCCCTCTTCCATCAAAGGATGGAAGAGTAGGTATTTCTTTGCTTCGATCGAGGAGATCGACTGGGCTTGGAGCGACCCAGACTGGTCTCCAAATAGGAATGCCTCCATCGAAGTAACCGACCTCGACCTGTATGAGCTGCTCAGATCGATCGAGATCCCATCACTTGAGGTCTTGCTGTCGAAGTAGAATCTCTGCGAGGCCGGGTTGGCTCGGTGCAGGAGTCGGGTGAGTTCGACTTTGCCACCCCTTCTCGTTTCTTATTTACTTTCTTTTTTCTTTCTTTTTTTTCTTTTTTTTGGGGGGGTTGACCATGTCTTTTCCGGTGCAGAGATGAAACTCTCTATGGATGAGCTACTCTCATTTTCTGAGGAATGAGAGCAGGCAGCTGAGACAGGCAAGCCCACTTCGAAGAGGGCTCGGGTTGATGATGGTGCGAGGCCGGTGCAGGCCGGGCAAGATGCACCAATCTCGGAGCAGAGGCGGAAGATGGTGGCCGAGCTTGCCCACGAGCCTTCAAGGCAGCACGAGATGGTGCCGGCGCCCGAGCCCGAGGTGGTCGTCCATGCCAGATCGACTGCTGCTGTCGCTAAGGTACAAGTCCCTCCTCCGGAGACCATCATCATCGAGGAGGATGGGAGACTGAGAGAAGTGAGTTCGGCACCCCAAGCATGGCTCGAGGTGGCACTGAGCTTGCAACCAGCACCTAATGGGCCTCCCACCGTCTAGGGATCCGAGCCGGCGGGGAGGCAGGACAAGGACTATCGTCGAGTCCCCTTCCGATTGGGGCCCAACATTTCACTGATGGACCCGGGACTCGCTAAGCAGATGATGGACTTCTCGATCCAGTCTTGCGATAGGCGAGAAGGGAGCGGGAGGCTCTTGGGCGACATCATCAGCTCGTCCTTTGCCAATCTATATGTCGTAAGTCCTTCCTCTCTTGTCTTGATACCTTTTGACCTTTCTCAACACTGTAACTAATATGCTTCCTTTAGTGCAGCATGGCAGAGAGTTAATCCTCATCAGGGATTACTGCCATAACTGGGCGAGGAGGGACAAGGAGTGACAGGTGGAGCTCGAGTCCCTGAAGGCGGAGGTGGGCCGGAAGGATGCCAAGAATGGGAGGCCAATCTGAAGGCTAAGAGCCTCCTAGCTGAGATCGCTGACGCCGCCCGAATAAAGAAGGAGCTCGAGGGAGAGCTTGAGTCGAAGAGGACTTGACTGAAAGAGCTCTGGGCTGAGGTAGAGGCAGCGAAGGACAGGGCTACCTCTACTGAAAAAGAATAGTGGCTGCGGAGGAGAAGGTCACCGCTGTTAGTCGCACCGTCGAGACTGCCAAGAAGGCGACGTCGTTTGCAATCCGGCAGCTTGAGCACACCAGAAAGCAGCTGGAGGAGTCGAGGCAGTGGGAAGAGGCCACGAGGAAGGGGGCCACCGACGTGGTGACCGCCTTCAAGGCCACCCTCGAGTATATCAAGGACTTCAAAGAGGTGGCAACGGACTCCTTCGCCAAGGGGTTTGCCTACTGCCGCTAGCAGCTATGGGGGATCCTTTCCGAGGAGCGACTAGCCATGCTCTAGGCTCCGAGCAAGAAGGCTCTCGCTTCGAGGGTGGTTGCAGGAGGGCAAGGAGCTGCCATAGTCGGGCCACTTTCGCAAGTGGCCTCGGAGACTGCTGAGCCGGCCTTGGCCGTGGCAACGGTCAAGCCAGCTCCACAAGAGAAGATAGTCGAGCAGGCCTCCTCGATGGCAGTAGCTGAACCTGCCCCTCCGATGGAGTCTGCTCAGGCACGCGACCCCGGGCCGGAGGTGGAAGAAGGGGAAGTCCCGGCCGTACGCCGCCCCGGGAAGGAGCCGGCCCAGTAGGATAGGACTTCTCTTGTATTTTTCATTTTCTTCCTATCATTTTTGTTGTTTGTTTTGTTTTTGAGCCGGGCTGCCTGGCCTGTCAGGGCCCAGAAGATGATGTAAAGTCTTTCTTCAAAGTAATGAAAATTGATTCTGTAAATGTGATTTTCCCTTTTTCTTTCACTATGGTATGGATGTCTCTTCTTCTCCTCTTTTCTTCCCTTTTCTCTTCTCTTTCGGTGCAGGGAGGCCAGAAAGAGGAGCTTCATCCTGCGTGAGCTTGTGCTGAGCTCAAGGATCCGATGCTGTCGAATGTCGGCTTCGGATTTGGATGTATGAGAAGCTTTCAGGTCTTAAATGCCTTAGAGCTAGGCTCAGGGCTCGATCTTTGAGGGCTGGGCCCAGGAACTTGGGTGCCTCATAGCCGGGCTCGGAGACATGCTGGTCGAAGAGCTGCGTGGCTCAAAGATTCCCTTGGTTGGAATCTGAGCTCCGATCTTGGGCTGGCATCCTGGAGCCGAGCTCGGGGACATGCTGGTCGGAGAGCTGGTCTCTGGGACTTGATGGCCTGAGGAAATGGCTCAGGAGCAGTCATCTTGGAGCTGGGCTCGGAGACCTTACTGGTTGGAGAGCTGGGCTCCAGAACTTGGTTGCTTGAGTGCGTGGCTCAGGAGATGGTGTTTGGGAGCTGGGCTCGGAGATGATGATAGCTGAGAGCTGCAGGGCTCGAAGGTTCCTTTGGCTAGAGATCTAAGCTCCGATCTAGGGCTGGCATCCTGGAGCTTGGCTGGGGGATGTGCCAGCCAGAGAGCAGGTCTCCGGGACTTGATGGCCTAAGGACACAGCTCAGGAGTTATCGTCTTGGAGCTGGGCTCGGAGACATGGAGGTTGGAGGGCTGCATGGCTCAAAGGTTCCTTTGGCCAGAGATCTGAGCTCTGATCTAGGGCTGGCATCCTGGAGCTGGGCTCGAGGATGTGCCGGCCGGAGAGAAGGTCTCCAGGACTTGATGGCCGAGGACACGGCTCAGGAGTTATCGTCTTGGAGCTGGGCTTGGAGATGTGGAGGTTGGAGAGCTGCGTGGCTCGAAGGTTCCTTTGGTCGGAGATCTGAGCTCCAGTCTAGGGCTGGCATCTTTGAGCTGGGCTCGAGGACGTGCCGGTTGGAGAGCTGGTCTCCAGGACTTGATGGTTTGAGGACATGGCTCAGGAGTTGTCATCTTGGAGCTGGGCTCGGAGACGTGAGTGCCTGAGGGCTTCTCAGGTCTTCATGCCGAAGGACTCTTCTCCGGGCTTTGATGCCGGGGAGCTAGACTTGAGGCTTGAGTGCTTGGGGGCTTCCCAGGTCTTTGTGCCGGAGGACTCTTCTCCGGGCTTCGATGTCGAGGAACTAGGCTCGAGGCTTGAGTGCCTGGGGGCTTCCCAGGTCTTTATGCTGGAGGACTCTTCTCTGGGCTTTGATGTCGAGGAGCTAGGCTCGAGGCTTGAGTTTCCTGCAAGGCAGATAAACCGTTGTGCAGAAAGGAGTTTTTATTTCTAGTGGAGGGAAGACTTACATTACTGATAGTATCTCCTAAAATTACAAGCATTCCATGTCTGGGGAACCTGGCACCATCCAGGTCCTTGAGGTAGTAGGCCCCATGCAAGAGGGCCTTGGCCACTTTATAAGGGCCTTTCCAGTTCGGTGAGAGCTTGCCGCACTCCCGGGGCTGGGACGTTTCTGCCCGGCATAGCATCAGGTCGCCAGGTCAGAAATTCTTCTATTTCACCCGTGCATTGTAATATCGGGTGACCCGTTGCCGATATGCCACCATCCGAAGCCAAGCTTTGTCCCTCATCTCTTCGAGGAGGTCAAGGTTGAGCAGGAGGTGTGCCGAGTTCTGTGCCTCGTCATACCGCTACACCCGAAGCATGGGCACATCGAGTTCGACTAGGATCACTGCTTCATATCCAAAGATGAGGTTGAAGGGTGTTTCGCCCATCGCCATTCTGAGCATTGTGTGGAAGGCCCACAAGATGCTTGGAAGTTCTTCTGCCCATCTACCTTCGCTTGATCCAGTCTGGTGCGGAGTCCTTGAAGGATGGTTCGATCGGTCACCTCAGCTTCACCATTGGTCTGGGGATGAGCAACCGAGGTGAAACGATGTTGGATCCCGTGCTCGGCGCAGAATCCTTTGAACTCCCGGCTGTCGAACTATCGCCTGTTGTCGGTGATGACACAGTTGGGGAGTCCGAAGTGGCAGATGATAGACTTTCAAAAGAGTTGTCAAACATTGGCTTCTGTAATTCGAGCTAGCATCTCTGCCTTGACACACTTGATGAAGTAGTCTATCGCCACTAGCAGGAACTTCCGCTGCCCAGGCGCGGTGGGGAATGGTCCCAGGATATCCATCCCCCACTATGGAAAGGGCCAGGGAGATGACAATTGGGAGATCGGTGCAGCCGGTAGGCGCTGGATGTGGGAATGGCGCTGGTTTTTGTCACACTTCTTGACGAAGTCGGCGGCGTCTTCTCTCATTGTTTCCCAAAAGTATTCCTGGCAAAGAGCCTTGTACACCAGAGTCCTCCCTCCTACATGATTCACACAAAGGCCCTCATGTATCTCCTGGAGCACGAAGGCTATCTCCGTGAGCCTAAGGCACTTCAGGAGTGGGTAGGAATAAGATCGACAGCAGAGCTGACCATCCATCAAAACAAAACGGGCGACCTTTCTTCTAATCAGGCCGGCTTCTTTGTGGTCATCTGGCAGGAGGCCGTCGTAGATGTATTTGACATACTTATCCATCCAGCTTGGCTCGTGGGCTACTTGTTGCACCTCCTCTAGGCTTTCGTAGCTTGGTTCTCGAGATACTCGACGTAGGCGCGCCCCAGGGATGAGTCCTATAGGGTTGCAAGCCTCGACAATGCATATGCACGAGCGTTTTCTCCACGGGGATGTGGAAAACGTGGAAGTAATGGAAGCATGCCATACTCGAGCGGACCCTCTCCAGGTACTTCATCATCTGGGGATCTCAGGCCTCATACTCTCCGGAGACTTGTTCGGCAACCAGTTGGGAGTCGGTGAAAACCTTTAGGTTCTGTACGCCTAGCTCGCAGGACACCCTCAGGCCCGTAAGGAGCGCCTCGTACTCTGCCTGGTTATTTATGGTGGGGAACTTGAAGCAGAGAGCACACTCCATCACCACTCCATCAGAATTGGCGAGGATGAGGCCTGCTCCACTCCCGCAGGAATTCGAGGCTCCATCCATGTGAAGGAACCAAGGGTCCCCCGGTGGTCCGGGCCCAGCTTGGCTCTCGGGACCATTCGCTCTGGTTCCTCGGGAAGCCCTATATATTCGACCACGAAGTTGGCTACTTGGGCCTTCTGCGATGACCTCGGTCGATATACGATGTCAAACTCGCTCAGTGTCAGGGACCATTTAGCCAACCTCCCGAAAGTCTCGGGGTGGCTTAGCATGGTTCTCAGCAGCTGATCGTCACAACCACAATGGGATGTGCTTGGAAGTAGGGCCTGAGGCACTTAGAGACATGATTAGTGCAAAAATAAGTTTTTCGGAGCGGGTATACCTGATCTACGCATCATGGAGGATTTTGCTGGTGTAGTACACCGGCTTCTGAGATTCGTCCTGATTTGTACGGACAAGTACCGAGCTGACGGCCCTTGGTGTGACTGCCAGGTAAAGCAGGAGCTCTTCCCCTTCTTCTAGTCTGGACAGCAGAGGTAGAGAGGTCAGGAATTCCTTCAACTCTTCAAAGGATACCTTGCACTCTTCGGTCCAGGTGAAGTCGTGCATCTTGCACAGTGCTTTAAAGAAAGGGAGGCAGCGGTTAGCCGATCTTGAGATGAATCGGCTTAGGGCTACGATCCTCCCCGTCAGGCATTGAACTTGCTTCTTGGATGTTGGGTGCTCCATGTCAAGGATTGCCTGGACCTTCTCCGGGTTCGCTTCGATGCCTCTCTAGGTAACCATGAAACAAGAAATTTTTCGGCCGCCATCCCGAAGGTGCACTTCGCTAGGTTGAGCTTCATCTGGTGCTTTCGGAGACTATGAAAGGCTTCAGCGAGGTCGACAATGTGGTCCGAGCTCGGTTTGCTTATCACGAGCATGTCGTCCACATACACTTGCACATTCCTGCTAATTTGGTCCTTGAAGACCTTGTTGACCAAACGTTGGTACGTGGCCCCAGCATTCTTCAGGCCAAAGGACATCATCCTGTAGCAGTATATCCCCCGATCAGTAATGAAGGTAGTATGTTCTTCGTCCTTCGGGTGCATCCGGATCTGATTGTATCCAGAGAATACATCCATGAAGGAGAGTAGCCTGTGCCTTGAGGTGGCATCCACCAACTGATCTATCCTTGGCAGGGGGAAGCTGTCCTTTGGGCATGCCTTATTGAGGTCAGTGCAATTCACACAGATCCTTCACTTGCCATTATTCTTCTTCACCATCACCACGTTCGCCAGCCAGCTCGGATATTGTACTTCTCAGACGAAGCCGACAGCTAGAAGTTTCTCGACTTCCTTGTTGATGGCTGCCTACCTTTCTTAGGTGAAACTTCTCTTCTTCTATCGAACCGGTCTATGCTTCGGATCGACGTTGAGTTTGTGGGTGATGACTTCATGAGGAATACCTGGCATGTCCGCCACCATCCAAGTGAACACATCCACACTCGCCCGCAAGAATTTCAATAGTGGAGCTTTCTCCTCCTCGGGTAGCTGGGCTTCGATCTACACGGTCTTCGTCTAGTCGGCCCCGAGCTGGTAAGGGAGCAGGCGATTGGCCAGGCCTCCCCTGGGGTCCTAGACCCTCTGGTCGAGCTCGTCCAACTTGGGATCCTTCTCGGGCACCTGGGCCCCAGGGAGGGTTTGGAAGCAATGCTGCACTGGCTGGGGTGTACCCCTCATCTCCCCCATACCGCAAAGGGTTGGGAACTGTATAAGCAGCCTCTTGGTAGATACGACAGTGTTGAGGAGATTGAGCCCAGGTCAGCCCAGAATCATGTTGTAAGGCGAAAGAAGCCTGACAACTGTGAACGTCATCATGATGGTGCTCTGCCGAGGTGGGGTCCCGGCAGTGACTGGGAGAGTGATTTCTCCCTCCACCCTTGCAGAGTCTCCCATGAAACCAACAAGGGGTATATATAGGCTTGAGCTGAGTAGGGGAGAGATTCATCCTGGAGAAGGCATCGTAGAAAAGTATATCTGTGGAGCTTCCATTATCTATCATGATGTGCTTTACAGGATGCTTTGCGATCGTCATCTTGATGACCATAGCATTATTATTTATATTTTTCTTCCCATTTTCCCCTTCCCTCATAAAGGGGAGTACACTATCGAAGTCCCCTACCCCCGGGTCCTCTTGGACGCGTGCTCGGCTCCCCAGCATATCATCCCCACTGGCTTCTCGGTAGGATGATTGTTGACCGCCGGGATAGGTGGGAGGTTGATGAGAGCCTGAGACTCCGGTTGAGATCTGCCCCCCACATATTTTTCGAGGTAGCCTCTCTTGATGAGCTCTTCGATCTCCCACTTGAGATTGCAGCATTTCTCAGTGTTATGGCCATGGTCACGGTGGAAACGGCAGTACTTCATCTTGTCACGGGTGAAGGATGGCTTCAACGGCGGTGAACGCCTCAGATAGGTCTCGCCCTCGATCTCCATGAGGATCTTCGTTCTCGGGATGAGGACGGGAGTGAAATTTCCCTCAGGAGTGGGAGCACTTCTTGGCCTCAGTGCCGGTCAGGAGCCCTGAGCTAACGGTCCCGGCCTCCATGCCCCGGGTGTCTCGACGATTGCCGGCCTCTTTGGTGGGTCCCCATCGAGCTCCCGTCTTGTACGATCTGCCTCCTCGGCACGGATGTACTTCTGAGCCCGGAAGAGTAGCTCGACGTAAGTCTTCGGAGGCTTCTTGTCAAGCGAGTAGGTCAGGCGAGAAGTCCTGAGCCCTCGCTTTAGAGCCAGCTGATGCAGGACTAATATGCATGCAATTCTTTTTGTATGTTTTATATGTGGGGTTAGGTGATTAATTCCTGAATTTCAGATCAAAATTAGTCGTAGAAAATTTTGTATGAATTTTTGAAGCCAAGCATGCAGATTAGAACCTAGAAAAGTACTAAAGAAGGATCGCCGGGGCTGAGAAGCCTCGGTTAGGGCAAGTTCTCCTACAATATAAAGACTGGAGATAGAGGGGGTGTACCTGACAACGTTTGAAGCACCCGGTGAAGATCATAGTGAAGGGATCTCTCGTTCCTCGATGGATGCGGCCTGGAAAACCGAGCCAAAGACCCGCGGATATCCGACTTTCTACTCGGTGGTATGATTGAGGCTTGGCTAGAGTCGTTGGATTCGTAGGAACTCGGGGACCTACAAATGACCTATCAGGGGTTAGAAAACTCAAAGGAGATCAAGAAAATAAAGGAAAATAGCAAAGAGAAGAAAGTTTTGGAGGGAGTTGGAAGGATGGTTGGCGGCAGGAAGATGGTTGCAAACACTGGGAAGAAGAACTCTCAAACCCCTTTATGCACACAGTAGGGTAATTACACAAAGCAATATAAGAACTCAAGATTTATTTCATATCAAAAATCTCCCTTCATACAAGAGGCTAGGGTCCCATAAATAGACCCTTAACCTTGGGCCCCAAGTAAGGGTATAATTGACATTACATAAGAATCCTTTTCCCTCTTAAACCCTAGCTAGAAAATAAAGAAACATTAGGTAGAAAAATCCCTAAAAATTCTCTTGGCTTGGTCAACACTCCAAGGATTCCTAGGGGGCGTGTTGAGCTTCTAAGAGCAGCAAGAGGCCGGCCTAAAGGGGCTCGGGTGCATGGGTTTGGGCCTTTGGAAGCTGGGGTGGCCTGGTAGCCATGTAGCAGGAATATTCCCTGGTATCTTGCTTCTTAGGGGCTTGGGCTTGACACCTGGGCTTGATTCTTTGGGTTGGGATGCAGATGGACCTCTAAAATCATGGATGCCTTGGTCTATGAATATACTTTGGCATCTGGAAGAGAATCTGGACATCTGGAGGGCATCTGCAAGGAATCAGGGTTTCTGATTTTCCTCATGGAGTCTTCAAATCTTCAAGCTGGGTTGGACTTTGGCTAAACTTCCATGTCTTTAATCTGGTTGGACTTGGTCTTCACTTGTATGATGTGGTCTTGAGTCTTCAATATGCTTGGACAGGACTCAAAAAAATAAAATTAGCTTAATATGAGCTGACTAGCATTGGACTGAACTAGCTCAACATGAGCTGACTAGTACATAACTGAAATAACAACTCGAAAGACTCAAATAACAACTAAAATAGACTCAGATGTGCTAAGCCCTTATTACAGATGGACTCATAAATTATTGATCAATCTATAGAGGGTTGAAAAGCCTCTATCTTATTCTGGTGCCTTTGGTGTCCCCACCACCAGCATTGCAACCGACTCCTCCAGGCTGTAGATCTCCAATGCAGCGGCCTTGAAGCAAGCCATGTAGTCTCGTAGTAGCTCACAGTCTTGTTGCCTGATAGAGAAGAGGCTGTCCACCTCTCGTGGCATCTTTCGACATGCATCAAAATGAGCCACAAACTTCCGCCCCAGCTGGGCAAAGGAGTTGATGCTTTCTGGCTCAAGGCGGGCAAACCATACCCGAGCCACCTTCCAAAGGGTAGCAGGAAAGGCGATGCATAGAAGAGCATCAATGGCCCCATGGACCTTCATCAGGGTCCTGTAACTTTCCAGGTGGTATAGGGGGTCGGTGGTCCCGTCGTAAGGATCCACCTGCGGCATGCGAAACCGACGGGGGATTGGCTCCGCTTGGATTTCCTGGGAGAATGGAGGACGGGCGTCATAGCCCACTGGCTCGCTAGCGGAGCCGGGCAAGTTGGCGAACCGGTGGGATAGTTCTATCAGCTTGCGATCATGCTCTTCCAGGCACTTCTCCGCCATGCGCTTGATGGCTTCGTCTGTGGACCCCTCCGCTGAGAGGGGCGGGGAAGGTGACGCGGGTGTGCGGCGCCCATGACAAGGTGCTTTGCCCTTCCTGCCTTGGTGGGGTTTAGATGCCCCCCGGTCAAGGTGTGGTGAGCAGCTTTCTTCGTCAGTAGACATGGCCCGCCGTCGCTTCATCGGGGCTTGATGAGTACCCCGGGGGTCTGTAACGACCTGCAGCTGCGAAGGCCTCCCATGGAAGGAACGCAGGCTGTCGTAGGGAGCTGCGATGTGGGCTACATGGGTCTCTAGCTATTGGGGCGTAGCCAGGGACCGGTGCTGATGTTGGAGTTGGTGCACTGCTACAGTAAGAGTGTGCATCTGCTGAGCAAGTGCGGTAAGTTGGATCTCCAGTGAAGGAAGTTGAATCGGGGCAGGTGGCTCCATCTCTAGACCGTGCGGGTTCCCGTCAGAAGGGGATGCTTCCGCACGGCTGGGAGAGGCTCCCCTTGCTCGAGTGGTCATCATCCTCCCAACAAACTATCTGGGCGGGGCCTAAACTAGACCAAGTGTCGTTCTGCCTCCCCTTCCTAACACGCCAATCTGTTGCTGCCCGGATCATCGTGGCCCATAGCTATTGATGGCGTCGGGGGTTCCGCGCCCACCTGCCGGGGATGCCTCTGGTGCCTCGGGACCTGCAAAAAAATCAACATCAGTGACCCGGGCCAGGGATTCTAGCGGGGGTACTCCGACGGTTAAGTCAGTGACGATCCAAGGGAACAGATCCTCCTGGTCGAGCCCCTCCGAATGAGCTCCATGCTAGGAGAAGTGAATGTGGTATATGAAAGTGTGAGCGAGCTAGGAGAGGTGATGGCCGAGGTGGTCTTGCCCTCCTCTCTGGCCTCTCCCCCTTCTTTTCTTTTTTCTTGCTATGGTTGTTCTTGAAAAAAATGATTGCTACCTTCCTTTTGCTTACTCTGGCCAAGTCTTCCACTTTGGCTTGCCTCAGGGTCCTCCCATGCTGTCAGACGGGTACGACAAGGTATCGTGCCGTAGATGGGACACCTCCTTTATTAGGTAGCCGGGGAAGCTCCTATATGCCTCTGACATTCCTTCTGTTTGCCCCTCTCCTGGAAGCCTAGAAGGACCTCGATTGGTAGGCCACAGGTCTTGGGACTCGTGCTCTCCAGTGGGGTATTTTCTCCAGTCATACGGCAGGTCGACGGAGGGCATGATTCCTTGATGTGAGTTTCCTTTCTTTCTGGTGTGAATGACGGCCGTGGGTATTAATGGCAATGTAGAGGGTGCTGTCGTACGATCCTCGGGAGGCCCGTTACTGTCCTCGAAGGGGAGGTGCCGCTTCCTTGGTGGTTGGTGCCTCGATTTGAGCTGGGGACCGAGCTAGAGAGGTGGGGCCCGTATCCAGTGAACCTGCTTCGAGGTGGCTTGACTGTGCGGAGGAGGGTCGAGCTCGACTCCGGACCAGTGGGCCCAGCTTCTAGCAAGCTCGAGCTGGCAGAGGTGGGCGAGGCACCACCCAGCCAAGGGACCCAACCTCAAAGGGGCTCCACGTGGAGGAGAAGGCTTGGGCTCGGCTCCGGGCCATGGGGCCCGACCTCGGACTCGAGGGGTCTGCCTCTGGTGGGGCTTGAGCTCGGCTCCGACCTAGGCATCCCGACCCGACGGGGACCGACCTGGCAGAGGGCGAAGCCCGGCTTCGACGGGCGGCCCCGTCGACCTCGAGGAGCTCGGCCCAGCGAAGGGGCTCATGGTGGGAATCCAGCACGGCGTCCGATGAGGGCTCCACGTCAGTCTCCCCGTCTCACGTCAGCAATCTAGTCACATCACCAGTCAAGGTTCTAATGGACCTAGATCTATATACTCAGTGTACTTGATATATGGAGGGAGTATTTTAGGATCCGTATTTGATGCCTCATCCTTCATAAGCAATAGTTCAACCAGAGTCATGAAGGGTTTAGCTAATAATTTATATTTTGGCCCAATCCCTTTTTGATCTATAACTTGGTACTTTTTCCAACTCAATATCAACCTTGTCTCCATACATTGTTTTAATATTACAGATAAGTTTTTGAGGTAGTTCTCAAAAGTCATGCCAAACATAGAGAAATCAATTATAAAAATTTTAATTTCATTATCCCCCATATATACAATGTCCCATCCAACAGCTTCTTTATATGCTTTTAGAACACTTTCAATTCTTGTTCAGATGGTGATTCTAACAAGGAAGCTATTGGCGGTCTAGGTGATGGCTCATGTTTCTTGCTCCAAGGTGAGATGGTATTGGGGTAGGGTGTTTCACTAGGTCACTCATCTCTAGGGTACACCCTCTATATCAAGATCATCCATCTCAAAGTAAGCCAAACTAGGATTTAACAAATCATGGGGAGAACTTTCATGCCTGGCTTCTTCTATTACATTATGCATTGGCGATTCTTGACAAGTCTTAATTGATTCCATCATTACACCTATTTATTCTTCCTTCTCATTGAAAGTAATGGACGTTTCTAGGGTTTTTGGGATTTGGGCCTTAGGTAAGTTAGATGATGATGGGAGTGGTTTATCCCTCCTTTTTTATTTCTCTTCATATATTTTTACCTTAGTTAAATTACTAGGTTGGTCTCTTTGGTTGTACAAGGTCACTCTATGACCAATTCATTTTCAGGCATTTGACTAGGCAGCTCTTCTTCACTTATAGTGATGCAGAACAGAAGCTCTGATACCAAAATTGATGCAGAACGAAAGCTCTGATACCAAAAATGATGCAGAACAAAGAACAAAGAAGCGTATGCGGAAGTAAATTTAGGATTAATTTCTTTTTTTTTTCTCTTTTTTTATTATTTTTTTTTTTATTTCAGAAATTGGCTTTGACTCAAAGTAAAGCTAAACTAAGTTGAAGGAAACTAGGTAAGGATTGAAAGCACAGTTTAGAAGAAACTAAATTATCAGAGTAGTTCAGAAGTAATGGATCGCTGGGGGGTTGAGAAACTCCCAGACCTAGGGTTTCGCTCTGAACTTTCAACAAAACAGAAATAGAGAGGAGAGATGGTTTACTAACCAGACAGTGATCTTCTCAGGATTTTGGTGGAAGAACTCTCTCGAGCAGATTGTGGGATCCTCGGAGTCGGCTATCTTCGCAATGGATCCTCCAATACTGGTCTTATGGTTAGGTCGGCTTCCCCTGGACTCAAGATCTGGGAAAGAAGAGGAACAAGTGATGGATTTCAGATACTCAAGAAAAGATTTACCAGGTTGAAGAACTTGAAAGCTAAAGTTGCTGAAATCAGGATTCTCCTGGAGGCCGATCTGACTTCCTCTTAGAATTGCTGTAGATCTGAAGTATCTGGACTGGAGCTGGATGCTGGTGGCCGGCCTGGACTTGGAGAGGATGGCCGTGAGAAGTGGAATAGACTAGGGCTTGGTGGAAAGAGAAGGGTGATGGCGGCTAGGATTTGGGAGTGGAGTGGCTAACCTTAGGAAGCCTAACCATGATATCTATAGTGTGGATTGTGTCTATGAGAGGTCCTTACAATATTCTAGACCAGTCGCTCAACAACCCAAGTCCTCTAGATCAAACCATTTAGATCCACACCCATGCCCAAGTAAGGTCTCTACTAGCTTGAAACCCAGTGTGACCCAGGTTCCTATATCGCAAGAATATTTGTTTTGTGGAGAAAGAGGCCATAAATCTAGTCAGTGCCCATGCATAGGACTGGCTTGTGCACAGCTAAGTGATAAGAATCCTAAGGATGACATTAATGAGGGAGAACCTAAGCCTACCAATGAGGAAGAATGGTTAGGTATGACAAGCCTAGAATCAGTTGACCCGATTACCACTGACCCGAAACCCATTGAAGATGGCATCGAGGAAGTATATGATGCTGGCTTGAGTCTAGTTGATGAATATGAGGTGGAAGAACTTGAAGAATGTGGCATCGATACTATTGGTTCCTTACCTGAGGAGACCTTGGAAAGCAACCAAGTGGTAGGACCTAGTTCAGAAATTCAAGAGATTTGTGAGAACAAGGTTCCTTTAGTCAAATACCCCCAGGAAGAACTCATAGTGTTAGCCCGAGATATCAATTCGTACCCTCTAATGACAGTCATTCTCCAAGTACCAATTAAAGATCTTTGCACTGAACTGTTTAAGTTTGCCCACCCTATGGTAGATCCTCTCCTTAGGATGACTGAATCAAGCCTCTTAAAATTGGACCTTGTCCCATGCCCAGCCACTAAGGTCTCTCCCGTAATCTCAGTTGAACATCCTTGTCTTGAGCGGATTGATTCACCCAGTCCTGTAGAAGTCCTCCTTATGGCCCCAGAGCCCTGTCTAGGGTTTCTGTTTTGATTGCTTGTTTGAGTCTCTCTCTTTTTACTTTGTCTGCTCGAAGTAGACTCCCCAGGACGTCCGGTCCTAGGAACGAAGTGAGGTGCAAACCTCCTCTTCCCATTCCACGGGGTGTTCCTAGGGCGTGTAGGGGATCCGTTGGGTTATAACTTCGTAGCAGGAATTGTAAACGGGGAAGTACACTGTTTTCAGCCCGTAATTTCCCTGTTGCAGGAATTATTTCTCACTACAGGTAACTCCAAATTCAGTTATTTTTGTTTTGATGAAACCAGTATAAATGAAACTATTTTTCATAATTTTCCTGTGATTTATTGGTTTTCGTGGGATTTCTGAGGATTAAATTACTGCAACTCTATTTTTGTGTTTCTGCAATTCAATTATTTTTGAGTGATCATCTCTTAATTCATCTTAAGGGCATTTGAGCATCTAAGATAAGGGGAGGAGTTGATAACCTCTCCTTAGCCCAAAACCACCACCCACTCATTCGAACCTAAGCCTTTAATCTTAAAATTAATTAGACCTAATTTGCCCTAGTGGGCTAGGGACACCAACAAGTCGGGTCTAGGCTAATGTTGAGTCAGTTTATCTAGTTACTCTGTGTGTGCTTTGTACTCAGTATCTAGAATGGTGGTTCAGGGATTCTATCCCGAAGGGCTTGTGTGCTGGTCCGCCTACCTGGCCAATCTCTGATTGGTGTCTAGGATTGGCAATTAGGGACCTAACACTCCCCTTACACCTGCCTGGCTGAGTCCCGAGTTACTACAGGCTAGCTTGCCACTTTGATTGGGCATCTAGTTTGGGCTCTAGGTCTAGTTAGTCTGTAGTCGTTTCAGTCGAGTCTCATTTGGTGTGCTTGCTTGCATCATCATGTCCACCCGGAACGAAGTACCCTACCAACCTGGTCAAACCCAACCTGATTTAGAGGCCATGATTAGAACTCTTACCGAAAGTATGACCAAATTGAGTCAGGATATGAATGAGGGTTTTGCCCAGTTTAGAGATCGAGCCCAGGGACTTGAGAAACGTAGACATCAAATTGCACCCTGATCCAAAATTTAATAGGCCCCAACCTCATCCATGCCAGGAGCCTAGGAGGACCTTATACCGTGATCCCGAGCATAACCCTAGGAGCCTATATCCATACTTGGTTGACTCAGAAAAGGGACCTGTTAGGAACACCGAACCTTATGCACCCACTTTTGATGGAAGACAAGAGACATATATTAAGTGGGAAGAATAAATGGATAGGTATTTTGAGTGCACTAACATATCGAAATTAGGACAAATTAGGTTGGCCAAAACCAAGTTCACCAAACATGCTAGGTCGCATTGGTATGCTATTGAGCATGAGTGTTATCAAAGAAAAGAGGAAATATATACTTGGAGAGATATGAGAAGTAAGTTGAGAGATAGGTACCTAGGTAGATCCTATGAGAAAAGACTTTTAGACCAATGGTACCAATTGCGACAAGGTAATAGGCCTGTGTCTAAATATATCGAGGACTTCCAGTGGTATGACATGAAATGCAATACCATTGAGACCGAAGCTCAGATCACATCGAGGTTTAGAGTTGGGTTACACCCAGACATTTATAGGAAGCTATGCCTTGAAAAGATCAATAAGTTAGACCGAGCCTACCAAGAAGCCTAAGACTATGAGTGGTCTACCAAGAAGCCCAAGACTATGAGTGGTCTTTAAGATATAACCAATCAAGTACTTTGGACTTAAAGCCAACCTCTACCAACTTGAGTCAAGTTTCGATTGATCCGACACCCGTAGTGAACCAGACTTTTGTTTGTCAATTCCCACTTGTGTCACCTCTTGACCAGAAGGATAACACTGAGAAGGAGTTAGGCATGGCCATCCCAAAATTAGTTGACCTGACCAGAGCCGTACCTAAAGAGGAATCAAAGGAGAATAGATTAGAACCTTTCAGTGAGATTGAGGAAGAAATATATGAGCCTGACATAAGTTTGATAGATGAATATGAAGAAGAAGAATTTGAGGATATCTCTCCTGATAATTCAATCAACCAACTCCTACCTGATGGGGTTATTGAGAGGACCCCTGCCACTCAAGGAATTCAGGAGCTAACCCTAAGAGAAGACCCTTTTGAGGAAGTTCAGGAAGAGGAAATTGCACCCAATGAGAGTTTAAGTGAGAATACCTCTGAACTCATTGAGGAATCCAAAGAATACACCCCTGAGTCAAATCTGGTAGAGAAGTGTGAAGAAGGAAGGGGTTCACAAGAATTGCCCATTGAGAAGGTCCAAGAACAAGAAAAAGATAGTAACTTAGAGGACTTTTTAGATAAACATTCCAAAGACCTTCCTGATAACCTTCCACCTTCTAGGAGCACCCAGCCTACCCTAGAACTTGCACTTGTAGACCCTCCTAGAGCAAATCATGAGGTTTGGATGAGTACACCTATAGAACAATGTCCTCATTTTAAGGTCATCTTGAATAACCAAGGTTTGTTTCTTGTTTCTGATAAGCCACCTCAAAACTCTGATTCTTATTTCCTACCCTTCCCTGAATCTTCTCATGTTTCTAGAGCTATGGGATTACACTTTATTGAGATCTCTAGGTTGCAAGACTCCTTAGAACCTATTAGGTTTGCCATCTACTTCTGGAAGACCTTATGGCACCTACTAGGCATCCATAATAAGTTTTCATGCTCTGCATGCCCTCCTCCGACCCAAGGTCAAACCTAGAGAGCCTTAGTTTGTTAGGTTTAGACCTAGGGTTCCTTTGAATAAAGTCCATTCTTTAGGAATGTATCGTCAATCGAGTTTAGGACATTGACTCAGATTTTGGTTGAGTGAGAATACCAGGAATTGGGATTTGTATTTTGTTCAGGGCTGAAATTGCATTCAATGTTTCGATCAATAGGTCTATAGGCTAGAGTCCCTTTGAAATTGTTCTTGGATACAAGCCTCACACACCACTTGATCTGATTTCACTATTAGCCCACACACACGAGTCTCCAAGTCTGCTGAAGTTTTTGCACAGCATATAAAAGACTTGCATAAAAAAATTCATGCCAAAATAAATTTAAGTAATGAAACTTATAGGAAGTTGGCTGATTCTCAAAGGCGAGTCAAAACTTTTGTTGAGGGAGACTATGTAATGATTAGGTTAAGGCCTGAACGGTTTCCTCCTGGAACCGTTAGAAAGTTACATGCTAGAGGAGCTGGACCATTTAGAGTGGTGAAGAGAGTAGGATCTAATGCCTATGTGCTCGAGTTACCTCCAAAACTAGGCATTAGCTCCACTTTCAACATTACAGACCTAGTAGAGTATAGAGAGCTAGCTGTGATTCCCAGTGAGGCTTTTGAACCTAATCCTGCTCTTGAGAGTGAACCTGACCCTGTGTGTCCACCAACAAACTGGCCTGTGAGGAAAGAGCAGATTGAAAAGATCCTGGATGATCAGGTTATCTCTACTCGTAATCGAGGATACCAAAGATACCTGGTCCGCTAGCAAGGAAGGCCAGATTCTGATAACTCTTGGATCTCCCGAGAAGAATTACAAGAATTGGACCCAGACCTCTTGGAGAGATACCAGAGCCAGCTTGATCCATACTCGACAGGGTCGAGTTCCTCCCACCCCGGGAGAATTGGTGAGGGCACCAGACTCAGAAGAAGACTTCAGGGCTCCATCTGGATCTCTGATTGACATTGCCCGAAGAATTAGGGTTTTCTGGTTTTGTAATAAGGGTTGACTTGGTCAACTCAATTTTAGTTTGAGTCTGTATTTCCCTGCAATTTAAATTTTGTTGAGTCATGTTGACTCAATACAAGTCCTAGTAGTGGTCTAGGTCTTCTCCAAGGTGCCACATTTTCTCCCAGGACCAAGCAAGTGGGCGCCACACTCCCAGCCACACGCCAGAGTCCAGGAGGCGCCACATCTCCATCCAGTGTGCCTTGGTCCCCACACCACAAGAAAGCAGGTCCCTTCTTTCATGTGCCACTTGGGGGAGAAATCCATCAAGATACCTTAATCCAAGGAGGAGCCAACTTCTTTCCAGATAAACCCAAGCCAGGATGGCAAGAATTTTTCTTGAAGAGAGGATCAAGGAGGTGCCCCACAATGTTCCATAAAAACCCAAGTTATAAAAGGGAAGAGAGCATGTCTTGGGGAGAAAATCAAGGAGGCACCCAAAAGTTTCCTAAAGTGCCAAAGCCATGAAAGGAAGAAGCCTAAACTTGTGGAGCAAGACTAGGAGGTGTCCAAAGAGCCAAACCATGAAGGGAAAATCCTTGATTCATGGAGAGATACTAGGAGACACCCCCATAACCTGCCATTTGGAGCTGATTTTCAAGTTTTCTTGGAGTTTTGGGCTGCCCACTCATGGAAGGAGTCTTGGGAAGAGAATTTGATGCCTAAAGTGTGGGTTAGTCCTATTAGTCCCACATGGGAAGTGTATGAAATTTTATTTCTTTGTTATGTCTATATATTCAACTCTATGTAACTCTTGAAAAGATGAGATGAATGAAACCATTTTTTTTGTGGGCAAACTTTGTGTTTTCTCTCTTCTGCACTTGCATCCAGGTGTTGAGCTCCATGAGGGAGTAAATCCGGGTTCTCCAGGAACCTTGAGGAGGTGTGAGATCTCCAAAACCCAAACCCTAGGTTAGCCACTTCTCCTCCAAAACCCTAGCCGCCCACCATCCACTTCAATCCACCAAACCCTAGCCTATCCCACCTCCCACGGTCTCTCTCTCCAAGTCCAGGCCGACCACCAGCATCCAGCTCCAGTCCGGATACTTCAGATCCAAAGCTCTTTCCAGAGGGAGTCGAATCAGCCTTCAAGAGAATCCGGATCTCAGCGACATCAGCCTTTAAGTTCTTCGACCTGGTTAATCCTTCCCTGAGTCTCTGAATCCATCACTTATTTTTCTTCTTCCCAGATATTGAGTTCAGGAGAAGCCGACCCAGCCACGAGGCCAATACTGGAGGATCCATTGCGAAGATAGCCGAATCCGAGGATCCAACAATCTGCTCGAGAGAGTTCTTCCACCCAAATTCTGTGAAGATCACTGTCTGGTTGGTAAACCATCTCTTCTCTTTATTTCTGTCCTATTGAAAGTTCAGAGCGAAACCCTAGGTCTGGGAGTTTCTCAACCCCCAGCGATCCGTTACTTCTGAACTACTCTAATAACTTAGCTTCTTCTAAATTGTGCTTTCAATCCTTACCTAGTTTCCATCAAATTAGTTTACTTTACTTTGAGTCGAGGCCAATTTCTGAAAAAAAAAAAAATAATTAATCTTAAATTTACTTCCGCATACGCTTCTTTGTTCTTTGTTCTTTGTTCTACATCATTTTTGGTATCAGAGCTTTCATTCTGCATCAATTTTGGTATCAGAGCTTCTGTTCTGCATCATTTTTGGTATCAGAGCCCTGTCTAGGATTTCTGACTTGCTTGCATGTTTTGAGTATCTCTCTTTTTTACTTTGTCTGCTCGAAGTAGACTCCCCAGGACGTCCGGTCCTAGGAACGAAGTGAGGTGCAAGCCTCCTCTTCCCATTCCACGGGGTGTTCCTAGGGCGTGTAGGGGATCCGCTGGGTTACAACTTCATAGCAGGAATTGTAAACGGGGGAAGCATTCTGTTTTCAGTCTGTAACTACCCTGTTGTAGGAATTGTTTCTCATTGAAGGTAATTCCAAATTATATGATTTTTATTTTGATAGAACCAGTATAATTGAAAATATTTTACATAATTTTACTGTAATTTATTGGTTTCTGTGAAGTTTCTGAGAGTTAAATTACAGCAATTCTATTTCTGTGTTTCTGCAATTCAATTTTTTGAGTGATCATCTCCTAATTCATCTTAAGGGCAATTGAGCATCTAAGATAAGGGGAGGAGTTGATAACCTCTCCTTAGCCCAAACCACCACCCATTCATTCGATCCTAAGCCTAATTTTAAAATTTATTAGACATAATTTGCCCTAGTGGGCTAGGGACACCAACAAGTCGGGTCTAGGCTAATGTTGAGTCAGTTTGTCTAGTTACTCTATGTGTGCTTTGTACTCAATGTCTAGAATAGTGGTTCAGGGATTCTATCCCGAAGGGCTTGTGTGCTGGTCCGCCTACCTGGCCAATCTCTGATTGGTGTCTAGGATTGGCAATTAGGGACCTAACACTCCCCTTACACCTACCTGGCTGAGTCCCGAGTTACTACAGGCTAGCTTGCCACTTTGATTGGGCATCTAGTTTGGGCTCTAGGTCTAGTTAGCCCGTAGTCATTTCAGTCGAGTCTCATTTGGTGTGCTTGCTTGCATCATCATGTCCACCCGGAATGAAGTACCCTACCAACCTGGTCAAACCCAACCTGATTTAGAGGCCATGATTAGAACTCTTACTGAAAGTATGACCAAATTGAGTCAGGATATGAATGAGGGTTTTGCCCAGTTTAGAGACCGAGTCCAGGGACTTGAGAAACGTAGACATCAAAATTGGATCCCAGATCCAAAATTTAATAGGCCCCAACCTCACCCATGTCAGGAGCCTAGGAGGACCTTATATCGTGATCCCGAGCATAACCCTAGGAGCCTATATCCATACTTGGTTGACTCAGAAAAGGGACCTGTTAGGAACACCGAACCTTATGCACCCACTTTTGATGGAAGACAAGAGACATATATTAAGTGGGAAGAACAAATGGATAGGTATTTTGAGTGCACTAACATATCGAAATTAGGACAAATTAGGTTGGCCAAAACCAAGTTCACCAAACATGTTAGGTCGCATTGGTATGCTATTGAGCATGAGTGTTATCAAAGAAAAGAGGAAATATATACTTGGAGAGATATGAGAAGTAAGTTGAGAGATAGGTACCTAGGTAGATCCTATGAGAAAAGACTTTTAGACCAATGGTACCAATTGCGACAAGGTAATAGGCCTGTGTCTAAATATATCGAGGACTTCCAGTGGTATGACATGAAATGCAATACCATTGAGACCGAAGCTCAGATCACATCAAGGTTTAGGATTGGGTTACACCCAGACATTTATAGGAAGCTATGCCTTGAAAAGACCAATAAGTTAGACCGAGCCTACCAAGAAGCCCAAGACTATGAGTGGTCTTTAAGATATAACCAATCAAGTACTTTTGACTTAAAGCCAATCTCTACGAACTTGAGTCAAGTTCCGATTGATCCGACACCCGTAGTGAACCAGACTTTTGTTTGTCAATTCCCACTTGTGTCACCTCTTGACCAGAAGGATAACACTAAGAAGGAGTTAGGCATGGCCATCCCAAAATTAGTTGACCTGACCAGAGTCGTACTTAAAGAGGAATCAAAGAAGAATATATTAGAACCTTTCAGTGAGATTGAGGGAGTAAATCCGGGTTCCCCAGGAATCTTGAGGAGGTGTGAGATCTCCAAAACCCAAACCCTAGGTTAGCCACTCCACTCCCAAACCCTAGCCGCCATCACCCTTCTCTTTCCACCAAGCCCTAGTCTATTCCACTTCTCACGGCCACCCTCTCCAAGTCCAGGCCGGCCACCAGCATCCAGCTCCAGTCCAGATACTTCAGATCTACAGCAATTCTAAGAGGAAGTCAGATCGGCCTCCAGGAGAATCCTGATTTCAGCAACTTCAGCTTTCAAGTTCTTCAACCTGGTAAATCTTTTCTTGAGTATCTGAAATCCATCACTTGTTCCTCTTCTTTCCCAGATCTTGAGTCCAGGAGAAGCCGATCAAACCACAAGACCAGTATTGGAGGATCCATTGCGAAGATAGCTGACTCCGAGGATCCCGCGTATGCGGAAGTAAATTTAAGATTATTATTATTTTTTTTTTCAGAAATTGGCCTCAACTCAAAGTAAAGTAAACTAAGTTGATGGAAACTAGGTAAGGATTGAAAGCACAATTTAGAAGAAGCTAAGTTATTAGAGTAGTTCAGAAGTAACGGATCGCTGGGGGTTGAGAAACTCCCAGACCTAGGGTTTCGCTCTGAACTTTTAACAGGACAGAAATAAAGAGAAGAGATGGTTTACCAACCAGACAGTTATCTTCACAGAATTTGGATGGAAGAACTCTCTCGAGCAGATTGTTGGATCCTCGGATTCGGCTATCTTCGCAATGGATCCTCCAATACTGGCCTCGTGGCTGGGTCGGCTTCTCCTGAACTCAATATCTGGGAAGAAGAAAAACAAGTGATGGATTCAGAGACTCAGGGAAGGATTAACCAGGTCGAAGAACTTAAAGGCTGATGTCGCTGAGATCCGGATTCTCTTGAAGGCTGATTCGACTCCCTCTGGAAAGAGCTTTGGATCTGAAGTATCCGGACTGGAGCTGGATGCTGGTGGTCGGCCTGGACTTGGAGAGAGAGGCCGTGGGAGGTGGGATAGGCTAGGGTTTGGTGGATTGAAGTGGATGGTGGGCGGCTAGGGTTTTGGAGGAGATGTGGCTAACCTAGGGTTTGGGTTTTGGAGATCTCACACCTCCTCAAGGTTCCTGGGGAACCCGGATTTACTCCCTCACGGAGCTCAACACCTGGATGCAAGTGCGGAAGAGAGAAAACACAAAGTTTGCTCACAAAAAAAAATGGTTTCATTCATCTCATCTTTTCAAGAGTTACATAGAGTTGAATATATAGACATAACAAAGAAATAAAATTTCATACACTTCCCATGTGGGACTAATAGGACTAACCCACACTTTAGGCATCAAATTCTCTTCCCAAGACTCCTTCCATGAGTGGGCAGCCCAAAAACTCCAAGAAAACTTGAAAATCAGCTCCAAATGGCAGGTTATGGGGGTGTCTCCTAGTATCTCTCCATGAATCAAGGATTTTCCCTTCATGGTTTGGCTCTTTTGGACACCTCCTAGTCTTGCTCCACAAGTTTAAGCTTCTTCCTTTCATGGCTTTGGCACTTTAGGAAATTTTTGGGTGCCTCCCTGATTTTCTCCCCAAGACATGCTCTCTTCCCTTTTATAACTTGGGTTTTTATGGAACATTGTGGGGCACCTCCTTGATCCTCTCTTCAAGAAAAATTCTTGCCATCCTGGCTTGGGTTTATCTGGAAAGAAGTTGGCTCCTCCTTGGATTGAGGTATCTTGATGGATTTCTCCCCCAAGTGGCGCATGAAAGAAGGGACCTGCTTTCTTGTGGTGTGGGGACCAAGGCACACTGGATGGAGATGTGGAGCCTCCTGGACTCTGGCGTGTGGCTGGGAGTGTGGCGCCCACTTGCTTGGTCCTGGGAGAAAATGTGGCACCTTGGAGAAGACCTAGACCACTACTAGGACTTGTATTGAGTCAACATGACTCAACAAAATTTAAATTGCAGGGAAATACATACTCAAACTAAAATTGAGTTGACCAAGTCAACCCTTATTACAAAACTAGAAAACCCTAATTCTTCGGGCAATGTCAATCAGAGATCCAGATGGAGCCCTGAAGTCTTCTTCTGAGTCTGGTGCCCGCACCATATAGCCATGGCCAATTGACTTAATTGCATCTCCAAACAGGCAATAGCCTAGGTGTTGGAAGTTATCTGTTAGCCCGTGGTATGCATAAAGGTATTCAAGAAAGTATTTGTATTATTAATCATCACATGGAAGTCAGCTTGGGCTTTAACCAAAGTTTCTAGACTCTTTTCTTTTGTGCTGAGTCCTTTCTTAAGATCTAAACCTGGTTAATGATTAGGTGCTTGACTGGGCCTAGGGTAGCGCTGATCAAAATTTGGGGCTCCTGGTGTTGCATTTTATGACCACACAAAATCGGAGTGATGATCCCATCCTTGATTATAGGTTGGGGCATAAGGGTCAGTTATATATCTATTATTGACTACACTCCCCTATGTAAACCCATTTTGGGTTGGGTTCATCAGGTAAGAACATTCTTCTATAACATGGCTTGGTGTGTCACATTCCATGCACATAGGTGCTAGCACATGGTGAAACTGGGTATATCCCTTACGTTCTAGGACTCCCTCAATTCTATGGATCAATGATGCCATGTTGGTTCCTACAGGTTCTCTTGTGTGATTGTATGCATCTTCGAATCTCATAAAATTAGGATGAATATCAATCTGTTATGGTCGGTTCATAGTATTGCTAGCTTAGGCTCTCATTCCAAATGGTCGATCAGAGTCAATCTTGTCCCAATAATTTTGTAGGGTTTGAGGCCGTTCAATAAGATCTAGGTAGCAATCTTCTATTAAGCACTTTGGTCATCCAATAGAATCCATGACTTTTTAATTTTGTATGGTTTAGATTGTATCTAATCAATCATCTTCTTGTCTCAGCAGGAGGATTTTTTTGATTTTAACATATTTTTTTCTTAAGAAGAGGGAAAAAAGAAGAAAGAAAGAGAGGAGTTCTAAAGGTGAGAAATCCTAAGGATCTTAAATCTAGAGACGATAAAGGAGTGTAGTTTAATTAGTTTAAAATTTTTATTAACAAACAAGTTATCAAACATAGACTCTCTATCCTAGGGTTACTCTATACCTAGATAGTTCCTACTATCAAGGTTGCCTTTGACTCTTTGAAGTCATATACTAACTAGCTGATGGCCAGGTAAGGGTAAGGTCAGTGGGGTCCCCTCATTGCTTTCCTTAAAGACCAAATTGATTGACTAGGTCGGACAACAGAACTAATTAAAGAACCACATTCCTTCATGGCTACATCATTCTTGAACCTCTTTCCTAAACACCAGTTAACCAGTTAATTCTGAGTTAGTCCAACTCTCAAGGTCCCTTGCCCTAACGAGCTCGAAAATCCTTAGGGGCCAACATCTAATTGATTTTAAATTAAGGCTTAGGTCAATGCAATATGAGGGTGGTGGTTTGTAGACCAAGAAAAGGTAGTGAAATCCCTACCATATATTATTTAGGGGTTGTGCCTTTAAAGTATTTTATGAAAATGCAATGCAAGTCAAGCAAAATATCCAAACAAATTAGGAAGTTTTTAAATTTATTATTTGTTTCCTTAAATTAATTACAATTTATAAAAAATATCTTAGGATTTTCTTGTGGGTTATTTAAGATAAGTTAATTAAAAAAAGTTAATTATGTTAGGAGTTGGTTTGTAAAAAGAGAGTTTTTTTATGTTAAGAAGAAAATAAGGAAATCTAATAATTAAGGCAAAAAAGATAATGGACCAAAGAGAGCAATAAATATATATAAAAAAAAAAAAATTATCTTTTTTTGTGAAATAATTAAGCATGGATCCTCGGCGATGATACCAAAATTTGATCACTATCGTAGGCGATAAAAAATAAAACATACTCACTACTATAGCTAGCGATAAGTCAAGATTGTATCCTCAAGGATCAAGAACAATTATTTTATAGAAAAAATAAAATAAAATTATGATAGAGGATTATATTAAGAGGAGCCGTTATTAAAAGAAAATGATAATTAATTAATTAATTAAATCAAAATAGGAGAAATAATCTAAGAATCTAAATTCATCATGCAATTAGGTTTTATCTTTTTTTCCTTATATTGCAATATTAATAACTCTTGCAGATTCGATGTTATAATAATTTATTTTTTATTGAATGTACACCATATCTGAAGGTCACGGCACGTTGCTGGGATATAAACAAATCTAATCAAAGTGTGAAAGGGTACGTATAATTTGCACCATCTTTGCACACTTAGAACAAAATCTAGTGGGGGCTGCCCCCCACTTTTATAAGAATGCGTGCCAAATCTAAGTTCGTTTCCTGTTGTTCTCATTTGAATCCTTTGCATTCATGACCAGTGACAGGAAAAATGTATAGATCAAAGAGGAAAGCCTGGTCCAAGCTTTAAATATGGGGACTAGAGTCCATTGGCATTAAAAATATTTCCAAAACCCTATGATTCGGTGGATTGACAAAACTTGCCCACAAAACTTTACCACCGTCACCTCGTGGCGTGCATGGCGGCAGACAGGCCCAAAACACTGGTATCTTCAATTCCACGCAATGCTCAGGCTTCAAACGCAGCTTTATAGATCACAAGGACAAGTCTTTTTTCGTCCTACCAGGCACAGAAATGTAGCCAAGCCAATAACTAAATGTTAAAGGACAATTTAAAATATATTAGAACCCCAGTTGAATATTTAGAAGAGAGGAGATTTTAGAAACCCAGCTTTGACCTCTGCTGGGGTCTTAGAAATTGGATGTGTATTACTATTGGGATCATCCAACCCATGATTCCTGTAAAACTAAATCCGAGCTATACTTCTAATCCTTTTATTTAGTTCCACATTGGATACCCATAATATCCTCTTTCCTGTAAAACCTTATAAAAAGGTTTCTACGCCTTTACCTGAGACAAGCAACTCCCCGTATCCTTTAGAGCCTTTACATAGGGGACAGGAGGGGATCAACTTAGAAGTGGGTCAGTGTAAAAGTGCGGGAGGGAAGAGCGGGTTCTCAATCTTTTGTATTTCTTGTTCTATAATAAAAGAGTATATTTTTTTTCTACATTTATTTGTTATCTTTTATTTATTTTTTATTATGCTTTATTATTATATTACTTTTAGGGACAATTCTTGCTTTCCGGAGATGCGCCATGATATGTTACGGATACGAGATGTGCCGAAGAAAGAAGAATTGGATACATAGTGCCTCTCGAAGATACGCTGTGATATGTTATGGATACAGGACATGCCAAGGGAAGATAGATAAGTCCCTAAAGCTAAATATATTTTAGTTATAATAGAAATACAATTTGGCACTGTACAATCACTCTTCCTCTCTTGAAATACTCCCTCTTACTTGCTTCATCTTAGGAGTAGTTTATTTCTTGCTCACTTTTATTTTCAAACAACAATTATTTTTCTTTTCTTTTTAAATCATAACTTAGCCCTAAGGTTCCTGAGGATATGATCCCAATACACCCTAGATATAAAGTTGAGTTGATAAATTATTTTTGATCGCCTATGATAGCGATCAAATTTTGGAACCGTTACTAAAGACCATAGGTAAGGTTGTGATTTAAAAATAAATAAAATAAAATAAAGAATAAAAAAACTAGTTAATTACTTTTTACTGCTCTTCTAATCACTTAATCTGCTCATTTAGTTTTCTTATCTATACTTAATTAACTAAATTAAAAACTTGATTAAAACAACATAATCTAAAAAGAAAACAATACATCTCATAATATGTAATTAAATTAAAGAAACTAATTAAGCTTTAAAAACTAACTACATGTGCTGGACTCCTGTTTTTTCTGTATTGTATGCTTTATAAAATATTTTGAGGGCACTAAACCCTTAAACAATATAAGATGGGGACATCATTATCCTTTCTTAGTCCGCAAACCACCACCCTACATATCGCATTGACCTAAACTTTAATCTACAATCAATTAGACATTGGCCCCTAAGGATTTTTTAGCTCACTAAGATAAAGGACCATGAGAGTTGGACTAGCTCAGAATCAACTAGTTCACTGGTGTCTAAGGAAAGGGGTTCAAGGATGATGTAGCCTTGAAGGAGGGTGGTTTTTTAATTGGTTTCGTTGTCTGACCTGGTCAATTGATTTGGTATCTAAGAAAAGCAACAAGAGGACCCCCACTGACCTTACCCTTACCTGGCCAGTGGGTAGTTGGTATCTGACTTCGAAGACTCAAAGACAACCTTAGAATAGTTAGGAGCTGTCTAGAACTAGGGACCCTAGGATAAAGAGTCCATCGACTACTAACTAGTTTGCAATTAACCTAGAACTTTAATTAATACTCCTTCTCTATCACTCTTAGCTTTATGACTCTTTAGGCTCTCATCTCTAATCTTCTTTTCTGTTATTCTTCTCTCTTCTTCCCCCCTCTCCTCTCTAACAAAAATATATTAAAAAATAAACTTAAAAGATGATTGCTCTGATCTAGGACCTTTGATTAAATATTCTAAAATCATCAGAACAATCCGATGAATTGGAGCAGTGCTAGGAACATGTATCTTAATAGTAGAATGGATAAGTTGTCCCATGCCTTCGATGCCATACCTTATGAATTCGATCATCTACCAACTATTAGACACTCTTCTACTCCATCCTTTTTTCCTACACAATAGGCATGCTCCACATATTCGAGTCCAACTCACTTTGTAAGTGAATACCTAGCCATATACCAATTTCTTGAGTCTAGATATAACCAAGTTTATCAAGATCAAACTCATATGGCCTATAGACCAGGAGAAAATCCATACTTTAATGCTTACAACCCAGGTTGGGGGACTCAATTAGATTTGTTCTGGCAAACACATCCATTGGTTACCTCGGTACCACAAAGACCTTCATTTGTAGATGGACCTTATTACGATCAGCCCTATCCATGTTATCAACCTTTGCCTAATTATAGCCTATCATTTCAAAAAAAGGTTTTGCAAATGATAGATAGAATCAAAAAAATTAGTCAAACCCAACCTCTCCAATAGACCAACCTAGATGTTGATAGATTTGCTCAATTTCAATAACTAATCATGCCTCAGGAGCAGTCTATCAATGAGCTTATGAATTAGACTGACCAATTATTAACTAAAGTTGATAGGGAGGAGGTAGGAATACTACCTAGTCAACCCATGAGTAACTTAGAGGGATATTACCTGACTAAAAATTTTAATAGTAATTTAGAGGGACACTACCAAGCTGAAGATTTTAATAACCCTTTAATTTTTTCTATATAATCAACCATAACTTTCGGAAATGAATTGGTCACGAAACAACCTTGCACCACCATAGAGACCCATATAGATGATTCGACTAAGGCCGAAACCAAATTGGTGGGATGAACCACTTCCATCATCATTCTACTCATTGAAAATCCCCTTTCCAAGTGCCCTAAAATCATCCACTCCTTTTTATGGGATGGAAGAAGAAATTGATGATATGATGGAATTAATTACAGATTCCCAGAAACCACAACAGAATAACATAACAGGGAAAGCCATACCTCCAAGTCATTCTTGGAAGTCGTTAGATCCCTATATGGCTCATTATGGGATAGATAACTTTAATATAGTGGATATATCACAGGGATGAGTAACCTACTTGATATACCGTACTTTAAACCCACCCAACTTTGGATTGAACAAGTTGAGCCAATACTTAGCCCCCCAATAGCCCCCTTGTTAGAATCACCACCAGCTCTAGAATTGAAGATGCTTCCTATCACATCAACGGATAACCTACCAATGATATCTAACCAGGAAGACCAAATAGTTAGTGTGCTGAAGATGTATAGAAAAGTTGTTGGATGGGATGTTTATGAAATGAGAGATAATGACCTTAAAGATTTTATAGTTGATTTCTCTATATTTAGCACTACTTTCGAGGATCACCTCCAAAATCTATCTTTTATTCTAAAATGATATATGGAGACAAACTTACAATTAGCTTGGACAAAGTATCGTCAGGGAGGGATTAGGGTAGATCTTTCTAAAGTTAAAAAAAAATTTAAGCTACCAACCCCGCTCTTGAGCCAACACACAATCCCTTCCTAATTATCGATCAAATTATAATAATATTTTTAAATCTTGGTCTAGTATGCTTGCTTGTGCACTCTATGGATCAGGGATAATCATCATAAAATACTCTAGTAATATTTTTCTGCCATGATGACAAGGCCTCCTAATTGATCCTATCTTTTGAAAATCTAGAGGAACGTACCTAAGTTTAATATTAGTAACACTCTCTCATAGCATCTGGCTGAAGATGTTAAACTTAGTGCTGGTTGGGAGGCAACCCAACAATCTCATTTTCTTTTTAGTAAAATTATAGGAACTTAGGTAGAAGAACAGGAGCCTACTACTTCAGATGCCCTTTTCAACTCCTGAAGCACACTCACCCTAGGTGTATTCTCTCTTGTTTATACTTATTTTCTTCCTTACTCCATTAAGAACAATGTCAATTAAGTTGGAGGGGGAGACAACCTTGACTTGCTTAGATCTTCGAGTATGGTTAGAAATAATTATATTATGTGTACCTAATTATTGTCTCGAATTGGAGTTATATAGGTACTTTAATCAATGATTGATTAATGATCTAGATAATTCTAGCAATGCTGAGGGATAAATTATTTAAAAAATTTAATAAATGGCAGGGTTTAGCCCATAAATAATTTTATGGAGTAATTTTAAAACCTTCTAACCATTGATCTCAATAAAGAATCTACTTTATAAGGTATAAATCAAAAGGTCCAGTATGCTGAAGTTGCCCCTTAAAAAATTTTAAAAAAAGAGAAGAAAAAAAGTTAGTCCTGTCTCACAGCTTTGCTTGAACTCTTACTGAGTAACTGGATTCCTTTGTCTAAGTAAGTATTGTGGTTCATGTTAAAAGTAAGGTCAAAAAATTTGTTAAGCAATGGTACCTTACTAAGTAATCAGGCTCCTTCACCAAAGTAAGTATTGTTGCTCACGTCAAAAGGAGAAAATACTAACACTTAAATGGCTAGGACATGGCACTATACACAAAAAAAGGAAAAAAAATGAAAAGAGAAGAAAGAAGAAAAAAAGAGAGAAACCAGCTAGCAAAAAGATACTTCACTAAAACCCTAGAAAGTTAGAGGATTCAAAAAGTGAGATGAAAAGTTGGCAAAAGAACTTTAAAAATTTCTAAGGGCTTTACTCGACCACTAATTGAGTTAAATTAATAATCCGATAAAGTATCTCAGTAATGGTTTGGCCAGGTATCAACTACGTTTAAGACCTGCCTAGGTTAATATCTAATTCAAGGATGGGTTGATACACATAGCTAATATATCTGCTTTACTCAAGGATGAGCAAAGTTCAAATTGGGACGTGTGATAACTACGTTATACATATATATAAAAATATTAATTAAATAATTAAATTATATTTATTTATTTAAAATTAATACTTTTATATATTATTTATAGAAAATGAGAGTGCCAATATGAAGAGCTCGATTTATGGGTTCAAACAAAATAAGTTTGAAGCAAATCAGATCTAAAATGAACTTATAATTGACTTTTGAAGAATTAATAAGGAAATCACATGAAATTTAAAGTAGTCGGTCCATGGTAAACCGATTGCCTAGTTCACAAAACAATGAGCGGTCCACAAGCAACCATTACTCGTGGTCCACAGCTAAACCTCGTGGACCACAGGCTAATTTCATCAACCACCGGCCAGGGGGATGGCCATCGGCCACCCCATGATGTTGAAAGGATTGTGCCCTAAAGGCCAATCGAAATGTTGTATTTCGATGGGATTTTTTTTTATATCCCAAACCAGTGTATTGACATTATCAATTAATAAAGGAATTTTTTATTTTCATCATACGCTGTGTCTTATTAATTTTATTAAGATATGATGAACCCCATAGATTAGGGCTATGATTCTAGGGTTACGATGAGATCATACCAGTGAGACCTAAAGCCTTAAAACCCTAATCTAAAAATATTCCTAGTCGATGGAATATTGAATAGGGGATCAATGTTTCCGGTAAGACCAGCACATCCTATGTACGCTTGGTGAAGAGGGTGACTGATTTCATAGTCACTTGTATTTGACACTAATACTAGGATGTGGGTGCTCATTAGAGAATGAGTTCACTGAATGGATCTAGCTTAAGAACATCTAATGGAACCTTATCTATTTATCAATAGATAGTTCTTATAGTGGGAGTAGTGCATATGGTCCTTTGACGTGAGACTGCCATGGTACATTATATGCATGAATCCATACTTTGGTTCACACTCAATCATGACATTGAGTCTTGCATGGGATGATACAGGGTATGGTGGATTGCATATGGAGGTTATGAGTAGGTCAAAAAGGAATCGATCAACTCTAGTAAGAGGGAATCGCATCTAGATGATTTCAATCAAATGAAGATTCGAAAATTCTTTGATCAAAGTATGAACATCAGAAATAGTTTCTAATGGTTCATTAATGAATCATCATTATCAGATTGAGCAAGGAATGAATATGAAATTGGATTTGACAAGTATCCGTATCCATAGTCATATTCAGGGTGCAAGTAGATTGAAGGATTGAATTGCTTGGTAACTCACCACTGAATGATATTTTGGTAAATCCACCAAAATTTCTCATCTTCCGGGTAGGCATAACACATTGCTAGACATTAATCTTGTCATGTAGGTCTTCATGAACCAATTGATTTGGTTTCATGAGTCAATTCGATGTGTGATTCTAATTGGACAATTAGGTGAGCCAATTTGACCTAATTAGGTCAATCGGGTTCGATCGGATCGAATCGGCTCAAACCTAAACCTACTGCTGGCTAGATGTAGAACCCAATTGGTTACACACAATAGAGACTTGGCTAAGGAAGTTTTCATGATTTAATTAGGGTCATAGGATCCTAATTGGTTAGCCGGATTACATACTAGCATATGTAGGATAACCTAATTCCTAACCCAATTGGATTGGGTCCGGTTGCTTGCTAATTGGGCTAACCTAATTATGGAAAACCTAAATTAGGTTGAGTCCTAAGTGGGGCTAGCCTAATCAGAGCTAAATCTGATTGTAATTTGGATTTAATGGCATTTTAGGCACCATACATGAAGAGTCCTAATGGCATGAGACTCTTAGTACCTAAATGATACCTTAATTTCAAAAGGGAATAGAATGAGCTATAGATCTCTGATTTGAATATAATTTATATGGTCAAAAAGAAAATTTTATGCTCTTTCCAATGACACCCATATTGCCTATGTTTTGACTGGTCAACATTCTTTGAAATTTGGTGCATGAAGAGTTGCAACTCTTCATATGGCACGCGGTTCTGATAGAGAGTCATTCTGCTATCAGGACTCTTCATAATCTTCGATGTTTGGAGATTGAAGAGGTGCCTCTTGGCTTCCTAGGGACCGGTAATTGACACATGGCAAGTGAGAATTCGTCCAAATAAAAGAAGGGATGTGAATAAGGCATTCGGTACATGAATGGGCTTATTAGATATGATTTTTCAAGCCAAATAACTTCTCTTCGGTCTTGATAAGTCATATCTGATAAGGTGATGGGAGGACATATCACACGCCCCTCTTGTATCTATAAATAGGGACGGAGAAATGAGTCTGATGTAAGAATTCCACCGAAGTACTATTCTAAGTATCTCTCTCTCCCTCCTTTCTTTAAGATAAGACTTGTCTTGTTAAGACAAGGTCTTTTCTACTAGGACAAGGCTTTGTTTTAGGATATAAGCCTAAGGGGTCCTAGAGGAGGGTTGTCCTAAAATAAAGAGTGGTTTAGGAGAGTGTCTTTAGTGCCCTACAGTAGGACAGGGTGTCCCACAGTGGTCAACAGACCAAAGGCTACCGAAAGAGTTCCACTTCTCCAAGCAACTTGAAGAAGGAGTTCTTCCTTGGTCTGATTTTCATGTGGATCACCATTGGAGGGTGGGCGTTTGGGCACCTAGTAGAGAAGAAGGCTGAATCAGGATTTTCTTCATCAGATTGGATACTAGCGGTTCAGGTTGGTGCCTAAACTCTAGTTTATATTATATATACATGTTTGTATGTTTTAATTCCTAGTAAGGAGGTCTTGGGTTAAGGGTTTGGTAGTGGTTTCATAATAAATTTTTGAAATCCATGCTTTCACCCTGGTCACCAAACCCTATAGTGGTATCAGAGCCATCTTATTAGGGCTACATCATACAAAATTTGAAGTTGCCCAATTTTGTAGGACTCTTGAGGTTGCCCATTTTGGTAGGACTCTACAAAATTTGAAGTTGCCCAATTTTGTAGGACTCTTGAGGTTGCCCATTTTTGTAGGACTCTACAAAATTTGAAGTTGCCCAATTTTATAGGACTCTACAAAAGTTTAAAGTTACATATGATTGATATGTTTATGCATATATGTATGTCACTGGTTAGGGTTTTCACTTAAACCTTAACTGATATAGAGATATGTTTAGCTTTCTAGTCATCATACTAAAATAAGGTTGCCCTGGCATAATGGTGGATCCATTATGTGGTAGATGGTTGTCCTAGTATGATGACACACTTGGCACATTATAAAATGATATATGATGCATGGTTGATGAAGGGTAATATTAGAATGTGCTTCTGTTTGAAATGCCCTCTATTAAAATTATATTAAGTTGTAGTGTCATATACCAAAAGCAAAATAATCAAGATGATTAGTTGATCATTCGGTGTCTAGGAAAAGTGGTTTATGATCGGTAAAGAGGACGTGGTTTTTAATTGGTTCCGTTGACTGACCTGGCCAATTTTTATTGGTGTCTAGGAAAGCAACGGGGGACTCCCACTACTCTCCCACTTACCTGGCCGATAAGATTAACTTAATTCTTGATTGATATGTTTAGTATAATATTCACTACATTAGGCCTTCCTTCATGCTAGGTCATTATTATGTTATGATCCATATTAGGTTTGTTGTGTACACACAAGGCCTATTATGGTGACTAACACAATTTTGGCATGGTGCATTTGATGCTTATGGCATGATTTAATATAATACTTTATTGTGTATACACAAGGGTATTGTTATTACAGTCATGATTATAAAGGAATGAAGGGTCTTACTTAACTAAAATATTATAGTTTGTTGTGCACACACAAGGCTATTAATATTTTAGAGGCCAAGATATGTTGAGAATTGTATGAGATACAATTGGAAAGAGTTTTCCTACCTTTGAACTTATAAAAGATTTGTTGTGTACACATAAGGTCTTTTATAAGGAATTAGGATCTCAACCCCACTAAGAAAACTAATTAAGGTTTCTTGATCATCATATAGAGGGTTATGATGCTTGATAAAATAGTGGGAGACATAATTAAGTTAAAGTCCTAATTTAATTATGTTTTGTTAACATTGGTTGTTTGCTTATGTTATGTTCTTTGTTAATGTAGACTAAATGGCCTCTTCACTCTCACTCCGTAGTATACATGATGCCAATAAATTGACTGGATCGAATTATGTTGACTGGTTGAGAAACCTAAAAATAGTACTCAGCCAGGAAAAACTTTCTTACATTCTTGATACCCCTACCTTGGAACCTTTAGGGGAAGATGCCTCGCAAGAGAAAAAGACCACATACAAGATGTGGCAAAATGACTCACTCACTATCAAATGTATCATGCTTGCCTCTATGACTAATGAGTTGCAGAGGCAACATGATAGCATGGACACTAACTCCATACTACTCAATCTAAAAGAGCTATATGGAGAACATAGTCAAACTGCTAGATATGAAATATCTAAGCAGTTATTCTGTGCGATAATGATAGAAGGTACATCCGTACAAGTCCACGTACTGATAGTTATTGACCTGATCACTCGATAGGTTAATTGGATTTTGTTATGGATGGAAAGTTGAATCAGGATTTGATCCTGCAGTTACTCCCGTAATCATTTTCACAGTTTGTTCTTAATTATCATATGAACAAACTTAATACTTCCTTGCCTGAGCTGTTAAACATGTTAAAAATAGCAGAGAGCCATTTAAAGAAAAATAAGGCTCCACTTCTTCTTGTGGATGGGATCAACAAGAAGAAGTCAGGCAGAAAGGGTTCCAAGAGGAGATTGAACCCAAAAGGGGGCATCAAGAAGAAGAAAAGAAAGAAGGCCTCCGGATAGATGACCTGCTTTCACTATGGCAAGCCAGGTCATTGGAAGAGGAACTGCAAGGCTTACCTTGCAGGTGTGAAGCCTGGTGCATCGGATGCACCAAAAGGTATGAAAGAAGTTCATACTATTTTGTCATTGGATTCTTCCATTTCAAATACTTGGGTATTGGATACCGCTTGTGGTCATAATATCTGCAAATCATTGCAGGGGCTGCAGAGGCCTAGAGTATTGAAGGAAGGAGACTTCGAGCTCTACGGTGCTGGAGGAGAGTCCATCCAAGCAGAGGCCGTAGGGACTTATATCTTGAAGTTACCTTCGGGGAAGATCTTAGAGCTGAGAGATTGTTACTATATGCCTAAGGTCATTAGAAATATCATATCTGTACCCTTGTTACTTAGACAAGGCTATACTATGACTGTAATGAGCAATGGTTGCTCAATGAGCTTTTCTAATAAAATTATATGTTATGGCATATTTTGCAATGGTCTTTTAACTCTATCTACTAATAACAATATACTTCATGTAAGTAACAAACGAAAAAGAGATGATGTAAACAATACTTTACTCTGACACTATCGGCTTGGACATATTAGTGAGACTAGGATTAGCAAATTATACCAGGAAAATTTCCTTAATCCTTATGATTATGAATCATTAGGAACTTGTGAATCATGTCTCATGGGTAAAATGACCAAGACTCCATATAGTGGACATAGAGAAAGGACAACTGAGTAAAAGGACTCATACATACAGATGTATGTGGGCTTATACAACTCAGGCCAAGGGTGGATATCTTATTTCATCACATTTACTGATGATTTTTCAAGGTATGGATTTTTGTATCTTATGAAACATAAGTCCGAAGCCTTTGATAAATTTTTAGAGTATCAAAGTATGGTAGAGAAACAAACGGAAAAAAATATTAAAATTCTTCGATCAGATCGAGGAGGTGAATACTTATCCACCGAGTTTCTCGATTACCTTAAAGAAAAGGGGATTATCTCTGAATGGACCCCTCCTTACACACCACAATTAAATGGTATTGCTGAAAGGAGGAATCGTACCTTATTAGATATGATACGGTCCATGATGTGCTTCACAAAGTTACCTGTTTCCTTCTAGGGATATGCCTTGGAAACCGTGGCTAATATCTTAAATAGAGTACCATCTAAATCTATCTCTAGCACTCCATATGAAATATGGAGGGATAAGAAACCCAATCTTAAGTATCTTAAGATATGGGGATGTCTAGCCTATGTCAAAAGAAATTTTGGACATAAGCTGGATGCTATAGCAGATATGTGTCTATTTGTAGGATATCCTAAAGATAGTATAGGATATTTATTCTACCACCCTACTGAACAAAAAGTTTTTGTCAGTAGGCATGCCACTTTTCTGAAGAAAGAGTTCATCCTACAAAAGGGCAGTGGGAGAAATATTGAACTTAAAGAAGTTCAACAAATAGATACATCTCAACCAAATGATAACATAGTTAGTATAGAACCAGAACACACCACTCCTATCCGTAGGTCTGATAGGGTGCGTCATGCACTTGAGAGGTATAGGTTCATTATTGAAAATAATGAAGCCCGAATCATTGAAAATGATGAGCCTCTAACCTATATGGATGCTGTCATGAGTAGGGACTCAGACAGATGGCTGAAAGCCATGAGATTCAAAATGGACTCCATGTATGTCAACCAAGTGTGGACATTGGTTGATGCACCAGAGGGTGTTAACCCTATTGGATGCAAATGGGTCTATAAGAAAAAGATTGGGGCAGATGGCCAAGTCGAAACTTATAAAGCCAGATTAGTGGCTAAGGGTTTCAGACAAAAATAGGGAATAGATTATGATGAAACATTTTCTTCTGTTACCATGCTCAAATCTATTCGGATCATGCTTGCTATAGCAGCATATCATGATTATGAAATCTGGCAGATGGATGTGAAAATCGCATTCCTTAATGGTTTCCTTGAGGAAGAGGTCTATATGTCACATCCAGAAGGTTTTGTCTTGGAGACTATACCTAATCATGTATGTAGGCTGAAGAAATCCATTTATGGATTAAAGCAAGCATCCAGGAGTTGGAACATCCGATTTGATAAGACAGTCAAAGAATTTGACTTTATCAAAAATGAGGATGAACCTTGTGTGTACAAGAAGACTAGTGGGAGTGCCATAGTTTTTTTGGTTCTGTATGTGGATGACATACTCCTCATTGGGAATGATATCTCAATGTTACAATCAGTCAAGGTATGGTTATCTAAACAGTTTTCCATGAAAGACTTGGAAGAAGCATCCTATATACTGGGTATCAAGATCTATAGAGATAGATCTAGGAGGATACTAGGCTTATCCCAGTCTAGGTACATTAACCAAGTGCTAAAGAGATTTAGCGTGGAGGGAAGTAAAAGAGGTTACTTGCCCATTGGTCATGGCATACATCTTTCTAAGAAGATGTCTCCTAAGACACTTGAAGAAAGAAATAGAATGAGTTCTATACCTTATGCTTCGGCTGTAGGATCTATAATGTATGCTATGTTATGTACCAGGCCTGATATGGCATATGCCTTAGGTATAGCCAGCAGATTTCAGGCTGATCCAGGAGAGGATCATTGGAAGGTTGTGAAAAATATTCTTAAGTACTTGAGAAGGACTAAGGATATTTTTCTGATATACGGAGGATCTGATCTTAAACTGGAAGCTTATTTAGATTCTACTTTTCAATCGGATCCAGATAATAGCAAATCTATTTCAGGGTATATTTTTATCCTAAATGGAGGAGCTGTAAGCTGGAAGAGTTCTAAACAGCAGACTGTACATTGCTGTTAGTGAAGCTGCCAAGGAAGCTATCTGGATGAAGAAGTTCATCTTAGAGTTGGGTGTTGTTCCGGAGATTGAAGGTCCAGTACCACTTTACTGTGATAATACTGGAGTCGTCGCTCAAGCTAAGGAACCTAGAGCTCATCACAAATCAAAGTACATTCTAAGACGCTTCCATCTCATTCAAGAGATTGTTGAAAGACAAGAAGTCTGCATTAAAAGAGTAGAAATGAAGAACACCATAGCAGACCCGTTCACTAAGGCTCTACCATAACGGGAGTTTGATCGCCACCTTGATTGTATGGGGTTAAAATTTAAAGGCGATTGGCTTTAGTGCAAGTGGGAGATTGAAAGGATTGTGCCCTAAAGGCCAATCGAAATGTTGTATTTTAATAGGATTTTTTTTTATATCTCAAACCAGTGTATTGACATTATCAATTAATAAAGGCATTTTTTATTTTCTTCATAGTTGTGTCTTATTAATTTTATTAAGATATGATGAACCCCATAGATTACGGCTATGGTTCTAAGGTTATGATGAGATCATACCAGTGAGACCTAAAGCCTTAAAACCCTAATCTAAAAATATTCATGGTCAATGGGATATTGAGTAGGGGATCAATGTTTTCGGTAAGACCAGCACATCCTATGTATGCTTGGTGAAGAGGGTGACTGATCTCACAGTCACTTGTGTTTGACACTAATACTAGGATATGGGTGCTCATTAGAGAATGAGTTCACTGAATGGATCCAGCTTGAGAACATCTAATGGAACCTTATCTGTTTGTCAATAGATAGTTCTCATAGTAGGAGTAGTGCATGTGGTCCTTTGACCTGAGACTGCCATGGTACCTTGTATGCATGAATCCATACTTTGGTTCACACTCAATCATGACACTAAGTCATGCATGGGGTGATACTGGGTATGGTGGATTGCATATGGAGGTTGTGAGTAGGTCAAAAAGGAATCGATCAACCCTAGTAAGAGGGAATCGCATCTAGATGATTTCAATCAAATGAAGATTCAAAAAATCTTTGATCAAAGTATGAACATTAGAAATAGTTTCTAATGGTTCATTAATGAATCATCATTATCAGATTGAGCAAGGAATGATTATGAAATTGGGTTTGACAAGTATCCATATCCATAGTCATATTCAGGGTGCAAGTAGATCGAAGGACTGAATTGCCCGGTAACTCACCACTGAAGGGTATTTTGATAAATCCACCAAAATTCCTCATCTTCGGGTAGGCATGACATGTTGCTAGATGTCAATCTTGTCTTGTAGGTCTTCATGAAACAATTGATTTGGTTTCATGAGTCAATTCGATGTGTGATTCGAATTGGATAATTAGGTGAGCCAATTTGACCTAATTAGGTCAATCGGGTTCGATCGGATCGAATCGACTCAAACCTAAATCTACTGCTGGCTAGATGTGCAACCCAATGGGTCACACACAATAGATACTTGGCCAAGGAAGTCATTTATGATTTAATTAGGATCATAGGATCCTAATTGGTTAGCCGGATTACATACTAGCATATGTAGACTAACCTAATTCCTAACCCAATTGGATTGGGTCCAGTTGCTTGCTAATTGGGCTAACTTAATTATGTGAAACCTAAATTAGGTTGAGTCCTAAGTGGGGCTAGCCTAATCAGAGCTAAATCTGATTTTAATTTGGATTTAAGGACATTTTAGGCACCATATATGAAGAGTCCCAATGGCAAGAGACTCTTGGTACATAAATGATATCTTAACTTCAAAAGGGCACAGAATGAGCTATAGATCTCTGATTTGAATATAATTTATATAGTCAGAAAGGAAATTTTATGCTCTTTCCAATGACACCCATATTGCCTATATTTTGACTGGTCAACATTCTTTGAAATTTGCGTGGAAGAAGGATGGCACGCGCTGTGCATGAAGAGTCGCAACTCTTCATGTTGCACACGGTTTTGATAGAGAGTCCTCTGCTATCAGGACTCTTCATAATCTTTGATGTTTGGAGATTGAAGAGGCACCTCTTGGCTTCCTAGGGACCGGTAATTGACATGTGGCAAGTGAGAATTCGTCCAGATAAAAGAAGGGATATGAATAAGGCCTTTGGTACATGAATGGGCTTATTAGATATGATTTTTCAAGCCAGATAACTTCTCTTCGGTCTTGAAAAGTCATATCTGATAAGGTGATGGGAGGATATATCACACGCCCTTCTTGTATCTATAAATAAGGGTGGTGAAATGAGTCTGATATAAGAATTCCACCGAAGTACTATTCTGAGTGTCTCTCTCTCCCTCCTTTCTTTAAGACAAGACTTGTCTTGTTAAGACAAGATCTTTTCTACTAGGACAAGGCTTTGTTTTAGGACATAAGCCTAAGGGGTCATAGAGAAGGGTTGTCCTAAAATCAAGAGTGGTTTAGGAGAGTGTCTTTAGTGCCCTACAGTAGGACAGGGTGTCCTATAGTGGTCAATAGACCAAAGGCTACCGAAAGAGTTCCACTTCTCCAAGAAACTTGAAGAAGGAGTTTTTTCTTGGTCCGAGTTTCGTGTGGATCACCGTTGGAGGGCAAGCATTTGGGCGCCTAGTGGAGAAGAAGGCTGAATCAGGGTTTTCTTCATTGGATTGGATACTAGCGGTTCAGGTTGGTGCCTAAACTCTAGTTTATATTATATATGCATGTTTGTATGTTTTAATTCCTAGTAAGGTGGTCTTGGGTTAAGGGTTTGGTAGTAGTTTCATAATAAATTTTTGAAATCCATGCTTATGCCCTGGTCACCAAACCCTACAGATATCTGGTGAAGTCCTAGAAGTGGCGAAGAAGGTCGTGGTGCTGGGAATCGATTGCTATGGTGAACCAGCAATGATCCATGGATTCCATTATCTTCCCCTGTTCCACACCAGAAAAACACCATCGAATCCACCATCCCTAGCTTCTTTCCCATCTCCGGCCACCGTCCCCAGCCCTTCTCCCATCTCCAGTCATCTTCCCTAGCCATTCTCCCATCTCCACCATCGATTGGCATGTTCTTCTTCCCTATGGTGGCGGTAGTTCCAGTAGCTCCGGTGAGGTTCTGATGATGGCGGCACGATGTGACGACAGCGGCAAGGTCTCGGTGGAGCAGGGAAGTTTTGGTGAAGATTAAGTTTAGAAGATGGCAATGATGTTGGACCAAGCAGTGGAAGGTGCATGGATCTCAGAGCACCCAATGGAAAGAAGGATCTACATGGATCTCAAAGCAATCCAAGGGCTAAAATTATTAAAGAAACTAATATTGAGTGAAATTGGAAGTCTATTACTATTGGGATTTGGATTCATCATCCAACCCTTGATTCCTATAAAACTAAGTCCTAGCCATACTTTAGGTCTTTTTGTTTAGTCCTACATCGGATACCCATGATATCCTCTCTCCTGTAAAATCTTATAAAAAAGTTCCTATGCCTTTACCTGAGACACGCAACTCCCCGGAGTCCTTTAGAGCCTTTGCATAGGGGATAGGAGGGGATCAACTCGGAAGGGGTCAGTGTAGAAGTGCGGGAGGGAAGAGCGGGTTCTCAGTCTTTTGTATTTATTGTTCAGTAATAAAAGAGTATGTTTTTCTTTCTACATTTATTTGTTCTCTTTTATTCACTTTTTATTATGCTTTATTATTAGATTAATTTTAGGGACAATTCTTGCTTTCCGAAGATGCACCATGATATGTTATAGATACGAGGCATGCCGAGGAAAGAAGAATTGGATACCTAGTGCCTCTCGAAGATGCGTTGTGATTTGTTATGGGTATGGGGCATGCCAAGGGAAGAAATACAATTTGGCACTACATAATCACTCTTTCTCTCTTGAAATACTCCCTCTCGCTTGCTTCGCCTTAGGAGTAGTTTATTTCTTGCTCACTTTTATTTTCACATAACAATAATTACTTTTCTTTTTTTTTAAAATCATAACTTAGCCCTAGGTCCCTGAGGATACGATCTCGACTCATCCTAGCTATAAAGTTGAGTTGGTAAATTATTTTTGACCACCTATGACAATGATCACTGATGATTTTCTTATAGATCTGTAGTAACCCTAACAGACCATGGTAGTTTACTACCGGCCTTGTCATTCTATAATGATCAAGGAAGTCTATATAGGATTTTGACAAAGAATTAAGGTTCGCATCCTTCCCCAGCTGTTCATATAGGAAAAATTCAAGTTTTCCCATGCGCTCAATAAGTTCGATCATGTATAATACATGATCAAAAACCAAGGCCCCTTCCCTCATCCTTATGTTGAAAATAGCACAAGATATTTTGTACCTTTCAACATCATCAAGAGTGTTGAAGGATTCTTTCAACACTTGAAATATGTCCTCCGGCTGAGCATCCTTAAACTTGTGATTCAATTTATCATTTGATGGATGCCTACATAATACAATGGATTGTAGTTTGGTCACTAAGCCACTTCTAATAAATGTCTTGGATCATACCATGAGCATTCTAAGTTGGCTCCTCAGGTACCGAATCTGTCAGTATGTATAGAATTCATTCGTACTCCAAGACTATTTTTAGCTTTCGATACTAGCTATCAAAATTGGATCCCGTTAATTTTTCATTATCTAGCAATGAATGGAGAAACAGAGTGGTAGCCATATTTTTCTGAAAGGAGAATAAGACCTAATTAGTGTATGAATTATTTAATCCTAAAGACTTGGACTTCAATCTAAAGGTTCTCCCATTATTTTTGATCAAATTGATAGCCTCTATCTCTAATTTAAAAATTGTACCAATTTCTTAGCAGGTACTAGAATCCAATAGACTATACATATGCCTAACTTTGGCTAGGTCATCCAGTGCATCTAAAGGTAGGTTCTTAACCAATTATTTTTTAAAAAGATTTTTTATAATAATTTTATCCCAAAAACTAATCAGTAAGCCTTTGGGTTACTACTGGAAGTCATGGTTAGGTCCAATCATTAACATGACAAGATTGAGTGCTTCTAGCCAATGATGCCCAAGCCTGACTCTAGTCGACCAACCTGACCATCATTTAGAAAGAAGGACTAAGCCATCATAATATGAATAATAATTCTAATAGCTAGATGAGCACCAGGTCTTTAGACCTCTAATGATCATCTTAACTATTAGACTCATTATCATTCTTTTAATAGGAGGCCATGATATAATTATCTTTAGAATTTTGTCACTTAAGGGACCTAATAATTTTAGAGAATTTAATTAGAAAAAAGAAAAGAAGAATAGACTAATCAACAATCCTTCCACTGACTTTATCAAGTGATGAGGGTCGAATCACATTAGTCCAATGGCACCTAGATCAGTTAAACCGATCTTCCTTATTTGCATGGGTTAACTTGAATCAATGAGCTATATGATCAAATTTTGATTGACTACATTAACCAAATAAGTGAGATCAATGGACGAGTTTTGTCATTAACCTCTTTTCTTAGAAACCAAATAAATTAGCCATGTAAGAGGTAGCCCGAATTAATAATAATGACATACTTACCTTGGACACCAATTGGTTCATCAGATTTGATTAGACTAGCCTAAAGACTCAGGTCTGACTACTAAAACATAATCAGGTCTGTTGTCGTGAGGACCATCATGGCCTGTAGCTCTGGTGTGGTGTCGGGCGTCGCCCCCCCTTCATGGGATCCTGCACATGTTCCCGAACCCCTGCAAAAAGAAAAGAAACCCAGGCAGGGAATTTCGATGGGGGCACTTCGACGATCAAGTCAATGAGTGATCCAGGAAAGTAGATCCCCCTTGATGGATCTCGGTGAGGTTTCCACATTCGGGGGTCATGTTTTTGAGAAAAGAAAGTGAGTGTAAGGCATTAACAAAGAAGAAGAGCTGGAGCAGGGTTGACTGCATCCATGAGATTCTTCCAACGAATTCCCCGGTAGCCCCAAAGCATTGCCTCTGGGTTGCTCTCCCCTTCTATGTGCCAAACCTTTATCTCCCTTATCCCTTGCTGGTTTTTTCACCTCATGTCCCTCTCCTCTCGTTCAGAGGCCCCTTTTAGTTTGTTATCGAGAGGTCGTATGTGACCTCCTGCTTGTTTTCCAGATGTTTTCCTATCGAAAGAGTCCCATGGAGTGACATCTGGCAGCACGCGGGAACTACACGTGAGCTCCCATTTCTCCCTTTGAGGTGGGGAGTTATGTTGCTGGCTCTGATGTTCTGGTTGGTCACCATGTTTTGAAAAACCTAGCAAAGCATTGGCATGCGGGTGGCCGCCCCAAGGTTTGAATCCTCTGGCAAGACCTTCCACTTATGGGTGGTGCAGACGGTAGACTGGGGAGCACTACACCTTGAAGGGGACATTCTTTCCTGATCAGTGTAAACTGGGGCCTGGGGGGTCCTAGTGCTCCGACGAGGCACCCCCCTCTGTAGGTCTCAGGTAGCAGGTTGCTACCTGTCAGTTGTACTGTCTTAGCAGCGGGGTCTCGGTGAAGGCAACTCTCTTTCCCGCCATGATTTGAATCTCTGTTGCCTTCCCTTCTTCGCTTGGTGGTAGCTTGAGCTCGACCTCGATTGGGAGCTGACCTCGGTGGGGATCTCACTTCGGCTCCTTGCTCGGGTGGCATGCTTAGGTAGCACCTCCATCTGCTCACTGACAACTGGCATCCAGATGGACTCCATGTCAACGGATACTGTCATATCAATTGGCCCCCACTCTCGAGCCCAGAAGACGATACAGCGCTCGGGGCATGGAGAGTAATGATCATGCTGACATGGACTGGGGCATCCTTTACGTCACCGATGTCTCTATGCTTGGTGCTTTGAAGACCACGCCTTCATATTGATGGGGGGTTTCATGGTGCTTCGACTTTCTGATGTTGTCCATAAATGCTACTCCTGGGTCGATGAGAATCCTCTGAGAATGAGGCACATGGGCTGTCCGGCACTGATGCATGGTATCTTCTGGCTGGCCTGGTAATTAATGAGACACGTACCTTCAATTGGTATGAGGGGTTGGCAGGATCCATTGTAGAGAGGCCATCTCTTGCCTTTTTAAGCGTGGATGGATGGGCCTTCGTAGAACATCCTCTTCTCTCCAATACCTTTTCTCTTTGACTCTTCTCTCCTGGCTTATGCCAAGGGAGGTCTTCTGGTGAGCTTCAAATTCGGGAGGCTGCATGATGCTTCTCCAGAGATGTCTGGCCAGTGTCCAGGCGGGGGAGTCCTGATTGGAAAAGAAGTTCGCTGAGCTTGAGATTTTCTTGGAGGAGAAAGTGGGGAGGCCCTGGGGGGCAGAGAAGGTAGTTGCTTGTGTGATGGAGCAGCCTATCTACGAACCTCCTGGGTATGCCTGGTCATGCGATTGAATAAGGAGATGGTTGCGGTCGTAGTCGCCATGGAGAAGATCGTGGTTACCGTGGCACTACTAAGAGTGACCTAACGAGGAGCGACGGCAGCTTCCCTTGGAATCACCGGATCGATGAAATCCAAGAAGGACGGCGCGGTCAAGGAGGATGCACCGTTGTACCCCTTCCTCAGATTTTCACTCGTGGAAGAGTACCTGCATCCTCCAGGTGGAACCGATATCGGGCCTTAGAGACTCGACGACCTCCTAGGGAGAACGGACCGATAGAGACGGAGGCACCGCCATCCTCCTTCCCAGGAAGCCCACCTGAAAGAAGGACTGGCACACCCCCAGCTGCTTCCGGGAGTATTGCCAGGGAGGATTCCTTCTTACTTGTAACTTAGATCTCTAGGAGGCTTCCTAGCCTATCGAGAACCTCCATAGGATGAAGAGACTTTTGATCAATGAAGGCTTTCGCTTTGACTATTGTGTGCTTCTTCTTCTTGTCTTCTTCTTCTTCTCCACTTGAGCTGCTCCGAAGGAGACCTGTCGGGGGCCGTAACTATGCACTCTTCAAGTGTTCACTTTAGAGGAGCTAGCTCGATGGAAAAACTTGGATAGAAATTTGGCTTTTATCGAAGTCTCGACCTGGGGGGAGCCAGCCCGGTAGAAGAGCTTCGAGGTGGAATTGGGCTTCTGCAGGAGTCTCGACCTGGGATGGAGCCAGCCAGCAGAAGAGCTTCGAGGTAGAACCAGGCTTCTGTTGGAGTATCGACCTGGGGAGAGCCAACCCAGCAGAAGGTGGAGTCTAACTTCTACCCTAGTCTCGACTAAGGGGGAGCCAACCTAGCGAAGGGACTCAAGGAATTGAGCTTCTAATGGAGTCTCGACTTGGGGGGAGCCAGCCTAGCAGAAGGTGGAGTCTAACTTTGGCTGGAGTCTCAACCAGGGGGAGCCAACCCAGCGAAGGGACTCAAGGAACTGGGCTTTTGCTGGAGTCTTGACCTGGGGGGAGCCAGTCTAGCAGGAGGTGGAGTCTGACTTCGGTTGAAGTCTTGACTAGGGGGAGCCAACCCAGCGAAGGGACTCGAGGAATCGTTCTGCTAGAGTCTCGACTTGGGGGGAGCCAGCCCAGCAGAAGGTGGAGTCTGCCCTTGTCGCTGAGGAGGTCCCATCGGCGTGGGCTATGGAGGCCCAAGGGGATGCCAGCGTGTCTATCCACCATCCTGGGAAGGAGCCTGCTAAGGAATAGGCTCCAATCTCCTTCCAGAACCTGCCCTTCTCTTTCTTCCTTTTTCTTCTCTTTCTTCTTTTTTCTTCTCTTTTTGGGGCTGCCCTGCCTGTCGGGGGTCCTTTGATGATGTATCATTTTCATGCAACATTAATGAAGTCCTTCTTACTTCACTAAGTTTTTATTTTTATGGTTACCTTGAACCTCTTCAATTAATCCAGGAGCTGGCGGATGGCTTGAGGAGGGGGTCTGCATGGCCCTGAGAGATCGTCAAGTTGGGGAACTTGACACGAGGAGTCTCGAGATTGTCCTCACTGGCTCTAAGTCTAGCCGGCAAGGTGTGGGCCTTCAGGAGTGCCCCACTTTGCCATCTCCAAATTGGGGGTCCAGCGGGTTGAATGCGGGACTTCTGGAGTTTCCCAGCTTAAGGTGCCGGGCTATGAGTCAAGCAGTAGATAGCAAAACTACTGGGAAGTCCTGCTGACATCTGGGCTGTGAGCATAGTGACAGGTACGGGGCTTCGGGAGTTTTTTAGCTTAGGTGCCGGGCTTCTTGGAGTTTCCGGGCTTAGGTGCCGGGCTTCAAGAGTTTCTGAGCTTAGGTGCCGGGCTTCAGTAGTTTCTGGGCGTAGCTACTGTGCTTCAGGAGTTTCTGGACTTAGGTGCCAAGCTTCAAAAGTTTTCGGGCTTAAGTGTCAGGCTTCAGGAGTTTCCGAGCTTAGGTGCTGGGCTTCAGGAGTTTCCAGGCTTAGGTGCTGGGCTTCAGGAATTTCTAGACTTAGGTGCCGGATCTCAGGAGTTTCCGAGCTTAGGTGCTGGGTTTCAGGAGTTTTCGGGCTTAGGTTCTGGGCTTCAGGAGTTTCCAAGCTTAGGTGATGGGCTTTAGGAGTTTCCAAGCTTAGGGTGCTAGGCTTCGAAAGTTTCCGGGCATGGGGTGTCATGGATGCTGAGCTGTGAGTCTAGCGGTGGACAACGAGACTCCCGTGGTTTCCCTTGGACATCTCCGAACTGTGAGCATAGTAGATGCCAAACTGTGTGTTTTACGGTAGATGGCAGGACTTCTTAGAGTCTCCGTGGACATCTCCAGACTGTGAGTAAGGCAGGAGCTGAGCTGTGAGTCAAGCAGTAGATGGTGGGACCTTCGGAGCTTCCCGCGGACATCCCCAGACTGTGAGTATAGAAGATGCCAAACTGTGAGTTTCACGGTAGATGGCAGGACTTCTTGGAGCCTCCATAGACATCTTCAGACTGTAAGTACAGCAACAGGTGTGAGGCTTTAAGAGTTTCCTGGTTTAAGGTGCTGGCCTGTGAGTCAGACGGTATATGGTAGAACTTTTGAGGAGTCCCATTGACATCTCTGGACTGTGAGCACGGTAACAGGTGCAGGGCTTCAAGAGTTTTCCGGCTTAAGGTGTCGGGCTGTAAGTCAGGCGGTAGATGGTGAAACTTGTGGGGAGTCTCGCTGACATCTCTAGACTGTGAGTATGGTGGCAGGTGTGGGGCTTCAGAAGTTTCCCAGCTTAAGGTGCCGGGCTGTGAGTTAGTCGATAGATGGCAAAACTTTTGAGAATTCCTGCTGACATCTCTGGACTATGAGTATGGCAACAGGTGCAGGGCTTCAGGAGTTTCTTGGCTTAAGATGCCGGGTTGTAAGTCAGGTGGTAGATGGCAAAACTTCTAGGGAGTCCCACTGACATCTTCGGACTATGACCATGGCAACAGGTGCAGGGCTTCAGGAGTTTCCTGGCTTAAGATGCTAGGCTGTGAGTCAGGCGATAGATGAACTTTTGGAGAGTCCCACTGACATCTCCAGACTGTGAGCATGGTGACATGTGCGGGGCTTCAAGAGTTTTCCAGCTTATCGCTAGGCCTGGGATCGGGCGATGGTTTTCTTGTAGGGCAAATACAACATTGCACTGAAAGGAGACTTTTATTAAAAAGGGGGGAGCCTTACATTTTTGGAGGTAAGCCTTTAGACTTTCATCGCTGTCAATCTTGGTGAGGTGGTAGGCTCCAGGTGGAAGGACCTTAGCTACTCCATAGGGGCCTTCCCAGTTTGGGGAGAGCTTACCCCCAAACACATCATACCCACGGGCCTCTCGGTGGGCCGGTTGTCAACTACAGGGATAGGAGGAAGAGCCATAAGCACTTAGGGCTCTACAAGGGTCTTGCCCCCCATGAACATTTCGAGGTGGCCCCTCCTTATCAAATTTTCGATCTTTCTTTTGAGGTGGCGATAATCCTCGGTATCGTGGTCATGGTCACGATGAAATCGACAGTATTTTGTCTTATCACGGCTACCGGACGATCCCAGTGGGGGAGGGAGGCGTAAGTAGCGCTCACCCTCAATCTCCATGAGGGTCTTCGACCTCGGAGCGAGGAGAGGGGTGTATGCTTCTTCCGGGATGGGATTGCTCTTTGACTTGGGCCTCGCTCAAAAATTGGGATTCAACCCGGGCCTGCGTGCCTCTAGAGCCTCCCCCGGAGCTTGTCTCTTCAAGGGCTTCCCATCCATCTCTCTCCTGGAGTGATCTGCCTCCTCAGCATGAACATTCTTGTGAACATGGAGGAGGAGGTTTGAGTACATCTTCGGTAGCTTCTTGTCCAGGGACTAAGTCAAGCAGGAAGTCTGGAGCCCTCTCTTCAGTGCTATCATGGTGATGGGCTCATTCAGGTTGTGGATCCCCGGTGCAGCAACCTCGAAGTGGGCCACATAGTCCTACAAGGGCTCATGGTCCTGCTGCTTGATGGAGAAAAGGCTATCGACTTATCGCGGCACCTTTTGGCAAGCATCGAAGTGTGCCATGAACCTTTTTTCCAGCTTCGTGAAGGAACTGACACTTTTGGGCTCGAGGCGAGTAAACCAGACTCTAGTGGCCTTCCACAGGATAGTAGGAAAGGCTATGCAGAGGAGGGCATCTGTTTCCCCCTGGACTCCCATAAGAGCCTTGTAGCTCCCTAGATGGTCCAAGGGGTCGGTGGTCCTATCGTAGGGATCCACCTGAGGCATGCGGAACTAACTCAGGATCAGCCCCTCTTAGATCTCTTAGGAGTAAGGGGGACGGGCATCATAGCCCGTCGGCTCTTTGGAGGAGCCTTACATGTTTGCAAACTAGCGAGACAGCTCCGCCAGCCTATGCTCTTGTTTCTCTAGGCGCTTCTTTGGCACGCGACTGATAGTCTCATCAGCAGAGTCTTCCGCTAAGGCTTCTAGTGAGGATGGAGGTGAATGTTGAGGAGGGTCATGATAGGGGGCTTTGCTCTGGAAACGTCTATGGTGCCTATGGGAGGCATGCTTTAAGCCTAGGGATTGGCTCTCCCAATTGATCAACCCACTCCTTTGTCGCTTCGTCGGGGCCCGGAGGCTACCCCAGGGATCAATCGTGGCCCACGGCTATGAAGGCCTTTCTTGGAAGGGATGCAGATTGCCACGGGGGGCGGCGACTTGGGTCGCAGAGGTCCCTGGCTACTACTAGGTAGCCAAGGACCATTGCTAGTGTTGTAACAACCGCACCGCCATAGACAGGACTTGCATCTGATGGGCGAGTGCGACGGGTCAAACATCTATCGAAGGCGGTTGTGGTGGAGCGGGGAGCTCTCCCTCTAGGCTGCATGGGCCTTCGTGAGAAGGAGGGCCCTCCACGTGGCTGGTGGAGGTTTCCTGTGCGCGTGTCACCACCATGCCTCAAGTGGAGCTGCTTTTATGGTAGGGGGACTAGTTTGACTGACGTTTCAGCATCCTACCCCTTACCTGGCATGCCAATCTATTACCGCCTGGATCGTCATGGCCTGTAGCTCTAGCATGGCATCGTACATCATCCTCCTTCGTGGGATCCTGTGCGCATTCTCAGCCCCTGCAAAAAGAAAAGAGACTCAGGTTAGGGATGCTGGTAGGGACACTTCGATGATCAAGTTAGTGGGTGATCCAAGAGAACAGATCCTCCTCAGAGGATTCCGATGAGGTTTCCACGTTCGAGGGTCATGTTTTTGAGAAAAGAAAGTGAGTGTAGGAAGTTAGCAGAAAAGGAGGGCTAGAACAGGGTTGGCTGTGTCCGTGAGATTCTTTCGATGAATTTTTCAGTAGCCGTGGAGCATTGCCTCTGGCTTGCTCTCCCTTTTTATGTGCCAAACCTTTACCTCCCTTACCCCTTGCTGGTTTTTTTGCCTCATGTCCCTCTCCTCTTATTCGGAGGCTCCTTTTAGTTTGTTATCGAGAGGCCATGTGTGACCTCCTACTTGCTTTTCAGATGTTCTCCTTTCGGGGGTGACATCTGGCAGCATGCGGGAACTATGCATGAGCTCTCATTTCCCCTTTGAGGTGGGGAGTTATGTTGCTGGCTCTAATATTCTGGTTGGTCACCATATTTCAAAAAACCTGGCAGAGCATTGGCATGCGGGTGACCACCCCAGGGTTTGAATCCTTTGGCGTGACCTTCCACTTGTCGGTGGTGCAGATGGTAGACTGAGGAGCATCGTGCCTTGAAGGAGACATTCCTTCTTGATCGGTGTAAAATGAGGCCTAGGGGAGCCCTAGTGCTCCAGCAAGGTGCCCCCCTTTATAGGCCTTAGGCGGCGGGCTGCCGCCTGTCAGTTGTACTGTCTCATTGGCAAGGTCTTGGTGAAGGCAATTCTCTTTCCCTCCATGATTTGAATCTCTGTTGCCTTCCCTTTTTCGCTTGGTAACAGCTTGAGCTCGACCTCGGTCGGGAGCAAATCTCGACGGGGGACTCACTTTGGCTCCTTGCTCGGGCACCAGGCTTAGGTGGCACCTCCATCTGCTCACTAACAACTGGCATCCAGATGGACTCCACGTCAGCGGATACAACCGTATCAAGGTCCATTTATTATAATATAGACTTAATCAAAGTAACATTATATATTTGATTTAGAGAAAATCTTGATCTAATCCTAATCAACTTTTGGTTAGATTAAATTTAATACTCTATTAGATCCATATTATTCTAAATCTAACCCTAGGTCTAACCCGATTATTTGACTCGATTCAAGCTAACCCAAAGCCCGTGATTTATGAAATATAATTAGATATTTAATTCATAATTTTAAATCTAATCTTAGGACTCTTAATTCTAGAAATTAATCAAGATTAATTTTATTAAATTTTAGATCAAAACAATTTATTTGCATCATATATACATTAAACACTTTTAGATCTCAACTATACGATACAGTTTTATGCTGAAATTAATTTTATGTTTCATATTCTAAATATAAAAATAAACCCTAATACATTAATTTTAGATCAAAAATAATAAATTAATAAATATTAAATCACTAAAAAATAGATCTAATTATTAAAATAATTTCAGTAATTTTTCTTTCACCTTACTTGTTCATGGGATATACCACAAGCAACATCCCTACATGCCATAGGAAATCCCATTGAATGAGAAAAGAGAGCCTTTAAACCTTACTTTTCTTCTATGACCAGATGGCCATGATGATCAATCCAATCTAAAGTAGTTACTCAGATTAAGATTACATCTAACATGTAAGGTTCTATATTTATATATCATATTAGAAAACCTATCGCTCTGATATCACTATTGAAAAATACCTAGGATTTCATGCATGATCTTTTTTATAAATTTATAGTAGAAGTAAATCTATTTTAAAACTATTTTAAATAGAAAACATGTATTTATAATAATTTTAATAAATCTTAAGCAATATCATAACATAATATACAATATAGAAAATAAAATCAACATGCATCAATCTACCCGATGCATGTTATAGATCTAATCTACAAATAATATAAAATCTAATTTTATACTTGATCATGGATCGATGATCATCACTGTTGATGCACGTGGTAAGGGCTCTCTGCATTGTTTTGTAGCTACATAGGATGTCCAGCCTTTACAAATCTTCACACGAAGCCCCGATGCAATCAACCTTCTCGGACTACTAGATCCATGTGAAGGCCACTAGATGGTTAAAAATAATTTATTTCTTGGATTTTCTTGAACCTTCCTAGAAACTCAAGAAGAGAATGAAGAGGTCTAGATCAAGGAAGAAGAAAACAAAAAACAAGAAACCAAAAGAACCTCTCACAGCCATCAAGAATTCACGTCCCCTTTTTATCTTATTTTCTTAGTAATTTTATTTTAGACTTTGCACCGTAATTGGTCTTTTAATGTTATATATATAACAAAAAACTGAAGTAAAATTTTATTGATTAGAGAAGGGATTAGATTAGGATAATCTGATATTGTTTGAATAGGATTGGGTGTTCTATTCCTAATAGAATACCTCCAATTAAATTCAAATAAATCAAAATTTAATTTAAACCAATTCTAATATAAATGGAAATGAGGGAGGATAAAAAAAAATTAATTTTTTATAGAGAATTCAAAAAAATTCTAGGAAGGCATGGAGAATTTTTAGGAAAGAAACAAGTTGGACTAGGTTAGGATTTGACCAAGTTTTAACCAAAATTATTTATGAACCAAAACTAATTTGGTTATAAGTAATTTAACCAACTTGGACTCAATCTAATTATGTCCTAATTAGACTTAATTAAATTTTAATTAAATCTAAAACTAACTGAGCTTAAGTCCAAATCAAATAATAATTAGAAATCCTTAGCAATTAGGTCATCGAATAATCTAATCGAGTAAAACCCACTTGAACCAAATTCAATTAGACTTGACCTAAACCTCTTTGCTTAATCAAATTAAGTCAATTAGCAATCAAATTAATAATTAATTCTCTTATAATTAATTAAAAATTAATTAATTATTAATTTATAATATTTATACATGGTTAATTGTTTATTATATTTATAATTTTGCCACTTAATGATTCTTAATCATTAATCAACTATCATGATCGGTCATAAACTTTTTATGTGTGTAATCCCATAGGTTCGAACAGTAAGCTGGTACCCTAAAAATTAATTTCTAAACTAATCGATGCGACCATCTAGCAACGGTGTTCGATATCCAGACAGGTCAAATGTTCATGAAGCAATATTCAAGAATCCAGGCATATGGTTTCGGTATAATTTATTCCTTTGACCCTAATGCTCAGAATGATCTTAAAGTTAACTACTAACTCCAAATAATACATCCACGTATGTCTCAACCTACTAAATTCTGTGATTTCTTATAAGGATTTCCCTGACCAAGGTCTTGCTAAATTGAATCATAATAGAGCATTTTCTCCAATACCTTGGAGTAGTCAATCCCATCTTGACTCATCACTGACTTAACAAGACTTGACAGTACCTAGTAACCTTCTATCATTGAATTAGAAATCCAAGTAATCCGGCATCTAAGTATAATGAGTTGCTTGTAAGTCACCATGGTGATCTCAGGTCGAAGGGATGCTTATATCCATATCCTTCTATGAAATGCTCTCGATAGTAGAGTACTAATAGAGTTGGTCATATTTGGTGTAATATATACCTACACTCATTTGCATGCCAACCAGTGTCTCTACACTCCTTGGTTATGAGGACAACCAACCCATATAGCATATAATAACATATGCTTGATTGGCATTGTCATCCTAAGAACAACGTTCCATTTGGTCATGAACATGTTTAAGAACTATTCAATAAATCTTTCTTTATTGAATTGAAGTAGTTCTAAGAACTTTTGGTGGGGACACCGGAGGCACCAGAATAAGACAGAGGCTTTTCAATCCTCTGTGAATTGATCAATAATTTATGAGTCTATCTGTAATAAAGGCTTAGCCCATCTGAGTCTATTTTAGTTGTTATTTGAGTCTTTTGAGTTTCAGTTCTGTACTAGTCAGCTCATGTTGAGCTAGTTCAATCCAGTGTTAGTTAGCTCATGTCGAGCTAATTTTATTTTTTTGAGTCCTGTTCAACCATATTGAAGACTCAAGACCACATCATACAAGTGAAGACCAAGTCCAATCAGATTGAAGACATGGAAGTATAGCCCAAGTCCAACCCAGCTTGAAGATTTGAAGACCCCAGGAGGAAAATTCAGAAAACCCTGATTCCTTGCAGATGCACTCCAGATGCCCAGATTCCCTTCCAGATGCCAAAATATATTCATATACCAAGGCATCCATGATTCCAAAGGTCCATCTGCATCCTAGCCCAAAGAAATCAAGCCCAGGCGCCAAGCTCAAGCCCCTAAGAAGCAAGATACCAGGGAATATTCCTGCTACCTGGCTATCAGCCACCCCAGCTTCCAGAGGCCCAAACCCATGCGCCCGAGCCCCTTTGGGCCGGCCCCTTGCTGCTCTTAGAAGCCCAACACGCCCCCCTAGGCATCCTTGGAGTGTTGGCCAAGTTAAGAAAATTTTTAGAAATTTTTTCTACCTAATGTTTCCTTATTTTCTAGCTAGGGTTTGAGAGGGAAAAGGATTCTTATGTAAAGACTTATGTGCCCTTACTTGGAGCCCAAGGTTAAGGGTCTATTTAAAGGACCCTAGCCTCTTGTATGAAACTCACTTTTTTTATATGAATTAAAACCTTGAGTTCTTCTATTGAGTTGTGTGATACCCTGCTGTGTGCATAAAGGGGTTTGTGAGAGTTCTTCTTCCTGGTGTTTGCAATCATCTTCCTGCTGCCAACAAACCCTCCAGATCCCTGGACGCCCACTCCAAAAGAAGCCTTCCCTTGCTGTTTTTCCTTTGTTTTCTTGTTTCTTTGTGAGTTTTCTAACCCCTGACAGGTCGTTTGCAGGTCCCCGAGTTTCTATGAATCCAACAACTCCAGCCACGCCTCAATCGGACCACCGAGCAGAAAGCCGGGTATCCGCGGGTCTTTGGCTCAATTTTCTAGGTTGCATCCATCGAGGAACGAGAGATCTCTTCACTGCGATCTTCACCGGGCACTTCAGACGTTGTCAGGTACACCCCCTCTACCTCCAGTCTTATTATTATAGGAGAACTTGCCCTAACCGAAGCTTCTCAGCCCTGGCGATCCTTCTTTAGTACCTTTCTAGGTTCTAATCTGCATGCTTGGCTTCAAAAATTCATACAAAATTTCCTACAACTAATTTTGATCTGAAATTCGGGAATTAATCACTTAACCCCACATATAAAACGTACAAAAAGAATTGCATACATATTAGTCCCCATCAACTTTATCTCAAAAGAATCCAAAGGAATATACAAAAAGAGATGAACTGCCAAAATTAACTTTTATTTCATTAATGATTCATGTACAAATTATAAAATGCTTAACCATTTACAATCCAGATAATTGGCTATAGGACACATTTTCTAATAAAGAGAATTAAGGAGAAATGCTATCAAGATTTCTTCCTGTTTCTATTATGTATCATTTAATTATTATAATTGACCTATAAAATTAATGCAATTCCTAAATGAGATAGGACTAATTTTATCTATTAGTTAGTGATAGAATGTATTTATTATATAAGTCATTTTAAATGATAGAAAATGACTAGGCATGAATTTAAAATGATTTAAGGTAATTAAAAAATAAAATGATATCAGAAGATCATGGAGATTCTAAGTTCGCATTCTATCACTAAAGATAAAACTCAAAAAAATAATAATAGCCAGAGGTGATGTTCTAGATGTGAGATATAAGAGCTTGGATGCCTAGGTGGAAACCATCATTAAGAGTTGCTCAGACTTGGAAGTGAAGTCCAAGAAAGGAAAGGTGGGGCTTTGAAGAAGAGTACCTAAGCAAAGCAATAATTTTATGATGAGAGGGATAGGAGTGCTTCTTTGGAGGCGAAGCACAAAAGTCAGAGGTCCAGAAGTTTATCACAAGTGAAAAGCGCTACTCATCAATGTTGCCCAGTAAGCAACCCAAGAGAAGGGGTGAATTGGGTTTCTAAAAATTAATTACAAGAAACCTATGATTATAGCCGATTAGTTTTTCGGGCTCACTAATCAAAATCCCTTTTGGTTTTTACAAGGCTCACCAAAATAAACCTCTAAGTTTTCAAAGGCTAACAAATAACCTCCTTAGTTTTCAACTAGGCTTACCAAAAATATCCTTGGTTTTCAAGTAGGTTAACCAAAATCTCCTTGATTTTCAAGTAGGCTAACCAAAAACCTCCTTGGTTTTATTTTTAGACTCACTAATAACCTTTACAACAAAGATATGAGATAAAGTAAAGCAATAAGAAAAGCTTTCTAATGTAAAGATGATATCTCTTTGAAACTTGGAGAAGTTGCTTGTCTTGAACTTGATGAAGCCTCAATCAATTTTCAAAAGTGTTAGACTTGAATACTTCTTGATAGTTTTGAATGCTTGGAGACTTCTTTTTGCTTGAAGTTTGTTGTTCTCAATGAATGGGAGTGAATGCACTTGCTTTTCTTTTCTCTTTTTGTTTTCTCTTGTTCTCTTCTTTCTTATATTTCTTTTCTTTTTATTTTCTTGAATTCAAATCACTTAAATACCATCCCAAGGCCTTAAAGATGGTTTATGATCATTAGACATTAAAAACTAGCCATTGAGAGCTCAGAGAGCCGAGTTTTGTGTTTGAAAAACTAGCCATTACTGTTCCCAGAACTCCAATTTAAGCTATGAGTCGATACTTAAGTCGACACCTAAGTCCCATGAATCGACACCTAGTTCAAAATTTTTCATTAATGCTCTCTGGAATTCTTAGGTGAGTCGACACTTGACATCCGAGTTCTGTGTTTGAAAAACTAGCCATTACTATTCCCAGAACTCCAATTTAAGCTGTGAGTCGATACTTAAGTCGACACCTAAGTCCCATGAATCGACACCTAGTTCAAAATTTTTCATTAAAGCTCTCTGGAATTCTCAGGTGAGTCGACACTTGACATCCATGAGTCGACACTTCAGGCAAGTCTTCAACTTCAGCATATTTTGTAAAAAATTTTTCTCAGGCCTTGAGTCGATCCTTGAGTCAACACCTTGAGTCGACACTGGAGTGGCATGAGTTGATACTTCAGCCGTGCCATCTAAAACTCTTTCTGCATGTTGGCTTATGTCAACACTTGCATGCTATGAGTCAACACTTGAACTGTGAGTCAACACCTTGAGTCGACACTTGCTGAGATTTCTTCAAAAATCACTGAAACTCTGTTGAAACCTTGTTAAGATGAACTCTTTAAGTCCTTTCAAGCATTTCTTAAGTACTTAAGTCCATTTATAACTGATCTTTCATCCACAGAAATGACTTTTTCATCATTTGACAAGCAATCCAATTTACCTATTTTGATGAGTACCTTTTTCTATTAAACACACTTCAAAGAATATGTTAGTACTCAACTTATACTTAAGTATTTTGTTTATCATCAAAACCAATAACGAAGTCAACAATCAGCCTTTTCACATATTTGGTAGCATTTAAATTATTCATCCAATTCTTCCACTTCTTCATATTCTTCATTTTCTTCTTCTTCTTTTCCTTCTTGGATAAATTTTCTTCCATCTAAGACAAGGAAGAAGAAGAAGGAGATGAAGAAGATAAAGAAGTGGAAGAATGTGATGAAGAATCTAAAAAGTAGTGGCGGTGAGAGCCATCCTTATCAGCACGAACCAGCACGGAGCTGACTGCCTCTGGTGAGACAGCCAGGTATAAGAGGAGCTCTTCTCCAGGCTTCAGCCTTGATAGTAGTGGCGGTGAGGCAAGCAGCCTCTTCAATCCCTTAAATGATTCTTGGCATTCATCTATCCAAGTGAAGTCATTCATCTTCTAGAGGACCTTGAAGAATGACTGGCAATGCTCGGCAAATTGTGAGGTGAAGTGGCTCAAAGCCACGATGTGCCCAGTCAAACACTGGACTTCCTTCTTTAAGGTGGGATGCCTCATATCTGTGATCGCCTAGATCTTCTCGGGGTTGGCCTCTATCCTTCTCTAGGTCACCATGAACCCCAAGAACTTTTTTGCTACCACACCGAAGGCACACTTGGTGAGGTTTAGCTTTATTTGATAGTGGTAGAGGTTATCGAAAGCCTCTACTAAGTCGGCAATATGGTCCTCCTCTGGGCTACTCATGATAAGAATGTCATCCACGTACAGTTGCATATTACGACCGATCTGGTCCTTGAAGACCGTGATGACCAAGCACTGGTAGGTGGCCCCGACATTCTTAAGACCAAAGGGCATCATCTTGTAATAATATGTACCTCGATCAGTCATGAACGCTGTGCACTCCTCATCCTCGGGATGCATGCAGATCTGATTATATCCAGAGAATGCATCCATGAAGCTGAGATACTTGTGGCCTGAAGTCGTGTCCACCAACTGGTTAATCTTGGGGAGGGGGAAGCTATCCTTTGGGCATGCCTTGTTGAGGTTGGTGTAGTCTACACAGATCCTTCACTTTTCAGAGGCCTTCCTGACCATCATCATGTTAGAAAGCCAGTCAGGATAATGTACTTCTTGGATGAAGCCCATCATGAGGAGTTTATTGACCTCCTCATTGATGGCTTTCTGTCATTCTGGGGTGACATACCTTTTCTTCTATTGGACTAGACGATGATTAGGGTTGACATTTAGCTTGTGAGTTATCGCCTCCGGTGGGATACCGGGCATGTCGGTGGAGGTCCAAGCAAAAATATCTGTATTAGCCCACAGGAAGCTGAGCAGACAGGTTCTTTCCTCCTAAGTCAACAAGGCCCCAACTTGTATTATTCTCGAGGGGTCCTCCCCTAACGGAAAAGATAACAGAGGCTCGACCAGCCTACTCTTTGGTTCTGGGGCCACCGAATCGGGCTGGTCTATGGCAGGGTTGGCCTACTCTTAGGCATAGGGCGGTCTACCAACAGTGCTGCACTGGCTATCGGGACCCTCTCATCTCTCCGATTCCCCATGGGATCAGGAACTGGACAAGAGGCACTTCGTGGAAATGGTGGCATCAAGCAGATTGAGTCCCGGGCATCCCAAGATGGCATGTAGGGTGAGGGGAGCTTTACAATAGTGAAGGTCACCAATACGGTGCATAGCTGGGGTGGTGTCCTAGCAGTTATTGGGAGCATAATTTCTTCCTCGACTCTGACTGAGTCTCCGGTAAAGCCTACCAGAGGTGTGAACACCGGCCTTATTTGGTCAATGGATAAATTTATCCTTACGAAGGCATCGTAAAAAAGGATGTCTGAGGAGCTTTCACTGTCGACCATGATTCTTTTTATAGATATTTGGCTATCATCATTTCAATAATGATAGTATCATTATTTGGGTTGTCTACCCCAGTTGCCCCTTCTCCCACGTAGGGGAGTACATCATCACTCCCCTCTCTCCCCCTAGCCCTCTTCGGGATTTTTTCTGCCCCCTAGAATATCATCCCCACTGGTTTCTCAGTGGGATGGTTATCGATGGCGAGGGGCCAAGGCCCTTCAGTCTGGGCTACAGGGGCACTCCCCTCTCCACATACTGGCCGAGATAGCCATGCTTGATCAGCTCTTTGATCTCAATCTTCAGGTGGTGGCATTCCTCTGTGTCATGGTCGTAGTCCCGATGGAAACGATAATAGCGGGACTTGTCCTGCCTAGCATATGGCTTTAGTGGTGGGGGTCGGCATAGAAAATGCTCGCCCTCGATCTCCATCAGGATCTTCGCTCTAGGGGAAGGAGAGGAGCGAAACTCTCTTTGTTGGCAAGGTCAGCCTTGGGCCTTGGCTCCAGTCGTGGGACCCGCACCATCCTCTAGGCTGGGTTGCCGGAGGTCTTCCTGATGGCCTGCCTCTTCAGGGGCCTCCTGTCCAGCTCCCTCCTAGCACGATCCACCTCCTCGGCATGGATGTACTTTTGCACCCGGAGGAGGAACTCCGAGTATGTCTTCGGGGACTTCTTGTCGAGGGAGTAGGTGAAGCGGGAGGTTCGTAGCCCCCTCTTCAAGGCTAGCATGCCAACGAACTCATCAAGGTTGTAGATCTCCAAGGAGGCGATCTTGAACTGGGACATGTAGTCTCGGAGGAATTCCCGGTCCTGCTGTCGGATCAAGAAGAGACTATCGATCTCATGCGGTGCCTTCCTTCAAGCATCAAAGTATGCCATGAACTTCCTCTCCAGTTGAGGGAACCTCTTCAAGTCTAGAAAACCAGACTCGAGCGGCCAGGAAAAGATGATGCAAAGGAGGGCATTGGTGGCCCCTTGGACCCTCACGAGGGTCTTGTAACTTTTCAGGTGGTCTAGGGATTAGTTGTCCCGTCGTAAGGGTCAACCTGTGGCATACAGAACCGATTGGGAATCGGCTCTTCTAGGACTTTCTTCGAGAAGGGTGGATAGGAGTCGTAACCCGTGGGCTCACCAGGGAAACCCTGAACTTCCAAAAATCAGCGAGCTAGATCTACCAACTTACGCTCATGCTACTCGAGGTGCCTTTCCACTCAACGGTAGATGGCCTCGTCAATCGACCCCTTGACGGAGGATGCTGGGGGTGAGGGAGGACCAAAGCGGAGGAACTCGTGCCTGAGTTCCCAACCACGCCGGTGCTGCTAGCGAAAGGGCACACAGTGATCTGAGGCTAGGGAGCAGCTCCCCCGACCGGTCAGATCATGCTACGGTCGCTTGCCGCCCACCTAGTGGGCCTCTGTTACCCAGTAAGCAACCCAAGGGGGGTGAATTGGATTTCTAAAAACTTAAATGCAAGTGTAAAGTACTCTTAGTGAGCATGCAGCGAAAATATAAAAGCAATTAAAATGAGAGCAAATTAAAGAGACAAGCAATCACAAACACAAAGCAAGTATAGTAGTTCGGTGCTTTCCAATGCACCTACATCCACTCCCCAAGGCTCACTTGGGAATCATTATAATCTCAACCGATTACAGTTGATTAGTTTTTTGGGCTCATAATCAAAGCTGACTTATTTTCACAATGCTCACAAGTCAAAACTTCACTTGGTTTTTGAGGCTAACCAAGAACTTAATTGGTTTTAAGGCTCACCAATAATCTCCCTTGGTTTTGCAGGCTAACCACGAACCTAATTAGTTTTCAAGGCTAACCAACAACCTCCTTGGTTTTCTAATAGGCTAACCAAAAACCTTTACAACAAGAATAAGTTTGAAGTAAAGAAACAATAAAAGCTTTCTAATAAAAGCGGATATCTCTTTGAAGCTTTGATGTAGTGCTATCTTCAACTTGATGAAGCCTCTATTAATGCTCAAGAAGGTTGAACTTGAATGCTCTTAAAAGCTCTTGAATGCTTGGAGACTTTTTTTTGCTTGAAGGTAGTTGCTCTCAATGAATTTGAGTGAATGCACTTGTTTTTTCTTTCTCTTGGTGTTCCTCTCTTAATCCTCTTGATTCTACTTAAGTTTAGATTTGATTTGAATCATTTAAATACCTTCTCAAGGTCTCAAAATCGGTTTATGGCCATTAGACATGAAAAACTAGCCGTTAGGAGGCAAGAGGAGCAAGTTCTGCATTTGAAAAACTAGCCATTACTGTTTCCAAAACTCCAAGTGTTGGCACTTCAAGCTATGAGTCGACACTTGCATTCCATGAGTTGATACCCAGTTTAAATATCTTCAATGAAGCTTTCTGGAATTATCAGATGAGTTGCACTTACTCTGGTGAGTCGACCTTTGAGTCGACACTTAACATCCATATGTCGATACTTCAAGCAAGTCTTCAACTTTAATAAGTTTTGTAACAAAAAGTCTCAGGTGATGAGTCGATCCTTGAGTCAACACTTTGAGTCGATACTTGACTGGTATGAGTCGATACTTTAGCCATGCCATCTGAAACTCTTTCTGCATACCGGCTTGAGTCGACACTTCCATTCATGAGTCGACACTTGACTGAGATTTCTTCAAAAACATCTTAACTTTTGCTGAAACCAAATTGTGTTGAATTCTTGTATCCTTTTAAGCATTCTTCAACTACCAAAGTCTACTTTAAATTGATCTTTCATCCATAGTTAGGACTTTTTCATTATTTGACAATCAATCAAATTTTGTTGAATTGATGAGCACCTTTTTCTATAAAAACACATTTCAAAGAAATAATTAGTACTTAACTTATACTTAAACATTTTGCTTATCATCAAAATCAATAACGGAGTCAACAATCTTTTCCTTTTTGATGATGACAAAATCTTTAAGTCTAAATTATATAATAAGCTTTAAAAAAAATTTCAATGTGCATAGAGATTATTGCAATAGGTATTGAAATATGAAAAGAGATGTTTATTATAGATTTTTAAATTCTCTTTTGAAACTGATTTGAGCTAAGAGTATCAAAGTTTAAAACATATATAAGAAATAAATTCATGTATCATGATACTTTAAAGAAAACATGCTCAAGAATAATAAATTCAGCAATAGAACACTGTGAAGAGTATAGATACTTTTCCTGAAGAGATGATCTGTAAAATTGATTTTTGAAGATCTTTAAATGATAGTAAGCTAAAATTTAAGCATCTAAAAGTAAGAATTAGACATGACAATTTTAGCAAAATAGAATTTCCAATTCAAAGAGGGATTACTCCCCCTCACTTAATGAACAGAAATTTTCAAATTTTAAAAACTTATCTCATTTTTCAAAGCATTTTTTTTTTAAAAAAAAAAACTTATCACTTATTTCATCATTCACATTTATACTCATTTCTCCCCCTTTTTGTTATCATTAAAAGGAAGGAAGAAGGCAATCAATGCGAACATAAATGTGAGAACATTAAATCACTGAAGTTAAGTAATGCATTTCATTCATTCAAAGTCATAATATGAAGTAGAAGAAAATGTTTCATTCATTTGATACAAGATTGATGCATAAGAGTAAATAAACATCAAAAGAAACATACAACAAGTGTAGAAATGTAAACTATCTAAATATTCAAACTATCCTAAGCATCATCCTCATCATTTAAGGATCCAATCTCAATCGGTCCGGTATCAATAGAAGCACGAGATCGAGGCCACATAGATCGAAGATCATGAAGATGAGTCCTGGTTGGTCTGGCTGGAACACGACGACCTCATCCTCTGCGTCTAACATAAGTCCTCCCTCTAGCTGGAATAGAAGAGGTAGAAGCTATGTCAGCAATAGGAGAAGAACTGATCAGAGTGACAGTCTCGAAAACTGTAGGATATGGTGTATGATCAAATAAAGGACTAGAATCAAGATGATGGAAACCAGGAGTATAAAATCCTAGTTTCCGGATAAGGAAAGATGTATGCAATGATGGAGAATCAATAATAGGTGTATCAATAATATGTGTATCAATTGAAGAAATGCTAGGTGTGAGTATAGGAATGGTAGAATGATCAGCTGGTTTAGAAGGAGGTGTGGGTAGGATAAGAGTCTGGAAGGATGAACTCAATGGATCATGAATGGGACTCCTAGGAGGGTCAACTACTATCTCCAACACTAACTCTGTGATCACATCTAGAAAGTCAAACTCATCAGAGTCAGTTACATCATCATCATGATCACCATCAATGTCTGGTCCCAAGCAAGTGGAACTGGAGTAGAATCAGTTGGAGCTGAAGAACGAGAACACTTCCAGAAGAGGGTCTACTCAAAGTAGACAGAATGGCAGAGATCCCATCTCTCAAACCTCGATGGCTCTCTTTAGTCTCCATAATAAAACTATCGACTCGCTGATGAATGATCATAATCTCTATCTCAATGTGAGCGACTCTGTCCTCAAGACTCTCAGAAGCTCCTAGAATATCGATCGTGCTGGCTCGGGCTATGGAGCAGGCTTTGGCTACGCTGAAGGATTGGGCTAAATCTTAGGCATGTCAATGTGTGTCTCTGAAGGTCCTGCCTCACTCGAAAATATGCGCTCCTTCTCGCTAGATCCTCATCTCCGTTAGCAGCTTGACTTGGTACTCATCGTCTCCACTGGCCTCTGACTAGTTAATACCCCATCCGATGAAGAGATCTGATGTCATAGACATCAGTGTGCAGTAACATCCGATAGGGCTCATCATCCATAACAATACCTAAGCTCTAAAGAGAAAAGTCAAGCCCATCCTGTAGGGCAAACACAGTCTCTGACTCGTAGATGCCTCCATCATCTGATGTACTATAAGTACTAGTAAGCAAACAAGAGCATGCTGAACCAGAGACACTATCACTAGTAGCTCTCTCTCTGTGATGAAGTCGAAATGGCCGATCTTCAGTAGAAGGATCTGGGCTATGATATGATGCAGCAACCTTATCTCAGCTAGAAGTTTGGATGCAACATCAGTGACTCCCTCAGGCAGTCATCTATGTTGAAGATACATCAGAGACCACTGGGTCTATCTACTAAGTGTCAACCATAGATCCTCTCATGGGTGTGTCCCTTACTTTGCTCAGAATCTCTGCTGTCACTAGGACATCTTTGCCACGGACCTGTGCGACCCATCCATCACTACCTCGGGCTAAAGATATATAGAACTCTCATATCAAGCCTGGGTAAAATCTCTCTATCAAAAGCAGAATGGAACCAAACTAGCATCCTTGAGCCACTGGCCTATCCAAAAATGCTGTTGGTCGATGAACGTGAAGTCCACACGGCATCCTTCGATAATGGTCTTCGTACCCATCCAACTAGCCATAGGAAAAAGAGGTCGAGCAGGGGCGTCCGGTGCACTGGCTTCATGTCTGGCCTTAGTTCTTCTATCTTCTTCTTGATTGGATGGCCGAGGATGATGGACAACTTGCTTCCTAGGCCCCATTCCACAAAATCAAGGATTGATGCAAAAGAGGATAGGAAATCTAGGGTTTCAATTGTCAAAAAAAAATGAAATGGAAGAGGGATTGTGGCGAACCAAAACTATCCTAATCAGGAATTTGAGAGAGTTGGAGTTGAAAATTGGAGGGAAGAAGCGGATAGAACACAGTTAGGGCAGATGTCGACTCAATTTGAGAGAGAAAATATCACAAAAATATCTCATTTTTGGTTTTTATCTCGGTCTATCGCCGTCCAAGTGTTGACTCATGACATAGGGCCAAGTGTCGATACTTCAAGGTGTCGACACTCACAAGTGTCGACACTTCGACTTAAATTTGAAGAAAATAAAAATGAAGCAATGATCAAAATCAATAGAATTATGGTGAAATTCAAGAAAATTAAATATGATTGATATCTAAATTGATCTTTCATGGGTCAAAGAGTAGAATTTTTTAAACAAAAGGATTTATGACCCCAAGCTCTCTTCTAATCATACTGAACCGATCTTCTTGAAGAGGCTTAGTCAATATATCAGCTAATTGCAATTCAGTAGAAATAAATTCAAGCACAACATCATTATTTTCAACATGATTTCTAATAAAATGATGCCTAATTTCAATATGCTTGCTTCTTGAATGCTGAACAGGATTTTTAGTTAAGCATATTGCACTAGTATTATCATATTTTATGGGTGTCTTAGTTAATTTAATTCCAAAATCTTCAAGTTATTGTTTAATCCACAAGATTTAAGCACAACAATTTCCTACTGTAATATACTCAACCTCAGCTGTAGATAGTGCAACTGAAGTTTGTTTCTTGCTAAACTAGGAGATTAAGTTAACTCCAAGAAATTGGCAAGTTCTACTAGTACTTTTTCTATCAAGTTTACACCCAGTAAAATCAGCATCAGAAAAACCAATTAAATCAGCAGATGAATCTCTAGAATACCACAAACCAATATCAATTATACCAGATAAGTATCTAATAATGTGCTTAACAGCCAACAAATGAGACTCTTTAGAATCGACTGATATCTAGCACACATGCATACACTAAACATTATATCTGGTCTATTGGCAGTCAAATATAATAAAGAGCCAATCAGACCTCTATATAATTTTTTATCAACAGATTTACCATGCTTATCTTTATCAAGTTTACAAGAGGGGCTTATAGGTGTACCTATTGACTTAGTAGTCTCTATCCCAAACTTTTTTAAGATTTCTCTTGTATACTTAGCTTAGTTGATGAATATTCCATCTTTGGTTTGCTTGATTTGGAGTCCAAGAAAGAAATTGAGTTCTCTCATCATGCTCATTTTGAACTCACCCTGTATCAGCTTAGCAAACTCTTGACAAAGGATTTCATTAGTAGCACCGAAAATAATATCATCAACATAGATTTATACTACCAATAAATCATTATTTTTATTCTTTAGAAATAAGGTTGTATCAACATGGCCTCTAGAGAATTCATTTTCAATCAAAAACTTGCTGAGTCTTTCACACCATGCTCGGAGTACTTGCTTTAAACCATAAAATGCTTTGTGCAATTTGTAAACATAATCAGGATGTGCATGATTTTTAAAACCAGGTAGTTGTTCTACAAAAACTTCTTCTATTATGTAACCATTCAAAAAAGCACTTTTAACATCTATTTGAAAAAGCTTGAAATTCATAAAATAGGCAAATGCTAATAGTAGTCTAATTGCCTCAAGTCTAGTAACAGGAGCAAAGGATTTATCAAAATCAATTCCTTCCTCCTGATTGTAGCCTTTGGCAACTAGCCTAGATTTATTTCTAGTTACAATACCATTTTCATCTAATTTATTCCTCAACACCCATTTTGTGCCAATAATAGAAATATTTGATGGTCTTTTTATTAATATCCAAACATTATTTCTATCAAACTGAATTAGTTCATCTTGCATAGCATTTATCTAGTTAGGGTCTTTTTCAGCATCTTTAAAATATTTTGGCTCTATTTAAGAAATAAAATCAATATAATCATATTAATTTCTAATTGAAGATCGAGTTCTTAGCCCTTTAGATGGATCATTTAGGATTAATTCCTTAGGATGTCCATAAGTATACCTCCACTCCTTAGTTAGATCTTGATGCTTTGGTGTGGATTGTATGGCTTCTTCTCTTTCACATTTATCTTGATATTCTTCACTTTGTTGCGAGGGTTGATCTTTCAATGTTAGCTTATTTAGCTTTTCAGCACCTGCACATGCATCAGATTATCATCTTTCCTAGAGGATTTGTCAGTAGACTCTTCAAAAACTACATGTACAGACTCCTCTATAACTAGGATTCTTTTGTTAAAAATTCTGTATGCTCTGATTGATGTAGAATATCCTAGAAAGATACCTCGATCAGACTTGGCATCAAATTTTTTAAGATTATCTTTACCATTATTTAAAATGAAATATTTACAACCAAAAACTCGAAAATATTTAAATTTGGTTTTCTTTGATTGCAAAGTTCATAAAGAGTTTTCTTTAAAATATGACGAATTAAAACACGATTCAAAATATAACAAGCAGTGTTAATTGCTTCAGCCTAAAAATATCTTGGCAAATCATTTTTATAAAGCATAGTGCATGCCATTTCTTCTAAAGTATGATTTTTTCTTTCTACTATCTCATTTTGCTGAGATGTCCGAAATACAGAAAAATTGTATTTAATACCTTTCTCATTACAAAAATTTTCAAAATCTTGATTTTCAAATTAAGAACCATGATCACTACGTATGCAAATAACTGAAATACCTTTTTCATTAGAAATCTTTCGGTAAAACTTCACAAATACTAAAAAAGATTCATCTTTATGAGAAAGAAAGAATACCCATGTAAACCTTGAAAAATCATCCACTATAACCAATCCATATCTCTTGCCTCATAGACTGGATATTCTAGTTGGTCCAAAGAGATCCATATGAATAGTTCTAATGGCTTACTAGTAGTAACAAAATCTTTAGGTTTGAAAGATGTTTTAATTATTTTCCAAATTGGCAAGCTTAACAAACTCTATATTTTTCAAAACTAAGTTTCGGCAAATTCTTACTAAATCCTTTTTACAGAGTTTTGAAAGTAAGTACATAGTAGCATATCCTAGTCTTCATGTCAAAGCCAACTAGTCTCATCTTTAGTAGAATTCATTGCAACTAAGCATTCTCCATTAGACAATGATAGATTATCTAAATCTACCAAATAAATATTACAATGCCTCTTTCCAATAAATTTTACTTCATTTTTATCAGAACATGTAATCATGCAATAAGATGATTTAAAAATAACTTGAAAATCTTTATCACAAAATTGACTAATACTTAAAAGATTATGCTTTAAACCTTCAACTAAGAGTACATTACTAATACAAGTAGATGGTGAGATGTGAACCTTTCCAATATCAATGATTTTTTCTAGACCATTATCACCGAAGGTCACACTCCCTCCATTTATTGCTTCAAGAAAGTGAATTGCTTCACATCTCCTGTCATGTGCCTTGAACAACCACTATCAAGATACCATAGTCTTTTGTTTTCCTTGGTTGCAAGACACACCTATAAAACAAATTAAGTTTTGTTTTTAGGTACCCAAGCCAACTTGGGTTCTTTAGAATTAGTATATAAATTGGTTCCTTTTGGAACCCAAACCTTTCCAAAAATATTGATTTTTTTCATGTTACATTGAAAAGCTTTATGACCTTGTTTTTTTGCATGAAAAACATGTAATACTTAATAATGCAGGTACAAAAAAGTTTTCAGATACTTTTGCTATTTTTGAAGTTTGTATCCTAATCTTGCTTTGTTAAAAATAGCTCTTTAGTTGTTTAAAAGAAGATTTAGTTTTTCGGAACTATAAGTGAATTTTTCAACAAAGGGTTTCATTTTATCAAGTTTATTTTTATAGTTTTTATTTTCTATTTCTAAATCTTTGTTTTTATTTAAAAGATCATCATTTGAAATGATAGTTTTAGGTCTTTTCAAAACATCATTTTCCATTGTTAAAACCTTATTTTTCTTTTCTAAAACATCAAGTTTATTTTTCAATTCACTAACTTCATTTAACAAAAAATTGTTTTCATGTAAAAAACTATTTGCATACTTTTTCAATTTTCTATTTTCAATCAAATCAATTTGTAATCATGCACTAATTCATCGAAAGCATTTTTCAATTCATTAAAGGTAAAATATATTTCAGTATCAGAAATTACCTTTTCTTGTTCTTGATGTGCCATAAGACATAGATTTGCAATTTCAGCTTGTTCTTCCTCTGAGCTGAAGTCCTCACTATCACTCCAGGTTGCCATCATAGCTTTCTTCCTAAGCTTCTTTCTTGATTTCTTTAGAAGAGGACAGTCAAATTTGTAGTATCCGGACTCTTGCATTCAAAGCATGTAGGTATCTTCTTCTCCTTTTTCTTTTCTTTTTTCTTTGCTTTTACCTTCTCTTTAATTGTTTGGAACCTTTTCTTGTAAGGAACTTCCTTCTTTTCATAAATTTTCTAAATTTCCATGCTAAAAGTGCTTCCTCACTCTCATCTTCTTCTTCTTCTTCCGATTCTTCATTTGAAGATTCTTCTTGAATAGTAGACTTGAAGGCTATCTTCTTTTTCTTTTTGTCCATATCCATAGATTTTTGCTTTAAATTGAGCTCATAAGTCATGAGTGATCCTACTAGCTGCTCCAAGGATAATTTGTCAACATCCTTTGCTTCTTGTATGGCGGTCACCTTTGGACCCATGAAGTTGGAAGTGACCTGAGAATTTTGCTGACAAGATCAACATTAGACATAATTTTTCTTAAACTTCTCATGCCATTTACTATGTTTGTGAATCTAGTGTACATGTCAATGATAGATTTATTTGATTCCATTCAGAACATTTCATAAGTGTGCACTAACATGTTTACTTTAGTATTTTTCACTTGATCAGTACCCTCATGGGTAACTTCAAGTGTGCCCAATATTTCTTTGGCAGATATGCATGTAGAAATCCTATTAAATTCACTATGATCTAATGTACAATAGAAGAAATTCATTGCTTTCGCATTGATCTCGGATTGTTTAATATCATTTTCATCCCAATCCTCTTCGAGCTTTAGGATGGAAATACCATTAACAACAATTGAAAGAATATGATGACCCTTATCAACAACCTTCCACAAATTATAATCAATTAAATGCATGTAAATTCTCATTCTAGTTTTTCAATAAGTATAATTTGTTTCATTGAAATATAGAGGTCTATTTAAGGTTTGTCCCTCAACTACACTAGTACCAATAGGGCTTTCATAGATCTTTACTCAAGACGGTTAGACCTATACACTGAGAATATGTCTCTGATACCACTTGTTGCCTAGTAAGCAACCTAAGAGGGAGGGTGAATTGGATTTCTAAAAACTTAAATGCAAGTATAAAGTTCTCTTAGTGAGTACGCAGCAAAAATATAAAAGCAATAAAAATAAGAGCAAATTAAAGAGACAAGCAATCACAAACACAAAGCAAGTATAGTGGTTCGGTGCTTTCCAATGCACCTACATCCACTCCCCAAGGTCCACTTAGAAATTCACTATAATCTCAATCGAGTACAATCGATTAGTTTTCTGGGCTCACTAATCAAACCTGACTTATTTTCACAAGGCTCACAAGTCAAAACCTTACTTGGTTTTCCGGGCTAACCAAGAACTAATTGGTTTTAAGGCTCACCAACAACCTCTCTTGGTTTTGCAGGCTAACCAAGAAATTAATTGGTTTTCAAGACTAACCAACAACCTCCTTAATTTTTTAATAAGCTAACCAAAAACCTTTACAACAAGAATAAGTTTGAAATAAAGAAACAATGAAAGCTTTCTAATAAAAATGGATATCTCTTTGAAGCTTTGATGTAGTGATGTTTTCAACTTGATGAAGCCTCTATTAATGCTCAAGAAGGTTAAACTTGAATGCTCTTGAAAGCTCTTGAATGCTTGGAGACTTCTTTTTGCTTGAAGGTAATTGCTCTCAATGAATTTGAGTGAATGCACTTACTTTTTCTTTCTCTTGGTATTCCTCTCTTAATCCTCTTGATTCTACTTGTGTTTAGATTTGATTTGAATCATTTAAATACCTTTCCAAGATTTCAAAGTCGATTTATGATCGTTAGACACGAAAAACTAGCCATTGAGAGCTAATAGGAGCAAGTTTTGTATTTGAAAAACTAGCCATTACTGTTCCCAGAACTCCAAGTGTCGACACTTTAAGCTGTGAGTCGATACTTAGAGTCGATACTTGCATTACATGAGTCGACACCTAGTTCAAATATTTTCAATGAAGCTTTCTAGAATTCTCAGATGAGTCGACACTTACTCTAGTGAGTCGACACTTGACATCCATGTGTCAACACTTCAGGCAAGTCTTCAACTTCAGCAAGTTCTGTAACAAAAAAGTCTTAGACGATGAGCCAATCCTTGAGTCGACACTTGAATCGACACTTGACTAGTATGAGTCGACACTTTAGCCATGCCATCTAAAACTTTTTCTGCAAACCAGCTTGAGTCGATACTTCCACTATCATGAGTCAACACTTGATTGAGATTTCTTTAAAAATATCTTAACTTTTGCTAAAACCAAATTGTGTTGAATTCTTGTATACTTTTAAGCATTCTTCAACTACCAAAGTTCATTTTAAATTGATCTTTCATCCATAGTTGAGACTTTTTCATTATTTGACATCAATCAAATTTTGTTGAATTGATGAGTACCTTTTTTTATAAAAACATACTTCAAAGAAATAATTAGTACTCAACTTATACTTAAGCATTTTGCTTATCATCGAAATCAATAACGGAATCAACAAACTCCCAAAGGGGGGATGCCGCATGCAGTGGCCCCTCCCAAAAGGATCGCAAGCTGGTGCAGGGATTGACTATGCAAGTTGCCAGAGTCCCTGGCTGCTATTGTGTTTCCAAGGAGCGATGCTTCTGGTGGAGCTGATGCACCACCGTAGCCAGGAGTTGGACCTGGTGGGCGAGTGCGGTATACTGGGGGTCCGCTGAAGGTGGCTACGATGGAGCAGGATGCTCCCCCTCTGGCATTGGTCACCGTGGCGAGGGGAGCCCCCCGCTCGATCGATGAAGGCTTCACGGGCTCGCATAGTCACCATCGAACTGTGGGTGTCCGCGCAGTCTTTCTTGCTATAGGAGGGATGATGCTTCATTCCGGTTCTTCCCTCTACCTGGCACATCAATCTGTTACAGCCTAGATCATTGTGGCCCATAGCTTTGACGTGTTGGGTTCTCACCAGATGCTCGGCTCCCCTTCTCGTGGTTGGCTCGCTCGCTCGCTTCAGGGGATCCTGCAAGATAAAGAAAAATCTTGGACCAGGAATTTCGGTGAAGGCACTCCGATGATCAAGTTAGTGGGATAATCGAGAAGAACAAAAATCTCTATAGTGAAGAGCTTGGAAGACTCTCCATGTCAAGAGGGTGATAAGAGAAAAGATAAAATGCAGAAAACTTGCTTACCCCGACTTACCTTTTCGTGCGAGTCTTATATAGGTGAGTGGCTTCTCGTTGGCTTCCAGGTTCTCTCCTCCGAAGGAGGCTTTCCATTGCCAGTTGTCGCCCCTCTGTCGAATCGATTTTGTACCTGAGCCTCGAGCTATAATGGGATGTTGCCATTTCGAAGGAGGCCGCCTAGGTACCGCAGTGCCTAGGGTCTAAGGCATAGGGTCCAGGCACCCTGTTATGAAGTCACAGTCTTCCAGTCATGCGGTCATCGACGTGTTGGCACATCGTAAGGCTGGGAGCCTGGTGTCATCCGGATCGTACAGATCGTGCACATGGCATGCCGTAGGGGGCCTGCACCCATGGCAGGGCATGCGCCTCCTCTCGAAGCTCTGCATGATTAGGTACTCCCTCATCTTCATTTTGAATTCTGGCCTCTTGACACCTTTGACAAGAATTCATACTCCCGCTGGTAGGAGGGTCCATTTCAGAGGGGTGGACTCGACCTCGATCATGAGCTGACCTCAAATGGGGGCCCGCCCAATGAGCCCTGGCTCGACTGGGAGCTGACCTCGGCAGGATGGTCCATTCTGGGAGCATGAGCTCAACCCCGACCAAGAGCTGTCCTCAACCAGGGGGCTTGTCTTGGAGGGATGGACTTGACCTCAACCGAGAGCTGACCTCAGATGGGAGGCCCACCCAATGAGCCCTACCTCGATTAGGAGCTGACCTCAGCTGGGTGGTCCGACTCAGTTCTTCGTCATGTAGCCTTGCCCAGGTTGCAGGTCTCTTGCCGTTGTGGCTGTCTGCAGGCTCCATGTTAGTGGATGTCGCCATATCAATCCGCAGGCTCCACGTCAGTGGATGTCGCCATATCAATAGTCAATTATTATGATAGGATGGTAGCAATAATAAAAAAAAGCTATCCAAAGGATGAGAAGCTTATTGGAAGCTTATATGCTGCAAAAAAAAATGATGAAAGGGTTAGGCTTGGGATATAAGAAGATAGATACATACTATAATAATTACATGCTTTTCTATAAGGAGGACCAACTGAAGAGCTCATGTGACGTATATGATCAAAGCTGATTTAAGCTGAGACAAGGGAGTAGAAATTAAAAGGATATGCCATATAAGGTTCTTGGATACCTTCTCCTTACTCCTAAGCTTCGAAATCTATACTTATCCAAGAGTACTGCTAGACAAATGAGATGATATAAAGAAAGAATTTGCAAGCATACTGATAGATGTATCATCTATCGAACAGTGAAGCATAGAATAAATTTGATACTTGCCACCTTTTATTTACTTAAGAATCATACAATATCTAACTAAATCTATCTATGGATGGATTTATACTATTTAACTATGCAGTGACCCCTTATTTATGTTGGTTAATCTTTATTATTTCATATAATCTGCCACTTAGTATGTGTATAAAAATATAACATCTTTCTTACATTAATCAATCCTAGACCATGACATCCTGGTAGAAGCATTGATATATATATCTAAAGCTTCTTATGAACAAGCTAAAATTCTTATGGTCTGATGGTATACATACTTTTGCTGCATCGAAGAAGTAGAATTTTATAATGAAGGCTACATTGATGTGGACATTAGTAATTTTCTTGTTTATGGGATGCTATCAGGATGAAGCACTGATGGAAAGCTAGCATGTCTATATTACATGGAGAATATAAAATCATTTTAGCTTGAATATCGTCATAAGCCTTGCTGGTTCAATTATTATAGTCAATTTCTTCTCGAGTATTATGCCTTTCAAAAGCAATGGGACAATTTCAGGAGGAATAAAATAGAGAAGGATCGTGCACCCCCATGCCTTAGTGGCATGGAAGTGTTTTAAAGGGTATCCCAAGTTAACGAAGTCTAGTTTAGTATACTATTTGACAAGCAAAAATCACAAAAATTTGGTAGAACTCGTAATTGGATGAAGTACGGCATCTTCTAAGAGTTGTCATACTGGTCCACCAATTTGAACCATCATAATCTTGATATCATGCACATTAAGAAGAATGTATTCAATTATGTTTCCTACACTGTTATAGATGTCAAGGATAAAATAAAAGACAATTCCAAGACTTAAATAGATATGAAGAATATATGCTGGCATCCTTTATTAAAGCTAGTTGAGGTATCATCTAAGAGATTTTTGAAGCCGAAAGTATCTTACACTTTAACAAAAGAGTAAAAAGGATATATATGAATGGTATAAAAATCTTAAATTCTCGGATGATTATGCAAATAATCTAGCTCAGTGAGTCAATGTCAAAACTTACAGGTTTTATAAGCTAAAAGCCATGACTGTCATGTCTTCATGCAATAATTACTTTTATTGGCTTGGTGTGATATCCTTTTCAACTCCATATGAAGTTCTTTGACCAAGCTTAGTCTTTTCTTCAAAAACATTTGTGCTACCGAACTATCCATTGACTACATCTCTAGTTTGAGGCTAGCAGTGAAGAGAGCATATGCAAATTGAAGAAGATATTTTCTTCTAGCTTCTTCGACTCGTAAAGCACCTCGTGAGTCATTTAGCATATGAAGCTAGGATGGAGAGATTGGTGCGACACAAGTAGATATATCCATTTGAAAAATACATACACAATCTCAAAAAGAAAGTAAAAAATAAGGCTAAAATCAAAAGTTCTATTATAGAGGCTTATATTATAAAAGAAATTTTAAATTTCAACCAACATTACTTTAATTCCAATGTGCAACAAAGCTGGCTCAAGTTGATCAAAATGATGATGGTAGTGGTGAGGGATCAAAGCGAGAGATCTCAATATTTGCCTATCCTACTCGTAAATTTGGACATGAGGTTCATTAGGTTTTAACTGATATTAAATTTTAACAGGCGGAGACATATATTTTGCTAAACTACAAAGAGGTCGATCCATATATTGTGTAAATATCCATCACAATTCTAACTCTTCAATCACCTATTACAATATACTAATCTTATGCATGTTTAGGCAATGTAATAAGATGTTGAGATATGACAATCCGAGAATAAGTGGTCAAGCAATTTTTACATGGTGCTCACAAAATTTTGCAAATTGGTTCCATCAACTAGTAAGCATCCATTGTTATTTCATCTATTTCAATTTTTTTCCAATTTATTCTCTTTATAATATGTGGGTCATGCAAGGAGGACTCTATTCCTAAAAAGCTAAGATCATTAAATTAAGGACCAACAAAATATATGACATGTTATAATGACTATAGCATTAATATACCCATAAATATGGATATCATAAGACACAATGAACAGTGGTGATGTATAAAGAGCAGCTGGTAGGAAGAAGCATAGTGTGACTACTATGAAATCCTTGAAAAAGTGATAAGTTGACCTATATTGGAGGTAATAGTATCATTCTATATAAGTATTAAAGGTTTGGTAATAACAATAGTGTAAAGGTTGATCCATGGCATGAGCTTATTGAAATCAAACATGGATCAAAAGCATATCTTAACAAGCTATTTGTGCTAACTCACCAAACTGTTCAAGTATATTATACTCCTTTTCCATCAAAGGAGAAAGGAAGAAAAGATTGATGGGCTATCTACAAGATTAAGTCTCGAGCCATTCATTTGCACTCGAAGAAGAATAAAAGTCTTATTTACCAGAATGCTTTTAGAAGGATAAAATATTAGGAGTTCATCAGTCCTATATAGATGTAGAGTTAAATGCTCCAGGAATTCTCCTACATGATCACCAGCATGAGAAGATAGATCATATTGAGTTTGTTTTAAGGGAACAATCTTATCCAAGAAGAGGAAAAAAATAAAGAAATGGAAGAAGATGATGAATCGAAAGAAGATATAAAGGATATCAAATATCTAAAGAGGCCGACAAATAGTGCTAAGTATATAATCCTTGAATTATTTTAAATACTTATTTTCCATCAAGCCCCAATGATAGCTCACTACTCTTCGAAGTCCTTATCTTAAGCCTCGACTATCCAAATATAGAGTGATTCACATGTCGAGAACATCATGACCCATGTCTTGTCCAGTGACCTTAGAGTTTCTGGGATACCATTCACGATATGATTATTAAGATTTTCAAGGACCCGTATCTGCATGATTAACTGACTTCATTGTCACAGCTATCATAGCTAGTAAAATTAATAAGTTTCTTTACTTATTTTAAATTTTTATACTTAGAAGTTTTAGATATCTACGTTACAAGATACTGGGATATCCAGATCTCATCCATATGTTGCTGGAAAGGACATACAGGAGCAAAACAGGAGGATGATGATGACTAAGAGAATCTCACATGATTTTTTTCAATTTTGATATTATGTATTTAATTTTAATACTACATTGTAAATTTATAAAATGATATAATTTATACTTTTAATAAATACAATTAAATTTTTATTTATAATTATGATTGTTAATTATTAATTTACTTCTAATAGGATTTAAGAATTATAATTGTTTGTTATTAAAATTAAAATCAATTTTTTAAAAATTAATTACTAATTTTTAAAAAATAAAAAAAGATAATAGCGATGGCTTTAGTGACAGTGAATGTTGTCGCTAAAAATTTATTACCAATGGCTCTTATTTTATAGTGACAAAATTTTTGGTTATTAATATTTTTTATGTAATTTTTTAAACATGAAATATTATTAGCGACATAAACTATCGTTGATGATAGCCATCACTAATAACATTATTAGAGACGGTAGTTTTTTCCATCACAAGTAATAGTAATTAACGACAAGAATATATATGATGATTATTAGCGATGGTAAGTCATTGCTAATAGCATTAATGATAGCTATAGCAACAATATTTAGTCATCATTAATAGCCATTTTTTTTAGTGCATAAAAAAAAAATCCTGCACAATACCATATTCATTATTGTTTTATATCTTATTTAAGTTTTTTCCTTTCCTTTTTTTAATTGCATTTAATTCATGTTCCACTAAAACATAACCTCAATTATTTATTTCAAGAAGTTGCAAATATATGTTCTTCATTATTGGTATTGGCAAGATCCATCACAGTCACAGGCAAGTAAAGTCATGGAAATCAAGCTCCCAGGACTTCTTAAAGCTTTTAGCAAGTTTGGCCACTGTCACAAGTTCCAGCCTACCACAAACTTGTTTGCCTCCTCTAATTATCGATGATAGGAAGCTCTACATGCCTCTAAGATTAGATGGTAACGTGGAATTGATGTTTTGCCATATCAAAGGGCACACAAGCAAGACTTGTTTATGCTTCGGAATTAGTAGGCAGATTCCACTGGTATTGCACTTTTGTTAATTACATTTTCTTACTCAAAGAAATACATACATTTTAGTTGCAAGAGAAATAAGGAGATGATGGTGACAATGGGGCCACCACAAAACTTAATTACATATTTTTTAAAGTTGTGTTATAGCATATGTTGGCCATCATGCTGCATACCAGGAACATGTGTTGTTTTTTATTACAAAACTTAATTACATATTTTTTAGAGTTATGTTATACCATATGTTGCATGTATTTATATCGGCAAAAATTTTGTAAATTTCATCTTTTTGGATGAAGCATTAATTTCTTCTTTCACTAATAATTATTTGTATATTTCTAACTTACATTATAGTTTATCATCAAGGATTCATATCCCGACGGGACATTTCACGAAATATTGGAACGAGATATTATTCCATGTGTTGGAACGGATATCCTACTAGCATTCTAGTGTCTCAATTAGGATATTTGGAATATCCCCGATTTCGAGTGTCAGTGTCGGGACGGGATGAGATGCTGATACATCCCATTCCAAAAAAAAATCAGGACAGCCCTATTTCATATGATTTAAAACCTTGTTTATTACGATAAATATTGGCCGGTACAATATAAACCTCCAAATCCTTAGGTATCTATGGCGTCCAGTCTTGCCATATTTATAGTGCACGCGATTTACGAGGATTATCTCTTATGTGGGAAGTGCCCGGACCCGGAGAATTATCATTTTCTAAATTAGAAAAGCTTTAGACCCATGCACTTCCTAAAGGTTCATACTCAGTAGCAAATATAGTCTAGTTTACAAAGTACAACACCTTCGCAAAAATGCAAGGCTAATACTAATTGATAAATAAAAAGTTGAGGCAAACAGACATGGTATGCTAGGTCATGGCTCCCTCGCATTCTTGGCTTGTACACCATTTTTGCACTACTTTCACCGTATAAATTTCAAACGTTTATTAAATTATTTAAAGAGTTTCACTTGGTGAGTTGCATCTAATGCGCTTCGTTTAACCACAAAGTGATGAAAAATTTTAACCATCCCATTTACAATACGATCACTTAGATAAACCAAATCCATTTTGGCCTCTGATGCAAAAAAGAGCAAAAAAATCACACCAATTGAAAAATAGATTGATATATCGAGTACACAAATATTAAAAGAATTATTACATATTTTTTAAAAAATATTCATCGTGCACCTAGCTACTCTTATATTTCAAATCATATTGACAGCACAACTATTATTTATTTTATTCTATTTTTATAATTAACTTTTTTTATTGTTACACCATGTCATAATTGATCTCTGAGAACAATTTTTATATGATAAATAAATTATTTATTTTATTCTATTTATATAATTAATTTTATTTATTGTTACACTATGTCATAAATGATCTACAAGAACAATTTTCATATAATAAGTGAATGATTTGAAAACAATGCAGAGAGAAGTTTATGAATTATTTCTTCAAGTATTTTATCTGAATTTTTTTTTTTTTTTTTTTTGATAGAACAAAAGGATAGGAAATTTTATCTGTCCCCCAAGCCTGCTATGTCTTTGTTTGATACATGTCATAATTTTTCTGCATATTTTTTTATTTTCAGAATTTATCCGAATTGATGAGTATGTCAACCTAGTCCTTTATAATATTGGAGTTTCAGCCGATCCATCCCAATATCTAAAAATTTTAAAATTTTTATTGAACCATCCACGCGATCATTTTTTGAACATGTAATCAAATAAGGAAAGCTAAGCCTTAACCAACTACTGCCGGTAAAGGTGGATAGAATTTTTAGATGGTAATTTCCGTACAATAACCGGACATGGCTGGAGTAAGAACTATTTTTTTTTTTTTGAAAAAGCAAAATCTGAAAGCAGAATTTTTACAAATTTTTTTTATGCTACTTTTGTTTCACGGGCGCGGATGGCCGTTGTGAAGCAACGGTACGATACATTCGCACTGGACAACGGCTAGTAGGCTCCTGCACGTTATAGAAACCGTAGTCTTAACGGACTCCGTGTTTCTAAATTCTAGCTATCCGTTCCGTTACAATTTAGACCAATATACCCTTTAGCCTTTCCCCTACTCGATCTTTTTATTTTTATTTTTAATTTTTTTTGGGGAGAAGAGAGAGGGAGAAGGGAGAGGTGGAGAGAGGGGCAAAGAAGGCTAAAAAAATACCGTGGTACAGATGGCGTGCGTGTGTGTGTGTGTGTTTTTTTTTTTTAATGATGTATGGGATTTTAAGCTGGCTGGCGGTATGATTTGGATCTTTCGGCACCGGCTTCTTCGGTGGCGTGTCCTCGTCCCCACCCCCTTTTGAGGCGCCCTCCTCCCCTCTTCTCTCCCGGGAAGAAGTCGCTTTCTTTCCCCGGAGCCCCCAGCCCTAACCCTCCTCGTGCCAAGAACAAGCTCGCCTCCGCCCCCCGATTTCAGGTCCAAAAAACGAAATCGCTCCTCCTCCTCGTCCTTCGATCCCGACCGATTTTTTTGTTTTATCTCGTTGCTGTTTGCTTCGGTTTGATTGCTGCAGTTTCTGATTCCCTTTTTATTTTTTATTTTTTTGGGTCTGTTGAAATTAAATGAAATGGGAAAGAAAAACGCGCTTGTGATTGCTTGAGGATTTTAAAATCTTGGCCGGATCCGGACGTTTTCGTTGGGATTTGATCGGTTTCCTTGTCGGGTATCGTTCTTTGTTTAATGAGCAGAATTGATCGATACTTTGTGCTCTTCGCCCTTCTTTGTGCTTCTTGGTCGTTCTTTTCTTTGCTTGGAAGCTTTCAATTGGGATAGTCAGGTTAACTTTAAGGTTTCTTGCGATTTTGGGATTCTTTCTGGTTGCACGGAATAATTCCTTGGAATATATGGGAGGGTTGGTAGAAGATCTTTGAAAGTGATTGATTGCAATTACTATTCATCGGAACGGGGGAGGGAGGAGGCAGAGAGGAGGGGGCCTCTTTCTGTTTCTGTTTTTCGTTTTTTTGGTGCAATTTTGTTTTTGATGGAGGTATTTGTTTTGTTATTATTTATTTAAGTGGTGAAATTTGAAGGAATTCTGGGTATATTTTCGCAGTTATTATTTGTAAATTGATGACATTTTCGTATATGATGGAAATGTTTCTTGAATCTGATTTGTAAAATTGTTATCCACGCTTATCCATGTGAATAATATTTTTGTCTCCTTATCCTGATTAATATTGAGTATTTTTTTTGTCTAAAAATGGAAATGTGCCACCAGTCTCCAGTCCCACAGATCTGTGGCGCCGGAATCATGTGATATATTCCAATGACTGGCATAAATGGATGGCATACGCTGTTTGTATTGGATGCCAGAGTTTCATTTATGGTTTCACTTAAAATACGTTTCCCTGATGTTGGTTAAATGTGTTCAGGAAGAGAAGAGATCTTTGTGATGTCGTTAATACGTTGAACATGTCTTTGGACATAATTAAACTTTATTACCTTACTGCTTGACCTTTCAAAACCATGATTTCATCTCATGTCCTTGTGTTGTCAATCTGCAATCTCTATGCATTATCTTATAATAGTTCTGGCATCCATTATGTGACCTAGAATATTTCTTCTTTTAGGTGTTTGCACCACATAAAAAAGGTATAAAGAAGAGGTGCAACATGCGGCGCTGGCTGTGCTGTTCTTGTCAAGTGGACGAGACTTATAATGCCCATGAGAATGAATCCCTGAAAACCTCAACAAATCATGCAGATGGTATGTTGTCTCTTCCTCTGCATTTCAAAAATCATCACTAGAGCTACTACCATTTTTCTGCATTTCAAAAATCAACACCAGAGCTGCTACCTTGTTGCAGTAAGCTGGTTTTTTTTTTTGTAATATTGTGCTTGATCATGCATGTCTTATGCTGGGAGGTTGAGGAAGATACTAAAAAAAGATCATTTTGGAGTTCTCACTTCTTGTTGAGGTTAAAGTTTAAAAAAATGTTGTTTTGACTAACATTTCCAGACTGATCATTTTAAACTTCTCTTGGTTTTTGCAGGGCTTTTTATCGGTTTTGAATTATCTGTTGGGATCTTCACACTCGTATATTTTGTTTATTTCACTGCCGGTTTCTTTTCCTCTGTAAATTTTGATGCTTTTTTGCTTAATAATAGGAATGTGCCTTGATTTAGTTCTCATTTATCTTCATGTCTCCCTTTGTTTGATAACATTTTTCTGTATATTTTTAACAAATAATGATTTCTGTAATTTATACTTCTTCCCTATCATTTGTTGAGACATCAGTGACTTGTCATTAGATGGCATTGACCAAGTCATAATTATAGTTATAATTTTTAGCTATGCAATTGTGCTCCTTGAGTGGTTGCTTCCTTTCATTCATATTGAGTCATATGGGAAGTGAAAACTTTGTATTTGGTGCCAGTGAATTCTGATATCTTAACCTAGCCCTCATGCAATTCAACCTGTGTACATGTTGAGAGCCCAGCTCTTTTCAGGCTTAAAATCTTTTGTGGAGGTTGGCTCATGCTTTGACCTTTTTTTTCTCTAAGCCAAGTTGAGGCTCTCTGTGGTCCTCTTTTGGTGTGACAGGGTTATGCCTAGTTTAGCAAAATTTCAAAGTCGTGGCTTGACATTGAAACAAATTAAAATAATAAAAAAGGTCATTTCTTTTCTGTTAACTAGTTTTATTTGTAAAAAAATTATCCCCATATTTTATCGACCAACCTAAGGCTTGGTCTATAAGGCCATTTCCCTAAACGGATCCTATATGACAACTTTTGAAATGATAAGGTTGTCTCAACTCTCAATGTTGTAGCTTGCAAGCAAATCATGTGGTTTCAACACATGACAGCCCTACTTGCATGCTTCAGGTACAAAAGGCATAGCCTCTCTTGTGCTAGTTGGACCTAGTTTAACTACATCTTGAGTTCAACATGTCGAAACCTTTCTTATTGTAAGATATACTTCGGCTACTTTGAAATAGCAATTTTGATCTTCAGAGTTTGGATTTCTTGCTAAGACACTCATGATTCCATCAGTTTCCTACACAATTTTAATACTCAACTTTCAAGGCAACTCTACCTCATCGGTTGATTGGTTGATTATGTAAATAAGATTCATATTAGCTATTTATATGTTCATTTGGTTAAGGCTTTAGGTTAAATGCTACTTTGTCCTTTAGTTTTTTTTTTTTTTTTTTGGTAGATAAATAATGCTGCACCAAATTTTTAAGAGGGTGATTTGCACTTCAATACCTTTTTCTCTTTTTCTAGTGCAGTTGTCTTGTGCTCTTGTATTGCTTCTGTTTTTTTATTTCTGATACTGCCTTTTTTAATCTGGTTTTTAGGAATTCAAAAAGGTTCAAAGCTTTCTGCTGTTGCCAAAAGTGAAACCCAAAAAGCACCTCCTCTCATTGAAGTGCCTGCATTGTCATTAGATGAGCTGAAGGAAAAGACTGAAAATTTTGGATCGAAGTTTTTGGTTGGGGAAGGATCCTATGGAAGAGTCTATTTTGCAACCTTGAACAATGACAAACAAGTGGCATTAAAAAAACTTGATGTTTCATCAGAGCCTGAGTCCAACAATGAATTCTTGACCCAGGTCTGTTTGCTAATATTTCTAACAAAGTTTCTCCATACATCTCAGTTTTCGAAAGCTTGCTTATTGGGTTAAGTAGGGAGATCTTGGCTTCATATCTTTTGTCCTTTTTTTTGTCATTAGGTCTCAATGGTATCAAAACTGAAGCATGAAAATGTGCTTGAAATGCTTGGGTATTGTGTGCAAGGAAATCTTCGTTTGTTGGTCTATGAATATGCAACCATGGGTTCACTTCATGATGTTTTGCATGGTATGACATCTACATCTGATTTGACTTTTTTTTTTTTAATGACAAACAAACTTTTCTTATACTTTTTGGACCAACAGGTAGAAAAGGAGTCCAGGGTGCTCAACCTGGTCCTGTTCTTGACTGGATGCAGCGGGTGAGAATTGCTATTGATGCAGCAAAGGGGCTCGAGTATCTTCATGAGAAGGTTCAGCCTTCAATAATACATCGTGATATCAGATCAAGCAATGTCCTTTTATTTGAGGACTTCAAAGCAAAAATTGCAGATTTTAATCTTTCAAATCAGGCTCCTGATATGGCTGCTCGTCTTCATTCTACTCGTGTCTTGGGGACCTTCGGTTATCATGCACCAGAGTAATTGCATGACTGAGATACTTTATGCAGTCGTATAGGCCATAAAGAATTAGATTGCTAGGTTACTTATATAAGTATATCACTTTGCTTATAGTTTGCATAGTCTACTTTTATGACCTAGATGAACTAGGTGATTTTAGTAAACTTATAGTTGTGCTCATCGTTTGCATTGTCCAAATTTTATGCCCCATATTATAGTTACCATGCTGTTAACTGAATTGAAATTGAATAACCCTTGATTGATCATCATGAAAAGTTTGTGAAATTGATTAGCTTGTATGTAACCTGGTCATAATGAAAAGTTGATTGGTTTTTTTGGCATTTCTCTTGTCCTTAATTTTGTTGCTCGACCAGCTCATTTTTCAAGTGAAAGGTTAATTGAGATAAACTCTAGCATGTCATAGCCTATTGAGCAAGATTCTTAAACTGGTACTGGATGTGTCATACCACCTGATGATTAGTTTAGTATGGTACATGTCCATTCCAAGGCATGTTGAAAATAGGGAGAATGAGGGCAGAGGAAGGAAAGGAGTGAGGAAGAGGGGGAGGGAGAGAGAGAGGAGGGGGGGGGAGGGAGGGAGAAAGGAGGAGGGCTGAGGAAAACCCTAACCCTTGTCGAGCAAAAGAGGAAGGGACATATTGGTGGTAGCTAGACCCTCTAATGGTGGGGTCTCCCAAACCATCTCAAGTAGAGACACGTGGGGTGTCTGTGACCCCAAATGGGGGTATTTGCGGTTTTTGGGATGGAGGGGGGGTTTATCTTCCCTATTTGCGATTTTTGAGATGGAGGGGAGTTTAATATGTGAACCACATTGTCTCGAATAAAGAGGTTAAACCATGCCAATCCTCCATCAGCTCAGTTCAGTATGCCTCGAATAGACCAGTTCGGCCATCCTTGATATTATCAGTGTTAGGCTCTTAGTTTTTTTAATGTAATACTGGTTTGAGGAGCAATAATAGTGAGTAAAAGTTTGAAAGAGAGATTCAACATGAGAAAAGAGGAGGATGAGTAAAAGGCATGGAAGAATTTTAGGATAAATTATAGGAATGCCCTCTTAGATTTAACCCAATTTTACTTACACCTCCTCGACTTTAAAATGTGTCAAATTAATCCTTAGCTCTAGGGCTGGCTAGGGCTTCTTTCTAGCTCTTGCTCGTGCATTTGGGCTCTACTTCATTCTTTTTCAAAGAACTCCTCCCCAGGCTACTACTTGAATTCTCGGTAAGTGAAGCTCCCTTCACCCATCGCGCCGCCCTTCGGTCAACTCAAAGAATAGGCTTCAAGTTTTTGAGATGTTTTAAAAAATTTCTGTTGTTCATTTATCAACAAGCAGTGTTAGTTTGCCATATCAATGGACAAAAATATCCCACTCACTCATGTAGGAGGGAATCGCCGGCAAGGATCGGTTGGAGGTGGAGAGGGAGGCACCGTGGAGGTGGAGGGGGGAGGTGGCATTGAAGGCCTCATTGGCAGGATTGGAGGGAGGAGAAGAGGAGAAGAGCGGAATTGGAGAAGGAAGACGGGGAAAGAGGAGGAAAAGGATGACGAGGAGGAGAAGAGGGTGAGGAGGAAGGGGGGAGGGGGAAGAAGGGATCGTCATAGAGGAAGGGGGGAGGTGGAGGGAGCTGCCATGGAGAGGGAGGGTGGGGTCATGGAGGTTGGCATGGGGGGGCCAACGTTGAAGATCTCATGGGTGGGATTAGAGGAGGAAGGAGGAGAAAGATGGGATTAGAGGAGGGGGGAAGAAGAGAAGGGTGGAATTGAAGGAAGAAGAGGAGTGGGATTGGAGGAAGGGGAAAGAGAAGTGATAAGGAGGAGAAAGGGATGAGGAAGGAGGGGAGGAAGGAGGGATTACCTGCATGGAAGGTGCGGGGTTGGAGGGAGCTCCTATGGAGGAGGGTGGTGGGGTGATTAATGTGATTTATATAGAAATAATTGGGTCTTAATTGTATAACAATTTGGTGTACTTGTTATTAATTTAGCAGCATTTGCAGCCTATTTACGCTTAATTATTTTATTTATTTCAGGTATGCGTGCCAAGAGGAAGCTTGCAAGCTCGTCCATCTATTTTACCATGGAATTGTATATCAATCGAAGAAAAATTATTGGTCCAACCAGGTTCACCCAATATTATTAATTTTGGGGTCGGTTCAACCCAAATAGATGCTACCAAATTAATTGACATACTTATAAGAATTCAAGGTTTAGCCCGATGGAAAAAAAGAGCAACAGCGGAAGGGAAAAAGTGGAACGCGAGGAGGAAATTCGTGGAGGAACGGAACAATGCAAGGGTGAAATGGGAAAGAAAAAATAAAAGGAAAGCAGCAAGATCCGTAAGAGAGGAAAGGAGGGCAAAATTGAAAAGACACGTGGAGAATCAAGGAAAAGATGCGTTGGAGAAGAAAGAAACGTTGGAGAAGGGGAGAAAGTGACGTGTGAAGAAGGGAAAAAGAGGCAGCACGTGAAAAAAAAAAGTACGTGCATGAGGAAACAAAAGAGGGACGCACAGCTAGGAAAAAAAACGTGCGGATGGGAGGAGAAGAGAGGATGCTCGAAAAGCCCAGCAGATGCAGGAACGTGCTCAGATGCAGGAAAAAAAAAGAAAAGCGCTCGGACGCTCGCCTGGTTTTATTTGATTTATATTTTTCATGCCTTTATATTGTTTTCGATCATGAATATGTGCAACTAATTATTTCTGCTAAGGCTTAGGGATTTAACTGATGTGGTGATTATGTATTTTAATGGTTAGTTTGATTTCCTTCTTTTACTTGAGATTTCTTTTGTGATCGTAATGCTTTGGGAGATTTGATTAATTTCTCAATAAATTTTATCTGGAGTTTAATTGATCTATTAAATTTTTAAGTTGAAAAGTAAAGGAAATCTATAGATTTGAGGAATTAATCAAATCTTCCAAAGCATTACGATCACAAAAGAAATCTCAAGTAAAAGAAGGAAATCAAATTAACCATTGAAATCCATAATCACCACATCAGTTAAATCCCTAAGCCTTAGCAAAATAATTAGTTGCACATATTCATGATCGAAAATAATATAAAGTCAGGAAAAATATAAATCAAATAAAACCAGGCGGCGATCTCCGATTTCTTTCTCTGTGTTCGTGCGTGATTTTCACAGTGGACTAGGACCGGGGCGAGCGAGGCCAACTCCCCTGCATCCGAGCGCTTTTCTTTTTTTTCCTGCATCCGAGCACGTTCCTGCGTCTACTGGGCTTTCCGAGCGTCCTCTCTTCTCCTCCTGTCCGCGCATTTTTTTTTCTTGGCCGTGCGTCCCTCTTTTGTTTCCTCATGCATGTCACTTTTTTTTTTCCACGTGATGCCTCTTTTTCCCTTCTCCACACGTCACTTTCTCCCCTTCTCCAATGTTTCTTTCTTCTCCAACGCATTTTTTCCTTGATTCTCCACGTGTCTTTCCAATTTTGCCCTCCTTTCCTTACGAATCTTGCTGCTTTCCTTTTATTTTTCTTTCCCATTTTATCCTTGCGTTGTTCGGTTCCTCCACGAATTTCCTCCTCGCATTCCACTTTTTCCCTTCTGCTGTTGTCTCTTTTTTTTTTTACCGGGCTGGGCCTTGAATTCTTCTAAGTATGTCAATTAATTTGGCAGCATCTATTTGGGTTGAACCGGCTCCAAAATTAATTATATTGGGTGAACCTGGTTGGACCAATAATTTTCCTCCGATTGATATACAATTCCATGGTAAAATAGGTGGATGAGCTTGCAAGCTTCCTTTTGGCATGCATACCTGAAATAAATAAAATAATTAAGCATAAATAGGCTGCAAATGCTGCTAAATTAATAACAAATACACCAAATTGTTATATAATTAAGACCCAATTATTTCTATATAAATCACATTCATCATGGGGTCATAAAGGTTGGCGTGAATGGGAAGGGTGGCATTGAAGGCTTCATGGGTAGGAGAGGAGAGAAAAGAATGACGAGGAGCGAAAGAGAGTGAGGAAAGGGAGACGGGGAAGAAAGGATCGTTGGAGAGGAAGGGGGGAGGTAGAGGGAGGCTGCCATGGAGAGGGAGGGTGGGGTCGTGGAGGTTGGCATGGGGGGGCAGCATTGAAGACCATATTGGTGGGATTAAAGGGGGAAGAAAGGTGAAGGGTGGGATTAGAGGAGAAAGGGTGGAAAAAGAGGAGGGTGGAATTGGAGGAGGAGGAGAAGGGTGGGATTGGAGGGGGAAAGAGGAGTGAGAAGGACGACAAGAGGAGAAAGAAATGAGAAGGAAGGGGAGGAAGAAGGGATTACCTTGCATGGAAAGGGGCGTGGTTGGAGGGAGCTGTTATGGAGGGTGGAGGGTGGTGGGTGGTGGGATCATAGAGGTCGGCGTGAATGGGAAGGGTGGCATTGAAGGCTTTCATGGGTAGGATTGGAGGAGGTAGAAGATGAAGAAAAGGGTGGGATTGGATTAGGAAGAAGAGGCAGAAAAAGATGGGATTGGAGGAGGAAGAAAAAGCAAAGGAGAAGAGTGGGATTAGAAAAGGGGGAAAGAGGAGCAAGGACGATGAGGAGAAGGGAGTGAGGAGGAAAGGGAGGGAGGAGGGACATCGGTGGCAGAGAAGGGGAACAATTGAAGAAGATGGAGGAGGCGAATAAGGGTACTTTGGTTATTTTATAAAATAATGGTATTATGTGATTGTCACGTGAAATAAATGGTAGTACCATTTTAAAACATCTCGAAAACTTGAAAGATTAGTTTGATACTTTAAAAGTTGAGAGGGGTAAGTGAAAGTAAATTCAAGTTGAGGTGTTCATGTAATTTATCCAAAATTTTATTTGCTAGTTTTGGGTTTAGAATAGGGATATATCCCATCTTGAGGATTTGGAGCTTGGCATTGTTAGGAGTCAACTGGTGGATTATAGCTTTGATGAAGGTGGCGGAAGGGAGGGAGGATTGGAGGGGTAGAAGATGAAGAAAAGGGGGGATTGGATTAGGAAGAAGAGGCAGAAAAAGGGAGGGAGGAGGGACATCGGTGGCAGAGAAGGGGAGCAATCGAAGAAGATGGAGGAGGCGAATAAGGGTACTTTGGTTATTTTATAAAATAATGGTATTATGTGATCGTCACGTGAGATAAATGGTAGTACCATGGTATTATGTGATCGGCACGTGAGATAAATGGTAGTACCATTTTAAAACATCTCGAAAACTTGAAAGATTAGTTTGATACTTTAAAAGTTGAGAGAGGGGTAAATGAAAGTAAATTCAAGTTGAGGTGTTCATGTAATTTATCCAAAATTTTATTTGCTAGTTTTGGATTTAGAATAGGGATATATCCCATCTTGAGGATTTGGAGCTTGGCATTGTTAGGAGTCAACAGGTGGATTATAGCTTTGATGAAGGTGGCAGAAGGGAGGGAGGATTGGAGGAGGTAGAAGATGAAGAAAAGGGTGGGATTGGCTTAGGAAGAAGAGGCAGAAAAAGGTGGGATTGGAGGAGGAAGAAAAAGAAGAGGAGAAGAGTGGGATTAGAGAATGGGGAAAGAGGAGCGAGGACGATGAGGAGATGGGAGTGAGGAGGAAAGGGAGGGAGGAGGGACATCGGTGGCAGAGAAGGGGAGCAATCGAAGAAGATAGAGGAGGCGAATAAGGGTACTTTGGTTATTTTATAAAATAATGATATTATGTGATCGTCACGTGAGATAAATAGTAGTACCATTTTAAAACATCTCGAAAACTTGAAAGATTAGTTTGATACTTTTAAAAGTTGAGAGAGGGGTAAATGAAAGTAAATTCAAGTTGAGGTGTTCATGTAATTTATCCAAAATTTTATTTGCTAGTTTGGGTTTAGAATAGGGATATATCCCATCTTGAGGATTTGGAGCTTGGCATTGTTAGGAGTCAACAGGTGGATTATAGCTTTGATGAAGGTGGCGGAATTAAGGGAAAGATGTTTTGTCAAGAGTGAGAGAATGCATGTGAGTTGATGGTTCCTCTATGTCACTTTAAAAGATTCTAGCACATTACTAAGGATGAAATGTAATGTGACATCTTTGTTTATAGTATGAGATTCTGCAGTTATAAAAGTTGTGAAGATTAAGAAAGTTTTGCAAGGGCTACAAATGTAATTTGCATCACTTGTAATGCAAAATTAAACGTTGAAGCCCACCAATTTGATGAACTAGAAATATAGAATCACGGTGAATGTCTTAATATTGGAGCTATGAGAAAAGAATGGAACTTATGTCAATGGATTCCCTTTATCAAACATCAAACGAGTTTGGGCATTTTTACAAATGAATGAACCATTGTGCAAGATAAATATGGGGATTCTTATTGTTCGCCAGATAAACTTGAACCATTAAATTAACCATACCAAAAAGAAGAATTGTGAGACCTTGGTAAAAGTATTTCCATTATGTAAGCATTGAATTGGTGGATTAGTCATCCTATTTGACATACTTTGCCATCGGTTCATTTGATTGAGGATTAGCAATACTACTACTCAATCATTATCATCTGTTGGAAAGTTTGCAAGAATTGAGGAACCAAGAGGTATGCTGCTCCAGTTGGAGAGGGGGCCGATGGTGTGGGTGAATTTTGGGAAGGTTATTTGGTTGGAGAAAGAACACTATCCTCTATGTTCCAGTCAGTGATTCTCTTGGATGGACATGAATTTTAGTTTGTTGTCTTTCTTCAGAAAGGTTTAGGTTTTTAAATAATAATGGAGTCATTTTGGCTTTTCTAATTTGCTTTTTCTTCTTACTGAGCTCAATTACCCTCTATTGGTTGCATTGACATGCTAGGATGCATTAGAAATAACTTGATTTCACTCTAATGAATCAGGCTCAAGTTTGGTGGCTTAATATTGGCTTTTCACCCATTCACACCCTTTACCTTTTCTTTTACGTCTTTCTTTTACCCTTTACCCCAAGATATGCAAATCATGATTGCAACAAGGTCTCCATTTTATTCTTCTTTATTTATCTTTGCATATTTGTTACTGCACCTTCATTTACCTCTATCACTGTTTACTTGTCCGTTATGAACTACTTTTCCCTTGATCTTTCTTTTCACAATTCCCATGGTTTTAGCTACCACTTGAAAAACTCCCACTTGATTGTGTTGCTTGCTCATCTTTGTGCCTGTAAAGATGCCTTGGACTTGTTCTGTTATGGTAGTCCCAGACTTTCTTGATATTGATGAATTAGATAGAAGCATTGGTGTCCTTTGGTTTGACCTTGATAGAACATGGGCCTAATTGACCTTGAACGTGGATACACTTGTATGCTAGCATAACATAGATAAATGTTTTATTTGATTACTAATGGACGTGATTTGTCAAATCTTATGCAGGTATGCTATGACTGGCCAGCTAACCCAGAAAAGTGACGTGTATAGCTTTGGTGTTGTTCTTCTGGAGCTTTTGACCGGCAGGAAACCAGTAGATCATACAATGCCAAGAGGGCAGCAGAGTCTGGTTACTTGGGTAAGCCATTACGAAATATATGACTGGTTTATTGCTTGCATATTTACAATTATTTTTGTAGATAATATTATGAGATCAAAATAAAAGAAGTCTATGATAAGGAGCATTTGTGGTCCATAACCTATAAGCAGGGTGCCATAAAGTGGTTTTAAAATGATAATAATGTCTGTTTTCTGAATAAACTGAGAGGGACAATTCCTTTATCTTGGAATAGATTGACTGAAATAAAGCTGCATTGTCCAAGTTTTTAGAATATTACTGTGACACTTAATAGAAGTCACCTGCTCTACAATCAGCTAGTCCTTAAAGAAACTATGTATATGTCTATTGATCATCTCATCACATCTCACTTTCTATGATAATAATTATATTTAATTCCTTCCAACTTGGTCAATGCTAATAATTGTTTAATTGCTGTTTTTTTTTATCAATATACTAATTTAATGTATATTTGGTGTATTTAGAATTTCTTAATGTGAATATTGATCTAATCTGATTCCAGTTGATGCTTGATAACTGAAAGAGGGGCTACCAGATTAGTTTTACGTTCACAGCAGTTGGTGTACCCACTCTCAGCCTAGGCTTCATTGCAATTTGGAGCTGCCACCACATACCCCCAATATCTTGCACTACCATTTTGCTTTGAAAGCCCAAGAATCTGCTATTTTCTGTCGCAGGGAATGCCAACTGGAGCTTTTAGCTTATCAGTAGCACAGTGGTTAAAACTGGAACTTGATTGGACAAGTGTGTATCACAAATTGTCTTAAGGTTGAGGATGGGCTGGCTCTTCCAAGGTCACAGTAGATGGCAGAGAGCTTAAACCATGATTGTGTTTTTGGGCATACATGTTAAGTGGCAAATCAATTATTATTGTCCAAGACACTTGCTCAAGGATATCTCCTATGTGGGGTTCTTCGTGCTTGTGTTTCCAAACTTACACACCAAATTCTTTATTTCCATGCAGAGAACTACACTATATTGTAGATCCCTTTAATGCACAAATGGACAGAGGGAGGGAATGAACTTGACCTACAAACAAAAGCTAAACACTATATCCTTTCAACCATTTTGGTTCATATGGATCCCAATATTAGATGTATATTCTAGAAGTCAATTTGATTGATATATATTTTATTCTATAACATAATTTTGTATTTGACTAATAAAACTAGGTAGCAATTCCATTCATGTTATGTATTTGTCCATGAATCGTCGAAGAAATTAATAAGATGATGCGTATTCTCAAGAATTGAGAATTTGAGACATATCATCAGTGATTAATTCTTGAATTGCTCTCAATCGATGAATCATCACGGGAATAGTGATTGTTTCGATAAGATTGGTGCATGGATCACTTTTTTTTGAAAGAGTCTCGAATCTACAGTGTGGAAATATTGGAGTGAGAGTACCGATGGTTCTTAGAAAACAATAGTACTGGACGTGACCAGTACGAAAAGTTACTTAGATATCTAATCACTCTTCAGTGACTTTTTTGATGTAATAGTATGAAAGGTTCTTTAACCTATGGTGCTTCGGCTACTTAGAGTGAGGTTGCTATAATTTGACTGCATATATACTTGGTTTCCTAGTCATTCGAATCCTTGTAGTGTATATTGGCTGTAGAAGTAGGGTGCACATCTAGATAGAATCTATCAATCTCAATAGACTAGTAGTCCATGTGATTTATGAGACTGAGTTCAGAAGATCTTGGCCAGGATAGTGAATGGTGAAAAGGCGTTTCCACAAGTGTCACATCATGAACTTGAGTCAAATAAATCTTATATATAATAGATAATGGGGTTTGACGAATTTTTTATAACCTTCATCTTGTCAGAACTCACGATAGAAGAACTAAATCATACAGTAACTATACCTAGAGATTCTGTTAACTTTTAGTTTGCTAGATTGTCACTACATGCTACTAGACTTCACTGGTGGATTGTAAGACTCACAGGATCATCGATAATTCGTGTAAGGGAGTTGAAATTGTTTCAACCCATTGAAAAGAGTTTCAATGATACTATTGATGAAAATCACAGTATATCTTACTACTAGATAGATTAGAATCTATGGGATTACATACAATAAGTGTTTGACTCGATCAAATGATTGATTCGTCTTTTCGAATCGCAGTAGGATCTAATTCTCAATTTAATTGATGATTGAACTTATAAAGTTATAAGAAAGGACTTGCTAAAAGTTAGTAAGAGGACCTAATTATACAAGTATTGCAAAATAATTTGATTTGATCAAATTAGGATTTTAATGCTAGTCAAATAAAATCAAATTTATTTGATTAGACTTGATTTAATTTGAGTCAAATTGGATTTACTAGTCCTAATATGATTGGACTTAATTCTTAAAAGGGTTTGACCAATTTAAACTCAAGTTGACTTCAAATCAAATTGAAACCCTAGAGTTCAACTTGACTGGGATTCTTTCTCCAACCCCATTAGGATTCTTTCTTCCCTTCCAGCCAAAAAGAATATTGGCAATTAGATCACAGATTGGCGCCCCCCCCTTTTCTCATATTGTGCCCTGCACTTTCTTCATGCAAAAAGAGAGAGGGGCTTCTCTTGATACCAAAAAGGAAGAGCCTCTTCTTTTCTTCCTCCCGTGTGAAGCACACTACCTTCTTACCCTTGTTCTCTTGAGGAGAGAAGCGAAGAAAAAAATCCTGCTGCTGCATCTTCTTCAGACTTCTTGAGAAGAGAAGAAAAGAAGAAAAAGATTTAACTAGAAGGAGAGAAATCTGCAAAGGAGCTAGCATCCTCGTGGTTTCAAATTTTCCTAATCGAGATCAGTCTTGTGGGGATACTTGTAAAGAACCGGATACTTGTGTGACTTCAAGAAATCTTGAATAATCCACATTTTAAGAAATCTTGAATAAATACATTTTATCGCAATAAAATCTACCTGTGCTAAGGTGAGAGATCGGATCTTCATCTTACATTATTAGATCTGAATATTTATGATTCTTATTGATAGATCTAAACTCGTTCTGATAAGATGGCCATGACATAATGGTATAATCCGTTATGTTGAAAGGTTGTCCTAGAACAAAGTTTTATTTGTTGATTTTAGTTCTGAATCTTAATCTCGTATATATAGAATTTTGTTTAGATGTTTCAGAAGATGAGATCTAATTTTAGTTCTGAAACTAGATTAAAATAGTTTCAATTTGCTTTTATTTCCACTGTATAAAAATTTTAAAATCTGCATTCATGAAAATACCGGAATTCTAATACCCAGAACTTTGAGGTTTTGGCATTCCACAAATGCCTTTCAATTGAAATCTATTGTCCTTAAAATCTGGGAATTGTGGGACTTTGATATATCTTTTAATCCATTCTACTTTTTTTCCTTTTTGTTAAAACAAATTCCTACTCTCTGGCTTGGTATCATCTGGACATCAGACCCTTGCATAGATACCACATTGAAGGTCTATTGCATGCATTGACAGAGAGCTCTTGCATAAACCATAGATAAATACTTCGTATGTATCATTAATGGTGGAATCTTCTTGGGTATCCACGGTAGGGGAAACATTAACTACATGCCATCTATGGGCATTCTAATCTATTCTTGTATTTTCTTTCCTCTCAATACAGGCAACTCCAAGATTGAGCGAGGACAAGGTCAAACAATGTGTGGATCCAAGGTTGAAGGGAGAGTATCCACCAAAAGGAGTCGCTAAGGTCTCTCTCTCTCTCTCTCTCTCTCTCTCTCTCTCTCTCTCTCTCTCTCTCTCTCTGTGTGTGTGTGTGTGTGTGTGTGTCTGTCTGTCTGTCCCTGTGCGGGCATGCACATGCATGTCTGAATGCCTGCTTGTGTACTTGCTGTAGTGGTAAGCATTTGTGCATTTATCTGTAATCTCATCCACTTATAGCTATTAGCTTATCAGTTAAAGTTGCAAACTGCTTTGTTAAGTGTGATATTTTTGTTGAACAGCTCTTGTAGTTCATTTCTGCTCCTCTAGCTAAGTCAACACTTGCATTCTGTACATTACTGCAGCTTGCAGCAGTGGCAGCTCTGTGCGTGCAATATGAAGCTGAGTTTAGGCCCAACATGAGCATTGTGGTTAAGGCACTCTCTCCCCTTCTTGTAAATAAGCAGGCTCCACCTGCGGCTGCTCCTGCCCCAGTTCTGGGTACTTGAGTCCTGAAATGAAATGTTGCATTAAAAATTTGGCATGTTTTGTGGGTACGTTTTACTTCTCTAAGAGACTCCTTGTTTGATATATCTTGCTTATCGAATCAAGAGCGTGAATTGGTCTGGCCATGACTCTGCAGGTGTTGCCATACTGCTTGTTTGCTCGAGAGTTTTTTTCCAGCGAGAAGCAATGGACCATTATTCATGTCGTTCTTGTCAGCAGGGATCTGCGTTGTATATTTGACGAGTATTTCTGTTGCCATTTCTATCTTTCAGTTGTCCTATGATAATATGGAGTGTTATCGATGCTGTAATGTCTTCCTTGTCCTGCACGTAAGATCTGAATTTAAGGCTTCATGTTCTTTCATCTGTTCTCCATTCTCATCTGCCCCATGATTATCTGCCCTAATCTATTCTCCAGATGGTTATAGTATAGTTATAATTAATCTTTGTGGTCTTGCCCATTCTATGGCTCGTAGCATCATGCAATCACCCGAAGGACCTCTATGGTTCGCGAGCCAATTGGGACTGTTAAATGTTCCTCGCTTGTAGTAAGTCTTTAATGTATATCAGTGACTGCATACACGCTGGCCTCTAGTTGCCAGCCTGGTGCCGCTACAGGATTTTATTAACAAGATGGTGCTGCAAGCTGTTATTGGTAATTTGATTATGACGGTTTTAGATATGAAACAAAATAAACCTGGTTGACTGGTAGCACCTCTATGCTCAGTTCAGCGTTACTTAGAAACTGTTAAACTGATGCTTCATAAAGCCAGAAAGAGGGAGTTGCTTTATTTAAACAGATGCCTACGAATATAAATAGATTTCAGAAGTTATGGATTGATTAATCAGCTTGGGATTGGAAGCATAAGCGAGAGCATGTATTCTGTAGTTGTAGTCTGATCAACCATTTTGCCAAAATCACGGCAATTTATCCAGAAACTCTAACTATTCTTTTGTACAGCCCATTTTGGGAGGTGCGGATGAATGTTTTGTTGATCCACTTCAGCTTCTCCAGATTTTACTTTGGTATGTAGCAAATTCATTGTGCACCACCTGCAGTGCAAGAAATCCAAGTTGTTCTGCATCACCTCTCTGTATTAATTCATGCAGATCCAAGCTGGCCAGATAGGACATGATAGATCGATGATTTTTAAAATCTGCATATTACCGCATCTGCACGTCTTTTCAAACAACAAAAAAGTCATTTTTGCCTTTTTTTTTTTTTTTTTTTTTTTTTTCTTCGAAAAGAAAATAGGAGTACCAGAATAAAGAAACGTTTCTATTCCAAATGGAAACAAAACCTGTTTTCATAGCAAAATCTCTATCTAGGAGTTCCTTTTTTTTCTTTTGCTCTCTTTCAATTTTGTGAATAATCCATGTTTCTATCTCGGTATCCCATCCTGAGTTCTAGTTGGACTTTTCCATTTCCATCCCATCAACAAAGAGATAGGTTTCCAATTATTTTGTCACTAAAATCTAAGGGTTTTGTGTTTAGATGTAGATTACAAACACAACAGCAATGCAAGCAGGAAGTGCAGTTGCCGAAAGAAATATGACAATTTTATTTACACAGGAGAAGGTGACTTCAATGTCTAGAAGAGAAGTTGGAGAACCCAAAAAGGTAAAAAAATTATACATTTTAATGTAATATTTTGAAATTCATACATAAAGAAGGGTGTCATAATATTTTTAAAAAAATTAAGATGTTTATAAAATTATAACTTCATAGCATAAAATTATGACATCATGCCAATTTCAAGATGAAAAGTCTTAGAATTATTCTAGTAGTCATAGAATATCCTAGACTTATGATACTTTATGTCAAAATATGCTTTCCATAATTATTACGCTCTTTTTCAAAATTATGACATCCTAGTTCAAAAATTATGACATCCTGATATGAAATAAAACTGAATGCATTAACCCCTCTACTAGGAACTTCTAAATTATGACTCCTAGAATATCATAATATCACAATATCATAACACGCCATAATGAAAAAAATAAGATAATTCAAGCTGAAATATAATTGTAATATCTCAATTCAAAAATTATGACATCGTAATTTAAAATTTATGACATCTCAATACGAAATAAGAAATGAAGGTATTACACCTCCTATCAAAACTTCCTATTATCTGTGGCCTAAATTATGACTCCCAAAATGTCATAACATATCACGGTAGAAAAAACAATAATTCAAGCCAAAATATAATTATGACATCCTAGTTCAAAAATTATGACATTACGGCATAAATATGAAACTGAAGGCATTAATCCCTCGTACTAGGACTTTCTTTCATCTGTGGCCTGAATTATAACTCAAGGAATGTCATTAAATATATTGAAGGAAAAAAATGACAAATTCATGCCGAAATAAAATTATGACACCTTAGTACAAAAAGTATGACATCCTAGTTCAAAATTTATGATACCCCGGTATAAAACAAGAAACTAAAGTTAACCCCTCCTACCATGACTTTCTATTATTTATGATCTAAATTATGACTCCAATAATATCATAATATGCCATGGTGAGAAAAAATTAATTCATGCCCAAACATAATTATAATATCATAGTTTAAAAATTATGACACTCTAGTTCCTCTTATAAAATAAGAAAATGAAGGTATTAATCCCCCTACCAGGATTTCATATCATCCATGACTTGAATTATGACTTCCAAATATTATAACATACCATGATAAAAAACAAGATAATTCATGCCAAAACAATTATGGCATCCAAGTTCAAAAATTATAACATCCTGGTTCAAAATTTATGACACCCCGACATGAAATAAGAAAATGAAGGCATTAACCCCTCTACCAAGACTTCTTATTATCCGTGGTCTAAATTATGACTTTCATAATGTCATAACATACCATGATGAAAAAATAAGATAATTCAAGCCAAAATAGAATTATGATATCCTAGTTCAAAATTATGATACCTAACGTAGATTTAGCTGGATGCCTTAAATTTGATGAAAATAAATATTCAAGCCAAATAGAATTATGATATTCTAGTTCAAAAATTATGATATATGTATAAGTTCTAGATTCATAGTTATGATTTTTAATCTCTAAGTTATATTATAATTATTTAATAGAGTATTTTTTTCATAATTGATATTTTTTTCTATATTTCGAGTGATTTCATAATTATTCCATAGCCCAGTGTGAAGCCTTCATAACTATTTAAGAACTCTTGCAAGCCGGTAGTTTATACTCAAAATATTTGGTACCTTTATGAACATACAGCCATCATAGTCAAAGGCCACTCCTTACAGATAGAATCGAATATCATAAAGAAAGTGATGAATTCATTTTTTATGATAAAGTAGTTACATTCAATGTGGAGGAAGTGGTACTGATCATGGATCTTTCATGCGATGAAAAGATATCCATTATATGTTAAAAAAAAAAGGGCATGTTATTACAAAAATTTGGACGAAAATTGGATCTTCAACATAAAGGTTTGGAGAAATTGATTGCCCAGCTTCAGTCCTCGAATATACAAGAGGACATTAAGAATATTGTGAGACTTTGGATTGCATACATGCTTAGAATGTTTTTGGTTCTAAAGTCAAATTAAACATATCTAATATATTTCATCCCTTACTTAGATGAGTTATCTCAGTTGGGAGTAATTGATTAGGCTTCTGCAATCAAGGACTTGACAATTTTTGGTCTTCGAGAGATTGTTGATTATTTAAGATCCAGAAATCCAGTCCAAGCAAAGAGGTTCGACAAGGGTAGGAGGTAGCCTACCCTGTTTGGTTGTTCGGCAACTCTATTGGTAAAGACATTCACATGTTGAAAAGACCATAATTAATGAATTAGAATTATTCCATATTTTTAATATACAAAATACTAATGTGAAGGTGTGGTTCCTCGAGCATACCATAATAAGAGCCCTAGCCAATCCTACTAAACTACCTAAACTATTAAAATAGTATGATAGCCAGTCAAAGCCGTAGAACATTCGAGTTGACAACATGCAACCTCATGAGCTAGTATGATGATCCATGATGTAATAAATCTTTCTTATTCCATAATTATCATTATAATTATTAATTTAATTAGTTTTTTTCTTGATTCGTAGTTATAGGTGCTATTGTATTTATGCCATAGGAGCAGTGGCTTATCACTTCAGAAGTAGAAGCATCTTCGGACCCAAAAATAAGCTGTGCAACCTATGCATAGATGAAGATTGAACTTGAGGAGGTTAAGAAAAGGCTTGACATAGCTGAGAATCTCTTGAATTCATTGCTCAAAAAGGAGTAATGCAAATAAAGAAGAGGATGAAGGGGATGAGGGGGATGATAAAGAGGAGAAGGTGGAAGTCATATGGCAAGAAGAACCGAGAATAGAGGAAAAAGGACATCCTCATGATAGAAGATGATGAGAGGGACAAATAATTATCTTTGATCTCTTCAATTATCAAAAGGGTGAAAAAAGAATCTTGGCTGCAAAAGGCCTCATATTTGAAAATGGATCCTAGTTTTGAGACCGGCCGAGCCACAAAAAGTCCAAGATAGTGGCCATATCACAGGCTAAACAATCAATTTTCCTCTACAATTTGAAAAGGATAAAAATTTGATTAATAATTTTTTAAAAGAAAGCATTAGCTCGTAAGTCTTCTATTTTTTTGGTCATGTATAATAATTTCTCTTGTGATTCTTGTTTTATGATATTATTTACACTTATCCATTGTAGAGAGGTATTGTACATCAATGAATATGGAGGCAGTATCACAAGAACGCATGTTTATGATCTTCTCACTAATCAAATGATAGTTAATGATGTAAGGATTAGAGTATAACTTTATTTTTATTATTCTTGTTGTATATTGTGATACCTATTTTTTTAATATTTTTTATTATGATTTCAGTATTATATGATATTATGTTATATTTTATTAATCATTTTATTTTGTATTGAAAAATAATTGATGTTAGGCAAGAGTTCTTAAAAAGAACTAGAGAGCACCCGAATAGGTACTATAAGTACATCATTACACCTATTATGACTGCTAGGATGTATATGACCTCTCCATCACTATTTCATGAACTTGCTAGCATGGCTGCAAATATAATTTTTGAAGGAGTTGATGATGAAGAAAAGGAGTTTAGGTTTTTCTTTACCATTATTAACTCAGAAAATTTTTACTAGCACTTGGTTGTAATTGACATGGAAAGGAAGGTATTGATGTACCTAAATTCATAAAATAGAATACCAAGTACAAAGCTAATACAAAGAAGTGGCAAAAATTTATTGGCCTAATGTTCTATATCTACTATGATAAAGGAGACATGATGATGTCGCCATGGAGAAAAATGAAGGTTGCCCTTATCAACTAGCTAGTTCACTAGATTGTGGTCTCTATTATTTAAAAAACATGAATTTTCTTACTCACAAGGATAAGCCAGACCATTAGAACTTCATATAAGATGATATCAGTCAATATCAATGATAGCTTGGAGTAAGAATCTTGAAGGAGGGCCTCAATTAGAAGATAAATAAAGTTTTTAAAAATTAGAATAAAAAACTAAATATTTGTCATGGCATTTTCTTTTAAATTTATTGACTTTTGTAATTAGATCAAAAATTTGTAATTCATCTGATGTTACCCCTTGAACATTAATGAAAATAATAATTATATGTAATTATTTCAAATAAATGTTATAATTTTATTTTTTATTACATGTAGTTTTCTGAATATAAGATGTTATGTTCAATGCTATAATGTTATAAATTTATGAAAGGATATCATAATGTTATATAGGGATATCATAATACCATCTATAACTCTTTTGAGATATTTTTTTTGTAGCGATGTCATATTTTATATCGAGGTACCATAATTTTTGAACTAGAGTATCATAATTTTTGAATTATGATGTCATAATTCTATTTTAGCCTGAATTATCTTCTTTTTCTCTTTATGGCATGTTATGACATTTTAAAAGTCATAGTTCAGACCATGGATATAAAAAATCTTGTTAAAAGGAGTAAATGCTCTGAGTTTCATATTTTGTATCAAGATATCATAATTTTTAATCTAGGCTATTATAATTTTTGAATTAGGTTGTCATAGTTCTATTTAGTATATATTTATATCTTTTTTAATAGCACATTATGATTTCTAGTTTTTTTAATAGCACATTATGATATTCTAGGAGTCATAATTTAGGTTACAAATGATAGGTAGGCCTAGTAGGAGGTTAATGCCTTCAGTTTCTAGTTTCATATAGGGATGTCATAATTTTTGAACTAGAATGTTATAATTTTTGAACTAATCCTATTTGTTGACCCCCTTGAGTGATTTTGATGAAAACAAAATATTGGAGCATGTATTTGTTTTGCTAACAACTCTTCAAGTGTTTTACAAGTTTTTGTAGGATGATTCATATGGTCAAAATCCACTCCTACAATCTTATTTTCTATTATAAGTTGTGTAAAAATATATCATGTAAAGAAGAACCCAAAGAAAAGTTAAGAAAAATCATGAAAATGGATTACTTCTAGATGTATTTCAAGCTTAAGATTTTTAGAGAATATTGTTAGAAGAGTTCGAAAGCATCTTGAATGTTTAAAGCCTTGCTGGATGAATTCTGGAGAAGAACTGAGATTTCAATAAAGAACTCATCCGAGCCGACTCGAAGTAAAGGAGCCGACTCTGGCACATGGCACACATGAAGGATCTGGCATGCAGATATTCGAGTCGACTCTAAGGGACCCGAGCCGACTCATTCAGAACATGATTTTCTGAATTAGATAACTGAGCTGACTAGAAGGAAGTACGAGCCGACTATATTATTATGTCAAACATCTGAGCCGACTCTTCAGAGATCGAGCCAACTCCTTCAGAGTCCAGAAAGAACAGTTCTGAGTGAACAGCCAAGAGAGCCGACCCGGAGGAACCCGAGCCGACTCTTCTAGAGTACAGTTTTGAATGCCCGTGAATTCAAGCCGACTCGAAGTAAGGCGAGCCGACTCTTCCAGAGTAAGGAATCAAGCTACTGAGAAACCGAGCCGACCCGAATGAAGCGAGGCAACTCGACCAAAACTACTCCATGGATCCGAGCTGACTCGGTAGATCCGAGCCGACTCGAAGGTTGATTTCAGGTTTATAACGATTAGTTCCAGAACTTGGAATTTGAATCCAAAAAGTGCTCCAATAGATAAGTGTCACATCTCAATGGTCTACAATGACTAAAACTATCGGAGAAGAGTACAAGACACTATAAATGAAGAATTAGGACAACTTTTGAAAGTAGAATGCTTATTTTGAATATCAAATACCTTGAGAGCAAGAGAGCACTAAAGAGCATTCAAGATAGTCTTCAAGTCTTCACAAACTCTCATCAAAAGCTTGAAAAAATTATTGAAGAAGTTAAAGAAGCCATTCAAGTACATTGAAGTGAAATCAATAGGGCTTCTCTTTGAGCTACATCGGCAACCATCTGACAATATCTATTTGTCATTTCATTACTTTCTCTTTACAATTCTTTTTTTTATTGTTGGGTTATTGCTAAGCCTGGTTTAAAAACTAAATAGGTTCTTGGTTAGCTTGTGTAAAACCAAGTATTAGGTTCTTGGTGATCCTGGTAAAACCAAGTGTTAGGTTCTTGGTGATCCTGGTAAAACCAAGTGTTAGGTTCTTGGTGATCCTGGTAAAACCAAGTGTTAGGTTCTTGGTGATCCTAGTAAAACCAAGTGTTGGATTTTTTTGGTGAGCCCGGTTTAAAAATCAAAGGGAGTTAGGTTTGGATTGTGAGCCTGTTAAAACAATCCGACTGTATTCCGATGGGGGATATAGTGAAAATTCCAAGTGGTAATCTTGGGTAGTGGACATAGGAGCGGGTTGCTTCGAACCACTATAAATTTCTTTTGTTTATGTTGTGCTTTCTCTAACTCCTTTCGCTTCTACTTTTAATTATTTGAACCATAGCACTTAACACTCCAAAGAAGTTTTTAAAGAGCACATATTTGCTTTAATTTTTTAAATTCCCAATTCACCCTCCTCTTGAGAAAGCCACCTGGGCAACAACTGGTATCAAAATAATATCTTTGAATACTTTTAGAGTAAAGTTGATCGCTCATCCCATGAGTACACTTTGGCCGAAGGCCAATCTACTAATAGACCTCCACTCTTCACTGGCACAAATTATTCTTACTAGAAAGCTAGAATGAAAATATGCATTCAAGCTATCGATTTTCAATTGTGGAAGGTCATTCTAAAAGGGCCACATATACCCATGATCAAAATTGATGGCATGGATGTCCCAAAGCCTAAAGAGGATTGGGATGAACACAATATGAAGATGGGGAAATTGAATGCCAAAGCCATGAATTTATTATACTATGCTTTGGATTCTAACGAGTTCAATCGAATTTCCACTTGCTCTTCAGCAAATAAAATTTAGGATAAACTCAAAGTGACCCATGAAAAAATTTTCCAAGTGAAGACCTCCAAAATTAATCTTCTGGTACATAGCTATGAGTTGTTTAAAATGGAACAAAATGAATCTATCTCTACCATGTTTTCTCACAGATATTATTAATGGTTTGAAAAGTCTTGACAGGTCTATTCAAATGCTGATCTAGTACAGAAGATTCTCAGATCACTTCCTGAAAAGTGGGATCCCAAAGTGATGCCATCCAGGAAGCGAAAGATCTAAATACTTTATCTCTGGATGAACTAATGGGTTCACTCATCACACATGAATTTACCATGCAGCATAGAACTGATGATGATCATAAGAGAAAGAAGATAATAGCCTTTAAAGCTGCATCGGATTCAAAGAAAGATGAGGAATCAGAAGATAAATGCTCCTCCTCCGAAGACAACTTGGAAGATGAAGATATTACTATGGTTGTGAGGAAATTTAGAAGCTTTATGGGAAAGAAGAAAGGAAGATACTATAAAAAATTCCATAAACGAGGTGAGCGCTCTAAGGAGAAGGACAAAGAAAGAAAAAGAAAAAGAACAGATGCCCACGTGCTATGATTACATGAAGCCGGGCACATTCGTCCAAATTGTCCTCTACTGAAAAAGATGTTTAAGAAAAAGAAAAGAAAGCAATGGTTGCCATATGAAGCGACAGCGAGGAGTTGACTTCAACCGAAGAATAAGAGACCACAAAGACTGCAAATCTATGCCTAATAGGTCTCGAAGATGAGGTAACATCCCCCGAACCTCAAATAGAATTTACATTCGATGAATTGAATTCTGCATTTCATGACTTATTATCTGAATTCAAAAAGGCTGGTGTAAAGATTTGATCATTAAAGAATATCAATAATTCTTTACAAAAAGAAAAAGAGATTTCAGAAAAGAATAATTTATTGCAAAAGATTCACATGTCTTTTCTGAAAAGAACAAAGCTTTGGAATCTGAGAAAAATGCATGTATTGAGAAAAACAAAGCTTTGACTATTGAAAACAATGATTTGAAAAAGGAGATTGAAAAACTCAAGCCACTAGTTGAAAAATTACTTTATCTTCAAACAAGCTTGAGTTAATTTTAAAGGAACAAAGAATTTCTGAAAATAAAGCTGGAATTGGTTTCAATTCCTCTAGTTCAAATGGAATTTCAGCTACTAAATTCATACCTTCAAATTTTATATTCCAAAATCAATATCTCAAAAAGCTTTTGTATCTAATTCTTCTACATCCATTTCTAAAGCTACAATGTATGTACCTAAGAATTTAAATAGAAAATTTTATAAAAAAAGTTTTACATCTGCATCAACATCTAGAACTCCAATCATACATCTTTTCAGAATTCTAGAATTGTATGTTATGCATGTAATGGGATTGGACATAAATTCTTTCAATGTAATTCATTAATGAAAAATACACATTCTAAAAATAAATTAAAAATTTGGATTTCCAAAAAAACACCTCTGCTAACCTGCAAGGACCCAAGTTAGCCTGGGTACCTAAAAGAATTTCTTGATTATTTTGCAGGAATGTCTTGCAACCTAAATTGACAAAAAGATGGTATCTTGACAGTGGCTGTTCAAGGCATATGACGAGTGACAATGATCAATTAATCACCCTAGAGATGAAAGAAGGTATGGTTACTTTCGGAGATCATGGCAAAGAAAAAATAATCGAATCAGTAAGATCAAAATAACCCCCTGTACTTTTATTGAACATGTATTGCTAGTAGAAAATTGAAGTATAATTTGTTAAGCATTAGTCAATTATGTGATAAAGGCTTCAAGGTTGTCTTTGAATCATCTATGTGTATTGTAACAAACTCTCTTGATTCTAGCAACAAATTCATTGGATATAGACTGGAAAAATTTATGTAGTAGATCTTAATGATCTAGCTATGTCTAGTAGTTCCAGTCTAGTAGCAATGAATACTAAGACCAAGGAGTCTTGCTTACTTTGGCATAGACGATTAAGTCATGCTAGCATGCATATTATTGCCAAGTTAATTTCCAAGAATCTAGTTAGAGGCATGCCTAAGTTTAAAGTAGATCTTAATCATGTTTGCGATGCATGCCAAATGGGTAAATAAACTAGGAAGAGTTTTAAATCCAAAAATATGATTTCAACTACTAGACCCCTTGAGCTACTTCACATGGACTTATTTGGACCAATTAGGACCACAAGCCTAGGTGGTATGAAATATGCTCTTGTGATAGTAGATGATTTCTCTAGATTTACTTGGATTTTGTTTATCACTCATAAAGATGAAACTTTTAAAGTCTTTCAAAAATTTCACAAAAAAGTTTCAAATAAGAAAAATATTTCAATTGTCTCAATTAGGAGTGATCACTGCACAGAATTTGAAAATCAGTTTTTCGATGATTATTGCACAGAAAACAATATTGATCAAAAGCTATATCGAGGTATGATTGGATCTTTGTTGTACTTAACGGCAAGTATACCTGATATCTTGTTTAGCGTATGTGTGTGTGCTATATTTCAATTTAATCCAAAAGAATCACATATGCTTGCTGTGAAAAGAATAATAAGATATCTAAGAGGAACAAATAATTTAGGTCTATGGTATTCAAAACATTCTTCATTAAATTTACTTGGTTATTTTGATACTGATTATGGTGGATGCAAAATAGATAGAAAAAGTACTAGTTGCACATGCCAATTTCTAGGGTTGAATTTAATCTCATGGCATTATAAGAAACAAAACTCGGTAGTACTATATATTGCTAAGGCAGAATATGTTGCTGCAGGAAGTTGTTGTGCACAAGTATTATGGATCAAACAACAACTAGAAGACTTTGGTGTTACACAAGCTAAAATTCCTATCAAGTGTGATAACACAAGTTCTCTTAATTTGTCTAAAATTTAATTTAGCATTCTAGAACAAAGCACATAGAAATTAGACATCACTTTATTAGAGACCATATTTTAAATGGTAATATTGTGCTTGAATTTGTTTCAACTGATGATCAGCTTGCAGATATTTTTACTAAACCTCTTGATAAAGATAGATTTGAAATGATTAGAGGAGAACTAGTACTTTGTGACTCTCTTTAGGATTCTTTTGACCTAAATTCCCTCAGATCTAAGGAAACATCATCTAGAAAGCCTCCTACATTGATTTAAGATCTTTAACTATCTCTCCCTGTGATTTTTTGAAATTAATTCTCATTTTTAATCTCTTTTTGACATTTTTGAAGAATCTTGATTCGAGTCGACTCGGGCTTCTACGCTCGATTCAAGCCAACTTGGATTTCTAATTGAGTCTAACTTTCTCTGCTCGAGCCAACTCGAGCAATTTAGGGCTTGTTGAGTCGACTCGGATGTCAGGCAAACTATTTTTTATTAGAGCCAATTGACTTATTCCGATCTTTCATGCTCTTTATTCTCACTTTAAACCCTAGCATTCCACTTGATAACACCTCCAAAACTTGAGAAATCCACTTCCATAAGCTCTAATTCCATCCTTCTTCCCATATCAGAGCAAAGGCACCCAAAATGGCCGTGGGAAAAAGATCAAAGAGAGCTCTTCCCTCAACTGAGATTGAAAGAAGAACCAAACATAGCAAGAGGAGCCAACTCAGATAGAAGAAAGGGAAGAACAGCATGAAATCACTAAAGAAAGGGAAATGGCTGCAGCTCCTCCGAGACAGGTTGTCCATGTCAAACCGGCCCGTAACCAGTGGTAGAGAATATTTTTTCATTTCTTAAAGAAATAGGGTTATAGATAGGTGATTCAATTGAAGAACTAGGGTGAAGCTTTTTCTGTTCTCTAAATGAGCTAACTTATCCAACCCTAGTAAGAACTTTCTATGAAAATCTAAGACTTGAAGTTCAGCACATAGAATCTACTGTGAAAGGACAAAGAGTTATGTCATTGAGGAAAGGTTGAGTAGCTTGTTGGAAATGCCAAAAGAGGGTGTAAAACACTTAGTACTAAAGGATAAAGAAAATACCCTTAGGACTGTACTGAATAGGGCTGACATTAGTGGTGTTGGAAATGTTATGGCCAACACTTTATCTCTTGAAATGAGGCTCCTACATAATTTCATTAGCCAAAATTTTCTTTCGAGGACAGGCAGATTCGACTGGGTCAGTGAAAGGGACCTATGTTTTATGGAGCACATAATTGAGGGGGAGGCCCTCAATTTTCTAGTAAGAAAAGTTAAAGCATGTCTACCCTACGGTATGGTGCTTACATTGCTATTTCAGGCCTTAAGAGTAAGTTTAGATGGGGAAGATGGACAACCCCTACATCACACAGACACATATTCCTCTAAGTCTTTGCTTCGAATGGGATATCACTTAAGTGGGGGAATTTGGAAAAAGAAAGGATATGAAGTAAGAGCTATAGAAGCCTCTAGCAGCAGTAAGGATGACAGTGATAGTGAGGAGCTACCTAGAGAGATTACTATTGGACCTCCTACACTTGAGCCTGCTAGTACTACTGCTTCAGAGCCTATTGTTGATGTGCCTGTTGCCACTGCTGAGATTGAGCCTGCTTATACTGCTGAGGCTGTGGAGACTGTGCACACTGAGTATGGGAGTCCCAGATTCTCTCCATCACTTGGTTCTCCACTAGTACCAGTCTTGCCATTTGTTCCAACTGCACCTTCTACTCCAGGAACTTCTCCACGGGGACCATCTATTGACAGATCAGGTGTTTCAGTGACTCAGGATTACATTGCATAGCAAATGAGGTCACTGACTGATACTCTGACCAGTTCCATGATTGCTATGTTTGGCGAGCTTTGCCAGTCAGTTGATAGCAGATTAGATCAGATTGGTAGTGAGGTTAGAGAGCTACGCTCAAGAGTTGACCTGATAGAGTCCAGCTGTGAGGCCCAGTTCTTATTAGGCAGGATTTGGGCTGAAGTCGGCGGCCCTTGCCGACTTCAGTTCAAAATCCTTCGGGTTCGAAGTGCGGATTTTTCGGCAGGAAATTCGGAGAAATCCAACGATGCCGCCGGAGGTGGGGGGGATAAGGCTCTTCCTCGGGTTTTTTAGGGGCTTAGGTTGCCTCTGTTGATCCGGGAATAACTCCCTGTGGGTGGAGCATCGACGGCTTCTTCGAGCATCCCTGCCCTCGCCGGAGCGCTCTTCACCGGTGTCGCTGCGATCGGAGCCAGCCTCGCCGGTAAGTCCCTCCTCCTCGGAAAGGGTAGTGTGTGCTGTTTGGCTGGACGGGAGGGAGAATCCGGTTGATTCTTCCTCTCCGTTGAAGCCGTGAGTTGTGGCCGGCGACGAGAAAGTCACCGCCGGATTCCTCCTCTCCGGCAACCGTCCTGGGCGGCCGATCACAAGGATCGCCGCCGTCCCTTCGCTTGCTAAGGGGGGAGAGAGAGAGAGGGAGAGAAGGATTTTTGATCGACCGGGAGGCTCTGTTGCAGGCGGCAGTCTCCGGCTCGATGCTCACCGGCTGGCGGTCGGACGATCGCCGTAGGGGTCGTCGGACCCTCTTCTCCCTCCGGCGTGTACTCCGTGTCGGTCGGACGGGAGGATTGCCGCCGATCCTCCCTGGTTCTTCCGTGGAATCGGGAAGGGGTGCCGTGGCCGAGTGGGCTTTTGACTGGGCTCGTTTTGATCAGAGCTTGGCTGGGCCAAGCTTGATTGGGTCGGTTTGGCTAGGCCGGGCTTGGCTGGGCCGGGCTAGGCTGGGCTGGGCTTGGCTGGGCCGGGCCTCGTTGGGCCAGACTTGGTTGAGCCATGCCCTGTTGGGCTAGGCCTATTATCTTGGATGGGCCGACCCAGTAACGACAAGAAGGAAGGAAAGAGTTTGTCTGGGGTTGTCCCAAGGGATTTGTTTTATGTTTTATATATATATATAGGAATTAATGATATTAAATCATAAGCAAAATAAATTGTGATGCAGGATCGTCATCATCCTTGGAAAATTAAGATTAGTGCTGGGTTGGTGAAACGGTAAGTTATCACTCACCGATATAATTTTGCCATGCATGATGTGAACCCATTATTTGACTTGTTATTGAAATTTATTGTTTATGTTCATGCTATATACATATATATCTTGACGTGTTATGAAATTTAAACCTAGACTAAGATGTAATAAGTCATGGGGTGAATTGGTTTTAATTGCTCTTTAGTCCGACTATGATCATACGAGGAGCTAGACTCCTTTTGGGCCTCCAGCGGGGCTATCGCTGGCACATGACCGATGTGCGGTATGTGACACAGGAGTTGTTGTTTTATTCTAGCACATGCTGGGAAGCATGTTTCTCGTGATACTCAGAGCTAGACTCCTTTTGGGCCTCCAGCAGGGCTATCGCTGGCACATGACCGATGTGCGGCATGTGACACAGGGTCTAGACTCTTTTGGGGCGAGCCACGGGCCGATCGTGGCCATAGTATGAGGGACTAAGTGAGTGTGTTTGGATGGCCATCCTAAAATTTGTATGATGTCAGAACAATAAATAAAGAAGGATAATAATAGGAATATTTTTGAAATGGCTTATATTTTATGATTACTGGCATGCATGGAGTTACTCCTGATTCATGGTAAATTTATATTTGTGACATATGATGACTTATTGAGTTTAAGGGAAACTCATTCCTTTCCCTTGCATTTTTTTCAGGATCAGAGGAACACGTGGGCCAGGGATTCAATCAGTGAGGCTTAGGATTCTAGTGGACACTATCATATTTTTTTAATTATTGTCTGAAATTAGATTATGATAATGTATGACGGTTGGCTTTATGACATTTGAATCTACTTGCCTACTTTTGCTTTTATTGGTATATGCCTGGTTACTCATTTTATAAAAAATGGTTGGTACAGGCCTGGTATGTCCCTGGGAAGATTGAACCCCAGAACATACGGCCGTCTGTCGCACTTCTGGCCCAGGTCTTGGGTTTGGGGCGCGACAGATTTAGTGGTATCAGAGCCAGGCTTGTCTCAGAAATTAAAATATTTTAGATAGTAAGAGCGGGGTAGAGATAATTAGGGCAAGTTTAAATTAATAAAGTACAAGTAAGGTTATATTATTTGACTAACTAACATTTGTGGCATAGGTTTAATGGCTCGGACCCGATCCATGAGGACATCGAATCAAAATGATCATGCTTCTCGAGCTCATGATACTTCGCAGGCAGTAGGTCCACCTCGGGAGGCCGGCGCTTTCATGACTCGTAGCCCATCACCTGATCAGGGCGAGAGCCGAGCAGTTAGTCCTCCTCCTCTGCAGCATGATATGAGAACCCAATTCTGATGGTCAGGTGGTAGGTCTTATCCAGGCTCTAATTGGACTTGTGCAGGAAATGAGGCCGCAGGGGAATAGGGGTGGTCAATCTTCTAAAATGGATCGGGGATCACTGAATTTAAGAAGTTGGCGCCTCCTACATTTGAGGGTTCTACTGAACCTACTGAATCTTTGAAATGGCTGAAAGAAATGGAGAAGGTCTTTGCCAGCATGGACTGTATAGATCAGAAAAGTTCGCTTTGCAGCTTATCAATTGCAAGGCGAAGCTTCGGAATGGTGGGATGCTGTCAGGAGACAATATGGTAATGAAGAGCCAATAACTTGGGATATTTTTCGCAAGAGTTTTTGGATATGTATTTTCCTGAAAGTCTTAGATTTGAGAAGGAGAGTGAATTTACCAGATTAATACAAGGAGGCTTGACCGTGGCACAATATGAAGCCAAGTTTATTGAACTATCCCGCTTTGCTCCGGAGTTGGTGGCCACGGACTATATCAAGGCTCGGAGATTTGAGAAAGGGCTCAAACCCAGGATTCGTGTTGGAGTAAGACCCATGCAGTTGGCCTCTTACCGGGACGTCGTTAGTAAAGCAAAAATTGTAGAACAAGAGGTTGATAATATGCAACAGGAGAGGGAACGGCAGCTGAGGAAGAGATCCAGACCTGATGGGCAGCGAGGGAACCAACACTCTGGCAAACAACCTAGGCAGAGGGGAAATCAAAGGCAAGATCCAAGTCCTCAGCAGGGTAATGGTCCTCGTTGCAGGAGATGTCAAGGTTTTCATCTAGAGCAGGATTGTCGTTGGTTTTCTGGGGCTTGTTTTAATTGTGGTCAGCAGGGCCACAAAGCTATGAATTGCCCACATCCTCAGAATCCTGGGAATCAGTATACCTTCCAGAATGCACCGCGACCGCCAGCACATCCTCCTTCAAATGTACCAGCTTTTATCCAAGGACAACCTATAGCTTATGGATCTGGTGAGCGCCAGAAGCAGAAGACCCAGGCTCGTGTGTATACTCTAACTCAGCAAGATGCTCAGGCATCGAATGCTGTGGTGACAGGTAATTTCGCAATTTTTTTTTAAAGTTGATTTAATTGAGTGCATATAATCATAAGTTAGAATTATCTGGTAGGTACCATCAAAGTAGTCTCTTCTTATGCCCGTGTTTTATTTGATTCTGGAGCAACACACTCTTTTATCTCAACCAGATTTGCTAAGAAGGCTGGTATAAAACCAGTACCTCTAAATTTTGAGATCGGAGTGTCCATTCCAAATGGGGGCATTATCATGGTCAACATGATTTGTCCATCCTGCACTTTAAGCATTGGAAACCATGAATTTTCATCCGATCTAATGGTATTGGAAATGGAGGAGTTTGATATTATTTTGGGAATGGATTGGTTAGCTTCTTACCATGCCACAGTGGATTGTTTCGGGAAGAGAGTAGTTTTCTACCCTCCAGGTCAGAAACCTTTTGGTTTCTTTGGCAGCAAAGGGAAGACCCCTACTAGAATGATTACAGCTATGCAAGCTAACGGATGCTGAGGCAAGGTTGCACAGGATATTTGGCTAATGTTTTAGATCTCCAGCAAGAAGAAAAAGGGTTGGAAAATATTCCTATTGTGAAAGAATTTCTGGATGTATTTCCATGAATTGCCAGGATTGCCTCCTGACAGAGAGATGGAATTTTCTATTGATCTCTTACCCAGTGCAGAACCTATGTCTAAAGCTCCTTATAGAATGGCACCAGCTGAATTGAAAGAACTCAAGGAACAACTCCAGGATCTGCTCGATAAGGGATTTATCGGGCCGAGTGTTTCACCGTGGGGTGCTCCGGTACTATTTGTCAGGAAGAAGGATGGAAGTTTGAGGTTGTGTATCGATTATCGAGAATTGAACAAGTTGACAATTCGAATAAGTATCCCCTTCCCAGAATTGATGATCTTTTTGACTAGTTGCAAGGCGCTCAGGTGTTCTCAAAAATCGACTTGCGGTCCGGATATTATCAGTTAAAAATTAAGAATGAGGACATATCCAAAACAGCCTTTTGGACTAGATATGGGCATTATGAATTTCTGGTGATGCCTTTCGGACTGATGAATGCTCCGGTAGCTTTCATGGACATGATGAATAGGATATTTAAATCATATTTGGATCAGTGTGTAGTAGTTTTTATTGATGACATTTTAGTATATTCCAAGAACCCGGAGGAGCATGAAGAACATTTAAGGAGAATCTTACAGATACTAAAGGAGCAGAAGTTGTATGCAAAGCTGAAGAAATGTCAATTCTGGCTTGATAATATTTCTTTTCTTGGCCACACAGTCTCTAAAGAAAAATATCTGTTGATCCAGCAAAGATTGAAGCAATTGTTGAATGGAATAGACCAACTAATGTGATAGAAGTCCATAGTTTTCTGGGTCTAGCTGGTTATTACCGAAGGTTTGTGGAGGGATTTTCCCGTATAGCCTTGCCACTGACCCAGCTAACTCATAAAGGGATTAAATTTATTTGGTCTGATGATTGTGAGAAAAGCTTCCAAGAGCTGAAGAAGTGCTTGGTGTCAGCTCATATTCTTACCCTACCATCTGGAAGTGAGGGTTTTTCTATTTATAGTGATGCCTCCAGAAAAGGGTTAGGATGTGTTCTTATGCAAAAGGAGAAGGTGGTGGCCTACGCATCTAGGAAGCTTAAACACATGAATTGAACTACCCTACTCATGATTTGGAGCTAGCTGCTGTAGTCTTTGCTTTGAAAATTTGGAGACATTACCTGTATGGAGTATCTTGTGAAATTTTTACTGATCATAAAAGTCTTAAGTATTTATTTACTTAGAAAGAGTTAAACTTGAGACAAAGGAGATGGTTGGAGCTAATCAAAGACTATGATTTGAAAATAAGTTATCATTCGGGAAAAGCAAATGTAGTGGCTGATCATTGAGCAGGAAGGTCGGAGGTAGCTTGGCAACCTTAATCACTTCTCAAAGAGAAATTCTTCAAGATTTGGGAAAGCTGAATTTGGAAATCCAGTTGCATAACTCTGAATTCTCACTTGCTACTCTTAATACAATCTACCCTGATTGATAGAATTAAGGCATCACAAACGAGTGATTCAGAATTTCAAAAGATTAGAGAGAAGATACAATCTGGGATAATCTCAGAATTTCGAATTCATGAGGATGGATCCTTAAGGTTTGGAAACAGGTTATGTGTTCCAAGGGATGCAAGTCTAAAGAAGGAAATCTTGAACGATGCCCACATGCTATTTACACTATTCACCCTGGGAGCACAAAAATGTATAGGATCTTAAGGAGAACTTCTGGTGGAAAGGTATGAAAAGGGAAATAGCCATGTTTGTGGCTCAATGCTTAACTTGTCAGCAAATAAAGGCTGAGCATCAGAGACCAGCGGGACCACTACAACCCCTAGCTATCCCTGTATGGAAATGGGATAATGTCATAATGGACTTTGTTTCAGGATTACCGAGGACTCTCAGAGGATTTGATGCTATTTGGGTTGTTGTAGATCGATTGACAAAGTCAGCTCATTTCCGACCTATCAAGGTCAATTTCTCCTTGGAAAGGCTAGCAAAATTATATATCGATGAAATTGTTAGGTTACATGGTATTCCTATATCAATTATATCTGATAGGGACACTAGGTTTGTTTCTCAATTTTGGAGGAGTTTGCATCAAGCTATGAAAACCAAGCTGGAGTTTAGTACAGGCTTTCATCCTCAAATAGATGGGCAGTCAGAAAGGACGATTCAGACATTAGAAGATATGTTGAGAGCATGTGTTCTTGATTTGAAAGGGTCTTGGGATGATCATCTGTCACTGATAGAATTTGCATATAACAACAGTTATCAAGCAACCATTAAGATGGCACCTTTTGAAGCTCTTTATAGGAGGAGATGTAGGACCCCGGTATGTTGGGATGATGTTGGCGAGAGGAAACTTTTGGGACCGGATATTGTGCTGCAAACCACAGATAAAATCCAACTTATTAGGAAGCGACTGCTTACAGCTCAGAGTCGACAAAAGAGTTATGCAGATAATCGAAGAAGATAACTGAATTTTCAGGTGGGGGATCATGTGCTTCTTAAAGTGTCCCCTACTAAAGGAGTTATGAGATTTGGGGTGCGAGGGAAGTTAAGCCCTCGGTTTGTGGGTCCTTTTGAGATCTTAGAGAAAATTGGAGCTGTGGCATATCGGCTTGCCTTGCCACCTTATCTTGCTGGTGTACATAATTTTTTCATGTTTCTATGCTGAGGAAGTATGTACCTGATCCAAATCATGTAGTTGAATTGGGACCACTTCAATTCAAGGAAAATTTGTCTTATGAGGAACAACCAGTGAAGGTGGAGGATAGAAAGGAACAAGTCTTGAGGCGATGCATTATTCCTTATGTTAAAGTCCAGTGGAGTAATCATTCAGAACGAGAAGCCACTTGGGAGTTAGAAGAAATCATGAAAGTTAAATATCCTCAACTTTTCCAGGACCCAGGTATGTAATTTCGAGGGCGAGATTTTTTTTTTGGGTGGGGAGAATGTGAGGCCCAGTTCTTATTGGGCAGGATTTGGGCTGAAGTCGGCGGCCCTTGCCGACTTCAGTTCAAATCCTTCGGGTTCGAAGTTCGGATTTTCCGGCGGGAATTCCGGAGAAATCCGACGACATCGCCGGAGGTGGGGGGGATAAGGCTCTTCCTCGGGTTTTTTAGGGGCTTAGGTTGCCTCTGTTGATCCGGGAATAACTCTCTGTGGGTGGAGCGTCGACGGCTTCTTCGAGCGTCCCTGCCCTCGCTGGAGCGCTCTTCATCGGTGTCGCTGCGATCGGAGCCAGCCTCGCCGGTAAGTCCCTCCTCCTCGGAAAGGGTAGTGCATGCTGTTTGGCTGGACGAGAGGGAGAATCCGGTTGATTCTTCCTCTCCGTTGAAGCCGTGAGTTGTGGCCGGCGACGAGAAAGTCACCGCCGAATTCCTCCTCTCCGTAACCATCCTAGGCGGCCGATCACAGGGATCACCGCCATCCCTTCGCTTGCTGGGGGGAGGAAGAGAGAGAGGGAGAGAAGGATTTTTGATCGACCGGAGGCTCTGTTGCAGGCGGCAGTCTCCGGCTCGATGCTCACCGACTGGCGGTCGAACGACCGCCGTAGGGGTCGTCGGAACCTCTTCTCCCTCCGGCGTGTACTCCGTGTCGGTCGGACGGGAGGATCGCCGCCGATCCTCCCTGGTTCTTCTTCCATGGAATCGGGGAGGGGGTGCCGTGGCCGGAGTGGGCTTTTGACTAGGCTCGGTTTGATCAGAGCTTGGCTGGGCCAAGCTTGATTGGGCCGGTTTGGCTGGGCCGGGCTTGGCTGGGCCGGCTGGGTTGGGCTTGGCTGGGCCGGGCCTCGTTGGGCCAGGCTTGGTTGAGCCATGCCCTGTTGGGCAAGTCCTATTATCTTGGATGGGCCGACCCAGTAACGACAAGAAGGAAGAAAGAGTTTGTCTGGGGTTGTCCCAAGGGATTTGTTTTATTTTTTTATATATATATAGGAATTAATGATATTAAATCATAAGCAAAATAAATTATGATGCAGGATCGTCATCATCCTTGGAAAATCAGGATTAGTGCTGGGTTGGTGAAACGGTAAGTTATCACTCACCGATATAATTTGCCATGCATGATGTGAACCCATTATTTGACTTGTTATTGAAATTTATTGTTTATGTTCATGCTATATACATATATATCTTGACGTGTTATGAAATTTAAACCTAGACTAAGATGTAATAGTCGTGGGGTGAATTGGTTTTAATTGCTCTTTAGTCCGACTATGATCACACGAGGATCTAGACTCCTTTTGGGCCTCCAGCGGGGCTATCGCTGGCACATGACCGATGTGCGGTATGTGACATAGGAGTTGTTGTTTTATTCTAGCACATGCTGGGAAGCATGTTTCTCGTGTGATACTCAGAGCTAGACTCCTTTTGGGCCTCCAGCGGGGCTATCGCTGGCACATGACCGATGCGGCATGTGACACAGGGTCTAGACTCTTTTGGGGTGAGCCACGGGCCGATCGTGGCCATAGTATGAGGGACTAAGTGAGTGTGTTTGGATGGCCATCCAAAAATTTGTATGATGTCAGAACAATAAATAAAGAAGGATAATAATAGGAATATTTTTGAAATGGCTTATATTTTATGGTTACTGGCATGCATGGAGTTACTCCTGATTCATGGTAAATTTATATTTGTGACATATGATGACTTATTGAGTTTAAGGGAAACTCATTCCTTTCCCTTGCATTTTTTTCAGGATCAGAGGAACACGTGGGCCAGGGATTCAATCAGTGAGGCTTAGGATTCTAGTGGACACTATCATATTTTTTTAATTATTATCTGAAATTAGATTATGATAAATGTATGACGGTTGGCTTTATGACATTTGAATCTACTTGCCTACTTTTGCTTTTATGGTATATTGCCTGGTTACTCATTTTATATAAGAAATGGTTGGTACAAGCCTGGTATGTCCTTGGGAAGATTGAACCCCAGAACATACGGCTGTCTGTCGCACTTCTGGCCCAGGTCTTGGGTTTGGGGCGCGACACCAGCAAACCAGTCCCCAGGTTGACATGCAGCCCATATCAAATACTCTCAAGACTACTTTTGAAACCATTAAAAAATCAGTTGATCAGAGTATTGAAGAGTTCAGAACAGAACTTCGAGAGATGAGCTACAGAATGGCTCTATGGAGCAAGGAAAAGATGGAAGAAGATTACACCAAAGGCATTGGGATATTGAGATCCGAGTTCGGTAGACTTAGGGGGTCAGCTGAAGCTTTTCTAATGCCCAGACTACTGAATTGCTTACACTGAATACTTGGATAAAAAAGATGGAGGAAGAGCTTAGTTCTGTTTGGGAGACCCTCACTGAGCTTCAGACTTTAGTCATTGCATCCTTTGCTACTCCTAGACCTCAGTCTGTACCTACACCACCTCCTAGACCTCAGCCTGTACCTACACCTACTCACCTTCTACACATCCTAGGCAGCCTACACCACACCTTAGGCCAGGATTCTGCGCCACAGTATGTGGATCCTATAGCCTCGATGCCATCTTTTGGACCACCTTTTGGACCATCCACTAGCACTAAGGTAGATGTACCTTGTAATAATGAATAGATTGATTCTATCTTTGCTTTCAATATTTTGTAACTTGTATTGAAAATTCTATAAATGAAATGAAGCATCTTTTGGTATCTTACTTCTGTGTATGAATTGTGATTGTACAATGCTCTTCAATGATATTTTCACTTGGTACAATGCAAATCAAGATCAATTTTAATTAGATTATCAAATTGATGTGAGAAAGTCAAATTATCTCAAACAAATCCTAACAATTTCTCATTTTATTTCAAAAATTGAGCTTTGAAAAATCAAATGAATACCTTTCTGATTGCTGACAAAAAGGGGAGCACATATATGACTATGTGCATGAAATAAAATGGTATTGAAATGATAATGTTTCATGTTTCAAAATTTTAAGAACATACAAAAGGGGGAGAAAAATTGTTGAAACTGAATGGCTTTAGTCAAAACTTGTAATTTGCTCTGAATACATTAAAAATGAGCTCAAGAATTAACTCTAACATTTTTATAAATGATCTAATACTTTTTAAAAGATTCTGATACACTGCAAACTTGAGCTCTAATACTTTGTGTTCGTGCTAGCTCTAATGCTTTGTTACATACAAGCTCTGATACTCTGGTACATATAAAACACTGACACTGATACATGTATAGTTTTTCCCATACAAAATCTCTGATACATGTCAATACTTACTATCAAATATAGTTAGCTCTAATACATGTTAATGCTTTCTTTCAAATACAGTTATACATAAATTATAAAGAATTTTTTATACCCAGTGTTTTGTCATCATTAAAAAGGGGAAGATTGTTGACCCCTTGAGTGATTTTGATGATAACAAAATATTGGAGCATATATTTATTTTGCTAACAACTCTTCAAGTGTTTTACAAGTATTTGTAAGATGATTCATATGGTCAAAATCCAACTCCTACAATCTTATTTTCTGTTATAAGTTGTGTTAAAGTATATCATGTAAAGAAGAACCCAAAGAAAAGTTAAGAAAAAATCAGGAAAACGGTTACTTCTAGATGTGTTTCAAGCTTAAATTTTTTTAGAGAATGTTGTTAGAAGAGTTCGAAAGTATCTTGAATGTTTAAAGTCTTGCTGGATGAATTCTGGAGAAGAACTGAGATTTCAATGAAGAACTCATCCGAGCCGACTTGAAGCAAAGGAGCCGACTCTGGCACATGGCATGCATGAAGGATCTGGCATGTAGATATCCGAGTCGACTTTAAGGGATCCGAGCCGACTCGTCCAAAACATGATTTTCTAAATCAGACAACCGAGCCAACCCGAAGGAAGTCCGAGTCGACTACATTATTCTGTCAGACATCCGAGCCGACTCTTTAGAGATTCGAGCCGACTTCTCCAGTCCAGAAAGAACAGTTCTAAGTGAACAGCCAAGAGAGCCGACCTAGAGGAACTCGAGCCGACTCTTCCAGAGTATAGTTTTGAATACCCGTAAATTCGAGCCGACTCGAAGTAAGGCAAGCCGACTCATCCAAATTAAAGAATCAAGCTACTGAGAAACTGAGCCGACCCGAATGAAGCGAGGTGACTCGACCAGAACTACTCTATGGATCCGAGCCGACTCGAGAAGATCCGAGCCGACTCAAAGGTCGTCAGGCTTATAACAGCTAGTTCCAGAATTTGGAATTTGAATCCAAAAAGTGCTCCAACGGACAAGTGTCACATCCCAACGGTCTACAATGACTAAAACTACCTGAGAAGAGTACAGACACTATAAATGAAGAATTGGGACAACTTTTGAAAGTAGAATGCTTATTTTGAATATCAAAGAAATCTTGAGAGCAAGAGAGTACTAAAGAGCATTCAAGATAGTCTTCAAGTCTTCACCAACTCTCATCAGAAGCTTGAAGCAATTATTGAAGAAGATAAAGAAGCCATTCAAGTGCATTGAAGTAAAATCAATAGGGCTTCTCTTGAGCTGCATCGGCACCATCCGATAACATCTGTTTGTCATTTCGTTGCTTTCTCTTTATAATTCTTTTTCTAAATTGTTGGGTATTGGTAAGCCAAGTTTAAAAACTAAATAGGTTCTTGGTTAGCCTGTGTAAAATCAAGTGTTAGATTTTTGGTGATCCTGGTAAAACCAAATGTTAGGTTCTTGGTGATCCGGTAAAACCAAGTGTTAGGTTCTTGGTGATCTTGGTAAAACCAAGTGTTGGGTTTCTTTGATGAGCCTGGTTTAAAACCAAAGGGAGTTAGGTTTGGATTGTGAGCTGTTAAAATAATCTGACTGTATTCCGGTGGGGATATAGTGGAAACCCCAAGTGATAATCTTGGATAGTGAATATAGGAGTGGATTGCTCCTAACCACTATAAATTTCTTTTGTTTGTGTTGTGCTTTCTCTAACTGCTTTCGCTTTTGCTTTTAATTATTTGAACCACAACACTTAATACTCCAAAGAAGTTTTTAAAGACCATATACTTGCTTTAATTTTTTAAATTTCCAGAACTAGGATGTCATAATTTTTAACTATAATGTCATAATCCTTTTTCAGCCTGAATTATCTTCTTTTTTTGGAATATGTTGTAACATTCTGGGAGTCATAATTTAGGTCACGGATGATAAAAAGTCCTGTATAAGCAATTAATCTCTTCAATTTCTTATTTATACAAGGATGTCATAATTTTTAGACTAGAATATCATAATCCAGTTTTTTCTATTTTAATCTTGGATTCTATAAATTAATTTCTAAAATCATATATTAAAATAATATATCATAATGTTACCATAGTAAATCATATATCGAATTCATGATGTTATAAGTTTCTACATACATTACAAAATTATATAAGATTGTAGGGAAGTTAAACTAATTATGTTCTCTCATGTATTAGTTGACTACATATATAAGTATCAAACTCATTAAACAATGGATTGGAAGATGGTATAGCAGTTTCAATTATTTATTAGAGTACATCCACTACATGATGGAAAGTATTTCTCTATCTTTCCAAATGTCATTTTAGTTTTGTTTAGAAGGGGTGTCAATGGAAGTCTTGTAAGAATTTTTTCTTGACTTCTTTGACTTCTGCTCAAGTCTACGCTATTGGCCTCAAGCATTGATTTTGACAAATAACAGATATTTGAATATATAATAAAAAAATGAACTACACAAGTCAATATTTTAGAAAAAGATAAGGATAATATCAATCAATTCGAAACATGAGTTTTTGGAGACTAAATATTGTAAAAAATCAATGAACTTCATAAAGAAATAGTGTGTTGGAAGCTAAAATTCTAAAACTTTTGATAAAACCAAGTTTCAGTCCCGTATTAGAAAATTTTAGTTAACACGCTGCGAGACGACTCAGATAGAATTTGAGCCAACTTGACAGAGAGAGCCAGGATACAAAAAATTACCTTTTAGGGGTTGTCCTTTGATTTGACTCGAATAAACCTTGAGTCAACTCAGATGGATCTTGAACCGACTCAATAAAATCTAGTCAACTCAACAATGGTTAACAGAAAGCCATATTTCAGAGAAAGAAAACTAAGCAAACTAACAGAAACTGAGCCAACTCAGAAGAACTCCAAGTTGACTCGACAAGAATCTTAGTTGACTTGAAGACTGCTAACAGGGATAATAGCTAGTTTTCAAAAAGTACAGTTTGGCCCTATCTTGTTCTTAATGGCTATTTTTTCTTTTTCAGTGATTAGAAACAGCTAGTTTGATCTTGGAAGGCTTCTTAAAAGCTACCAAACTCATTGAAGACATCTAAGAACTATCAAATCAAGAAAATATTTCAAAGTCATCAAGAACACCAAGAAAAAGCCAAAAGCCTTGAATTCAAAGCTCATTTTTTCAACCACCTGAAATAATTCCATCAATCGTTAGCTTCTCAGTAAGGAGATAAGCATTGAAGCTTCCAAAGATTCCTTGTGTCTCCTTTAACTGTGCATAAGTTCTTTCTTGCTTCTTTTAAGAAAATTTCTTGTACTTAAACTACTCCTTATTTTTCTTGTTGCCTACTTCTGTTGGGACTGAAGTTGTATTCTTGAGCCAGGGATTGACTTATAGGATTTTGATTGTGAACCTGAGAAAACAAGTAGTGTAGGATTTAATTTGTGAGCCCGAAAAAAAACAAACTAACTAATCTTTAGAGAATATGATAGCATAAAACTTTAAGAGAAGACTTGGAGAGTGGACATTGGTACTAGGAGCACCAAACCACTATAAATTTTTTTTTGTATTTGTGATTGCTTGCATATTTCCTTTACCTTCAATACTTATATTTTCTACACTTGTATATTACTCGCATACCCTTCACACTGCAGCACATAATTAAGATTTAATTTTTAAAAAACTCAATTTACCTCTTCTCTTGGATTGTCTAGTTGGGCCACACACTATTAATTGTATTCTCTCTGGATGCCCATTTGTAGGGATGTGGTGATGATCATGGATAAGAAGTTGTGTACTTGCAAAGCTATACAATTGGCATCCACTGCTCATCTGAATAAAGGTGTTTGATCATCTATCATTAAATTAAATGCATCTTTGGACACAAAGGCTATCTCTGCAAACTTCACTCCGATGACTCATCAAGGCATAACTATAATCAATAAGATATTACATTTGTATTAGAATTTATGACATATAACAGGTTTTCGTAAAAATAAAATAGGATATCTCAAACTAAATAATGTGACTGCACACCAAATTTTCTAGTACTTTATCATAAAATTGAATATTATAGTTAAAATCATCGAACTGGTATTTCATGTTCTTGCATCATCTTTTCAAGAAGTACTTATCTAGAATACAAAATGATGAGGCTGAAAGCTGACGTGCTGACGTGTACTCTCTGGTGATGCCATGTCAGAAGCTAGCCATGGTGGACACCCCATCTCGAGCTCCTTTGGTCGGGCCGGGCTCCTCCGGATCGACGAGGCAGCCCACCGAAGCTGAGCTCTGTCCTCCATCAGGTCGGCACCCACAAGCTCGGGGCGCCTAGGCCGGAGCCGAGTGACCTCTTTGGCCGGGCTGAGCTCCTCCGGATCAACGAGGTGACCCAACGAAGCCGAGCTCCGTCCTCCACCAAGTCGGCACCCGCAAGCTCGGGGCACCTAGGCCAGAGCAGAGCGACTCCTTTGACCGGGTCGAGCTTCTCCCGATCAACGAGGTGGCCCACCAAAGTCGAGCTCTGTCCTCCACCAGGTCGGCGCCGCAAGCTCGGGGGCGCCTAGGTCAAAGCCGAAGCCGAGTGACCTCCTCCGCCAGATCGAGCCCCCTGAGCTAGAGAGGCGCAGCCCTCCTCTGCCAGGTCGAGCCTCCTGAGTTAGAGCTGGGTCCCAGCACTCCAGTTCGGTAACCAGCTCAGACAGCACTGTCGGCCAATAGGGGGTGGAGCCCTTCCCTGAGACACCGGCGGGCAACCCGAAGTCTACGAGGAAGCACTGCCATGGTGGACACCCTATCTCGGGCTCCTTTGGTCGGGCCGGGCTCCTCCAGATCGACGAGGCAGCCCACCGAAGCCGAGCTCTATCCTCCATCAGGTCGGCACCCACAAGCTCGGGGCGCCTAGGCCGGAGCCGAGCGACCTCCTTTGGCCGGGCTGAGCTCCTCCGGATCAACGAGGTGACCCCCGAAGCCGAGCTCCGTCCTTCACCAAGTCGGCACCCGCAAGCTCGGGGCACCTAGGCCAGAGCAGAGCGACTTCCTTTGGCCGGGTCGAGCTCCTCCGATCAACGAGGCGGCCCACCAAAGTCGAGCTCTGTCCTCCACCAGGTCGGCGCCCGCAAGCTCGAGGCGCCTAGGTCGAAGCCGAGTGACCTCCTCCGCCAGATCGAGCCCCCTGAGCTAGAGTCGAGCTCAGCCCTCCTCTGCTAGGTCGAGCCTCCTGAGTTAGAGCTGGGTCCCAGCACTCCAGTTCGGTAACCAGCTCAGACAGCACTGTCGACCAATAGGGGGCGGAGCCACTTCCCTGAGACACCGGCGGGCAACCCGAAGTCTACGAGGAAGCACCTATCACGCCATAATAACCGTCTGCGGCCACCACTTACATCAGGAGGGCAAGAAGCTCCCTGATTAAGGTGCCCAGCTCTCCACCAACCACCTGAACTACCCAAAAAAGGAAGTCAACCAGGAGATTCGAATCCCGGAGGCTGCAGCCCCCCGATTAAAATGCTGCCAGGCTTCCCGGAATGAGGTGACCAGAAGGAATGTCAGAACACCTCGATTTTGCAAGCTCGAAGGTGCAAGACATCCCAAGAGAACCAGAGGGGTGATCCGACCTTGACGACAGCTACGGACCACGACGATCTTGGTGACAACAGATTAGCACACCAGGTAGGGGGACACGAAGCAATCATTGATCCAGCTTGAGCTCCTTTACAAGCAGTATGACGGAAGGATGGTGACGACACAGGTGAGGGAGGTCTCCACCAGTCATGCGAGGGACTCACTTTCCCAGGGAACCCGTACAATCCAAAGATGGAACCTCTTGCTCCAGCTTAACCACTTTTGCCGGAGTCTTAATTGGCTACACTCACCCAGCAGATGCAAATCCTGACCACAGTAGTGAGCCAGCTTCAGCACCAGCATCTATCCTTGGCAACTCATCAGCAGCCAGGGACTCCCACGGCCCATGCTACAGCACCCCGCAATAGCTTGCATTCCTTCCAAGGAAGGCCTTCACAGTTGTGGGCCATCACTAACAACCGGGGTAGCCACCAAACTCCGGGGAAAAGACAACGAGCCGAGTCTGCCGACAGGGAGAGCCGCTCACCAAATATTGAGCGGGTGGCATCCAGACCCCGCCAAGGTAGGAAAGATAGGACCCCCCACCACGGGTGCCATGCACCCATGTCACCTTCTCTGTCTCCTTCGACGGAGGAGTCCACTGACGAAGCCGTCAGGCGCATGGCGGAGAAGCACCTGGAGGAGCATGACCGCAAGCTGGCGAAATTATCCCACCGTTTGCTAATCTACCGGGCTCCACCAGCAAGCTAGTGGGCTACGATGCCCATCCCCCTTTCTCTTGAGAAGTCCAAGAGGAGCCAATCCCGCATCGATTCCGTATGCCGCAGGTGGATCCTTATGATGGGACCACCGATCCTCTAGACCACCTGGGAAGCTACATGGCCCTCATGAGGGTCCAGGAGGCCACCGACACCCTCCTCTGCATCACCTTTCCTGCCACTCTCTGGAAAGTAGCTCGGGTGTGGTTCACCCATTTGGAGCTAGAGAGCATCAACTCCTTCGCCCAGCTGGGGCAAAAGTTCGTGGCCCACTTTGATACCTGTAGAAAGATGCCATGAGAGACAGACAGCCTCTTCTCCATCAGGCAGTAAGACCGTGAGCCCCTGCAGGACTACGTGGCCCGTTTCAAGGCTGCCACATTGGAGATTTACAACCTCGAAGAGCCAGTCGTCATGTTGACTTTGAAGCGAGGACTCAGGACCTCCCGCCTGACTTACTCACTCGATAAGAAGCCCCCCAAGAGCTACTCTGAGCTCCTCCTCTGAGCTTAGAAGTACATACGCACTGAGGAGGTAGATCATACGAGGCGGGAGCTCAACGGGAAGCCACTGAAGAAACCTGCCCCCATCGAGGTGTCCGGGATGCGGAAGCCAGGACCTCCAGCTCCGAGCTTCCGGCAGAGGCCAAGGATGAGAGGTGCTCCCATTCCCGAGGGGAGTTATACCCCCCTCCTCGTCCGAGGATGAACATCCTCATGGAGATCGAATGTGAGCCCTACCTGAAGCGCCCACCTCCGATGAGGCCGTCTTCTGGCCGTGACAAGATGAAGTACTGTCGCTACCACCACGACCATGGCCACGACACCGAGAAATGCCGCAACCTCAAGAAGGAGATCGAGAAACTCATTAAGAGGGGCTGCCTTGGGAGGTATGTGGGGGGCAAGCCTCAAGCAGAACCTCAGGCGCTCGTCGCTCTCCCACCAACTCCTGCAGTGGATAACCGCCCTACCAAGAAGCTGGTGGAGATGATAAGTTGGGGAGCCGAGCGCGCATCCAAGAAGGCCCGAGGGGCAGGGCAATCTGAAAATGCACTCCCCTTTATGAGGGAAGGGGAAGGCTAGGAGAAAAATATAAATAACGATGCTGTGGTCATCGAAATGATGATCGCTAAGCATCTTGTAAAATGCATCATGGTTGATAGTGGAAGCTCTACGGATATGCTTTTTTATGATGCTTTCTCCAGAATGAATTTGTTTTTCGCACGGCTCAGGCCTGTGCACATGCCCCTTGTCGGCTTCACAGGGGACTCTATGAGAGTTGAGGGAGAAATTACTCTTTCGGTCACCGCAGGGACCCCACCTCGACAGAGTATTATCATGGTGACCTTCACAGTAGTTAGACTCCCCTCTGCCTACAATGTGATCCTCGACCGATCCGGACTCAATCTGCTCGATGCAGTCGTCTCCACCAGGAGACTACTTATACAGTTCCCAATCCCTTACAGCATTGGGGAGATGAGGGGGGCACCTCAGCCAGTCTAACACTGCTTCCAAACACTCCCGGCACCAGGGAACCTGAGGAAGATTTCAAAGTGGATGAGCTCGATCAAAGGGCACAGGACCCCAGAGGTGGCCCGGTCGAGTGCTTGATGTCTTCTTCGCTTGGGACCGACCAGGAGAAGACGGTGCAGATTGGGGCTCAAGTGCAGGAAGAGGAGAGGGCCCGCCTATTGAAATTCCTATGAGCAAACATAGATGTGTTCGCCTGGACGATGGCTGACATGCCAGGTATTCTCCCTGACATCATCACTCACAACTTAAGCATTGACCCGAAGTGCAGGCCAGTTCAGCAGAAGAAGAGAAGCTTCGCCCCATAGAGGCAGGCGGCCATCAATAAGGAGGTAGACAAACTCCTCGCCGCTGGTTTCATTCGGGAAGTGCAATATCCGAGCTGGCTGGCGAATGTGGTGATGGTAAAGAAGAACAATGACAAATAGAGGATCTATGTGGACTACACCGACCTCAACAAGGCGTGCTCGAATGACAGCTTCTCCCTGTCGAAGATCGATCAATTGATGGATGCCACCTTGGGGCATAGGCTCCTCTCCTTTATGGATACAATCTCCGCATACAATCAGATCCGGATGCACCCAGAGGATGAGGAGCACACCTCCTTCATCACCGACCAGGGAACATACTGCTACAAGATGATGCCTTTCAGTTTGAAGAACGCTGGGACCACATACCAGCCCTGGTTAATAGGGTCTTCAAAGACCAAATTGGCCGGAACATGCAGGTGTATGTGGATGACATGCTTGTCATGAGCAAGCCGAGCTCGGACCACATTGCCGACCTCGCCAAAGCCTTCCACAACCTCCGAAAGTACCAGATGAAGCAGAACCCGGTGAAGTACGCCTTTGGAGTAGCGGCGGGAAAGTTCTTGGCTTCATGGTCACACAGAGGGGCATTGAAGCCAACCCAGAGAAGGTCCAGGCAGTCATCGGCATGGAGCACCTGACATCCAAGAAGTAGGTCCAGCACTTGACGGGGCGGATCGCAGCACTGAGCCGGTTCATCTCGAGGTCGGCAGATTGCTGCCTCCCTTTCTTCAAGGCACTACACAAGATGCACGACTTCACCTGGACGGAGAAGTGCAGAACGACCTTCAAGGAGTTGAAGGAGTCCCTGGCCACTCCTTCGCTACTCTCCAGGCTAGAGAAGGGGAGGAGCTTCTACTCTATCTGGCGGTCACACCCAGAGCAGTCAGCTCGGTCTTCGTCCGTGCCGACGAGGACAGGTCCCAGAAACTGATGTACTACACCAGTAAGATCCTCCGTGATGCGAAGATCAGGTATACTTGATCCGAGAAACTTATTTTTGTACTAATAATGTCTGCCAAGCATCTCAGGCCCTACTTCTAAGCACACCCTATCGTAATCGTGACGGACCAGCGGCTGAGGACCATACTTAGCCACCTCGAGACCTCCAAGAGACTAGCCAAGTGGTCCCTGCTGCTGAGCGAGTTTGACATAATGTATTGACTGAGGTCCTCGTAGAAGGGCCAAGTCCTAGCCGACTTCGTGGTCGAATGTACAGAGCTCGCCGAGGAGCCAGAGCAGACAATAACGGAGCACCAAATGGAGCTCGGACTGGGGGAGGAGCCCTGGATCCTCCATGTGGATGGCGCATCCAATTCCGGCGGGAGCGGAGCTGGTCTCATCCTCGCCAACAATGATGGCATGGTGACAGAATGTGCCCTCCGCTTCAAGTTCGCCGTGACCAACAACCAGGCAGAGTACAAGGTGCTCCTCGCAGGTCTGAAAGTCTCCCGCGAGTTGGACGTGCAAAGCTTGAAAGTCTTTACCGACTCCCAACTAGTTGCCAGGCAAGTCTCCGGGGCAATATAAGGCTAGAGATCCCCAGATGGTGAAATACCTAGACCAAGTCCGTTAAGTACGACAGGCTTCCGGTGCTTCAGCATTTTCTACATCCATCGAGGGGAGAATGCACGCGCGAACATGCTGTCAAGGCTCACGACCCTACCGGACTCATCACTGGGGCACGCCTACATTGAGGACCCCGAGAATCCAAGCTACATAAGCCCAGAGGAGGTGCAGCAAGTCACCTCAGAGCCGAGCTGATGGACAGGTATGCCTGGTACATCACTGATGGCACCTTGCTAGAGGACCGCGTGGAGGCCGGTCTCATCAAGAAGAAGGCATCGTGGTTCGTTTGATGGAAGGCCAGCTCTATCACCAATCTCATTCCTATCCGCTCCTAAAGTGCCTCAGGCCCATAGAGGCGGCCTTCATGCTTCAAGAGATACACGAAGGCCTCTGTGGGAACCATGTGGGAGGAAGAATGCTGGCATACAAATCCCTTCGCCAGGGGTACTTTTGGGAGACCATAAGGGAGGACGCCGCCGACTTCGTCAAGAGGTGTGACAATGCCAGCACCACGCCCACATACAGCGCCAGCCGGTGGCACCAATCTCCAGCTCTCGTTCTCTTGGCCCTTTGCTCAGTGGAGAATTGACATCCTCGGACCATTTCCCCCTGCATCGGGACAACGAAGGTTTCTGCTAGTGGCCATCGACTACTTCACCAAATGGATCGAGACAGAACCTTTAGCTCGGATCACTGAAGCCAATGTCCGCCATTCTTCTGAAGTCGATTATCTATCGCTTTGGACTCCCCCGCTTCTAGGAGTGCCCCACATACCTGCCATATGAAGCCATCACCTTGCATTTGAGACCGCCCACTCCAAGAAAGAAGCCTGGTCGGTCAAGGGAAAGTTTTTCATGCTTAGGATGAATGTTTAGTCCCACATGGGAAGTAGTGTAATTTTGTTTCTCTTGCAAGGTCTATATATTGGACCCTTATGTAATCTTTTAATTTTAATGAGTAAATGAAATCTTTTCTTGTGTTGAGCACCTTGTGTTCTCTTCTTCCGCACTTCTTTGAGTGTTGAGCTCCATGAGGGAGTAAATCTGGGTTCCATTGGAGCCTTGAGGAGGTGAGAGATCTCCAAAGTTACCAAAACCCTGCCCCCTCTTTCATCCCTGGCCGCCAACCCTAATTCCCTTTCATCATCCTAGCCGCCAACACCCAAATTCCTAAACCCTATTCCCACTTCATTCAAGGCCGCCATCTCCTTCTCCAAGCCACCGCCCACTATATCAAGCCCTAGGTCCTTTTCATCTGCAAGCCGCCGCCCTACCAGCCAAACCCTAAATCCACTCCATCTTCCACCGCCACCTCCATACTCTCCCTCATCTTCAAAGTTCGAGCAGTCCGGAGCTATCCCAGGTAAAAGTCTCTTCCTTGAGTTTCTTATATCCTTATCTTGTTCTTCATATTTTTTCAGATCCAGAGTACGAGAAGAAGGCCAACCTTGACATAGGACTACAATCCGAGGATCCATTGCGAAGATACCCTGTCTCCAAGGATCCTACAATCTGCTCGGAGTGTCCTTCAATTGAAGCAAAGAGAGATATCACAGTCAGGTATAAAACCTTCTCTTCTCTCTTCGTCTGTTTCTTGAAAGAGGAGTAAACCCTAGGTCTGGGGGTTTCTCAATCCCCAGCGATCTTACTTCTTTATTACTCTGATAATCTACTCTTTTGAATTGTGCTTTCTTTCAGTGCATATTTTTTTTCAATATTAGTTAGCCTTGTTTTTGAGTCAAGCCAACTTCTAACAAAACACAAAAAAAAAAAAAAAAAGTCTTAATTTACTTCCACATCGCATCATCTTATTTGTTCTGCATCATTTTTGGTATCAGAGCCCTGTCTAGGGTTCTTGCTTGTTTGATTATTTTTTCGTTCCTTTTTACTTTTGCTGCCTGGAGTAAACTCCCCTGGCCGTCCGGTCCTAGGAACAAGCGAGACACAAGCCTCCTCCTCCCATTCCACGGGGGTTCCTAGGGCGTGTAGGGGTGCCACTGGGTTATAACTTCTAGGCAGGGATTGTAAACGGGACACATGTTCTATTTTCTGTCAGTAACTACCCTGTTATTCGAATTGTTTCTCCCTACAGAAAAATCCAAATTAAGTAATTCTTATTTTACTGGAACCATTATAATTGAAAGTAATTTATATAATATTTTTATTGATTTATTAATTTCTGTAGATTTTTTGAGATCAATTTTACTATTGTTCTGCTTTTATTTTCTGCAAGCTGTTTTTTTATTTGAGTGTGCATAAATTGAATCTATCTTAAGGGCACCGAAGTTGCAACATAAGGGGAGGATTGAGACCCTCTCCTTAGCCCAAAACCACCTCCCGTGCATTCGAACCTAAGCCTTTAATCTTAAAATTAATTAGACCTAATTTGCCCTAGTGGGCTAGGGACACCAACTGGTCGAATCTATGCTAGTGTTGAGTCAGTTTATCTAGTTACTCTGTGTGTGTTTGTACTCAGTGTCTAGAATGATGGTTCAGGGATTCTATCCTGAAGGGCTTGTGTGCTGGTCCGCCTACCTGGCCAATCACTGATTGGTGTCTAGGATTGGCAATTAGGGACCTAACACTCCCCTTACACCTGCCTGGCTGAGTCCCGAGTTACTACAGGCTAGCTTGCCACTCTGATTGGGCATCTAGTTTGGGCTCTAGGTCTAGTTAGCCCATAGTCGTTTCAGTAGAGTCTCATTTGGTGTGCTTGCTTGCATCATCATGTCCACCCGGAACGGAGTACCCTACCAACCTGGTCAAACCCAACCTGATTTTGAGGCCATGATTAGAACTCTTACCGAAAGTATGACCAAATTGAGTCAGGATATGACTGATACTGTTGCCCAGTTTAGGGATCAAGTCCATGAGGATCTTACCCAGCTTAGGGATCGAGTCCAAGTACTTGAGGAACCTAGACATCAGAATTGGACTCTTGACCCAGATTTTAATGTGCCTCAACCTCACCCACACCAGGAGCCTAGAAGATCTTTATACAGAGATCCTGAACCTAATCATAGGAGGCCTGACCCAGAATCTGAAGATAGAGATGATAGGTTCATCCGGAACATTAAATTAGATGCACCCATTTTTTATGGTAGCTTAAACCCTAAGGTGTATTCTGATTGGGAGAGTGAGATGGACCAGTACTTTGAGTGGTATACCATGTCTGAGGAAATGAAGTTCAAGTTTGCCAAGATGAAGTTAGTGCGTCAAGCTAGGTTTATACTTGGGGAACATTGAGCTAACCACTAGGAGACGAAATGTTGAGCCCATAACCACTTGGCAGGGTATGAAAGAGAAGCTTAGAGATAAGTACCTACCCATTTCATACCAGCAGAATCTGTTAGACCAATGGCAAACCTTGAAACAAGGGAACCGATCTGTCTCAGACTACATAGCCACCTTTGATGAGTACTTGATGAGATGTGATGTGAGTGAATCCCATGAGGTCAATTTGTCTAGATTTAGGGCTGGACTTAGGGAAGACTTTAAGAGGGAGTTGTTTCTGAGAGAGGTTACTGACCTAGACCAAGCCTATCAGATTGCACTGAACACTGAGAAATTTCAGAGAGGACCTATACCTTCTAGGGTTAGTACCCCAATCCCAAGAAATGGACCTAGCCAAGTTACCCCTAGCAAACCTTTTCAGGATATTCCCACCCCTAGGCCCATGGACAAAGGTAAGCACCTGACACCCAGAGAACCCCTAGTTCTAGTATCACCTGTTTTAAGTGTCAGAAACCAGGTCATATCTCCAGCCAGTGTACAGCCATAGCCTGTTTTAAGTGCCATAGGGTAGGTCATGTTTCTAGCCAGTGCCCACGTAGATCCCTTTACATAGAAGAGGAGAGGAAGAGAATTCCGGGCCAAATGAGGAATTTGAAGAAGAAGTTTATGAGGCCGAATGAACTTGGTTGATGAGTATGAAGGAGAGGAGGAACCCACAGAGTCTGACCAGTTAGGAGTTGTGAGATGCATCCTGTCCCAGAGTAGAGTTCAGGAGGATTGGCGTAGGACTAACATCCTACATACTTTCCTTAAATTAGGGGATAAGGTATGTAAGATCATCATAGATAGTGTGAGCTGTGTGAATGCCATTTCTGCTAGCACTGTCAAAATGTTAGGCTTAACCCCAGTCCCCCACCCCAACCCCTATAAGGTTTTTTAGATAGACTCTACCTCTATACCCATCCAGTCTAGATGTCAGGTCCAAATCCAGATGCAATCCTATCAAGAGAAGATTTGGTGTGATGTCTTACCCATGGGGGTAAGCAGTATAATTCTTGGGAGACCTTGGTTATATGATCATGATGCCACCCTCTTAGGAAAATCCAATACCTGTGTCTTTAGTTTTAATGGGAAAAGATCACAATCCATTCAGTCCCTCCTAAGGACAAGGTAGCTAAAGGACCCAATAAGGTCAAAGAGATGAAGACTGGAGTGAACCTAATTAGTTCTAAGGATCTAGAACAAGAAATTCATAGTGGTTCACCCATTTGGATGTTGACTGCTAAGGAACTTAGGACTCCTACACCCTCAGAGCCTCCTCAGGAAGTTAGGCCTTTGTTAGAAGAATTTGAGGATGTTTTTCCCAAGAATCTGCTAGACCACCTTCCATCTCTTAGGGATATCCAACATTCCATAGATTTAATCCTAGGAGCTACTTTACCCAACTTGCCCCATTATAGGATGAATCCATCTGAGCATGAGGAACTGCAAAAGCAGGTTGGAGAATTGTTGAGGAAGGGGTTCATTAAAGAGAGTCTTAGCCCTTGTGCAGTCCCTGCACTACTGACCCCAAAGAAAGATGGCACGTGGAGGATGTGTGTTGATAGTCGTGCCATCAACAAAATCACAATCAAGTATAGGTTCCCCATTCCTAGACTAGATGACATTCTAGATATGATGGCCGGTGCAATGGTTTTTTCCAAAATTGATCTCAAGAGCGGCTATCATCAGGTTAGAATTAGACCAGGGGATGAATGGAAAATCGCTTTCAAAACTAAGGATGGTCTCTACGAATGGGTTGTTATGCCTTTTGGGTTGTCCAATGCCCCTAGTACTTTCATGAGGATTATGACCCAGGTGCTTAGAGCTTTCATAAGGAAGTTTGTAGTGGTCTATTTCGATGACATCCTGATCTATAGTAAGACCCCTGCAGACCACCTAGGCCACCTTAGACAAGTCTGCCAAGTTTTGAGGAATGATAGTCTCTACGGTAATCTCAAGAAGTGTGAATTCATGACCAGTAGAGTTATCTTCCTTGGTTTTGTAGTAACCCCTGACGGCGTGGCTGCCGATCCAGAGAAGATTAGGTCCATAGTAGAATGGCCAGAGCCGACCAATGTGCATGAAGTTAGGAGTTTCCACGGCTTGGCTACCTTCTATAGATGACTCATCAAGGGGTTTAAAACTGTAGTTGCTCCTATCACAGACTGTATTAGGAAGGGAGAATTTCAGTGGACTAAAGCAGCCCATAAAGCCTTCCTAGATCTTAAGGATAGGATGACCCAGGCACCCATTTTGAGGTTACCCGACTTTTCTAAAGTATTTGAGGTTGCCTGTGATGCTTCAGGTGTAGGTATAGGTGGAGTCCTAAGCCAAGAGAATCAACCCGTAGCATTCTTTAGTGAAAAACTTAATGATTCTAAGCTTAGGTATTCTACCTATGATAAAGAATTTTATGCGGTAGTGCAAGCTTTGCGTTACTGGAGACATTATTTGCTACCGCAGAAATTTGTGCTGTTTTCGGACCATGAGGCTCTTAGATTCCTGAATTCCCAGAAGAAACTTAACCCTAGGCATGCTAAGTGGGTAGAGTATATCCAGTCCTATACTTTTGTTTTGAAACATAAGGCTGGGACCGAAAATAAGGTAGCTGATGCCCTTAGTCATCGATCTTTGTTATTGAGTTCTGTTAGGGCTGAAGTCGTAGGGTTTGAGCAGATCAAAGAGGAATATGAGTCGTGTCCGTATTTTAAGACTATGTATCAGGATCTAGCTCAAGGACCATCTAGTGATAATAAGGATTATACCCTTTTAGATGGCTTTCTGTTCTTTAAGAATAGGCTTTGCATCCTTAGAACTTCTCTTAGAAAATTTTTGATTTGGGAAATTCATGCTGGGGGTCTAGCAGGCCATTTTGGAAAGACAAGACCACCCTGGCTGTTGAAGACCACTTTTTCTGGCCTAGCTTAAAAAGAGATGTAGCATACATTGTGGCTAGGTGTCGGACCTGCGCTGTTGCCAAACAGCGAAAACAGAACACCAGCCTTTATACCCCACTCCCTGTCCCAGATCATCCTTGGCAAGATGTGAGTATAGACTTTGTGTTAGGTTTGCCTAAGACCCAAAGGAGGCATGACTCTATCTATGTCGTAGTCGACTGATTTTCTAAGATGGCCCACTTCTTGCCTTGTTCCCAGACTTTTGATGCGTCTAAGGTAGCCACCCTGTTCTTTAATGAGATAGTTAGACTCCATGGCCTACCTAAGACAATTGTTTCAGATAGGGATGTCCGGTTCACCAGCTATTTTTGGAAAACCCTTTGGCATAAGTTAAGGACAAAACTTAAGTTTTCAACTGCCTATCATCCCCAAACTGATGGCCAAACCGAGGTAGTGAACCGTAGCTTAGGCAATCTGCTAAGATGTCTTGTTGATGAAAACACTAGGAATTGGGATTTGTACTTACCTAGGGCTGAATTTGCATACAATGACTCGGTCAATAGGTCTACAGGTAAGAGTCCATTTGAAATTGTGCATGGGTACAAACCTCACACACCTCTTGACCTAGCCCCTTTACCAGTCCACACACGAGTCTCCGAGTCTGCTGAAGTTTTTGCACAGCATATAAAAGACTTGCATAAAGAAATTTATGCCAAAATAAATTTAAGTAATGAAACTTATAAGAAGTTGGCTGATTCTCAAAGACGAGTCAAAACTTTTATTGAGGGAGACTATGTAATGATTAGGTTAAGGCCTGAACGGTTTCCTCCTGGAATCGTTAGAAAGTTATATGCTAGAGGAGCTGGACCATTTAGAGTGGTGAAGAGAGTAGGATCCAATGCCTATGTGCTCGAGTTGCCTCCAGAACTAGGCATTAGCCCTACTTTCAACTTACAGACCTAGTAGAGTATAGAGAGCCAGCTGTGATTCCCAGTGAGCCTTTTGAGCCTAATCCTGTTCTTGAGAGTGAACCCAACCCTGTGTGTCCACCAACAAACTGGCCAGTGAGGAAAGAACAGATTGAAAAGATCCTGGACGATTAGGTTATCTCTACTCGTAATCGAGGATACCAAAGATACCTGGTACGCTGGCAAGGAAGGCCAGATTCTGATGACTCTTGGATCTCCCAAGATGAATTACAAGAGCTGGTTCCAGATCTCTTGGAGAGATACCAGAGCCAACTTGAGCCTTACTCGACAGGGTCGAGTTCCTCTCACCCCGGAAGAATTGGTGCAGGCACCAGAATCAGAAGAAGACTTCAGGGTTCCATCTGGATCTCTGAATGACCTTGCCCGAAGATTAGGGTTTGTAATAAGGGTTGACCTGGTCAACCAGGTTATTTTATTTCTTTGAGTCTGCATTTCATTTTGTTGAGTCATGTTGACTCAGTCTAAGTCCAAGTCAAGTCCTGGTTGGCGCCATTCCCTAGGGCTTCATTTTTTCTTCCAAGGCCAAATGCAAGTGGACGCCACACTCCCAGCCACACTCCCAGGACCAGTTGGCGCCACATTTCATCCCAGTGTCCCTGGTCCCCACGCCCAAGAGAGCAAGAAAATTTTTTTAGGAGAAGTCAAGGAAGGCGCCCACAAGCTGCCAAAAGTAACCAAGCTAAAGGAGCAGGGGGTTTTTCTTGGAGAAGACTTCAAGGTAGGCGCCCACACCTGCCTAAAGTACCTGGCTATGAATGGAAGGAGCCTAGTCTTGGGGAGAAAGACTAGGAGATGAGTATTTCTTCCAAGAAAGAGCAAGTCATGGAAGGAAAACCTATGACTTAAGGAGAAGAACTAGGAGGTGCCCCACATACCTGCCATATGAAGCCATCACCTTGCATTTGAGGCCGCCCACTCTAAGGAAAGAAGCCTGGTCAGTCAAGGAAAAGTTTTTCATGCTTAGGATGAATGTTTAGTCCCACATGGGAAGTAGTGTAATTTTGTTTCTCTTGCAAGGTCTATATATTGAATCCTTATGTAATCTTTTGATTTTAATGAGTAAATGAAATCTTTTCTTGTGTTGAGCAACCTTGTGTTCTCTTCTTCCACACTTCTTTGAGTGTTGAGCTTCGTGAGGGAGTAAATCTAGGTTCCATTGGAGCCTTGAGGAGGTGAGAGATCTCCAAAGTTACCAAAACCCTGCCCCGCTTTCATCCCTGGCCGCCAACCCTAATTCCCTTTCATCATCCTAGCCGCCAACACCCAAATTCCTAAACCCTATTCCCACTTCATTCAAGGCCGCCATCTCCTTTTCCAAGCCACCGCCCACTATATCAAGCACTAGGTCCTTTTCATCTGCAAGCCGCCGCCCTACCAGCCAAACCCTAAATCCACTCCATCTTCCACCACCACCTCCATACTCTTCCCTCATCTTCAAAGTTCGAGCAGTCCGGAGCTATCCTTGGTAAAGGTCTCTTCCTTGAGTTTCTTACATCCTTATCTTGTTCTTCATCTTTTCCAGATCCAGAGTACGAGAAGAAGGCCAACCTTGCCATAGGACTACAATCCAAGGATCCATTGCGAAGATACCCCATCTCCAAGGATCCTACAATCTGCTCGAGAGTGTCCTTCAATTGAAGCAAAGAGAGATATCACAGTCAGGTATAAAATCTTCTTTTCTCTCTTTGTCTGTTTCTTGAAAGAGGAGTAAACCCTAGGTCTGGGGGTTTCTCAATCCCCAGCTATCCTACTTCTTTATTACTCTGATAATCTACTCTTTTGAATTGTGCTTTCTTTCAGTGCATATTTTCTTTCAATATTTGTGCGGGCACCAGACTCAGAAGAAGACTTCAGAGCTCCATCTGGATCTCTGATTAACCTTGCCCGAAAAAATTAGGGTTTTTGGTTTGTAATAAGAGTTGACTAGATCAACTCAATTTAGCTTGAGTCTACATTACCTGCATTTTATTTGTTGAGTCATGTTGACTCAGTAGTGGACTAGGGTTTCAACCTGGGGTGTTACATTTTCTCCCAAGACCAAGCAAGTGGACACCACACTCCCAGCCACACTCCCAGCCATATGCCTGAGTCCAGGGGGCGCCATATCTACATCCAGCAGCCTTTGGTCCCCACTCCACAGATAGCAGCTTCCTTCTCTCATGCGCCAGATGAGGAGAAATCCACCAAGAGTCCACAAATCAAGGGGGCGGCCAAGACTTTCCCAAGAGAACCAAAGTAAAGATGGGAAGAAATTCTCTTGGAGAGAACTTCAAGGAGGCGCCCACTACCTGCCAAAAAAATCCAAAACAAAGATGGGAAGGACCTTGACTTAGGGAGGAAGAAAAGGAGGAGTCCAAAAGAGTTGATCCATGGAAGGAAAAAAAAATCTCTTGAAGATCCAACAAGGAGGCGCCATCTACCTGCCTTTTATAATCCAAATCAAATTTTTTTGGTACCTTGGCTGACCATATGTGTATGATTTATCCTGATTTGTAGATCCCCTCCTTTAGTCCCACATGGGAAGATGTAAAACCCTACTCCCTTGTAAAGCCTTATAAATTGAACCCCTCTTGTAAGTTTAAATCAATGAAGAAAAATTATTTTGCTATTCTCTTGTGTTGAGTAACCTAGGTTTCTCTTCTTCCGCACTATTCTAAGTGTTGAGCTCCGTGAGGGGGTAATCCGGGTTCCATTGGAGCCTTGAGGAGGTGAGAGATCTCCATCTTTATCCAAAACCCTAGGTTAGCCACTTAAAAATCCAAAACCCTAGCCGCCCTTCATTATTTTCAATCCATCAAACCCTAGCTCCTTCCATCTCCCACGGCCTCTCTCTCTCTACAAGTCCAGGCCGTCCACCTTCATCCAGATCCAGTCCGGCTACTTCAGATCCAGAGCAAGTTCCAAGGAAAATCATATCAGCTTCCAGGAGAATCCAGTTTTCAGCAATTTCAATCTTCAAGTTCATCAACCTGGTAAATTTTTTCCTTGACTCTCTGATTCCATCAATTGTTTTTCTTCTCTTCCAGATCTTGAGTTCAGGAGAAGCCAACCCGCCAAAGGACCAGTATTGGAGGATCCATTGCGAAGATATCTGAATCCGAGGATCCAACAATCTGCTCGGGAGAGTTCTTCCACCAAAATCTGTGAAGATCATTGTCTGGTTAGGTAAACCATCTCTTCTCTTTATTTCTGTTCTGTTGAAAGTTCGGAGCGAAACCCTAGGTCTGGGAGTTTCTCAACCCCCAGCGATCCGTTGCTTCTGAACTACTCTGATAATTTAGTTTCCTTAAAATTGTGCTTTCAATTATCATATTAGTATCTTTCAATGTTAGGTTAACTTTTCTTTGATTTGAAGCCAACTTCTACAAACATATAAAAACAACAAAAAAAATTAGTTAATCTTAATTTACTTCCGCATCGCATCCCTTTATTTGTTCTGCATCATTTTTGGTATCAGAGCTCTCGTTCTGCATCAAATATTAGTTAGCCTTGTTTTTGGGTCAAGCCAACTTCTAACAAACACAAAAAAAAAAAAAATTAGTCTTAATTTACTTTTGCATCGCATTATCTTAGTTGTTCTACATCAGAGGCCAAGGTAACCAATCGGACCATCCTCCAAGGACTCAGGACCAGGCTGGACCAAGCCAAGGGCAGGTGGACGGAAGAACTTCCAAGTATCCTATGGGCCTATCACACAACACCCAGGATGGCAACTAGCGAGACACCTTTCAACCTTATCTTCGGCACCGAGGCAGTCATCCCGGTGGAGCTCGGCGTACCCATGCTTTGAGTACAGCAGTACGACGAAGCGCAGAACTTGGCGTACCTTCTGCTCAACTTAGATCTCCTCGAAGAAACAAGGGATAAAGCTTAGCTCTGAATGGCGATCTACCGGCAACGAGTGGCCTGGTACTACAACACATGGGTTAGGCCAAAAGTCTTCAAACCTGGAGACCTGGTGCTATGCCGAGCTGAAGCATCTCAGTCCCAGGAGTGCGGCAAGCTCTCGCCAAACTGGGAAGGCCCTTACAAAGTGGCTGAGGCCCTCTCTCATGGGGCATGCTACCTCGAGGACTTGGACGGTGCCAGGTTCCCTCGAATGTGAAATGCCTGCAATTTGAGAAGATACTATCAATAGTGTTGGTTTTCTTCCATTAATAATAAAGATTTCTCTTTGTTCAAACGGTTATCTACCTTGCAGGAATATCACAGCCCGGAGCCAAGCTCTCCGGCCACCAAGTCTTCGAGTCCAGCTCCAAGACATCCAAGCCCGAAGCCGAGCTCTCCGGTCACCAAGTCTTTGAGCCCAGCTCCACGACATCCAAGCTCGGAGCCGAGCTCTTCGGCCACCAAGTCTTCGGACCCAGCTCCAAGACCTCAAAGCCCGGAGCCGAGCTCTCCGGCCACCAAGTCTTCAAGCCCAGCTCCAAGACATCCAAGCCCGGAGCTGAGATCTCTGGCCACCAAGTCTTTGGGCCCAGCTCCAAGACCTCAAAGCCCGGAGCCGAGCTCTCCGGCCACCAAGTCTTCGAGCCCAGTTCCAAGACCTCAAAGCCCAGAGCCAAGCTCTCCTGCCACCAAGTCTTTGAGCCCAGCTCCAAGACATCCAAGCCCGGAGCCAAGCTCTCCGGCCACCAAGTCTTCGAGCCTAGCTCCAAGACATCCAAGCTCGGAGCCGAGCTCTCCAGCCACCAAGTCTTCGGGCCCAACTCCAAGACATCCAAGCCCAGAGCCAAGCTCTTCGACCACCAAGTCTTCGAGCCCAGCTCCAAGACATCCAAGCCCGGAGCCAAGCTCTCCGACCACCAAGTTTTCGAGCCCAGCTCCAAGATATCAAAGCCTGGAACCAAGTTGTCCGGCCACTAGGTCCCAGAGCCCAGCACCGAGACCTCAAAGCCCGGAGCCAAGCTCTCCGGCCACCAAGTCTTCGAGCCCAGCTCCAAGACATCAAAGCCCGGAACCAAGTTGTCCGACCACTAGGTCTTAGAGCCTAGTGTCGAGACCTCAAAGCCCGGAGCCAAGCTCTCCAGCCACCAAGTCTTCGAGCCCAGCACCGAGACCTTAAAGCCCGGAGCTAAGCTCTCTGGCCACCAAGTCTTTGAGCCCAGCTCCAAGACATCAAAGCCCAGAACCAAGTTTTCCGCCACTAGGTCCTAGAGCCCAGCGCCGAGACCTTAAAAACCGGAGCCAAGCTCTCCGGCCACCAAGTCTTCGAGCCCAGCTCTAAGACATCAAAGCCCGAAACCAAGTTGTCCTCCCACTAGGTCCCAGAGCTCAGCATCGAGACCTCAAAGCCTGGAGCCAATCTCTCCGGCCACCAAGTCTTCGAGCCCAGCTCCAAGACATCAAAGCCCGGAACCAAGTTATCCAGCCACTAGGTCCCAGAGCCCAGCACCGAGACCTTAAAGCTTGGAGCCAAAATCTCCGGCCACCAAGTCTCCGAGCCCAGCTCCAAGACATCAAAGACCAAGAGCTCAGATTTCCGGCCACTAAGTCTCTAAGCATGGCCATGAGATGCCGAAGCCCAGAGATCAGCTCTACAACACTAGAGTCCAAGAAACTTAGCAACAAGGCCGAAGCCTTCCCTCTCACTCGGTTGCATGTGTACAAAAAAAAAAAAGGGGAAAAGAAGAAGAAAGAGAGAAAAGGAATGGGTTGAGGCCTGAAATGCATAAGTTAAGACAATTGAAGAAAAGACTATTTCCATTAAGAAATAAGTGTTCATTTACAACTATCCTCGGGCCCTCGATAGGCCAGGTGACCCGAGCCAATGCTGAGAAACAAAGAAAGTCAAAATTCCTAGTCTACCTTGGCAGCCCCTTCGGCAGGGCTTTGCTGTGGTGGAGCATCAGCCCCGGCGGTTTCAGGCATCTTAATTCTAGCCTTGGCTGTCGCCACTGGTGGGAGAAGATGTAGAGCAGTCTCCACACTGCTCGGCTCCATGCCTGGGGCCCGAGGAAAGCTGAGCCGGCTTCGACCCTCATCGAGGACGAACCCCTCAATTCGGTCATGCAGGTACATGAAGCCCTTAAAGGAGTCCGACGCCGTCTGGTAAAACTCGATGACGAACTCCTTCGACACCTTGTACCTATCCATGGCCCCTTCTGCCTCCTTCCTCGCTTCGACGGCTTGTGCCTTCGCTACCTCCACCGATTTGGTCGCCTCCACTGCCTCCATCTCGATCGTGGCCAGCTTCTTCTTCGCCGCAGCCAGCTCAGCATAGAGGGACTAGGCGATCCCTTTCTGTCAAACTGCTTCAGCATTGAACGAAGTCAGCCTCTTCTCAACGTCCGCCAGCTCCTTGGCCTTGCCTTTGGAGCGAGCCTGCTCCCGGTCGAGCTCCTCCATGAGCTCCTTCGAGCGCCTTTCGATGCTGGCAAGCCCACTTTGGAGCTCCTCATTCTTCAGAGCGAGCTTTCGAGAGGTTTCAGTCTTCTCCTTCAACTCGGCCTTCAGGTCCTCGACCTTGGCTGCACATTGTTGGTCGTTCTTCAACCAGTTCCAACAACAATCCCGGATGAGGAGCATCTCGGCCCCGACCTGCAACAAGTAAGATGTCAAGGAGGAAAGAAGAAAAAAGGGAAGAAGCCCCGGAAGCTTAAAGTCAATTACCGTGAAAAGTAGGGGGAAGATGTTGCTGATCACGTCCCCCAGATCCTTCCCAGCCATCTCTTGCCAGTCGCAAGCTTGGATGGAGAAATCCATCACGCACTCGCTAGCTTCGAATCTCGAAGCAATGACACGTCAGGCCCCATTATGAACGGTACCCAACGATAATCCTTCCTGCTTGCCCCCAAGGCAGAGTTGAAAGGATTATGCCCTATAAGCCAATATTTGTATCTCCCAGACCATTGTAAATTGACAAGTTAATAAAGGCAATATTTTTTCATCATTCGCTGTGTCATTATATGATGAACCCCATAGATTAGGGCTATGGTCCGAGGGCTATGATGAGATCATACCAGTGAGATCTAAGGCCTTAAAACCCTAATCTAGAATATTCCTAGTCATAGGAACCCTGAGTTGGGGATCAGGGTTTCCGGTTAGACTGGCACATCCTATGTATGCTGAAAAGGGTGACTGCTCTCACAGTCACTTGTGTGGGACACTAATACAAGGATGTGGGTGCTCATTAGCGAATGAGTTCACTGAATAGATCCAGTTTGAGAACATCTAATGGAGCCTTAGCTGCATGTCAATAGATGTTTCTCATAGTGGGAGTTGTACAAGTAGTCCTATGACCTGAGACTGCCATAGTACCTTATGTACATGAACCCATGCTTTGGTTCAATCTCAATCATGACACTGGGTCATGCACCAGGTATGGTGAATTGTATATGAAGGTAATGAGTAGGTCAACAAGGAATTGATCACTCCTAGTAGGAGGAGATTGCATCCAGCCAAATTAGGTCAGATGATGATTCAGGAAATCTTTGATCAAAGTACAGATATTAGAAATGATTTCTAATATTGAATTAATTGAATCATTAGTGTATGACTGAGCTGGGAATGAGTATAAGCTGGTTTTGACATGTTTCCATATCCATAGTTATATTCGGGATGCAAGATGATTGAAGGATCGAATTGTACGGGAACTTTCCACTGAAGGGTAGTTTTGGAATTTCACCAGAATTTCCATATCTTCCGGGTAGATATGACACGTTGCTAGACGTCAATCTTGTCTTGTGGGTTGATCAAATTAAATGGTTTAATTGGATCACTAATTAGGAGGAGTCCTAATTGACTAACTCGAGTTAGCTCGATTTGACCTAAATCGATTAGAATGAGTTCTGATCAAATTAGGTCAACTTGCACTCGGACCCACTACTGGCTAGGTATGGAATCCAATGGGTCACACACTTAGGATAGATAATCAAGGATTTAATTTGGAATTAAATCTCGTTTGCAGATGAACACACTAGCACGTGTTGCAAACCATGGCTTCTACTTGAATCGGATTCGAGTTAGGGTTCCGATTTGGTCTTTTTTAGATCCAAATTCATTCCGGTTTGAATCTAATTGAAGATTCAAGACATTGGGCTAATAGTAGGCTAGCAATTGGGCTAACCTAAGAGGCTAAACCCCTTTCCCACATCGCCTAAGCCCCTTCCCCTCTCTTCCCACGCGCGCGCGCAAGGAGAAGAGTCCACGCGCGCGTGGACTCTCTCCAAGGAGCATTTTTGCGTGAGAAAAGAAAAGGGGATCGGCATTTTGCCTGAAGGGGCATGGAAGAGAGTCCACCTAGGCATGGACTCTTCAAAAAACGGGATTACCGTGAAAAAAAAAAAAAAAAAAACACCGAAGGGGCGCGACTCTTCTCTTCTGCGCGCGCCCTTCTGTGTTTTTTCGCAACTCTTTCTTGCGTCTTCCCATCCCAAAGGCCATGAGATTAATTCAAGGGCCGTGTGATGAAGGGAAAGGACGTGAGATGGAGAGAGGGGCGTGAGAGGGTGATTACAGATGGATAGGCGCCTCTCTGTCGCCTATTTAAGGAGAAGACTTCACCATAAAAAAAAAAAAAAAACTATTCCAGATTTTCTACAGCGAAGCCTTGCTTCTATTTTCCCTCTCCCTCTCCAGAAGATTGTTTCCCCCTCCTCTCTTTCCTCTTTGATTCCTTTACAGAGCCTTGGCTCTGTCGAATCTCAGAACAGAAGGAGAGTCAGAGAGAAACTCTCCGACGGTAAAGGAAGAAGGCGCCTCTCCTTTCTTTCTTACATTAAGACAATCTTGTCTTAATTTTCTTCTCCCTCCAAGACAAGCCTTGTCTCATTTTAGGACAAGGGCTTATTCTTAAGACAAGAGTGTCTTAAGGGGCCAAAGTTGCTAGAAGACAAGGAGAAGGGTAAGAGAGAAGGTTTAGTCCCAGTTTGGCTAGAGGAGTCCTAGCCAATAGCCCATATATCAAGTTCTTGGGGTAGAACTTGATTGGAAGGAACCCAATTAAGGAGTCAGTGTCTTGATCATCTGCCCGTGTGGATCACCATCGGAGGGCGGACAAGTGGACGCCTGGTGTGTTCAAGAGGCTACTCAATTTGGAGTTCATTTCTGCATCAGACTGGTAATAGCAATCTGAGGTTAGTATTTAAACAATGTTTAAATTTGGACATGCATGTAGTCATAGTTTTTAATTGCTAATAAGGAGATTTGGGATTAGGGTTCGGACCTGGTTTCATAAATTTTTGAAATCCACGCTTCCGCACTGGTTAACGAACCCAACAAGAGTTGCCCTCACTGCCGCCAGCGGAGGCCTGGAGGGCAGGATGAGAGCTCGGTGCTCCCACCGATGATGATCCCGGCACCAGGTCCGCTCCTTCCTGCACCTCCCCTTCGATGATGAAGAGCTCTGGAGAAGGGGGCGGCACGAAGGCGGCAGCTACTACGATGGCCCTAGCCCGGATGACTACCTCAGGCTCCGGAGCAGGGGCCAATTCTCGCCTCCTCGCTTGCTCTGCCACCGGCCTGGTCGACCTTCGCTCGGGCTCAGGCGTGGCAATTGCCTTCCCCTTCTCTTGTACGGGAGCGGTCTCGGCCTCTCGCATCCTCGACTCGGCCCGCTCGGTGGGGGCGGTAGCCAATGCACCCTCACCATGAGGCCTCTTCGGGGAGGGTTCCTCTACCAGTCCTGCCGGAGGCCTCTTCTGGGTAATGGAGAGCAGGTCATCCATGGAAAACCTCATGCCTGCACACGGAAAATAGGAAACATGTTAGCTCTGATTCAGAAAAAACAAGTTAAAAGGAACAGGAAAAGACTCAAGCCGAACTCACCCAACTCTCCTGTTGGGCTGACCCCAGCCTTGGCAAGGTTCTGCTCTGATAGCAGAACCTTAAGAGAAGGAATCTGAGCAGTCCGGAGCTGCTCGTAGATGTCCTTGTCATCCTCGTCGACTGTAGAATTCCTATTTGGGGATCGATCTAGGTCGCTCTACACCCAGTCGATCCCCTCGATGGTGGCAAAGAAGAACTTACTCTTCCATCCTTTGATGGAAGAGGGGAGCTCAAACTTGATCCCTCTCGAATGAGAAGAGAGGGACCACCACCCATCTTCGGTGGGGTGGCGCTTCAGAGTGAAGAAGGCTCTGAAGAGAGAAAAACGGGCGACGACCCCATGGAAGTGACAAAGTACAATAAAACAAAAAATGGTTCTTACAGCATTGGGGACCAGTTGAGCAGGAACCAAGCGGTAATTACTCAGCACGGATAGAAAGAATGGATGGAAGGGAAAATGGAGCCCTCCTGAGAAGGTCTCCTCATAAAAAATAATTCAGCCCGGGCTACTGGAAGTAGCCTGGTCCCCCAGTCGGGGGATCAAAAGCCGAATAGAGTACGGGATGCCGTACACATCCTGGATGGCTCCCAGTTCCACGGCAGTGATTGTCTAAGCGATCCCACCGGGACCTGTTGACCGGACAGACTCGGGGATGGGTTCGGGCTGGGGAGGAAGATGAGAATGACTAGAAGGGTTAAGGTCGGGCTCCCTAATGATAATACCACCGGGGCAACACCTCCCCCTAAGCTCGAAGCACATCCCATCTCTCTCATCGGAAGAAGAAGATGATGGCGGCCTCAGCCTAGAATACCCGGCTTCATCCTGGTTGGTAGAAGGATGAAAGTTAAGCCCGAAAAGAGACATGACGGGGACAGACGAAGGTCACAGGAAGAAGAAAGGGGACAGATGAAGGTCACAGGAAGAAGAAGGAACCTCTACCCAACCCGACGAAGAAGAAGGGGACTGACCAGCCAGGAGCTTTGGATGGACAAGGACTTCTGGAAGGATGAAAGTGGGAGCTTCGAAGCAATGGCGAGCATGAAAGGTTTGAAAGGTGATGTATTTTGGGAAAGATAACTTTTCCTTTCAAAATGATAGATGCCCGACCATACCGTTACAAGTCTCTGCCATCGGATCTGCGCCACGTGTCTCGCATCAGCAGCACTAGCGTCTGATTTCAACTATGACCGCTCTGGATTTCGTGCCCGTAATAACTGCTCCTCAGACATGGCCATGTGGCTTCTCCGGGTAGGCTGAAGAAGCCGCTTCTCGAGATGCTGCCGATCGCGATCATCATTGCACCGGATCCCCTCCTTTCCATGTCAGCAAGTGCATTTACTCCCTTCACCCTGAGTGCCCCGCACTGACAAGACTTGGGAGTGGGGGGCAAATGATGTGGCTGAAAGCTGACGTGCTGACGTGTACTCTCTGGCAGATGCCATGTCGAAGTCTGCCACAGTGGACACCACATCTCGGGCTCCTTTGGCCGGGCCAAGCCACTTCAGATCGACGAGGTGGCTCGCCGAAGTTGAGCTTCATCCTCCGCCAGGTTGGCACCCGCAAGCTCGGGGCACCTAGGCCAGAGCCGAGCGACCTCCTTTGGCCGGGTCGAGCTCCTCCAGATCAACGAGACGGCCCGTCGAAGCCGAGCTCCGTCCTCAATCAAGTCGGCACTCGCAAGCTCAGGGTGCCTAGGCCTAAGTCGAGCGACCTCCTTTGGCTGGGTCGAGCTCCTCCGGATCAACGAGGCGGCCCGCCAAAATCAAGCTCCGTCCTCCGCCAGGTCGGCACCCGCAAGCTCGGGGCGCCTAGGCCGGAGCCGAGCGACCACCTTTGCCAGATCGAGCACCCTGAGATGGAGTCGAGCTCAGCCTTCCTCCGCCAGGTTGAGCCTCCCGAGTCAAAGCTGGGTCCCAGCTCTTCAGTTCGATAACCAGCTCGGACAGCACCGCCGGCCAACAGGAGGCAGAGTCGCTTCCCCGAGACACCGACGGGCAACCCGAAGTCCGCGAGGAAGTACCTATCATGCCATAATAACTGTCTGCGGCCACCACTTACACTAGGAGGGAAAGAAGCTCCCTGATCAAGGTGCCACGCTCTCCACCAACCACCTGAACGCCCGAAAGAGGAAGTTAACCAGGAGATTCGAATCCCGGGGGAGGCGGCCCTCCGATCGAGATGCTGTCAGGCTTCCCGAAATGAGATGACCGGAAGGAATGTCAGAACACGTGACAGTTCTCCTTATCACGAATCAAGGAAGATGTCCCATCCATGGTATAGAATATCGCGGCACATGCCTGACAACCTGGGGGCGATCCCAAGGTACGTGCCCAACGGTCACCTGGGCTTACAAGAAGGTTCGACACCCCAAAGGGGGAGAGGTACACAACCACGAGCACTACCATCAAGCTCAAGCAAGTCAAGGGAGAAAGGCCACATAGAGGATCCCTCTAGCTCGGCCACCGCTCTCCCAACACACTTGCACCCCATTCTCACACCACTCACTCCTCCTAGCATGGAGTCCATCAAGAGGGGCTCGACCAGGAGGATCTGTTCCTCTAGATCGTCGCTGACTTGACCGTCGGAGTGCCCCTATCGGAATCCCCGGCCCGGGTCACTAACCTCGTTTTTGCAGGCTCGAAGGTGCAGGACATCCCAAGAGAACCGGAGGGACGATCCGACCTTTATGAGAGCTACGGGCCACGATGATCTTGGTGGCAACACAAAATACTTTGCTTTGATAAATGACCAATAAGGCATCGATACACAAGTACCCCTGAACTGAAAGGATCAGCACTGCATTTGACCTCCTATAAATGGTTGTCGTATAAAATGATTAAGTTTTTATAATCTTCTTGCTTATTCCATCAACTTCAATTCTCTTAAATGACTTTATAGAATATACAGTATAGTTGTCTATTTTTTCAATTAATTTTGTATTTGATGTAGTCATTTTAAGAACCTTATTCTAAAATTTTTTGAATATATGTCTTGTATATTTGGTTGCTGCTTATCTCTCGAAAGGTGAAGATGTTATTAGGAAAGCATTCATTTAAAATATTTTATTATCTTACTCATTTTCTATTTCATATCTTTTTTATAAGATATCTTTGTACTTATTGAAGAATTTCTTGAGTATAGTCTTCGAATATATAAATCCATCAAAAAAGTGATTGATGCTCTCGCTCCTTCATGAAGATGATATGTTTGTACATGATTATTAAAAATAAAAGAAGCATCAAATATCCAAAGGGCATTGGAAATTTGTAAACATACATATAAATCAAATATAATGTTATACAAACTTGCAAAGAATATATGCTCAAGGCAAACTAGAACCCATTCATCCTGACATTCATAAAGGTTATTTAACTAATCTATGGCCTTGCATTCTTCATATTTCTCCATGAGTTATGCCCACCTTTTCTTAAAAGCTTATATCGTAACTGTGTTATATATCGCCTCATCAAACTCAACCATAAATTTAGAATTGACTGGGTATAAATGGAAGATCTTTTCAAAGATCTTCTTCAATATATACCAAAGATAAAATCGATATTATGTGTCAGAGAAAACCTCCCTGACAATGGCCTCAATTTTCTTATCTTGGTCGGTTATGATAGCATTGGATGGTTGACCACCATTTATATCTAGCCATGATTGGAATACCCATTTAAATGTCTCAATCCTCTTATCTGACAATATACACAACCAAGAAAGGTGGACTGTCCATGATGGTTAACTCAAACAAATGGACATAATAGCTTTCGATATGTATTTATCAGATAGGTTCAGTCAAAGATCGGTACATCACCAAAGTGCTTGTCATTCTTGATCTTGGATGAATCTAGAAGACAGTTTTAGATAGAATAATATTTGATATGTATTTATCAGATAGGTTGAGTCAAAGGTCAATACATCACCAAAGTAAGTGCTTACCATTCGGGATGCCCAGGCCGGAGCCGCCCTCCAGAGCGAGACCCTCGGAGGCTAGAGCCCTATGGTCAGAGTCGAGCTCAGCGCTCACCCGCCAATGTGGAGCCTCTCCGAGTGTGCGCCCTCTGGACCGGGTCCGCCCTCAGCCCTCCAGAGCGAGACCCTCGGAGGCTAGAGCCCTGTGATCGGAGTCGAGCTCGGCGCTCACTCGCCAATGTGGAGCTTCTCCGAGCGCGCACCCTCTGGACCGGGTTCGCCCTCAGCCCTCCAGAATGAGACCCTCGAAGGCTAGAGCCCTGTGGTCGGAGTCGAGCTCAGCGCTCACCCGTCAATGTGGACCATCTCCGAGCATGCGCCCTCTGGACCGGGTCTGCCCTCAGCCCTCCAGAGCGAGACCCTCGGAGGCTAGAGCCATGTGCTTGGAGTCGAGCTCAGCGCTCACCCACCAATGTGGAGCCTCTCCGAGCGTGCACCCTTTGGACCGGGTCTGCCCTCAGCCCTCTAGAGCGAGACCCTCGGAGGTTAAAGCCCTGTGGTCGAAGTCGAGCTCAACGCTCACCTACCAATGTGGAGCCTCTCCGAGCGCGCGCCCTCTAGACCGTATCCGCCCTCTGTCCTCCATAGCGAGACCCTCGGAGGTTAGAGCCCTGTGGTCGGAGTCGAGCTCAGCGCTCACCCTCCAATGTGGAGCCTCTTCGAGCGTGCGCCCTCTAGACCGGGTCTGCCCTCTGCCCTCCAGAGCGAGACCCTCGGAGGTTAGAGCTCTATGGTCGGAGTCAAGCTCAGCACTCACCCGCCAATATGGAGTCTCTCCGAGCGTACACCCTCTGGACCGGGTCCATCCTCTACCCTCCAGAGCGAGACCCTCGGAGGTTAGAGCCCTATGGTCGGAGTCGAGCTCAGCGCTCACCTGCCAATGTGGAGCCTCTCCGAGCGCGCGCCCTCTAGACCGGGTATGCCCTCTGCCCTCCAGAGCAAGACCCTCAGGGGTTAGAGCCCTGTGGTCGGAGTCGAGCTCAGCGCTCACCCGCCAACGTGGAGCCTCTCCGAGCGGTGCCCTCTGGACCGGGCCCGCACTCTTCCCTCCTCCATCAAGGTGACCGCACGAGCTCGGAGCCTCTAGGACGGAGCAAGCCCTGCCATCTCGGGATGCTAGCGAGCCACCCGAGGACCACAAAATGGCGCCCCCCATACTGCCATAACTACCTATCTGCCCATACTTCCAGGAAGATGGGCCAGCTAAAAGGCACGAACCCCTAGGACGGCGACCCCCGGATCGAGGCCCTGCCAAGCTTCCCGGAATGGGATGATCGGAGAGGATGTCAGAGCGAATGGAAGCTTTCCCTATCATATGTCAGGAAAGACATCTCATCCACGGCTCGGAACCCTACCGCACACGCCTGCCAGCCCAGCACAAGTCCTGAGGCAAGCATCTAGCGGCTATTTTCCAACTACAAAGAATGATCGGCACCCCCAAAAGGGGGAGGTAACAACATTCACCACCAACACAAGTGCAAGCTTGACCAAAAGGGCAAAGCGCCACCACCACCACAACAGGAGGAAAACAAGGGAAACAAGGAGAGACGGAGGAACAGGGAACCCCACTGTCCCTACTATCATTCTCCCCCTACTACATTTTCGCCTTCACTCATCTTTTACTCCTCCTAGTGCGGAGTCCATCAAAAGGGGCCCGACCAGGAGGATCTGTTCTCCTGGATCGTCACTAACTTGACCGTCGGAGTGCCCTCACTGGAAACCTCGACCCGGGTCACTAACCCCTATTTTGCAGGTCCAGGACCAGAGGACCACCAGGCAGCAAAAAAAGCATACTCCGATGCGGCAGCAACTACGGGCCACGGTGATCTTGGCGACAACAGATTGGCACGCCAGGAAGGGGGGTGAATCAAGCCCTCCATCTCACTATGGATTGACACTCCGTGGAAGAATGGTGACAACAAGGGCAAGGGAGGCTTCCACCAGTCGTGCGGGGGACTCCCCCTCCCGGGGGAACTTGCACCACCAAGAAGTGAAGCCATCTATTCTGGCCCAGCCACCTCTGCCAGAAGCCCAGTTGGCTGCACTCGCCCAGCAAATGCAAGTTCTCGCCATGGCAGTGCACCAGCTTCAGCACCAGCACCGGTCTATGGCTACCAACCAGTAGCCAGGGACTCTGGCGGCCCATGTCGTAGCTCCTCACAATAGCCTGCGCTCCTTCCAAGGAAGGCCGTCGCAGTCGCGGGCCACCACCGACAACCGGGGCAGCCATCAAGCTCCGGCGAAAAGATAATGAGCCGGCTCTGTCGATAGAGAGAGCCGCTCACCAAACCTCGGGCGGGAGGTGCCCAGACCCCACTGAGGCAGAAAATGCAAGACCCCCCACCATGGGTGCCATGCATCCATGTCACCTTCCCCGTCTCTTTCGGCAGAGGGGTCCACTGATGAAGCCGTCAGGCACGCGACAGAAAGGCACCTGGAGGAACATGAATGCAAGCTAGCAAAGTTTGCCCACCGGTTTGCCAGCATGCAGGGCTCTGCTAGTGAGCCAGCGGGCTACGACGCCCATCCCCCATTCTCCCAAGAAATCCAAGTGGAGTCGATTTCACACCGGTTCTGCATGCCACGGTGGATCCTTACGATGAGACCACCGACCCCCTGGACCACCTAGAAAGCTACCGGACCCTCATGAGGGTCCAAGGGGCCACCGACGCTCTTCTCTGTGTCACTTTTCTTGCTACTCTCCAGAAAGTAGCCCGAGTGTGGTTCACCCGCTTGGAGCCGGAGAGCATCAGCTCTTTCGCCCAGCTAGGGCAGAAGTTCGTTGCTCACTTCGACGCTTGCAGGAAGTTGCCACGAGAGGCAAAAAGCCTCTTCTCCATCTGGCAGCAGGACCGCGAGCCCTTGCGGGACTATGTGGCCCACTTCAAGGCCACCGCATTGGAGATTTACAATCTCGATGAGCCAGTTGCCATGCTGGCACTGAAGCGAGAACTCAGGACCTCCTGCCTGACCTACTCGCTGGATAAGAAGCCCCCCAAGACCTACTCCAAGCTCCTTCTCTGGGCCAAAAAGTACATCCGTGCCAAGGAGGCGGATCGCACGAGGCGGGAGCTCAACGGAGGACCCCTGAAGATGTCGGTCCCCATTGAGGCACCCGGGGCCCGGAAGCTGGCGCCTCAAGCTCCGAGCTCCCGGAGGGACCGACCAAGACTGAGAGAGGCCCCCGTTCCCGAGGAGGGTTACACTCCTCTCCTCACCCCAAGGATAAAAATCCTTATGAAGATCGAAAGCGAGGACTACCTGAGACGCCGCCTCCGTTGAAGCCCTTCGCCGACCGTGACAAAACAAAGTACTGTTGCTTTCACCGTGACCACGGCCATGACACCGAGGAGTGCCGTAACCTTAAGTGAGAGATTGAGGAACTCATCAAGAGAGGCTACCTCAAAAGATTTATGGGGGGCAGACCTCCGGTGGAGTCCCAGGCTCTCGTCGCTCTCCCACCAGCTCCAACCATCAACAACCATCCCACCGAGAAGCCGGTGGTGGTGCGGGCACCAGACTCAGAAGAAGACTTCAGGGCTCCATCTGGATCTCTGATTGACCTTGCTCGAAGAATTAGGGTTTTCTGGTTTTGTAATAAGGGTTGACTTGGTTAACTCAATTTTAGTTGAGTCTGTATTTTCCTGTAATTTAAATTTTGTTGAGTCATGTTGACTCAGTTCAAGTCCTAGTAGTGGTCTAGGTCTTCTCCAGGGTGCCACATTTTCTCCCAAGCCCAAGCAAGTGGGCGCCACATGCCAGAGTCCAGGAGGCGCCACATCTCCATCCCAGTGTCTTGGTCCCCACACCCAAGGGAGCAAGAATTTTTCTTGAAGCCAAAATCAAGGAGGCGCCCCATATGTACCTTAAAAGGCCAAGCTAAAGGAGGAAAGAGGCATTTCTTGGAGAGCACTTCAAGGGGGCGCCCAATCCATGCCTAAAAAGCCCAAAGCAAAGTTGGGAAGAGCCATGACTTGGGGAGAAAGAAAAGGAGGTGTCCAAAAGAGTTGAGCCATGGAAGGAAGAAAATTTTTCTTGAAAAGCAAGGCTAGGAGGCGCCACCTACTTACCATTTGGAGCTTTCAATCAACATTTATGGAACCTCTTGGCCGCCATATGGGAAGGAATTGATTCTACAAACCTAATTTGAAGATCCATCCTATTAGTCCCACATGGGAAGATGTAAAACCCTGACCTCTTGTAAAGTCCTATAAAATAAACCCCTCTTGTAAGTTTTGAAAATAACCGATGAATGAATTCAAATTTTGTGTGAGCAACTTTATGTTTCTGTCTTCCGCACTTGCATCCAGGTGTTGAGCTCCGTGAGGGAGTAAATCCGGGTTCCCTAGGAACCTTGAGGAGGTGTGAGATCTCCAACCCCAAAAACCCAAAATCCTAGGTTAGCCACTTCACTTCCAAACCCTAGCCGCCCATCATCCTCTTCACTCCACCAAACCCTAGCCTACCCCATCTCTCACGGCCCCTCTCTCCAAGTAGAGGCCGACCACCAGCATCCAGGTCCAGTTCGGCTACTTCGAAGACAGAGCAAATCCCAGAGGAAGTCAGATCAGCATTCCAGGAGAATAAGGATTTCAGCAACATCAGCTTTCAAGTTCTACTATCTGGTAAATCCTTCCTTGAGTATCTGGTTTCATAACTTGTTCTTCTTCTTTCCCAGATCTTGAGTTCAGAAGAAGCCAACTCTGCCAAAGGGCCAGTATTGGAGGATCCATTGCAAAGATATCTGAATCCGGGGATCCAACAATCTGCTCAAGAGAGTCCTTCCACTAAACTCTGTGAAGATCACTGTCTGGTTGGTAACCCATCTCTTCTCTTTATTTCTGTCCTATTGAAAGTTCAGAGTGAAACCCTAGGTCTGGGAGTTTCTCAACCCCCAGCGATCCGTTACTTCTGAACTACTCTAATAATCCAGTTTTATTTAAATTATGCTTTCAATTATTACCTAGTTTCTTTTAATTTAGCTTAGCTATCCTTTGAGTCAAAGCCAATTTCGGAATATATATATATATATAAAAGAATTAATCTTAATTTATTTCCGCATCGCATCATCCTCTTTCGTTCTGCATCAGGTGGGCATGATCTCCTGGGAAGCTATGCACGCATCCAAGAGAACCCGGGGGACAGGGGACTCTGAGAATGTACTCCCCTTTATGAGAAAAGGGAAACACGGGATAAAAAATATAAATAATAATGCCGTGGTCGTCGAGATGACGATCGTGAAGCACCCTGTAAAGCGCATCATGGTTCATAGTGGAAGCTCCACAGACGTGCTTTTTTATGATGCCTTCTCCAGGATGAATCTTCCCCCGGATCAACTTAGGCCCGTGCATGCACCCCTTGTTGGTTTCACTGGCGACTCCATAAGGGTAGAAGGAGAAATCACTCTCCCAGTCACTGCCAGAACCCCACCTCGGCAGAGCACCGTCATGATGACTTTCACGGTTGTAAGGCTCCCTTCCGCCTACAACATGATATTGGGGCGGCCCGGGCTCAATCTGCTCGACGTCGTTGTCTCCACCAAGAGGCTACTTGTACAGTTCCCAACTCCCTACGGTGTCAGGGAGATGAGGGGAGCACCCCAGCCGGTGCCGCATTATTTCCAAACCCTCCCTGGGACCAAGGTCCTCAGGACCACCCCAGTGCAGATGACCTCGACCAAAGGACCCAAGACCCCAGAGGAGGCCCAATCGAGCGCCTACTTTCCTACCTGCTCGAAGACGACCCCACGAAGATGGTGCAGATCGAAGCCCAGCTACCTGAGGAGGAGAGGGCCCAACTGCTAGGGTTCCTGCAGGCGAATGCAGATGTGTTTGCCTGGGTGGCAGCGGACATGCCAGGTATCCCTCCTGATATCATTACTCATAAATTGAGTGTTGACCCAAAACACAAACCAGTTCGGTAGAAGAAGAGGAGTTTCGTCCTGGAGAGACAGGCAGCTATCAAGGAGGAAGTTGATAAACTCCTAGCTACCGGTTTCATTCGAGAGGTCCAGTACCCGAGCTGGCTAGCGAATGTAGTGATGGTAAGAAGAATAATGGTAAATGGAGGATCTATGTAGACTACACCGGTCTCAATATAGCTTGCTCGAAAGATAGCTTCCCTCTCCCGAAGATCGACCAGCTGGTGGATGCCACCTCTGGCCACCGGCTGCTCTCCTTTATGGATGCCTTCTCCGGGTATAATCAAATACGCATGCATCCAGAAGACGAGAAGCACACTGCCTTCATCACCGACCAAGGGACATATTGCTACAGGATGATGCCTTTTGGCTAGAAGAATGCAAGAGCTACCTATCAGCGCCTAGTCAGCAAGGTCTTCAAGGACCAAATCGGTCGCAACATGCAAGTGTATATGGACGATATGCTCGTCATGAACAGGCCGAGCTCAAGCCATGTTGCTGACCTCGCCGAATCATTCCACAACATGCGGCAATACCAGATGAAGCTAAACCCGGTGAAGTGTGCCTTTGGGGTAGCGACAGGAAAATTCCTCGGCTTCATGGTCACCCAGGGGGGCATCGAAGCGAACCCAAAAAAGGTTTAGGCCATCATCGACATGGAGCACCCGACCTCCAAGAAGCAGGTCCAGTGCCTGACGGGGTGTATCGCCGCCCTCAGCAGATTCATCTCGAGGTCGGCTAATCGTTGTCTACCATTTTTCAAGGCACTGCGCAAGATGCATGACTTCACATGGACCGAGGAGTGCAGGACAGCCTTCGAGAAGCCGAAGAACTTCCTTGCCTCTCCCCCGCTGCTCTCCAGGCAGGAAGAGGGGGAGGAGCTTTTGCTGTACTTGGTGGTCACACCGGGAGCTGTAAGTTTGGTTCTCGTCCACACCGATGAGGGCAGATCTCAAAAGCCGGTGTACTACACCAGCAAAATCCTCCGTGATGCGGAGATCAAGTATACTCGCTCTGAGAAACTCATTTTTGTACTAATAATGTCTGCTAAGCGCCTCAGGCCCTACTTCCAAGCACACCCAATAGTAGTCATGATGGACCAACCGCTGAGGACCATCCTCACCCGACCTAAGACATCTGGGTGGTTGGCTAAGTGGTCCCTTCTGCTCATCGAATTCAACATAGCGTACCGACCAAGGTCTTCACAAAAAGCCCAAGTCCTAGCCGACTTCATGGTCGAGTGCACCGGGTTCGCCGAGGAGCCGGAACAGACAGCAACGAAGCCCGGGCCAGGAGAAGAGCCCTGGATCATCCATGTAGACGGGGCATCCAATTCCGGCGAGAGTGGAGTGAAACTCATCCTAACCAACAGTGATGGGGTTGTGGCAGAATGCGCCCTCCGCTACAAGTTCACCGCAACCAATAACCAGGTGGAGTACGAGGCACTCCTCATGGGCCTAAGGGTCTCCCTCGAGCTGGGTGTGCAGGACTTGAAAGTCTTCACCGACTCCCAACTGGTTGCCAGACAAGTCTCCAGAGAGTACAAAGCAAGGGACACCCAGATGATGAAGTACCTGGAGTAGGTCCGCGAAAGCACGGTAGGCCTCCGATGCTTTAGTATCTTCCACATCCCCCGAGGGGAGAATGCACGCGCGGATGCACTGTCCAGGCTCGCGACCTTGCCAGACTCATCGCTGGGATGCGCCTACACCGAGCACCTCAAAACCCCCAGCTATGAGATCTCAGCAGAGGTGCATCAGGTTACCCCTGAGCCGAGCTGGATGGACAAGTACATCCGGTACATCACTGACGGTACCTTGCTCAAAGACCACGCAGAAGCTGCCCTCATCAAGAAGAAAGCCTCCCGATTCATTCTGATGGAGGGCCAGCTCTACAACCGATCTTACTCATACCCACTCCTGAGATGCCTCAGGCCTATCGAGGCAACCTTTGTGTTCCAAAAAATACATGAAGGCCTCTGCGGGAACCACATGGGAGGGAGAACACTGAACTACAAAGCTCTCCGCCAGGGGTACTTCTAGGAGACCATGAGGGATGATGCCGCCGACTTTGTTAAAAGGTGTGACAAGTGCCAACGCCATGCAAATATCTAGCATCAATCGACGGCACCGATCTCCCAACTCTCAGACCCTTGGCCTTTTACCCAATGGGGAGTGGACATCTTGGGACCATTTCTCCCAGCACCAGGGCAGCGAAAGTCCTGCTGGTGGCGATCGACTACTTCACTAAGTGGATCGAAGCAGAGCCACTAACTTGGATCGCGGAAGCCAATGTTCGCTAGTTTTTCTAGAAGTCAATCATTTGCCATTTCAGGCTCCCCCGTTGTATCATCACCGACAATGGGTGACAGTTCAACAATCGTGAGTTCGAAGGATTCTGCGCCAAGCATGACATCCAACACTGATTCACCTCAGTGGCTCACCCTTAAACAAATGAAGAAGCCGAGGTGACCAATCGGACCATCCTCCAAGAACTCAGGACCAGGCTGGATCAAGCTAAGGGCAGGTGGGCAGAAGAACTCCTGAGCATCCTGTGGGCCTACCACACAATGTCCAGGATGGCGACCAACGAGACGCCCTTCAGCCTTGTTTTCAGTGCCAAAGCGGTCATCCCAGTCGAGCTCGGCGTGCCCACACTGTGGGTGCAGCAGTATGACGAAGCACGGAACTCGACACACCTCCTGCTTAACCTAGACCTTCTTGAAGAAGCAAGGGACAAAGCCTGGCTACGAATGGCGGCTTACCGGCAACAAGTAGCCAGGTATTATAAAGCCCATGTCAGGCCAAAAGCTTTCAAGCCCGGAGACTTGGTGCTGCGGCGGGCAGAGGCATCTCAGCCCAGAGATGTGGCAAGCTTTCACCGAACTGAGAAGGCCCCTACAAGGTAGCTGAAGCCCTCTCACAGGGGGCCTATTGCCTTGAAGATCTTAACGGCGTCAAGTTCCCTCGAACGTGGAATGCCTGTAACTTGCGGAAATACTATCAATAATGTAAGATTTTTCAGCAATAATAGTAACAATGGTTTTTCCTTGTGCAAGTGTTTATCTATCTTGCAGGAGAATTCCTTCAACGTCCCCGAGCCCAGCTCCAGGACGCCAAGGGATCATTAAGCCATGCAACTCTCAATCAATAACGTCCCCGAGCCTAGCTCCAGGATGCCGACCCAAGACCGGAGACCTCCAGCCAAGGGATCATTGAGCCATGCAGCTCTCAATCAACAACATCCCCGAGCCCAGTTCCAGGACGCTGACCCAAGAACGGAGCTTAAACCTCCAGCCAAGGGATCATCGAGCCATGCATCTCTCAATCAACAACGTCCCCGAGCCTAGCTCCAGGATGCCGACCCAAGATCAGAGCTCAGACCTCCAGCCAAGGGATCATCGAGCCATGCAGCTCTCAATCAACAATGTCCCCGAGCCCAGCTCTAGGACACCGACCCAAGACCGGAGCTTAGACCTCCGGCCAAGAGATCATCAAGCCATGCAGCTCTCAATCAATAACGTTCCCGAGCCTAGCTCCAGGACGCCGACCCAAGATCGGAGATCTAACCTCCGGCCAAGGGATCATCGAGCCATGCATCACTCAATCAATAACATCCCCGAGCCCAGCTCCAAGATGCCGACCCAAGACCGGAGCTCAGACCTCTGGCCAAGGGATCATCGAGCCAAGCCGCTCTCAATTTCAAACATCTCCGAGCCCAGCTCTGAGACGCCAAGGGATCATGGGGCCAAGTAACTCCCATCAACGCCTCAAGCCTAGCTCCAAGGCGCCAAAGACCTGAGCCAAGCCCTCAGGCAACCCTTGGACCGGAGCCCAGCTCTCCATCCAGGAAGGCCTCGAGCCTAGCTCCAAGGCAATCAAATCTTGTGACCCTCTTCTCTGATATCCCCGCTCAGAATAAAAAGAGAGGGAAAAGAAAGAAAGAGAACGAGAGGGAAACAAGGCAATCAAATCTTATGACCCTCTTCTCTAATCTCCCCACTCGGAATAAAAAGAGAGGGGAAGGAAAGAAAGAGAACGAGAGGGAAACAAGGCAATCGAATCCCGTGACCCTCTTCTTTGATCTCCCCACTCAAAAAAAAAAAAAAAGGGAAGAGAGGGGAAGGAAAGAAAGAGAACGAGAGGGAAACATGATAATAAAACTACCATCACTTAGCCCAAGAATGGAGCTCAGATCTCCGTCCAATGGACCTTCGAGCCACGTAGCTCTCAGTCATCCACGTCCCCGAGCCCAGCTCCAGGATGCCAGCCCGAGACCGGAGCTCAGATCTCTGGCCAAGGGACTTTTAAGCCACCTACTACAGCCCTCAAGTGTCATAACCCTGCGCCCAACTCGCCGATGTTGAAGTCTAAATAACTCAACCCCAAGTAAGGTAAGGCCCTCTTCTCTGATCTCCCCAGTCACCAAAAAGAGAAAGAAAAAGAAGAAGGGGAGTGAAAGAAAGAGAAGGAGGGAGGAGCCAGGCAAAGAAACAAGTTGCAAGGAAATTTAAGCTGCATTGATTAGGTATTAGTTAGAAGTATTTTGCGGGCCCTCGACATACCGGGCAACCCTGACTTAGTACAAAAGAGACAAAAAATAACTACTCTCCAACTGGACCGCCGGGCTAGGAGTCTCCATCAGCAGGGACTTCCAGCTGTGCGGCTACAGTTTCAGGCGGCACAGCCCCGACCTCAATTGGTGTAGAAGACTCGAGAGCGACGGCCTCCTCAGTGCCCGCCTCCTGGTCCGAGGCACTAGGATAGTCAAGGCTGCTACAGCCCTCGGCCGAGACGAACCCCTCAACCAGGCGGTGCAGGCACATGAAGCCCTTAAAGAAGGAGTCCGATGCCGTTTGTTGGATCTTGGTGAGGAACTCTTTCGAGGCCCTGTACCTCACGACCGCCTTCCCAGCTTCCTTCTTCGCCGCGGTCACCTCACGCTTGGCATCCTCAACTGACCTGGCCGCCTTCTGGGCCACGGCTAATTTTTCCTTCTCTGCCGCCAACTGGGCCTAGAGAGATCGGGCAATCCCCTTTTGCTGGGCCGCCTCGGCGTTAAAAATGCCCAACATCCGCTCGGTGTCGGCGAGTTCCTCAACCTTCTTCCTCGACTACTCCTGCTCTCAGTCGTGGCCCTCCCGGAGCTCCTTAACTTGCCCTCGGAGTTGGCGAGTTGCCTCTCGAGGTCCTTGACCCATCGGTCAAGTGCCTCTTCAGAATCGGCCCTCCCCTTCAGGTCAGCCTTCAGCGACACGATCTTAGTCGCCTTTTGCTACTCAGCCCGCTCCCAGCTTCGGCAGGTGCTCCTGATAAAAAGGGCCTCAACACCCATCTGCACCATATGAAAAGTTAAAAAAAAACAAAAAAATAAAAAGAAGAAAGAAGAAAGAAAAAAGAGAAAAAAGGGGGGATGAGGTTGCTTACCGTATAGAGATGGGGAAAGATGCTATCGATCACAGCTCCCATCGGCAGCTCATCCATCTCCCGATCGCATGGCTGGATGGAGAAATCCATCATGCGAGCAGCTAGGACGCGGTTGTCACCAAAGGAGCTCTCCAGCCCCAGCTTGAACGGGAGGTGGTGCCTAGCCTCGTCCCTCCTACTCTCTCGGGGAGCGGGTGCACCCATCCCTCCGATGGTAGGACCCCCAGGAACCGGTCGGGGACCCGGCGCCATCACAGTTGGAGCCCCCATCACGAGAGGAGCTCTAGTATGGGCCTCTCCCCCATCGACCTCAACCATCCTCGAACCCAGAGGGCGGGGCGGCGCGACAGCGACAGCAGCATCAACCCGGATGGTTGCCTTGGGCTCCAGAGTAGGAAGCTCGGCCTGTGGCCTCATCTGTCCTTCGGCTCCCCGAACCACCTACTGACTCAGCATTGGCATAGCGAATGGCACAGGAGCTCCCTCAGCCTCCTTCCCCTTCAGAGCGACCGGTGCAGCAGGGGCAGACGTTGATACTCCCTCAATCCGGGCCTGCCTCGAAGGAGGCTCAACGGCCATCCCGGTGGGTGGCCTCTTCCTAGAGATTGGCAGCGAGTCGCCCTCCAGGAATATCATCCCTGCACACAGGAGCTAAGAAGGTTAGCCTAAGATAAAGAAAAGGAAAAGTTCATATGGGGAAAAACTAGACTCACCCGGCCCCGTCGATGGGTCGACCCTAGCATCAGAGAGGTTCTGCTCCGACAACAGGACCTCCAAAGAGGGGATCTGGGTGGTGTGAAGCTGCTCATAATCATTTTGATCAGCTACGTCGATTGCGGAGATCCGGTTGGGGGACCGATCCGGCTCACTCCAGGCCAGTCGACCCCCTCGATAGCTACGAAGAAAAATTTGCTCTTCCATCCTTTGATGGAAGAGGGGAGCTCAAATTTGATGCCCTTCGGGCGAGAGGACAAGGACCACCACCCGTCCTCTGTCAGGTGGCGTTTCAGGATAAAAAGTGCCCTGAACCCGTGGACGTGGCAAAGCACAATAAAGGAGAAGATAGTCCTAATGGTGTTCGGCACCAACTGCGCAGGGACTAAGCGATAGTTGTCCAAGACAGATAAGAAGGGGTAAAAAGGGAACCGGAGACCCCCAGAGAAGGTCTCCTCAAAAAAGGTGAGATGGCCCGGGCCACTAAAAGTGACTCGTTGCCCCGGATGGGGGATCATGAGCCGAATAGAAGGGGGGATACCATAGGCATCCCGGATGGCCCCCAGCTCCACGGCAGAAATCATTGAATCGACCCTGCCTGGACCTGTTGACCGGACAGACTCAGAAGCTGGCTCGAGTAGGAGAGGAAGACAGGTAGGACGGGAAGAAGCAGCCCCCGGCTCCCTAATGGACATGGGGGGGCGGGAAGGGCCAGTCTTCTACTGATCCTGAACTATGCCCCCTCCGACTCCTCATCGAAGGAGGAAAGCACTACCCCCTATACAGAAGGATCGGGACGAGACATCCTGCAGGAATAACCTAAAAAGAAGAAAGACTGGACTCAGAAGAAGAAGCCTACCCCAAAGGGAAAGGAAGAAGAAGAACAGGACCAATCTGGCTCCTTAGAGAAGTGAAGGGCGAAAGCGGATCACGGAGAAGAAAGGGTCCAAGCACTGCAACAAGCGTGAAGGATTTTAAAGAATGGAAGTTTTGAGTAAAAAGTTTTTTCTCTTTTCACTTGAGAAAGCCCATCGGGTCCATGCTGTTATGACCCCCTCGCCAACGAATCCGCGCCACGTGCCGCACATCAGTGAAGAGGGCATCCCGGCCGCTCTGAGTTCTGCACCAATATTAACCACTCCTCAGACATGGCCACACGGCACCCCCGCACTGGCCCGCAGGACCGTCTCACGAGGTGGCAGCAATCATGGCCATCATTGCACTGGATCCCCACCTCTCCACGTCAGCACCACAATTACTCCCTTTGGCCTGAGCGCCGCGCACTAACGAGCCTCGGGAGTGGGGGAAAAATGATATGGCGAGACCACTAACATGGGTAGCCGACAGGCACCATGACGAAGGAGACCGCCGTGTCAAACGCCAAGGCAACACTTCAACCCGGACCGCTATGCCGAGCTGAGCTGATTTCCCTCGAGACGACAAGTCGGGCTCCGTCCTCCGCCAGGTCGTGCCCGCGAGCTAGGGATGCTTAGGTCGGAGTCGCCCTCTAGAGCAAGACCCTCAGAGGCTAGAGCCATGTGGTCAGAATCGAGCTCAGAGCTCACCCACCAATGTGGAGCCTCTCCGAGCATGCGCCCTCTGAACCGGGTCTGCCCTCAGCCCTCCAGAGCGAGGCCCTCGGAGGCTAGAGTCCTATGGTCGGAGTCGAGCTCAGCACTCACTCGCCAATATGGAGCCTCTCCGAGCACGCGCCCTCTGGATCGGGTCCGCCCTCAGCCCACCAGAGCGAGACCCCCGGAGGCTAGAGCCCTGTGGTCAGAGTCGAGCTCAGCGCTCACCCGCCAATGTGGAGCCTCTCCGAGCGTGCGCCCTCTGGACCGGGTCTGCCCTCAGCCCTCCAGAGCAAGACCCTTGGAGGCTAGAGCCCTGTGGTTGGAGTCGAGCTCAGTGCTCACCCGCCAATATGGAGCCTCTCCGAGCGTGCGCCCTCTGGACCAGGTCCGCCCTCAGCCCTCCAGAGCGAGACCCTCGGAGGTTAGAGCCCTGTGGTCAGAGTCGAGCTTAGCACTCACCCGCCAATGTGGAGCCTCTCCGAGCGTGCGCCCTCTAGACCGGGTATGCCCTCTGCCCTCCAGAGCAAGACCCTCGGAGGTTAAAGCCCTGTAGCCAGAGTCAAGCTCAGCGCTCACCTGCCAATGTGGAGCCTCTCCGAGCATGCCCCTCTAGACCGGGTCCACCCTCTGCCCTCTAGAGTGAGACCCTCGAAGGTTAGAGCCCTATGGTCAGAGTCGAGCTCAGCGATCACCCGTCAATATGGAGCATCTCCAAGCGCGCGTCCTCTAGACCGGGTCTGCCCTCTGCCCTCCAGAGCGAGACCCTCGGAGGTTAGAGCCCTGTGATCGGAGTCGAGCTCAGTGCTCACCCACCAATGTGGAGCCTCTCTGAGCACGCGCCCTCTGGACCGGGTCTGCCCTCTACCCTCCAGAGCGAGACCCTCGGGGGTTAGAGCCCTGTGGTCGGAGTTGAGCTCAGCACTCACCCACCAACGTGGAGCCTCTCCGAGCGCGCGCCCTCAGGACTAGGCCCGCACTCTTCCCTCCTTCATCAAGGTGACCGCATGAGTTCTGAGCCTCTAGGACGGAGTAAGCCCTACCATCCCGGGATGCTGGCGAGCCGCCCGAGGACCACAAAATGGTGCCCCCCATACCACCATAACTACCTGTCCGCCCGTACTTTCAAGAGGATGGGCCAGCCAAAAGGCACGAACCCCTAGGGCGGCGACCCTCGGATCGAGGCCCTGCCAAGCTTCCCGAAATGGGGCGACTGGAGAGGATGTCAGAGTGAATGAAAGCTTCCCCTACTACATGTCAGGAAAGACGTCTCGTCCATGGCACGGAACCCTGCCGCACACGCCTGCTAGTCCAGCACAGGTCCCGAGGCAAGCATCTAATGGCCATCTTTCAACTACAAAGAACGATCGGCACCCCCAAAAGGGGGAGGTAACAACAATTCACCACCAACACAAGTGCAAGCTCGATCGAAAGGGTGAAGCGCCACCACCACCACAACAGGAGAAAAACGAGGGAAACAAGGAGAGGCGGAGGAACAAGGAACCCCATTATCCCCGCCATCATTCTTCCCCTGCTACGTATTCGCCTTCACTCATATCTTTTACTCATCCTAGTGCGGAGTCCATCAAGAGGGGCCCGACCAGGAGGATCTGTTCCCCTGGATCGTCACTGACTTGACCGTCGGAGTGCCCCCGCCGGAAACCTCGGCTCGGGTTACTAACCCCTGTTTTATAGGTCCAGGACCAGAGGACCGCCAGGCAGTGAAGGGAGCGCACTCCGGTGCTGGTAGCAGCTACGGGCCACGACGATCTTGGCGGCAACATATATATTACTGATCTCTACCTTTTTTGGTATGCTGATCCTCCTATGGGATCGTACATAACCGATGGATGATATGGAAAACTCATGGTTATGTCTAGAAAAATATCATCCAATATTTACTTACCATTCTTAGCATTTAGTCTTGCTTTTATCGATGCCTTGCAATCAATTTTGCTAATATTTTTAAGATTCATGGAATTATCTATTTTCCTAGATTTTTCTTGTCTCCAACTTGTTAGGTACTTGAAGTTTATTTCTCTTTTGTTATTGGACCTATTATATATGGTTATGATTCTAAAACTAACTCTTTTTGTATATCCATTATAAAAATTGTACGCATCATTACTGAATTGAACTCCATTCTAATATGAAGATTAATATAAATAATAGGAGAATGTGCATTCTTTTGAACAACACTAACAACCTCATCAACTGATCATATTAGATATTTTTTAGATTTATAATTTCAACATTATCCGTAGAAATCTTTGTACAAGATAAAAAACATTGAAATAGTTTTAGATAACATTTTGTCTAGAGGATATTAATAATTGTGCTATGCATTGGTTAAAATAAGATACCCAGAGTGTGATAATACGGTCAGGAGATAAAAAATTTCTGAAAATATGAGATTTTAACTTATGATACTCCTTCACAAAATTTATGATATCCTAGTTCAAGATTTATGATATTCTCATATAAAACCGTAAACTAGATATTTTGATCCTCTATATCAAGACTTTTTCACTATCCATTGTCTAAATATGATAACCAGAGTATAAAAATATGAATCTGAAACAATTTGAACTAAAAATGTCAGAAATATGACTACCTCAACACAATAAAAAATGAATATTTTAATCCTCTATTCCAAAACTTTTCAATCATGCATTGGCTAAAATAAAATACCCAGAGTGTGATAATATGGCTAGAAGATAGAGAATTTCCAAAAATATGATATTTCAGCTTATGACACCCCTTCATAAAATTTATAGTATCCTAGTTTAAAATTTATGGCATCCTGATACAAAATCATAAAGTTGATGTTTTGATCCTCCGTATTGCAACTTTTCACTATCCATTACTTAAATATAATATCTAGAGTGTAAAAATACGATTCTAAGATAACTTTAATTAAAAATGTAAGTGTTGATGCTTAACCTCCGCCGATCGGATGGAGTGGTTCTTCCACTAGATCGCCGTTGACCGGAACCTGTAAAACAGATCCCTGACCGAAATTTTTCGACGGGGGACACTCCGATGCCTAAGTCAGAAGAAGCTCAGGCAGCAGTAGAATGGAGAGTTTTGAAGGCAGAGAGGGAAGAGAGAAATTCGAAATGCAAGAAAGAGAAAATGAACCAACCTCCTCCTGAGTGTCCCCTCTTACCAGTATTTATAGACTCCAACGTAACTACTTACGATTATGGGAGTTGGCGAATGCAACCTCCTCATAACCATACGTAGTGGCTGTCAGAAAAATAGTTACACTCGGAGTTTATCCAATCTGAGATTTCAGACCATGTGGGTGGTTGCAACAACCAAAACAGATTTGAATTGTTTATCCAAGAAACCCACATGTCCAAGAATCCTCCTTCTTCAAGAATAAATCTGAAGTGAGCTCAACATTCTCTTTAGTAGTGCTCTTAAAGGGAATGTTAGCTACACACTTCAGAAAAATCTATTTCAGAATTAACAAAAGTAAACACTTATAGTTTAGTGAGATCATCGCTCTTTGGATTGTATTGAAGGAATAAAGCCGAAGATATTCGCCTGGTAGGTCAAGTCTTCGGATCAAGATAATTGTATGAAGCCAAAGACATAGAGTAAATAAACCTGGCTTAAAATCATAGATAAAAATGTTATGCTAAGTCTTCGGATCAAGGTGGATGTACGAAGCCGAAGACAGTAAATAAACTTATCTCCTGGATCATAGATAAAGATACGAAGCCATAGATATTAGGTATAGTCTTCGGACTGAGATAATAATATGAAGCCGAAGACGCAGAGCTAATAAGCTTATCTTCCGAAACAAGACAGATTCAAAGCCATAGATATTAAACATGGTCTTCGGACTGAGATAATAATACAAAGCCGAAGACCAGAGCTAATAAGCTTATCTTTCGGAACAAGACAGATTCAAAGCCATAGATATTAAGCATGGTCTTCGAACTAAGATAATAATACGAAGCCGAAGACATAGAGTGAATAAACTTGGCTTAAAATCATAAACAAAGACGTTATGCTAAGTCTTCGGATCAAGGTGATAATACGAAGCCGAAGACCCTTTTCTTTGCCAGCTAATAAACCAAAAGAGAAAAATTGAAATTGGTTCAGAAAGCGGTCCAATAATTAATTGAAATAAAACTGAGATATCATAATAGTAAGAAATATGATTACCTCGGTACAAAACAGAAAATAAAAATTTTAATCATCCGTGCCATGACTTTTCAATCATGTGTTAGCTAAAATAAGACATCCAAAATATGATAATACGGCCAGGAGATAAAAAATTATTAAAAATATGAGATTTCAATGTATGACACCCCTTCATAAAATTTATGATAGTCTAGTTCAAAATTTATAACATACCGATATAAAACTATAAACTAGATATTTTGATCCTCCATACTAGGACTTTTTCATTATCTATTATCAAAATATGATACCTAGAGTATAAAAATATAGTTATGAGATAACTTGAGCTTAAAATGTGAGAAATATGACTGTATCGGTACAAAATGAAAAATGAAGGTTTTAATCCTTGATGCCAGGACTTTTCAACCATGCATTGGCTAAAATAAAATACCCATAGTATGATAATACATCCAGGAGACAAAAAAATTTTGAAAATATGAAATTTCAACTTATGACACCTGTTCACAAAATTTATGACGCCCTGGTTTAAAATTTATAATACCCAGGCACAAAAGAAAAAAACTAAATGTTTTGATTTTCTATTAGGACTTCCCATCATCCATTGACTAAAATATAACTTTTAGGATATGACAATACAGCGCAGTGATAACTTGATCTAAAAATATAAGAATTAGACTTATAACATCCTAGTTCAAAAAATATGATACACATTCACAAAAATTATGATACCAGATATAAAACTGAAAACTAAATATTTTGATCCTCCGTACCTGGACTTTTCCACCAACCATTGTCCAAAATATGACTAACTAAAGAAAGTTAACATTTTTTATATTCAAGATGTGATTGGGTTAAGTAATTTATGACATCTTGTTATATTATATGATTTTATAATATATTAAATTTCTCTAATTACCAAAATAATTGATGTAATAAAGGATCTACGAAAAAAATTATAAAAAACATTCTACAAAGGATTTTTTTTAATGTTAAGATGACATTTTATCTTGAAGTAATATAACAAGCCTTCAATTACTTACTTTAACTTTAACCAAAACTAATTCCTTATACCCGACACTCAGAATACTTTTTAGGGCAATGAAGAATCTTATTTTAACTTCAGATGCTACATAATGTATTAGAATCGAAATTTGGAGCACTTTTTAAATCAAGAAATAATCTTATATCAACTTCTAAAATCTTATTCCTTATCACGACTCTCAGAGCATGTTTCGAAGTGAAAAGGAATCTTACTTTAATCTTGAACTGATTTCTTAGATCCAGCACCCAAAATAATATTCAAAGCGATGAAGAATTTTGTCAAAAGTTGGCGGAAGAATGTTTTATAATGAATAAAATCCAAGTAAACAGGAGGGAAAAATATGCTTGAAAAAAAAATCATTTTGACCCATTCAAAACTTTCAAAAAAAATAACCAAATATTAATACACATTATGCTTAAAATAGACACTGCTCTTCCAATATTTAATGCACATCCTGTGTAGCCAGCTCGGATCCGTGTGAACTAATGAGAAAAGACGGTGCAGACCAACTCTGATTTCTTACACTGCAAGTGATGCATAAAGAATTTTACTTGGTATGTAAGTTTGTTGACCATGTCTACCCACGCACATTAATCTGGGCATCGAGTCATGCATGCCCACTGCCAGCGAGACCAGATAATGAGTACCCGTTTTATAACATTTTACCAAGCCATTGATCCGAGATCCGAAATAAACGGGAGAACTTGTTTCATAACTTTCAGATTTCTAAATCAGAGATCCGATATCAATGAGAAGATAAGGGCTTGTTGGATTAAAAAAAAAAAAATTATATCACAATCATACACTTTTTTTTTTGAATCCTTGTTGAGTTTTTATTAAATTTTAATCAATGTGAAGCAAGTAAAGCAACATCTAACTACTCTTGTAATCATAATCCAGAATTATTCATCCTTGTAATTCGAGATCTCTAATCAGTTCTCCTGAACAAAGTTTCCAAAGACAGGCATACCGACGTCCCAAATACCAACAAGCTACTACCACATCATACCAAGAACCATGCTTACTAAAATAACAAAGGGTCACTCGCTTGCCCTGCTAATCTTCATTATGTTCAGACATAGCTCTGAATTTATTATACACAAGGTCGGTTGACATCATTCAAATACCAATTCCTGATAATCATCCCAACAAAATTGTCCAATGACTGGGGCTTAAAGCAATAGATAATGCTTTTTTCCTGCAGGTTATTCAATTCATACGACATGTATCCAAGACACCAAATCTATATAGCTAGATGAGCTGATTGCCAGAGAGGTGGGCGCCAATTTCTGTCATGAATATACTATAGTAAAATTCACCCTGCAATTGTAAGAATAAACAGAGCACTAGCCTCAACAAACCAAATTATAAGAAGCTTGGGATTTTGCTGCTCATTTAGAAGATAATTTATAAATGTAGCTCCAATTTTTACATGGCCAAAGCTGGACGATAACACTATAATCCATCCAAAACTCGATGGAAGAAAAACAAAGGCATAAATGATATCAAAAGAAGTCCAACTAAAATAATAAAGGTACACCATGAGTGAAAAGCAACGAAGTGCCTTCCATGACTACCCCCTACAGCTCACTTATAATCCTTTTTCCCTGCTCCATCTCATCGAAGCTCGCCCTCTTCAATACAGAAAAGCTACAGTATGAAACAGCTTGAAATTTATGGTCAAAAGATGTATACGATATATATATCTTCTCTCTTTGCAGTCAAAAATTTTATTTGTTGTAGTTAGAAATTGGCTCATCTTTATAATATGTCCAGTAAAGAATCTTCCTCCATGTCCCTGTAGGAAAAAAAAAAAAAGTTCCCAGTATTTTGTTTTAAAAAATTCAGTAATAACAACATTAAAATGAAGAGTATGAATTGAAATTACATATTCTATTACAATAGCATATTAGCAATTAAAATAACAACCAAATGAGAAGAAGACTTAGAACAAAAGATGGGAAGTTTTTATCCATTAGATGCTTCTAGAAAACTGCATATCCACCAAAATAAACAATTTTGCCTCTATTGCCTATCCAGCTGCTAAATTCCTAGCTTGCTCCATAATGCCATGACTAATTTAGGCACTGTTTAGCATGGTTGCCAATTTCTTCCATTTTTCAAAAAAAAAAAAAAAAAAAACCACAGAAACGGAGGTAGAAAAGTGTTTGGTAAGCCAGTTATCATTCATTTTCTTTTTTTTTGTGGGTGGGGGGGTGGTCACAACCAAGAAAATATGGTTTTGATTTTTCATGAAAACTGGCTGCCACCCCCACCAGCCACCACTTGCCGCCATTAACCATCACCACCAATTTCTGCCACCAGCTGCCATTATTGCCGCTGATCCTTACTAGCAGCCATCGCTGGCTACCCACTGCCAGCTGCCACCACTCACCGTTGGCCACCCCTGCCACCGGCTGTTACCACCACCTGGGGCTCATCACCGCCCACTGCCACCACCAGCCACCAGCACCATATTTGCCATAAAACAAATTTCAATTTTCTGATATTCAACAAAAAAAGAGATACCGGTTTCGGGTTTAAAAAATGTCAACTTAAAACTAGGCAAGCATGACCCATAGGTTCAGACCCTCCAACAATTGGTCAGACTCCGAAGTTTGGTGGTGTAGAAGAACCAGAACTTGTGTGCAAATGAAGAGGTGGTGTCAATGGTTAAATGACTGAAGATTGAAGGAATTTGATAAGTCAACTTATGGTAGCATGAGTCAGTTCCACTGAAGCCACGTGAATGCCTATTTTGAATATAAGCTCTTTTTCTGACTTCAACCTTGACTCCTCTTTCGTAGGTCACAAACTTCTGTTTCATTCTAGACCTTAAATTTTTTATAGTTTGATGATAGGATTAGTAAAAGTCATTAGAGCTTGTTAAGGCCTAATTAGATCACCTTTTAGTTGCTTCTAGGATTTGTCTAGATATTGAAACTCTCAATAAAATCTAAATGTCTTATACTTTCAATTACATTATGAATCCATTGATATATACTGTCTCCATCCTTGGAGTCACTTTAGATGCATGAAAAAAGATGTTTCAGGGCTTTTAAAGTCCTGCTGAAACACATGCAAGATGACAAAATTTACCTTGAACTAGCAACTAATGTACAGAATAGGATGGGAACTCTGGTCTAAGGCAAGTTTACCACGAATTGGTAGGGATGACGATTTACACTGCCTTGTTGGGCAACCAACCCTAGCAAGGCAGCTTTTTCCCAACCCATTTTGGGATAGTAATAGGTACTCAAAATAAAAGCCGTGTAAGGATAGAGGCAGGTAATGGCATACCCACCTCAAACCTGACCCACGGTATTTAGTAAAATTACTCTTTTCCTAATTGTTTGCTTTTCTTGGTTTAAGGTATCTTTGAATTCCTAAAGAACAATATTGCTATTCGTTGTTTATATTAACGTTGAAAATTTATATTCTGTCTTGGAATCTTAGTTTGTTTAAAGTTATGTGACATGCTAAGTTTTAATATTATTTTTTTATTTGTTTGATTTGTATGCTGATATTTAGAGAGAGATAAAGAGAGAGAGAGGATTTTTGCAATTTTACCTACCCAGACTCGCCCCAACCCACCCTGACTCCTGACTCTGGGCAACGAGGGTTCGGGGATTTAAGCATACCTGTGAGGCAGGTTAATGGTGTGCCAACCCACCTCAAGGCAGGTACAAGTCAAGGACAGGTATGTGGTTCCCATCGCAGGGTAGGTCTTGCAATTGGACAAATGAATGCCTTCTTTTTTGCTTAAGTCAACATCCAAAACATGATAGCTTATGCCATGTTGGTGTCAACAATGGCAGACAAAAGAAAGGGCAGTCATGTCTGACATTCAAATAGGATGTCAATAGCATAGTTCTAAATCCGAAATGTCTAGTGAATGCATGAATATCGTTTTAAAATGATTATAGAAGCATCAGTTATCATATCCTCTTTCTGAAATATGTCATAGGGTTCAGAAGAAGCATACCTTGAGAACAAAATTAGGTGGGAAGAAGCGGTTGTTTCTCATCAGGTCCAATACGGTGGCTAGCCTGAATTTAAGAAAAAATGCTTGAGAAAACTTATTCAAAAATAAAAAATTAAATTACACTTCTCAATAATGGTGGAGAAATTCCTTACATCTTCAGTTGCACCAGCAGTCACATTTATGAAGGATGCTTCCTTGGATCTGAAAAATGGAGGCATCCATATTATGCCAGGTTAATAAAAAGGAACGCTGATATTGAAACAAAATAAATATAACAATTTAATGAACTTTCAAGGATTGGAGTTGACTCTCATATCGTTTCAAACTTTTGAATCCAACTCAACCAACTGATAGAAAATCCACAGAATTTGTATTATGTCAACATCTTAGCATAGCAATTTTTTGCAAGGAATTGGGGGTTTGTATCTTATTAGAATGTGCAAATGAAATTCACACACCCAGTTCGTCAATTGGTCTACAGCAGTCTTTCCAAGTGTAACAAAATAATTATTGGATATATCAGATTGACAGTTGGTAGATCAGCTGGTATGCACCTATCTCTTCGAGTAAGAGATCTCAGGTTCAAACCTGAGTGGTGGTTAATAACCACCACATTCCCCAATATAGTTGGACATATCAGGAATTAAGAAAATGTCTGTTGAAATGTTAACTATGTGCTACTTCAAAAGGCTGAAAAGACAGGATAGACTGACATAACTAGCAAACAAAAGATAGCATCAGACAGCCTATCAACTATGGCAATAAGATTAAACAACCTGAGATCTTGGGCATCTGTCATTTCCAGTGTTCCATTTGGCACCTCATTTTTAGCTTTTGCCAGTGGAGAAAAGAACTGTAGAATTGCAGTGTCAGGGATTTCCAGGAAATCAACAATATTCCAGATAGACAACTTTAATATGCAGCAGTTACCTGGTGCATTGATATGAACACTATTGAGATTCCCAGCATAAAATTTATAGTTAGAGTATGACCAAACAACAATGCAGATGCTATGCCAGTAAAAATTGTGGCAACAGTTGATGAATATTTCTTCAAAATTGTATCTGCGATCATCATTTAACCAACAAATGAGGTAACAAAATATTTCCGGTTAACTTGGAAAAGAAGTTTTATTTTTAGTGGCTACAAGAATTCAAGCAAGTCAAACTCATCAATCACGGTAACTGTAATCTACCTGCATACTTGAAGAAGAATGAGGACAGGATGCCTTGTGCTGCATTATTGCATATGAGTAACATTGTAGCCTTTGAGTGACCTCGAAGAATATCAAAGCTACTGGATCCTGAGATATCAAAGATTCCATGCCAAGCTTTAAAAACTAGAATAAGTATTTATAAAAGACATAGGCAGTGCTGGATGCAGGTGTGCCAACATAGAAAGCTGTCATGTGATAAAACACATACAGAATAAAGATACAAGCTTATTTACTCATTGGCTTACAGTATGAAAGACCATTTCAAATCAAATAGAAATCAGAGAATTCATTTGAAACAGAAAACACCAGTTCATCAGACAAAACTGCCACAATTTTTTCTAATATTTTAACTTAAACTTACAGAAATAAATGACCGCTTTAAAAAATATATATATAAAAAAAAACACTTTCTCCGTCCATGTGATGGGAGAGAACATGCATAGATGCTAATGGAAGAATGCAAGGTGATAAGAAGAGGGTTATATGGAAGGCATCAAAATAACATTCAGGTCAATAGTTTGTGGAAGATTGACAGTGACAACTAGAAAATCTTTGTATGTGGGTGGACTAGGGATGCAAACCAGTCGAGTTGCTCGCGAGCTACTCGAGCTCAACTCGAGTTCAAGCTAACTCGAGTCAATTATTATAGAGCTCAAGTAGCAAGATACTCGGCTCAAAAGCTTGCAAGCCTATTTGAATTTATATACATTTTTAATAATATTATTTTTAATAATAATATATATTAATATATATATTTATTATTAGTGGGTTAAGGCTCAATTTCAAGCTTGAGTATGACTTGGTTGACATTCAAGTCAAGTCCAATCGATCTCAAGTTTTGCTTTTTTTTTCATCGAGCCAAGCTCGAGCTTGGAATATCAAGGCTCAGATCAGTTTCGAGCTGAATTTCAAGCTCGAGTATTTTGAGTCGAGTCGAGTTCGAGCTTCTAAGTACTCGACTCAGTTCAAGTTGATTGCACCCCTAGGATAGACTATCTAATAAACTATATTTGGATGTTTATATGCCAAATTGTGGGTCAGATGAACAACTTTGCAGGGTGATGTCAAAGCCACACAAACACTACCTTGCAATGGCATGAAATCACACGGGCATGTTCAGGATCTATGTTTATATGCCAAATTGCACCCATAGGGTGGACTATCTAATAAACTATATTTGGATGTTTATATGCCAAATTGTGGGTCCGACGAACAACTTGCACACCAGGTTGATGTCAAAGCCACACAAACACTACATTGCAATGGCATGAAATCACACAGGCATGATCAGGATCTATGTGCACAAGCAGAAGATAAGTGGAGAAGGCTTTCTAAAGCCAATAAAAAATTATGCTACGAGTAGTGGTATTCATGATCACTTGAGCAACTGCACTAATACATATGAACAAGAGAAAGAGAATGCATCCTTTGGCACCCAAATGGGTAGGATAAATAAGGATTAACAAACAATAGAGTTAACACACTGACACCTAATATGACTTCTCATCTTGGTCAAAATTAAATGGCCCTGGGCAAATAATAAAACTCTGATCTTGATCCTTAAACAAAAAACCTCCTAGATGAATGATGCATAAGAGATATTCCCTAAGCAGGGTTTCATTATGTGTCATTCAAAAAAAATGGTATATTACGTAAATTTGTCAAGAGTAGTATGCTCTTCAAGATTTAAGGTTGCATGTCTATTAGGTTTCTCTGTATATTATGCATCAAACTCTTTAGGAACAGTATGCATGCCTTAAATGATAAAATTATAACAATTTATTAGACAGAGATTGTATTTTGAATGCTTCAATCCCAAACTTTGATTATGGTGGCACCAAAAATAGTACATATTAGATTGTAAAAAGATTAGTTTGCTTATTTTTGGCCTAATTTTTGACAAGTTCATAAATCATTTTGTGATATGGTCAGAAAATACCTGGCACAATAATAATGACATTGTGCAATGAGATGGCCTCTAAACTTGCCCAAATCAGCATGATCCTAAGTATTTTGAGCTTAGCTGTTAATAAGCCTACTGTTATTCACCAATAAGTTCGAAGGATGCTATAATCTTCTAGCTTTTTCAGAATCGATTTTTTTTGAAAATTCAAGAAACTAAGCGAGTTTATGAGACACCAACCACCATGACACTCACAATTAAGAGAATGGGTTAGAATAATAATAAATAATAATAAATATGACTTATTTCTTGCCGCCATGCCACCAAGGCATTGTGGCTAATGCTCAAACAATTGAGATTGGTTGATAATGGTCCAAATATGCTTCTATAATATCATACTTGAACAAAGTGGTCTAAGAAGTTAGAGAGTAATAAATATAGTGACTATTCAGATTTGGAGATTGGGGCTTCAACAATGCCATCCCAATTCTGAAAGCATGTTGTTGATGGTAGACTGTTGCCTAGAAACAGTCACATTTTTAGCACTCAGGATGAACTTATGCCCTAATATTCTGACAGTGAAAGACAAACTTTGGTCTAAAAAGTTTTTTTTTATCAGGATAACTAAGCAACTACTATCAAAATAATGAATCATCATAAGAAAAAAAGTAAAATTTCTAATAAGTCAAAGCATCCACATGGTGCCTTAATATAAATACATATATCAACAAATAATGGTTCTGTGCGGCCCCACCAGGTGTGATTGTGGCTATTATTAGACCATGACAACTTGTTAAAGGACAAAACATCATGGAGAAAGAACATAAAATATTTCATCAGTCATAACCGAAGAGACAAAACTAGGAAAAATAAGCAATGGCAATGATACTTCTTCAATAAAACATGCTTTATATAGTGTAAAACTTCTGCTACTGTTGTGAGAGAAACCATATCCTAAGAAGGCCCATGCCCTTTCCCTGATGAAAATAGTAAGTTTATCAGAAGCTTTTTTGCATGGAACCATCCCACAAGTGATCTAGAATTATGCAGATCTTTTGCTTTTCCTAAATGAACTTAAACACCAATTTAGTAGTTAGCATCTAACATCCAAAGAAAAGCACAAGAAGATCAAGAATGCAGGTACATAATTCAAACTTGCCTTAATTAATGGTCAGACTAGAGGAGACTAGACAAGTAGATGGTTACGTATTTGGCAGGTGCAGATTTATTTGCTGAATAACTAAAATCAAGATTTTACTACCCTTCTTCATGTTTGATAATTATCTCTGCAGAAAATGTAAATTTATGAGGATTGTCATTACCTTCTCCACCAGATGAATGCCTTTAAAGTTTAAACTTTCTGGTGTCTGGCATACATGGTCAGGTATCAAGTTAGCTTTGCAAAAAAAAAACTCCTCAAGCACCTCCAGCTGAATCTCAGGAAAAATATAAAAAGAACACAGATGGGCATTCAGGCAACAGGCATCAGAACCACCAAAAGATACCAATCCCAATAGACCACCAGTTGCAGGATTGAATATGGAAAAATGATGCAAAACCTTAAGCACTATTATGTTTGTACGGGGCATTCAGTGCCCAAGGCTAGACTTGAATGAAAGCATTGGTGTTGGGTTCAATTTAATAACAACATTTAAGGAAAAGAAGTGATGGAATACAGTGACAGTTATCCAACTCAATCTTTCCAACTATAAGTGAACAGAATCATATGATGATCGAGCAATGAAAGATGATGTTCACATGTTTGATTGCCTATTTTGTAGCAATAAGTCACCACTGATTCAAACATCTTGTCAAATATAAATCTGTTTCCTAAGTGATGAATCAATTAACAGAATTAACCGGTGTACAGACAGAAAGCATAGCCGTCTCTGTTCACTGTGTATTCCAGATTGAAATTCTATGCATGAACACATGAAAATAAAAAAAAAAAATTCCTGCTCTTGAAAACTGAAATCAAAACATGACTAGTAATATTATAACATATTTCTGAAGGCCTATATATATATATATATATATATATAAACTGAACTTCTTTATCCTAAAGTGCCATGTTGGGTCTTGAGAATTGCTTGCATTTTGTACCTTTGAAAATGGCAGTTCCAATGATGGCAAGAAAGTTAAATATAGCACCATAGCCATACAAAAACAAGTTCTGCAAAAAGAAACAAAAGTACACAAATTAAGGGTACCAGAAGAAAATATATGGGACAGAAAAATGGAAGAATCTTGTTATCATGCACAAAGTGATGGATTTTGTAAGCACAAGATCACAAAGTTGAAGTTCTTTTTCTAAAATACCAACTAGCTAGCTATTTCAGCAATTAGAGATACCTGAAGATATATGCTTGTCTCAAATTGGCTTTTCAAAGCATATTCATTGTAAACTGAGGCTAGTGAAGGAACGGTTACCTGAAAGTTTTTCATCTCCACATTAGAATCTATGACATATAAAACTAGAGTACACAATAAAGAGAAAAGTGTAAACATGGGCGTCTATTTTACATCAATTTAACAACTAATCAATGCAAGTACAGTTAATTAGTTCTTTTAAGACTTAAAACAGTTTTTGTTTCCATGGATGTTGTAGCCTAACACTAATTTCACAACAGTTTTAGTTTGAACATATGGTGTTTCTCTAAGTACATTTTCAACTACTAAGGACGTTTCAAGCTTGATAATGGCTTCCACCTTAGGAACTATTCTTTGCAGGAGAGATAGAGGAACTATTCTTTAAGAGAGAGAGAGAGAGAGAGAGTTAAGGGCTGGATGACACTGATGAAGTCTCTTGGTCATAGCCATTGTACATAATACAAGTGGCCACAACGTTTGTCGAACCATCTCCAACTGACCAATTTGGGGCATGTCAAACCATACCAACGGCCGACCAACACGATTTCGACATGTAATATAGTAACTTGGTGAGGAGCGAGAAGAAAAGAGAGGAAAAAAGAGGGGGTGAGCAGAGGAAAGGTCAGAGAGGCCGCTGAAAGCTGTTGGAGGCCACCAAAGGACTGTAGAGGCCTCCAAAGCTCCACCCTCTATAGAGAGGAAAATAGAGAGACAGGAAGAGGGAGGGAGAGAGAGGAATGGAAAGAGAGGGAATGGGGACAGGGAATCCAGCAATGGTCACCATGGTGCCATAAAGGCCCCTAGAGGGCAGGATCTTCCTCCCCACCCTCCATCAGGTCAAAACAGGACAATTGCCCCTGTTTTGATCTTTGTATTTTTATTTATTTTTTTTTTTTTATTTGAGTGGTGGTGGGGGGGGGGGGGGGGGGGTGGGGATGGGGGGTCCATCATAAAGTCAACAACCCTGTGGATGGGGGGTCCATCGTAAAGTCAACAACCCTGTCCACAGTGAAGTCAAAACAGGGTCGCCGACTTCACTATGGATCTAAAAGAAATTTAAAATGGGACCGAAAGAGGGGCAGTCACCCTTGTTTCAACCCCACATAGGAAGGGGAGGAAGATCCCGTCCTCCAGGGGGCTGCCCACTCCCCCTTCTTCCATTCCTCTCTCCCCTCCCTCCCTCTATCTCTCTTTGGTTCTCCCTCCCCCAATTGCTTTGTCATGCCAGTTCAAGCCTGATACAGGGGCATACCAAATTGTACTGTCGCCAACCAGCACATGATCCAGTTCCAGCATGGCAAACCTTGGATGGCTGTGATCAAGAGATTTGATCTCTCCAATTCTTCCCTGAACTAGAGAAAATCACAACTCGAGATGCCCTAATTTTGCAAAAATATTTAAATAATTTCAGAGTCACAAGCACAATCTGTTATAAGAAACAATGATACAATCAGGAGATTCGCCGATCATATGATCAGACTTCTGCTTGAATATGCAATTAAAAAGTCATATGAATCTCAGCACGTCAAATTGTATCTCCCCAGACTTGCATGGATCTCCCATACAATTGTATCCTTCCTCCCTAAAAATGTAGGCATCAAATGTTTTGCCTTAATATAAGAGTTAAAAAGCAACATCCCGTCACTGTCATGTCTGGATGTCACAAGTAGGTATACTACAAAGAATAAACATTGCTCAATTATATATGCTCAGCTTTGATCATAAGAGCAAATGGACATGTTTGCAGAATTTAGAGAACAATACAATTACAAAGTTGTTAGATGGTGACTTGTTGAAGTTATGTGGAAGACTGATATCTAAAACAAGATTGATAGACTATAGCAGCTACAAGTCCTAAGAATTCAAACATTTAACAGCTTCACATAGCCAATATTATTATGACAAGGATGAATAGGGACATCAGTTTTATATAAAATTAACAAAACCAGAAGGCTGGACAGCTCCAATACGCTTACCTTCAGTTAAGAAAGTGCTTCTTGTGCAGCCATTCTTCTGGCAGCTTTCAAGTTTTGGTTAGTTGCAGTGCAGGTCAAAGGGTTACCTTTTGACTCCACTATTTACAAAGGCAACAAGAGGTTCAAACTCAATTTTCATCTTGGAGTTGCTTAATAGTTTGTCACAATCTGTTTGAATACACTTACATAATCAAGATTCAGTTTACCTTTTACAAAATTTGTAGTTAAAGTTTTTAAACAAGAATAGTGGTAAGGGGAAGCCTAAAAAGGTTAAGGGTACAAAACCTGCATTTTGAAACCTTGAAGAAGGTCCCACAATGGCAGTTTTGAGATCAATATTCAAAGTTACAGACAAGTGTATCCAAAATTCAATAGCTTTCCACTACATATATATATATACATATATACATATATATAATATAAACCAAGATTATGACTCATGAAATTGCAGATAATTTGTAGAATAAGGAAGCTTTCTTAGGAACTAGGTTACAGAAGAACCTTGATTCAAAAATTTGCATGTGAACATTCTAAATCCACAGAATTCTCTATCAAGTTTTCAAATGCAGATCACTTCTTGACCGGTCAGCATAACAGCAGGAAGAACATTTACTAAAGGGGAAAGGAAAACCATTTACTGATCAATTCAGACAAGTTCATATGAATACTCATGAAATGTGACAAGATATGAAGATTTGAAGATCTCATTTCATACTCAATAAGACTTACAAAAATTAATGTATATATGTATGCAACCATTGCAACAGGAAGATCAAGTGCAGTAGTTCCCTGAGGCAACGACCGGAGCTGATTAACACTGATTCCAATGAGCAACAATGCAAGAGCCTCCCACTGCCAATAGCAAAACAAACCAAAAAGAACATATTTAAGTATTAATGATTAAGGAATGGATCATTAATTTAGTAAAAATTTCAAATCATCACAATGATAAGAAAATACAAGCCAATTACTCTCCGCGACTTCTTAAAACATTCCTTGCAAATAAAAGTTAGTTGTTAACCACATGAAAATCATCAAGATGCCACATAAAAATAAAATTTATAGAGATATCACCCAAAAATGACAACTTCCCCCCTCCCTCAACATATTTCATCACTGAAATATTTTGCTAGAAAAATAATGGCAAAGCTCAAACTTGCCTGGATAATGGAAAAGCGCCTCTTCATTATGATCTTTAAAAGAACAGCAATTACCAAAACCTATAATGGTTAGCAGAATCATAAAATAAGATTAAATCTGAGGTATAAAATAAACAAACAAAATAAGTGAAGATTAAGCAAACATGTCTAAACAAATTGTAGAAAATAATGGCATAACAAGGATCTCAAGATATAGCATGTTATGTAAATAAGCAGATTTATTCAGAGTTTATCAACAGAAATTCTAATATTATATATCATTGTAATGACATTGATTATTATCTACCACAGCTAGAAAGTATTGAAATCACCTGGTAAAAACCAAAACGAGGATAGATAACAGGGCTAAAAGAAAAACATGTTTGTATAGGGAGTTTGATGGTTAACTATTGTTCTCCAAAGTAGAAATGTGACCAATTAATAGAAGGCAATTTCCAAGAAAAACATATTGAAAACACAGATGTAATGTCTCACCTGGACATGGGGCCTGTTTGGACACTGGATCATGTTATTTGGCAACAAGTTCCCCACCTCCTCAGAAGTCTCCAGTGGGGGTAGTCTAACATGATGGTTTTGGGGATTGTTGGTGACCAAGATGTTATGATTCCATAGATCGCAGATAAGATGTATGGTTGCTAATGTGATTTAGCCCTAGAATTTAGGTGTAATGAGACCTTTAGCCCCTTCCAATCCCTAAAACCTCTTCACAACAAGCTTGCTTCCTTCAGTTTCCTTGACATGAACAGATCTTATCTCTGGATTAGATCTGTAATAGTCCAGCCCAAAATGAAAACCTGCCCAACATGAATTTTAAAGCCCAACAAAATATATATATACATACATACATACATATATATATATATATATATATATATATATATATATATATATATATATATATATATATATGAGGAAGAAGACTCCTCTCCTTCTCCAAAAAGGAATCCAAATCAAGCCAGAAACCCTACAAGAAGGGATTCCCTCCCTTCCACGACCCCACTACCAAGGATCCCTCCCTCCCACCATCTTGCTCCCCTTAATTCCCTTTAATTCCTTTTTTATTTTTTGTTTGGATGACCTTCATCGCACCCGCCGGATTGATGGCAAAAAATCTATCGGAAACACCAGGTAGACACTTCAAACAACTCTCCTCTCAACTCCTTTGGTTCCTTAAGCTTGGATTTCAGCCAATTTTGCTAGAAATTTTGGAAAAAAAATTGAATTTTGAACCCATGTTTTCTTATCAATCTTCTCTTTGTTTCTGGTGTCGCCTGTCTTCGTTGATCACCAGATGGGAGACCGGTGGCCTCGCCGCCAAGGACTGCAACCCCGGCCATCATCTCCCAATGAGGCCCCTCGGGTTTTCAAGGAAGAAGACTCAAAGGAGTCCCCTATTTTGGCCAAGCAAAGAAGAAAAGAAAAGAAAATAAGAAAAGAAAAAAAAAAGGAAAAAAAGAAAAGAAAAAAGAAAGAAAAAAATTCTCTTTTTCCTCTCCTATCTATTCCCTCTCTAGTTTCTCTCTCTAGAATTTTCTTTCTAATTTTTTTCTAGGATTTTCTAGATATTTAAGAAGATTGATGATGAGTTTGAACAATCCTAATAAAGGAGCCTTGATCCGTGGTCACCGAGCAGCATGTCAATACCCACCTTGGCCAGACCGGGTACCATTAGATTTTATCACCCATAATTTTATTAAATTATCTATGTAGTAATTCAATTATGATTTGATTAAATCGTTTAGATCGGACCAATCGAAATGCCGGACAATCTCATTTGAACCCTGTTTTATCCCCAAAACGTGAGGAAGAACAAGAAAAGGAAGATAAGATAAGAAAAGAAAAAAAAATTTCTCTTTTCCCTCTCCTCTCTTCCCTATCTCTCTCTACTTTCTCTCTCTAAAAGTTTTTCTCTAGATTGATTCTTTGCCTCCTCATTGTCTTTAGGATTGTTTGAACTAGTAATGATTTTCTTTCAATGATTTTGATTCGATCCTAATGAAGGGGCCATGATCTGCAATTACTGGATAGCATACCGGTACCCACCCTGACAAGATTGGATATCACATGATTTGATTACCTGTGATACTTATTGTACCATCTGTATATTAATTAAATTATGATTTGATGAAATCATCTTAATCGGACGGATAGAGATACCAAGCATTGTCGCTTGACCAGCTTTGTTCCATCTTATTAATTTCTCTTTCCTTTGACAATCTCTCCACTTGATTTATGAACTCAGCCCTGTCGTTTTGAATTCAAGTTGACCTGGTAGACAAACTCTAAACCACCTTGTCAAGCAGACAATATATCTGCATCATTCGAGTCTTTATCGAATATCACAAGATTTGATCTTTATTGATTACCATCGAAACCTTATATCTTTATTGATCTTAATTAAACGAAAATATTTGATCAAATTGACTTCTGATTATCGGACAACATATCGACCTTTATCTTGATTCTCGACAGATACTACTGATTTGATGATCCTCGATCTTTGTTGAACCACCTTTCTTCTTGCCTAATCTTGAACGAAGAAAATTAAAGGACCGGACCAACCCAGACTGTTTAATGTGATTAACCGTCAATCCTATCTTTCTATAATTATTCGTCTTTCTTAATTTTTGAACTTGATTCTGTATAGAAGTGTAGTCATCTTGATGAGAAGATGCCTAGCAGTAGATGTTATAACATAATTTGATGATTTGAAAAAGAATCTCTGAAATTGCTTGGATTTGTTAAAGCAATTACGAGGTAAGTAATGTTTTACTTTTCCAAGATTACTGGCAAATTATAAGATTTATTATATCAATAACTTTTGAATCATATTGTTGTGATGTATGAATTTAATGAATGATATTTTGTTATTAAAATTACTTTATTTTGACATGTTATGATGGAGCATAATTGAAAGTATAAATCTCATTATGCATTACATATGATTGATTTCGATATCACATGATTATGTATTTTCATCGAACTGGAATATAAAATATGATTTATGAAAAGAATTTGATTCAAGATGATTTGAACTCCCAGCCTAACTAAGTATAGGACCCCGCCAATGGAAACTAATATGTTGGTATTTGATGTCCTAAAGATTTATGTCGCAAGTAGATACACGACATACCGCCACTAAACCAACAGTTCCTAAGAACAACTTTGTTGCAAGTTGATACGTAACATACTACAAGATGACACATAGCACACCGCAAAATGATATACGGTATTATGACACTATTATAGGGATAATGTGGTCATAGTTTATGGTTGATGGGATGAACTTGAGATTGTTGAAAAGTAATTGAATTCATGAATGAAACTCGAATTTGAAAGTTGAATTTGACATGAATAATGTTTTGATAATACTACATATTTGAAATTGATTGGGATATGATGAACACTATATGTTCTATTTTTTTATAAATGATTATTTAATTTATTGCTTGATTAATCTAGTTAAAGTATCCGTTGCTTACTGGGCTGTCTAGCTCATCATCCCATATTTACTATTTTTACAGATCTTGAAAACTAAGGTGACACGAAAATATGTATCGGAAATGATTAGAAGCAGAACGTTGATGTATTTATTTTAGATTAAAAAATCTATTGCATTTGATGTAAGATTTTTGAATATCTTTGAAATTTTATGAGACATTAAAAATTGACTTAATTTATTTATTGATTATTTAGTTGATGTTTCATGATAGCATGATAAGATGCCTTACATGCTCATGCAAAGAGTTCTCTATGAGTATGTGGCGTTGCTGTAACCCCCGGCTCGCGATCTCGAGTCTAACAATTTATATGGTATTAGGACATAAATAGATAGATCATAACTTGTAGAATCAAAAATCAAGTGTAGATGGATAGACACTAGGGACATTGGGATGTAGATCTATAATGCTTGCAGCATAAGTTATTATTATGATTTTTTTATTAAATATTGTGACTATGTATGAAAGGATCACAAGGGATTTTGACTCATAGGATTTGATATATGATGGGCAATCTATAAATCATGTTATGATTAGATGGGTTTCGATCTAAAGTGATAGTGAGGGGATTGATCATGAAATTTTATCGTGCATTCTAATTATTCATTTGATATTAGTTATTCAAGTGAATGGTAAGCTCAAATTTGATATGGGAGTAATACTATGATACTGCTCCTGATTTTGAAGTTAACTATGTAGTGGCAAAATAAATGTTTATTCATAAAATGTTGTTTAAGGTTTGGACTAAGAAGAATCTTTTATGATATCTAATTTCAATATTTTCAAAGTTGAATCTAGTATATATGTGGGATCATGTTATGATAATTGCATTTTGATCTAAATTAAGTACAAGAGAATTGACCATGAAATATGATCATGCAATATAATTATGTATTCACTGGTTATTTAAAAAAATTTGGGAGCTCAAATTTGATATGAATGTGATGGTATGACATTGTTTCTAGTTTTGAAGTTAGTTATTTAGTATCAAACTAAGATTTCTTTATAAGATGTTATGTAAGGTTTGAGCTAAAAAGATTTTATAATCTGATTATAATATTCTTTAGATTTGAACCTATAAATAGATCATGTATAAGCTAGCATATGGAGGGAAAATATGTTTAGAGATGTTGCTCATAAGTCTATTTTCTCATTAAAGGAATTTGATTTTATTTGGAGTTGTAAAGCATAAATCTTGATTGAATCTTCAATAATTTTAATTTTTATCTTTAAATCAGAATAGTGGATCTTGTTACATTTTGTTGAAGATTATAAAGGGAGTGTGAAACTTTGAGTTAAAATTTTGGATTATGAATTGATCTAGAATTCTTTCGCCATTGTTATTGAAGTCCCCAGTTAAATTTGTTATTAAGAAAATAACGTGATTTTAAGTGACTTGCATGCTTATTATGCAAGGTTTTTGATAGATGTTAAAGATTCGATGAAAGAAACTTTAGAAGAGATAATTGAGTTAATTTTACATATGTGTGATGACTTAAGGCCTTCTAAATTGTAGAGCATTGAGAAAATTTCTTAGTTACTTTGATAGAGTTCAATCTATAATCATCTAATTGAATTGACAAGAGAATCAAGACATAATTCATGTTTGAATTATGACTACTAGCATATATAATCGTTTTGAATATGATTATTGACTTAAAAGTTGATTTAGATGGATATGCTTGGTATGCATATTAGGAACAATAATTGAAAATTCCTTTTGACTTAGAATTTAATTTCTAGATATTTTCAATAGACACTAGCATGTTTTGATCAAAAGTCATCTAGTGCATCCAGGGAATTTGATAGTTTAAATTGGAGTGCGCAACAAAAGTGTGATGACCTGAATTATTTATAAGCCAGGATTATTATCTCTTGATTTGAGAAGTTTTATAATAAAAGACTTGAATTAATTTTTCCTATATGGGATGACTTCAATGACAAACAAAAAAGAAAAAATGTTTTCGATTCTCGTCTGATTTAGATATCACTGTATGATTTTCATTAGTATATCATCCTATCTTGTGCTGAGTAATATTTATATATTTAGATTAAAGTTAGTGGACCATTTGTTCTTGATCTTGAATATAGAATATTTTGGTATAGATCTTGTTCTTCCTAAATCTGAAGCAGGTATTCCTTTGATCAATGTCAATCCTCTCGCATTTGCTATTCGCAGATGACTGTCTTCTTTTGGGGCATGCCTCTATTTCGACAGCGGTTGGTTTCAGGATAGCTCTCGAGCACTACTGTCTCGCTTCAGGTCAGAGGGTTAATCTCCGTAAATCGGAGGTTCACTTTAGCCCGAAGACCCCCCTCGGGTTACATCGTTCTATACAGGAGTGTTTGGGGATTGCTGTTCAGGAGGGTTGTTTTCATTATCTGGGTGTTCCCATTTCTGGAGGTAGACTTCGGAAGTCTGATTGTCATGGGTTGACACAGTATATCTAGGAGAGGGTGGAGGGTTGGCAAGGGAGGGCTCTTTCTTCTATGGACAGGTTGACCTTGGTCAGGTCTGTTTTTTCTTCTCTCCCTGTGTATATTTTATCTAATGTCATTGTTCCCAAGTCCATCATCCTCAAATTGGAGCAAGCCATTCGTTCCTTTTTCTGGTCTTCTTCGATCTCACGGCGGGGAGTTCACTTGCTGGGATGGAGTGTGGTTTCCCAGCCGATTCGGGATGGAGGGCTTGGTATTCGCTCCTTGCTAGTGACTAGGGAAGCCCTAATTGCGAAGCACATCACCAGGCTGATGTTGGGTCCGGAGAGCTTATGGACTACTTTCATGCGGATGCGATATGGGCCCCTTTCATTGCAGACGGGTGGGGCTCAAGACACTTTCCGGCATGGTTCGATCATGTGGAGAGAGATGACCTGAGGGCCCCTGCTGTGATCTCCCAGATGAGGTGGGCGATTGGAGATGGGAGACTGATCAGCTTTATGGAGGATCCTTGGATCTCGGAGATGCCCCTGGCCAGGTGGCCGACTTTCATTACAATGGATCCTCATCATATTAGGACTGTTGCTGACTTAGTGTCTGAGGAAGGCTCTCAATGGAACTCTGACCTGGTCATCCGGATCTTTTGAGGCATTTTAGGAGCAAGGGTACTCTTTATGACCCTTCCGGCCCACCCCCGTGATGATGTCCGAGTGTGGAGATTGTCGATTGTTCCTAAGGTTCCCCTGGCAGAGCCGTATCCCTTGTTTACGGCGGATCAGGAGTTGAGGACCTGTCGCATTAGATAGATCTAGTCCTTAGGGGTGCATCCTAAGGTGGCTTTGTTCCTTTGGAAGGTGGCCTGGTATCGTCTTCCCACGAGAGCGCTCCTGGCTGCTAGAGGAATACTGCTCCCTCCTTCCTGCCCTACTTGTGATGCTACGAAGGAGACTGTTGAGCATGTTCTACTCGCTTGCCCGAGGGCCAAGCTTGTCTGGAGGGCGGCAGGGTTAGAGTTCATGGTTAAGCAGATCGGTGATTTGGTGGCTACCTTCTTGAACATCCTGAGGTCACGTGCTGCTGCCTCCTCTCCTCCCTACCTTGCTTATGTTGCTTATCACATATGGCTATCTCAGAATGCTACAATCTTCAGCTCTTCCAGATGCTCACCCAGTGTGCTTGCAATGAGAGCTCGGGCTCACATGGAGGAATTCCAGATGTTGACTGTGACTTCTTCGGAGACCTGGGGTTCCGGTTTTGCTCCTAGAACGCCCCGGAGATTTTTATTTCTTGGGAGCCCCCTCCTCCGAGGTATGTCAAAGTCAATTTTGATGGGAGTGTCAGAGGCCCTAAGGGTAGGGCAGCTTTTGTCATTCGTGACTCCAGCTTCGATATTTTGGCTGCGGGAGGATGCCATTTTGTTGGCCCTTCTGTCCCCCAGGCTGAGCTCATTGCGGCTTGGATTGGGATTCAATATGCTCGCCATCTTCTCCAGGAGGACCGCCTCATTATTGAGGACTCTTCCACAGTGATTACTTGGATCAAGCATGCTGTCAGATATCTTCCGACCCACCCAATGCTCCGGGATATTGGCATTTGGCTATGTTGGTGTTCCTCCCTCTATGTTAGTCATGTGTATAGGGAGGCTAATTCGGCGGCTGATTGGGTCGCTTCATTTGTCGCCTGCCATTCTGGTCAAGTATCGTGGACCCACCTCAGTAAGATGCCTTTATCTTTTAGGGACTATTTTTTTCGGACTTTTTTGGATGCATTCATACCAGGACTATTGGTTGAATCATCCGTTTTATCAAAAAAAAAAGATTTTGAGGCTATCTAATGATATTGAAGATTGTTCTACTAGAGACGAATAAGAGACTTTTATGATCTAATATTGTGATAAACCAATTTATTTAAGAGTAGTTGATATTTTGACAAAGAAACTTGATATTCTTATTCAAAGTGATTTTTCTTTTATTGACAAGAGATGGGTTTGATTTCGATCATTTATGAGAAGAATCCAGTTTCAGATACTAGACCTCATTATTATGCTAAGATCTAATAAGGAAGATAAATAAGTAGAATACATAGAAATTTGGAAATGAGGTCATGATTATAAAACTTTAAAATTTGAAAATCTTTCATTGGAAAATTTTGGGATGAAATTTATTTTTAGGGAGGATTTAATAGCCCAGCCCAAACCAAAAACAGGCCTAGCACGAATTTTAAAGCCCAACCAAAAAAATTTGAAGGAGAAGACTCCCGATCCTTCTCCAAAAGAGAATCCAAATCGAGTCAAAAACCCTATAAGGGATCCCCTCCCTTCCATGACCCCACTGTCGAGGATCCTTCCCTCTTTGCCATCTTCATCCTTGTTTGTTTGGATGACCTTCAACACGCTCGCCAGATTCACGGCCAAAAATCTATTGAAAATGCCAAGTAGACCCTTCAAACAACTCTCCTCTCAACTCCTTTAATTCCTTAAACTTGGATTTCAACCAATTTTGCCAAAAAATTTGAAAAAAAAAAATAAGTATCAAATCCCTATTTTTCTGTCCATCTTCTTGTTTCTGGCACTGCTTGTCACCATCGATCACCGGATGAGGGACTGGTGGCCACCGGGGCTGCAGCCCCGACCACCATCTCCTAGCAAGGTGCCTCGGGTTTTCGAGGAAGAAGGGAACTCAAAGGAGTCCCCTATTCCGCCGAGCGAAGGAAGAAGAAAAAGAAAAAAAAGAAAGGAAAAATGGAAAAGAAAAAAGTAAGAAAAGAAAATTCTCCCTCTTTCCTCTCTTCTCTCTTCCAATTCTCTAGTTTCTTTCTCTACTTTCTCTCTCTACCTTTTAAAATTCTCTAAAAGTTTCTCCTAGGATTTTTTAGATCTTTGAAAAGATTGATGATGAGTTTAAACAATCATAATAAAGGAGTCTTGATCCGTGATCATTGAGCAGCATGTCAGTACCCATCTTGGCCAAACCAGGTACCATTAGATTTTATCATCCATAATTTTATTGAATTATTTTATCATGATTTGATTAAATAATTTAAAAAAGAACCAATCGAAATGGTGGACAATGTCGTTTGATTAACCCTATTTCACCCCCAAAACTTGATGAAGAACGAGAAAAAGAAAAAGAAATGAATGAAAGAAAGTAAATTCTCTCTTTTCTCTCTCGCCTCTCTTTCCACTCTTTCTCTCTCCAATTTCTCTTACTTCCTCTCTAGAATTCTCTTTAAGAATTTTTCTTTAGATTGATTCTCTCTCCCTCCTCATTGTCTTTAGGGTTGTTTGAACCCGTAATAGTTTTTTTTCAATGATTTTGATTCAATCCTAATAAAGAGGATCATGATCCGTGATGACCAAATGGCATGCCAGTACCCACCCTAACAGAATCAGATATCACATGATTTGATTTCCTATAATTCTTATTAAACCGTATGTATATTAATTCAATCATGATTTGATGAAATCATCTTGATTGGATGGATCAGGATATCGAGCATTATTGTTTGATTAGCTCTATTCCATCTTGTTAATTTCTCTTTTCTTTGACAATCTCTCCACTTGATTTATGAACTCAGTTCTATCATTTCAAATCTTAGTTGACCTAGTAGACAGCCTCTGAACCACCTTGTCAGTCAAATAATATATTTGCACCATTCGAGTCTTTATCGACCATAAGATATGGTGTTTATTGATCATTTTTGAATCCTTACATCTTTATTGATCTTAATTAAATGAAAATATTTGATCGAATTGACTTCTAATTATCGGATGGCATACCAACCTTCATCTTGAGTCTTGTCAGATACTATTGATTTGATCATCATCGATTTTTGTTGAACCACCGTTCTACTAGCCTAATCTTGATCGAATGAAATTAGAGGACCAGACCGACCTAGACTGTTTAATGTGATTACCCATTAGCCATGTCTTTTTATAATTTTTCGTCTTTCTTAATTTTTGATCTTGATTCTATATAGGAGTGTAGTCATCTTGATGAGATCTCTAATGGTAGATGTTACAAATGGTTTGATGATTTGAAATAGAATCTCTGAAATTGCCTAGATTTGTCAAAGGAATTATGAGGTAAGTAATGTTTTACTTTTCCTAGATTATTGGCATATTATAAGATTTATTATATCAATAATTTTTAAATCATATTATTTTGATGCATGAATTTGATGAATGATATTTTGTTATTAAAATTTCTTATTTTGATATGTTATGATGAAGCATGATTGAAAGTATAGATCTCATTTATGCATTACATATGATTAATTTCGATATCACATGGTTATATATATTTTTATCAAACTAGAATATGAAATATGAATTATGAAAATAATTTAATTCAAGATGATTTGTATTCTCAACCTGACTATATGTAGGACCCCACCAATGAGGGCTAATATGTTGGCATTTGATTAGTCCTAAAAGTTTATGTTCTAAGCAGATACGTGACATACCACTAGCAAACTAGCAATTCCTAAGGACTTTATTGCAAGATAATATACAACATGCTACAAAATGACACGTAGCGCACCACAAGATGATGCACGATATTATGACCCTGCCATAAGGATAATGTAGTCAATTCATGGTTGATGGGATGAGCTTAAGATTAGTGAAAAGAAATTGAATTCATGAATGAAACTCGAATATGAAAGTTTAATTAGACATGAATAATGTTTTGATAATACTACATATTTGAAATTAATTTGGATATGATGAATGCTATATATTTACTTTCTATAAATGATTATTTAATTTATTGCTTAATTAACCTAGTTAAAGTATTCATTGCTTACTGGGATGTCTAGCTCATCTTCCCATATTTACTATTTTCATAGATCTTGGCAACTAAGATGACACCGAAATATGTACAGGAAAGTGATTAGAAGTAGAACATTAATATATTTATTTTAAATTGAAAACTTATTGAATTTGATGTGAGATTTTTGAATATTATTGAAATTTTATAAGACATTAAAAACTGACTTTATTTACTGATTATTTAGCTGATGCTTCGTGATAGCATGATAAGATACCTTGTATGCTTGTGGAGAGAGTGCTTTATAAGTATGCGGCATTGCCGCGTCCCCTAGTTCATAATCTCGGGTCTCGGGTCTGGGACAAGATCATTTGGCATCCAAACAGACTGATAGGTGATAGTCAACAGGAAATGCCTATTAAATCCTTTGTTATATGGGAAGTTTATGGTTAGTTGTTAAGAGGATTCCATGTATCAATGTAAAATATTTGTTAAGCTAAATCATCTATTGAACTGCAGTTTTTAGAAATAAACAAAACCACCATATTCTCAAAAAAGAAATTTAACCAGTCCTTGCTTATTTATTTTAAGGATCTTCAGATGATTTATTATCATGTATGCCATTAGGAAATGATATACTGTTGATTGATGAGAAGGCAAGATTAGGTATGGTTGACCCATTGAAACCCCTAAAGGTTTATGTTGATGAAACTTGGAGTCTTGGATACTAGCCCTTCAGATTCTTGTAATTTTCTTTTTTAATCTTTGAGAAGACACAAAAATAATTTTAATAACTTTATCACAGATCAAGCATACAATTATGGACTGCATGATAACTTAAAAGGCTAAATGCACTTTAGCCTCATATCACATAGCAACGTAGAAATGTCATTAGCATGAAACCAAATGACCTAAACATCCTCTAACTTAAAGTAAGCAAATCTGACATAAACAACAGGAATCAAAAGACAACTCAAATTAAATAAAATCAAATTCAAGTGGATTAATATTTTTCTTTTTGTGGGTGTGTGAGAATGACCATATTCCTGGATAAAACCAAAAAGCTATATCATTTATGCAAGAATCATGCTGGAATTAATATGTTGTTCTGGAAAGTTTTTTACAGCTGATGCCAAAACTGTAATCCATAGAAAATCCACAAAAGTTTATCCTAGAACATCTTGAATACGCAAGCCATCAGATGTCCAATCACCCAAAAAAAAGGATTGTTACAAAAACTAGAAGCTACTATAAGTTGTTTATGATGCTTCAATAAATTTATTGCCTGATGCTGTAATGTTGTAAAGAATAGTACCTTCAGGTTGCTCAACATTTTCACAGTTGCAGGGTTAAAGTATAACTGCATGAAAGACAGGACCAATAATTAAATAAAGATAATGTAAAAAATAAATACATAAAATGAGTTTCAGGCTTTCAACATGGTTTTATAGGTTAAATTAGGTAAATCAGCAAGGTCATCACATTAGATCAGCTACACAATCACATGACCATATCAACAGCTTAACCTTTCTTAAACCTCAAAGATAGAAGTAAATAAGAAAATGTAGGTCATGATACCTGAGCTATAAAAAAGCCTGAATACCTGCATTATAAATTTCAAGTAGTTGTTGATGGCATAAAGAAGAGCAGGAATAGCAAGAAGAACATTATTGCGGCCTGCCTGCAAGCAGAATAACAGAATTTGACAATTAGAAGCTATCACTTATTTGCCTCATATGAGGGGCCGATAATTGAAAGTCATTTCAAGGTTTTGGCAGAATGTCTGCATCACATAAGGTGAAAGACGAAAGAAGAAAAAAACTGCAGAATAACTGAATAAAATTGGAAAGAAATGTAGTCATAGCACATGCATAGTTTAAATTAGCTAGAATTCAAATTTAAATATAAAACCAAATATATTTGAACAATCAAAAACTTCGCTAGGATTTCAAAGTGGTGTAGCTTATACTTCATCATGTCAATACAACAAAACCCTAATTAAACCCACCAGTTGTTATTCGTGCTCATTCATCTAATAGCTAGATAGAAATTTAATCAGTGCTCAAATTAAGTTATCCAAGCATAATGTTAGCGATGAATGAAAAGTTCAAAAAGAAAAGTGAACACATATCTCTTTTACACTACTCCAATCATGTTAAAGTAATAGAATAGAAACAAAGAAAATAGGAAAAGGAAAGGGAACCCAGTCCTCTCCATCATAATAGACTGGCATCTTGATTTCCAGCAAGTCTGCTCAGAAAAATTGTGAAAATGGCTCAAATCTGAAAGCTTGTTTCATATCAAAAATCAAGAATCATCAGTGGAATGTCCATCTTCTAACCTTACATCTAAAATTTTGTTCTCAACATATATAGCACCACCTCTCCAAGGAGAAGTAGTTCGTACCAGTTTTCAAGCACCACAAAAGGTACAAAGGGCTATCACTTAAAAATTTATATGCCCAGTAAGTAAATGTTCTAAAGAAATTGTAGATAACTGAAGCAGCCATATAAATAGGTAGACTACAAGAAGTAGATAACAAAATTACACAATTTAATTTTGTAACCATGGATTGGATTTCAGTTTCAATAGAATTGTTCAGAGAGATTAAAAATAATGATAATAAGTTAGCAAGTTCAACCTTATTGCAGATACAAAAAGGGGAGCAAACAACATGGGTCCAACTTAACCAAGACTCAGCCAAGACTAATTGTGAAAGAGATGATGTAAAAATTGCTTAACCACAAGAGGTATTGATATTTTTATACGAGAAGAATTTACCTGCATAATATTCGAAATTGACAGAATGGACTTCTCTCCCACTTTTTGTTGCCTGGCCTGTTGAACAAAAATTAAGTAATATCAGATTTTTTTTCTTACACGTTTGAGTTTTTTTTTTTAAAAAAAAAGAAAGGCTCATTCTCAATCACACTGATGTAAATCTTCTGAACCATGGTGACCATAGAATGAATACTAGCTACCAATAACACTACCTCCATATGCCCTAACTAGAAGATTCCATGGGCATCCAGGCTGTAGGTGGCCCACAAAATAGAGACGCCAATGCTTAAAAATCATTGAGTTGTGGAAGTGATAACGTGATACAATTCAAATGAAACCTCGAACTAATACAAGCCACATGAAATGCAATATCAACTAAACATGTAAAACAGATAAAATGCCTACTGATTAACAAAATAATTTTCAAATTATCAAAGGAAATTCGAATCAGCAGGAAAAAAAAGAATCTAAAAAAATATAATCATAATAAAAAAAATTAATCTTCACTGGAGAATATGAATATAGTGAAAAAATAATGCAGTACAGGTTCTTTTAGACGACAATAAAGGGAGCGGCATGATGTTTGTTTTCTCTTTATGGTGCAAATACAATATCAGGAATAGCTTTTTTTAATACATTTCTGTTTCTAACAATTCAAATATTTAAAAGAGCATATCTTCTGCCATGCAGTTGAGTGTAGTTAACGATAAAGCCAACACAGTCTTCAAAAAAACACTTCTGCACCGAGTGGATCTTCATTTTTTGATTACACATTTGTTGACCTTTGATTTGATTGAAGAAACTATTCTGATCTTTTCCTTGCAAAAATCTCTCTTAAATTATGTGGAAGAAACAGAAAGAAAATAACTGATAGCATAACTTGACAAAAAGATTTCCGTTTAATAGAGCATGAAACTGTTCTTATCCCAAGTACAGTGAAAGGCAAAACTCAGATAACAATAAGCATGAAAAACTGCAAATGCCACCAGACAAAAATAACAAAGAAAGCGAAACAAAGGAACAAGACAAGACAAACAGAACAATTATTATACAAGATGCATGTTGTGGATATCATTTACTGGATTAAAAATTAACTAATCCAAATTGTGCATTAAAACACAGATCAACTTGGAGTATATTTTGACCAAAAACAGCTATCATTCAGCTTTGTTTGGAATTAAAACCAAAGGCCTAGTTGTTTGTCATCCCATTAATTTAATAGCAAACTTCAAGTTGTTTGTTGTCCCAGTGGTTTAATACCAAACTTCAGACGCACCCTCAAATTACACTGCATGTGTGATATTACTCTGGAGAATATGTACCTAACTTACAATTTGATAACTATCTATTCAGCAACATATATTCATTATTAGAAGTTATCAAAACCAAAGTTAAAACTGCAAAGAACAAATACATTTCAGCAGGAAAAGAATCCAGTCAACAGATTAAGTTGGTCCTAAAAGCACAACATTCAACAACTATGAAACACTGATACTGAACAACAGAAAGTCCACCAAAGCATGCAACAGCTCAAAGGATTATCCATATGAAGAAAAGGCTGATCAAAGGTTGTAATCAAAAAGATATGTTTAAATCAAAACATCAAAGGCAAGGAGCAGTCTATTCTGAGGAAGAACAATTTAAGTTAGAGGCAAAATAAAGATAGCTTGACTATTTTATTCATGTTGTATGAATGATTTAAATAATCTGAATGTCCTTTCACATGTCCCAAGCTTATAAAAGAATCTGTAACAGTTTAAAATGTTTTCTGGTTTGGCATCTTAAGTGCATATTGCTTTAATTATGTATCGTAGTGTATGTATGTATGCATGTGTGGATGCGCATGCAAGAACTTGGTCTACTGTACTACACTAAGATCAATTTAGATTGCTAGATATGAAATGACATGCAAATCCGAACTTTGCAGCTGATGACACAGTTAATCATTAGAACGGTTCTCATGAGGTTGTATGAAGACAGGTGCAGCCACCATGGTACAATATACTAGGCACAGATATCTAGTATATCTACCACACTGTGTAATTCGAAATAATAGGTGAATTGAAAGAGGTGAAGATTGCATATTATGATTTTAAGGCACAGAGCATCAAACAAAAAATATTTAGTCTATTTGAATATATGCAAAATATCAAAGTGCCATATTCTCAAAATCAAGGATTACAAAGTTATTGTGAACTATCAAGATTCTGAAGTTAACAGACATCTAGCATCTCAACATAAGCTATGATGTATATGTAGCATACAGCTAAAGCTAAAACAGAGGCCAAATCAAATGAATTATCAATAACTATTCACAATTTCACATGCTACCCATGTCATTCAGTTTTAGTTCACACTGCAATATGTATTGATTTCTATATCAACATGAGGTGCATCAATTTAAAGGTTAGCTGAGGGAATGTTTAAATATAAGACATCAAGAAAAAAACTAAGTGCAAAAGTTAGCATACAAGCATATATAAACAAACCTGAAATGAAAGCATGATGATGGCAAAGAGAACCTTTGTGACCTCAGTTAGAAAGTTAACACTGATAGGACTAAACTTAAAGCTTCCATCCTCTTTGGACATGTAAACCAAAATAGGCTGCAACAAAATAGAAAGCTCAGCAAACATTTTCAAGTTGCAGGTACACATTCTTTTAACAAAAGTGTCCTTTTCTCAAGAAAAGATAAATGTTCTAAAAGGTACTGGCTGTTTTTCTACAAGCATACATGACCTAGTACAGAGTAATAGTCAAATGAGAATATGACACAGATTTGGTAATAATCATGGTATAACCATTATGTATATCAAAAAGTATACTTCTTTTAGAAAAAAAGGTACCTACAATGATAGAAGATAAATTACTAGCTTGATATAATCATCCAACTCCATATAAAGTGGAGGATTTGCAGTACTTGTTGATTTATATGAAATGATGGTGCATCCAAAAAGTCATTTGCATATTTTCTAATTGACATTTGGCAACTTCTCTCATGAAAGATGACAGCCCATCCAATGCATTATCCAAAAGGCCCGCAGGCTGTTATCAATCTAGGGAGCATTTATGGAGCACTTATCTTTATTATCTTTCATCCATTAAACAAAAAGAAATAACAAACAGTACTAAGCACATGCATCATCACTTTCATCCAGAACTTTTTTCATCAAATATGAGGATCAACCATAGAGCATAGCTCTATGTTAAGAAGGCTTTATGGAAAAATCTAGGCATGATTCATATGCTTTGGAGCAATCTGTATCTAGATTTTGACAGGAGATATCTATAAAGAAAGGGAGGAGGGGGGTGGAGGGGAGAGAGAGAGAGATAGAGAGAGAGAGAGAGAGAGAGAGAGAGAGAGAGAGAGAGTGGGGAGAGCAACGACTAAGAATATAGGCTTCAATCTATAGGGTTGGCCCTTACAAAGAATAGAGTTTCTTAAGAAGCATAAGAAGGCAAGGAAAATAAGGAACATTATAATGGAGAGAGAAATAGAGGAGCTGATTAAAAGGGGGAAATCAAAATCAGAAGGCACAGGCTTTGGAAGAGAATTGTACTCAAAGATGATTAAAATGCTAGAAGAAACGTTCATTTATGGGCATTATTATAAGGTCTGATCTTAGATTGTCTCAGAATTTATAAGATATAGCAAAGAAAGAATATGGTTAAGGTCAGCCTACAAGTTTAGGGTTCAAAATATTCTAGGTTTCAAAGGTAGGCTGATATGGTTTGAGTGCGAGTCTTTTAGAAGACAAGGATTGTTGGGAAAAAATATCTGACAAGAATTAAGAAAGAAATAAAGAAACAAAATGTAGCAGGGCTAACCATTATTTAAGTTTAGGGATTACAAAGAACTGGGCCCATATCAATACTATGGTCAGAAGTATCCACCCTAGGCTGACTTCTGCAGGCTAAAAGGACTAATTTTGGACCAGATTTGGGTTCAGAAATCCAGACTACAGGGCAGTTTATTTAGCAAATAGCATATAAGGGAAGATGAATAAAGAAGAAAAAAATGTATGTGACAAGAGGACTAGAAATGGAGACAGAAGACAACTTACTTACTCCTGCACTCAAGGACTTATATCTTATAACAAATCCAGATAAAAAGCAAATGGGAAACCATAAGTATCGTTCGAGTTCCTCAAATCTCTAAAGCAAAAATAGAAAGCAAAAAGTCACACAATTCAGTATCTTGCATCCTCCCTGGATCTTCTCAATAAATGATTGGAAAATCCCCTTCATGCCTCCAGGATGCAAATATATTTCCCTAGCAAATGGTAAGCAGCCCAGCATGATTCAAGGACATCATAAGCTTAAGAAAAATTTTGGTATGCCACAGTATATTATGCATTATACGCTCCAGCCAGCAGCAAAAGTGTCCCTCAAGCATATTATCTGACTAGAAGCTTCATTCTAACTTTAGCTAAGGTCCAAGACAAAATTTAGTCATAAAATCAACAAAGTTTCTTACTACTCTTACATCCCAGAACACGATCTAGTTTTGGCATTGAAGCTTCCAGAGTGAGTTATTTCAATTCAAAGCACATCTCCTTGCCATCAAACATCTCATTCATTGCCCACAGATCAACCGCTTGATGATTATTAATAATCAAGATTATAACCACACATGGTGATAAGATATTGGGAGGTCAGCACTTAATTTGAGCTTGAACATGTTGTTGTTGGCAAAATAAGTTGCCCGCAGAAGAGGTGGTTCAGCCTATGCGTGCAGGCCAAAAGCTCTCATGTTAAATGGCTTGAAGACCCCCTAAAAAAGGAGGAGGATAATGTAATTGTCATTAGACCACACCAAAGTCAAACCTCCCACAAGCTCACACAAGTGAAACATCATAAGCAACCTTTCTTGAATATGTCAAATCCTGATTAGAGCATGTGTGACCTAGCTTGGGCATTCTTGTTCACACCTCCCTCTAGCCCACAAGTGTGTGGCAAACATGAAGTCATTTGCACAAGACAAAAGGCTTGATTAGCTGCCCTGCTACCATTTTGGAGTGCAATGTACACAGATCAACATCGGTGTACCATGGAGAAGACCCAAGCTGACATTCAATCAACATGACCATATCAAGATCAATTCATGTTCAGCATAATACAAACCAACTTCCAAGACACATCCAGATGAAACCCATGCCAACCCATGGCATGCAACAAGTTGCATTATATTCCACATAATGCCATGTTGTATCCTGATGTGAGCTAAGATCAATTAAGCATTCCAGTGGCTGCACATTATTGTGTATAATGAAAGGGCACCTTAATAATGTACATACTGCAAAGAGAGCCAACAACATGCCTTTTCACCCTTTGGCTCAGGATGTAAAGCAAGGTTTACAATACCAGTTTTGGCACCTACTTGGTACAATGTTGATAGATGTCGGTTCGGCATCCGAACACTCAGTATGCCCCTCTTACCAGATGTTGGCTTGGTACCAGTATCATAAAGTACACCAAGTACATATTGGTATGTACCAGTAAGGCAAACCTTGATGTAAAGAAAGCATATGCAGATCATCTAAATGCCTATGTGTAGTCACTTTCATTTTGTTGTGCAAATTTGAAGATGGACATCGTTCTAACTTGAAATTAATACCAAGTAAAGATAATTAAAACTTATAGATGCAAACTAACAGGGAGAAATAACTATATCCACTATAACCAGATAATATCAATGGATAAGGATTGTCAATATGTAATTGTACATTGGCTGCTCAAGGTGCCTAGCATACCTTTTTCTGTGGACCTATGCCAACTTGCAACAAACAGGTTCATTGGTTCAGAAAAAGATTATATGTATCAAATGTACATGTAGATGTCTATATTCATATCAAAAACCTAAAAGCATAAACATTTTCATACTTGAATCTCTATAAGATGAACTTATGTGTATTAGGTCTATATATAGATGTCGTATCTATATCCAAGATCCTGAAACATTACATGTATCAAGATCCAAGCAAATTCAAAACCACATATTTGTATCACTATCCGTCTTTAAACAGGGACCATCATATTTATCTTTAAGTATGTAGTTGAAATCAAGAATGAATAGAAATACCAATTTGAAATGGATAATTCAAATTTATACACAACCTTGCCATTCTCTTCTGAACAGAGTATGGTGATAGAGTAATTTAAGATTTTTTAGCAGTTTGTCGTGTAAGGGATCAACTTTAGAACTCATGGCATTGCATTTGCAACTCTAGCTCTTCATTAACAAGCTTGATTCACCTTTGAAAATCCTATGCAAATACTTCTAATTTTAAGATATCATGCAAAACATCAATAGCTTACATTTAGAAGTAACACATTAATATGAATTACCTGGAGGCCGATCAAGATGCAATCACCAACAACCAGAAGAACATTGAGGGCACGATATTTTGACGATATCTTGCTGTTACGGGTATCATATGCCCTTGAAACCGTTTTGCTTGTGGGGGATGAGAATTTGGAATGACAGACACTGCATTCTATCATCCCGTTTTTCAGCATTTCAATCCTTAATCCTTTGTTAAGTTTGTTCAATGTAGCTACAATACTAAAATGTCGGCAATTCAAAGCTGCAGGAATAACACCAAATGGAGCCCTTATCAGACCTGACAATGTTAAACAAAAGAACTAATTAGAATCACCAAAGGAAAAGAACATTTAAGATCATCATCATCTACTCCTTTTCCCATTAATTATGGGGTTGTCAATGAAGTGCAACTCTAGGTCAAAAAGGCCCTATAGAAGAACTAGAAAAATTTTCCAACCAACATCAACCCACTAGAATGTGGTGGCAAATTCTTGGTGAAAACAAATATAGCAAGAGAAGAGATTGCCTAAAACCTTTACCCCTATTTGGTACAAATGATGGATTGGAGGAAGCATGGATAGGTGATGAAGAATGGATGAGGAAGAGGATGGATGTGTCGTTCATCCATCCTTCCATGTGTTTGGTGAAATATGAATGGATGGATGGAAATGATTTCCTCCTTTATTTGGTATAGAAGGAAAAAAAAAAAAAGATAGATAATATTGGTATAATATTTTTACTAAACTATCCTTTGATAAAAAAGATGGGGAATGCGTCTCTTATCTTTTGTCAAAAAATTAATAAGGAATAATTTTATCAACGTAAAAACCAACCTCTTATATGCTCCATCCATTCTTCCTTACATCCTTCCAATTTAAAAAGAAATAAATTGGTGGGCTAGGATGGATGGACAATCCCTCTTTTTCATCAATGCTTCCTAAAACTTTTAAAAATCAAATGATGGATAGGAGCCATCCATCCATCCTCCCTCTCATGACCCCAACTAAACACAAGGTTAGGTAGAATCTTATGTCTTATGAGTCACAATTTAAGCTCATGCATGATATGCAAGCGAGAAAAAACCATCTAGAACTCACATGTACTAGGAAAAAATCCAGATAAAGGGGGGAAAAAACTTTTTTGAAGCAAGTTCTTTTCTTCTCTGACAAAGGAGGAATAAACCAAAGAGCCAAATTGAACCCAGTCCCGCAAGAAAGAACAATTTAAAAATGTGAAAGAAAGTTAAAACTACAGAATGAATCAACCAACAACCCCAAAATCCAAAAAACAAAATCAACTCAAACCGCTTGCAAAGATCAACAGGCGGCAAATATCAGAGGACATTCCAAAAAACACAACCAGCAATCTAACAAAAAGTTAGAGTTTTATTAATCGAAATAAAGTTAACTAATACTTCAATTAAGCTTTTCTTAACCCATACAAAGAAATAACATTATAAAACATAAGAAAAACAGAAGATAACTAAACAAACAGAAACCAAAAACTTTTCAACTACATCTATAAAATTGACAGAACAAAAAGCCAGAAATAACCGAATGTAAAGAAATCAAATGACCTATCTGGATCAACGACCATCTACACCAACGGGATCCAAGCACACAAAAAGCCTGAAAAGACAGGAGATCTAGTTCAACCGGAATTCCAAAACCCACCTGGATCCTCCGCTAGGATTCAAGCCCGGATCGCAGGAATCCAACTCCCACGCGATCGGGACCGGGCAATTCGGGCGCGGGAGGGGCCGCCGTCTCGGATCTGCCCGGAGACCTTCGCCGCCGGCGTGAGGTTATTGGAGAGGAATGGGACTGACACGAAGCGAAGCGAATGGAGAGATCCGGAGGGAATATCCGAAGCTATGTGAAGGGGAAGAGAGAGGAGAGGGATTATTTATAGGGGGGTTTGCCGCTGCGTCCCTATGAGTTGAACTTTGCGGCACGGCCTTCGCATGCTCCCCCTAGCCGTTTCGCGTGATGACGGCAAAAGAAAGATACCGATAATGCCCCTGAATTGTCTCTTTTTCCCAAGTAGATGGTAAGATATATATGTTATTTCCTGTTTAAATGAGGGTAGCTCGTGACCGGAGATGCGACCGTGTTGTCTTAGGAGCATGAAGCCGGTCAGAACGACTCGCAGGCTGCAGTGGTAATGCAATGTGATTGAAGGCTGGCGGTTTTATCTTGGCTATGTGCATGCATTGTTTGGCGAGGTGAGATTAAAATATGGAGGATTAATATTGTTGGACAAGTGTGATTAAATATCATTTAATTATGGTACCGATAGAGGGTTGTATTTATTATTTTTAAAAAATATCTGTGAATGCATTTTAGTTTTGAATCTAGATGGCATTGAGAAAATAAATGATTTGCTGAATTTAGAATTTGATAGCAAGGATTAATCTTATCCAAGGTAGTGTGATAAGTGTTAGGATTGGAAAAAAACGGTAGGGAAATGGGTAGAATTAATTTTTTTTCTATTTGTAGCAAGGGAGTAAATAGGGTAATAAGTAGAATTTATTTTTTTTATTTGTAGCAAGGGAGTAAAGATACAAGAGGCGTGCACCTAATGGATAATAATATACGGTAATCTATATATTCACTCAATTATTAAAAAATGGCATGGTAATAAGAAAATGGCTTTGGATGTTTAAGTCTATCATTTTTGTCTTGCATAGGATAAAAAATTATTTTATTCAATATTCCGAACAATTTTGTAACCCCTCGTTTTTATATTTAAACTAGCACAAAAATGGCACAGTATACAAGAAATATATCTATTATATATAATTAAAGTTCTACTATCTTGATTCAAAGTCTACCGCATATCATTTTTTGATAAACTTTTTTTTGCTCTATTTTTTCATAGTTTTGATCTTTAAATTTAAAATTTTAAATAAATTTATTTTTCAAAATCTACCTGATGTGGCGGGATCGCTGACATGGAATCCATGTCAAATCCTGTCAGACGCCATGTCGGACGAAGCTGCCACGTAGGACGTCTCTACCCAGGCTCCTTCGCCAGGCTATGCTCCCTTCGGGTCAAGACGTCGTGGCCGAAGTCGAGCTCCGTCTCTTGGCTTCATGATGACCTAGAGAGGAATCGAGATGAACCCGGAGAAGGTCCAGGCAATCGTGGACATGGAGCATCCGACCTCGAAGAAGCAGGTCCAGCGCCTGACGGGCCAGATCGCAGCGCTGAGCCGGTTCATCTCGAGGTCGGCAAACCGCTGTCTTCCTTTCTTCAAGGCACTATGAAAATGCACAACTTCACCTAGACCGAGGAATGCAAGGCAGCCTTCGAAGAGCTTAAAGACTTCTTGGCATCACCACCACTATTCTCCAAGCCAGAGGAGGGAGAAGAACTTATGCTGTACCTGGCGGTCACCCCATGGGCTGTCAGCTCGGTTCTTGTCCGCACGGACCAGGACGGATCTCAGAAGCCGGTATACTACGTCAGCAAAATCCTCCAGGATGTGGAGATCATATACACCCAATCCGAAAAGCTAATTTTTGCTCTTATCATGTATGCCCAGCATCTCAGACCATACTTCAAAGCGCATCCGGTCGTGGTCCTGACGGACCAATCCCTGAGGGCTGTGCTCAGTTGCCCTGACACATCTGGACGTTTGGCAAAGTGGGCACTGAAGCTCAGCAAGTTCGACATCACATACCGATTGAGGTCATCTCAGAAGGCCCAGGTGCTGGCCGACTTCCTGGTCGAGTGCATGGGACTTGCCGAGGAGCCAAAGCAGACTACTTCGGAGCATCAAATGGAGCCCGGAGCCGAGGAGGAGTCTTGGATCCTCCACGTCGACGGCGTGTCCAACGCGGGTGGGAGCAGAGCTGGTCTCATCCTCGCTAACAACGACGGAGTTGTAGCTGAATGTGCACTTCGCTTCAAATTTGCCGCTACAAATAACTAGGCGGAGTACAAGGCACTCCTTGTGGGCCTAAGGGTATCCCACAAGCTGGATGTGCAAAGCTTGAAGGTCTTCACTGACTCCCAGCTGGTGGCCGGACAGGTCTTCGGAGAGTATGAAGCCAAAGATCCCGTCCGTTCAAGCATGACAGGCTTTCGATACTTTAGCATCTCCCACATCCCCCGCGGAGAGAATGCTCACACTAATACGCTATCAAGACTCGCGACTTTGTCGGACTCGTCACTGGGACGTGCCCACATTGAGTATCTTGAAAGTCCAAGCAATGAAGCTCCTACAGAGGTGCAGCAAGTCACCCCGGAGCCGAGCTGGATGGACAGGTATGTCAGATACATCACTGATAGCATCCTACCAAAAGACTGCACAAAGGTTGGCCTTATCAAAAAGAAGACCTCACGGTTTGTCCTGATAGAAGGGCAGCTCTACCATCAATCCTACTCCTATCTAATCCTGAAATGCCTAAGATACATAGAGGCAGCCTTCGTGCTCCAAAAGATACACGAAGGTCTTTGCGGAAATCACGTCAGAGGGAGGATGCTTGCGTACAAGGCCCTCTGCCAGGGATACTACTGGAAGACCATGAAGGAGGACGCGGCTGACTTCGTGAGGAAGTGTACCGATGCCAGTGCCATGCCCACATACAGCATCAACCAGCAGCACCGCTCTCCCAGCTCTCCGCCCCTTGGCCATTCGTCCAGTGGGGAATGGACATTCTAGGTCCATTCTCCCCTACATCAGGGCAACGGAAATTTCTGATAGTGGCTATTGACTACTTCACCAAGTAGGTAGAAACAGAGCCACTAGTACGGATCACAGAAGTTAGGGTCTGCCAGTTCTTCTGGAAGTCGATCATCTGTCATTTTGGGCTCCCCCACTCCATCATCACCGACAACGGACGGCAGTTCGACAACCGAGAGTTCAAAAAGTTCTGTGCCGAGCTTGGCATTCAGCACCACTTCACCTCGGTGGTCACCCCCATACCAACGGGGAGGCCGAGGTAACCAATCAGACCATCCTCTAAGGACTCAGAACAAGGCTAGACCGGGCCAAGGGTAGGTGGGCAGAAGAACTCCCCAGCGTTCTTTGGGCCTACCACACAACACCCCGGATGGCCATGGATGAGATGCCTTTCAACCTCGTCTTCGACGCAGAAGCTGTGGTTCCAGTCGAAGTCGGTGTGCCCACACTGCGGACATAGCAGCATGATGAAGCAGAGAATCTGGCCCACCTTCTTCTCAACTTGGACCTCCTCGAGAAAACCAGAGACAAGGCTCGACTCTGGATGGTGGCTTACCGGTAGCGAGTAGCCTGTTACTACAATGTACGGGTGAAGCCAAAGGTCTTCCGCCCAGGCAACCTAATTCTGCGCCAAGCTGAAGCCTCTCAACCCCGAGAATGCGTCAAGCTCTCACCAAACTGGAAGGGTCCCTATAAAATGATCGAAGCTCTTCTTTATGGAGCCTACTACCTAGTGGAGCTGGACGGTGCCAGATTCTCGTAGACATGGAATGCCTGCAACTGAGAATATACTATCAGTAATGTAAGGCCTTTCCCCAATAATAATAAAGATTCTTTTTATGCAAATCACTTTTGCCTTGCAGGGACATCGCTGCCCGACTCTAGGTTTAGCACGCTCAAGCCTGGAGCCCAACTCTCCGGTACCAAAGCCCGAAGCCCAGCCCTCCAGTACCAAAGCCCAAAGTCCAGCCCTTTGGCACCGAAGCCCGAAGCCCAACTCTCCAGCACCGAAGCCCATAGCCCAACTCTCTAGCACCAAAGCCCAGACTTCGGTCTGTCACCAAAGCCCAAACTCTGGTCTGGCACCAAAGCCCGGAGTCCAGACCTCTGGCACCAAAGCCCGGACTCCGATCCAGCATCGAAGCCCGGACTCCAATCTGGCACCAAAGCCCAAAGCCCAACACTCCGGCACCAAAGCTCGGAGTCCAGACCTCCGGCACCAAAGCCCGGACTCCGGTCCGGCAATCAAAGCCCGGACACCGGTCTGGCATCAAAGCTCAGACTCCGATCCGGCACCAAAGCTCGGAGTCCAGCCCTCCAACACTGAAGCCCAGAAACTCCTGAAGCCCGGTACCGTGCTCACAGTCCGAAGATGTCAGCGAAACTTCCAAGAAGTCCACCATCTACCGCTTGACTCATAGTACGGCTCTCAAGCCCGGAAACTCCTGATGCCCGGCACCTCACAGTCGCCTAGCGGGTCCAATGAGTGCAACCTCCGAGCTCGATCTTGCCGTGCACACTTAGAGCTGGTCCCGGTCGAGACCGAATAGTCCTCATCATGCAAAGCACTCGGAGCCCCACAACCACTTCGTCTACGAGGTGGGAATGACTCCGCAATCTAAGAACTACTTCCTAAACTCCTCGCATGTTTGGGACTCGGTAAAGAAGGGCCCGGACGCTCGGTACTTCAAGGCCAGGCGCCTACACAAGTACGTGCACATAGGAAGTCGAGAAGGGAAGGGAAGATTGGCAGAATGCAAAAAAAGAAAAAAAAAAAAGAAAGAAGACACGAGCCAAGGTGACTGAAAGAAACTTTTATTGATACTGGGTAAATTAGTACAATGCAACTGAGCCCCGACATGCCGGGCAGCCCAAATCAGAAGCAAAAAGAAAAAGAAAATTACAAAAAGCCCCTATGCTATTCGGCTGGCTCCTTCCTAGGGTGGCGTACGGATAAGGCATCACCTTCTGGGGCCTTCGACGGTGGGGCCTCGTCCTTGGCGACCACCTCCGGTAAAGCTGGGTCAGCAGCGGCCGGCTCCTCCTCCTCGTCCAAGTCAGGAGTCGAGCCTGCACCCAGAGCACCCGGATATCTGAGCAAGCTGTGGTTCTTGTCCGGGTTGACATCCGCCACCTTGGACTGGAGGTACATGAAGCCCTGGAAAAAGGAGTCCACCGTCGTTTCGTGGAACTTGGCGACGAACTCCTCAAAGGCCTTGTACCTCACCATAGTCTCGGCGGCCTCCTTCTTTGCCGCCTCCTCCAAATTGACTGCAGTAGTGGCCTTCTTCTCTGCAGCGGCGGCTTTCTTCTCGGTGGTGGTTGCCCGCTCCTTCGCCGCCTCCAGTTCCGCTCGAAGAGATCGAGCTCACCCTTTTTCCTGGGTGGCTTTAGTGCTGAGCTCCTTCAGCCTAGCCTCTTGGGCCTTGAGCTCTTCTGCCCTGCTCTTGGACTAGCTCCTCTCCTGGTCCAAGTTCTCCTCGAGCTCCTTTGCGTGCCTCTCAGCGCATACCACTTCCCCCCGGAGCTCTTTGTTCTTCATATTGGCCTCCCATGCCTCTTCATTTTTCTGCTTCACCTCGGTCTTCATGGACTCAAGCAGTTCTCCTCGCTGCCTATCCCTTTTGGCCCAGTTCCTGTAGTAATCTCTAATGAGCAGGAGTTCGGCACAGAGCTGCACCAAAGAAGACGTCAACCACGAAAAAAATAAGAAAAGAATGAAGTAAAGTGGAGGGTGTACTTACTAAGAAGAGTTGGGGAAATGTGCTGCTGATCGCATCCCCCAGGAGTTTCCCCGCCTTCTCCCACCAGTCGCACGACTGGACTGCAAAGTCCATCATGCGCTCGGCAAGATTCTGGTCCTGGACCAGGGAGACGTTCGGTACCAGTTTGAAGGGAACCCTGCGGTAGTCCTTCTCCCTCTTATCTGTTGTCGACGTAGAGTCGCCAGCTCCTCAAACTGAGGAGGCATTGGAGGCGCAGTGGGAGTTCGGTGTTACTATGATCGGTGCCACCGACACCGGCTTCGCTCTCTCCTGCTCTCTCTCCTCCTCGACATCGACGATCTCCGGAGGAGACACTACAGCGATAGCAGCAACAGCTCTGGTCCGGACCACCACCTCGGGCTCTTGGGCCCGGGTCGGATCATGCCGCCTTGGCTACTCAGAAGCGGGCTCAACAACCCTCCTACTCGGCTTGGGGGTAGGCTCGACTGCCCTTCTACCTTGCTCAGGGATGGGTTCGGCCCTTCTCCTGCTCGGCTCGGCTAGCGCGGCAGGTGCAGTCCCCGCACCACTCTCTTCGTGAGCCCTCTTCGAGGGGGACTCGCTGGCCCCCGCTGGTGGACCCCTCTTCCGAGTGATTGCGATGAGGTCATCCAAAGAGAACTTCATAGCTGCATAAAGAAGGAAAGTGTTAGCTCTGAGCTTGAAAAATCAAGGAAAAAGCACAAGGAGAAAAAGTTTGAGCCGAACTCACCCAACTCTTTCATTAGACTAACCCAGGCTTCTAAGAGGTTCTGTTCTGACAGCAAAACCTCGAGAGAAGGAACATGGTCGGCACAGAGCTGTTCATAGATCTCCCGATCAGCCACTTCGACTGTTGAATTCTGGTTTGGGGATGATCTGGGTCGGTCCAAACCCAATCGACCCCCTCGACCGAGGCAAAGAAATACTTATTCTTCCATCCCTTGATGGAAGAGGGGAGCTCGAATATGATGTCCTTCGGGCGGGAGGAAATGGACCACCACCCCTCCTCGGAAGGGTGGCATTTCAGGATAAAAAAGACCCTGGAAAGAGAAAAACGGGCAACAATCCCATGAAAATGACAATGAACTATGAAGCAAAAGATTGTCTTCACAGTATTAGGGACGAGCTGAGCAGGAACAAGGTAGTAATTGCTCAGCACGGAGAGGAAAAAAGGATGGAAAGGAAATCAAAATTTCCCTGCGAGGGTTTCCTCATAGAGGGTGATCCGGCACGGGCCACTAGAGGTGACCCATTCCCCTAGTCGAGGGACCGAGAGCCGAATGGATTCTGGGACACCATAAGTCTCCCGGATGGTCGCAAGTTCTTCTACAGTGATTGTCAAAGCAACCCCACCAGGACCTGTCAACCGAGAAGGTTCGGGGGAGGGTTCAGGTGGAGGAGAGAAGTAGGGCAGGCTCTAGGCTCCCTAATCACAATCCCAGTGGGGGGGCCTCCTGCTGAACTCAAAGCGCATCTCTTCTTCCTCCTCATCGGAGGAAGAAGGCGGCCTCGGCCGAGAAGGCCTAGCCTCACTTTGATCGGTCGAGGGATGGAAGTTTGGACCGAAGTGAGACATTTGGAAGATGAAGACGAAGTTAAAGGCTGGAAAAGAAGAGGAAGAAGATGGACAAAGTTTAGGAAGGTCCTAGTCCTGGAAGAAGTTGCCGAAAGAGGGGAAGGAGACAAACCTGGCTAACTATGAGAGTCTAGGATGGCCGGGGGGGAGAAGAAGCTCTGGTATGATGGCAGGCATGCGAGATTTGAAAGAAAAGTATTTTGAGAAAAATTGCCTTTCTCTTCAAAGTGACCAGATGCCTAACCTTACTGTTACAGTACCTCCACCGATAGATCAGTGCCATATGTCAGCATTCGGCGAATAGGATGCCTCGCTTCGATCGTGACTATTCTGAATTTTGTGCTAGCAATAACTGCTCCTCGGACATGCCCACGTGGCTCTCTCGCATTGGTTTGGAGAATCGCCTCACGAAGCACCGACGATCGTGGCCATTATTGCACCGGATTTCTGCCTTTCTATGTTAGCACCATATTTACTCCCTTCGCCCCGAGCACCGTGCACCAACGGGACTCGAGAGTGGGGGGCAACTAATATGGCGGGATCGCTGATATGGAATCCATGTCAGACCCTGTCAAATGCCATGTCGAATGAAGCTGCCATGTAGGACGCCTCTGCCCAGGCTCCTTCACTAGGTTGCGCTCCCTTCGGGTCGAGATGCCGTGGTCAAAGTCGAGCTCCACTTCTCCTTCACCAGGCTGCGCTCCCTTCGGGTCGAGATGCCGTGGTCGAAGTCGAGCTCCACCTTTCCTTCACCAGGCTGTGCTCCCTTCGGGTTGAGACGCCATGGCCGAAGTCGAGCTCCGCCTCTCCTTTGCCAAGCTGCGTTCCCTTCGGGTCGAGATATCGTAGTCACAGTCGAGCTCCGCCTCTCCTTCACCAGGCTACGCTCCCTTTGGGTCGAGATGTCATAGTCGAAGTCGAGCTCCGCCTCTCCTTCACCAGGCTGCGCTCCCTTCGGGTCGAGACGCCATGGTCGAAGTCGAGCTCTGCCTCTCCTTCGCTAGGCTGTGCTCCCTTCAGATCAAGATGTCGTGGTCGAAGTCGAGCTCCACCTCTCCATATCGGCTCCACCTCGGATGAAGAGACCTGCAGCCGAAGGACGTCACCACCTCCCTGGATGGTGGCGAGCCGCTCAAGGACCATAGAGGAGCACCTGCCAGGCCACAATAATGGCCCCAGCTACCACTTAGACCAAGAAGGAAAGAGTCCCCCGATCGAGGTGCTGTGCTCCTTACCAAATGTCTACACCCCTCAAAAGAGGAAGTCAACCAGCAGATTCAGATCCAGGGGATGGCCGCCCGCCGATCGAAGCTCTACCATGCTTTCTAAAATGGAGCGACTAGAAGGAATGTCAGAGCGCGCGGTGCTATTCCCTATCACGGATGAGGAAAGGCACATCGTGCACGGCACCAGACATCGCCGCATGCACCAGCAGGTGAGGGGAAGATCCCGATGTAAGTGGCATGCAATGACCCTAGCTAAAAGGGATCCTCCAAGGTTCACACGAGGTAAGTCAATTCAAAGGCAAGTCGAGTGAGGACACATACGAGCAAGAGAGGGCAGTGCATAGGAGGCCATCGCTCTAGGCTACCGGAGATCCCCAAGAAGGGCCTTGGCGGATAGAGCCACCCAGCTCGGGCTCTCCTTTGCTACCACTCTCGCACTCTGCTCTCGACCCACTCACACGCTTTCTCTCTCATTTCACAAGTTCTCCTCCTAGCGTGGAGTCCACCCTCGGGGCTCGACAGGGAGGATCTGTTTTCCTGGATCGCCACTGACTTGAATGTCAGAGTGCTCCCGCCGGGATCACCGGCTTGGGTCTCTAACTCTGTTTTGCAGGTCCAAGCATCCGAGCACGATCCTGAGCAACAGGAGCACAGTTCGAGGTCGTCTTCAGCTACAGGCCACGGCGATCGGGCAGCAACACTACCAATTTTTTTCCTTTCTATATTCTTTTCCTTTCTTTCTAATATTTAAATTAAATTAAAATTTTAAATTTAAAAAAAATTATTTTTTAAAATCTATCAAATTTTTCCAACAGTATTTTTTATTTATTTCCTTTCTTTTTTAATAGATTAACCAAAGAAAATAATAATGAAATAAAAAATAAAAATATATTGTTAGTCATATAACCCGTGCATCACACGAGTACAAATATAGTTTATTTATAAAATACAACATATTTAAAATTTTATTTTATTAAATATATAATTATATAAAAAATAATATATATTTTACTAATATATAAAATATTTCTTTTATTGATGAATTCTTTTATTAGTTTGACTAAAAATATCATTTTATTAATATATTCTTAAATATTATTAATATTCTAAAAATATAATATTACTAAAAATATTTTTATTAAAATACTATAATTATTATCATCATATTACTAATATTATTATACTAAGATTGTAACAAAACTAACTATAAAAATACTCTAAGAGTTGCAAGATCCTTAATCAAAATGCTCTTCTTTTCTACTATAATAAAAAAATTATTCTTCAAAAACTTTGTATGTATAAATACTTATTTGTAGACATGGTGGAAGGGGGCTTTACCACCTCTACCTCTTTTAATTAAAAAATATACCACCTCATTATTTTTAAAAATAATATATATTTTTTATTAATATTTTTTTTTATCAAAAAGTTTGAGAAGAAGTCCCAAAAATATACCATCACTAAAATATTATTTAATTAATTATATAATTATTTTTAAAATAATATATATTATAAAAATTAGTTTATTTATTTTCTTGATTTTTTGATTGAAGTCAAAAAAAACTAAATAATTTGACGATGCAAAGAGAATATGCATAGCATGCCATTAGTGCAAGGCTGAAAACTTGATGAAGAAGATAAGATTGCATTCAGATTATCTTGAAATTTTAAGTATTTTTGAATTAACAAAACTACTGCTTATTCTATGAATTATTGTAAATCTAATTTAAAATAATAAAAAAAGAAGAAGATAAAGTGAAATGTTTATTAAAATGATATGTCTCCTTTTTTATAGTTATGATATGACAAGACTACTGACGTGGAGTCCCTCTCAGCTCTAGCTAGCTGCCATGCTGGCAAAAGATGCCACTTGGATGCCAGATCTGGAAAGCCCCTTGGCCAGAGTGGCTTTCCGTGGTCGAGCCTCGATCGAGATCGTGCCTCACTTCTTGAGCCCCTTGGCCAGAGTGGCTTTTCCGTGGTCGAGCCTCGATCGAGGTCATGCCTCACTTCTCAAGCCCCTTGACCGGAGTGGCTCCCTCATGGTCGAGCCTCGACCGAGGCCATGCCTCGCTTATCAAGCCCCTCAGCCAGAGTGGTTCCCCCATGGTCGAGCCTCGGCCGAGGTCATGCCTCACTTCTTGAGTCCCCTTGGCTAGAGTGGCTCTCTCGTGGTCAAGTCTCGACCGAGGTTGTACCTTGCTTCTCGAGCCCCTTGGCCGGAGTGGCTCCCCCGTGGTCTAGCCTCGATCATAGTCGTTCATCACTTCGTAAGCCCTTTAGCCAGAGCGGCTCCCCCGAGGTCGAGCCCCACCGAAGTCAGGCTCCCTAGCTTGAGGTCAACCCCCGGTCAAGGTTAACCTCTTTCCCGAGGTCAGATATGAATTTTTTCAGGAGAATGCGGCCTCTCCCACAAGCAGCCTTAGGGTAAACAGGCGGGGGACATCGATGAGTGGCACCACCACCTCCGCCAGAGCCCTGGCACAGCATGGAGATGTTGACATGCCTGAGAGACAGTGGCACGCTGCCTAGAACATCTAAAGAAATGGCACCCCACCATAGCACGTCGATTGTGGCCCTTGCGAGATGGCGTTTCATCAAAGCACACCGCCTGCAAAGGAGCATCCCGCTAGAGCATCAAGCCCCTCAGCCCAATGTCGCTCCACCTGGGGAAGGGCACTCTGCTCGGGTGCTGCGCCCCTTCACCTACCATCTACACCACCCCACCATAGCACGTCGATTGTGGCCCTTGAGGGATGGCGTTTCATCAAAGCACGCCGCCTGCAAAGGAGCATCCCGCTAGAGCATCAAGCCCCTCAGCCCAATGTCGCTCCACCTGGGGAAGGGCACTCTGCTCGGGGTGCTGTGCCCCTTCACCTACCATCTACACCACCCAGAAGAGAAAGGTTTCGCCAGGAAATTCAGATCTTGTAGCATCTGCCTCCAGACCGGTTCTCTACCAGGTCTCCCCAAATATGGTGGGACGATGACAGAGAGAGACAGAGTCCTATCGGAGTATCAGGACCTGCGACGTACCTCATGTACTAACCATGAAAGGGATGCGCACTCCTCCAGGCTTTACTACCACTATCAGTGACAGACTTCTCCCCTCCCCCGGGAGGAGGAAAGCAGGCCTATGCCTCACCCGCACGAGGAGGGCCCAAAGGGGGCCAAGCCAGACTCTGCACCCCATAAGAGGGGCCACTCATCTATAGGAAGCCAAAAGAGGGCCTTCGATCAAGGTAAGCTAGAAGGGGCAAGCAAATCAACAAGGCTCGGAACACATCCAGAATACACGAGAACTCCCCAGGAGGGTTCCAATGACCACGACCACCATTGCTCAAGCCCTCCTTCTCGATCCTAGCTTCCATTTGATCATTCTTCAAGACCTATAAGGGTGGAGACCACTTTGCAATCCATTGAGGAGGATCTGTTTCCTTTGATCGTGTACTGACTTGACCGTCGGAGTGCCCCCGCTGGGATCCCCGGCCTAGGTCTCCTTTTTTTGTAGGATCGGGCACGTGTGTTGGACACCAAGTAGGAGGGCCACCAACCGACACCGTGCAAGAGTTGCAGGACACGATGATCTAGGTGGCAACAGATTGGGACACCAGATAAGGGGACGATCCCATGTTGAGCCAGTCCCTCATCATCGAAGCAAGTTCGTCGGTGACATGGTGGTGACCTGTGTGAGAGAAGCCTTCATCAGCTGTGTGAAGGATCCTTTCCCCCATGAACACTAGTCCAGTCCAGAGAGGGAGCTCCCTGCTCCACCACCGCCACCTCTGGTGGATCTCCAGGTCACCGCACTTGCCTAGCAGGTCAAAATCTTGATCGCGATGGTGCAGCAGCTACATCATCAGCATCGATCCCTGGCAATCCAGCAACAGCCAGGAACCCCCATGGCTTAGGCTGCCGGATACCGCAGCAGCTTGCGGTCCTTCCATAAAAGGCCATCACAGCCGCGGGCCACATCCCATCATCGGGGGAGCCTTCAGACCCCAAGGAAGAGGTAGTGGGGCGAGTTGGTTGACCGAGAGAGCCGGTCTTCAGTCTCCGACCATGCCACCTCTAGGCATCACAAGCATTGCCGAGGCAAGGCCCCCTGGCATGATCTTCTCTGACCCTCACCTTCCTCTCCTCCGATTGCCTCGATAAAAGGTTTCACCGACGAGGCCATCAGGCGCCAGGCTAAGAAATGCCTAGAGGAACAAGAGCACAAGCTATCTGAACTATCCCACTAGTTTGCCAACTTGTAGGGCTCCCCGCATAAGCCAGTGGGCTATGACGCCTATCCTCCTTTCCCCCGAGAAATCCAAGAGAAACTAATTCCTAGCCGATTCTGCATGCCTCAGGTGGATCCCTACGATGGGACCACTGATCCCTTGGACCACTTGGAGAGCTACAAGTCTCTCATGAGAGTCCAGGGGGCAATGGATGCTCTCCTCTGCATCGCCTTCCTGGCTACTCTTCGGAAGGTTGCTTGAGTCTAGTACACCCATCTCGAGCCTAAGAGTATCGACTTCTTTGCACAATTGGAGAGAAAATTTGTGGTGCACTTCGACGCCTGCCGAAAGGTGCCACGAGAAGCAAGTAACCTCTTCTCCATCTGGCAGTAGGACCATGAGTCCTTGCAGGACTACGTGTCCTACTTCAAGATTGCCATCCTGAAAATCTACAATATGAATGAGCCTATTGCCATGCTAGCCCTGAAGAGGGGGCTCAGAACCTCCTATCTCACCTACTCCCTCGACAAGAAGCCCCTAAAGACCTACTCTGAGCTTCTCCTCTGGGCCCATAAGTACATCCGTGCAGAGGAGGCAGACCAAACTTGAAGGGAGCTGATGGGAGGCCACTGAAGAAGCAACCATAGGGGGAAACCTCCGAGATGCACAGGCCCGGAGCGACCTCGAATCTCTAGATGGGCCCGAAGCCAAAGAGTACCCCCATCCAAGAAGAAAGATACACTCATCTCCTAGCCCCAAGGTCCAAGATCTTCATGGAGATTGAAGGTGAGTGCTACCTGTGCTGCCCTCTCCCACTAAGGCCATCCGGTGGTCATGACAAGTCGAAGTACTATTAGTTCCACCATGACCACGGCCATGACATCGAGGAATGCCACCATCTCAAGAGGGAGATCGAAGATTTGATAAGAAGAGGCTACCTTAGGAAGTTCGTGGAGGGCAAAGCTCTGAAGAGCCCCAGGCACTCGCAACTCTCCCTCTTGGTGACAACCGGCCTACTAAGAAGCTAGTGGGCATGATATCTTGGGGGATAGAGCATACCTCAAAAAGGACTAGGGCAGGGGAAGGGTTTGAGAATGTACTCCCTTTTGCAAGGGAAAGGAGAACTAGGATGTAAAATGTAAATAATGATGTCATTATCATCGAGATGGCGATAGCGAAGTATTCTATAAAATAGATTATGGTCGATAATGGAAGTTTGACTGATATCCTTTTTTATGATGCCTTCTCCAAGATGAATCTGTCTCCTATCCAACTGAAGCCAGTACACACCCCCTTGTCGATTTTACCGAAGATTCAGTAGGTTGAGGGGGAGATCACTTTCCCAGTCACTGCTGGGTCACCACCCCGATAGAGTACGATCATGATAACCTTCACGGCTGTTAGGCTCCCCTCGGCCTAATAATGTGATTCTCGGCCGCCCTAAGCTTAATTTGCTTAACATGGTCATATCAACAAAATGGCTCCTATTTTAGTTCCCAACCCTTATGGCATGGGTGAGATGCGGGGGACCCCCCAGCTAGTCCAACACTGCCTACAGGCAATCCCCGGTACCAAAAGCACCAAAGATGACCCTGTCATTGGAGAGCTAGACCAAAGAGCTTAGGACACCAAGGGTGGCCCAGTCGAGCACCTACTATCATGCCCTCTTGGCGCAGATCCATTAAAGACTATGCAAATATGAGCCCAGCTGTAAGAGGATGAGAAGGCTCGCCTGCTAGGTTTCCTCCGGGTGAATATGGATGTCTTCCTGGACTGCGGTGGATATTGGTGGGACACCGGAGGCACCAGAATAAGACATAGGCTTTTCAACCCTCTGTGAATTGATCAATAATTTATAAGTCCATCTATAATAAGGGCTTAGCCCTTCTGAGTCCATTTTAGTTGTTATTTGAGTCTCTTAAGTTTCAGTTCTGTACTAGTCAGCTCATGTTGAGCTAGTTCAGTCCAGTGTTAATCAGCTCATGTCGAGCTAATTTTATTTTTTTGAGTCCTATTCAACCATATTGAAGACTCAAGACCACATCATACAAGTGAAGACCAAGTCCAACCAATTGAAGACATGGAAGTATAGCCCAAGTCCCACCCAGCTTGAAGATTTGAAGACCCCAGGAGGAAAAATTCAGAAAATCCTGATTCCTTGCAAATGCTCTCCAGATGCCCAGATTCCCTTCCAGATGCCAAAATATATTCATATACCAAGGCATCAATGATTTTAGATGTCCATCTGCATCCTAGCCCAAAGAAATCAAGCCTAGGCGCCAAGCCCAAGCCCCTAAGAAGCAAGATACCAGGGAATATTCCTGCTACTTGCTTACCAGGCCACCCCAGCTTCCAGAGGCCCAAACCCATGCGCCCGAGCCCCTTTGGGCCAGCCTCTTGCTGCTCCTAGAAGCCCAACAACCCCCCTAGGTGTCCTTGAGAGTGTTGGCCAAGTCAAGAGAATTTTTAGGGATTTTTTCTACCTAATGTTTCCTTATTTCTAGCTAGGGTTTGAGAGGAAAAAGGATTCTTATGTAATGTCAATTGTACCCTTACTTGGGCCCAAGGTTAAGGGTCTATTTAAGGGCCCTAGCCTCTTGTATGAAGAGAGATTTTGATATATGAAATAAACCTTGAGTTCTTCTATGCTTTGTGTGATTACCCTGTGTGTGCATAAAGGGATTTGAGAGTTCTTCTTCCCGGTGTTTGCAACCATCTTCCTGCCGCCAATTATCCTTCCAGCCCCCTCCAAACTTTCTTCCCTTTACTGTTTTTCTTATTTTCTTGATCTCCTTTGAGTTTTCTAACCCCTGACAAGTCGTTTGCAGGTCCCCGAGTTCCTACGAATCCAACGACTCCAGCCAAGCCTCAATCGGACCACCGAGCAAAAGCCGGGTATCCGTGGGTCTTTGGCTCGATTTTCCAGGCCGCATCCATCGAGGAACGAGATCCCTTCGCTTGATCTTCACCGGGCACTTCAGACATTGTCAGGTACACCCCCTCTACCTCCAGTCTTATTATTGTAGGAGAACTTGCCCTAACCGAGGCTTCTCAGCCCCGGCGATCCTTCTTTAGTACTTTTCTAGGTTCTAATCTGCATGCTTAGCTTCAAAAATTCATACAAAATTCCCTAAAACTAATTTTGATCTAAATTCGGGAATTAATCACCTAACCCCACATATAAATATATAAAAAGAATTGCATGCATATTAGTCCCGCATCAGATATGCTGGGTTCCCTCCTGACATCATCACCCATAGATTGAACATCGACCCGAAGTGCTATCCAGTTTGGCAGAAGAAAAGAAGCTTTACCCCAAAAAGATAGAAGGCAGTAAATGAGGAGGTGAAGAAGCTCCTCGCGGCCAGCTTCATCCGTGAGGTTCAGTACCCCAGCTGGCTGGCAAACATAGTCATGGTCAAGAAGGCTAACGGGAAGTGGAGGATCTGTGTAGACTACACTGATCTTAATCGAGCCTATCAAAAGACAGCTTTTCCCTTCCAAAGATTAACCATTGGTGGATGCTACGTCAGGGCACCGCCTACTCATCTTCATGGATGCATTCTCCGGGTACAACCAGATCTAGATACATCCGGAAGACGTGGAGCATACTACCTTTATCACAGATGAGGGACGTACTGCTACAAGATGATGCCATTCAGTCTGAAGAAGCTGGAACTACATACCAGCATTTGGTCAATAAGGTCTTCAAAGATCAAATTGGTAGCAACATGTAAGTTTACGTGGATGACATGCTTGTTATGAGTTGATCGGAGTCAGACCATGTTGCGGACCTAATAGAAGCCTTCCACAACCTCTGCCTCCAATAGATAAAGTTGAACCCAGCTAAGTGCACCTTTGACATGGCAACCGAAAAGTTTTTGGGCTTCATGGTTACTCAAAGAGGGATCGAAGCCAACCCAGAGAAGGTCCAAGCGATCGTCGACATGGAACATCCTACCTCGAAGAAGCAGGTCCAGTGCCTGATCGACTATATTGTAGCCCTGAGCTAGTTCATTTCATGTTCTGCGGACTGCTACCTGCCTTTCTTCAATGTGTTGCATAAGGTGCATGACTTTGCTTGGATGAAGAAATGCCAAGAAGCCTTCGAGGAGCTGAAGATGTTCCTAGCATCATCGCTGTCGCCCAGAAATGGAGCCCAAGAGGGGGGGTGAATTGGGTCTTTCAAAAATTAAAACAATAATGTGCAGGCCTTGTAGTTTTTTGAACAATGTGATTAATGCACTTAAATATATGCAGCGAAAAATAGTAAATAGAGTGCAGGAAAATAAAGTGCAAGTAAATAAAGAGAGACAATCACACACAAACATCAAGTTTTATAGTGATTCGGTGCACTCCAAGCACCTACGTCCACTCCCCAAGCTCCCCTTGAGAATTTTCATTATAATCTCTTCAAAGATTATAGCCGACTTATTTTCCAAGGCTCACAAGTCAAAACCTAAGTTGGTTTTGTCACCTAGGCTCACCAACAAACCTTACAACTTGTTTGGCTTCGGACTCACAAGTAAAATCCTAGTTGGTTTTGTACCTTTGCTCACTAACAACCTTACAACCTGCTTTCAAGATCCTTGAAAGCTAGGTCAAACAATAATAAATTCAGAATACAAGAATTTAAACACAAGAAAACTCTCTTTTAAAAGTGGAATGAGGAATCTTTGAAGCTCTTTAATGATTGCTTGATGTGACTTGACTAGAATCTTCTCAAGAATACTTTTGAAAAGATGAAATGAAAGGAATGTAGGTTTTTTCAGTGAAATCTCTCCTTTTTAGCTTTTGGAAGTGGAGTTCTTGAAGAATGTCTTTACTCTTGGATATTTTCTTGCTTCTTTTTATTTTATTGCTTCATGAATGAGTTTGGTTTATTAAATATATTAAAAATTCCAAAAAATTGTTTAAGACCATTATGGATCAAAAACTAACCGTTAGGAGCTGAAAAACATTAATTCAGTCTGTCAGAAAATAGATCTGTTGAAGCTGTCAGAACTCGAGTGTCGACACTTGGTTGTCAGGTGTCGATAATTGGCTGTCAAGTATCGACACTTGGTTTCCAGGTGTCGACACTTGAACTTTCAAGTGTCGACACTTGATTCTCAGGTATCGGCACTTGACACCAAAATTCTCCTGGGGCAAGTTCTGTATTTTCAAAAAGTCTCAGGCCTTGAGTCAATACTTAGGATCCTAAGTATCGACACTTGAGTTCTGGATGTCGACACTTGGCATGCCACTGAAAAATTCTACATGCCAAATGCTGAAGTGTCGATACTTGGGCTCCCAGGTTTCGACACTTGGTTCTGCAATTTTCAAAAACAAGTGCCAAACATGCCAAGAATATAAAGATTTTCAATGGAACTTAAATGCAGCATATATAACCAATAATTGAACCCATTTGTGACCTTTTTCAATGGAGAAGACTTCTCAAATCCAAAAAAATGCTTTGCTTCCAAAGCGTGCCATAATACTCTAGTTTTAAGAATTTGAGATGCTTGAAACCTGAAAACTCATAACTACAATTAATCATTAGTACAAAATATGTACTCAATATTTGTTAATCATCAAAATCGTGGGATAGAGCCAACAATCTTTTCCTTTTTGATGATGACAAAACCTTGAGTAAAATAAGCATTCAACTTTAATTTTGATAATGTATCCCTTACATATGAACTTTAAAACTCATATAAAGCAATTCAATGAAGGAGATATTGAAATCAAAATCTCTCCCCCTAAGGGAGTTAAGGTATGAGTCATTTCAAAATTTGAAGAGAATGCTTGTAAGTAATATATCTACTCCCCATTTTTGTCAACATATAACATAAAAGGGAGTAAACTCCCCCTGAATCAATGCATTAGGCCATGATAAAGTTGGTATTAGAGCTGAAAATGAGATTAGGGTATCAAGAAATCCAACTAGTATCAGAGCAAATGCATAGAGTAGAGAGTACATAAAGAAAATGAACTTTTTCAAGGAATACATAGTTAATACATTGCGCAATTGATACAAGAGTGATCATAAACTGAAACACACAAACAAAGTGTTGTTAGTGATATAGCAATATTGAAACATGATACAAGATACATAAAGCAAACAAGTACAGTGATATAAGCAAGGAAGCTAATACAACAACTAAATATAAAAGTAACAAGTAACTAGATAACATCTATGAGCTACTCCTCATCAGATGGAAGCTCAAAGCTAATGGGGGAACTAATCCTGTACCAGGTACTAGGGCCTTAGGTGGCTCTAGAATCCTGACTCCTAGTCCGGGTAGAAGGTCCATGAGCGGGTACAACCCTAGATGATATGGTCAACGGGGGAGGAAGTAGCTTAGCTAATGTCACAAAATCAGGAGTGGAAACAATCTCATCAGCTGGAGAAGGGATCTTAAGAGTAGCTGGTGTTTAAGTATCTTTGCTGACCATCTCCTATCGCCCAACTCGATCTATACTGCCATCACCAGAAATATCTGTGCCTCTATCTACATCATCATCACCGCGATCACCACCATCACACCCTGGGATCATCATGACCATCATCAGCAGGTGGTGGAGGTGGAGGATCAGCTAGACTAGATACCCTGATGGCAATAGAGCTCTCAGTATCTCCTCAATGCGGGTGAATCCAGCCTCCATAGTCCTGCAAATATCAGCATGCTCCTCTACAGTATGATCTCGAAGACTCTAATCTCAATCCTGAGCTGTGTGTTTCTGACTCCCCGTCCGATCATCTCGCTCCTAGCTCTGTGAACTGGTGGCGTGCATGCTCCTCACATGATGTACCAGTAGTGTTGAGTCTCAGGTGGTGCATTCAGACGAGTCACTCGAATATTTTTTGAGTCAGCTAGGATGACAGATGAACTATTTTGAACGGTGCCAGCTAGGAGAGTTTTATGGGATCTCGGGCACGTGTGATCGAAATATATATATTGTATTCTCATAAGAGGATAAAGTGGTGTAACGAACTTCTTAAAAGTTGATATCCCTTTCTCCCGTGAAAACCCTCTGTTCTTCTTCTTTTCTCTCTCTCTTTCCCGTTCTTGGTGTTCTTGATCTTCATAGACCTGAATCCTACCATGCTTCAATGGAGATTGCTGGTAGATGGTCATCCACAACTTGGTGATACGCTTCCATAATTACTTTGTTGATCAGGGCGTCGTTCTTGATCGGGACAAACTATTCTAGAAGATTTGGTTCATGAAATCTAGTTGGGTTGGATTGAATTCTCAACATTGGTATCAGAGCAAGGTTTGTGGAAGAAAGATCTCAAGATCAGAGGGTTGGAAGTAAGGCTTCTTGCAGGTACAATTTTTTCATATCTCTTGAATTCTTGATTGTGGTAAAGGCATCACGTGGATTCAAAAGATTTTGAGGAGAATAATGGCAAGGGAAACTTCACCCTATGGCAGCAAAGGGTTAAAGATTTGCTGGTTCAATAGAATCTACAAGATCTTGGTGAAAGAAAGACCTTAAAAGATTAGTGTTGAAGAATGGGAAGAGTTGAAGAGATCGCTTTCAGCACTATAAGGATGTGTTGCTAATCAGGTTTACTGAGATGTGTTTAGAGACTACTGCAAAAGATCTTTGGAGAAGACTAAAGAACACATACATGGGAAAGAACATGATAAACAAGCAATGGCTAAAAGAAGCAACTATATAGCTTGAGAATGCTTGAGGAGGAGATCTTGTTGCGCACATTCAGAGGTTCAATCAGGTTTGTTCTTAGGTGATGAGTCTGATGTGAAGTTTGATGAAGAAGATCGGGCCTTTTTGCTGCTGTGTTCACTCTCTGGATCGTATGATGGTCTCATAACAACTTTAGTTTATGGAAGGAACCCTAAATTATGAAGAGGTTGTTGGTGTGCTCAGATCCAATGAGCAAAGAAAAAATATCTGCAAAGGTAATCCTAACTCAGAGGTTCTTACTGTAATGAGAGGCGAGGAAGATCTAAGGAAAGAGCTAGGGGAAAGTCCAAGGGCAGATCTCAATCTCGGAACCACAAGAATGTGAAATGATACAAGTGTCATCAGATTGGGGCATATCAGAAGAATTGTCCTCTTTGGAAGACGGAAAAGGGAAGTGCTAACACTAGTGGTGCTAATGCTTTGGAAACTAATGGAGAAGGAGTACTAGTTGTATCAGATGGATCAGTGGATTGGGAGAATACCTGGTATTCTGGATTCTGCATGCTCATACCACTATACCTCACATCGAGATTGGTTTTACACCTATGACAGGTCAGATGGGGTAGTATAAGTCTTGGTGATGATCACCCTTGTATGGTAGCTGGAGTAGGCACTATTAGGGTGAGGATGTATGATGGAGTGATAAGGACTCTATCTAATGTCAAACAGTACCAGAATTGAAAAAGAATTTGATTTCTTTGGGCTACTTGGAAGAGCAGGATATGCTTTTAGTTGCAATCTGGTAGTGGATGTTTTGAGAATTACCAGGGAGCTTTAGTGGTAATGAGAGGAGAAGACTGAGCAACAATTTATACAGGATGGAAGGCTCAATCGTAAGTGATGGTGCTGAGTGCTTGCAGCGGCACAGGAGGAACAGTTGAAATATAACTGTAGCACTATCGAATGGGTCATATGAGTGACCGAGGGCTCACGGTGTTAAGCAGAAGAGGGAACATCCCAGCTTTGAAAAGGATAGAAATGACCTGTATGAGCCGGCATCTTTGTAAACATCATAGAGTTAAATTTCTGTTTGTACCAAGCCAAGTGAAGAGTGCTGGATTTTGTGCACTCGATGTATGGGGACCAGCACTTGTTTTATCTAGAGGTGAGCAAGGTATTTTGTTACCTTCATTGATGACTTCTCTAGGAAACTGTGGGTGTATCTGATAAGAGACAAATCAGATGTATTTGCCCGGTTTAAAGCTTGAGAGCTAAGGTAGAGAAGAGACAGGAAGACATGTAAAGTATCTTGGACTGATAATGGGGGAGTACTTTAGTATGAGTTTTAGAAGTTAATGTGAAGAAAATGGTATCAAATGCCATTACACAGTTAAGAATGACCCCACAGCAGAAGGTGTCGTGGAAAGTTGAACCGGACACTATTAGAGAGGGCAAGGATGAGGCTGCAGTCATCACTGCCGAAAATTTTTTGGGGTGATGCTATTACTTAAGCATGTTTTCTCATAATAGGTCCCCTCACTTCAAGTGATGGTGACTTCTAGAAGAAGCTTGGAGTGGGAGAGGGGAGCTTGGCCACCTGAAAGTTTTTGGTTGCCCACTTATGTTCATGTGGAGGCAACTGAAAGAAGCAAGCTGGATCCTATTCAAAGAAGATGATCTTTTTAAAGGTATCCACAAGGAGTCAAAGGTTACCTACTGTGGGATTCACAATCTCAAAAGACTATGATCAGTAGGGATGTCATTTTTGATGAAAAGAGCTCTTGGTGAAACCGGGAACTGTAATAGAAAATGCGTCAATAAGAATGAACAGTAGTGAGAGCCCATCACAGGTGGAGGATAAGTCTTCAACATCAGCTAGAAATAGAGTTTTCAATTGAGGTGGAGTTGGACAGGAAAGATTCTCTGGGGTGAAGGAAGGAAAGAAGAATCAGCTGTTCAATGGAATTGCTTGAGGAGCCACAGACAGTAGACTTACAGGACAGTGCAAGGGAGTGGCATTGCATAAGCCTCATGCACATCTAGAAGCCGGTTAAATATGGCATGGATGAAGCAATTTTATATGCTCTTATATCTATGAATGGAGATCCATAAAGCTTTGTAGAGGCCATGGAAAGTCTTGATAAAGAGTCATGGATGCAAGGCTGATGGAAGAGATGGATCTCTCAGGAGGAATCAGACATGGCATTGGTGGATCTACCTAGAGATGCTCATGCTATTGGCTCCAAGGGTGTAATACCTCAGAGCAAGGTGGAGTAAGATACAAGGCAAGATTGGTAGTAAAGGGATACTCACAGAGGGAGGAGTTGATACACCGAAGTATTTTCTCCTGTGGTACGCCATATTTCAATTTGGGTGTTGTTGTCTTTAGTGGCAAAACATAATTTGAAATTGGAGCAGATGGATGTGAAGACAGCCTTTCTACATGGAAGACTAGAAGAAAAAATATATATGAAGCAATCTGATGGCTTCATTGAGATTGGACAGAGAACAAGGTCTATCTACTTCAGAGGTCATTGTATGGATTGAAACAATCACCCTCGCAGTGGTATCACATATTTGATACATTTATCTTGAGCCTTGATTTCTAGATGTGAACATGATCATTGGGTCTATGTGAATGATGTAGATACTAAGGATGCTTGTATTTACTTTTGTATGTGGATGATATGTTGATAGCCAGCAAAAGTATGACAGCTATGAAAGGGCTGAAGAGAGCATATCTCAGAAATTTGAGATGAAGGACTTGGGATCAGCTCAAAAAATCCTTGAAATGGAGATTTGCAGAGATCGGTGCAAAGGAATACTCCATTTGTCACAAGGGGGTACATTAAAAAGATACTCGAGAGGTTGGGATGGATAAGGCCAAACCTGTGGAAACACCTATACCAGGGCTTTTTCTCTCTCAAAAAAGCAGTGCCCAATCAAGGAAGAGAGAGAGTACATGGAAAGAGTTCCATATGCCAATACAGTGGGCAATTTGATGTATGCTAGGTTTGTTGCAGGCCGGACATAGCATATGCTGTAAGCCAGGTGAGTAGGTACATGGCTCTTGGGAAGGACACTGGAAGGCATTGAAGTGGATTTGAGATATCTGCAAGGGACTCAAAGACATGGACTGGTATTTGGTGGGCAGCTTGAAGGATATGGATGGAACTCCATAGAATCATATGAGATTCAGGTCCTTTAGAAGGTTTGTTATGCAATCTATGCAAATGATCTTGATACAAGGAGGTCTACAATAGGTTATCTCTTCTACATGTATGGTGGATCGGTTCTTGGAGATCAACTCTTCAACCTATTACTGCTTTGTCTACAACAAAGCTGAGTATATAGGATTACTGAAGCTGCAAAAGAAGCACTATGGCTGAGAAGGCTAGTGTCTGAAATGGGGGTGAAATAGTATATGGTGTCTTGCACAGTGACAGCCAGAGTGCCTACACTTGACACAGAACCCAGTCTATCATGCTAGGACCAAGCATATAGATGTGAGATACCACAGAGTCAGAGACTGGTGGAGGAAGGAAGTGGCGCTGGTGAAGGTTCATACACGGAGAACCTGGCGGATGCACTTATGGGCTCTACCAATGGATAGCTTCTACTCTTGTATGTGGTTAATGGGTTTGAGGAGTTTGGCATATGTAGCCTTGAAGCACCAAGGTGGAGATTGTTGAGTCTCAGGTGGTGCATTCATGGCTAGTCGGGTCAATCTACATGAGTTGATCTAGTCTATCATGTTTTTCCATGATGTTCCTAGGGCTAGGTTGAGTCCCGTATGAGTCCTAGTGTTTTAGGCTCAGTTTTGGTCTGTCTGGGTCTTTTGGGTTGGCTCTTTTGTTGTGAGAGTCGACTCTGTTGTTGGCATGTCTCAGAACAGGTGATTGTGGACTGGACGGGTTGGCTCGGATGATTCGAGTCGACTTGGATGCACAGACAGGAAATCTATTATCTGGAAGAGTCGGCTCGGATGGATTCGAGTCGACTCGATGCACAGAGAGGAAATCTTTATCTGGAAGAGTCGGCTCGGATGTATTAGAGTCAGCTCGGATGGATTTGATCAGCTCGGATGTAGTCAGGAAATTTGTTCTGGACGAGTCTCTCGAATGTTTTTTGAGTCGGCTCGGATGATAGATGAACTATTTTGAACTGCCAGCTGAGAGTTTTTTGGAACTCGGGCACGTGTGACCGAGGTATATATATTGTATTCTCATAAGAGGATGTAAGTGGTGTAACGAACTTCTTGAAAGTTGATATCCCTTTCTCCCATGAAAGCTCCTCTGTTCTTCTTCTTCTTTTCTCTTCTCCTGTTCTTGGTGTTCTTGATCTTCATATACCTGAATCCTACCGTGATCTTCAATGGAGATTGCTAGCAGATGGTCATCCATAACCTGGTGATATGCTTCCGCAATTGCTTTGTTGATCAGGGCATTCGTTCTTGATCAAGAACAGGCTGTTCTAGAAGATTTGGTTCATGAAATCTAATTGGGTCTGGAATTGAATTCTCAACAAGTAGTAGATGGAGGAGGAGCAGAAGGGGAAACAACAGGTTAGGAGTCACTGGCTCAAGCTCTGACACTGGTCCTACTCGAGGAGGTGTAACAGCGGGCCCTGATGGCCTGCCTTAATCTCTCATAACTCGTCCTCCTCGTCTAGCTCTTAACTAAACTCCATGCGAACCCATCTGCCAGCCAGTCTCCGATATCCCCTCCGGTGCAAAGATCGCTCGTCATAGACATCTGTATGTAGGATCTCCTTGGAGGCCTCCTCCTCTAGGGGTATACCGTAAGCTCAAAAGATATGAGTCAATCCCATACCGTATGGAAGGCGATGTCTCCTCTAAGTGGCTGCATCCCTCATCTGAAGTAGCATGAATGCTGGAAGGTCAACTGCAGTCCTCTGAGACAAGCATACCATAAGCATCAGCTTCCGCTCCGTAATAAAATCGAATATGCCAATCTTCGGGAGCAAGATGCGGGTAGTGATGTGGTGAAGAAGCCTCATCTCTACTAATAACTGGTTCGCGGTGATCACTGTCACACCATGAACATCTTCTCTCTCAAGCACACATCTGAAAGCCTCTTCACGATCCTTAGTGCAGTGAGCTACAATGCATCGATGTGGGATCTCCTATAATCTACTCAAAACTGACTCATCCACTGGAGTCTTGACACCTCTGACTGTCGCATGCCAGGCGAGACTGCTGCAATCCAAACTACCATAGAACTCGCGGATCAGATGGGGATAGTACCTCTCTATCATAGTACAGAAGGGGACTAAACCCGCTGACTCTAGAGTCCACATAGTCTAAAACCCTGAGGTCAAAGAATCCGAGATCAACGTGCCGTCCGCAGCAATATCTTCCCCAACCTTCTCTACTGAAGGAGAAAGTGGGGGAACAGCTCGCTCTGCCTGGTGCTGCTGCCTGTCATTCCGAGCCTTGGTTCGTCTCTCTGCTGAACTCTGACTGGCTTTTCTTTTATATGCCAGCTGCTTCCTTGTCCCATAGTTCTCCAAGCAGATGAAAGAAGAGGTAGGAGAGGAAACTAGGGAGAATACAGTCCAACTGAAAGAAACTACAGGAAAGTGGAGAGAAATTACCAAAAATGGAAGTAAAGAGAAGTTTGTTCCACAAAACAACCGAATAAAGAAAATAGGAAATGATGGGCAAAAAAGGAAGAGAAATGAGGAAAATAGAAAATGGGAAGGAAATGGGGGTTCGGCTGTGAGAAGGATGAACCGAGAGGGAGAAAAAAAAAACAAGAGAGTGGCCACGAACCGCAATAATCCAAGAAAACAAGAATAATACGGTTCACAACACAAGAGGAAGAAAAAATGACCCAAAATCCATGGAAAAATGGGGATTAAATGGAATAAAATGGATGAAATCAAGAAGAATGGTGATTTTGGTTTGAATGAAGAAAAGAGGGAGAAAATACCTTGAATCAAAGGGGCAAGGGGAAATCAACTATTTCGGAGGTTAGTACTATAGGGGACCACTAGGGCACCTTAGGAAAATAGGGAATAAAAAACAAAAGGGTTCGGACAAGCCCTAAAATTCTAAAATTTTTGCGAGTGTTCGCAAAAATCCAAGTGTCGATACTTAGCCAAGAAATTTTAAGAAAAATCAGAAAATTTGTAAAAAATCAAAGAACTTTTGAACAGTTTTAGGACTCAATGAAAGTGATTTTGAGCAAAAATAAATTAGGTAGAGTAGAATTTGAGAGAGTTCTAAGAGAATGGGTCATGATTCCTAACTCTCTTCTAATCATACAAAATCTCTCTTCACTCAAGGGTTTGGTAAACATATTAGCCAGTTGATCATCAATACACACAAATTCAAGCATCACATTAGAGTTTTGTACATGATTTCTTATGAAATGATGTCTTATTTCAATGTATTTACTTCTTTAATATTGCATAGGATTCTTAGTTAGATTGATTGCACTAGTATTGTCACATCTTATGGTGTCTTAATTAATTCAATGCCAAAATCTTTGACTTGTTGTTTGATCCATAGGAATTGAGTACAACATCTTCCAGCTACTATATTTCAGCTTCCGCCGTAGATAGAGCAACCAAATTCTGTATCTTGCCACTTCATGAGATCAAATTGACTCCAAGAAACTGACATATTCCACTAGTACTTTCCGATCAAGTTTACATCCAACAAAATCAGTATAAGAATAAGCAATCAATTCAAATGAATCTCTAGAGTACCAAAGACCAATATCAATTATGCCAGATAGATATCTAAGTATGCACTTAACAGCCAAAGATGAGACTCTTTAGGGCAGACTGATATCTTGCACACATCATACTGAACTTAATATCTTGCCTACTGGCAGTTAGATACAACAATGAACTAATTATTCCTCTATAAGCTTTTGGTCAATAGATTACCTGATTCATCTTTGTCAAGCTTACAAGAGGAGCTCATTGGTGTACCTAATGGCTTGATGTCCTCCATCCCAAACTTCTTTAGTATTTCTTTTGTGTACTTAGTTTGTTGATGAAGATCCCCTCTTTGTTTGCTTTATCTAGAGTCCAAGGAAGAAGTTAAGTTCTCCCATCATGCTCATCTTGAACTCACCCTGCATTAACTTTGCAAACTCTTGACAAAGATATTCGTTAGTAGCACCGAATATAATATCATCCACATAAACTTGTACTACAAAGAGATTATCATTCTTCTTTTTCAAAAATAAAATAGTATCTACATTATCTCTAGTAAAATCATTTTTGAGCAAGAAAGAACTTAAACGATTATACCAAGCTCTTGAAGCTTGTTTCAAACCATATAAAGCTTTATAAGTTTAAAACATGGTTGGAAATTCATGATTTTCAAAACCAGGTGGTTGTTTCAACATAAACTCTTCTTCGATAAAACCATTAAAAAAGGCACTTTTGATATCTATTTGAAATAATTTAAAATTCATAAAACAAGCAAAGCCAATAATAGTCTAATTGCCTCAAGTCTAGCAACAGAGCAAAGGTTTCATCAAATCAATCCCTTCCTCCTCATTGTATCATTTGGCAACTAGTCTATTTTTATCTTTAGTAACAATTCCATTTTCATCAAGTTTGTTTCTAAAAACCCACTTTGTACCAATTTTTGAAACATTTGAAGGTCTATCTACCAAAGTCCAAACATAATTTCTTTTAAATTGATTAAGTTCATCTTGCATAGCATTAATCCAATTGCAATCATTTTTAGCTTCTTCAATAGTTTTAGGTTCTATTTGAGATACAAATGCTAAATAATCACAAACATTTCTAAGAGATGATCGAGAACTAATACCTTTTGATGGATCACAAATGATAAGTTCTTTGGGATGTCCATGAGCATACCTCCATTCTTTAGGTAGAGGATAAGATAATGATGCATTTTCATTTTCTTGATCTTGTCCTCTTTCATTGTTTTGATCATCTTCTTGCTCCTTGGTAGGTTCTTCATTGTTGTTCACCCCTTCAGTTCTTTTGGTACCTATTTCATCATCAAGCACATCTTCTTTTCTAGAAGATTTCTGGTTAGATTCATTAAATACAACATGTATGGATTCTTCAACAACAAGTGTTCTTCTATTGAAGATCTTGTATGCCTTGCTTGATGTAGAATAACCTAAAAAGATACCTTCATCTGACTTGGCATCAAATTTGTTTAAATTATCTTTACCATTGTTTAAGATGAAACAACGGCATTCAAAAACTCGAAAATATTTGATTGGAGATTTTCTACCCTTCCAAAGCTCATAAGTGGTTTTCTTTAAAATAGGTCGGATCAAAACACGGTTTAAAATATATCATGCAGTCTTTATGGCTTCCGTCCAAAAATATCTAGGTAGGTCATTTTCACAAAGCATGGTGTGTGCCATTTCTTCAAAAGTTCTATTTTTCCTTTCTATCACTCCATTTTGTTGAGGTGTCCTAGGTGCATAAAAATTGATGAATGCCATTTTCACAATAAAACTTATCAAACTCAGAATTTTTAAATTCGGTTCCATGGTCACTTCTCAAAGATACAATAGAAATACCTTTTTCATTTAAAACTCTATTATGAAATCTAATGAATGCAGAAAATGTTCATCTTTGTGTGCTAAAAACATGACCCATATAAAATATGAGAAATCGTCTACAATAACTAGACCATACTTCTTACCTCCCAAACTAGATATTCTAGTTGACCCAAAGAGATCCATATGAAGAAATTCTAAGAGTCTAGATGTAGAGACTACTCCTTTTGGTTTAAAAAATGATTTGGTTTATTTTCCAAGTTGGCAAGCACTACAAATCTTATCTTTTTCAAAACTAAGTTTTGGCAAATCTTTTATCAAATTCTTTTTACTAAGTTTTGAAATCAAATGCATACTAGCTTGTCCTAGTATACGATGCCAAAGCCAACTAGTTTTATTAATCTTGGCTTCCATTGCCACTAGGCATTGACCATTTTGAATAGGAAGATCATCAAAATCAACCATATAAATATTGCCATGCCTATGACCAATGAACTTGATGCCATTGTCATCTAAACTAGAAACAATGCGTATAAAAGATTCGAAAACAACTTTAAAATCTTTGTCACAAAATTGACTAATACTAAGTAAATATGTTTCAAACCATCAACATATAAAACATTATCAATGTAAGTAGAGGAGGTAATATGGACTTTATCAATTCTGACAATCTTGTCATTTCCCTTATCACCAAAAGTTACATTACCACATTCTGATATTCAAGTGATAAGAACTGCTCCACATCTCCAGTCATGTGCCTTGAGCAATCGCTGTCGAGGTACCATATTCTTCTTTTATTGGTTGCAAGGCATACCTACAATAAAAATCAGGTGGAGACTTTAGGTATCTAAGTCCTCTTGGGTCCTTTCAAGTTAATGGTAATGGTTCCTTTTGGAATCCAAATTTTCTTAACTTTGCTGATTTTCCTTTTATTGCACAAGTAAGATTTATGTCCTACAATACTACAAGTATAGCAAGTAATAGAAGATGATGCAGGCACAAAGAAATTCTTGAAATTTTTTTTCTGTTTTTGAGTTTTAAAACCTAAATTAGCTTTGTTAAAAACAATCCTTTGATTATTTAAAAGCATGTTCAATTTTTCAAAGCTGTATACAAATTTTTCAACAAATGTTTTTAATTTTTCAAGTTCTTCTTTGTACTTTTTATTTTCTTGCAAAATCTCATTGTTCTGTTTTGTAAACTTTTTAGTTGAAACAAAAGAATTTTTCTTTTTCAAATCTTCTTTTTTCTTTTTTAAGAAGACAAACTTTATCATTCAACTTTTTATTTTCTTGAAGCAAGCAATTATTTTCAATTAAATACTTGTCATTTATTTTTGCCAATACCAGATTTTGCTTCTTTAATTCTTTATGCTTTAATTTCAGTTTTTGAAATTCAATAACTAATTCATCAAAAATCTCATGCAATTCATCAAAAGTAAATTCATTTTCGGTTTCAGAAAATACCTCATCATTATTGGCCATCAAATAGAAGTTTGAACTTCTTGCTATTCTTCCTCAGAACTGGAGTCCTCGCTGTCATTCCAGGTTACCATCATAGCCTTCTTTCTTAATCTTCTTCTGCTCTTTTTAAGTAGGGAGGCAGTCCATCTTGAAGTAGCCTGGTTTCTTGCACTCAAAGCATGTGGGCTGCTCCTTTTCTTTTTCTTTCTCCTTCTCTTTGCTAGGCTCTCATTTTAGAGGTTTTTTCTTGAAGTTATACTTCTTCTTTCTCATGAACCTCCTAAACTTTCTAGCCATGAGAGCCATCTCATCTTCTTTATCTTCTTCTTCGGAATCCTCACTTGATTCATCTTTATTGGTGGACTTGAAAGCGATCACTTTTTTCTTCTTGTCAACATCCACATTCTTTTGCTTTAATGAGAGCTCATTTGTCATCAATGAGTCCAATAATTGCACAAGAGGAAGAGTATTTACATCCTTGGCTTCTTCTATTGCTGTGATTTTTGCATCCCATGAAGCCGGAAGAGACCTGAGGTGTTTATTGACAAGTTCATCATTAGATATAATCTTTCCTAAACTTCCCACGCCATTCACAATATTAGTGAACATAGTATACATTTTACTTATATATTCAGTAGGTTCCATTTTGAACATTTCATATATGTGAATGAGCATGTTAACTTTAGTTGTTTTCACTTGATGTGTACCTCATGGGTAATCTCAAGTGTGTCCCATATTTCCTTAGCAGAGAGATAATTTGAGATTCTATTAAATTCACTCGGATCCAAAGAGCAAAATAATAGATTCATAGCTTTTGCATTAAATTCTATTTGTTTAATGTCATTCTCATCCCAATCATCTTCCATTTTGGGAGTGGGAATGCCATTAATCAACATAGTAGGCTGATGAGGACCTTTGACAATAGTCCTCCAAAGATTATAATCAATGGCTTGAAGGAATATGCGCATGCATGCTTTTAATACGTGTAGTTAGTGCCATTAAATAGAGGGGGACGATTTGATGCTTGACCTTCAACAACACCCATTCCTATTGGGGCTGCCATGATCTTTTACTCAAGATCGTTGGACCTACAAGTAGAGTACCAGTGCTTTGATACCACTTGTTGCCCAGAAATGGAGCCCAAGAGGGAGGGTGAATTGGGTCTTTCAAAAATTAAAACAATAATGTCAGGCCTTGTAGGCCTTGTAGTATTTTTGAACAATGTGATTAATGCACTTAAATATATATATGTAGTGAAAAATAGTAAATAGAGTATAGGAAATAAAGTGTAAGTAAATAAAGAGAGACAATCACACACAAACACCAAGTTTTATAGTGGTTCGGTGTACTCTAAGCACCTACATCCACTCCCTAAGCTTTCCTTAGAAATTTTCACTATAATCTCTTCAAAGATTATAGCTGACTTATTTTCCAAGGCTCACAAGTCAAAATCTAAGTTGGTTTTATCACCTAGGCTCACCAACAAACCTTACAACTTATTTTGGCTTTGGGCTCACAAATAAAATCCTAGTTGGTTTTGTTTGGCTCACAACAACCTTCCAACCTATTTTCAAGATCCTTGAAAGCTAGGTCAAATAATAATAAATTCAGAATACAATAATTTAAATACAAGCAAACTCTCTTCTAGAGTAGAATGAGGAATCTTTGAAGCTCTTTAATGATTGCTTGATGTGACTTGAATTGGAATCTTCTCAAGAGCACTTTTGGAAAGATGAAATGAAAGGAATGTAAGCTTTTTTAGTGGAATCTCTCATTTTTAGCTTTTGAAAGTGGAGTTCTTGAAGAATGTCTTTAACTCTTGGATATTTTCTTACTTCTCTTTGTTCTCTTGCTTCATAAATGAGTTTGGTGAAGCTTAAATATCAAAAACATCCAAAAAACCGTTCAAGACCGTTAGGGATCAAAAACTAACCGTTAGGAGCTGAAAAACATCATTCAGGCTATCAGAAAATAGATCCATTGAAGCTGTCAGAACCCGAGTGTCGATACTTGGTTATCAGGTGTCGACACTTAGCTATCAGGTGTCGATACTTGGTTTCTAGGTGTCGACACTTGAACTTTCAAGTGTCAACACTTGATTCTCAGGTGTCGACACTTGACACAAAAATTTTCCAGATGCAAATTCTGTATTTTCAAAAAGTTTTAGGCCTTGAGTCGACACTTGGGATCTGGAGTATCGACACTTGAGTTTCAAGTATTGACACTTGAGTTCTGGGTGTCGACACATGGTGTGCCACTGGAAAATTCTGCGTGCCAAATGCTGAAGTGTCGATACTTGGGCTCCCAGGTGTCGACACTTGGTTTTGCAATTTTCAAAAACAAGTACCAAACATGCCAAAAACATAAAGATTTTCAATGGAACTTAAATTCAGCATATATAACCAATAATTGAACACGTTTATGGCCTTTTTCAATGGAGAAGACTTCTCAAATCACAAAAAAATGCTTTGCTTCCAAAGCGTGCCATGATACTCTAGTTTTGAAAATTTGAGGTACTTGAAACCTGAAAACTTATTACTACAATTAATCATTAGTACAAAATATGTACTCAATATTTTGTTAATCATCAAAATCACGGGGTAGAGCCAACAGTCACTGTTGCTGACCTTATCACTATAGCGTGTAGCTATGAATTGGCGTCGGACCTTGATCCCCTCACTTCAAACTCCTAGCATTTCCAGACCTGCAAAACAAGGTTAGAGACCTGGGCCGGGGATCCCGATGGGGGCACTCCGATGATCAAGTCAGCGAGCAGCAAAGTGGAACATACCCACTAAGACGGATCCCAAGTTGGTCTCCATGCTTAGAGGAATCCTCGATGGGGAGTTGAGTGAGAATGAGAGAGAATGAGAGGGGGTTAACACTCAAGCTCTTGCGACTGGGCTCGCCGAACTCGCTCTTGGGAGTCCCTTCAGAGCCTTTGCCTCTGAGTCGCTCGTTTTCTCCTTCTGTGCATTTGCCCTCTTGATCGCTTACCTTCTTCCACGCCCATGGATGGCTTTTTGAGATCGCCGAGTATTTCAGTGCCTCGATTCTCCCCCCTGGAGGGCCTTGGACGTCAACGGTGCTTATTGGCCACTTTCCTATGGTCACCTTTCCTTATGGTTGGGAGTTAAGTGGCGAGGTTGTCTCGTCCGTCGTGCTGTCATGAAGGGGGGAACTAGGCGGGGCCTCGATGAAGGCATCCTTGGGTTCGAGATGTTGACTGCGGCTCTCCCCTTTGGGAGTTCCAGGTCATCGATCGCAGGATCTAGTACCTCAATCAGAGTGTCCCCCCTAAACTGGTGCAAACGAGGTTACGCGCACCGTTATAGATCTGGGAGTGCCGTACTGGGCATGCCACAGTATGTGCGCCGGCCTCAACAGTGTCCTCGGGGCTGGCACCTTTGGCCCTCCCAATGCTCCATGAAGGCACGACTTCGATCGAGGTGGACCTATCTGGGGGTGCCACATGGCGAGGTAGCAAGGGTGCCTGGCTCAACTTCGACCGAGACCCATCTGGGGTTGCTACCTGGCGAAAGAGTGGGAGTGCCAGGCTCGACTTCGGTCGAGGTGGATCCATCTGGGGGTGCCACCTAGCGAAGGAGAGGGAGTGCCAAGCTCGACTTCGATCGAGGTGGATATATTTGAGGGTGCCACCTGGCGAAGGAGCAGAGGTAGCGCTCGACTTTGACCGAGGTGGACCCATTTGGGGGTGCCACCTAGCGAAGGAGTGGGAGCAAACTCGACTTCGACCGAGGTGGACCCCACTTGGGGGTGCCACATGGCGAAGGAGTAGAGGTGCTTGGCTCTACTTCGGCTAAGGTGGACCCCACCTGGGGCCGCCACCTGGTGAAGAAGCAAAGGCATGCTCGACTTCGACCGAGGTGGACCCCACTTAGAGGCGCCACCTGGCAAAGGAGCAGAGGCAGGCTCGACTTCGACCAAGGTGGACCCCACCTGGAGGAGCCACCTAGCAAAAAAGTAGGAGCAAGCTCAACTTTGACTGAGGTGGACCCCACCTGGGGGCACCACCTAGCAAAGGAGCAAAGGTGCCTAGCTCTACTTCGGTTGAGGTGGACCCCACCTGGGGGTGCCACCTGGCGAAGGAGCAGAGGCACGCTCGACTTTGACCGAGGTGGACCCCTCCTGGGGCACCACTTGGTGAAGGAGCGGAGGCAAGCTCGACTTCGATCGAGGTGGACCCCACCTGGGGCCGCCACCTGGCGAAGGAGCAGAGGTGCCGAGCTCGGATTGAGGTGGGCGTGACCGTTGGTCAGGCCACCTGGCAGGGGAGCTCGGAAGGGAACATGGCGTGACGCTGCTTGGCCACCAGCTGGGTTTGACATGAGCTCCATGTCAGCGATCTTGCCATATTAGTTGCCCCCACTTCCAAGTCCCATCGAAGCGCTATGGCTGGAATGTGGGGAGTTAATGCAGAGATGACATAGGAGGACAAAATTCTTGTACAATAATTGCCACGATTGTCGCCGCTCCACTTATCGCGCCCAAGGTCCAATGCGTAGGCGCCACGTCTGCGAGTTCGATGGACCATAATTGCATCACGCCAGACTCGAGGTGGTTTCTAGAGAATCGAAGCATCATCATCGGGTATCTTCACATGTGGCGCTCATCCGATGGCTCGGGCGAAAAGAGGTTGTACGGCTACTGTCGATTGGCTTTAAAAAGAGGGGGGACTTTTCAAAAACGAGGTCTCTTGGCTTTCTCACACCCCGTCGGTGGTTGCAGCGGTCCTTCTTCATCTCTAGGGTCACCTTTATTCACTAAAACAACCCAGTGAGTGTTCGGTGATCCTCATTTTCTCTCCCGCTTCTTCTCGAACTCCAGCCCTCCTTCCTTTCTCTATCTTCCTCCTTCTCAATGGCTCCTTTGGGTCATTGCCCTCACCTCTCTTCTAACCCGGACGAGGCCGATCCCTCCCGGCTGAGGACTCCATCGTCCTTCGATATCCTCCCGCTGAGGACTCCATCGTCCTCCTCATCGAAGGACGATGTTCCCCTCGATGTCCGGAGGTGATTGCATCCGGGCAGAATAATCATTGGAAGCCCTCGGGCCCCTAGGGCTCCTCCTATTGTCCACGTTCTTCCCATCTCTGCCGTCGCCCCTTCGATGGCAGAGGCTCCTTCCGGTCCCTCTGGTTTCTCTTTGATAATGACTGGAGATGATCTTTCTTGGATTCGGGACATGTTTAGGGTCCCGGACTCCATCCAACTCTCACTCTCGAGGCTGGGGGAGCGAGTTACCTCGAGCTGTCCAGGCCGGGTTGCTTCTACAAGGACTTCTTTGCCGGGGATTTTCGTTTTCCACTCCACCCTTTCTTCCTTTCCTTTCTCAGCAACTTTCGCCTTGTCCCGACCCAGTTAGCTCTTAATGCCATCAGGGTCATCTTCACCTTCATCATCTTCTACTACTTCCATGGGTTTGTTGCCTGTTTCTCGCTGTTCAGGGCCCTCTTTACACTGAAGTGCTACTCTACTGATAATGGCTGGTGGTACCTCTCCCCCCGGCCTAGGTGCCTCCAGTTCAATCTCCCCACATCAATCAAGGGATGGAAGAATCGATTCTTCTTCGCCTCGATCGAGGACATTGATTGGGTCTGGAGTGAAGCAGACCAGTCCCCGAACTGGAACTCCCAAGTTGAGCCGGCTGACCTAGAGGTCCACTCCCAATTGTTAGGTGATGTGGTTCCTTCCCTCGAAGTCCTAATCTTAGAGCATAATTTGATCGAGGCAGGGGTCAGCCCCATCTGGATGATTGGTGAGGCTCCAGGCCTCATTTCTTCTTCTATTATTTTTTTTTTATGATCTTCTCTGACTTTTCTTTCTTTTTAGGGATGAAGTTCTCCATGGACAGCCTGGTGGAGTCGGCCCAGAAGAGAAGTGCTTCGAGCGGGGCCCAGGACACTCCACCAAAAAGGGCTCCTAGAATTCATTGGCCAGAACCCATTTGGATTAGTGCCCCTTATCAAAAATTAGGATCTAGCCTAGTCCACCCTAGTCGACTCATTCTACAATAGAGTCAACCTAATTTTCATCAAAGCCGACTAAACCCTAATCCGAGTGACCCACTCCTATGATCCCGTTTGTTCCTAAGAATGACCCTAAAGAGGAAATATCTATTGCAGGCTCAGAGTTAATTGACCAGAAGGTTACTCAAGCTGAAATCATGGTGCAAATATATGAAGCTGGAGAAAACCTGATAGATGAATACGAAGGAGAAGACTTCGAGGAGGACAACTCTAGTACCTTACTTGAGGAAACCCTTGGAAAAGAAAAGATTGTTGAGCCTAGTCCTGAAACATCAGAACAACAAGAAATTAGTGAGGACTTGGTTCCCGTAACTTAATGCCCTCAGGAAGAACCCAATCCTTTAGCCTCGATACAAGACCTCCTTCAAGTCCCTGAGGAACAACCCTAAGAGGTCGACATTATTTTAGAAGACTTTCAAGATGAACTTCCTGAAGACCTTCCAGATGACCTTCTATCACCTAGAAGCATCCCTCCTGCCATAGATCATACACCAATAGATCAATATTCAAATGTTAAGGTTATCTTGAGTAACCAAGGTCTGTTTCATGCTTCCCCTAAGTTACCCTAAGACTGCGATTCCTATTTCCTACCCTTTCCTTATCATGCTTTTAGAGCCATTAGGTTTCATTTTGAAGAGATTACCAGGTTGCATGAGCCCTTAAAGCCCATCCCTTTTGCTACCTACTTTTGGAAGACCTTATGGCATTTGCTAGGGATCCATGGTAACTTTTCATGTGCATACCAGACCAGGGTCAAACCTAGAGAATCAATCGTCTATTAGGTTTAGACCCTAAGAATCCAATAAAATTCCTCTCAATAGGATTACATAGTTGAGTCTGTTTTTTGTCAAGTGTCAGTCTGAGTCCTAGAGTCCACAGAGTCATTTGCACAGCATGTCAAAGCATTGCATAAAGAAATCAGTAACAAAATTAAAAAGAGCAATGAATCATATGAGCACGAGGCTAACTTACATTAGAGATTTAAAGAGTTTAACGAAGGGGACTTCGTCATGATTATGTTACGACTTGATCGGTTTCCAGTCATAACCATGAAAAAACTACACACCCGTAGTGCTGGACCGTATAGGATTATAAAGAAGATTGGACCTAATGCTTATGCTAAAATTACCATCTGAGTTAGGTGTTAGTCCGACCTTCAATATATTTGATCTAGTCGAGTTTAAAGAACCAATGGTGATATCTAGTGAGCTATTTGAGCCTGATCCCACCTTTGAGAGTGACTCTATCCCAGAATGTCCACCAGCCAAATTACCAGAGAGGAGAGAAAAGATTGAACAGATCATGGATGATAAGATCATAACTACTAGAAATAAGAACTACCAAAGATATCTTGTTCGTTGGCAAGAGAGACCTGAGTCTGAGGATTCTTGGATCACTAGAGAGGATCTTCAAAAGTTGAACCCTGACTTGCTAGAACCTTACCAGAGCCGAATTTATCCATACTCGACGGGATCGAGTTCCTCCCATCTCGGGAAAATTGGTGATGACATAAGAGCCAGGAAGAGGAAGCAAACCTTTTTCAATTCAATTTGGATCATCAATGAGTAAGTCCATGTGTTCTTTACAAAGAGCACTCGAGTCCTAGTTATTTTGAGTTTGTAATTAGGTCAAATTGAGTTGTAATTTGATCAAATTGAGTATAATTTGATCAATTAGGGTTGTTGAGTTACCAATTGAGTCCATTGAGTCCATCAATTGGTTTAAGAGTCTTGTAAATAGCATTAATTTGCTTTGTTGGTGAATTGTCCAATTTGAGTCCTATAATTAGAACTTGAATAAGTCAAGGGATGTCATAAGTATCCAAGACCCAAGTCATCATCACCTTGGTGGATCAATTCTAGGTCAAAAAAAGTTTATCCAAATTTTTTATCCAGACATCCGGACATCCAGACATCCGGACATCCAGACATCCGGACACCAGACATTGGGACATCCGGATATTAGGACATCCGGGCATTTGGACATCAAGACAAAGTCATCCTTATCCAAAAGAGGCGCCCCATCCTATTTATTTTCATCATCCATTTGAGATTTCAAGGAGGCACTAATTTAAGAGGAGTAAAGCAGAAGGACTCTGCTTCTTATCTGGTGCCCCCCCTCATTCTCTCTTGTCGCCCACTCCAGATGATGCCCACCCATGATTCATTCAAAATTTAAATGGGAGGAAGAGTCCAAGATAAATGGAGGTTCATCCCAAATTCAAAGGAGAGATATCTTCATCCAAATTCAAATTCAAATGAAGGATTCAAACCTTTGAAGCTATTTCTTATCCCTTGTTGCCAATCAAGAAGGATTCAAAAATTAGATTGAGAAGGATTTGTGCTAAATGAGAAGAAGATTAGCGCCCCATCTCCATTATGTCGCACATTTTTTCATGAAGTCACCCAAGCCATGAAAAAAAGGATTTAAATTTCAAATTCAAGGAAGAAGCCAAGAAGCCAAGGAGTATTTAAATTTAAATGTAATTTGAATTCAAAGGAGTCCTATGATATCTTCATGTGTGAAGAACCCTATAAATAGGACCCCATACCCCTTGTAATTGAAATTAATTATTGATTCATGAAATGAAATGATGCAATTTTTTCTTCCACAAAGCTGGGTTAGGCTTTAGTGATTTTCTCTAAGGACGGGGAGGTCCTTAAGAGCTCAAGGTGGGGAGGTCCTTGAGAGCTCAAAGCGGTGAGGTCCTTGAGTGAAGGTTCTGCCAGATTTATCAAGCTGCTACCGATCTTCTTCAAGCTCTATGCATCCAACCCTTCCTTTTTTTCATTTTGAATCGATTTACTTCATTCTTAAAGTTTTGTTTGCTGCCTTCTCTGTAGATCCCAGGTGTTCAAGGACTTTAGAGGATGGATCCTTTGCTTCCGAACCGAGATCTGATGGTAGATCTGAAATCTGGAGTCCCGATCTTTATCCTGCTGCGAGATATGAGTGACCAAGCAACCAATCTATCCTAAGTCAAAGAGAATCTTCATTATGATAAGCAACCAATCCTTTCTCATTAGATTTGGTAGTTGAAACATGGAATAGCCTAATCTTAGATGGTTTCCTAGCCGTCGGGTTCTTATTCTTTATAGCTTATGGATCAGATTGCGGGTAAGTAGTTAGTTACTTTCTTTAATTTCTTTAGTCTGTTATGTTTAGTTGCTTACTGCTATGATCATTGCTCTTTAAAATATCTTAGACTAAAATTAGATCATCTTACATCGTATCGTATCATTTTGCATCATCTTATTGGTATCAGATCTGGCATCCGCATCATCGTGCCTAAGTTCCAAGCCTCCCAGGAGTTCAAGGACGAGGTTCACGAGGCTGTCGTGGACTCCTTCTTGAAGGGCTTTGGGGTCTGCTAGAAGAAGGTGGCCTCCCTCTTCTCAGAGCTTGATCTAGCCGGTGTTGTCCTTGGCAGCCCTAGGGAGCAGACCGAGGAGTCAGCGACGCCGGGAGCAGCCGACGATGGGACCGCCAAGCAGTCTGCTGGGGAGGCAACCGGCAATGCGGAGGCTTCCTAGCCTGGGACAAAGCCAGCGACGGAGTGACTTCAGGTCATTCATTCTGTAGCCTAGTGTAGGGTTTTTGTTTTGTTCCTTTGGGTCGCCCAGTCTGTCAAGTCCCTTTTATTTGTAAGAAACCCTTGCACTAGAAATGAAGCTTTTTTTCTTTTCATTCCTTATTACTTTTGTCTTGATTCTTTGTTCTGCTCTTTGCTGATGGCGGGTCTGGGACCCCTACTAATTTTTTGTATCAGAGCCAAGTCTGCAACTTTGATCTGAAGTTCGACTTTGACTCTCGACCAGAAACCAGATTCAGGAGGCCTCCAGGCTTCGGGAAGGAACTCCTGGAGCTTCCGGCTTATATTTTATAAGTCTTTGGTGCCGGGACCGGGTTCCGTGTCTTTGCACCGGAACCAGGTTTTGGGCCATCTTCCAGACTGAACTCCGGGATTTCATGCCAGAACTGGGTTTTGCACGATCTTTCGGACTGAACTCCAAGATTTCATACCAGAATTGGGTTCCGTGCGATCTTCCAGACTGAACTCTGGGATTTCATGCCAGAACTAGGTTCCATGCGATCTTCAGGACTGGACTCTGGGGCTTCATGTCAAAATTAGGTTCCATGCGATCTTCCAGACTAAACTTCGAGATTTCATGTCGAAACTGGGTTCCGTACAATCTTCCAGACTAGACTCCGGGACTTCATGCCGAAACTGGGTTCTGTGCGATCTTCCAGACTAAACTCTAGGATTTCATGCCAGAACTCGATTCCATGCGATCTTTTATACTGAACTCCGAGATTTCATGCCGGAACTAGGTTCCGTGCGATCTTCCGGATTGAACTCTGAGATTTCATACCGAACTGGGTTCCATGCAATCTTTCGGACTGAACTCTGGGCTTTGCGTTTCCCATGAACTGCCTGCGGGACTTTTGCCTTGCCTTTGTTCGCCAGACCTAAGGCCGGGCAATGATAGTCCTGCGAGACAGAAATAAGCATTGAACTAAAGAAAATTTTATTATTAATGTTCAGGAAGTCTTACATCATTGGTAATACATCCTCAATTTTGTGGCGTTCCACGTCCAAAAAAATCGTGCCCTATCAAGCTCGGCGAGATAGTAGGCACCGTAAGGGAGTGCTTCGACCACCCTGTAAGGGCCTTCCCAGTTTGGAGAGAGCTTACCGCACTCTCGAGGTTGGGAGGCTTCAGCAGGTGCAACACCAGGTCTCTTGGGTGGAAGGACTTCGGTCTCACCCTAGAGTTGTAGTATCTGGCCACCCGTTGCCAGTAGGCTGCCATTTGAACCCGAGCCTTGTCCCTTGTTTCTTCAAACAGATCTAGATTGAGTAGGAGTCGTGCTGGGTTCTCGGCTTCATCGTATTGCTCTACATGCAACGTCGGCAGACTGAGCTCCACCGGAATCACTGCTTCTGCATCGAAGACGAGGTTGAATGGAGTTTCATCCATGGCCATCCATGGCATTGTGTGGTACACCCATAGGATGCTGAGAAGTTCTTCGGCCCATCTACCCTTGGCCTGATCCAACCTAGTTTGGAGCCCTTGAAGGATGGTTTGGTTGGTCACCTCGGCCTCCCCATTGGTCTGGGGGTATGCTATCGAGGTGAAGCGATGACGAATGCCGAGGTCGTTGCAGAACTCCTCGAACTCTCGATTCTCAAACTATCGTCCATTGTCGGTGATGATGGTTTGAGGGAGTCCGAAGTGGCATATGATTGATTTTTAGAAGATTTTGGTAACATTTGCCTCCATGATCCAGGCTAACAGCTCAGTCTCGACCCACTTCATGAAGTAGTCGATGGTGACTATCAGGAACTTACGCTGCCTGGAAGAAAGGAAAGGGACCAAGGATGTCCATGCCCCACTGGGTAAATGGCCAGGGAACGGAGAGCTAGGAAAGTGGTGCAGCTGGTTGGTGTTGCACAATGGCGTGACGTTAACAGCGATCACACCTCTTGACAAAGTTGGCTGCATCCTCCCTCATCGTTTCTCAGAAGGATCCCTGGTGGAGGGCCTTATATGCCAGAGTCCTGCCCCCCACATGATTCTCGCAGAGGCCCTCATGTATCTTCTGAAGCACGACTGCTGCCTCTGTGGGCCTCAAGCATTTGAGGAGCGGGTAGGAATAGGACCTTCGATAGAGTACTCCATCCATCAGCACATAGCGCGCGGCCTTCCTCTTGGTGAGGCTGGCCTCTATCCAATCCTCGGGCAAGGTACCGTCGATGATGTATCTGACATTCTTGTCCATCCAGTGAGGCTCCGGGGTGACCTGCTGTATCTCTCTGGGGGCCTCATAGCTTGGGGCTTGAAGATGTTCGATGTAGGCGTGACCCAATGATGAGTTCAGTAAGGTTGCCAGCCGGGAGAGGGCATCAGCATGAGCATTTTCTTTGTGTGGGATATGGGAGACGCTAAAGCACTTAAAACCCGCCACACTTGCACGTACCAACTCCAGGTACTTCGACATTTGAGGGTCCCGATCCTCGAACTTGCTTGAGACCTGCTCGGCCACCAACTGAGTCGGTGAAGACCCTCAAGCTGGTCATGCCCAGCTCACGGGAGACTCTTAGTCTTGCGAGGAGCGCTTCATACTCTGCTTGGTTATTGGTGGCAGCGAACTAGAGACGGAGCGCACACTCAGCGATGACTCCCTCGCTATTAACGAGGATGAGTCCGGCTCTACTTCCACCGGGGTTGGAAGCTCCGTCCATATGTAGGACCCAGATGTCTTCCTCCAGTTCAGGTCCTGGTTGTTGATTCTAGGGGCTCTCTTCCGGACCCTCGTTCAGGCATGCACACTCAACTAAAAAGTCAGCTAGTACCTGTGCCTTCATGGATGACCTCAGCCAGTAGGCGATGTCGAACTCGCTGAACTTCAGCACCCACTTCTCTAGGCATCCGGACATGTCGGGTTGTGATGCGGGACAGAGATTGGACTGGATCGCTGGCGAGCATGAAAGTCACCAGAGATTAGGATTTGCAAAGAAGGAGGAAAGAAGAGGGTGCAGGGTTAAGAAAAATACAGGGGTTCACATAGATTCCCCAAGAAGAACAAGCACATAGCAAAGGGGCTCACACAGATGCCCTAGAAGAATAAGCACATAGCAAAGGGGCTCACATAGATGCCCTGGGCTCACATAGATGCCCAAAATCAGGGATCACACAGAAACCCTGGGAAGATGGAGAAGGGATCATACAGATACCCTAGGATCACATAGATCCTTCACATAGAACAATAAAAATCTTATTCATCCATCCTCCTCATTACAAAAGGCTGAGGGTGGTATTTATAGATTTTCCAACCCTCATTTAAATTTGAATACAAGATAAAAAGATAAGAACGAATCAAATTCAAATATAAGATAGGATAAGATAAGCCTATCCATATATCAATCCTAACCAACCAAATCCTAATTCAAATTTTAAACAAAAGATAAATCCTAAATAAATTTATTCCAAAAAATGCTTCAAGATCTGTGCCACTCCAAGAATTATGCTTGCTCCAAGATCCGTGCTTGAGATGTCCCCATCAGGTTGGCTGAGTACGGCCTTCAACAGTTGATCCGTGAGGACCGCGATTGGGTGTGCTTGGAAGTAAGGCCTGAGGCACTGGGCAGACACAATGAGCGCAAAAATTAACTTCTCGGATCGAGAATACCTGTGCTCGACATCGTGGAGAAGCTTGCTTGTATAGTATATAGGTCTCTAGATCCCACCATCATCCGTTTAGACCAGGACCAAGCTGACAACCTCTGGAGTGATCACCAGATACAAGAGGAGCTCTTCTCCCTTCTCTGGCCAGGAGAGCAGCGGTGGTGACACCAGGGTCTTCTTTAGCTCCTCGAATGCTTTCTAGCACTCCTTCGTCCACGCAAAGTCATGCATCTTCCTTAGCGCCTTAAAAAAGGGCAAGAACGATCGACAGATTATGAAATGAACCGGTTCAGGACTGCTATCCGGCCGGTGAGTCGCTGGACTTGCTTTTTGGAAGTGGGCTACTCCATGTCAAGGATCGCTCGAACCTTCTCTGGGTTGGCTTCTGATGGGGGACAAAAATAAAATGATGAATAGAGAGTTTTAGCAAGCTAACCAGCAAGCAAACTTGAGCAATCAATTATCAAATAAATTGTTTAAATTAATCTAAGAAAAGAATCTTCATAAGGAGACTAGTTGATCTAAATTACAATACCCGAAATGTAGATCTAGTTCAAAATAGAGATTAGGATCTTCATGGCAAGGAAACCATCACTACTAGGGCAAGTTAACATTCAAATGATCAAATCTAATGAAGCTTAGGAAGAGTTTTCCTACCAACAATGATGGCTAATTATTTAGTGGAAGAAGGAGCTCTCTTCACTCAAGGATTGAGGTCTAAACCATAAGACTAGCACTCCCTACCTTTAGGACTTACCTTGGCCATGATCATTAGCTTGGAGACCTTCATATTGAACTTAGAAAATCAGAGAAAACCTGCATCAAATCAGAGATTAGGCATGGAAGGAGAATTCAAAATTGGAATGGAAACAAGAAGAAGAAGAAAGGGGAAACAAGGAAGTAGAAACCGGCACCTTCAAGGAATGATGCTTGGATCTTGGATCAAGCAAGGAGCACTCCACCTTTCAAGCACTCAAAGGACCTCTCACTCCCTTCTCAAACATGAATTTAAACACTCCAACTTAAAGGACTAAATCACTCAAACTAGAAGGACTAAATCACTCCATACAAGAAGAACTCAAGATAGAACTCAACAAGAAAAAAACCTTCATTAATTCTCAAAATATTTCATACATGGAATACCTTACAAGGGGAGCCTTGGACCCTATTTATAGCCTTAAGGGTCATCCAAAGTGAGGAGGGGAGGTGGGGTTAGGTTAGCTAACCATTTCTAGTTAAATCCAACTCCTTTGGTTACATAGTTGCAACAAAAAACAACTTCTAGGTAAGAGATTGTAACAACTTGCTATGTAGCACCTAGGTGGATTTAACATGGCTTCTAATTGTTGATGTGGAGCCCTAGGTGTCATGTGATGTGGCATCCCACTTGGCAAGTTGGTTGGGGGATTGTTGGGTGACTGAGGAGTGGTCCAATGCTTCCCCTCAAAATGCTTGATGTGTTGTTTCTCATGTCTCCCAAAATGTGTCCCATGTGAAGAATAAAATGGGCTCCTAAGAGGTGGCATCATGGGCTTCAAAAGGTGGTATCTTGACTTGCTTGGGCTTTGACTTGGGCATGCTTGAAGTTGGTCTTGATCTGGATTGAGTCGACTCAAGGGATTGGCGGCCTTCTTTCATGAGTCGACTCATGAATTGGTCTTTGTCTTTAAGGGTTCGGTGGGCTTCATTCCAAGGTTCTCATTAATCCTAAGTATACTATTTTAGCTGAAAAAATATCAAGAGAATTAGTTGAAAAATATTTTTTTCTTGTTGATGTCCCATCAGCTTCAATCCCTCTTTGGGTCACCATAAAGCCGAGGAACTTCCCCGCTGCCACACTGAAAGCACACTTCGCCGGGTTCAACTTCATTTGGTGGAGGCAAAGGTTGTGGAAGGTCTCCATCAGGTCGTCGATGTGGTCTGAGGTCGGCTTGCTTATAACGAGCATGTCATCCACGTAAACCTGCATGTTGCGGCCAATTTGGTCTTTGAAGATCTTGTTGACCGACCACTGGTACGTGGTGCCAGCATTCTTTAGACTGAAGGGCATCATCTAGTAACAGTATGTCCCGCGATCCATAATGAAGGCAGTATACTCCTCGTCCTCCTGATGTATCTGGATCTGATTATATCCAGAGAATGCATCCATGAAGGAGAGGAGGCGGTGTCCCGAAGTGGCATCCAGGAGCTGGTCAATCTTCGTAAGGGGGAAGCTATCTTTTGGGCAAGCATGGTTTAGGTCGTGTAGTCCACACAGATCCTCCACTTTCTATTATTCATTTTGACCATCACCATGTTCGCCAGCCAGCTAGGGTACTGCACTTCGCAGATGAATCTGGTAGTAAGGAGCTTCTCTACCTCGTCGTTGATCGCCTTCTGCCTCTCTGCGACAAAACTCCTTTGCTTATACTGAACTGGATGGCACTTTGAATCAATCTTCAAGTGATGGGTGATGACATCCGAGGGAATATCTGGCATATTTGCCATAGACCAGGCGAACATGTCCGCATTTGCCCGAAGGAAACTCAGCAAGCAAGCCCGCTCGTCTTCTAGGAGTTGGGCTCCTATCTGCACCGTCTTCAGTGGGTCCGAGCCAAGGGGGTACGTCAGCATGCGCTCAACGGGGCCACCCCTAGGGTCCTGCACCCTTTGGTCGAGGTCATCGACATCAATGTCGAGTTCGACACTCCGGGCTCCTGGGACAGCCTGCAAGCAATGCGGGATGGGCTGAACTGCCTCCCTTATCTCTCCCACAAGATAAACGGTAGGGAACTGTATCAACAATCTCTCGGTGGAAATGACTGCATCGAGTTGGTTGAGCCCAGGGTGGCCCAAGATAGCATTGTACGGTGACGGGAGTCTAATGGCAGTGAAAGTCATCATGACCATGCTCTGCCAGGGTGGAGTCCTGGTGGTGATAGGGAGGGTGATCTCTCACTCAACTTCCACAGAATCTCCGGTGAAACCCACGAAAGGGGTGTGTACTAGCCTTAGCCGATCATGAGACAAGTTCATCTGAGAGAAAGCATTGTAAAAAAGCACGTCTATGGAGCTCCTACTATCAACCATAATATGGCATACAGGATGCTTAGCGATGGTCATCTCGATCACAACAGTATCATTATTTATATTTTTTTCTTTACCTCCTTTCCCCTTCTCAAAGGGGAGTACATTTTTCAGATCTCCTCTCTCACGGGCTCTCTTCGTTGAGTGCCCTATTCCCCAAGAGTTCATGCCCACAGGCTTCTCAGTGGGTCGATTGTCGACTGCAGGAATAGGGGGAAGGGTCGCAAGTGGTTGATCCTTCACCAGAGCCTCGTTTCTCATGAACTTCCTGAGATATCCTCTCCTGATCAGGTCCTCGATTTCTCTCTTCAGGTTATGACAGTCCTCAGTGTCGTGGCCATGGTCACAATGGAACTAGCAGTACTTCATCTTGTCATGACCACTTCTCGACTTTTGAGGGGGAGGTCGGCGAAGGTACCGCTCGCCCTCGATCTCCATGAGAATCTATCCTTGGAGCTAGGAGGAAAGTGAAGGTCTGCTTGGGAACGGGACCATTCTTTGGCTTCGGTCCTGACCGGAAGTCTGCAGGCAGCCCGAGCCTCTGGGTTCCAGGCACATCCCTTGGGGTAGGCTTCTTCAAAGGCTTCCCGTCCAGCTTTCTCCTGGTATGATCAGTCTCTTCAGCGTGGATGTACTTGTGGACGTGGAGGAGGAGTTCAGAGTACGTCTTGGGCGGCTTTTTGTCCAAGGAATATGTCAGACGGGAGGTCCTGAGCCCTCGCTTCAATGCTAGCATGGCGACGGGCTCGTCTAGACTGTAGATCTCCAGGGCAGCAATCTTGAAGCAGGTGACATAGTCCCGTAGGAGCTCATGGTCTTGCTACCGGATGGAAAAGAGGCTATCCACCTCCCATGGCACCTTTCAACAGGCATCGAAGTGCGCCACAAACCTCCTCTCCAGCTGCTAGAAGGGGTCGATGCTTTCGGGCTCGAGAGAGGTAAACCAGACTCGAGCGGCTTCTGGAGGGTGGCCAGAAAGGCGATGCACAAGAGGGCATCCATCACCCCCTAGACTCTCATGAGAGCTTTATAGCTCTTCAGGTGGTCTAGGAGGTCGGTGGTGCCGTCGTAGGGATCCACCTGAGGTATGCGAAACTGACTCAGAATTAGTTCCTCTTAGATTTCCCGGGAGAAGGGGTGTTGGGCATTATAGCCCACTAGCTCATTGGGGGAGCCCTGTATGTTGGCAAACCGACGGGAGAGCTCCGCCAATTTGCACTCTTGCTCTTCCATGCACCTCTCGGCTAGGCACCTAATGGCCTCATCAGTGGAACCTTCCATCGAGGCTGTTGGAGAAGGGACCGATGGGTCGTGGCGAGGAGCCTTGCCTTGGCGGTGCCGCTGCACTTAGCGACATCATTGTCATCCATCAGGGATTGGCTCTCATGGTCCACCAACCTAGTGTGATTCCTCTTTGTAGGGGTCTAGTGACTCCCGCGGGGGTTGGTTGCTGCCCATGATGGGACGACCTACCTTGGATGGAGCGCAAGCTTCCATAAGGGCCCGCAGCTTAGGCCATGGGGGTCCCTGGTTGGGGTTGAGTGACCAGGGAGCACTGCTGGTGCTGCAACTGCCTCACAGCCATGATCAGTGCCTGCATCTGTTGGACAAGTGCAGCGTATTAACCGTCTGCCGAGGGTAGCTGAGGAGGAGCAGGAAGTTCTCTCTCTAGGATGCGGGGGCCCGGGAGAGAGGGAACCTCTCCCACTCAGCTGGTAGAGGCTTCATGTCCGCGAGTTACCACCATGCTTGGAGTTGAGCTGTTCTCAAGCTTGTGGGGGGCTTGTTCTTGCAGGGGCTTTCTCCCCCGTACCTGGTGTACCTATCTGTTGCCGACCTTACCGCAATGGCCTGTAGCTATGAGTTGGCGCCGGACCTCGGTCCCCTCATTTCGGAATCCTAGCATTCCCGGACCTGCAAAATAAGATTAGAGACCCAGGCTGGCAATCCCAGCTGCGGCACTCCGACGATCAAGTCAGCGAGTGGCAAAGTGGAACAGACCCACTAAGACGGATCCCAATTGGGTCTTCATGCTTAAAGGAATCCTCGATGGGGAGATGAGTGAGAATGAGAGAGAATGAGAGGGGGTTAGCACTCAAGCTCTTACAACTGGGCTTGCCAAACTCGCTCCTGTGAGTCCCTTCAGAGCCTTTGCCTCGGAGTCGCTCATTTTCTCCTTTTGTGTATTTGCCCTCTTGATCGTTTACCTTCTTCCATGCCCGTTGGTGCCTTTTTGAGATCGCCGGGTGCTTCGGTGCCTCGATTCTCCCCACTGGGGGCCCTTAGAGGTCAACGGTGCTCATTGGCCGCTCTCTTGAGGTCACCTCCCCTTATGGTTGGGAGTTAAGTGGTGAGGTTGTCTCGTCCGCCGTGCTGTCACGAAGGGGGAACTAGGCGAGGCCTCGATGTAGGTGCCCTTGGGTTCGAGACGTTGACTGCGGTTCTCCCCTTCGAGGGTTCCAGGTCATCGATCGCAGGATCTGGTACCTCGATCAGAATGTCCCTCCTAAACTGGTGCAAACGAGATTACGTGCACCGTTACAGATCTATGGGTGCCATACTGAGCATACTGCACCGTGTGCACCGGCCTCAGCAGCATCCACGGGGCTGGCACCTTTGGTCCTCTTGACGCTCCATGAAGGCGTGACTTCGGCTGAGGTATACCCATCTACGAGTGCCACCTGGCGAGGGAGCAGGGATGCCTGGCTCAACTTCGACCGAGGTGTACCCATCTAGGGGTGTTACCTGGCGAAGGAGCGGGAGTGCCAGGCTTGACTTTGATCAAGGTGGACACATTTGGGAGTGCCACCTGGCGAAGGAGCAGAGGCAGTGCTCGACTTCGACCGAGGTGGATCCATCTGGGGGTGCCACCTGGCGAAGGAGCGGGAGCAGGCTCGACTTCGACCGAGGTGGACCCCACCTGAGGGCGCTACCTGGCGAAGGAGCAGAGGTGCTTGGCTCTACTTCGACCAAGGTGGACCCTACCTGGGGGAGCCACCTGGCAAAGGAGCAGAGGCACGCTCGACTTCGACCGAGGTGGACCCCACCTGGGGGTGCCACCTGGCAAAGGAGCAGGAGCAAGCTCGACTTCGATCGAGATGGACCCCACCTGGGGGTGCCACCTGACGAAGGAGCAGAGGTGCCTAGCTCTACTTCGACCGAGGTAGACCCCACCTAGGGTGCCACTTGGCGAAGGAGCAGAGGCAGGCTCGACTTCGATCGAGATGGACCCCATCTAGGGGCACCACTTGACAAAGGAGCAGAGGTTCTGAGCTTGGCTCGAGGTGGGTGTGACCGTTGGTCAGGCCACCTGGTAGGGGAGCTCAGAAGGGAACATGGCATGGTGCTGCTTGGACGCCAGCTAGGTCTGACGCGTACTCCATGTCAGCGATCTTGCCATATTAGTCGCCGCTGCTCTCTAGGCTAGAGGATGGGGAAGAACTCCTCCTATATTTGGTGGTCTCCCCAGGGGCCATCAGTTTAATTCTTGTCCGCACGGATGGAGATGGGGTTCAGAAGTGAGTGTACTACGCAAGCAAGCTCCTCCGGGATGCGGAGACTAGATACACCCGCTCTGAAAAATTAATTGTTGTACTCATTATGTATGCTTAACATCTCAGGCCATACTTCCAAGCCCACCGGATCACGGACCTAATCGACCAACCATTGAGGGCCATACTCAATCGTCCGGATACATCCAGGCATCTGACTAAATGGGCATTGAAGCTAAACGAGTTCAACATCACCTACCGTTTGAGGTCATCCCAAAAGGTGCAGGTGCTGGCCGACTTCCTAGTCAAATGTACTAGCATAAGTGAAGAGTCGGAGGAGGCCTCCCTGGAGCACCAATCGAAATCACCGTTTGACGAGATGGTTTGGGTCCTCCATGTGGATGGTACATCAAATATAGGAGGAAGTGGAGCCAGCCTCATCCTCGCCAATCTTGAAGGGGTCATGGCCGAGTGCGTACTACGCTTCCTGTTCAAAGCTACCAACAACCAGGCTTAATATGAAGCACCCCTCGAGGGATTGAGGGTGTCTCGCGAGCTGGGTGTATCCAGCCTAAAAGTCTTTACTGAATCATAACTGGTAACCGGTCAGGTCTCGAAAGAGTTCGAAGCCCGAGACCCTCAGATGATGAAGTACCTGGAGCGGGTATGCTCAAGTACAACGGGTTTCCAGCACTTCAGCATCTTCCACATCCCTCGTGGGGAGAACGCTCGTGTCGATGCGCTCTCCAGACTTGCAACTTTGCTGGACTTATCGTTAGGGTGCACCTACATTGAATACCTGCAGGCTCCTAGTTACAAAGTGCCTGGAGAAATCCAGCAAGTTACTCCTGAGCTAAGCTAGATGGACTGTTATCTCAGATACATCAATGACAGTACTTTGCCCGAGAATCGTATAGAGGCTGGTCTCCTCAAGAAGAAGGCTGCGCGCTTCATGTTGATGGACGGGCAACTTTACTGAAGGTCCTATTCCTATCAACTCCTGAAGTGTTTGAGACCCATAGAGACGGCCTTTGTGCTCTAAGAGATACATGAAAGCCTCTACGGGAACCATGTGGGGGGCAGGACACTGTTGTACAAAGCCCTCCGCCAAGGATATTACTGGGAGATAATGAGGGAAGATGTAGCTGACTTCATAAAGAAGTGTGACCGCTACCAACGACATGCTTACATACAGCATCAATCGATAACGTCGCTTTCCCAACTCTCTACTCCCTGGCCATTCGCTCGGTAGGGGATGGACATCTTGGGTCCCTTTCCTCCCGTGTCCATGTAGAGGAGATACCTAATAGTTGCCATCGACTACTTTACCAAGTGGGTTGAGGCCGAACCGTTAGCACGAATCACTGAAGCTAAGGCCAGATCTTTCCTCTAGAAGTTGTTTATTTGCCATTTCAGACTTTCCCACTCCATCATCACTGACAATGGATGGCAGTTCGACAACCAAATATTTGAGAAATTATGTGCTGACCTCAACATTCGCCACCGTTTCACCTTGGTGGGCACCGCCAGACCAATGGGGAGGTTGAGGTGACCAACCAGACCATCCTCTAAGGGCTCCGAACTAGACTAGACTAGGTCAAGGTCTGATGGGCTGAGGAACTCCCCATCATTCTTTGGGCCTACTACACCATACCCAGGATGGCAATAGGTAAGATACCCTTTAATCTTGTCTTCGGCACTGAGGCCGTGATCCCAGTGGAACTAGGTATGCCTATACTGTGGGTAGAGCAATATGATGAAGCCTAGAATCCGGCTCACCTTCTACTCAACCTGGACCTCCTGGAAGAGACAAGAGATGGAGCCTATCTATGCATGGTTGCCTACAAACAACGGGTGGCCCAGTATTACAACTCCCGCATGCAGCTGAAGGCCTTCCACCCAAGCGACCTGGTTCTACGGCGAGCTGAAGTCTCGCAGCCTGGAGAATATGGCAAGCTCTCCCCTAACTGGGAAGGTCCTAACAAGGTAGTCGAGGCCCTTCCTCGTGGTGCTTACTACCTTGTCAAACTCGATGGCATCCGATTTTCACGAACTTGGAATGCTAGCAATCTGAGGATGTACTACCAATAATATAAGATTTCTCTTCATTAAGAAAATGTTCCTTTTTGGTGCAACACTGTCTTCACCTGTGCAGGAACTCTATCCATCGGATTTTCAGTCTGGTGACAACAAGTCAGGAAAGTCCAGAAGCCCTGTACTCTAAAGCCAGGAAACTCTAGAAGCCCCGCACTCTAAAGCCGAGAACTCCAGAAGCCCCGCACTCAAAAGTCAGGAAACTTCAGAAGCCCCATACTCTAAAGCTGGAAAACTCTAGAAGCCCCACACTCAAAAGCCGAGAAACTCCAGAAGCCCCGCACTCTGAAATCGGGAAACTTTAGAAGCCCCGCACTCAAAAGCTGAGAAACTCTAGAAGCCCCGCACTCAACCCGCCGGACTATCACTTCGATAATGGCAAGTCGAGAAATTCCAGAAGCCCGGCACTCAATTCATCGGACTCTCAGTTCGATGATGGCAAGCAGAAAAACTCCAGAAGCCTCGTATTCAACCTGTCGGACTCTCAATTCGACGATCGCAAGCCATAAAACTTTGAAGGCCCCGCACTCAACCCATCGGGCTCTTAGTTCAATGACAGCAAGTAGCAAAACTCCAGAGATTTATCTATTAGACTCCCAGTTTGGCAACGGTAGGATCGAAATCCTTTAGGCCCTGCACTCAAACTTAAAAGTATCCCGGTCCAGCAGGGATAACTTGCAGAACCTCCAAGGTCTCTCCAGCCATCTGCCAACTCCTGAATTGGACAGGAAGAGCTATAACCTTGGAGACCCCAAGATAGGCAACTAGCCTTAATAGGACCCTCGAGGTCCCCTCGGCAACCTGCCAGCCTATGGATCGGGCAGGAGGAACAGGAGCTCTAAGAGCCTTAAAGGGTTGACCACCTCAGCAAACCTCTCAGCATAGTGAAGATAATTCACGGAAGACCTAAGTCCCCTTCGGTCACCTGCTAAATCTAGGGGATCACCAAGAAGGATTGAAACCTGGGAAAACTTTAGACGGGTAATCATAGTGAAGATCCATGCCTATGCAAAAAAAAGAGAAGAGAGAAGAGAAAAGAAGTGGCCAACTTAGTGAAGAAAGAAAATTTTAATTGAAAGAAGTTGAGTTTTTTTATAGCAGAAGGGACCCTTGACAGGCCAGGTGGTCCCCAAAAGAAAAAACTCCAAAGTACAGGAGTCAAAAAAAAGAGAATAAGAAAAAGAAAGGCAAGGAAGCTCTGGGCGATGCCGCAGGCTCCTTGCCGGGATGTCGGGGGATCTTGCCGGCATTCTCCTGGCTCTCCGCTATTATCGGTGGTGATTCGGTGGTGGTGGGTGCTGCCTCGGCCTCTTTAGATGAAGCCTCTGCCCCCTTGGTGCCAGCGCCTGGGAGATTCGATACAATGGCCTCCAGGTCCTAGTCTGGATGTTCCTAGGCCACCTTTGACTTGCAATCGGTGAACCCCTTGATGAACAAGTCCACGATCGCCTCCCGGACATCCTCCATGAACTCTGCCGAAGACTTGAACTTTAGCACTGCCTATGCCACTTCCTTCTTGGTGGCCTCCATCAGGGCAACGGCCATCCTTGCCTTCTCCTCTGCTGACAACGCCCTCACCATCGCCGCCTCTAGTCGGACTTGGAGGGTCTGGGATTGTCCCTCCAAGCAGGCCACCTCTACAGCGGACTCCTCCACCTGATGGGTGGCCTTTTCCTTCTTGACGGCCAAGGATGCCTCTAGGCCTCTGGCCCGCCTCTCTACCCTCTCTGTTTGCACCCGAGCCTTAGCATCGAGCGCCTCCAGATGCCCCATCTCCCGAGCCTCCCTCTTGGCCCACTAGGCACAGAAATCTCGGATGAGGATGACGTTGGTGGCGATCTGCAACCACAGAAGGGTTAGCAAGAGCAGGTAGCAAGGGAAAGAAGTTAAAAGTGTAGAAAGCTTACCATGAAGAGTTGGGGAAGAATGCCCGTGATGGTGGCTACCAACTACTTGCTGCTCCTCTCTCGACGGTCGCGAGGCTGGATAGCAAACTCCATCATTCGCTCGACCAGCTCAAGGTCCTGGGTAACCATTGCATTCAACGGTACCGCAATTGACACTCGCTTCACCTTGAGTCTGGGTATAGCGGGGGCCATCACCAGTGTCAGGGTAGGTGTCTGTGCGCGCACCTCAGTCGCCGGGGGTGTGGTCATCACTTCTGCTGCTGAGGGTGCTGGTGGTCTCCTCTTCGCTGCCGTTTCATCCTCGACCACCTCTGGGGTCTTGGTGGGAGAAGCTGCTGGCCCGACCTGGGCAGTCGTGTTGGGCCTGCGGGCCATGGGCTAGGCCTACACCCTGGATGAAGCAGGAGCCGGCCCAATACTCTTTTCTTCCGGGCCGGATGAGGTGCCTGCCTAGGGCCCCTGTCCAAATTCATCCCATGCCCTCTTCGGTGGCTCCTCCCTGGATCTAAGGGATGCATTTCTCTTCTGGGACATCTCCCGGATCTGCTCCATAGTGAACTTCATGCCTGCAGAGAGAAAAGAAAACCGGATAGCCCCAAAGTCCAAAAGAACCCATGCAGAAAAGAAAAATGTGACTGTGGGGTTCACCTAGGGCACGAATCGAGCTGACCCTGGCATCAAATAGGTTCTGCTTTGCCAGCAAGTCCTAAAGGAGAGGAATCTGAGAGGTGACTAGTTGAGTGTACACCTCCCGGTCAGTAGCCTCCAGTTAGGAGTTGCGATTTGAGGATCAGTCTGGATCGCTCCAGATTCAATCGACCCCTTCAACCGAGGAAAAGAAGAAGGGAGTTCAAATTTAATGACCCCGGGCGGGGGGCCACAAACCACCACCCCTCATTAGACGGGCGGCATTTTAGGATGAAGAGTGCCTTAAAAAGTGAAAACGGATAATGATCCCATGAAAATTGCAAAGAACGGTAAAACAAATGATAACCCTAACAGTGTTGGGGGCAAGTTAAACTGGAACTAAGCGAAAGTTGCTAAGAAAAGAAAGGAAGAATGGATGTAGAGGCATACGAAGGCTCCCGAGAAAGAAGTCCTCGTATAGAGCAATCTGGCCCGGGCCACTAGGGTGACCCGCTCCCCCGATCCTGGGATCGAAAGATGGACGAAGTCCAAAATCCCGTAGGTATCCCAGAGCCCAGAGAGGTCCTCCCTAGTCATCGTCGAGGCGATGCCAGAGGGACCAGCCATGCCTGGGGGGACAAAAGGGACAACTACAGGAGCAAAGGAAGCAGCAAGAGCAGTAGGAGCAGAGGAAGGAGGGGGTGCCCTAGGTTGGCCTATGATGATCCCCATCGACCAGAGACCCCTATGAAATCTAAGAGGGACTTCATCCTCCTCATCGAAGGATGGGGTCCTAAGCCGAGAAGGCCCTGCGTCATTAGAATGCCCTAGGCTGAAGCATCTCCAGTCAGATGGATCTATCCTAAAGCAAAGGTGGGGGGAGATACTAGCCGAAAGAAACCTAAAGACTCTAAAAAAGAGAAGAACTCCCTCAGCGCAAGCCGAAGAAGAAGAGGAAGAAGACAAAGGAAAGGAAAACTGACCTGGATGCCTTGGAGAGAAGGTTCAGACTAGGAAAGAAAGGGCTCTGGTTCATCTGTAAGCTCGAAGGTTCGAAAGAGATAGTTTGGAAAAATTTTTCTTCCTTTTCAAAAATGGCCTGACAGTACCCATGCATCCTTTCGGTCTTCTTACCACCGGATACGTGCCATGTGTCAAGATTGGCTGAGGATGGCATCTTGGTATGCTAAAGATCGCCTCGGGCCTGGCATTTATCATCACGCTTCCTTTGACCTACTGACATGGCATCTCCACATTTGCTTTGAAGCACGATCCATGAATCATTGACAATCATGGCATTTAATGGCACCGGATATTTGTCCTTTTCATGTCAGCATCACCATAACTCACTTCGTCCTGAGCATCGTGTCACGTCGGGACTCGAGAGTAGGGGGCAACTGATATGGCAGGACCATTGACGTGGAGTTCCTTTCAGCTCCTGCTGGTGGCCATGCTTTCAGAAATGCCACTTGGATGCCGCATCCAGAGAGCCCCTTGGCTGGAGTGGCTCCCCCATGGTCGAGCCTCGATCGAGGTCATGCCTTGCTTCTCGAGCCATTTGGCCAAAGTAGCTCCCCCATGGTCGAGCCTCGGTTGAGGTCGTGCCTCACTTCTCAAGCCCCTTAGCCGGAGTGGCTCCCTCGTGGTGGAGCCTCGGCCGAAGTCGTGCCTCGCTTCTTGAGCCCTTTGGCTGGAGTGGCTCTCCCGTGGTCGAGCCTCGACCGAGGTTGTGCCTCGCTTCTCGAGCCCCCTTGGTCGAAGTAGCTCCCCTATGGTCAAGCCTCGGTTGAGGTCGTGCCTCGCTTCTCAAGCCCCCTTGGCTGGAGTCGCTCTCCTGTGGTCGAGCCTCTGTCGAGGTCGTTCCTCACTTCTCGAGCCCCTTGGACAGAGTGTTTCTCCCATGGTTGAGCCTCGACCGTGGTCGTTCATCGCTTCGTAAGCCCTTTAGCCACAGCGGCTCCCCCAAGATCGAGCCCTGTCGAAGTCAAGCTCTCTCGCTTGAGGTCGACCCCCGATCAAGGTCAACCTCTTCCCCGGGGTCAAATATGATTTTCTTCAAAAGAATGCAGCCTCTCCCACAGGCAGCCTTAGGGCAAATGGGTGGGGGACAACGGTGGGTGGCGCCACCACCTTTGCCAGAGCCCTGGCATGGTGCGAAGAGGCTGACATGCCTAAGAGGCAATGGCACACCGCCTGGAACCTTTGAAGAAATGGCACCCCACCATGGCACGTTGACTGTGGCCCCTACGAGATGGTGTTTCACCAGAGCACCCCGCCTGCGGAGGAGCATCTCGTTGGAGTGTCAGGCCCCTCAGCCCATTATCGGCTCCACCTGGAGAAGGGCACTCTGCTCGGGGCGCTGCACCCCTTCGCCTACCATCTGCACCACCCAGAAGAGGAAGGTTTCGCTAGGGAATTTAGATACTATAGCGTCTGCCTCCATACCAGTTCTCTACCAGGTCTCCCCAAACATGGTAGGACGGTGACAGATCAAGAGAGGCAGAGTCCTGTCGGAGTGTCAGGACCCGCAGCGTATCTCATGTACTTGCCATGATAGGGACGCGCACTCCTCCAGGCTCCACTACCACTGTCAGTAACAGACTTCTCCCCTCCCTCGGGAGGAGCAAAGCAGGCCTACACCCCACCCACGTGAGGAGGGCCCAGAGGGGGGGCCAAGCTAGAACTCTGCACCCCGTGGGAGGGGCCACTCGTCTATAAGAAGTCAAAAGAGGGCCTCCGGTCAAGGTAAGCGAGAAGGGGCAGGCAATTCAGCAAGGCTCGAAGTACGCCTAGAATACACGAGAACTTCCTAGGAGGGTTCCATTGGCCATGGCCACCATTGCTCAAGCCCTCCTCGATCCTAGCTTCCAGTTGATCATTCTTCAAGACCTCTGAGGGTGGAGATCACTTCAAGATCCATCGAGGAGGATCTGTTCCTCTTGATCGCCTACTGACTTGATCATCGGAGTGCCCCCGCCGGGATTCCCGGCCCGGGTCTCCTTTTTTTGCAGGACCGGGCACGTGTGTTGGATGCTAGGTAGGAGGGCCACCAACCGATGTCACGTGAGAGCTACAGGCCATGGCGGTCTGGGTGGCAACAAGTTATATTAGGCTAAAATAATATTAGAATGTAGTTATGCCCCATCCATCCACTTTGTTTGCTCTTTCCTTCAAAATTGTTTCCACCAGCATTTAAATTTGTGTTTTCACATTGTTTCCACTGGCACTTAAATATGATAAACCCACAAAGCCTATGCGTGCAAAAGTGTAATACAAACAATGCCCCCACAACTTATTATCCAATGACTAGGATGATGATAAGATGTATGCTTAGCTTTAATATAATTTAAACTCATTCTAATAAGCAATAGTTGTTAACTTTGCAAACCCCAAAACTCTATATCTATGTGTCAAATTCTCTTTAGGCATTATTTTAACATGATGCTTCTACAATATGATGTATCTTAACAAATATATTTATCATGGCATCATCTATCTTTTCTTTGGCTGAGTAATTTGAGAACCGCAAAAAAAAGTTAGAAGCTTCTAATGTTCTTGCCTTTATAAATCCCTAAGTTTTCATCCCCGAATCTTCTAATTTGATCATCATAGGATCCTTTTTTAAATCAAATGTTCCTTCTTCCATTTCTTCATTTTTTTTCGATCCACCATAAAGAAACATGTATGTACCAATAGCCAAATTTTAATACCACCATTTAGAAAGATACTAATCTTCAAAACCCTTGGCCCACCTTTTCTTCCTCATAGCACAATTGGGCCGACCCTATTTTTTCTTGTAGGACACGTTCAATTGACCGGAAGTGATGGGAAAGTATCACTTCCTAGAAAGTGGAGAGCAAACTTCTTGTTTAGTTGAAGTTTTAAAAAGAAAGAATAAAAAAAAATCTTTTCATGAAAAGATATTTTTTATATTTCATGAAAAATGAAAACCCACGAAGAAAGTGGATTTTGGAACTTCCCATGGCATGAGAAGTGATGGCCCTTTTTTTTTCCAAAAATATCCTTTTAAAATCAATAACTAAAATTTTATAAAAATACCAATGAAGGATTAAGATGAAATACTAAATACTGATATTATTCTAATATATTAATATAATATATATAATATTTATAATATATTAATATTATTTTTATATTTATAGTAATATAAAGTTTTATTAATATTAATATAGTATTTATATTAATATTATATTATATTTTATATCATATTTATATCTATAATAAATTTATTATATTAAAATATTATTATTATATTAATACAAATATTTTCGTATTATATTAATATAATAAATTATTATACTTTAATACTATATTATAATATATTTATATTATATTATATTATATTATATTAATATTATTATTTATATAAAATTTAGAAAAAAGATAAGATCTTATATCTATTAAGGATATAATAGAATTTTACATAGTTTTTCTAGAAAAATGAATATTCGACCAAACATAAATCATTATGAAAAAGTTGTTTTTTATAGTCAACCAAACATGCCAAAATTCTATTCTCAGGAAGAACTTTCTAGAAAGTTACTTCTTTAGAAGAAAAGTCCTTCCCGCGAACCAAATAGATCCTTAAGGGTTTTGATTAGAAGAGAAATGGATTTTCCAATATCATGATTGTTTTTACTTTTCAACTGATTGAAAATCATTCATTATTACTTGCCACTTTATGTTTATGGCCATCTTCTACCAATACTTTTCACTTCAAACATGGTATGTCAACACCAACCTTATTAGATTTAGGATTTCTTTTAGACCTTCAGTTAACAAGTGAGAAATTCTCCATTATTTTCAAAATCTTCATTTAGCCGACAACTTGGGCCTTTAGTCAGATAAAATGACTGGTTACTCTTCTTACATTGAAACTCATGATAATCAAAGTGATCCAATTACTGATCAAGAATTGATTGCTTTTATCTTGTTTGGATCTATAAGTTTTTATTCTATTGCAAATAAGTAAAGATAGTAAAAGCTCATCTCAGACTTGCTGTCATGTTGCTGGAAATCGACCAATCTATCTCTCCCCTCTTCTTCTAGGTTCTTTATTTAGAGATCTTAAGTAATCTTGTTTAGACTCCATGAGTTGTGGTGGTCCTTTTTGACTTTTACAAATTTTGCTATATATCTACTTTCCTGAGTTTCGACCTTCAGTCATATCTTTCTTTTTCTTCATGCTTATCGGCCTCAAACTAGCACACCTTGAAGGTTCATTTCTATCATTCTCTAGATACTTCTATAAATTTTATGAAGAACCTTTCTAAATAAACAACCTATTTTTCTTCCCTTTTCTTTGTGTGCCTCATCCTTCTTGGCTCATTATACCTTCATCCATTGCCTCTGAGGATGATATCAAAACTATCAGACCTACATATTAGCTCAGTTATATAATTAACTAAAAATAACAAATGCTCAGTTGAATACTATTCATCAAGTCTAGTTGCTTGTCAATTCAACCTCGCATAAAACATACCTTATCCATTCTTATTTTCTCTTAACCATGACTTGTTTAATTGGATCTCCATTATCAATCCTGCTTCCGTAGAATTAGTTGACTACATTTATAACCAGTTTTATGCTAGTTTCCAATTTCTTTCCTTTGACCTTAAGTTGACCATATCCAAAGAATTTTTAACCTAGACTCTCCTGCTGGTGAAGACATTTTTGCTATTATTCCAAGCTTAACAACTAGTTCCTCAACATCTTCACCTTTAAAGCTTCCAGCTTTGGTCTCCATACAACCTATAAGTTATGTTTATAGATCTCAGTTTTCTTTATTGTCTTAGTAATTTTTACTTTTCTGTCTGGACTCTCGTATTTTCCATCATCCTTCATTGGCTTCACTTGATGGCTTCACTTAATGCCCGTCGTATCTTGCATAAACTGGTTGAACATTCATTGGATGACCCCATTTCTTCACCAGCCTTATTCAAAGCCCTAGAAGCTTTGGATATGTTACTAAAGAATTCAACACCACTCTTGTCATCCACCAATCTATCGAACTTGAAGGAAAAATTGTCTGTTCTATTTGAATCAAGTGGATTCTCCAATCTTTATCAAAAGAGGTAGATGCTGTGTTAACTCAGAGGACTGAACTAGAAGAAGAAAATTCACTTCTCAACAAAGAACTTTAACTGGCTATAGACAACTTTGAGCAATGGACAACTTAGATGTTGGAAAAAGAAAAACTATTAATTGAGTTAGAGAATAAAGTATCCGAGGTGAAAGCAGACATTTCGACCTTACAAAAGCAATGTTTTGAACATGATCGCCTATATGGATCGAAATTGAAAGCCTTGGAGGACATTGCATGCTAACTGAATCGACTTTCTACATGACTTCCTAAACTTCAACAACAAGGTAATAACATGGAAACCTTAGGAAAATAGATATAAGATCAATGGGAGTAGCTTAAATTGACCTTAAAAGGCTTGTAAAAACTTGTGTATTTGCTTGGTTTGTTAGGAATTTTGTTTAAAACTAATCAGCTTTTCAGTCGAATTATGTCTTCGTCGATCTAATTTTCTTTTTGTTTCTCAAATTGTGGGGTAGTACCTCTTTAAATATTTTTCATAAATCACTCATATCATATATTTCTCCATCAATGCTTCTTAATTCATATACTCGACCTTGTTCATATAATCCACCTTGCTGCACATGATGTATCACAAATGGTCCTTTCCAATTAGTAGATAATTTGACAAATTTTGGTTCTTTTTATTTCAATGGAAGATTAACTTTCCATACTATTTCTTCATCTCTAAAACTTTTAGGCCAAATCTTTTTATCATAAATCCAAGCTGTACTCCTTTTCTGAGCTTTTATTTATTCTAAAGCATCTAACCTTTTCTCATCTAACATAATTAATTTGGCCATTATTGCCTATGAATATTCCACTGGATGTACTACTCATCCCAGTTTGATAGTTAGCTCCATTGGAAGAACAACATCATGACTGAAAGTTAAACTATACGGTATGTTACCTGTTGAAGTTCTTTTTGAAGTTTTGTATCCCTAAAGCATTTATGACACAATACTTCATGCCATACAGTCCATCTTTCACCTACAAACTTTCTTCTATTATTTATCAAAATTTTGTTTATTGCTTCGACCTATCCATTTCCTTGTGTATAATATGGGGTCAAATGAATTATCTTAAACCCGGATTCTTCTGCAAATATTTTTACCTGTTGTCCGGTAAAAATAGAACCTTAATTTGTTGTTATTATCTCTGATAGGCCAAATCTATGTATAATGTATTGTCTAATAAAAACTATAATAATAATTTGATTTATTGGCTTCACGGGAATTACTTCAACCCATTTAGTAAAATAGTTAATTATCACTATAATAAATGCACGTTCTTTTGATAAAGCCACGTAGATCTAGCCGATCAAATCAATCACCCATCCTCTAAATAGCCATGGTTTAATTATATATTACATCTTTATTGCTGGGGCTCTTTGAATTGGGCCATGCCTCTGACATGCCTGTCAAACTTCGGCATACTAAATATAATTTTTCTGCATTTTCAGCCAAAAATATCAATTCTTTATAATTAACCAACACATTTTAGGTCTTGCTTGATGAGTTCTACATATCCCTTCATATACTTCTTCCATCACAAATAAGGATTCATCTTTCCCCAACCCACTTTAAGAGAAAGCCCATTCGGCCTTCTTTTGTATAAATCATCCTGTTATGGGTATAAGGATAGGGGTTTCCTTAATCCCACATCAATTATGAGTCAAGAAAAACTCTAGCTTATGTTAAGGGATTATAAAATCTCTCCCAGAGGTTCAAGGCTAGCTCGTAGCCATGTGAATCCTAAAAGGTACCTCGACGAGAAAGTAGGATTCCCGTTATTAGGAATCCTTTATGATGTGGAATACGGATCCCTGTCCAAGATTGCACCATCATCGATGAAGTTGATACTATGAAAGAAAGAGAGAGAAAAGGCACACTACATAATTTTATTAGGCATCCCGACAATGGTGCCAAAATTTGATCGCTGTCGTAGACGGACAAAAATTAAACATACTCACTACTATAGCTAGCACACTACATAATTTAATTAGGCATCCCAGCAACGGCACCAAAATCTGAACGCTGTTGTAGGCGGTCAAAAATAAAACCTACTCACTACTATGCTAGTGGCGAGTTAGGATCGTATCATTGGGGCCTAAAGGCAATTATTTTACAGAAAAGACGAGCAAAAGAAAATTATTGATAAATATTAGATTAGGGGTAATAATTATTAAAAGATATCAACTTGTTGCCCAGGTGGCTTTTCCAAGAAGGGGGTGAATTGAGAATTTTAAAAATTTAAGTAGTTATGTGCTTTTGAAATCCCTGTTAGGGTGTTAGGTGCTGTGATGAATCAATTAACAGCAGAAGCAAAAATAAATCAGAGAGACACAACACAAATATATAAAAATTATAATGGTTCGGAGCAACCCAGCTCCTACATCAACTATCCAAAATTACCACTTGGGATTTCCACTATATCCCCCACTGGAATCCAGTAGGATTGTATTATCAGGCTCACAATCCAAACTTCTACACTTTGGTTTTACCGGGATCACCAAAGAAACCGAACTTGATTTTACCAGGATCACCAATAACCCAACTTGGTTTTACCAAGATCACCAAGAATCCAACACTTGGTTTTTAACAAAGGCTCACCAAGAACCTATTTGTTTTTCAACCGGGCTCACCAATAACCCAACAATTCAAGAATGAATTGAAAAATAAAAGCAACAAAGTGACAAACTCATTTTTATCGAGTGGTTGCCGATGCAGCTTGAGAGAAGCCCATTTGAATGCACTTCAATACACTTTAATGGCTTCTGTAGCTTCTTTCCAAAATGCTTCAAGCTTCATATAAGAGTTGGTGAAGACTTGAAGGCTATCTTGAATGCTCTTAGTGCTCTCTTCCTTGTTGGTAGGTTGGATATTCAATAAAATATTAAATCTTTGAGGAACTCTCTAACACTTACTTCAAAGAAGTTCAAATATCTCAAATATATGACCTTCCATCATCCCAAGGCAGATTAAGTCGTTGTAGACCGTTGGGATGTGATATTTGACCGTTGAAGTACTTTTTGGATTCAAATTCTAAGTTCTGGAACTAGCCGTTGCAAGTTTGAAATCGACCTTCGAGTCGACTCGGATCACTCGAGTCGGCTCGGATCCTGAGAGGAGTTCTGGTTGAGTCAACTCTCTTCAATCCAGTCGGCTCACTTGCATAGTGTCTTGATTCTTCACTCTGTAAAAGTCGGTTCACCTTGATTCGAGTCGGCTCGGATCCTCAGGCCTTCAAGGTGTCAGTCTGGACGAGTCGGCTAACTTCTATTCTAGTGGACTCGGATGGCGTTCTGCTCAGAAATAATTTTCTGGACTCTAGAGGACTCGGCTCGATCTTTTGAAGGGTCGGCTCGGATGTCTGACCATGTGATAAAGTTGGCTTGGACTTCCTTTGGGTCGGCTTGCCTGTCTGATTCAAGAATTAGCACTCTAGGCGGGTTGGCTCGGGACCCTTAGGTCGGATCAGATATCTGTGTATTAGAAATCTCATGCATGCCAAGAGCCAGAGTCGGCTCTCTTCTCCCTTGAGTCGGCTCGGATGAATGTATCAGCGAATTTCTCATTTTTTCTCCAGAATTCATCCAGCTTGTCTTTAAGCTTCAAGAGGTCTTCAATTTCAACAGGTTTCTAAGAAACTAAAAGCTTGAAACACACATAGAAGTAACCCAATTTTAAGATCTTTCTTTACTTTTTTCTTTGGGTTCTTCTTTACAAAATTTGATTACAACACAACTCAAAGCAAGAAATGAAAATGTAGGAGTTGAAATTTGAACAACGAATTCATCCTACAAAAACTTGTAAACCACTTGAAGAGTTGTTAGTAAAATAAATGCATGCACCAATGTTTGGTTATCATCAAAATCACTTATGGGGTCAACACAACTAATTACTTAGTTAAACCAGTTAGCAAGAGAAGTAACCTAGGAATCTGAATCCACCATGCAAACAGGGTTTATCTTCTTTTTTTATGTTATAATATCAATAATTCTTACATGTTCAATGTTAAAATAATTTATCTTCTATTGGACATAGACCATATATGGAGATCATGACACGTCTTCTTAGAGTGTAAACTATCTAATTTTGTGAAAGTTTAGGGATCTAATCTACCATACTATGACTTACCTCTCTGATGTACATATCATATCCTGAGATCATGGCATGTCGATAGAGAGTGTAGGTCATGTATGCCAGATCAAAATCTCGAACAAAAAATAAATGAAGGGAGATAAACAAGAAAAGCATAATATTCATTGCTTATGAATCAATACAAAAAGAAAGATAGAACCTGGTTACAGGCTTCATCTTCATCTCAGGTTGAAGGAGTTTAGCAGTGTATCACCGCCACCAGCATGATGGGGGACTAATATGCATGCAATTCTTTTTGTATATTTTACATGTTGAGTTAGGTGATTAATTCCCGAATTTCAGATCAAAATTATTTGTAGGGAATTTTGTATGAGTTTTGAAGATCAGCATTCAGATTAGGACCTAGAAAAGTAGCAAAGAAGGACTGCCGGGGCTGAGAAGCCTCGGTTAGGGCAAGTTCTCCTACAATAAAACTACTGGAGGTAGAGGGGTGTACCTGACAACGTCTGTGAAGATCGCAGCGAAGGGATCTCTCGTTCCTCGACGGATGCGGCCTGGAAAACCGAGTCAATGACCCGCGGATACCCGGCTTTCTGCTCGGTGGTCTGATTGAGGCTTGGCTGGAGTCGTTGGATTCGTAGGAACTCAGGGACCTGCAAACGACCTGTCAGGGGTTAGAAAATTCACAAAGGAACAAGAAAACAAAGGAAAAACAGCAAGGGAAGGCTTCTTTTGGAGTGGGCGTCCAGGGATCTGGAGGGTTTGTTGGCAGCAGGAAGATGATTGCAAACACCGGGAAGAAGAACTCTCACAAACCCCTTTATGCACACAGCAGGGTATCACACCACTCAATAGAAGAACTCAAGGTTTTAATTCATATCAAAAGTCTCTCCATACAAGAGGCTAGGGTCCTTTAAATAGACCCTTAACATTGGGCTCCAAGTAAGGGCACATAAGTCTTTATATAAGAATCCTTTTCCCTCTCAAATCCTAGCTAGAAAATAAGGAAACATTAGGTAGAAAAATTTCTAAAAATTCTCTTGACTTGGCCAACACTCCAAGGATGCCTAGGGGGGCGTGTTGGGCTTCTAGGAGCAGCAAAAGGCCAGCCCAAAGGGGCTCGGGTGCATGGGTTTGGGCCTCTAGAAGCTGGGGTGGCCTGGTAGCCAGGTAGCAGGAATATTCCTTGGTATCTTGCTTCTTAAGGGCTTGGGCTTGGCACCTGGGCTTGATTTCTTTGGGCTAGGATGCAGATGGACCTCTGGAATCATGGATGCCCTTATCTATGAATATACTTTGGCATCTGGAAGGGAATCTGGGCATCTGGAGGGCATCTGCAAGAAATCAGGATTTTCTGAATTTCCTCCTAGGGTCTTCAAATCTTCAAGCTGGGTTGGACTTGGGCTATACTTCCATGTCTTCAATCTAGTTGGAATTGGTCTTCACTTGTATGATATAGTCTTGAGTCTTCGGTATGCTTGGACAGGACTCAAAAAAATAAAATTAGCTCAACACGAGCTGACTAGCATTGGACTGAACTAGTTCAACATGAGCTGACAAGTATAGAACTGAAATAACAACTCAAAATACTTAAATAACAACTAAAATGGACTCAGATGAGCTAAGCCCTTATTACAGATGGACTCATAAATTATTGATCAATTTACAGAGGGTTGAAAAGCCTCTATCTTATTCTGGTACCTCCGGTGTCCCCACCACAGCATCTCCTCCGTAATTTATCTTTTTCCTAAACCTAATACAATAATCTAAAATAAAAGAAAAAGAAAATAAACTATACAAAATTTACTGAAGGAACTGATGATGGACTACTGGCTAGGGCTTCTTTTTTATAGAACTCGTCTAGGACTTTTTCCTGGTCAAATTTGAAATCAATCGAGCTCAAGTCAGCCAAATATAGTGAGAAAATGTCTCAGCCATCCATTTTGCATCACAGACCTTGGATGGCATCAAGATTCATGTGGAGACAGCTCTTCTTCCTTCTTTGGTAAATAGAGTCTGATCCGAACTCGTTGAATCCCTGATTCCTCCTCCCAATCAAACTCCAATGTTGCTCACCTCCGCCAATCCATGATGGTGGCTGGAGGCGACGACGTGAATGGAGTTGAGTGGTGGTTGTACAGCAGCCTATGGCATTGCATTGAGGAGTGAACAGTAGAACCAATCGACTACAAGGAATGATCAGGAGACCATCGGTGGGGCAAGGAGGAGCGATGGCTGACTGACGATGGCTAACGAGGGGGTGAACGGCGATGATGGTGGTCGTTGACTGCTGTGACAAGGTGATTGGATGATGGAAGAAGATGGTCATTCTTGTGACAGGGGGATGGAGGTGGGACAGTGACCTACAGGGCAGAGATGATGGCCGACAACGAGCACTAGAGGATGACGGTGCTGGAGATGAGAAAATCTACTGGAGGAATGCTTGGAATTTGCCTTTGGTCCACGGATTTGTCCCGTGGACTGACTTCAATGGCCGCCCATGGATCGCTGGGGTTTCTGTAGACCATTCAGTCGATCCATGGTGAACCGGTTGCTTAAATAGTTGTGCTAATTCTTAAAATCTTGATTTTGAGTTCATTTTAAGTCCAATTTGAATACCGTCTATGCTGTTGGACTCCAAAAATCATGCTCTTTCAATCTATGAGCTCCTTTTCTACACAATATTACTAAAAAATATTAATTCTTAATGATTATCAATTAATTAATTAATATTGATTTTAATGGCTAAATTGGGATAATAAATAGACTTATCACAGGACTTCATTATGAAAGAAAATTTACTTATAAAAGAAGAACTCGTATTCTCAACTTCATACAACAATCTCTTAACAAAGAGCTCTTTAATCCTTCATAATGCTCTCAACTCTCAAGAAAATCTTCTAGCCACTTTGATACCATATATAGGGCTGAAACTAGGCTTAAGCTAGCTTGATGGGCTTCGGGCTAGCCCGAAATCAAGCCATACTTCGGGCAAGGCCCAAAATAGATCAGGCCGAACTTGGGCTTAATAATAAAGCATATTCAATTTTCAAGTCGGGCTCAGGCCTTTTTTGACCCGACCCCCAGGTCGCTCAAGGCCTAAAATATTTATGGCCCGAAATGTCTCCTCTCTATTTTCTCTATCTTTCTTGTTTATTGGAAAGGAGATCAGAAGCTGGAAACTTCAAGACCTCTCTACCTCCTCACCTATAAATACTCTAGTATCCGCCCCCGAGCACACCATCGAGAAGCAATACCAACATCTCCAAGTAAAGATGTCCTTAGCCTAATTTCTCTAATTCTTTGGATTCCCAACCCATTCCCATTTACCAATTAGTGAAGTTTAATTAAGAAGAATGTCTATTATTAGGTGGAGCAACACCTTCGACCCCTCCTCCCTTAGCATTTGGGACCCCTTCCATGGCTTCCCTTTCGACACCTTCCCTGTGAGAACCGGATTTTGGGCTGAAGTCGGCAGGCCAAAAAAAAAAAAGATGCCCTGAAACATGGGAGCTTCCTTCTTCCCTTTTTGTCAACCTTGAAAGATCACCAAAAAAGCTGCTGGATAGGCATAAAGGAGAGGGAGGCGACGTGGTTGGGGTGGGTTAGGACTCCGATCAACATGGTGTTTCTTCCCCAAATGGCAGGGAAACTATCAGGAGCAAAATTGAGTTGAAGTTGGATTATTCGACTATAAGAGAGGAACGGTACTGGAGCCTCCGTCGCCTTTGCCCACCCAATGTTTTCTTCTTCTCCGACCCCAAAGACGTCCACGAGTGGTTTCTCCTCTACTCTTGAATGTTCTCTCGCTTTGACAACCTCCGCGGCATCAGATTCTTCCTCTCGTTGCTCCTCAAGACTTGTAGGAAGTAGTCAGCATCCTTCCAAGGTCGGCAGCTCCATGTGCAAGTATTGAAGACCCACTTCAATCCAATCCATTGGTGTTCAACTCGATTCTTAGAATGTATTTGGATAGATGTTGATAGAACGAGTCTGAGGGATGTGATCTCATGGAACTCGAAGACTACCGACGGTTTGAAAACTGAGGATGTCAACTTGGCCTTGAGACTCTTCGATGAAATGCATAAAAGAATATAATCTCATGGAATTCAGTGATTGGTGGGCTTAGGAAGTGTGAAAGGTGCGATCAGTGCTTCTGATGGGTAGAAATCTAATTTTGGTATTCTGTGGGGAGCTTAAAAACCTCGACAAGGATCAGAAGCGTAGCAGGGCCACCGTGAAGGCTTTAGAATCCTATATCAAGAACTTGGACTCTAGAACCATCCCCTCTTTCTTGCTCAAATATTTGAAACCAAGGAGCCATGCTCATCCTTCGACGAGTGCAAGGTATCCTTGTTTGAGGTTCCTGCAAGGGTCCATAGCAGCAATATCATGCCACATATCGATAGCATCATGTCGATGATCATACAGACCTCGATGATGAGAGCCAGATCTTTTTTGTTATACAAGGCATGCTCCAAAGTTATTTTTGTAATTGTTCATTATGGTATTGATCATTCCACACTAGATGATGAGAAGAAGAGGATCGTTTCCTCCCTTTTGCAAGTCACTCTCTGATTGTTGATTCTTTTGTTGATTTCACCATCCCCAGTTGAGTAATCTGATGACTTTCTATGTGCAAAAAGAAGGTCATGGAGTGGTGACTTTGGTGTGGTATATAGGATATTGAAGGATGGCTACCTTTGTAAGGCTGTCTCTAGTAGTGATAGCTTAGTAATATATTTTGGGCTATCTAAAAATGGAGGGCTAAGTAAGACACATGCAGAACCATGGAAGACATTGTCTGAAGTTGCCCCAGCCCAGCATCAAAAAATTTGGAACTCAAGAGCCATTGCTTCCCCTCCTCAGGGGAACAGCCATCTGAATAGGAAGGTGTTGAGCAAGCTCTGGGTATAGTTTGATATCGGGTATTTTTGGATTAGCTCTTGAAGGTGGGGATCTCTGGACCTAATCACTAGTATATATATATATATATGTTTGTTTCGACATGATTTGATCCGTGCATATGTGCATCGGCATACATGACTAGTTTTGCATGGAATAATTTGATATTTTTGTGTTGGACAGCATGATTTTTGATATTACTAGCTGTTGACTCCGTTATTGATTTTGATGATAAGCAAAATGGTTAAGTATAAGTTGAATACTAATGATTTCCTTGAAATATGTTTTTATAGAAAAAGGTGCTCATAAATTTGAAGAAGTTTATTTGATTGAAGAAGCCAAGCTTAGATGAAAAGATCTGCTCAAAGAGGACTTGGACAATCAAAGTTTGCTTGAATGGTCAATTGAGTGAAGTATAAATTTGTTTCAGCACAAGTTCAGATATTTTTGTGAAGATTTCAGTGAGGTGTCGACTCAAAGTATCGACACATGATACCAAGTGTCGACACATGGAAGTGAAGTGTTGACTCAAATCGATACGTAAAGAATATTTCAAATGGCATGGCTGAAGTGTCAACACATGAACTTGAAGTATCGATACATGGATCAGCTCATTGCCTGAGATTTTCAAGCCACATAACTTGCTGAAAATGAAGAACTACAGAAGTATCGACACATGGAAGCAAAGTGTCGACTCAAAGTATCGACTCATCTGAGAAAGTGTCGATACATCTAAGATTTCTAGAGAACCAGATTGAAGATATTTAAACCGGGTGTTGACTCAAGAAGTTCAAGTGTCAACCTGAAGTGTCGACTCACTGCCTGAAGTATCGACACATGGAGTTCTGGGAACAGTAACGGCTAGTTTTTCAAATACAGAACTCGACCCTTTTGCCCTCCAACAGCTTGATTTTCAAGTCTAACACCTAGAAACTGGATTTGAGACTTTGGAAAGGTATTTATATGCTCCAAATTAAATAAAAAAATATATAATTGATGAGAATGAAATAGAAGCATTCAAGAGAGAAGAAAAGAGAGCTTTAACTCCTATCTATTAAAGTTTCAACCACTCTCAAGCAAGAGCAAGCCTCCAAGCATTCAAGAGTCTTGAAGAGCATTAAAGATCAACCATTTTTGAGCATTCAAGAGGCTTCAACAAGTTCAAAGCACCACTACATCGAGCTTCAAAGAGATACTCGTTTTTTATTAGAAAGCTTATATTGTTTCTCTACTTCAAATCTTATTTGTTGTAAGGGTTCTTGGTTAGCCTATTATAAAACCAAGGGAGGTTATTGGTGAGCCTTTGAAAATCAATTAGATTCTTGGTTAGCCCGAAAAATCAAGGAAGGTTGGTGGTGAGCCTTAAAATCATTTAGGTTTTTGGTTAGCCCGTAAAACCAAGTGAGGTTTTGACTTGTTGGCCTTGTGAAAACAAGTTGGGTTTTTGATTAATGAGCCCGGAAAACTAATCAACTGTAATCGGTGAAGATTATAGTGAATTTCCAAGAGGATCTTGGGGAGTGGATGTAGGTGCATTGAATAGCATTGAACCACTATATTTCTTGGTCTTTGTAGTTGATTGCTCTTTCTACTTGCTTTTTATTTAGTGCTTTTCATTTTCGCTGTACTTTTATTTAAGAGCATTACATTTGAATTCATAGTACCTTAATTAATTGTTGGATTGGATTGCATTGCATTGCATCAAGTAATAATTTTTAGAGACCCAATTCATCCCCCCTCTTGGATTGCTTACTGGGTAACAGGTAGTATCAGAGCCATGTTCTCAGTGTATAGGCTTTACCGTCTTAAGTAAAGATCTATGGCAGGCCCTATTGGTACTAGCATAGTTGAGGGTCAAGCCTCAAATAGACCTCTATTTTTTAATGGATCAAATTATACATATTGAAAAACTAGGATGAGAATTTATATGCATTCTATTGATTATAATTTATGGAGAGTTGTAGATAAAGATCCTCATATTCCTTCAGTTGTGGTTAATGGTGTTTCCATCCCAAAGCTCGAAGAGGATTGGGATGAAAATGACATTAAGCAATCTAAGATCAATGCTAAGGCAATGAATCTCTTTTATTGTATATTAGATCTTAATGAATTTAATAGAATATCTACATGCACTTTAGCTAAAGAAATATGGGATACACTTGAAGTTACCCATGAGGGTACCGATCAAGTAAAAAATACAAAGATGAACATGTTAGTGCATACTTATGAAATATTCTGAATAGAACCTAATGAGTCAATCACTGACATGTACACAAGATTTACAAATATTGTAAATGGGATGAGAAGTCTTGGAAAGGTAATGTCTAATGCTGATCTTGTGAATAAAATCCTCAGGTCACTTCTAACATCGTAGGATCCAAAGGTGACCGCAATTCAAGAAGCCAAGGACGTTGACAAGCTACCTTTAGAGCAGCTGGTTGTATCGCTCATGACTTATGAGCTGAATCTGAAGCAAAAATCAATGGACATGGATAAAAAGAAAAAGGGGATTGCATTCAAATCAAACATACAAGAAGAATCCTCAATAGATGAGTCCGAAGAAGAAGATGATAATGAAGGTGAAGAAGCCCTCCTTGCAAGAAAATTCAGAAGATTTATGAAGAGGAGAAAGTTCCCTTATAAGAAAGAATTTTAATCAAAAGAAAAGAGAAAGAGAAGGAAAAGGAGAAGGAAATACATACATGCTTCGAGTGCAAGAAGTCGGGTCACTACAAGTTTCATTTTCCTCTTCTTAAGTAGTCAAGGAAGAAACTAAGAAAGAAAGCGATGATGGCCACTTGGAGTGACAGTGAAGACTCCAGTTCTGAAGAAGAGCAAATTGAAGTTGCAAATATTTGTCTTATGGCACATCAAGAGCAAGATGAGGTAAATTCTGATACCGAAATAGATTTTACTTTTGATGAACTTAGAAATACTTTTGATGAACTTATGCATAATTATAAACTGATTTTATGTGAAAACAAAAAGTTGAAAAAGCATGCAAACAGTTTCTCTTAAAAACAATTCCTTGTTGAATGAAGTTAGTGATTTGAAATCTAAATTGGATGTTTTAGAAAAGAAAAACAATGCTTTGACAATGGAAAACGAAGTTTTGAAAAGACCCAAGAATGTTATTTCAAATGGCGATCTTTTAAAGAAAAATAAAGATTTAGAATTGGAAAATGTTAAGTACAAAAATGAACTTGAAAAGATAAAATCTTTTATTGAAAAATTTACCTATAGTTTTAAAAAATTGAACCTACTTTTGAATAGCCAAAGAGCCATTTTTAATAAAGCAGGATTAGGCTATAGACCACAAAAACAACAAAACCATTTCAAAATTTTTTTTGTACCAGTATCTTCTAGCATAACTTGTTTTTCTTGTAAAAAGCAAGGTCATAAATCTTTTCAATGCAACTTAAGAAAAATTAATTCTTTTGGTAAAGTGTGGGTTCCAAAATGAACCATTTTAAGTGCTAACCCTAAATGACCCAAGTTAGCTTTGGTACCTAAAAACAAAGCTTGATTTTATTGCAGGTGTGTCTTGCAACCAAGGAGAACAAAAGACTTTGGTATCTTGATAGTGGTTGCTCAAGGCGCATGACGGGAGATGTGAAGCAATTCACTTATCTTGAAGCATTGAATGGAGGAAGTGTGACCTTCGGGGATAATGGTAAAGGAAAAATTATTGGTATTGGTAAGGTTCACATAACTCCTTCCAATTGTATTAGCAATGTACTGCTAGTTGATGGTTTGAAGCATAATATTTTAAGTATTAGTCAATTTTACGATAAAGATTTTCAAGTCATTTTTAAATCATCTTATTGCATGATTGCTAGTTCGGATATAAATAGAGTATAATTCATTGAAAAAAGGCATGGTAATGTTTATTTGGTAGATTTAGATGATCTATCTTTGCCTAGTGGAGATTGCCTTGTTGTAATGAATTTTACTAAAGATGAGACTAGTTGGCTTTGGCATAGAAGATTAGAACATGCTAGTATGTATCTACTTTCAAAACTTTGCAAAAAAAAATTAGTTAGAGATTTACCTGAACTTTTTTTTGAAAAAGATAGAGTTTGCCAAGCATGTCATTTTGGAAAACAAGTTAAAACTTCTTTTAAACCAAAAGATTTTGTAACTACTAGTAGGCCACTAGAACTACTTCATATAGATCTCTTTGGACCAACTAAAATATCAAGTCTAGGAGGCAAAAGATATGGATTAGTCATAGTGGATGATTTTTCAAGATTAACATGGATTTTCTTTCTAGCACATAAAGATGAATTATTTTCTGTCTTTATAAAGTTTTATCGAAAAGTTTCAAATGAAAAGGGTGTTTTAGTTGCTTGCATTCGCAGTGATCATGGAACTGAATTTGAAAATCAAGATTTTGAAAACTTTTGTAATGAAAAAGGAATTGAACACAACTTTTCTACACCTAGGACATCTCAGCAGAATGGGGTAGTAAAAAAAAAATATATACTTTAGAAGAAATGGCATGTACTATGCTTTGTGAAAATGATTTACCGAGATATTTTTGGGTTGAAGCTATTAATACTGCATGTTACATTTTGAATCGAGTTTTAATCCGTCCTATTTTGAAGAAAACTCCTTATGAACTTTGGATTCAAAGAAAACCAACTTTAAAGTATTTTCGAAATTTTGGTTGCAAATGTTTTATCTTAAATAATGGAAAAGATAATCTTGAAAAATTTGATGCCAAGTCTGATGAAGGTATCTTTTTAGGATACTCTATATCAAGCAGGGCATACATAGTTTTCAATAAAAGAACCTTGGTTGTAGAAGAGTCAGTACATATTATTTTTGAAAAATCTTCTAACAAATCCTCCAGAAAAGAGGATACTTCTGATGAATATGCAGGTGCTGACAAGCTTCAAAAGTTAACATTGAATGATCAACCCCAGCCAAGTGAAGAAGATCAAGACAAAAGTGAAAAAGGTGTAGACACTCCAAAGCACCAAGATCTACCTAAGGAGTGGAGGTATGCTCATGAACATCATAAGGAATTAATCCTAGAAGATCTATCTAAAGGGGTTAAAACTTGAGTCTCAATTAGAAATGAATGTGATTATATAGCTTTTGTATCACAAGTAAAGCCTAAATATTTTGAAGAAGCTGAAAAAGACTCTAACTGGATAAATGCCATACAAGATGAACTAATTCAGTTTGATAGAAATAATGTGTGGACATTAATAGAAAGACCATCTAATGTTTCTATTATTGGCACTAAATGGGTATTTAGGAATAAATTAGATGAAAATAGAATTGTTGTTAGAAATAAAGCTAGACTAGTTGCTAAAGGCTATAACTAGGAGGAAGGGATTGATTTTGATGAAACTTTTGCTCCTATTGCTAGACTTGAAGCAATTAGACTATTATTAGCATTTGCTTGTTTTATGAATTTCAAACTATTTCAAATAGATGTTAAGAGTGCTTTTTTGAAGGGTTTTATAACAAAAAAAGTTTTTGTTGAACAACTACCTGAATTTGAAAACCATGCACATCCTGATCATATTTTTAAATTACACAAAGCACTTTATGGATTAAAGCAAGCACCTCGAGCCTGGTATGAAAGACTCAGCAAATTTATAATTGAAAATGAATTTTCTAGAGGCCATATTGATAAAACACTATTTTTGAAAAAGAAAGATAGTGATTTATTAGTAGTATAAATATATGTTGATGATATTATTTTCGGTGCTACTAATAAATTTCTTTGTTAAGAGTTTGCTAAGCTAATGCATGATGAGTTCGAGATGAGCATGATGGGAGAACTCAATTTCTTTCTTGGACTCCAGATCAAGCAAACTAAAGATGGAATCTTCATCAACCAAGCTAAGTATATAAGATAGATTTTAAAGAAGTTTGGGATGGAGACTACTAAATCAATAGGTACGCCTATGAGCCCCTCTTGTAGACTTGATAAAGATGAACATGGTAAATCAGTAGATCAAAAGTTATACAGATGTATGATTGGCTCCTTACTGTATCTAACTATAAGTAGATTAGATATAATGTTCAGTGTATGCATGTGTACTAGATATCAGTCTGAACCCAAAGAATCACATCTTTTGGTTGTTAAGTACATTATTAGATATCTATCTGGTACTATTGATATTGGTTTATGGTATTATAGAGATTCATCTGCTAAATTGATTGGATATTCTGATGTTGATTTTGCTTATTGTAAATTGGATGAAAGAGTACTAGTGGTCTTACCAATTTCTTGGAGTTAACTTAATCTCCTGGTTTAGCAAGAAATAAACTTTAGTTGCACTATCCATAGCTGAGGCAGAGTATATTGCAGTAAGAAGTTGTTGTGCTCAAATCTTGTAGATTAAGCAACAACTAGAAGATTTTGGAATCAAGTTGGCTAGTACACCTATTAAATGTGATAATACCAGTGTTATTTGCTTGACTAAAAATCATATTCAACATTCTAGGAATAAACATATTGAAATTAGACATCATTTTATTAGAGATCATGTTGAAAATAGTGATGTTGTGCTTGAATTTATTAGTAATGAATTTCAATTAGCTGATATTTTGACTAAACCTCTTCTAGAAGATCGATTTTGTATGATTAGAAGAGAGCTCGGGATCATTAATCCTTTCGATTAAATTTTTCCTATCTTTGACTCAAATCAATTATATTTGACAACAATCATGCTCAATCTTTGCTAATTTTGTTGAATTTCATTGAATTATGCTTGATTTTGATCAAACCTTCAATCTCTTTATTTTGATTTTTAAGTCGATGTGTCGACACCTGAATGTGTCGACACAATCGTGAGTCGACACTTGAACTGTAACAGACCGAGAATAAGGGCATTCCAAAAGGTTTTTTCCTCATTTTGTCTTCCCTGTCGAGCCGACACATAACCTAAGGTATTCCTCACTCCTCCTTCCCTCAGTTTCATGATTTAAACCCTCTGATTCTTTGTTTGGAGCACTTTCTTGTTTGGATTTTGCGATATTTCGGCTTCCATTTGCATTTTGAGCCCTAGAAACCCTAGGTTTTCATCCAAAACTTGTCCAAATTCTTAGTCTAAGCAATGGGACCTTGAAAGCAAGTAGCCTGTCGCCCTCGTCAGTCCAATCAGGAGGAAGAACGAAGAACGAAGGCTAGACACGAGGCTAGAGCTCCTGATCTGCCTGCATGACCTCTTTTTGTAGCCTCTAACCAGATAAGTTTGAAGGTTGTTGTCAGGGGATGATGAGTAGATTTCAGTTTTATCGACCAGCAGCATTTTAGGATCGGACAGTGGATTCGAGAGCCTGGTTTGACATCATTTTCTCACTAAGCAAAAGATTTTACCTAGGGTTTATTATGGAGTTTTATGGATCAGTAGCCCGTGGGACTGATGGTTGGATGGCTCAGGTGAGAGGCCAGGATATCCCAGTTACTTCAGAGACCTTGAGCGAAGTTTGGGACATTCCGATGACTGGATCAGCGGTGGACAACCTGATGGATAGAGTGAGTGGTCTCCAGTGTATCTTCGAGTCTGATATTTTGCTTGAGGGGCCACTGTACCCACATCCCGTCTATCAGCAGAGATGAGATTATTGCACCATATTGTCGGCCAGATACTTCTGCTAAAGACTGGACGCTTCGATTACATCACTGAGCAGGAGTTACTAGTGATGGTCTCATTAGTTCAGCGCATGCCCGTCTGCCTTCCAGTGCTCATGGTTCACCAGATGACGGAGGCATCGACAAGTCAGCGACTCTGCCTGCCCTATAGGATGGGGTTGACTGTATTGTTCAGGGAGTACGATGTCAGCTTTGAGGACGAGCCCTTCTGTATGCTACTTCATACTGATGTGTATGACATTAGATCATTACACAGGATGGCTTATCATCTGTTCCGAGGCCAGTGGAGATGGAGAGTATCTGGTCAGGCCGATGATAGAGCTGATGACGATGATGTTGCAGAGGAGGAGCGCATCCTTTTCGGCGAGGCAGGACCTAGCGAGAGTCAGACTGAGACAGCAACATAGCTAGAGGTTGCATCTCAGTCTGAGCCTACTACTTTAGCACAGCCTTAGCCAACTTAAATGGAGACTCCAGGAGTTTCAGATAGTTCATTGGACAAAGACAGATGCATTGAGATTGATCTTTTGATCGTTAGACAACGTCTTGATTGTTTCATAGCTAAGACCAGAGAGAGCCATAGTGGACTGAGTGATGGCATCTTAGCTATACTGACCACTCTATCCAGAACTTTAGTGAGTACTCCAGTTGCTGATACAGCGCCACCTGCTCCTGCACCAGTTGTTAATGGTGATGATGTTGATAGAGATGATGAGGAGATTGACTCTGATGGATTCGACTTCCCATATCTGATTTCAGAGCCAGTGGCAGAGGTGATGGCAGACTTGCACAGGAGTCCTACTCATGACCCTTCTAGTTCACCTACCCAGACTCCAGTCCTATCCTCTCCTTCTAGATCAGATGATCATATTCCGATTCCTATTCTTTCACCAGTTATTGATTCTCCTGCTATTCATTCACCAGTTATTGATTCACCCATTATTGATACATCCATGATTGACACTCCTATCATTGATTCACCGATTATAGACTTACCCATTCATTCTTCAGCTGATACATCTATCTTTGATACACCTATCATATCATCAGCTGATATGCCTATTTTTGATACACCATCTGTTGATACTCCTACCATTCACACATCCTCATCCGAGAGCTTGATTTTTATACACCTGGCTTTCAGTATCTTGATTTCGGTCCATCCTTTGATCGTACGCCACTTTCGACAGTCACAGAAACTATCGACCCGATCAGTTATGTTCCTGCTAAGGACATTGCTTCCACTTCTGCTCCAGCCAGAGGTCGGACATATGCTCGATGCAGAGGACGTGGTCGTCGTACCCTTCCATGACCGACCAGGACTCGACTCCGAGATCTCAGATCGATGTGGCCTTGAACTAGATCTTTTACTGATACAGGATCGATTGAGATCAGATCATCTTCTAATGATGATGATGCGGATGAGGATTAGGATATCTATGTATTTTTAGATAGTTTACATTTATGCATCTTTTGTATGTTTCACTATTGTATAAATTTTTACTTTAAATGAAATACCATGTACTTCATGTTTGTGACTTCAAATGAATGATATGGTTTAAACTTTCTTAGTACTTCATTGTCTTCATTTGTGAATGAATGAATGAATTTTTATTTTAATTCAATGCTATATTCTGAATGTATTGCCTATTTGTCTTCCTATCTTTTTAATGATAACAAAAATGTGGAGAAATAAGATTAAAGTATAAATGTGATATATATTTGTTATGTGCAAGGGGTAAGTAAGAGTATTTGCAAAATTTGAAAATTATTTTGAAAACTTGAATTGAAAATTGTTTACAAATTCTTTAAGAAAGGGGGAGCTATACCTTGTTTTCATTGAAAATCTTTTTTAAAGTGAATTTCATCTTAAAACCCCTCTTTAAGTGTTTGAAACAATATTTACAAACTCTTTTATGGATCATCAATTCAGGGAGAGCCTTGTGTATTGCAGAATTATTCTCTCCTAAACATGTTTTTCTTGTAGAGTATCACGATACATGTGTTTATGTCTCATATATATCCCAAAGCTCTGATACTCTCAATCATTGCAACTTGCTCTGATACTCTTAAATTATTATATCATTCTTATTCTAATGCATCTTGTCAATATTGAAAACTACCTTGATACACCTGTTGCATTTAGTTCTATGCACCTTGATGAATTCTTTTAAAAGCTTTTTATGCAATTTATACTTAAGGATTTTGTCATCATCAAAAAGGGGAGATTGTTGACTCCATTATTGATTTTGATGATAAGCAAAATGGTTAAGTATAAGTTGAGTACTAATGATTTTCTTGAAGTATGTTTTTATAGAAAAAGGTGCTCACAAATTTGAAGAAGTTTATTTGATTGAAGAAGCCAAGCTTAGATGAAAAGATCTGCTTAAAGAGAACTTGGATAATCAAAGTTTGCTTGAATGGTTAATTGAGTGAAGTATAAATCTATTTCAGCAAAAGTTCAGACATTTCTGTGAAGATTTCAGTGAGGTGTCGACTCAAAGTGTCGACACATGACACCAAGTATCGATACATGGAAGTGAAGTGTCGACTCAAGCTGGTATACAAAGAATGTTTCAAATGGCATGGCTGAAGTGTCAACACATGAATCTGAAGTGTCGACTCAAAGTGTCGACATATGGATCAGCTCATCGCCTGAGATTTTCAAGCCACATACTTACTAAAAATGAAGAACTACAGAAGTGTCAACACATGGAAGCAAAGTGTCGACTCACCTGAGGAAGTGTCGATATATCTGAGATTTTCAAAGAACCATATTGAAGATATTTGAACTGGGTGTCGACTCAAGAAGTTCAAGTGTCGACCTGAAGTGTCAACTCACAGCCTAAAGTGTCGACACATGGAGTTCTAAAAACAGTAACGGCTAATTTTTCAAACACAGAACTTGACCCTTTCGCCCTCCAATGGCTATATTTTCAAGTCTAACAGCTAGAAACTTGATTTGAGGCCTTGGAAAGGTATTTATATGCTCCAAATCAAATCAAAAAATATATAATTGATGAGAATGAAATAGAATCATTCAAGAGAGAAGAAAAGAGAGCTTTAACTCCTATCTATTGAAGTTTCAACCACTCTCAAGCAAGAGCAAGCCTCCAAGCATTCAAGAGTCTTGAAGAGCATTAAAGATCAACCATTCTTGAGCATTCAAGAAGCTTCAACAAGTTCAAAGCACCACTACATCGAGTTTCAAAGAGATACTCGCTTTTTATTAGAAAGCTTATATTGTTTCTCTACTTCAAACCTTATTTGTTGTAAGGGTTCTTGGTTAGCCTATTATAAAATCAAGGGAGGTTATTTGTGAGCCTTTGAAAACCAATTAGGTTCTTGGTTAGCCCATAAAATCAAGAGAGGTTGGTGGTGAGCCTTAAAACCATTTAGATTCTTGGTTAGTCCGTAAAACCAAGTGAGGTTTTGACTTGTTGGCCTTATGAAAACAAGTTGGGTTTTTGATTAGTGAGCCCAGAAAACTAATCAACTATAATCAATGGAGATTATAGTGAATTCTCAAGGGAATCTTTGGGAGTGGATGTTGGTGCATTGGATATCACCGAACCACTATATTTCTTGGTCTTTGTGGTTGATTGCTCTCTCTACTTGCTTTTCATTTAGTGCTCTTCATTTTTGCTGCACTTTTATTTAAGAGCATTACATTTGAATTCATAGTACCTTAATTAATTGTTGGATTGGATTGCATTGCATTGCATTGCATCAAGTAATAATTTTTGGAGACCTAATTCACCCCCCCTCTTGGATTGCTTACTGGGCAACACTAGCTACGTTCTGGTATACCATGTATTATCAATGATGTGTTATTTGTGTGGGTTTGACCATGATATATTTATTGGAAAGCTATGAATGTTATGATTTGATCAAATGATATGGATGGATAAAGTGATAATGATGTCTGGACTAGCCATAGATCTGAAGTTGCCGGAGCCACGGGCTTCGTACGTCGAATAGCCGATCATGGATGTTTAAAACATGGGACAGCCAGAGTCACGGGCTTTCTACATGAGCTAGCCTGGCCACGGGTTTAGAATACATGGTTGATTGTGAGGTTGCTAGTCATGGACGTTAGCATGACAATGGCTAGTCCAGAACCTTAAAGAAGAAGGAAAACTAATGAAAACATATAAAGAAAATATAATGTTATGAAAGGTTTTTATATACTTGATATGTGATTGGTTTTGGTTGCGTGACCGAAAAGTTTTATCATTTTTCATTATATGATTATGATCTTGCTACTTTCAGTTTTTATATTAATACTGGTATGATTGTGAGGGAACCTTACTAAGCTGTAGAGCCACTCCCTACTTCTTATTTTTTTCAGAGACTCAAGATGCTTAGCAATGATTGGGTTGGGCGTGATATGGAACACATCGACATTTAGTTTTGTTTAGTTAGTTAGTGTTCTGGTTACTGATACTTGTTATGAATTAGTAGACCAATTAGTGGTTTGACTTTATAAATGGTTAGTTTAATTGTTATTCAAATATTTTATATAATTTTGGTTATATGATTGACTCTTGTGTACCTAAACCTTGCATGATTTCTTGGATAAAACCTAGAGTTTGTGCGGCCGGTCACGTAGCCAATTTTGGTACTGGATTCGGGGCACGACAGAGTGGTATCAGAGCTTAGGTTATGATCATTTGGGATAGTGATATAAGTGATTAAAATAATAATGACATGAAGGTTAACAGGATATGATAAGAATAGTGTCAGAGCTTAAGTTATGATGACTTGGGACTGTGGCATAAGTGATTATAATAGATATGAGTGATATCGAAATTCAGGTCATGATTATTTGAGACTCTGATATAAGAGATTAAGACGTTAATATAGTGATTAGTAAGACATGACAGAATGGTATCAAAGTTTGATTTATGATCATTTGGGATAGTGGTACATGTAGTTAGGAAATAACGTGATGATTATTAGGACATGAAAGAATCATATCAAAACTTGGTTACGATTACTTGGAACTACGATACAAGTGATCGGGACATAACATGAGAAATATTGAAACTTAGCTCATGTTTATTAAGAATTGTAACATAAGTGATTTAGACATGATATGAATGATGTTAAGCTTAAGTAGTTTGGACATGATATGAATCATATCGAAGCCAGAGTATGATCCCTTAGGATTGTGACATAAGTGATTGGGATATGATTTGAATGATATCAAAATTTGAGTTATGATCAATATGGACTGTGATTTAAGAGGTATTTAAATTTAGTATCATGATCAGTCGATATATGAAGTTAAAAAGAAAATGGATTCGAAGGTTGGATTCTAATCTTTAGGTATTATGCTTAAGATTTGGTATATGATTAGTACCAAAGAAGAACACGATGATTGGTCTGTAAAGTAAGTAATGGGATTGATCTAGGATAAATATAAAGGGGTGTATGATTATACTTTTTAATCATAATAAATAAGCATATAATGGATATAAAAGCGTTGGATGGAATGTATCCTTGCCTTCGATAAGTGGGTTTGATCCAAGCATCAAGGGTACTGGCCAGGAATTATAGCATGCTATGTTAATAGGTCATACTAAATAAGTAGGTTCAATTGTTAATTGGATGATTTTGGAATCTTGAACCTAGTGTGGATGTGGATGATGATAATATGCTAGTTCTGTTGTTAATTATCAGATTGTAAATTTTTGGGATTGTTATAAGAGGATGTTTAGAGTATAAGTTATGAAAGAGTTCAATGATATTAGAAAGGATATGCTTTTGATAATCTATATGTGGATTATGATTGAAAATATATAAAGAAAAATATGTTTGGGATGATGTATAGCTTGTCACTCTATATTGGTGGATTAGATTATATCGTGATAACTTGGCATGTATTATTTTAATAGAATCTTGATAGTCTATATTTGCAGTTTGGATTAGATTACTGAGTCTACCCTATAATTGTTGGGGATTCTTGTAAGAAGATATTTTAGATGTAGGTTATGAAAGAGTTTACGATATTAAGAAGGAGAATTTTCTTTCGAAGAATTTGTACAAGGATTATTAATGAAATTATGAAATGGAAAATGTGTTTGGCATAATGCATATATTTGCAATTAGTAGTGTCAATGATGTTAGGTGAGTATGCCATACACATTTTGGTAGTATCTTTGATAGGTTAAGTTAGTTGTCTTGGATTGAACTACTTGATCATCCTTATAATTGTTGATAATTATTGGGTGTGTCCAACTTAAGTTAAATTTCAGATCTATGGAAATATTTTAGTTACCCTACTGCTAATGTTGTTTTGAGCAAAGAAATTGGTATTGAATGACTTATATGAATTATAGTAAGTAGAGAATTTGGTATTGGAAGATCTATATGGATTCAGTCTATGAGGGACAATATTTCAGGTAGTTTGTTAATTGATGCTGAGAGTTATGGTAAGATCGTTCTATGAACGATAAGATGATTGATTCTAATCATAAGAGCATTGATTGAAAATCATTTATCTCGCTAGAGTTAATAATAACTTTTTAAGAAAAAAGTTGATCTAGATTGTCTATTTTAAAATATCAAGGAAAGTATGATTAAACCAAATTTGAACTAGAGTTATTGAAGTCACAAAAGGGATGGTGAAATTTATGCAAGGACTTCCAATATGAAAACTGGGTCAAGATAAATCTTGATATGAAATGTCTAAGGTAGGGACATGATAAAGAGATTCAAAAGCTTTACCTTAGTAACTTTAGACCTTCCTGGTATCAAATTAAGATAAATTTTTGGATGGAACCATTTAGTGAACCTAAATGGTTTAGTAAATTTTATCAAGCATAGTGGAAGCATAGTAGTTTGAGTTATCCAGAAATCAATTAAGAATGTTAACTCTAACTTTGGAAGTGTGTGATGGGAGTTCGAGCAAGACATGAGAGTTGGTTTGTTTTCTTTTAAGATTTAAAATCTCAAGAGAGCTAATTTCGAGGATAATTTTTTTTTAACGGGAAGAGAATGTGAGAAATGGATTTTGGGCTGAAGTCGGCAAGCCCAGCCGACTTCAACCCATACCATAAAAAAAAAATGCCCTGAAACAGGGGAGCTTCCTTCTTCCCTTTTTGTCGACCTTGAAAGATCACCGAAAAAGCCGCTGGACAGTCATGGAGGAGAGGGAGGCGACGTGGTTGGGGTGGGTTAGGACTCTGATCGACATGGTGTTTCTTCCCCAAATGGCAGGAAAACTATCAAGAGTAAAATCGAGTTGAAGTTGGATTGTCCGGCTATAAGAGAGGAATGGTATCGGAGCCTCCGTTGCCTTTGCCCACCCAATGTTTTCTTCTTCTCCGACCCCAAAGACGTCCACAAGTGGTTTCTTTTCTACTCCTGAATGTTCTCTCACTTCGATGACCTCCACGGCATCGGATTCTTCCTCTCGTCGCTCCTAAAGACTTGCGGGAAGTAGTTGGCATCCTTCCAAGGCTGGCAGCTCCATGCGTAGGTATTGAAGACCCACTTCAATCTGATCCGTTGGTGTTCAACTCGATTCTTAGAATGTATTTGGATATATGTTGATAGAACAAGTCGAAGGGATGTGATCTCATGGAACTCAAAGACTACCAACGGTTTGAAAACTGAGGATGTCAACTTGGCCTTGAGACTCTTCGATGAAATGCCATAAAAGAATATAATCTCATGGAATTCAATGATTGGTGGGCTTAGGAAGTGTGAAAGGTGTGATCAGTGCTTTTGATGGGTAGAAATCTAGTTTTGGTGTTCCGTGGGGAGCTTAAAAACCTCGACAAGGATCGGGAGGGCAGCAGGGTCACCGTGAAGACTTTAGAATCCTATATCAAGGACCTGGACTCTAGAACCATCCCCTCTTTCTTGCTCAAATATGTGAAACCAAGGAGCCATGCTCATCCTTCGGTGAGTGCAAGGTATCCCTGTTTGAGGTTCTTGCAAGGGTCCATAGAAGTAATATCATGCCACATATCGACAGCATCATGTCGATGATCATACAGACCTCGATAATGAGAGCCGGATCTTTTCGTTATACAAGGCATGCTCCAAAGTTGTTTTTGTAATTGTTCATTATGGTATTGATCATTCCACATTGGATGATGAGAAGAAGAGGATCGTTTCCTCCCTTTTGCAAGTCACTCTCTGATTGTGGATTCTTTTGTTGATTTCACCATCCCCAGTTGAGCAATCTGATGACTTTATATATGCAAAAAGAAGGTCATGGAGTGGTGACTTTGGTGTGGTATATAGGATATTGAAGGATGGCTACCTTTGTAAGGCTGTCTCTAGTAGTGATAGCTCAGTAATTTATTTTGGGCTATCTAAAAATGGAGGGCTAAGTAAGACACATGTAGAACCCTGGAAGACATTGTCTGAAGTTGCCCCAGCCCAGCATCACAAAATTTGGAACTCAATAGCCATTGCTTCCCCTCCTCAAGGGGACAACCTTCTGAATAGGAAGGTGTTGAGCAAGCTCTGGGTATAGTTTGATACCGGGTATTTTTGGATTAGCTCTTGAAGATAAGGATTTCTGAATATAATCACCAGTATATATATATATATATATATTTGTTTCAACATGATTTGATCCGTGCATATGTTCATCGGCTTATATGACTAGTTTTGTATGGAATAATTTGACATTTTTGTGTTAGACAGCATGATTTGTTATGTTACTAGCTATGTTCTGGTATACCATGTATTATCAATGATGTGTTATATGTGTGGGTTGGACCATGATATAGTTATTGGAAAGCTATGAATGTTATGATTTGATCAGATGATGTGGATGGATAGAGTGATAACGGTGTCTAGACTAGCCATGGATCTGAAGTTGCTGGAGCCACGGACTTCATACATAATATAGCCAGCCATGGGCGTTTAAAACATAGGACAGCCAGAGTCACGGGTTTTGTACGTGAGCTAGCCTGGCCATGGGCTTAGAATACATAGTTGATTGTGAGGTTGCCAGTCATGGGCGTTAGCATGACAATGGCTAGTTCAGAATCCTAAAGAAGAAGGAAAACTAATAAAAGTATATAAAGGAAATATAATGTTATGAAAGGTTTTTGATATACTTGATATGTGATTAGTTTTGGTTGCGTGATCGAAAAATTTTATCATTTTCCATTATATGATTATGATCTTGCTACTTTCAATTTTTATATTAATACTGGTATGATTGTGAGGAAACCTTACTAGGCTGTAGAGTTCACATCTGGAACACTATAAACCACCTATGGATCGCCATTAACCATCCCTCGTATGAACCAGTACTAAATTAGACCTATCATCTTTTGCCACATGTGCGCTTGCATGCATTTGCGCATGTGGACCACCTTGCATTGCACAAAACATATGGGAAACACACTTATAGGCCATGTGTTACAGACCTATGCACCATGGACCGTGTGCCTGCACGTGTGGCTAGGCCTGGGCCGGGCCTTGCCTGCTTCTACTGAGCCTAGTCTACTCTTGGACCTATGCTGGGTCTTCTTTTAGATTTTTTGGTGCTTTGGTTTGCATTTTGGGCCGAATTAAGATGTTTTCTCAACAATCTCCACCTCAACTAGATATTCGACCTCCACCTAACTTTTGAAAGATCTTGCCCTCATACCTTGGGAAAAATACTTACTACTTATAGATAGGTAAACATGGGTGTCAAACAAGGCCACTTGATCCCATCTCCATCATGTGCTATACTCTACTTGACCTGAGATATGCTCAGAGAAGCCTTCTATGATAATAGAAACTTCAATCTACAGTATCATCTATCATCCTCTCAAGTCTCACATCTCATACCCAATTCACCTACTTCCGGAGCTCTACCTTGTACTAGGGTCCCATTTACATCAGGGACTCCATCTCACACTGAACTTCCTATTAAGAGATAATGTATTCCATATTTCTTTCTCTTCAATATAACCCTACTACCTTGCATGACCTTTAAGATTTCATCATCAACTTTTTATCTATAGCTACTTGAATCTAGTTTGCTTAGTAAAATTAGATTCCTACAAAACTAAGTATGTATTAGATCTAATCCAATTTCTTCACTATCCCATTATGTGCCCTCAAGCTGACTGTCCTGATTCCCTTGATCACATAGCTCAACCTGTTTGGCAAGTAGACATAACCCTCTCTACTCTCTAGAGAATCGAATAGCTCCTCTCTACAACAAATATGATATGGATATGTAGAATCTAAAATTCATTGTAGGAATAAAGTAGATACCTCATTGGAAACTATGAGCACATCACTGTATTTGTTACTATTGCCACCATCAACCATTGCCATGGTACCCTTCATTCGATTTTTGAGTTGCAAGCAATCTCTAACATGATGCTCCAACTCATCATACTAGTAGTATCTGCTCTTGCTCGCATTCCTTGACTTGGACTTGGATTGCCCACCTTGCATCCTCTGTCGCTCCATCCTTTGCCACTTACACCTCCAATCGCTGTCGAAGCTAAGTCGCTACCTGAATTCAAAATCTAGTTCTCTTGCCTAAGAAGCTTGTTCTGGAGTAGTGTTATAGTGACCTCTTCCATGTTGATTATACTCTTCCTCCACTAGAAGAGCAGTCACCAAGGACTCAAAGGATAGGAGAAGCAATGATAGCATAATCATTCTTTATATTATTTCTTCATGTATTTTCAACACTGATGCAACTTGTATTAATTCATTAGCTGAACAATTTTGGTTCTCGGAACAAATTTTAATATCATCTTAGCAAACCATCACACTAACTACATAGTCTTTATATAATATCTTATCAAGATTTCACTATGACACTTATTCTCTCTACATAGTCTTCATATAATATATTATCAAGATTTCACTGTGACACTTATTCTCTCCACTAACTTACTTTAACATTACCCAATAATTTCCTATTACATTGACTGTAATTGCTCCTAGTTGAGATAATAGTTTAAGGTTGATTATCTAAGCTGCATATTTAGCCTAATTATTAGAATAAGAAAATGCCAATAGAAATAAAAATTGGGTATGAATCCCATTCAGAAAGATTAATAATACTCCAGCACTGGTAACTTCATTTATCTTTGAACCATCGAATATTAATGTCCATGATTTCAATTTAACAAACTCAATTGATGCACATATTACGGTAATAGCCTCAATCAAACGAAATGAATGATCGTCCAAGAAATCAGTTAATACTTCACCCTTAACCAACTTTTGTGATACATATTGTAATGCATATTCAAACAAAGTCAACATCCAATTTTCAATTCTTCTATACATAATTGGTCTCGTTAGCATATACTTTATCAAATCTATAGAACAAATAGCATGCACTAAACTAAGTAATGTATAATATCTCAATTTAGTATATGTATAATATAAAGCTACTCATAATTTTTCAATCAGCATATACCATCATTCAATGTTAGTAAATGCTCGGCTTAAAGAATGCACAGCTTGTTCAACTCCTTTCTCATCGTCTTGGGCTAGTAAACTTCCAATTGAATCTTTTGCCATAAATAAATATAGCTTTAATATTACCCCTTATCATGGTGGCACTAATATTGGGGGGTTAAGCTAGATATTGTTTTATATTATATGCTTGCTGATGTTCTTCGATATTAATGAATTATTCTTGTATCTTCAATTTCAATAATGGCAAAAAAGAATGTACATTCTCTACATAATTAGAAATAAATTTTCTAGGAAAATTTACTTTTCCTAGGAACTTCTGTAATTATGGCTTATTTTCAGGTAGTTTAACTATAATAATGGCTGGTGCTCTATTTCTATCAGTTTCACTTCATTTATGATGTATTAGAAAATCCAAGAAATGACCAGCCAAAATTCCTAATATGTAATTTTGGAGATTCAATTTTAATTAATGAACCCTTATCCTCTGGAATACTCTCTCAAGAATTCTAAATGTTCTTTAAAATCTTGAGCTTGATCACAACATCGTTTATATACACCTCCATAAATCGATCAATCATATCATGAAAAATAGCATTCATGGCTCTTTGGCATATTACTCTAGCATGTTTCAAGCCAAAAGGCATAACTACCTATTCAAACACTCCAATCGGTCCTAGGCATTGAAATGCCATTTTATGTACATCTTCTTCAGCTATATAGATTTTATTATGTTTAAAATAACCATCCATAAAAGATAATATTTTATGTTAAGCTACTGCATAAATTAGCATATTAGTAATTGGCATTGGATATTTATCTTCTAATGTGGCTTTATTATGATCTCTAAAATCAACACAAGTATCCAAGTTACATTTTTCTTAACCACAGGGACAATGCTTGATAACCATTTCACATACCTTGTTGTCCATATAAACCCTACTTTGAACAATCTTTTAACCTATTCTTTCACCTTCAATACCACTTTAACCTACATTCTTCATTTAGGCTATATTTAAGGCTTCAAACCATTTTTGAACAACGATTTATGCTCCACCAGTGCTCTATCTAGTCTTGGCATTTTGGTATAGTCCTAGATACAAAACAATCTCTAAATTCTTGCAACAATTTAGTTAACTATACCCTCTATTCTTCTTACGATAATTTTGTTGACTCCGTTATTGATTTTGATGATAAGCAAAATACTTAAGTATAAGTTGAGTACTAACTGATATGGCAAGATCGCTGACGTGGAGTACACCTTGGATCCAGCTAGTAGCCAGACAGGCAGGTAGCGCTGCATCAAGTTTCCTTTTAAGCTCCCCCGCTAGGTGGCCCCACCAACGATTGCGCCCACCTCGCCCCGAGCTTGGCCTGCCTCTGTTCCTTCGCCAGGTGGCTCCCCAAGAGTCGAGCCCACCTTGGTCGGAGTCGAGCCTGCCTCCCCTCCTTCACCAGGTGGCTCCCCAAGGATCGAGCCCACCTCGGTCGAAGTCGAGCCTGCCTCCGCTCCTTCGTTAGGTGGCTCCCCAAGGGTCGAGCCCACCTCAGCCCGAGCTCAACACCTCTGCTCCTTCGTCAGGTGGCTCCCCAAGGGTCGAGCCCATCTCGATCGGAGTCGAGCCCTCCTCTGCTCCTTCGCCAGGTGGCTCCCCAGGGGTCGAGCCCACCTTGGCCGGAGTCGAGCCCTCCTCCACTCCTTCGCTAGGTGGCTCCCCAAGGGTCGAGCCCACCTCGGCTGGAGTCGAGCTCTCCTCCGCTCCTTCACCAGGTGGCTCCCCAAGGGTCAAGCCCACCTCGACCGGAGTTGAGCCCTCTTCTGCTCCTTCACTAGGTGGCTCCCCAGGGGTCGAGACCTCCTCTACTCCTTCGCCAGGTGGCTCCCCAGGGATCGAGCCCACCTCGATCGGAGTCAAGCCCTCCTTCGCTCCTTCGCCAGGTGTCTCCCCAGGGGTTGAGCCCACCTCGGCAGGAGTCGAGCTCACCTCTGCTCCTTCACGAGGTGGCTCCCCAGGGGTCAAGCCCATCTCGGCCGGAGTCGAGCCCTCCTCCACTCCTTCGCCAGGTGGCTCCCTAAGGGTCACCCACCTCGACTGGAGTCGATCCCTCCTCCACTCCTTCGCCAGGTGGCTCCCCAGGGGTCGAGCCCACCTCGACTGGAGTCGAGCACTCCTCCATTTATTTGCCAGGTGGCTCTCCAAGGGTTGAGCTCACCTCAGTTGAAGTTGAGCCCTCTCCTTTGAAGCACCAGGAATAACGAAGCCGCCAGCCCCAAGATCGCCGCTGAAGTATGCGCCACAGTGCAACACACCCAGTACAACATCCCCAAATCTATAACGGTACATATAACCTCGTTTGCACCAATTTGGGAGGGGCACCCCAATCGAGATTTCAGATCCTGCGACCAACCACCTAGAATCCCCCTAAGAAGAAGGCCACATTCAGGGCCTCAGACCCGAGGACGTCTGTGCCGAGATCGAGGTTCCACCTAATTTCTCCCATCGTGACAACACATTGGGTGAGACAAGTTTACAACTTAACTCCCAACTATAAAAGGAAATGACCTCGGGAGAGTGGCCAACGGACACCGTTGACCCCTAAGCCCCCCAGAGGGGGGAAATCGAGGCACTGGAGCAATTGACGATCTAAAAGGCACCAACGGGCGAGAAGAAAGGTAAGTAATCAAAGGAGGGCAAACACACAAAGTATCGAGATGAGTGACTTGCAGGCAGGAGGCTCCCAGAGGACTCCCAGAGTGAGTCCTGTGAGCACAGTCGCCATAGCTCAAGTATCGTCCCTCTCTCGTTTTCTCCTACTAAATCCTTTATTAAAAACTCCTCCAAGCACGGAGACCCGAGTGGGATCCACCTTAGGGGATTTGTTCTGCTTTGCTGTTCGCTAACTTGATCATTGGAGTGCCCTCGCTGGGATCCCCGACTCGGGTCTCTAATATTATTTTGCAGGTCTGGGAACACCAGGATTCCGGAGTAAAGAAGTTGAAGTCCGGCCACTTCATAGCTGCAAGCCATAATAGTAAGGTCGACAATAGATTGGTGCACCAGGTAGGGGAGAAAAATCCCCATACAAGCCCCCCACAAGCTTGACAGCTCTACTTAAAGCATGGTGGTGACTTGTGGAAGAGAAGCTTCCACCAGCCGAGCGGGAGACGCCCCCTCACCCCCGGGCCCATATAGCCCGGAGAGGGAGCTTCCCACTTTTCCTTAACTGCTCTCGGCAGATGTCCAGTACGCCGCACTTGTCCAATAGATGAAGGAGCTGACCGCAGTCGTGAGGCAATTGCAGCATCAGCAGCTCTCCCTGGTCACTCAACCTTAGATAGGGACCCCCGCGGCCCAAGCCACGGGCCCTCGCGGAAGCCTGCGCTCCATCCAAGGCAGGCCATCCCATCTACGGGCCATGACCAACCCCCGCGAGAGTCACCAGACCCCCGCAAAGAGAAATCACTCCGAGTCGACAGACCAGGAGAGCCGATCCTCGGTGGACGACAATGCCGTCATCAATCATGGAAAGCATCACCGAGGCAAGGCCCCTTATCGTGACCAACCCTAGCTATCAACTCCTTCTCCAGCGACCTCAGTGGAAGGTTCCACTAACAAGGCCATCCGGCGCCTGGTCGAAAGGCACCTAGAAGAGCAAGAGTGCAAGCTGGTGAAGCTCTCCCACCAGTTTGCCAACATACAGGGCTCCTCCAAGGAGCCAGTGGGCTATGATGCCCGACCCCTTATCCCGGAAAATCCAAGAGGAATCAATTCCGAGTTAGTTCTGCATGCCTCAGGTGTATCCCTACAATGGGACCACCGACGCCCTGGACCACCTGGAGAGCTATAAAGCTCTCATGAGAGTCTAGGGGGCGATGGATGCCCTCTTATGTATCGCCTTTCTGGCCACCCTCCAGAAGGTCGCTCGAGTCTGGTTCACCCGTCTCGAGCCCGAAAGCATCGACTCCTTCTAGCAGCTGGAGAGGAGGTTCGTTGCCCACTTCGGCACTTATCGAAAGGTACCGCAATAGGTGGATAGCCTCTTCTCTATCTGGCAGCAAGACCATGAGCTCCTGCGAAACAATGTAACCCGCTTCAAAGTTGCTGCCCTGGAGATCTACAGTTTGGATGAGCTCGTCGCCATGCTGGTATTGAAGTGAGGGCTCAAGACCTCCCGCCTGACTTATTCTTTGGACAAGAAGTCTCCAATGATATATTCTGAACTCCTCCGTGTTTACAAGAACATCCGTGCCGAGGAAGCCGACCGCGCCAGGAGAGAACTAGATAGGAAGTCCCCGAAGAAGCCGATCCCAAGAGATGCACCTGGGACACGAAGACCTGGGCCACCTGCAGACTTCCGAGCAGGACCAAAGCTGAGAGATGGTCCTGCTCTCGAGAAGACTTTCACTCCCCTCCTAGCTCTGAGGTTAATGATTCTTATGGAGATCGAGGGTGAACGCTACCTACACTAACCTCCTCCATTGACATCGTTGAGCGGTCGCGACAAGATGAAGTACTGCCAGTTCCACTACGACCATGGCCACGATACTGAGGACCGTCGCAACCTGAGAAGGAAAATCGAAGACCTGATCAGGAGAGGCTATCTCAAAAAGTTTGTGAGGAGCAAAGTCTCGATGGAGGATCAACCACTTGCGGCTCTCCCCCTTGTTCCTGCAATTGATAATCGGCCCACTGAGAAGCCCATGGGCATGATTTCTTGGGGAATAGAGGCTTATCAAAGAGAGCCCGGGAGGGAGGAGATATGGAAAATGTACTCCCCTTTGTGAAGGGAAAGAGAGGTGAGGAAGAAAATGTAAACAACGATGCTATTGTGGTTGAGATGACCATTGCCAAGCATCCTGTAAGACGCATCATGGTTGATAGTGGGAGCTCCACAGAAGTACTTTTTTATGATTATTTCTCTCGGATGAACTTATCCCCCAATTGGCTAAGGCCAGTGCATACCCCTCTCATGGGCTTCACCGGAGATTCTGTGAGAGTCGAGGGAGAAAGTACCCTCCCTGTTACCGCCGGGTCACCACCCCGGCAAAGCACAATCACGATGACCTTTACCGTCGTCAGACTCCCGTCACCGTACAATGCTATCCTAGGCCACCCTGGGCTCAATCTACTTGATGCGATCATATCTATTAAAAGAGTGTTGGTGCAATTCCCGACCCCTCACGACATAGGAGAGATGAGGGGGGCACCTCAGTCTGTCCCGCACAACTTGCAGGCCATCCCAGGGATCCGAAGTGCCAAGCTCAACTCCGACATCGACGACCTCAACCAAAGGGCACAGGACCCTAAGGGTGGCCCTATCGAGCGCCGTTTGATATATCCTCATGGCTCGGACCCATTGAAGACGGTGCAGGTAGGAGCCCAACTATCGGAAGATGAATGGGCTCGCTTGCTGAGTTTCCTTTGGACGAACGTAGATGTATTCACTTGGACTGCGGTAGATATGTGTTGCCCAGGTGGCTACCCAAGAGGGGGTGAATTGAGACTTTTAAAAAATTTAAAGCAAGTAATGTGCAATTAAAAATCCTTTGCAAGTGGTAGGTGTTGTGACAAAGTAGTAAATTACAAAAGCTAAGTAAAAGCAAGGAAGCACAACACAAACACACAAAATTTATAATGGTTCGGAGCAACCTAATCCTACATCCACTATCCAAGATACCACTTTGGATTTCTAATATATTCACATCCGAATACGGTCAGATTGTTTTGCAAGATCACAATCCAAAACCTCTATACTTTGGTTTTAACGGGATCACCAAAGAAAACCCAACTCCTTTTGATTTTAAACAGGCTCACCAAAGAAACCTAACTTGGTTTTACCAAGATCACCAAGAACCCAACACTTGGTTTTTATCAAGGCTCACCAAAAACCTATTTGGTTTTTCAACCGGGCTGACTAATAACCCAACAATTCAAAAATGAATTGAAATAAATGCAATAAAAATGGCATACTTAATTTATCGGATAGTTGCCGGTGCAGCTTGATGGAAGTCCACTTGAATGCACTTGAATAAGCTTTAATTACTTCAATGGCTTCTTCCTAAAGATGTTTCAAGCTTCATATCAGAGTTGGTGAAGACTTGAAGGCTGACTTGAATGCTCTTGTGCTCTTTTGCTATTGGTAGGTAGGATATTCAATGAAGCTCTCTTAAACTTTTAAGAACTTTCAAAAACCCTTGCTTCAAGGAAGTTCAAATCCTTCAAATATAAAGTCTTCTATCACTCCAAGGCAGTTCTAGCCATTGTAGACTGTTGAAAAATGATTTGTGACCGTTGGAGCACTTTTTTGGCATTAAAAAAAAAATTATGGAACTAGTCGTTGGATACCTGAAAACGATGTTCGAGTCGGCTCAGATTTCTTTGAGTTGGCTCGGATCCTTCAAGTCGATAGGTCGAATCGCCAAATCTTCAATGTAGTTGGCTCTTTGTCTCAAGGTGCAAAACTTCACTCTGGACAAGTCGGCTCTTGATAGCTCGGGTCGACTCGAACTTCTTTCTTCGAAAAACTTGAACTCGAGGAGTCGGCTCTTTTCAGCTTTGGTCGGCTCTTCTTCTCAGATTCTAAAATGATCACTCTGGAAGAGTCGACTCAGAGTAGTTCAGGTCGGCTCACTTTCTCAAGTCTTCAAAATTAGGTATAGTAGAGTCGGCTCTTTCTGGTTCGGGTCGGCTCACCTGACTATTCTCAGAAATCTTTAGAAACTGGACTCTGAAAGAGTCGACTTGGACATAATCCAATCGACTCAGATTTACTAGAGTCGGCTCGGTTACCTTTGAGTCAGCTCGGATTGCTGCATTCCATAATCCTTGCTGCGTGCCAGTAAGTGGAGTCGGCTCTTTAACATGCTAGGTTGGCTCAAGTATCTTCATCAGGATTTTTACACTTGAACTCAAAGAAAAACTATCACCAATCTTTTTACATTTTTAAGCATACCAACTCAAAATAATTTTATGGCACACACACAGAAGCAACCGTTTTTACATAATTTTTTCTTAGCTTTTTCATTGCGTTCTTCTTTACAAAAACGAATTACAACACAACTCAAACAAGACACAAAGGTGTAGGAGTTGAAGTTTGAACAATTAACCTATCCTACAAAAACTTATAAAATACTTGAAGAGTTGTCAGAAATAAATATACATGCTCCAATGTTTGGTTATCATCAAAATCACTTATGGAGTCAACAATCTCCCCCTTTTTGATGATGACAAAACACTGGGCATGAAAAAGCAAGATAAAACTTTACAATTACTTGTATAATTATATTTGCAAGAACATATGAACAAGTAAAATGAATTGACTTCAATTAGTGCCAAATTATGGAAGGAGAATTAGGGTAATGAAAGGTAATCTCTCCCTCAATACGATACTCCATGTTTTGACACACTTTCTATGCAATTTCATGCTTCAAAGCTCAACAGTTTCTAATAAAATTTTAAATATACAGAGCTTATTAAATATCAGAGCTTAAAGCATTTAAAACATTAAGTATCAAAGCTTAACTTTTGTAAATTAGAGCTTGAAATATTGTAACAGATGTATCAAAGCTTTCATATGCTTTAAGTATCAGAGCTTAGCTTACAAGCTTTATGTAACAGAGCTTTCAATCTTTATGTATTAGAGAAAATATATGAACATGAATATATTTTATCCTTTTCATGCAATAATTTCACAACTTTCTCCCCTTTTTTATCAATTAATCAAAAAGGTAGAGTAGGAGTTAAGCTCGGATTTTAAAATAGAATGAGAAAGTATTTAAAATTTGTTTGAGATAATTTCACTTTCTCATATTCATCTTGAAATTCTAATTAAAAAATCAGTCATTGTATGAACAATAAATGTTCATTTGCATAGAGAAATAGAACAATTTAAGAGACAAAAAGTATACTTTCATTTCATTTCAAAGAAGTTCTGTACAAAGTACAAAATGAAGAGCAATACATTTAGTCACTATCTAAGTCTACTCTAGGATGTGAAGGTTGACCAGGAATCTGAATGCCAGGAGGTAGAAAAGCAATATGGTCAGTGTCTAATATGTGAGATGGTGGAATATTGTGGGATCCTTGTGGCCTAATATGAGGAGCAGGTTGTCTTGGATGAAATGATTGAGACCAAGGTCTAGAAGAAGCAAGTGTAGGATCCAATGGTGGAGAGGGAGGTGCACTTTTGGCTGCTTGGAGATCTTCAATCTTAGTCATTATTTTCCATAAGAAGCTGTTCATAGACTTCAATTCGGCTTCTATTTTCTTTGTACTTTTGGAAGCAGCCAAATCTTCTATTGATTCTTTTATTTCTCCAATTTCCTTTTGCATTGTAAACATTTCCGAGGCTTGTACATTTGCAAAGGCTTCAACCAAGCCTCTCAGTCTCCCAAACTCACTTCTAATGATTCCAATACCTTTGGTGTAGTCTTCTTCCATTCTCTTACTTGCTTCTACTGAGCCAATTGTGATTCTCAGGTTATCCATCTCAACTCTATAAGCTTCAAGTACTTTAGTAACAGATTTCTCACTCTTTTCAGAACTTGAAGTAACCAACTGAAGAATAGGTTGCAAATTTGTCTCAGTTGCAGAAGCTATAGTCTTGGAGGTTTCAAGGTTGTCAATTCTGCTTTTCAGATTTTCTATCTATCCACCAAACTGACCAAACTGATTTAGTCTATCATCAACTGACTAGCGAAATTCGCCAAACATAGTAGACATTGAAGAATTGAGAGTTTCAGTTAAATTCCCTATCTGCTATGCAATGAAGTTTTGTAACACTGATGTATCAACAATAGGAGTAGGAATACTATGACTATGAGTAGGAATATCTGTAGTGGCCTGAGCATAGAAAGGTGTACTATGTGGCGTATCAGGCATATCTGGTACTGAAACATCTGGGAAAGAAGTATCAAAGTCTACCTGGACTGGAGATCCTAGCTATGGCTGTAACTCTGGAATTTGCATTGAAGTGCCTTCCCCAGCCTCTATTTCTGCTTGCTCTTGAACTTCTTCAGTTTCTTCAACTATTGGGGCATCAATCTTCTTTTTCCAAGTACCATCTGATAATAAATAACCCATCCTTTGAAGAGTTTTGGCAGTATAAGTATCGGTATGGAGGAGTGTCTTGCTATCCTCTCCTGTCAAATCTATATTTGCACTTTGAAGGAAAAGTGTGAGGACCATTCCATAAGGCAAGCAAGCCTTAACCTTTCTCACTGCCTCTTTCATCTGACTGATCATTATAGCAGGCAGGTTAATATTGTCCCCATTAATTAACAGCTCCATGAAGCACAGATCTCGCTCACTAACCCAGTCGAAGCGGCTTGTCCTGGGCAAAAAGATCATGCTGACAAAACTGTAAAGAATTCTCATTTCAATGGATAACATCCTGGCCTTGAGAATTCCAATTTCATCAACTTTAGTTCTCTCTAATACAGTTTGCAGTGCTTTAGTTCTGTCTTTTAGTACCAAGTACTCAGTGCCCTCAAATGGCATTTTTAAAATATTCCCAAGGATTTCTGCAGACACAATAATTCTTTTTCCCTCAACAAATGATTCAATAAAGTTCTCTCCAAACCTTAAATTTTCATAGAAAGTTTTGACTAGATTTGGGTAAGTTTTAACATCCAAAGAACATAAGTCTCTCCAACCTTGATTCTCAATGAAATCTCCAATGACAAAACCAATTTCTTTTAAGTACTCAAATAAAATCCGTCTCCCGGTAGTAATAGGTCCCATACCTAAAGACATCTGGTGGCTGGGAGAAACTGGGCTTGGCTCTTCATCAGACTGTGGAGGATTTCGAAAAGCACTGTCTTCTCGGAACTTTGTCCTTCTTTCTTGCAGAGCAGCTTCACTATCTCGTCTTGATTTCTTCCCAACTGCCCTCTTTGGCGCCATTGCACACAAACACTTGAATTTTGAAATAGTTTTTGGAAGTTGGAAGTATTTGGAGAGTTTCTTGGTGGGAAAGAGAGTAGGATTTAGGAATAAAAATGGGAAGGAAAAACCCTATGGCTCGAACTAAAAAGAGATGGCTCGACATCCGAGCCGGCTCGACCAATAGGTCATCTGCTCAAGTCGGCTCGAGCAGAGGGAGCACAAAAATGATTTTTTGGATATCAATCAAAGCTTTTTTATCACATAATTTAGGATTAGGAGGTCTCCTAGATAATTTGTCCTTAAGATTATAGGAGTTATTCTAGAGTAGGTCACATAATCCTAATTCATTTCTAATCATTACAAATCAATCAAAATTCAAAGGTTTGGTAAAAATATCAGCAAGTTGGTTTTCAATTGGCACAAATTCAGTATAATATCATTATTCAGTACATGATCTCTTATAAAATGGTGCCTAATTTCAATGTGCTTAGTTCGTGAATGCTAAACAGGATTTTTTGTCAAATTAATAGCATTTGATTAGAATTTTAGATTGTGTAACACCAAAGTCTTCTGGTTGTTGTTTAATCCATAACACTTGAGCACAACAACTACCAGCAGCAACGTACTCTGCCTCAGCAGTGGACAATGCTATAGAGTTTTGCTTCTTACAGTGCCATGAAATTAAATTCAACCCTAGAAATTGGCATATACCACTAGTGCTCTTTCTATCAATTTTGCATCCAGCATAATCAGCATCAGAAAAACCAATTAAATTCAAAGATGATTCTTTAGAATACCATAGACCTAAATTACTGATACCTTTCAAATATTTGATAATCCTTTTAACAGCAAGCATATATGTTTTTTTAGGATTACATTGAAATCTAGTACATTCACATACACTGTATAAGATATCAGGTCTACTGGCTGTGAGATATAATAGGGATCCGATCATACCTCTATATAGCTTTTGGTCAACATTGGATCCATTTTCATCTTTGTCTAGTTTGCAGGTGGGGCTCATGGGTGTGTTAGCCTCTTTGCTTGTTTCCATGCCAAATTTCTTGATTATCTCTTTGATGTACTTGGCTTGGCTTATAAAGATTCCTTCCTTCATTTGTTTGACTTGTAATCTGAGGAAGTAGTTGAGCTCACCCATAAGGCTCATTTCAAACTCACCCTGCATCAACTTAGCAAATTCTCCACAAAGATTTTCATTAGTTGTACCAAATATAATGTCATCAACATAAATTTGTACAACTAGCATATCATTCTCTTTGTTTTTGATAAAAAGAGTTTTGTCAACATTTCCTCTTTTGAAATCATTTTCAAGTAAAAATTTGCTTAGTCTATCATACCAGGCCCTAGGTGCTTGTTTCAAACCATATAAAGCTTTGTTCAATTTAAACACATGATTTGGAAAAGCATGATTTTCAAAACCTGGTAGCTGATCTACAAAAAATTGTTCATAAATAAATCCATTTAGAAAAGTACTTTTGACATCCATTTGAAAGAGTTTAAAATTCATGCAGCAAGCAAATGCAAGAAGTAATCTAATGGCCTCAAGTCTTGCTACAGGTGCATATGTTTCATCACAATCAAAACCCTTTTTTGATTGTACCCTTTTGCTACCAACCTTGCTTTATTTCTTATAACCTCGCCATTCTCATCTAGTTTGTTCCTATAGACCCATTTGGTTCCTATGATTGGGTGGTCTGTAGGTCTACTAACTAGTGTCCAAACATTATTTCTTTCAAACTGGTTTAATTCATCATGCATGGCCATCATCCAATTATGATCAGTTCAGCTTCTTCTAAACTATATGGTTCGATTTATGAGACAAAGGCTAAGTAGTCATGTGCATCTCTATGTGCTAACCTAGTCCTAACACCATGAGAAGGATCACCAATAATTAAATCTTTGGGATGTGAAGTTACATACCTTCATTCTTTTGGTAAATCAGTATGATCCTTGCTTACCATTTCACTTTCATCTTGCATTGGCTTGTCTTGAATGCTTAGATCTTTCATTTCCTTTTGTAGTGTACCTGCATCATTATCTATACACTCATCTTTTCTAGATGGTGAGGGGTTAGCTTCATCAAAAATAATATGAATCGACTCTTCTACAGTAAGAGTCTTCTTATTAAAACTCTATATGCTTTGCTATGTAGTGAATAACCAAGAAATATAGATTCATCATATTTTGCATCAAACTTTCCTAGGTTATCTTTACCATTATTCAACACAAAGCATTTACACCCAAAAACATGAAAATAGTTAATGGTTTTCTTCCATTCCAAAGCTCAAAGGAGGTTTTCTTTGAAATTGGTCGAATTAAAACTCGGTTTAATATGTAATAAGCAGTGTTCACTGCTTCTGCCCAAAAGTACCTTAGAAGATTACCTTTACATAACATGGTTCAGGTCATTTCTTCCAAAGTCCTATTCTTTCTCTCTACAACACCATTTTGTTGTGGTGTTCCAGAAGCGGAGAAGTTGTGATCAATGTCGTGCTCAGTGCAATATTCATCAAAAAATTAATTTTGAAATTCAGTTCTATTATCACTTCTTATAGAAATAACAAAAACATTTTTCTCATTTGAAACTTTCTTATGAAATTTTTGAAATACATCAAAAGTCTTATCTTTATGTGCAATAAATAATACCCATGTGAATCTAGAAAAGTCATCTACAATCACAAGACCATATTTCATACTTCCTAGGCTTGTGGTCCTAGTTGGTCCAAATAAGTCCATGTGAAGTAGCTCAAGGGGTCTAATTGTTTAAATAATATTTTTTGATTTAAAACTCTTCCTAGTTTGTTTGCCTAATTGACAAGCATCATATACATAATCAAAATCAACTTTAAAATGAGGCAAACCTCTAACTAGATTCTTTGAGATTAATTTGGCAATTGTATGCATGCTAGCATGACCTAATCGTCTATGCCATAATAAACATGACTCCTTGGTTTTGGCATTCATTGCTACTAGACTGGAACTACTAGTCACGGCTAGATCATTTAGATCTACCACATAGATATTTCCAAGCCTATGACCAATGAATTTGTTGCTAGAATCAAGATAGTTAGTTACTATATACATAGATGATTCAAAGATAGCCTTGAAGCCTTTATCACAAAGTTGACTAATACTCAATAAATTATGCTTCAATTTATCTACTAGCAGCACATCTTCGATAAAGGTGCAGGGGGTTATTTTAATCTTACTGATTCTGATTATTCTTCCCTTGCCATTATCTCCAAAAGTAACCAATCCTCCTTTTTTCATTTATAGGGTGATGAACTGATCTTTGTCACCCGTCATATGCCTTGAACAGCCACTATCAAGATACCATCTTTTCTTTAATTTGTGGGTTGCAAAGCAGTCCTGCAAAATAGTCAAGGAGTGATTTTAGGTACCCAAGATAACTTGGATCCTTTCGAGTTAGCAAATCGGTTCCCTTTGGAACCTAAATGGTTCTATATTTCAATGCACCAATCATGGAATTTTTTAAGGAATTGCATTGATAAGATTTATGTCTAAATCTATGACACGCATAACAAACAATTTTATCATTTTTGAATGATGCATGCTTTGAAGCTATAAAAGATGCAGAAACAGAAATATTTGGTCTGAAATATTTTTGCATAGAATTCTTAGGAACATATTTCAAGTCATTTGAAATAGATTTTGATGGAAAAGCTTTTTGAAATTTAGCATGTGAAGCTGAAGCTTTTGAAGATATAAATTTTGTTGCTGAAATTTCTTTAGCATTTAAAGCATTAAATCCAATTCCAGCTTTACTTTTCGAATCTTTTCGTTCTTTCAAAATTAGCTCAAGCTTGTTAGGACTTAAAGTAAGTTTTTCTACTAAAGGCTTAAGCTTTTCAACCTCCTTTTTTAAATCAACATTTTCGGCAACTAAAATTCTATTTATTTCATTTGAAGCATTTTTCTCATTATTCAAAATAATAATATTTTTAGAAAGGTTATTCAATTCTTTTTGGAAAATGTTATTCTTTTCAGACATTTCATCCTTGTCTTTTAATAAAACATCATTTTGTTTCTTCAAGGATTTAATTTTAACCCCAGCTTTCTTGAATTCGATAAGTAAATTATGAAATGAAAAATTCAATTCATTATATATAAATTCAGTTTGAAGCTTAGGGATGATACCTCATTTTCAAGACCCATCAGACATAGATTTGCAGATTTCATGGTCTCTTCTTCTTCAGTAGATGAGGACGCTTCGCTGTCGCTCCACGTCGCTACCATAGCTTTCTTTTTCTTTTTCTTAAAACTATTTTCAGTAATAGACAATCTGGTCGAATGTTCCCTGGCATTTTGCATTCATAACAGGTGGGCACTTCTTTTTCTTTCTCCTTTTTCTTGTCCTTCTCCTTAGTGAATTCTTTGTTCTTGTAAAATTTTCTAAAATATCTTCATTTTCTTCTTTCCAAGAACCTTCTGAATTTTCTGATGACCTAGCAACATCTTCGTCTTCCATGTCGCTTTCAGTAAAGGAGCTTTCTTCTTCTGATTCTTCATCCTTTCTAGAATCCATAACAGCTTTAAAGACGATTGATCTCTTTTTCTTTTGATCATCTTCAGTTCGGTGCTGCATGGTCAATTCATGTGTGATGAGAGATCCTAATAGTTCATCCAGCAATAAGGTATTTAAATATTTCACTTCCTGGATGGCAGTCACTTTCGGATCCCATTTGTCTGGAAGAGATCTCAGAATCTTCTGTACTAGATATGCATTAGTATATACCCTACCAAGACTTTTTAAGCCATTAATAATATCAGTGAAATGTAAAAACATGACAAAGATTGTTTCATTAGGTTCCATCTAACATAATTCATAACTATGCATAAAAAGATTAATTTTAGAAGACTTCACTTGAGAAGTTCCTTCATGGGTCACTTCGAGTTTATCCCAAATTTTTTTTGCAGAGGAGCAAATAGAAATTCGATTAAACTCATTACTATCCAAAGCACAGTATAAGAGATTCATTACTTTGGCATTTAACTATCCCATCTTCATGTCATGTTCATCCTAATCCTCTTTAGGTTTTGGAACGTCCATTCCATCAATTTTAATCATGGGGATATGAGGACCCTTTAGAATGACCTCCCATAACTGAAAATCAACTGCTTGAACATAAATTTTCATTCTAGCTTTCCAGCATACATAATTTGTGCCAGTGAAGAGTGGAGGTCTATTAGTTGATTGGCCTTCTGCCAAAGACATACTCGATGGATGAGCCATCAATCTTTACTCTTGTGTATTCAGAGACACTGCTTTGATACCAGTTTTTGCCCATGTGGCTACCCAAGAGGGGGGTGAATTGGGACTTTTAAAAAATTTAAAACAAGTAATGTGCAATTAAAAATCCTTTGCAAGTGGTAGGTGCTGTGACAAAATAGTAAATTGCAGAAGCTAAGTAAAAGCAAGGAAGTACAACACAAACACAGAATTTATAGTGGTTCGGAGCAACCCAACTCCTACGTCCATTATCCAAGATACCACTTGGGATTTCCACTATATTCACACTCGAATACAGTCAGATTATTTTGCAAGATCACAATCAAAAACCTCTATACTTTGGTTTTAATAGGATCACCAAAGAAAACCCAACTACCTATGCTTTTAAACAGGCTCACCAAAGAAACCTAACTTGGTTTTACGGGGATCACCAAGAATCCAACACTTGGTTTTTATCAAGGCTCACCAAGAACCTATTTGGTTTTTCAACCGGGCTGACTAATAACCCAACAATTCAAAAATGAATTGAAATAAATGCAATAAAAATGACAAACTCTATTTATCGGATGTTGCTAGTGCAGCTTGATGGAAGTTCACTTGAATGCACTTGAATAAGCTTTAATTACTTCAGTGGCTTCTTCCTATAGATGCTTCAAGCTTCATATTAGAGTTGGTGAAGACTTGAAGGCTGACTTGAATGCTCTTGTGCTCTTTCACTGTTGGTAGGTAGGATATTCAATGAAGCTCTTTTAAACTTTTAAGAACTTTCAAAAACCCTTGCTTCAAGGAAGTTCAAATGCTTCAAATATAAAGTCTTCTATCACTCCAAGGTAGTTCTAGCCATTGTAGACCATTGGGGAATGATTTGTGATCGTTGAAGCACTTTTTGGCATTCAAAAATAGATTCTAGAACTATCCATTGGATACCTGAAAATGATATTCGAGTTGGCTCGGATTTTTTCGAGTCAGCTCGGATCCTTCGAGTCGATAGTTCGAGTCACCAAATCTTCAGTGCAGTCTGCTCTTTGTCTCAAGGCACAAAACTTCACTCTAGACGAGTTAGCTCTTGATAGCTCGGGTCGGCTCGAACTTCTTTCTTTGAAAAACTAGAAATCAAGGAGTCGGCTCTTTTCAGCTTGGGTCGCTCTTCTTCTCAGATTCTGAAATGATTACTTGGAAGAGTTAGCTCAGAGCAGTTCGGGTTGGCTCGCTTTCTTAGGTCTTTAAAATTAGGTCTGGTAGAGTCAGCTCTTTTTGGTTCGGGTCGGCTCGCCTGGCTATTCTCAAAAATCTTTAGAAACTGGACTCTAGAAGAGTTGGTTTGGACATAATCCAGTTGACTCGGATTCACTAGAGTTGGCTTGGTTACCTTCGAGTCGACTCGGATTGCTGTATTCCAGAATCCTTGCTGCATGCCAGTAAGTGGAGTCGGCTCTTCAACATACTGGGTCGGCTCAAGTATCTTCTTCAGGATTTTTACACTTGAACTCAAAGAAAAACTCTCAACAATCTTTTTACATTTTTTAGCACACCAACTCACAATAATTTTATGGCACACACACAAAAGCAACCCTTTTTACATGATTTTTTCTTAGCTTTTTCATTGGGTTCTTCTTTACAAAAACGAATTACAACACAACTCAAACAAGACATAAAGGTGTAGGAGTTGAAGTTTGAACAATTAACCCATCCTACAAAAAATTGTAAAATACTTGAAGAGTTGTCAAAAATAAATATACATGCTCCAATATTTAGTTATCATCAAAATCACTTATGGGGTCAATAATATGCCAAGTATTCCCCTAGATGTCATCACCCACCAGTTGAAGATCGATCCGAAGTGCCGCCTAGTTCGGCAGAAGAAGATGAGCTTTGCCTCAGAAAGGCAGAAGGCTATCAACGACGAGGTGGAGAAGCTCCTCACCGTCGGCTTCATTCGTGAGGTGTAGTATCCCAGTTGGTTGGCAAACGTAGTCATGGTCAAGAAGAACAATGAGAAGTGGAGGATCTATGAAGACTACACTGACCTCAACCATGCTTGCCCAAAGGATAGCTTTCCCCTTCTAAAGATCAACCAGCTCGTGGACGCCACCTCGGGGCATCGCCTCCTCTCCTTCATGGATGCATTTTACGGGTATAACCAGATCCAGATGCATCTGGAGGATGAGGAACACACTGCCTTCATCATGGACCGTGGGACGTACTACTACCAAATGATGCTCTTCGGCCTAAAGAATGCTGGCGCCACGTACAAACGACTGGTCAACAAGGTCTTTAAAGATCAAATTGGCCACAACATGCAGGTGTACATGGATGACATGCTTGTCATGAGCAAGCCGACCTTGGACCACGTCGACGACCTGGCAGAGACCTTCTGCAACCTTTGCCTCTATCAAATGAAGTTGAACCCGATGAAGTGCACGTTTGGTGTAGCAGTAAACAAATTTCTTGGCTTCATGGTCACCCAGAGGAGGTTCGAGGCCAACCCAGAGAAGGTTCGAGCGATTCTCGACATGGAGCAGCCCACCTCCAAGAAGCAAGTCAGCAACTCACCGACCGGATAACAGCCTTAAGCTGATTCATCTCACGATTTGTCGATCATTGCCAACCCTTCTTCAAGGTTTTGCGAAAGATGCATGACTTCATTTGGATGAAGGAGTGCCAGGAAGCCTTCGAAGAGCTGAAGAAGACCCTGGCATCACCACCACTGCTCTCCCGACCAGAGGAGGGAGAAGAGCTCCTCCTGTACTTGGCGGTCACTTTGGAGGCCGTCAGCTCGGTCCTGGTCTGTATAGACGAAGGAGGGATCCAAAGGCCCGTGTGCTATATAAGCAAGCTTCTCCGTGATACCGAGGCCAGGTACTCTCAATCTAAGAAGTTGATTTTTGCGCTCATTGTGTCTTCCCAGCGCCTCAGGCCTTACTTCTAAGCATACCCGATCGTGGTTCTGACGGATCAACCGCTGAAAGCCGTACTAAGCTGCTCTGACACATCCAGACACCTGACAAAATGGGCACAGAAGATCAGCGAGTTTGACATCGCCTATCGTCCGAGGTCATCCATGAAGGTGCAGGTACTAGCTGACTTCTTGGTTGAGTGTACAGGCCTAGGTGAGGGGCTAGAAGAGAGCCCCCAGAATCAATAATTAGGACCTGAACCGGAGGGGGACATTTGGGTCCTACATGTGGACAGAGCATCCAACTCTGGCGGAAGTGGAGCTGGACTCATTCTCGCCAATAGCGAAGGAGTCGTTGCCGAATGCACAGTCTGCTTCCAATTTACCGCCATCAATAATCAGGTGGAGTATGAAGCGCTCTTCGTGGGACTGTGAGTCTCTCGCGAACTGGGCATATCCAGTTTGAAAGTCTTTACCGACTCACAAATGGTGGCCGGGCAAGTCTCGAGCGAATTCAAGGCCTGGGACCCTCAAATGTCGAAGTACCTAGAGCTGGTACGTGCAAGTGTGGCAGGTTTCAAGCGCTTCAGCATCTTCCACATCCCACATGGAGAGAACACTTGCACCGACGTCCTCTCTTGGCTAGCAACCTTGCCGAACTCGTCCCTGGGCCACACCTACGTCGAGCATCTTTAGACCCCAAGCTTCGAAGCGCCCAGAAAGGTCCAGCAAGTCACCTCGGAGCCTAGTTGGATGGACAAGTATGTTAAATACATCACTAACGGTACCTTGCCTGAAAATCGAATAGAGGCCCGCCTCATCAAAAGGAAGGCCGCGCGCTTTGTATTGATGGACGGACTACTCTACCGAAGGTCCTACTCCTACCCACTCCTCAAATGTTTGAGACCTTCAGAGATAGCAGTCGTGCTCCAAGAGATACACGAAGGCCTCTGTGGAAATCACGTGGGGGGCAGAACTTTGGCATACAAGACCCTCCACCAGGGGTACTACTGGAAAATAATGAGGGAGGATGCTACCAACTTCATCAAGAGGTGTGACCGCTACCAGCGTCATGCTATCATGCAACGCTAGCCGGCTGTGCCGCTCTCCCAGCTCTCTGCCCCCTGGCCATTTGCCCAGTGGGGCATGGATATCCTTGGCCCCTTTCCTTCCGTGTCCAGATAACATAAGTTCCTAATAGTTGCCATCGATAATGGGGGACTAACTAAATGCAAGATGAAATGATGCAAGTGATTTGTTTGTTTTATGATTTTCTTTGGATTCCCGAAAACAAGTAAGAGTAGATCTAGGGTTCTGTATTAACAAGAACCTCAGGCAAGCAAGTAGTCCCTAAGCAATGATAAATAAAGGACCCCAGGGTTGAGAAACCCCATAGGACTTAGCTCTCAGAACAATACCTACTTATGAGTCTAGGGTTGCAAACCTCAAAATCTGAAGCACCCGATGCCGATATCACTCACTCTCATGGATGCGGCCTGGATGATCGAGCCCTCAATCCTACGGATGCGCTGGCTTTTGGTCCAAAGGTCACGAAGGCAAGGAAGGCCGATTCCGTGTTCGTGGCACCTGGAGGACCTACGAGCATTCAAAGAAGAAAAGTTAGGTTTCGATCAAAAAGATAGCAATAGAAGAAGGAAAGAGAGTTGATGTGGTGATGGGTGGAGTCTTCTTGTTAGGCGCCAGGGTGGATGATCCTGATGGGCTCCGATTCAAAGCTGGAGGATGGAGTTGCGGAAGGGACGGTAACTTGAGGCCTCACACCTCTCGATGCCCGAAGGCGAAAGCGCTCCCTCACGAAGATCAACGTTCCTAGTGAACGAAGGCAACTAAAGAGAAAATGGATCTCAAGAAACTTAGTTTTTCATTCATCAAAAATTAGCCTTACAAAGGAGGGGTAAGGTCCTTTAAATAGGCACCTTAGGACCCCATTTGAAATTCAAATAAAAGTTACAAGTCTTCTTGAAGGGGCATCCAAAATTTTAGAAATTTTCCTCTCCTTGGCCGACCATGAAGTGGACTTGATTGGGTGTGGCTTGATGTGAGGCTTGGAAGAGGGATCTTGGCGCCCTTGAACTTGGAATGTTGGTCCTTTATTTTGGAAGAAGACAAGAAGTGAGGCTTGTAGCAAGGCAAGTGTTATCCTTCTTTCCTTGGTTGTGCATCCTTCTTTGGAACAAGACAAGATGTGGGGAGTGGGAGGTGGAGGCGCCCATGGATTCTTGCCTTCCTTCCATAGTTGTTCATGTAGATTGGGAAGAAAGCTTGATTGGAGGGCTTGAAGTAAGGGATTTGAATTCCAAACTCCAACCCCCATTTGACCTTCTCTTGGCCAGCTACCCATATGTAGAAACAAGCTTGATAGGGGGGAGGGAAAGAGGGAGTGAGTCAAGTGATATGTCCCCCTCTTTGGGCATCCAAAGCTGACTTGTGTGCCACCCACATGGCAAGTTGTCATGGTGCCACATAGGATGAAGAGGTAGGCCCCTGAACTGAGTTGGCTTCCTTCCAGGCTTGGCTCCAAAGTGACTAGAATTTTTAAGACCAATCTTGCTTGGAACCATACTTCAAACCGACTCTGACTGGACTCAATACAGGACACAATTGACTCAATACAGGACTGGACTCAATACAGGACACAATTTGATCCAATTGGTCAAAGTACAGGACTAGACACAGACACATGAGACTCGATTCAAAGCTAAAGAAAATCACAAGGTTTAGGCTTGAAGTCTTATTACAAGTCTCGAAAATTAAACCCTAATCAGAGGTCTGGTGCCCACACCAATCGACTACTTCACGAAGTGGGTCGAGGCTGAGCCGTTGGCCCGGATCATGGAGGTGAACGTCAGCAAGTCCTTCTGGAAATCAATCATATGCAACTTCGAGCTCCCCAACATAATCATCATCGACAACGGACGATAGTTCGACAATCAGGAGTTCGAGAAGTTCTGCAACGATCTCGGCATCCGCCACTGCTTCACCTCGGTGGCACACCCTCAGACCAACGGGGAGGCCGAGGTGACTAACCGAACTATCTTTCAAGGGCTTCGAACTAGACTGGACCAAGCCAAGGGTATATGGGCCGAAGAACTCCTTAGTGTCCTATGGGCATACCACACAATGCCGAGGACAACCACAAATGAAACACTATTCAACCTTATCTTCAGTGCAGAAGCGATGATCCAAATGGAACTAAGTCTGCCAACGCTGTGGGTGGAGCAATACGACAAGGTCAAGAACCCAGCACGCCTCCTGCTTAATCTGGATCTATTTGAAGAAACAAGGGACAAGGCTCGAGTCCGGATGGCAGCCTACTAACAACAGGTGGCCAGGTATTATAACTCTAGGGTGAGGCTGAAGTCCTTCCACTTGGGAGATCTAGTGCTGCGACGGGCAGAAGCCTTCCAACCTCGAGAGTGTGGCAAGCTCTCTTCGAACTGGAAAGGCCCCTACAGGGTGGTTGAAGCCCTTTCTCACGTGGCCTACTATATCGCTGAGCTCGATGGGACATGATTTCTGTTGAGAATTGTGTCCCAAAACCAATAGCCTAGGCTGTAGACAGTTGTGCTCGGTATTGTAATCTATATATTAATTAATATAATATTATTTTGGCAGCTCATCATATTATTCATTTCTCTATAATGAACTCTTTTATGTGATGAAGTCTTTAGGATAGCACTGACTTTGATATAGAGAGGATATATCGAGTGGTCTTTTAAAAAGGTTTACAACCAAAGGATACATTGTACAAGACGGCAATGTATCAAATATAGGTTGTTGTGGTTCACATCGTTTGATTGTCCTCCTAACCAAAGGAGTGTGGTGACACTGATGTGATCTGCAAGTGGGATGTGTGACATCTCATTGAACGTGACTCCATGGAGCTCCTTTCTGCTAAAGGATTGCTTGCGATTGGATATGGGTATGTGTCCCTCCGACCTGAGGTCACCATGGTAGCTTGCAAGCAACTCCCTTTGCTTTGGTGTCGGACTACCCAGATTTCTAATCGGTGACGAAAGGTTTCTGGGTACAGGCAAGTACTTGTGGAGCAGTGGTGGACCAAGATGGAATTGACCTGTCCAAATTGTTTGGATTGAATGTCTCGCAGTGTCTCAATTTAGCAAATCCTCAACCGGGATAGTCCTAGTGAGGAGTCACTGGACTTGCGAGGTTGAGACATGTTGTGGATTGACTTAGTGTTGGCAGTCTAACCCTAGGTCATCTTGTGCATTGGAGGTCAAAGGGATGAATTATACGGTAACCATATGACAGAGGTTCGATATATTGCTCTCGCATCTTTGGCCTATCATGATGCCGGGATCCATTGCTGGATGGTATCTTGTGCTGGTATTGGAAGTGTTTCAGTGCTACCGTTTAGATTCGAACCTATGAGGTCACACGCCATAGAAGATTTCTTCCTGATCCGGGAACCAATCAACGATTGGGAATCGTTTTGGTATTTAGGTCAAACGGTCTGATTGAGCACATAGTGGATTTATTCTAGTCTACCTGGTCTGCTTTAGATCGACCAGGATTGGTTTGGGTAAACAAGGATGATAGGGACCGAAAGCCTATTTTATTTTATTTTATTTGAGTCTATTAGTCCTGTAATAAAGTGAGACAACTGAGTCTAGTTGAGTCTACTTAGTTAAGTCCAGTTTTTTTCAGTCTAGTCAGTCAATCAAGTGAGTCCGATCGAGTCCATTCAGGTCATGTACAAGAGGAGAGTTCGCAGCTACGAGATTCACCATGCCTCCTAACCAGAGCTGGCCTTCATGCACCTGGGCTCTTTCATGCTGCCAAGCCCGCAAGAGAGAGCTCCAGTCCAAGACAGGCCCACTATTGACCGGTCTACCATGATTTTTTGGCCCTCAAGTAATGTACCTTGGGATGAATCTATAAATACTGCCACTTCCCTCTTGTATTAAATATCTTTTCTTATGAATATAAATAAAAAATTATTTTAATCTGAGTTTTGAGTTTTTGCTAGATTGGAGTGGGTGTGATGCCTTGGTTCCTGTTCTTGAGTGCAAGTCCTAATCCCCTAATGATTTCTACGCTCGCCAGCGATCCTCCTCCGTTCTGTCCCGTTTCACAAGAACCGTTCCTGTTAGACCTGGACCCGTTTTACATATTAATCGAGCTTTGTCGAACTGGTTTTTGGGTTTATTGAACCGGTTTAAACTTGGTTTGTTTGACCATGTTTTCTCCCAGCGTTACAAAGAAAAATAAACACCGGTTTGATGGCTTTCCCTTACTCACGGTCTTCCCCTCTTTTAACGTGTGAATGTGATAAGACCACCTGTAGATCGGATGCAACTTGGGTGATCAGATTATGATCTATTGCATTGCGATTTGGAAAGTGTTTTTCTTCCGCACATCTTCCTCCTCTCTCACGTTCCCTGTTTTCACGGTGAAGTTGTTCTCTTCTTCCAGCGATTCCTTGAAACCGATCAAAAGCCTATCCAAAAGAGTTTGGATTTTATCCGGCCTCATCTCCGTTGGTTTCCTTCCTTCACGCCTTTTCTCTGCCTGATTTTTTTCTGCGTTGAAGGCCGTAGGGGTGCGATAAAGAAGAGGAAGAATCAGTGCACGGAATAAGGAAAGAGGAAGGAACCGTGGCGTGCACGAGAGAGAGGACCTGGGCGTGCGAGAGAGATCGTAACAGGGCATGCGGGTGTGGGGAAGAACAGAGCATATGATTTGTGAGATAGTTTTTTGGGGATGAATTTCTCAGTGCAGAAGTTCGTGGAGCGTCCCTATTTTTCCTTGTTCTTTTGTTTTCGGTGTGTGCTCCTGGTGGATTTTGTGCGGTCTCGGAGAAGACCGTGTGTCAAGATCCGTTTGATATTCCCGGCTCCACTTAGCGATGACCTATTCGTTGATTGCTGAGGACTAGCATCCATCTAGGAGTTGGATCAGTAAGAGATCGTATATGGATATTTTAGAGGGTGAACATTTAGATACCTTGAAAAAATTGGATCGATCTTTTCTAGATATGATTTGCTGTTGAAGGAGTTCAACCGACTGCCTTGATTTGTTGTTAAAGGAATTAAGCTTAATAAAGTATGTTATTTATTTTTGTTATCATGCATGTTTAGATCTATATTTTATCATATTATTCATGATTATTGCACTTACTTGTACATGCTTGTGTATTTATTACATCCATCATGTTTATGTTAGATCCTGTACATGGGTAGGTTTTTCTGTATGCATATTTAAAATTTTAATTATGCAATACCTACTCCCTAGTATAGCATGCCAAGAGTAGGCGTCCAGTACACCATTTTCCTGCAATGGTATCAAAGCACGATTCCTGTGTAGCATATCATGATTGCTTGTATTGCTGGTTTTGGATCTGTATCTGGATTAGGGATTACTTTTAGGAACTTAGTTGAGACCTTCACCATGCCCGTGTGTCCGTAGAGATTAATCAGGGTTTAAAACCCCTAATTTTCTATGGCATTAGGTGGTTCGTCTGTTTTGGCATTTTCAGAAAAATCCTTAAAGGAAACCTATGGTATTAAAAATGTTTTAATCCTGATACATGTATATACATTGGTATGTCTAAAATTATTAAGGCTTGCAATATTATAAATTGATATGATAGAACTAGATATGATGCATGAAAGATGTAAAAGGGTTTTACATAAATTTAATTAAAAATATTTTAATTAAAAGTTAGCTTATAATCTAACAATTATGAATTGAAAGATTAATTAAATGACAAGCCAGATTAGGGTTTATGAAACCTAATATCATTTGAATAAGCTATCCGGGTTAATTGGGTTAGCTGTCTGATTGGGTCCGTTTATTGGGTTAGACCTAAGGTTAGTTGAATTAGACTTAAGAGAACCAATCAAATGTTGATTAAGGACCTTCTCTTTAGTATCTATCTAATAATTAGATGGGTTAGTTTATTATTCTAAAATAGATCTAATTAGTGGCCCATGGTAAGCCCGAGTTCTTAGGCTGGTCTAATTGAGTCTGGTAAATTGATTGGTGTATAGGCAGGTTTGACATTTTTTATCATGGTTGCATGAGGCTACCTCTTTCCTGGCCAAATTGGTTGGTGTCTAGGAAAGATGGTTAATGACGGATACTCACCCATGATCTCATATACCTGGCCAATCCGATCAACCAGAACTGATTAGAAGAGCTTATTGATTCGAGTTAACCCATGTCATCCAAGTTGATCAGCCTGTATGATCTTTAGGTGCCCATGGACCAACTTGTTGAATTTAATTCAACACTCCTGAGAATTAATTTGATCAGTAGGAGGTTGATTCATGTTCTTCTCTCTACTCTTCTATCATAATTTAATTAAAATCCTCTTAAATTATTATGTCTTGAAAAAGACTAAGTCAATGAGTTGATGGTGTCTTAGCCTCCCATTAAGTGGGTTAGTAATGAATCCTTTGGCTTGGTGTACATCGGCAATTCCAAAGAACGGCGGTGCATCTGGTTACTAGGATTACTCTCCCATAGATGATGGTTCAGTGCAACCTTCTTAACGGTGATCAGGTGGGCTAGCCAAAGTCGGGCTTAGTCATTCATTAACTGGAAACATCAGATTTATCATATTAATGGTTGGACCTAATCAGAGACCCGTAATAGGAGACCCCAAGGCTGATTGGGGGTTCTGTGGGGCAAAATTTATTACTGGAAGTTGCTTAGGAAAGTAATTGGTTAGAGAACCTACCTTTAGGTGCGTATGGGTGAGTCGGCCAAAGTCGGGCTCATACGTGGTCTATTGGATTTCAGTACCCACTATGAAATGATGATTTCACATATTGGAGTTAGAGGCTCCCAATCTAAAAAATTAGTAGGAGGGACCTTTAGACTAAAGTCCATGTCTTTTGGTTTAATTAATTAATTCATATGCTAATTTGGTCTTAATTTTCCTTCAGATGTCTTCAAACATTTTGCTCCGGTCATTTCTCGATAGCGAGAAGTTAAAGGGTCCCAATTTCGATAGCTGGTATCGAAAATTGAGGATAGTCCTAGAGCACGAGCGGATCCTTTATGTAATAATGGATCTAGCACCCGAAATCCCTCTTGCCAATGCTCAAAGTTCGATCAGGGACACTTATTTGAAGTGGATTTCTGATCAGACTATTATCCAATACATAATGTTGGTGGCAATGAACGACGAGTTCAGTCGCAAATTCGAGGAGGCCCAGCCAGACGAGATCCTTCAAAAGTTGATTGAATCTTTCAGCATGTCAGACGATGTGGAGCGATATAAAGTGTCTTGTGCCTTCTACAATGCCAAAATACGGAATGGCAGTTCGGTCACTGATCATATATTGTACATGATCGAGATGATCGAACAATTGGGCAAGCTCGGATGTCCCTTGCATGAGCAACTCGGCAAGGATGCGATCCTGAATTCTCTACCCTCCTCCTATCTTGATTTTCTCGATCATTATAGAATGAATAAGCTTGCAATCAATTACCATGGTTTGATGGGATTGCTGCAGACTTACGAGAAGGACCACCAAATAAATAAAGGGATGGTGAATTTAGTGGGAGGTCTTAGAGGTCATCGTCCCTTTAAGAAAGGGAAGATGAAAGGTAAGGGAAAGAATGTGCAGAGTGCTCCTGACCCAACTCAGGCCAAGAAAGTGAAAGCTGATCAAACTAGTGCAGAGTGCTTCTATTGAAGAAGCAGGGACACTAGAAGAGGAACTATCCTCTTTATCAGGCATCCTTAGACCCGAACAGGCCAAGGAAGGGAAATCAGCAAGGTGCTGGACAAGGTATTTATATGATAAAACCTTGTAATTTCTCTATTTGTGACACTGCTAACTGGGTATTGGATACTGGTAGTCCTATTCATGTTTGCAATTCATTGCAGGGACTGCAGGTTAGCAAGAGATTTGAGGATGGGGACTAGTTTCTGAGCATCAAAAATGAAGATCATGTTCCAGTGCTGGCGGTCGGAGTTCTGAGTCTTATTTTTGAGTCTAGTACTGTCGAATTAGTTGACTGTCATTATTGTCCTAGTTTTATTATGAGCATTATCTCTGTAGGCTTATTGGCCAATTATGGTTATTAACTTTCAATAAAAGGAGATTTTTGCCAAGTTATTGTGAATAACTCTGTGATAATGAAAGCTAAGTTAAATAATGGCATTTATGTTTTGTCAGGACCTGTTAATGTAATGTACATGTCTAGCAAACGCCCAAGAATAAAAAATGTCAGTGATTTGTTTCTATGGCACTGTAGGCTAGGTCATGTTAACCAAAATAGGATAAACAAGTTGCGAGGAGAAGGCCTCCTCGAGGTTAGTGATTATGACTCACTGCCCACTTGTGAATCCTGTTTGCTTGGTAAAATGACCAAGTCACCATTTACTGGAAAAGGTGAACGAGCTACAGAACTTCTGAGTCTCATACATACTGATGTATGCGGACCCATGATAGTTAGTGCCAGAGGTGGATACAGATATTTCATTACATTTATAGATGACCTTTCCAGGTATTGTTATGTCTTCTTGATGAAACATAAATCTGAGTCGTTTGAAATATTCAAACGATATCATAATGAAGTGGAGAAACAAACTGGAAAGAGTATTAAAACCCTTCGATCTAATCGAGGTGGTGAATACCTATCCAGTGAGTTCATGACATATCTTGAGGAGAATGGGATTCTCTCTCAATGGACTCCTCCAGGAACATCCCAGTTGAATGGTGTGTCTGAAAAGAGGAATCGAATCCTGTTGGACATGGTTCGATCAATGATGAGCTTTGCAACTCTGCCGCTGTCCTTTTGGGATATGCACTTGAGACAGCTTGTTACTTGCTGAATGATGTTCTGAGTAAATCTGTTGTCTCCACTCCATATGAGTTATGGACTAGACGTAAGCCCTCAATTTCACACCTTCGGGTCTGGGGTTGTCCGGCTTATGTAAAGCATTTAGACTCAGATAAACTTGGTCCTAGGTCTAATCAGTGACTGTTTATTGGGTACCCTAAGCAAACAAAAAGGTATTTCTTCTACTTGGATGATGAACAGAAAGTGTTCGTTACTCTTAGAGCTATCTTTTTGGAAAAGGAGTTCTTTAGAGATGGAACTATAGCCTCTAAATTTGAACTTGGTGAAGTTCAATCAGTGGAAGAACCTACACACTCTAAGGACATCATAGAATCGGCTGTGATTGAATCACACCCAGATCTCATTAATAGGAGATTCGATAGAGTACCACATCAGCCATAAAGAATCTACAGTTTCTTGGTCCGGAACGGTGATCCCATTGAGCTCGATGAGAACAATGAGGATCCAATCACCTATATGGATGTACTTCAGAGATCTGACTTTGAGGCGTGGCTTGGAGCCATACGATCCGAGATGGAGTCCATGGAGATCAACAATGTATGGACATTGGTTGATCCACCTGAAGGGATAAAATTCATTGGATGCAAGTAAATTTTCAAGAGAAAAAGGGGTACAGATGGGAAGGTGGAGACCTATAAAGCCCATCTGGTTGCCAAGAGACATCGTCAACGATATGGTATCGATTATGACAAGACGTTCTCCCCTGTGGTAATGCTCAAGTCCATTCAGATCATGCCTGCTTTAGCAGCACATTTTGACTTTGAGATCTAGCAAATGGATGTCCGAACCACTTTTCTGAATGGGGAGCTGGATGAGGAGGTGTATATGATACAGCCTGAAGGGTTCACATCCATAGATGAGTCAAAAGTGTGAAAATTACAAAGGTCCATTTATGGACTCAAGCAAGCATCTCGAAGTTGGAACATGCGATTTGATAGGTGTATCAAATCGTATGGCTTCATTATGAATGGAGAGGAAACCTGCATCTATAAGTGGGTTAATGGTTCTGTGATTGTATTCCTGGTACTGTATGTTGATGATATTTTCTTAATCAAGAATGACATCGTAGCATTGCAAGGAATATATGTCTGTTGTCATCTCAGTTATCCATGAAGGACTTGGATGAAGCTTCTTTCATACTGGGTATGAAGATCTATAGAGATAGATCTAAGAAGCTTCTGGAATTGTCCCAGTCTATGTACATTGATACTGTACTGAAATGGTTTAGTATGGAGAATTCCAAGAAAGGCTATCTCCCGATAGGTTCTGGAATTACTCTTTCCAAGAAGGATTGTGCGACAACTCCTAAGGAAAGAGAGCGTATGGGTAGAGTTCCTTATGCTTCTGCAGTGGGCTCTATCATGTATGTTATGATATGTACTAGACCAGACATGGCATACTCACTAGGAGTGATGAGCAGATACCAGTCTGACCCAGGCGAGGTGCATTGGAAGGTGGTTAAGACCATCCTGAAGTATTTGAGAAATACTAAGGATCAATGGCTGATTTATGGAGAACCTGACTTGAAACTTATGGGTATAATGACTCCAGTTTCCAGTCATACAGAGATGATAGTAAGAGTGTGTCAGGATTTGTGTTTACCCTAAATGGAGGAGCGATCTGCTAGAAGAGTTCCAAGTAAGAAATAGTTGCAGACTTGGTATGCGAAGTAGAGTACATTGCAGCATCAGATGCAGCAAAGGAAGCCGTGTGATTGCGGAAGTTCCTTGGAGAGCCAGGGGTGGCACCTTCCCTAGATGGTCCTGTTCCAGTATATTGTGACAGCACAGGAGCCATTGTTCAAGCTAAGGAGCCAAAGTCTCATCATCGCACTAAGCACACTCTGCGGTGCTATCACTTCGTGCGAGAGATTGTGGAACGAGATGACATCAATCTTATGAAAATCGATGGAAAGGAGAATCTGGCCGACCCCTTCACTAAAGCCCTCGGAATCAAAGAGTTTGACTATTGTAAAAGGAAAATGGGTATTAGATACTGTTCTGATTGGCTTTAGTACAAGTGGGAGTTGTTGGAAATTGTGTCCCAAAGATAATCGCCTAGGCTATAGGCGGTTATGCTCATTATTGTAATTTATATATGAATTAATAAAACTTTATTTTGGCAGCTCATCACATTATTCATTTCTCTGTAATGAACTCTTTTTATGTGATGAAGTCCTTAGGACTGCACTGACTTCGATATAGAGAGGATATATCGAGTGGTTCTTTAAAAAGGTTCACAACCAAAGGATATATTGTACATGACGGCAATGTATCAAGTGTAGATTGTTGTGGTTCACATCGTTTGGTTGTCCTCTTAACCAAAGGAGTGTGGTGACACTGATACGATCTACAAGTAGGATGTGTGACATCTCATTAAACGTGACTCCGTGGAGCTCCTTTCTGTCAAAGGATTGCTCGCGATTGGATATGGGTATATATGTCCCTTTGACTTGAGGTCACCATGATAGCTTGCAAGCAACTCCCTATGCTTTGGTACCGGACTACCCAGATTTCTAATCCGGTGATGAAAGGTTTCTGGGTACAGGCAAATACTTGTGGAGAAGTGGTGGACCAAGATGGAATTGACCTATCTAAATTGTTTGGATTGAATGTCTCGCAGTGTCTCAATTTAGCAAATCCTCAACCAGGGTAGTCCTAGTGAGGAGTCACTGGACTTGCGAGGTTGAGACATGCCGTGAATTGACTCAGTTAGGGTTGGCAGTCTAATCCCAGGTCATCTTGAGCATTGGAGGTCAAAGGGATGAATTATACGGTAACCATATGCCAGAGGTTTAATAGATTGCTATCGCATCTTCGGCCCATTCGGATGACGAGATCCATTGCTAGATGGTATCTTGTGCTGGTACTGGAAGTATTCCAGTGCTACTGTTTAGGTTTGAACCTATGAGGTACACCATAGAGGATTTCTTCCTGATCCAGGAACTAATCAACGATTGGAAATCGTTTCGGTATTTAGGTCAAACGGTCTGATTGAGCACACATTGGATTTATTCTGGTCTACCTGGTCTGATTTGGATTGACCAGGATTGGTTTGGATCAACCAGGAACTGTTCCTGTTAGACCAGGACCGGACCCATTTTTCTTATTGATCGGGCTTTGTCGAACCGATTTTTGGGTTTATTGAACCGGTTTAAACTTGGTTTGTTTGATTTTGTTTTCTCCCAGCGTTACAAAGAAAAGTAAACACCAGTTTGATGGCTTTCCCTTACTCGCAATCTTCCCCCGTTTTAACGTGTGAATGTGATAAGACCAGCTGTAGATCGGATGCAGCTTGGGTGATCAGATTATGATCTATTACATTGCGATCTGGAAAGTGTTTTTCTCCTGTACGTCTTCCTCCTTTCTCACGTTCCCTGTTTTCACGGTGAAGTTGTTCTCTTCTTCCAGCGATTCCCTGCATTTGAAACCGATTAAAAGCCTATCTAAAAGAGTTTGGATTTTATCCGACCTCCTCTCCATTGGTTTCCCTCCTTCACGCCTTTTCTCTGCCTAATTTTTTTCTGGGTTGAAGGCCCTGTAGGGGTGCGATACAAAAAAGGAAGAATCGGTGCACGGAACAAGGGAAGAGGAAGGAACCGTGGCGTGCGCAAGAGAGAGGACTTGGGAGTGTGAGAGAGATTGTAACACGGCATGCGGGTGTGGGGAAGAACAGAGCATATGATTTGTGAGAGAGTTTTTTTGGGACGAATTTCTCAGTGCAGAAATTCATGGAGCGTCCCTGTTTTTCTTTCCATGTTCTTTTGTTTTCAGTGTGTTCTCTTGGTGGATTTTGTGCGGTCTTGTAGAGGACCGTGCATGAAGATCCGTTTGGTATTCCCTGCTGCACTTAGCCGTGACCTATTCATTGATTCTTGGAGGATTAGCATCTATCTGGGAGTTGGATCATCAAGAGCCTGGATTCTCTAGAGGGTGGACATTTGGACACCTTGAGAGATTGGATCAATCTCTTCCATATCTAATTTGCTATTGAAGGAGTTCAACCGGCTGCCTTAATTTGCTGTTAAAGGAAGTTCTATAAGGTATGTTATTTATTTTTGTTATCATGCATGTTTAGCTCTATAAGGTATGTTATTTATTTTTGTTATCATGCATGTTTAGATCTATATTTTATCATATTATTTATGATTATTGCACTTGCCTGTACATGCCAGTATATTTGTTACATGCATCATGTTTATGTTAGATCCTGTGTATGAGTAGGTTTTTCCATATGCATGTTTAAAATTTTAATTATAAAATACCTACTCCCTAGTATAGCATGCCTAGGGTAGGCATCCAGTGCACTAGTTTTCCTTCAATTTCTACATACTTGAAACGCCGCCAACTTAAGGATGTTTTACCAATGATGTAAGACCTCCTAACATCAATAATGAAATTCTCTTTAACACAATGCTTGTCTCTGTCTCGTAGGACTATCATCATTCAACCCTAGCATGGTGACTGAAGACGGGGTGCCAAGAGTCCTGCAAGCGATTCGATGGAAATAGCTAAAGCCCGGAGTCCAGTCCGGCAACCAAAGCTCGGAGTTCAGTCCGGCAGCAAAAGCCCGGAGTCCAATCTGACAACCAAAGCCCGGAGTTCAGTTCGGTAGCAAAAGCCCAGATTCCAGTCCGGCACCTAAAGCCCGGATTCCAATCCGGCACCTAAAGCCTAGAACTCTTTAAGCCCGGCACTGGAAACTCTTGAAGCCCAGCCGGAAGCCCTGGCACCGGAAACTCTTGAAGCCCGGGAACCAAAGACTAGAAACTCTTCAAGCCCGGCACCTAAAGACCGGAAACCCCGGCACCGGAAACTCATGAAGCCCGGGAACTTAAGGCCAGAAGCCTCGGCAATGTAAGCTCCAGAAGTCCTGCACCGAAGCCTAACAAAGGGGTCCCGGATCCGCCATCGACCTTAGGTGAGTCCTTGGACTCCCTTAGAGATCACCTCGATCCCACGTAGATGACCAGTTGGAAGCCCCTGGAATATTCTAAGTCATCATGATGGCTACGGTGTTTCAGGGAGGATCAAGAGCTTGAAGTCAGGCAAGATCAGAGCAAATAAAATTATAAGAAGTCATATGACAAGACAAAACAGAAGTCAGAAAAGTGCAAAGGTGTGAAAGAAAAAGAACTTCATTTATATGATAAGGTTTTTACAACCGGAAGGGACCCCGATAGGCCGGGCGACCCCAAGGAGACAAAATGAAAAACCCTATGCTAGGTACAAAACATAAAATGAAGAAGGACCCAGGGTCACTGGGCTGCCGACTCCCTCCCAGGTAAACGGGCCTCTGCATCACCGGCTACCTGCTCAGCTGGCTACCCAGCGATCACCTCCTCAGTCTCTCTTGAAGATGCCCTCGGCTCCTCAGGCTACTACTCGGCGCCGCCAATAACGATGCCTCCCAGGTCGAGCTCTGGGAAGAGTGAGGCCACCTTCTCCTGGCAGACCTTGAACCCTTTCAAGAATGAGTCCACAACAGCCTCGTGGACCTCATCCTTGAACTCCTAGGATGCCTAGAACTTTGGCACGGCCTCAAGGGCTTCCCTCTGTGCAGCTTCCAACAGCCCCATGATGTAGGTCATCTTTTTATGGGCTGCTGCCAGCTCTGCCAGGACCTCCTCAACCTGGGTCTCCAGAGCCCGGGACCACCCCTCCAGGTGACCGATCTCCGCCGCAGTCTCCTCAGTGTGGCGCTAAGTCGGTATCCTCTTCTCAAAGAGGGATGTCTTGGGATCCTTAGTGCGCTCCTCAGCACGAGCCAGATCTCTTCGAAGGACCATGTTGCTTTCCTTCAGCTCCTGGCCCTTCTCCATCAGCCCCTTCACATCGGTCGCAAGATTGACAAGTCGTTTCTCCTTATTGGCCTCCTTCTTCACTGAGCTGGTGAGGAAGTCCCGGAGTAAGAGCACGTCGGTCCCAACCTGCATTAAAATTAGAGGTTAGACTCTCTCAAATCCAACTGGAACATTAAAAACAAAGGAAAATGCTAGATACTTACCGAGAAGAGCTGAGGGAGGATCCCAAGTAAGGTCGCTGAGTAGTCCCTACCTCCCTTTAAGCGGCGGTCTCGAGGTTGGACCGCGTACTCCATCATCTTCTTCGCTAGGCCATGATCCCGGATGACAGAGGCATTCCCTGTAATCCCCGTCGGTGCATAGCGGGGCTCGGAGGAGGGCTGTGCAGAGGCATCTTCGACATGCAAAGACTTGGGCTGCGTAGCCACTGCAACCACCGCAGCCATAGCCGCTGTCGGGACGCTGGCCACTGTGACTGCCGGAGGTGTCGGACGTGACGATCGCTCCTCCTCCCTTCCCCCATCGATATCAACAACCTCCGAGGGTGAAGTCTACTACCGAGGTGGCCGGGGAGCCAGTTCCATCGCCTTCTGCTCCGAGATCGAAGTGGGCCTGGGCCCTGGGTCTGCTTCCACCCGGGCCCTCTTCGGCGTGGAGTCTCGGGCCCCTATCGAAGCGCTCCTCTTGTGGGCCGATTCCATCAGGTTGTCTATCAAGAACTTCATCCCTGGAAAAAGAAAAAGGTCAAAGGAGACCAGCAAAAAAAAAAGAGAGAGAAGAAAAAGAAGAGAAAGAGAGAGGCTTGGAGCCTCACCAATCACCCGAATCGGGCTAACCCTAGCCTCGAACAAGTTCAGCTTCGAGAGCAGAACCTCGAGGGAGGGAAGCTCATTACTGAGCAACTGGGAGAAGGCCTCTCGATCGACTGGCACTAACTAGGCATTTCGGTTCGGGGACCGATCTGGCTCACTCCATACCCAGTTAACGTCCTCGACCGAGACAAAAAAGAACCGGTTCTTTCACCCCTTGATGGACGTAGGGAGGTCGAACCGAAGGCACTTAAACTGAGGGGAAAGGTACCACCATCCATCACCGATGGAGAGGCACTTTAGGGTGAACAAGGCCCTGAACAATAAAAAATGGGCAATAAACTTATGAAAATGACAGAACACGATGAAGGAAAAAATGACCATGATGGCATTAGGAGCCAACTGGACCGAAACGAGGTGAAAGTGACTAAGGAAGGAAAGGAAAAAGGGGTGGAATGGAAAACGACGACCGTCGGCAAGGAAGTCCTAGTAGAGAGCAACCCGATCAGGGTCGCTCGAGGTAACCCGCTCCCCCAGTCTCGGGATTTAGAGCTGCATAGAATCCAGGACCCCGAACAACTTCTGGATTGTAGAAAGATCTTCTCCGGTCATCGTTGAGGTGAAGCCAGATAGACCGAAGGAAGCCTCTACCGCCGGAGGGGCAATGACAGAAGCATTAAGAAGAATAAGGACAGGAGAAGGAATCCTAGGGGCCCTAGGGCTTTCGATAACTATCCCACCGGGACGCAGTTGCCTCCGGACATCAAGAGGAACTTCGTCCTTCGATGAGGAGGACGACGGAGTTCTCAGCCGGGAGGGACCTGCCTCATTCAGGTTGGTGGAGAAGCAAAGGCGTCGGCCCGAAAAAGCCATTGGAAGAAGAAAGGTTTGAGAAGAAGAGAAGGGGGACAGAAAACCTAAAGAAGGGTCCGATTCACCTAAGACAGAAGGAAGAACTGGAGACTGAGAAGAAGCAGCAGAAGAAGAAAGGATCACAGGGCACTCACCTGCTTGTTTTGGTGAAGAAAGGCAACCCAGGAGAAGAAGAAGGATCACTGCAACCATTGGCGAGGTGTGAGAAAATCAAAAGGCCTCATTTCCGGAAAGTCCCCTCTCTTTTCAAAGCCAATCGACAGCGGCCGTACGAACCTTTTTTCGCCTCCGCCATCGGATGAGTGCCACGTGTGAAGGCGCCCAGCGACGATGCTTCAGTTTGCTGAAAATTGTCTCGGGTTTGGCATGGCGCAATTATGGTCCGTCAAAATCACGGACATGGTGCCAATGCATTGGACCTCAGGTGCGACATGCAGAGCGGTGGCAATCATGGCAATAATTATACAAGATTTTTATTCTCCCACATCATCTCTGCATTAACTCCCCATGTCCTAGCCACGGTGCTTCGATGGGACTTGGGAGTGGGGGGGCAAATGATGTGGCAAAACCACTGACATGGAGTACACCTTAGATCTAGCTGGCAGCCAGATAGGCAGATAGCGTCGTGTCAAGTTTCCTTTTGAGCTCCCCCGCCAGGTGGCCCCACCAACGATTGCACCCACCTTAGCCCAAGCTTGGCCTGCCTTTGCTCCTTCGCTAGGTGGCTCCCCAAGGGTCGAGCCCACCTCAGTCGGAGTCGAGCCTGCCTCCGTTCCTTCGCCAAGTGGCTCCCCAAGAGTCAAACCCATCTCGGTCGAAGTCCAGCTTGCCTTCGCTCCTTCACCAGGTGGCTCCCCAAGGGTTGAGCCCACCTCGGCCAAAGTCCAGCCTACCTCCGCTCCTTCGCCAGGTGGCTCTCCAAGGGTCGAGCCCACCTCGGCCTGAGCTCGGCACCTCTGCTCATTCATCAGGTGGCTCCCCAAGGGTTGAGCCCACCTCGGTCGGAGTCGAGCCCTCCTCTGCTCCTTTGCCAAGTGGCTACCCAGGGGTCGAGCCCACCTTGGTCGGAGTCAAGCCCTCCTCCGCTCCTTCGCTAGGTGGCTCCCCAAGGGTCGAGCCCACCTCAACCGGAGTCGAGCCCTCCTCTGCTCCTTCGCTAGGTGGCTCCCCAAGGGTCGAGCCCACCTAGACCGGAATCGAGCCCTCCTCCGCTCCTTCGCTAGGTGGCTCCCAAGGATTCATGCTCACCTCGACTGAAGTCGAGCCCTCCTCCGCTCCTTCGCTAGGTGGCTCCCTAAGGATCGAGCCCACCTCGGCCGGAGTCGAGCCCTCCTCCACTCTTTCGCCAGGTGGCTCCTTAAGGGTTGAGCCCACCTCGGTCGGAGTCGAGCCCTCCTCCGCTCCTTTGCCAGGTGGCTCCCCAAGGATCAAGCTCACCTCGATTGAAGTCGAGCCCTCTCCTTGGAAGCACTAGGAAGAACAAATGCGCCAGCCCCAAGATCATCGCTGAAGCAGGCACACACAGTGCGGCGCGCCCAGTACGACGCCCCCAAATCTATAATGGTACACATAACCTCGTTTGTACCAGTTTGGAAGGGGCACCCTGGTGCAAGGCGGTTGTCAAACGCCTGCAGTGACCAAAACCCCGACTCAGCGAGAACGGGTTCTTAGAATTCTTGGATGCTAGGATTGAGCAAGATGGGGAAGATTCTTTGAAACCTGCAACGATCAAGCGCTGGAAGGGCAGCATGATTCCTCACGTTGCCAGCCCTCTACCGGATTTCAATCTGGGTCTTCACGAATGGAAGGGACGAACGATGGGTTTCTCACCGTGAGTCCCTGTTTTTTTTTTTTTTTTTTACAAGAACTTGGAACGGAGGAAGAGATTCCTCACGGAATCGTCCTCTCCCAACCAGGCTTTCGACCTAGTGTGCGCGAGGGGGAAAAGAAAGCCGGACGGCCTTCCACGGAAACACCAAAGCACCATCAAAATAAATCCAAAACGCTCTCTTCTCTTTATTCCTTGGTTCCGTTTTTTTTAAAGCATCAATACAACGATGTCAAAGTCTTCCACGTGACTAACAGGGAGGAAAACAACAAATCAAACACAAACTCCAACACGCTGACTCCATGCATGAAATACTTCAAACGAGATTTCTTTTTTTAAAGATCAAGAGATCACGCCACTAATAAAATTATAATAATAATAATAAGACTAAAGACTCTGGTATTTTTCCGGATCCGAAACTCCACGGGCGCTAATAGTGTATTGGGCCTTCGGCCCAACTCCCAATTAATTGTTTTCATCCCAAAAACGGGTCAGATTTGAAACTTGCTTCCCTTGAAGGCATCTGGACCTGCGCACGTTTCCTGTTGGCGAGGCTGGCAGCCCCAAATCGTCATGGGCCAGAAGCTGAACCGAAACGTCTGGGTTGGGCTTCGCCGAACTATCACCGGGCTGTCCTAATATATGAGTCAGCTGATCAGGTTCAATATTCATCTCGATGTCCGCATCACTCTCCCCTTCCTCTGAAAAGCTTGTCCTCAATCTTGAATTATCACCTGCATAAGGGGTTATATGTCGAATATTGAATATATCAGAAATAAGGACATCGTCTGGTAATTCAACTCGGTAGGCATTGTCACTAAATTTCTCCAACACCTGACAAGGACCAATTTTCTTTGGTTTGAGTTTGGTGTAGGCCCCCTGTGGATATCGTTCTCTTGGCAAGAAGACCCATACCAAATCACCAACCTCAAAAGTCTGCTGTCGACGTGTCTGATCAGCCTTAGCCTTATACTTGGCATAATTTTGCTCTAGATTGGCTTTAACAGTTGCGTGCACCTCACGTAGATCAGCCACTCGATCTTCTATCTTCTTACTTGATTTGTTTGGCACATCAACAGGTAAAATATCAAGTGGTCCTCTTGGCAGAAATCCATACAATACCTGAAAGGGTGCAAAACCAATAGAACGGTTCACCGAAGAATTGAACTCAAACTCAATCTTTGGCAAACATACATCCCAATTTTTAAATTCTTGCACATTGGCTCTCAACAAGTTACCAAGAATTCGGTTGACAGTCTCGGTTTGCCCATCGGTCTGAGGATGATAGGGACTACTGAATTTTAATTTTGTACCCAATTTTTTTCCATAATTCACGCCAGAAATATCCTATAAACTTGCTATCTCGGTCTGAAACTATCGATGATGGTAACCCATAATATCGAACAACTGCAAAAAAATAAAGATCAGCTACTTTCGATGCATCAAATATCATTTTGCATGGCAAGAAATAAGCCATCTTGCTGAACCGATCTACGACTACCATAATTGAGTCTAGACCTCTCACTGTCCATGGTAAACCTACAACAAAATCCATAGATACCTCTCGCCACGGCTCATCTGGAATCGGTAAAGGGATATATAAACCTTGATTTGTATCTGATCCTTTGGATTCTTGACACAAAAGGCATCTCTTCACAAAGGCTTTGACATCTCGATCAAGCCCAGGCAAATAAAACCGTTGACGAATTAACCATGCAGTTTTGTCTCTTCCAAAATGTCCTTGATTATACAGCTCTTGAATAATCAATACATGCAGTGAAGTGTTAGGAATACAGAGGCAATTACCACGGAACAAATATCCATCATGTAGGACGAAGTCAGATCGACCTCCAGCTTCCAATTCAGTCACAATGCTCTGGAAATGCTCATCTGCACGGATATCATCCTTCATGCTTTCAAACCCAAGGGTATATACTTGCATAGCACCAATCAATAAACTCCATCTACTTAAAGCATCTGCCACTTTGTTCAAAGTGCCTGACTTATGCTTGATGCTGAAAGTATACTCCTGTAGAGTACTTACCCATTTTGCATGTCTGGAGCTCAACTTTTGCTGTCCCTGTAGAAATTTTAATGCTTGATGATCTGAGTACAGCACAAATTCTCGCTGGATCAAGTAATGTCGCCAATGATGCAATGACCTCACAATGGCGTATAGCTCCAAATCATAAATCAAATACATTAGTTTGGCACCTCCAATCTTCTTACTGTAGAAAGCAACGGGTCTCCCATCTTGGCTGAGTACTGCGCCAATCCCAGTCTTCGAAGCATCACAATCCACTTCGAATACCTTGTCAAAATCTGGAAGAACCAACAGTGGTGCTTGTGTCAACTTGACTTTCATCTCATCAAATGCTGCCTGAGTAGTGTCATTCCATCCAAACTGATTTAATTTCAACAAGTCTGTTAAGGGTGCAGCAATCTCACTATACCTCTTCACAAACCTTCTGTAAAAACCTGCAAGACCCAAAAAGGATCTCAATTCAGTCAAAGTTGTAGGTGCTGGCCAGTCCACTATCGCTCGCACTTTACTTTCATCTGGAAGAATCCCATCACCAGTAACAACATATCCTAAAAAAATTAATTTGTCTACCATCCAAATACACTTCTCTGGGTTAGCAAAAAGCTGGTTTTCACGTAATACTGTTAGAACTTGTGAAACATGCTCAACATGCTCTTATGCTGTCTTACTGTATATCAATATATCATCAAAGTATGCAACAACAAAAGAACTAAGGAATGGACGCAAAACCTGGTTCATTACTTGCATAAACGTACTAGGCGCATTAGATAGCCCGAATGGCATCACCAACCATTCATACAGGCCTTCATTTGTCTTGAATGCTGTCTTCCATTCATCACCTGGCTTCATTCTGATCTGATGATACCCACTTTTCAAATCAATCTTAGTAAAGAACACGGTACCACTCAACTGATCTAGCATATCATCCATCCTTGGTATTGGAAATCTATACTTCACAGTAATTCTGTTTATTGCCCGGCTGTCAACACACATACGCCATGAACCATTCTTTTTCGGCACCAAAAGTGCTGGTACCGCACACGGGCTAATGCTTTCCCATACAAAGCCTTTGTCTAAAAGATCTTGAACCTACCTCTTCAGCTCCTCATGCTGCTACGGGGTCATTCGGTAATGAGCCTTATTCGGCAACACAGAACCCGGAATCAGTTCAATCTCATGCTGAATATCTCGAAGTGGTGGCAAACCCGCAGGAAGCTCACTCCGTACAACATCCCGGAATTCCTCCAAAACTAACACCAACTCCTGAGGAAGATCATGTAGCTCTTGCTCCCCATTCTGGCCAAACTCTTCTGGCTTACTAACCAGAGCAAAACAGAAATCTTCACCCTCTAAACTCGTCTCAAACTCCTTGCTTGGCAAACAAATTACTACCTTCTGTTCAGCCATGTCCTGTAGCGGTTTCAAGATCACTTTTCTCCCATCTGGTCGCAGCATATAAGTATGAGTGTAACCATTATACACTACGTTATTATCAAACGGCCATGGTCATCCCAAAATGATGTGTGTCGCATCTATCGGTACAACATCAGCTACTATTGACGTCTCAAGCTGAGGACCAAAAGACAAGGCCAACCTACAACGTAGACTGACCTGAATATCTGCATCCCGATTCACCTAGCTGAGCTTGTATGGTTGAGGATGGGGCTCAGTCACCAACCCCAATTTCTTCACAACTTCCTCAGCAATCACATTCTCCCAACTTCCAGAATCAATAATTACCTTGCAAGTTTTACCAACTATAGTGCACTTTGTTGAGAAAATATCATGCCGACGCCAATCTCCACCAGCTCTTGGTGCAAGACACATCCTCCTAATAATCAGACTCTCTCCCTGGATGTGGTCTGGGTCAATCACATACATCTCATCCTCGAACTCCTCATCCTCACGAAATTCAACTTCCTGCTCCTCCTCCATAAGTAACTGGGTACGCACCTTGGGGCACTCATTGGCATAATGTCCTAAGTCATGACATCGATGGCAGCGAACATTGGCTTGATTGCTGCCCACCCTCTGCTGGGGACCTGAAGCCCCACTCGGCACTGCAGGTCTCGGAGGAACTGCCGAAGTTTGTTGCCTCACCACAGGAGGTGCACTCCTACTACCAGAACTCTGCCCCAAAGACTGACCAGATAATTCTCCTCTATTCTGGAACCCTCTATTCCGCATCAGGCTCCGCTCCACTGCTTGCGCCCGCATGTGCGCATCACCAACACTGTCAATCCGATGCAGAGCCAACGCATCCTGGATCGGGAATCGCAGTCCAAGCAAATACATAACTACCAACCTCGGTTCTGACTCCATCAATTAATTTTGAGCCACCAGTCAGTAGAACTCTGTAGTATAATCTTCCACGCTTCGATTTCCTTGTGTTAAACCATGCAATTTAGAATAAAGGACATGTTCATGATTCTGAGGAAGGAACTCCCGATTCATCTCCTGTTTCAAGGCTGCCCATGATGCAATTGGTGGCCTCCCATCCATATACCTTCGGTAGTGCTGTGCATGCCACCAAGCCGCTGCTAAATCTCGGAATCGGATTGTGATAAGCGACACTTGCATGTCCAAAGGCACTTCTTTCAGCCGGAAAACATCATCAACCTGCAGGGTCCAATCCACATACTCATCAAGATTCAAACCACCTCTGAACTCCGGTATCTCAATCCGAAACCCGGACTCCCAACGAGTCTGATTGTCATGCACAGGCGGCGGTTCGAAATCCCTGGGAAGCACTACATCACGTCGCGGTTGCTGCCCTCTTTGCAATGGTGGAGGATCTTCAATATTTTGGAAAGGGTCGGCATCACCTTCTCGATGTTCATCAGGTACATTACGATCTTGATGAGGTATAGCACGATCTTGCGCCTCCAACCGTGCCATCATTGCTTGCAAAACAGCCATCATCTGCTGCTGGGTCACCACAACGTCACGAAGAGAAGGCTCCTCATTGTTCCGCTCCATGGTTGCCGGCAGAATTTTTTTTTTAATCAAGAACGGATCAAGGACAAATCAAGAATGGATCAAGGCTCTGATCAAGAATGGATCAAGGCTCTGATCAAGAATGGATCAAGGCTCTGATACCAAGATGGTGCAGGACGGTTGTCAAATGCCTGCAGCGACCAAAACCCCGACTCAGCGAGAACGGGTTCTTAGAATTCTTGGATGCTAGGATTGAGCAAGATGGGGAAGATCCTTTGAAACCTGCAACGATCAAGCGCTGGAAGGGCAGCGTGATTCCTCACGTTGCTAGCCCTCTACCGGATTTCAATCCGGGTCTTCACGAATGGAAGGGACGAACGATGGGTTTCTCACCGTGAGTCCCTGTTTTTTTTTTTTTTTTACAAGAACTTGGAACGGAGGAAGAGATTCCTCATGGAATCGTCCTCTCCCAACCAGGCTTTCGACCTGGTGTGCGCAAGGGGGAAAAGAAAGCCGGACGGCCTTCCACAGAAACACCAAAGCACCGTCAAAATAAATCCAAAACGCTCTCTTCTCTTTATTCCTTGGTTCCGTTTTTTTTAAAGAATCAATACAACGATGTCAAAGTCTTCCACGTGACTAACAGGGAGGAAAACAACAAATCAAACACAAACTCCAACACGCTGACTCCATGCGTGAAATACTTCAAACAGGATTTTTTTTTTTTTTAAAGATCAAGAGATCACGCCACTAATAAAATTATAATAATAATAATAAGACTAAAGACTCCGGTGTTTTTCCGGATCCGAAACTCCATGGGCGCTAATAGTGTATTGGGCCTTCGGCCCAATTCCCAATTAATTATTTTCATCCCAAAAACGGGTCAGATTTGAAACTTGCTTCCCTTGAAGGCGTCTGGACCTGCGCACGTTTCCTGCTTGCGAGGCTGGCAGCCCCAAATCGTCATGGGCCGGAAGCTGAACCGAAACGTCTGGGTTGGGCTTCGCTGAACTATCACCGGGCTGTCCTGATATATGAGTCAGCTGATCAGGTTCAATATTCATCTAAATATCCGCATCACATCCCAATCGAGATGTCAGATCCTGTGGCCAACCACCTAGTACCTCCCGAAGGAGAAGGCCGCATTCAGGGCCTCAGATCCAAGGGTGGCTATGCTCAGGTCGAGGTTCCACCTACTCCCTTCATGATAACATATCGGGTGAGACAAGTTCACAACTTAACTCCTAACTATAAAAGGAAATGACCTCGAGAGAGCGGCCAACGGACACCATTGACCCTTAAACCCCTTGGAGGGGGAAAATCGAGGCACTAGAGCGATCGACGATCTAAAAGGCACCAACGAGCGAGAAAAAAGGTAAGCAATCAAAGGAGGGCAAACACATGAAGTATCGAGACAAGTGACTTAAAGGCAATAGGCTCCCAGAGGACTCCCGGAGTGAGTCCTTTGAGCATAGTCACGACAGCTCAAGCACCATCCCTCTCTCGTTTTCTCCTACTCAATCATTTATTAAAAACTTCTCTAAGCACGGAGACCAGAGTGGGATCCACCTTAGGGGATCTGGTTCGCTTTGTCGTCCGCTGACTTGATCATCGAAGTGCCCTCGCCGGGATCTCCGGCTCGGGTCTCTAACACTGTTTTGCAGGTTCGAGAACACCAGGATTCCGGAGTAAAGGGGTTGACGTCCGGTGCCACTTTGTAGCTACATGCCACGATGGTAAGGTTGGCAACACCTAATTTTATAACTAAAAATCTATAGGCATTACTATTTTGGGCATAGCCTATAAATATAACATCTATGATCTTGGATCCTAGTTTTTCCTTTTTTAGTTCAGGAATATTAATCTTAGCTAGGCACTCCCATACTTTGAGAAAGTCTAGATTAGGAGTCCTTCCTTTCCAAAGTTTATAAGGAGTTTTGCTACTATCCTTAATAGATATTCTATTTAAGATGAAGCAAGAAGATAGAAGAGCTTTCCCCTACAAGTTCTTGGGTAAACCAGAACTGATGAGTATAGCATTTACTATATCTATGAGGATACGGTTTTTACGCTTAATTATCCATTGGACTATGGAGAGTAAGGAGCAGTCACTTGATGAATTATATCATTTTTTGACAAAACTAGGAGAATTCATTCGAGATATACTTCCCTCCTCTATCAGTCCTAAGAATTTTAATCTTTCTTTATTGTTGATTTTTTACTTCACTTTTATAAACTTTAAACTTATTGAATGTTTCATTTTTAGATTTAATTAGGTAACAATAACAGTATCTTGAAAAATCTATAAAGGTTACTATGTACCTATTGCTACCATGGGTTGCAGTCTTGGTGGAGTGACATACATCACTATGTATTAACTTCAGAATTAGGAAATTTTTTTAACTGATTTGAATGATTTTCTTGGTTGTTTGGATTCAGCACAAATTTTGCATTTAGATGAATCTAGATTTGATTTAGGAATTAGTTTTAATTCCATCATATGTTTAACCTTTGTAAGTATACATGACCCAACCTATCATGTCACATATTTTGTTTATACTCATTTACAAGATAAATTTGATTCTCAGCTTTATTAATAAAAAGAATTTATTATATTTAGTTTGAATAAGCCTTCACTTACATATTCTTTTTCTATGAAGGCATTATTCTTAGTTATTACAACTTTATTACAATCAAGGATAATTTTGTATCCCTTTTGAACCAGTTGAGACTCGTTAACAAGATTTTTCCTAAGATCTGGAACATATAGCACATTTGTCAAGATGAAAACTTTTCCTGATATCATCTTCAGGTTGACTCGACCTTATCCGATGATCCTGGTGGTTGCATTGTTTCCTGAGATCACACTTCCTCCACTTAAGTCCTGAAAAATAGTGAACTAGGAGTGGTCAAAATAAATATAAATATTAGCTCCTAAATCCAACCATCAATCAAGGTTGGAAGAAGTAACATTAATTTTAGGGTTCAAGCTTATTGACTTAAAGGTGGAGTCTTCTGGACCTTCAACTACATGAGCTTGGAATCCGAAGGAATAGAAGGTTTGTGAAGAGGCTCCTTCTTTCGATGAAAGCAATATCTAACAAGATGATTTGTCCTCTCGCACATGAAGCAGAATCTTTTACTTGGACTTGGACAAGCTTGCTGGATCTAGTGTTATGGGCTTTAAATATTTTACCCTTGGATTTAAACTTATTTGGATTAGGGCAGTAGGGTTGGTTTGATTGGTATTGGTGGTTCGGTTAAAATTTAGGCCTTGAATTTGGTTTAATATTATTGTTGGTTTGGTATTGTTGGGTTAGGTTAGCATGGATATTAAGAATTCTAGTTTGTTGGATTTTAGATCTATGTTGGTCTTTTATCTTGATTGAGTTTAAAAGTTGAGCTTGGGTTAGCTCTCCTTGCTTTTGGAGCTGACTTTTGACAAAGCCATTTTAAGGAGGTATTTTATCTAGAAGGCTGGAGATCTTAAATCCTTTAGAGAATTTGTCTCCATTGGCTTAAAGTTTTCTAAGGTACTCTTGGAATTGGTGAAGTTGGTCATTGATAGGTATGTCTTCTACCATATTGAACCTAAGAAATGATGCAGTGTTGAATCGTTCAACCCCAACATCATCAATGCCATATTCAGATTCTAAGATATCCCATAATTCTTTCACAATCTTAGTCGACAGGTAAATATCGTAAAGTGAGTCGGACAGGGCATTGAGAATTTTATCTTTACATAGATAATCCTTTTCTGGGATAGTTAGTATGATTGAACTAGAGGAACAAGCAGACTGGTTAATCACTGGCCAAAGTCCTAAGGTAATTAGTCAAAATCTCATTTGGCTTTGCTATCTCCTAAAATAGGATCCATCAAATTTTTGGGATTTAAGACTAATGGTGTCATCCCTAAGGGTTGCCATTGGGTCCAAGTTAAGTTCAGAGGAAGATCTAGGAAATAAAAATAATTTTATTGAAGATTTGTTTAAATAATCTAAGCATGTTTTTGGGATATATATTTCTAAAAGAGGTGTCTTCTATTTTTTTTTTTGTTAAGGTTTTATTAAAATGATCACCAGTGTAATCGGATCTGTGATTTGTTAAGATTTTTAATTAAGTTATTTGTCTCTAAATCCTAAGAACTTTGATTAAGTTATTTGTGTAATCTTGTAGAAGTTAATTTACATACTGCAATATATGTTCAGTGGGGATCTTCAATTAGTTTTGCACAATACAAAAGGAACAGATATTATGCTATGAATGATAGAAAAAAGTATTTAATTATATTATTATATATATAATAAGTAAGACAAATAAACTATAATTAAGTATAAATAATATGCACTATAAACTAACCCAAATTTTTTTTCGACTGTTAATATTTATTTCAGGAATATATATATATATATGTATATTTAATATATATTTGAAATGTTTAAAAATTAATTTTGTGATGTGTGGCAGAATAAATTTAGTGTAATAAAATAATTTAGAAATACTATAATATAAGGTTAGGAATCTGGCCTGGAAGGGAATAGAACCACTGTCCTAAAGGAGATTTGGTCTCCTCGTGCAAAGATTAATTGGACCACATGCTCTCCTCTAAGGTACAACTCAAAAGCTAGAACTCCAATATCCTTTGGCAGCATGATCTCGAATGAATGCCGATCAGCTCGTTTTTGGTCCAAAAGTTTAAAGTGGAAAATGATTGGAAAGAGGGAGATTTTTAAATTGGAGGAATATCAGAGAGGGAGAGTTTGAGATATTTGATACTTTAAAAGGCTAGGATAGAGGCCTATTTATAGGCTCTAAATTCCAAAGAAAATTTCTAAATATTCTCAAACTAGTTATTATAGCCGTAACAAAAATTAAATCAAAATTATTTAAAAATTAAAACAAAAAATAGTCAAATAAATTAAAAAGAAAAAAAGTCGTAGGATGTGCGTCCATGCGGAGCGCTTGCAGAATGCCTGCACTGACTACTCGCACTAAGCGCTCGCGAAATGCCCGCACGGAGTGCTCGAGGAGACCATTAGCGGAAGCGCACTCGTAACGTGCGCTAGGCAATAGATTGCTAGCAATTTAAAGTGATCCATCATATTTTTTTTTTGTTTAGTCTTTTTTGGATGGTAATCTAGATTAGGTACCTTGCAGGAGATAATATGGATAGCCTTGGGAAGGGTGGCTATCTAGATTACCATTTTAGCAATGTTACAATTAAAATTTTAGATCAAATTACCCTTTCAAAAATCTCATATAAGCTCTCTATATGCTACCATTTTTTTCTTCGCTCATCCAATAAATCCTAGTCACAAAAGACTCCGTCTCCTATGCTAGTTATTCTTGCAGCCATTTTAATTATCACCGATAATTTCTCTTTGTTATGGTACCAACTGCACTAATATCATTTATTGGAGAATTCCTCGTTCGGAATATGGATCTCCTTCCAAGATTACAATATTATTATTGATGCCATAAGAGAAGGAAGAAGATAAAGTGAATAAAAGATACAATTTAATAGGACATGCAAGATTTTATTATGAGAAAAATAATTAATTACAAGATAAGAACTCACACTCTCAATCTCGTACAATTTCTCATAATAAGAAGCTCCAAATTTCTCATAAAGTTTTCAACTCTCAAGAATATCCTCTAGTCCCTACAAACTTTTTTTGTAGCTGCCATACCTCTTGGAAACCCTCTGGATCCTTACACTAGTGCCTTAACCCATCCGTTCCCTTTTATAGCCTCTGGAATGTCTCCATGTCGAAGAGTACTTCAACGGGAGTCAATGGTCTAACCATATCGAAAAAGGATCCCTTTTATACTACTACGAGTTGGTGCTAATGGTTAAGAATTGAAGTGCAGTGCGTGAAACATATTACAATTTTTAAGTCAATTGTAACAAATTTTTTTTTTGGGAACTCAGTTTCATTATTATATTGTCTGGGCATGTATGTTCTTTTCATATTCTTGTAAGAGGTATTCATCTTGTATGGATTTCTTATAACAATTTAGATTAATAATAAAATATTTATTCTTCTTTTAATTTACATATTCGGCTTGTCTTTACGATCTTATTTCACTTGTGTTGTATGTTATTTGAATTGATTATCAGCCCTTCTTATGCAATGTAATTTGAAATATCAGGAATAAAATATTTTGTATAACAGGAATTCTTCTAATTCATGTATTTCTTGTATATGCAATAAACCTTTACTTTAATAATGTCCACTGCAAAATGATAATGGTATAATCCATTTTTTTCTTGCTAACATATTAGAAATATATGTACTTAACACATGAACATATTTCAATAGATCATAATAATATTTTAATTAATATAAAATATTTTATTTAGGTAATTATAAAATTAAAAAATATTTGATAACTTATTTTGTCTTATCATTTAGCCAATGGTACTATTAAGATTTCTAAAAATTCTTCATCTATTTCTAATGGAATACAGGCTTATTCCCATGTCATCCAAATATTATTTAGAATAATACTGCATTAATTGTGTGAAATACCAGATTTGAAACCAAACATAAATCTGGAATAACTAATGCATGGAATATCAGATTTTAAACCAAACATAAATCTGGAATAACAGGAAGAATAAGTTCTTCCCGGAAAATTTGTATTTCTATTTCTAGAATAACTTTTTGCCATCCAAATACTACCTAATAAATTTGATTTAAGGATATTTGACCAATTTGATTTTATATTACTAGTAATTTAATTATAGTCTAAATAAATTAATCAAGATTTTCAATAATTTTATTATAATATTATTTATATATATCAAATATAGTAATTAATATTATTTATAATTAATATTATAAATAATTTAAACTTATTCGTCGATACATCAAATATAATTTATTTATTTATTTATTTTGGTATATTATTCTTCTGCTTTTTTTTTTTGATAAAATGGTATATTCATTGAACAAGGCGAGGTTGAATACAACCCAAAAAGTCAGATAGTACAATATCTCGAAGCTGTACAGGAGAAGACCGCCAGTCAGACCATAACACAGAAACAGAATGACTAGCAACATACGAGGCAACACAGTCAGTAGCTGAGTTGGCCTTCATAAAGATGTGGCGGATAATGATCGAGGCACATCCCTGAAAGAGGAGCCCAATGTATCGAATAACAGGTGAGCCGAAGGAAATAGTAAGGACTGTCGAATCCACGAAATGACCATCAGAGAATCTCCTCGATCATAAGATGATCCAGATGGAGAACCTGAAGAGCATAAGTGATGCCAGCCCAGCATGCAATTCCGTCGCAGGGACGGAAGGGTCAACAAGGGGAACTCCATCAGTAGCACAGAAACCCAGAGCAGAGTCCTTGATGATGAAGGCAACGCCTCTAGATTTGTGACGAAGACTACCATCAAAACTGGCTATGGAGAAGGACAGAGGAGGAGGTTCCCAAGAGATGAAAACTCGGTGGGATGCTCGATGAGCGAGGTGGGAACCCCAGGGATCCATCATAGTCGATCTATGGAACTCAATAGTGGAAGGCATGGCATGGTGGATCGTAAACGACGGAGACCATCTCACCGAGGTAAAGACAGACTCGTTCTTAGCGATCCATATATGATAAGCAGTATAGGCTGGGAGGGTCACAAACGGAGCAGCAGCAGCCAAATGCAGGATCCCGAAGATTAGCACCCTGGGAAAAGAGGTGGACTAAGTCAGCTAAGTGCCACACATGCTTAGCCCAGGGTTCTAGAAGAACAAAGTATGATCCTGGGTCTCCAGAGTAGTCTGACAAAAAGGATAATAAGGAGAAATATGCATGCCCCTAGAAGTCAGGGCTCTAGGAAGACAGTGATGGGTCATCTCCTATAAGAAGAGAGATTCTCGGGTGCATCGATATAGACCATATCCAATCCAACAAGATAGGAGAGACCGTTGCAAGAGTGAAGATGGCCAGAATATCAGATATGGGCACTCTGGAGATAGCTGAGCGCCTTCAAACTCTGATATCTGGGCTCAGGATGATGACAGGAAGATAGAGCAAATCCAAAAGACCAAGAATATTTCTTAATATAAACTTGATGATATCCTGATTTTACATATACCGGTCAGTAGAGATCCGTAATGAAAATGGAGTCAGGATATCCTGCTCTTCTGCCTTTAACAAGGCTTGCTATCGTGGAACAATCTTCATCGACCACCGTTACAAGTCCTTTTTGTCAGCGTAGACCCGCTAGAAGAGCCAGCCCACTGGAGCGTATGCGGTCTGTCAATTGCTTTCACCTCCTCTATCAGTACCTCCCCAAACCCTAGAAAAATGAGAGCTTGATCGATAACAAGCAAGCCGAAGGAGAGCGAGGGATGAGCGCGAGCAACATCAACGCCGTGTTTTACGCGGACGCCTACTACCCGATCCAAGCTGGAAGCATCGACGGCACCGACACCCTCCCCCACGACAGAGCCGTCTACGGCGCCCTCCTCTGTTCCAACGCCGGCCTCTGTACGTAACTCCAACTCCATCTCTTCTCGCTTGTCTACTTCCTCTCTTTCTCCTCCGTGCTCTAAGATCATCGAAAAATCGGGTGCTTTTTAGATGATCCGTTTGGCGATCCCAAGGTTATCGGCGATCCTTACTGCACTGTATTTGTCGGCCGCCTCTCCCGCCAGACCGATGAAGAGATTCTTCGAAAGGTGGGATTTTGATCCCTGAGCGTTGTTGATATTAACTTGTCTTTGTTTCGATTTGGGTCTTTCATTGTTTGTAAGTTGATTTTTTTTTTTTTTAATAAACATTGTAGGTTATGAGCAAATACGGGAGGGTGAAGAACTTGCGGTTAGTGAGAGATATTGGTAATCTCTTGCTTTCGATTTCTTTGTTTTTTTTTTAGGGGAAAAATAGAATGGTCGTCTTCTGCAATGAGGGGATTAAATACAGAAGTTGCTGAAGATTTCACTGTGATGTTTGTTATGATGGTATACCGTATTATTTCTAATTAGGTGGATTTATGCAAGAGTTCTGATGAACTACCTAAAGAGAGACTACTGAACTTTAGTGGAAGGAAATTTAGACTAGGGAAAACTTTTTTTTTCAGCAGGAAATAAAGGTGAGGAAGGAAGATACTGTAGAAACAGCATACCTATTCGAAACCCGAGTCAAAGGATGTTTGCATACAAGGCCCGATGCAAAATGAGGTCCTTAATAACCTAGCTGCCAATACACTTGAATATCAGTTTTGTACTGACACCTCAGTTATTTCAATAGATGATAGGATTCATGGGGGTGTGCAACCAAACTGATCAAATGCAAGATCGATCCAAACTGCTAATTTTGGTTTGGTTTGGGTTGGTTTTTTTTCAGATTCAGTTCGGTTTTGATTTAAAAATTTTAGAAACTGAAAAAATTGGTTCTGTTTTCATGTGTATACACACACACACACACACATACACACCCACACTCACATGCACATACATATATGTGTACATATACATATATACATACATATACATATATACATACATATACATATATATACATTATATACATATATATGCATGTATACACGGATATATATGTATGTTTGTATACACATGTATATATACATGTATATAAATGAAAAATCATAAGCTGCAAACCCTAAGCTGCCCTGTTTTCTTAAAGGAGGTTATAGTTCTATGCCATTTAGCCTATTTAACCCATCCATAAGTTGTCCATTCAGTCCATCCCATAAGCTACCCATTTAGCATGGTTAAAACTTAAAATAGATAGCAGCCTATTTAGCCTATGCCTTGAGCTGCCCATTTAATAGAAGCTCAATAGCCCACAACTTGATAAGCCAAACAGAATCAAACTAATTTTTTTGTATCGGTTTGAATTGGTTTTTTTGTTGTCTGTTTGGTATTGATTTTAGAAAAGCAATTCAAATTGGTTTGGTTTAAAAATTGATCCTAAATTGACCTAAATTGAACTGTGAACATCCTTAGATAGGAAGCCTAATTTAGCATGATGAAGGCCTGATGGCAATTTCATGTTGAGGCAAGTTGATTTGGTTACTCAAATTGCTGATGTTAGTGTTGCCTGTAAACTTTGCCAATAAAGCAATTCATGCCAAAAAAAAAAGACATTACATCTACTTTTGAAAACCTTTACCTAAAAATCTGGAAAACACTATTACAAAAGACATGCCTGTGAAACAGAACTGCCACTTAGAAATTTATCTCATTGATACATTATCACCCGGATACCTCATGTTTCCATTCCAACATTTTTTCATTAATGAACACATGCTTGCTTTATTGTCACGCCTCGTCTCAGTAGCACAAGCGACCACGTGATAGACAGCCACATTCTACAGGGTTTGACCTGTAGATTAAGTGAGGCCTATGGAAAATTTTGCTTAGTACTAGTGCAAGTAACTAGGATACTTAAAAACTTTTAATTTGATAAACAAGTCTATCATTATTTTCAAACTTAATTCATGTTACTTAACATTTATTTTGAATAAAAAGAAAAACACTTCTAGGTCCTAATCCTTCCACTCACAGCCCATGATCCTCTTTGCACTTGGCATCTAAAAAGGGTAAGAAAACATAAGTGAGCTAAAAGCCCAACAAGCCACCTCTTTCACATTAAGCTAAAAGCCCAATAAGCCACCACTATCTCAATTCAATTAAGCATAATATGCACAAAATTCAAGATTGCAATATAAGATTTTTAATTTATAATTTAAGGCATGTTAAGCAATATAAAGTGTATATATATTCAAAATGATCAATTCATTTGGATAAAAGAAAAGAAAATAAAACTTCCAATCATTGTGTTCAAGAAGTTTACACTCTTTGCTAGCCTTTTTGATTATGGCCATGATTGACTTGTAGTAAGTCCCAAAATAGTGTAGATCTTGACTATGACATGCCACTCATTAGGCTACACTACTGGTTGTCCTACTAGAGGCCCAAAGGGAACTACCTTTGAAATTACATGGAAACATGCCATGGAAGCATGTACTAGTGATATCTTCACTGGTGTGTCCCTAGAGAAAACTATCTTCTGACTACAAAATGCCGCCAATTAGCATATGCTAGTGATTGCCCCATTGGTCTGATCCAAAATAAAACTAGATTCTAAACCATGCGATCACAATCAGACCATAAAATACATCATAATCAATAAAATCGACAACATTTCAAAGCAATAAAAATGCAGTTCATGCTCACGAAATTCATTTCATGCTTAATCCAGTTGTTCAAATTCTACTTATACAGAGCATACATAATATACTTTTAAATATATATAGATTATATTCATTATTAAGTCTCAATATTTAAATTAACATCTATATATCAAGTTAGGCAAAGTGTACTAATTTATATGCATAATCGAATATTAGATAGAGGAACTTATCTTTAGTTTGAAGACATAATTATCCTTAATGTACTATGCATGATCTTGATAAATCCAATTAATGATTAGTTTTACATCTAAGACAAACACATTATTATTATTTAAAACTCAAGCATTTGAAGGGTTCTTAGGTTCGGGGGGCCTACTCGAAGTTTCATTATTCAAAAAATCTAAATTAAGGATAGGACTCAAGATCTGCTTGATTAGTGGTCAGGATCCTAGTGCACATCCCTTAACATAATATGTCATCTATTCCTAATTTAGAAATCGTGGAAGGAGTTGTACTCACCTTGGTGTGATCGATCTCCAGAACTCGATGTGCATCATAGATCTAGTACTTCGCGCTCATCTTGATTGTCAAGATACTACCTGATTATATAGGAAGAGAGAAAGATAAAGAGGCAGAGAGAGTTAGAGGGGCATGGATATAGATAGAAATAATGAGGAGATGATGGTCGGTTCTATGCCGATCATTTGATTGCCAAAGGATCCAAGAGAGTGGGTTGAGAGAAAATAAAGCTGGATAGAGAGAAGAAAGAGGGAGACAGGGAGAGAGAGAAGAGAGAGAAGAGGAGAAGAGGAAAGTCTTCTTCAAAAATAGGGGATCTTCCCTCTTTCCCTCTCTTCCTCTCAAAGACGACAGCAGAAGTCCCTATGCTAGTGGCACATAGCAGTGCCCTGGAATGGCAAGATGACGACCCCTATGATGGCGATGACTCATGGTGGTAGGTAAAGAAAAGGAGAAAAATAGAGATGACCTTGTTTAGCAACCGATGGAGTCCTAATCAAGCCTTTAAGGGCTGATTTGAAAGAGATTACAAAGGGAAGAAGGGTTCAAGCCTCATCACAACTTTGGCGAGATCCCATGGTTAGATCAAAGGAAAAAAAACCAAGAAAACTCCTTAGAAAATCTGTAAAATCATGGCTCAAATCAAGGAATTCCAAGAGGGATGCTAGAGAAGATGGGATAAAGACTTTTGTAATAAAAAACAAGAGCTCTGGTCGATGATTCACTGCCCATGGTACTTGGGGAAGGAGGAAGAAAAGGAAAGAAGAGGAGGCCCGATTATTTCCTCCTTGATTGGCCAAGGCAAACAACGAAGGTGCTGGAAGAAGAGGAGGCCCGATTATTTCCTCCTGATTGGCCAAGGCAAACAACGAAGGGTGCTGGTTGTCCTTCCTGTTTGGGCTGAGCAAGAAGGGGAAAATATTCAAAGCCATTAGCCAACTTGGGAAGGTAGCCAAGTCCCCAATCATCTTCCTTATTTGTTGCCAAGGATGTCAAGGTAGTGGGGAAAGAAAGAGCTGATTCTCCCTCTTGTTGGTTGCCCAAAAATGACATGCCGATGGGGGAAGAGAAGGAAATATCGAAGGAAAGCTAGGCTTCCCTATTTTAGGTTGTTACACCTTAACCCTCTAAAAGAAATTTTATTCTCGAAATTTAAGATATATCCGAGTCTTTAAAAAGTTAATGATATCTTGATCTCATCTCGTCTTCAAGCTCCCAAGCGACCTCTCTCTCAGCATGGTCATTTCATTGGACTTTCACATATTGTATAATGCATCATTTCAAAACTTGGTCCTTTCTATTTATAATTTTGATGGACTGCTTCTTATAAGAGAGATTGTCATTAAGTTGTAGGGATTCAAACCTTATCACATGAATAGGATCTGGCACGTACTTTCTCAGCGTGGAGACATGGAAGATATATTATGCACCCCTACCAATATTGGTGAAAGAGCTAAATGAGAGGCCACCCATCCAATCCTTCTCTAAGATCTCGAAGGATCCTATATATCTAGGAATTAATTTGTCTTAAGCTTCAAACCTCATTACACCTTTGGTAGGAGATACTTTGAGGAATACATGATCTCCAATTTGAAAAGTTAGTTCTCTCTTTCTATTATCAGCATAATTTTTTTTTGTATACTTTGTGCAGTGAGAAGTCTTTTCCATATGAGCTAGATCTTATCTACCATTTGCTAAATAATCTCTTGGAAAATCTAATGGTCTTGAGGATGAAAGATTGTGATGTAATTCTGGGAATGTACTGGCTAGCTACCCATCATACCTTGGTGGATTGCTTTGGAAAGAGGGGGACTTTCCAAATTCTTGGGCAAGAAGAGTTTAGCTTCTTTAGTAGTAGAGTAGGTTCTCCTCCTCGGGTTATATCATTCATGTAAGCTTTTTGGATGTTGAGGAAGGGGTATGTAGAGTATTCGTGATTGATATCAAGTCAAAAGAGCTTAGATTGGAGGATATTTCCATTGTAAGGGAGTTTCCTGATATTTTTTGGGGTGATGTTCTAGGAATACCTCTAGGCAGAGAAGTGGAGTTCTACATTGATTTGGTACTTGGTGTTGGACCTTCCTCTAAGGCTTTTTACTAAATAGCCTAGTCGAATTGAAAGAATTAAAGGAGCAACTCCAGGAATTATTAGACAAGGGCTTCATTATGCCTAATATCTCCCTATAGGTTCCCCTATGCTCTTTGTTGAGAAGGATGGTAGCATGCGGCTATGCATAGACTACAGAGAGCTAAACAAAGTGACAATTTGGAATTGATACCCTTCATTGAGGATTGATGATCTTTTGATCAGGTTCAAGGTGCTCAAGTCTTCTTTAGGATCAACCTTCGATCCGGATATCACCAATAATGGATCAAGGTTGATGATGTGCCCAATATTGCCTTCCAGACTAGATATGGGCTCTAAGAGGGTCTAGTGATGGCATTTGGACTCATGAATGCCTTGACGACATTCATGGATTTAATGAATTAGGTATTCAAACCCTTTTTGGACTAGTGCATGGTAGTCTTCATTAATGACATCTTGGTGTACTCTAAGAGCCATGAAGAGCATGAAAGATACTTGAGGATAATCTTGTAGACTTTGAGGCTGCAAAAGCTATATGCAAAGTTAAAGAAGTGCAAGTTCTTGTTGAAAAGCATCTCCTTCCTTGGTCATGTAATTTCTAAGGTTTTTCTGTTGATCCCAAGGTGGAGGTAATCGTAAATTGGAGCTCGATCAAACAATGTGGCCAAGGTCCATAGCTTTCTTGGGCTAGCCGAATATTATAGAAAATTGGTTGAGGGTTTGTTTTGCATTGCAGTGCCTTTGACTCGACTTACTCAAAATGAAGCAAAATTTGATTGGATAGAGGATTGTGAGTAGAGCTTCTAAGATTTGAAGAGCTGTTTGGTGATAGCTTCAATTCTCACTTTGCCTTCTGGGAATGGTGGATTCACGATTTATAATGATGCTTCCAAGAATGGTTTGGGTTGTGTATTAATGTAAAATGGAAAGGTTGTGGCTTATGTCTCAAGATAGCTGAAACGGTATGAAGAATTACTTAACTTATGATTTGGAGCTAACAACAGTAGTTTTTGCTTTGAAAAGTTGAGGCATTGCTTGTATGGGGAACCTTGCAAGGTCTTCACTGACTATAAGAGCCTCAAGTATATTTTCACCCAAAAGGTGCTGAATTTGAGATAGAGAAGATTGTTGGAACTATTGAAGGACCATGACTTAACGATTAGATGCTGTTTCGAAAAACTGAATGTGGTAATAGATGCTTAAGTAGAAAATTCTCGGGCGATATAGCAACTTTGATCATTTCACAGAAGTTTATCTTAGAAGAATTGGAGAGGTCAAGAATTGAGGTGTGGCTACAAAACTTTGGATGTTGGCTTGCTACCCTCATAGTGCAGCCTATCGTGATTAAAAAGATTAAAGCCTCTTATAAAGAAGATCTGGACTTAGCGAGAATCAGAGTATAGTTTGGTTTCCGATCAGAGTTCAGGATCCATGAGGATGGCTCTTTAAGAGTTGGAAATAGATTGTGCATCCCAAAGAATCCAGAACTGAAATAGGAGACTTTGGAGCTCATAGCTCTGCCTAAACAATATACCCTAGTGTTATGAAAATGTACAGAGACTTGAGAGAGAATTTTTGGTATAGTAGAATGAAGTAGGAAATTGCTCAATATGTTGTCTAGTGTTTGACGTGTCAACAAGTTAAGGCCGAGCACCAAAGGCCAGCACGACCATTGTAACTTTTTTCTATTCCAGTATGGAAATGGAGTATATAGTTATGGAATTCGTGTTTGGACTACCAAGGACTCTTAGAGGTAATGATGCAATTTGGATGATCATGGATTGACTTAGGAAGTTAGCTCACTTCTTGCCTATTCGGGTTGGTTTTTCACTCGAAAGGTTGGCCAAGCTATATATTAATGAGATTATGGGACTTTGTGGTGCTCCTTTATCCATAGTATTTGATCGAGATTTGAGATTCGTCTCTTAGTTCTGGAAAAGTTTGCATCGGATCATGAGGACCAAGTTAGAATTCAGCATATCCTTCCATCCTCAAACAGATGGGCAATTAGAGAGGACAACCTAAATCCTAGAGGACATGTTGAGAGCTTACATGTTGGATTTGAAGGGTTCTTGGGACGAACACTTGCCTCTTGTGGGTTTTGCTTATAAGAACAGCTATCGATCAAGCATCCAAATGTCTCCATTTGAGGCCTTGTGTGGACAAAAATGCAATTCTCGGATTTATTCAGATGATGTGGGAGAGGGAATTGTTGGATCTAGAGATTATTCCGAGTTTTAGACCATAGTAAATAAGATCCACAGCTTATTTGGAAGAGGCTTCTCACTACTCAGAGTAAATCAAAGAGTTATGTTAATAATAGAAGGAGAGAACTAACTTTTCAATGGAGAGATCATGTGTTTCTCAAAGTATCTCCTTTTAAAGATGTAATGAGGTTTGGAGTTAGAGGCAAATTAAGTCCAAGATATGTAGAGCCATTGAGATCTTAGATAAGGGACAAATAGGTGGTCTATCATTTAGCTCTTCAACCATCTTTGACAAGGGTGCATAGTGTCTTCTATGTTTCCATGCTAAGAAAGTTTATGCTGGATTCTAGTCTCGAACCCCTATAGCTTAACGATGATATCTCTTATAAGGAGAAATCTATAGAAATTGTAGATAGACATGACCAAATTTTGAGACGGTGCATCATGCCATATGTGAAAATCTAGTAGAGCAATCATATTGAAAGAGGCCAGTTGGGAGCTTGAAAACGAGATGAGATTTAGATTTCTTAACTTTTTGAAGACTTAGGTATGTCTTAAATTTTGAGGACAATTTTTTTTTAGAGGGTTAAGGTGTAACAGCTTGAAATAGGGGAAGTTGGCTTTCCTTCCATGTTTCCTTCCTTTTCTTCTCCATTGGCATTGCCAATTTCGGGCAGCTAGCGAGGGGGAGAATCAGCCCTTTCTTTTCCCACCGCCTTGCCATCCTTGGTAGCCAGCGAGTGGAATGATCAGGGGCTTGGCTACCTCCTCAAATTGCCTAGTATTGAAAATTTTTTCCTTCTTGCTCAATCCAAATAGGGGAGGATGACTGGCTCCCTTATTGACTTAGCCGATTGAGGAGTAAATAATCACGCCTCCTCCCCTGAGTCCCACGAGGAGTGCCCTTGCTTTTTATTATGAGTCTTTCTCCCCTCTTCTCTAGCATCCCTCTTGGAATCCCTTGATTTTGAGCCATGATTCTATAGATTTTTTAAAGAGTTTTCTTGGATTTTTTTCCTTTGATTTGGCTACGGGCTCCCACCAGAGTTAAGGTGAGGCTTGAATCTTTTTCCTTCCCTTTGTAATCTCTCTCAAATTGGTTCTTAGAGGCTTGATTAGGCCTCTCAAAATTGGGTCTCCCTTGTTTACCTGTTCTTTTCTTCATTGACCATTGCTAGCCCTGGCTGTCATTGGGGTCATCATCTTGCCATCCTCGAATGCTGATATGGGCCGTTGACATAGGGCCTTCCATTGTCGTGTTTGAGAGGAAGAGAGGGAAAAGAAGGAAGATCCTTTCTTTTTGAAGAAGACATCCTCGGGCACTCAGATGATCGGCATAGGATCGACCACCATTGTTTCGTTCTTTCAATTGACATCCATGCCCCTTTAGCTTTCTCTCCCTGCCTCATTATCTTTCTCCTTTCCTCTCTAATCAGCTACCATCTTGTAGATCAAGATGAGCACGGAGCACCAGATCTAGTATCAATCCCACCATCGAAGTGATTATAACTCCTTTCATGATTTCTAGATTAGGAATACATAACATCAGGAGGATTAGGTTAGGGGATGTGCACCAAGATCTTGGCCATTGGTCAAGCGGATTTGGAGTTGTCCTTGATGTAGATTTTTGAATGAAGCTTCGAGTGAGCCCCATGAATATGGGATCCTTTAGATGCTTGAGTTTTAAATAATAATATGTGCTTTTTTTAGATGTAAAATTAATCATTAATTATATTTATCTAGTTTGTGCATAGTACATTGAAGATAATTTTGTCTTAATGCGGGAGATTAAGTTCCTCTGGCTAATATTTGATTATGTATATGAATTGGTTTACTTTGCATTACTTGACATATAGATGCTAATTTAAGTATTGAAACTTAATAATGAATAATATCAATGCTTATTTAAAATTATATTGCGTATGCTTTGAATAAGTGGAATTTGAATAACTGGATTAAGTATGAAATAAATTTCGTGGGCATGATTTTTATTGCTTTGAAATGTTATCGATTGTATTGATTGTGATGTACTCTCTATAGTCTGATTGTAATCACACGGTTCAAGATCTAGTGTCCTTTTGGACCTCTAGTGGGGCGATCACTGGTGCATGCTGGTTGGCATCATGTTGTAGTTAGGAGCTGATTTTTTTTTGGACCACACCAGTGAGGTGGTCATTGGTACATGCTACCGTAGGCACGTTTTTTATGTGATTTTGGAGCTAGTTCTTTTTGGGCCTCCACTAGGGTGATTACTTGCGCATGCTGATCAGTGGCATATTGTAGTTAGGATCTAGACTCTTTTGAAGCTTGTCATGAGCCTTTCGTGGTCATAGATAAAAAGGCTAGGAGAGAGTATGAACAATTGAATACAATGATTGGAAGTTTTATTTTCTTTTTCTTTTATCCAATTTGTTGATTATTTTGAATATATGCACACTTTATATTGCTCATCATGCTTTTAATTATAAATGAAAAATCTTGTATTATGATCTTGAGTTTTGTGCATATTATACTTAATTGAATAGTGATAGTGATAGAGATGGCTTACTGGGCTTTTTGCTTACTTTCATTTTCTTACCCTTTTTCAAATGCTAACAAACATCTAGTGTAGAGGGGATCATGAGTTGTGAGCAGAAGGATTAGGTCCTAGAAGTGTTTTTCTTTTTATTTAAAAATAAATGTTATGTAATTAACATGAATTGAGTTTGAAAATAATATTGGACTTGTTTATCAAATTAAAAGTTTTAAATATCCTAGTTGCTTGCATTGGTATTAAGCAAAATTTTCCTTAGGCATTGCATCTACTACAAGTCAAATCCTATAGAATATGTGGCCATATATTACATGCTTGCTTTGTGATAGTCGGATGGGGCATGATGGATTTCATGGTATCGGAGAGTAGGTTTTAGATCCTTAGGGTATAGACTAGGTAGTGAGAGTAGGTAGAATGTTTGGATATGAAGGGATACCTTAAAAAAATATTTTTTAGGCAAAAGAAAGAAAAATTCACAGAAAACTCCTTGGAAATTTGTAAAATCGTGGATCAAAATCAAAGGTTTTCAAGAGGGATGCCGGAGAAGAGGGAGAGAGACTCTTTTATAGTAAAAAACAAAGGGCTCTGGTCAATGATTTGCTGCCTGTGGGACTTGGGGAAGGAGGAAGAAAAGGGAAGAGTAGGCACGATTATTTCCTCCTTGATTGGCCAAGGCAAACAAGGAAGGGAGCCGGTCGTCCTTCCCTATTTGGGCTGAGCAAGAAGGGAAAAATTTCCAACGCCACTGGCCAAGATGGAAAGGTAACCAAGCTCCCGATCATCCCTCTCATTGGCTCCCAATGATGGCAAGGCGGTGGGGAAATAAAGGGCCGATTCTCCCTTTCGCTGGCTGCCGAAAAATGGCATCCCTGATGGAAAAGAAAAGGAAGGAAATAGGGTGTTTCAGGCCGTTACACCTATATACCTTTGTTCTCCAAAATATGCATTTATCTTGTTAAATAAGGTTGCAGAGTATGCCTCTTTTTGTTTATCTGATTGTGTTGCTTTGCTAGTTGCAGTTACTGGTGCCTCACGTGGTTATGCATTTGTTGAATATGAAACTGAAAGAGAGATGCGTCGTGCATATGAGGTCCAACTTTCACGCCTTGGTCCTTGAACTTTTGTTTCCAACATGCTCATTGCCTGCTAAAACTCACAACCCTTGTATCTGTATCTGTGATCATTTCGTAATAATGATATCTGGTGGAATGTAGTGTTATAACACATTCTTTAACAAAACCTTTATGTTTTTTTGGTTCACATTACAATTGTTTACTAATCCTCTTCATTTTCAAATCCTGCACATGTCATGAGTGTTTCATAATCATCAGCTTTCTTTTGTTAGAGCATAGCATGATTGAAGTTGTGCGATTAAAAGCATAAAAGAAAGGTTAGGCATATTTAGGGAATCCATGAACTAATCATGAAGTGCTTCTCAGAGTCTACTAGTATGTGTCCTGGATGATTTAATGTCTCATCATCCTTCATATATAGAGTTAATCAGTGGCTTTATAACAGTAAGACAAAAAATTAATAATTTCATCGTACATTCGACATTCACCTGGAGAAAGTTCTAGTGTCTGCTTCCAGTGGGAATCATATTATTATCTTATAAATTGAAGTTTACTTCTGCACCACCTTATCTGCATTCCTTGAAGGCTGCAGTTGCCAAATCTAGGAGATCAGTGAATACCAGGATAAGAGTGCTTTCTTTGTCATGCAAAATAAGTCACTAAAGTCGTTGAATGCAAGCACACAAGCCTGTAGTTGCAGGGCATATGGTTGATCTCATATAATTTTTCCTGTAGGAATCTAAAGTAGTTATTACAAGGACGATATAGGTTTTACTACTAATGAATTTGATCTGAATCAGTCATCAAATTTCTACTACTTAAATAGTCAGGATCCCTCCTTTGAAATTAAGAATATTTGGTGGATAACCAGGTATGAAGAAAATTTAGGGTATGCCAATCCAAGAGTGGAAGCAAACTGAAAGTTCTACCAGTTAAATCTGGTACATGGCATCCATGCTAGGATGCCTCGTCAGTTACATGAGGTTTTTGGAGAAGAACATATGTTTAATTGTCATGAGTCTTTGATAACTTGACAATTTGCAAGCACGACAAGGCATCGCTATGAAATCTTGACACATTATGAAACAACTAATCTTTTAGGTAGAATGCTGTCCAGGTCCCTATTAAGATCATAAGCTACCTTCTTTAAGGAATAGAAGTTGGTTTATTGAAGTATAGACAACTACAGTCTGCAACAAATCCACTATTTTACTAGAATGATATGAGTTAAATGACCAAACTCATTGCCTGTACTAATTTAGAGAAGTCCTTCCTTGATCCCTTTTCACTCCCGGGAATGAATGCATGAATCAAGATATTGCTGCAAACTGTCATAATGAATATTTAGTTTATCTACTCCTTTCGCCATGTTTTTTGTAGGAAAACTTATTTTTCCCTTCGTTCAAGTCTATAGGTGCCATTATATTTGTACGAAAAATGACTTTATTCATGATAATCCTCTTGAGCCCTACAAGCAACTTCACCCATCTTTCCTCATCAGCATGCCTGACATCTTTGTCATTCCATCCATGGTCCAAACAGGCCTCACTGACTTAAGTTCAATCAGTACCTGCCTTATTTCTGTCTTTGGTTCAAGTCTATAGGTGTCTATTATATTTACATGAAAAATGACTTTATTCATGATGATCCTTGAGTTCTATAAGCAACTTCACCATCTTTCTCCTCAGCATGCTTGTTATCTTAGTCATTCTACCCATGGTCTAACAATGTTCTCGCTACCTGACTTAAGTTCAATCGCATAACAATGGAAGTTCTTTTGTTACAGAATATGTTTGTGGCATATGCACACTGATGATGTAAAGGCTAAGATCCATAGATTGAGTGCTATAAGATGTGGAGCAGAATCGTAACTTTTTTTCTCAAAGTGTTGGTGTCTGCTTTCTGCAGAAGCATGCTGTTCAAGGTATGAAGTGATAAAGAGAAAAACAGTACCACAGTAGCTTACTAATCCAAGGTTTTCTTTATTTCTTACATGATACACATAAAGCGATCATCAGTTTGGAAGATAGAGTTGATCTGTTGAAATAACTTGTGTACCCCCAACTCCCCGCACCCCCCCCCAAAAAAACAAAAATTAAAAAAAAAAAAAAACCTTCCCACAAGTATGACAATTTAGATCAGTGTCTGAAAAATATAATTTGGGAATAAAAAAAAACTATAGTAATCATACCAAGGACTCAAGTCTTGGCAGGATGTCTTGCAAAACATCGGGAAGGGGTACCATCTCAAGTGCTAGGACAAGACAATCCTACCATTTCCTAGCATCTCGATTGGTGCATCTTGGGACATCCTTTGTCCCAAGTGTCGGAATGGTGTCGGATGATAGTGCACGTATTTCATGAAAAATCGAGACAACCTTATCCTACAGGATTTAATAAAATCTTAAATCATACTGCCAACAAGGTTTGAAATTGAAAACATGATTATGGTTTCAAGTTCTAGAGAAGTAGATGCATGTCTTTTCAAAGAAAAGGTAGCAGACCACTTGATATTGATGAATATTTATAACAAGTTCTCCTTTGCTGGAGCTTCTGTTTTAGTTGAGGATAAGATGGTGAACATAAGCATGATGGACATGATCAAGTTGATGATGTCAGGATTTCTATTAAGAGAACAGGGAAAAAAGTGATGGCAGACTTCATGAATCACATCAATTAGGATGGAGTAATTGACTTAGTGTGCTTTCCTATTTGGTTTTGGGCCAAATTGGAAATGCTTTGCAATGACAAATGGAGTAAATTTCAAGAAGCATTATCATTCTTCTATAATTGGGTAGCCAAAAGAAGCTTCAGTTGATCTTGCTAAAAATTTGACAATAGAGTCAACAAGTAATGAAATCAAAGAATGTATCAGAATCAACAAGAGTAGTAGAAATAGATCTTTATAGTCACTAAACATGGGGAACCAAAGAATAAAGAGGACATGTATAATGTATTGTTGAAATGTGGTTTGCAGTATTTGGATTAATAATCCACGAGTTAGAGAAAGACTATATACACCGACCATCATTTCTACCCTGAGCATTCTTCCATGGTTCCTGAACACTGTTGATGGTCCAACGCGACCAACTGTCCATGGACACATACTACCTTTTTAATAATGTATAGCCTGATTAGCTCAGCGTTTTTTTAAGGCAGAGGAACAATAGGAATGCATTAGCTAAAACTGGTACTTACCAGACAGGACCCACAGCCACCAGTGCTTCCTTGCATGATTAATGCCATCCATGCTTCCTCTAACATGCTTTGTGTGTGCCTAATACTAGTTTACATGGAGGCAACTGGATGGTAGTTGTTGGTAATTACCGACCAGAAGTGTGGAACTCTCTTGTTTTCTTGTCCTATTGTTCTACAAAACTTGACTGGTTTTAGAAGTTTCTGAGGGATACCTAACAGGGTCTTTTACTTTGTGGAGGTGGGACTATTAGCCTGCATAACTTGACTGGTTTAGAAGTTTCTGAGGGATACCTACAGGGTCTTTACTTTGTGGAGGTGGGATATTAGCCTGCATAATGTAACTATGTATTCTATGAGGATTATATAAGCGAAGTGACATTTTGCTGTGTTTGTATTGAAGTAAACTAAGGGATGCCTATGTAAATATAACTGATAATGATAAAAGTTAGAAGAAGAATGAGAGAATGTCATAGACAGATTTAAATGAACTAGTGAATATATATAGGAAATAATAGAGCCGAAGAAGATAAGGAGAATAAGAATACACTCTATCTTTAATGATTTGAATTTTTAGTTATCCTTGTGGCTTTAGGACATTGACAATGGAGAATGTTTACCTGACTAGAACCAAGAAGCCAAAATGGAAGTGAGAACGGGGGACCTGAGGGGGTTGAATGGTTGTGTAACTTTTGATGTTCATGATTAAAACTTCAGAACATATTGGTAGCTGGACTGTAGGTTGAAAGATATTTAATTCCATTTTTTGGTCATTGAGATTGCTTTCAAGATTGAAACTTGAGGTCAGTGTAGCCAAAGGCATGGATATATGTTTTGAAAACTTGGTTGGGAGGAGGGGGATTTGGAGGGGTTGCCTATTCCAGTAATCTCAATCAGATGACTGGCTATTTCCCACACTAAGGGCCTGTTGGATGTGTTGGGCCCCAAATCAGCTTAACTAGGAAAATCAGCCTGAGTTAGCTTGTATTCACAAATATCTAGGGGCTTTTGGAGTGGGCTGGCCTAAATCCAAAGGAAAAAAAAATGATCCATAGTCCACACTATGGATTTTTTTTTTCCTATGGGATTTAGGCCAGCCCACTCCAAAGCCCTTGAATATTTGTGAATACAAGACTAGCCCAGGCTAAGTTTTCCTGGTTAAGCTGGTCCAATCAATCAATCCCATGGGATTTTGGCTTTGACATCCAAACAGGCTCTTAGGTTTTCTTTGTTGTAGAATTCTCTAATGACAAATATGCCCTTTAGTAGATGCACCGCATGATTTAATTTTCTTACCATAAACTCATTTACTACCCTCCCACAACCAGAATGTAACCTGATTTCTGGTAAAATCATATATAATTTGATATCATTTATCTAATTAGTTTAATGGCCAAACAGCAGAGCTTTAAAAAGTTGTGACTATCCTGTCAATAATGAACTTGCAAGTTACTAGAATTTAGCCATCTTTGTCCTCTTCTTAAAAGTTTTATCCAGCTGTGACAAGATCAACCATACTGTAAATGGCTAATAAGCAAGTAGTATCTAATATGACTTCTGCAGATATTGGAGTCTTCCGAGTGAAGGACTATGTCAGTTAATATAACAGGAAAGGGAAAAAGGAGATGCCATGGTTCAGCTATTATTGGAAAATGTGATATGCATTTCTTTTTTCCTGAAGATGAATGTATGATTTACATGTTTTTTATGAAAATAAACTTATGTCATGATTGCAACTTCTGTTTTCTCTTTTTCAGCTGCTAATTTTATTAGCTGCATGAACATATCTTCTGATAATTATCCTCATGCATGTAGGATGCACACCATTTATTATTGATGACAGTGAAGTGCTTGTAGACTATTACAGGCAGCAATTGATGCCTGGATGGATCCCACGAAGGTTAGGTATGTTAAGCACTAAGTGTTACTGGAAATATTTCAGCACTTACCAAAACCTTGAGAGTCTCATGACTTTGTTCAACAGGAGGGGGCCTTGGAGGTCGGAAGGAATCTGGTCAGCTTCGCTTTGGAGGTCGAGAGAGGCCATTCCGAGCTCCTTTGTATGAAATTAACTTTTAATTCAAGCCCTGTTGTTGTGCGACTTCATATTACTTTTTCTGTTGCAGCATGCGTAAAAAGCCCAACAGCTTACATCTGTGATTTTTGTGCAAGCAGGCGTCCTATTCCCTATGAGGATCTAAAGAGGCTTGGTATTCCACCACCGCCTGAAGGACGATATATGTCACGCTTTGAGGTTTAAGTTTCAATTTTACTGTTTAATTTGCATCCATGGAGTTATTATCTTGTCACGGAAAAAACAGAAACCTTTGGGGATTGATTTCATTGCATGACTGTTCTTGTTACAGTAGCTTTTTAACCAGTATTTTTAGGGCTCACATGCCTGAACTAACTTCACATCAGGATTGTCGATGTGTCTTTAAAAATGGAGTGTCATTGTGCTGTAAGAACTGCATTGCTTCGGTATTAACTGCTTGAAAGCAGTGTAACTTTCACTTGTGGCCATATTTTGAACATAGTTCCTTCTGTGGAAATGTTTCTACTTCATTTCTATAACATACAGGTTAGTGGGCACATTTATTTCCCTTTTCTCCATGAGATGTATAATGATTCCTTGTTAGTTTCAAGAATATAGACTGTTAGTTTCAAGAATATAGACCGTCGCATCATAACCAACCTCACTGTTTCTTTGTATAGGTTCCATCACCCCCTAGACGGAGAAGCAGCCATGCGGACAAGGAAGACTCACGATATGTGCAGCGAAGATCCAAAGATAGGGAAGAGCCTTCCCACAAGCGGCAAAGAAGTCCAGCTGACAGAGACGGTTCCTCTCACAAGAACCATATATTTCACCAGGAACATTCCTATGACAAGGATGACTCCTCTCACAAGCACCATAGGCATCATGGTGAACATTCCCATCGGCATAGGAAGAGATCAGCTAGCAGAGACTACAGCTCCTAATTTTTGCCAAGAGAGAAGTAAAATGTCAATCTTCTTAGTTTGTGGGTCTGTCAGATAGAAGCTAGAATTTTTTAGCCTGAGGGGTCTTAATATTCGTGTTTTTTTTTTTTTGAACAGCAAATACAGCTTGAGTTTACTCAAATCCCTCAGAAGGTGATGCATAATTTCATGGATGTAGAGAGAGTGTTAAATTTACCTGGCATTGCTGCACATACAGGGTAGCAGAGGCGTCTCCAGTAAAACATAATTGCCAAGAATTTTTACAAGAGATAATTAGATATGAATGGTATATCCAGAAACAGCTACAAGTTGACACTTGGGTAAAATCATTGGCACAAGGTAATCAAAAATCCAAAAAGGGTCCTCAAGAACATGGACAGCAGCTGTATGAAAGATGGAACTAGAAAGAGTAATCATTTAAAGAGTCAAAGAGGCATGTGGGAAAACAGTAGCAAGTTGCAGACCGAAAAAAAAAAAAACGGAAAAAAAGTAAGAAAAGTAGAAGACATCAACCTAGTATTGGCATGGCTCGTATAATGGCGATTTTTTCACCTGCACGAAGGAGCCCATGCTCCATCCAGATGGCATCCAGCTTGGCCTGACAAGTTGTCACCTAATAGCCAAAACTCTTACACATATTGCAACCACAACCATATTTGAAACACAAGCAGCTCAACCAACATTCACATCCATTACTGCAATGTTCTTAACACTGGTGCTCAATCCTTCTCTTCTTTTGGATTGAATTTGGTCGATGCATTCTGCAATTATAGCATGAAGTCTTGGAGTAGACCTGTCTGAAAGGAATAAGTTAAGGCCTGCCTTTTTAATGCTTGTGAGACATTCTTCTGAGCCTCTGAAAGTGCATAGAACACATAGAAGGAACTGCAGCACTCAGAACTGGCTTCCCGCAAATGATTGACCCGGTTGGTGCACTGTTAAAATTCATAAAAATCCATACATTTAATCACACGGCAAAGTTCCACATAGAATTAGCAATCTTCAGTCAGATAGAGCAATCCATGAACACCCGCCATAATTAATATGAGCAATCCATGAACACCCGCCATAATTAAATATGGACACACACACAAAGGTCATATTTAAGTTATATTCAATCAACAAGGGTTTAAGTTGCAAAAAGCAGGACAAAACGCAAGCTTGGATCACAAGCACAACAGTTAATGAATGCACCACCTTTGGCTGCAAAGAACAACAAATATGACACCTACCGGGTCACCTTATTCAATGGAACAAGTATTTGCAAGTTGCTACTTGCTACTTATGACGAATCATATATTTCATTTCATAATTTAGAGAAATGTGGCATTACTGTACTGTTCTGAATCTGAACCACTTTTAGTCCTAACAATCACTGAATCTAGGATGATGCATTCAACCTTCAATGCCACTAAATTCATCAGGAACAAACATTAAAGAAGTACATGACATTCTATGACATCTCAAACAACGCAAATGTTTGTTTTATTATGGTAGGAAACAAAAATGAATAAAAAATAACAGTAATGTATGAAAAGCCACCAACTCTCTCAACTAAATCGAACAAAAAACAGGTCAGAAGCCTCAGATAAAATCAAAGAGGAGAAAACTGGGTAATCCGAACCTCTTGACCACAAAAGTGCAAGCTTTGTAAAGCGTCTGCCTGCTATCGGAGAGTACGTGGGGATGGCAATACCTGGAGAGCGGCATCGCCCTCGACTTGCACCCCGCGAACCCGCATCGATCCCCGAATCGCTTCCTCACCAACCCATTGTCCCTGCTCCCTTCCGCCGCCGCAGCCAAGGCGTCCTCGTCGAGCCCCGCTCGGCTACCTTCTTCCAGGGCGCTCATCCCAAAGGTCCAGTAATACTCCTGGTGCTTGGTCCTGATCTCCTCAGCCAGGGCCCAATACTGCTCTCGGTAGCACCTCTCGAGCTGCTTGACACGGAGGGAGTGGCGGCGGAGTACCTGCTCCCGTGAGAGGAGATCCGCCGGGAGGAGCGCCGCCTCGTCGGCGGCGGCGGCGATGAAGGAGAGGGCGGGGAAGGGGGAATTGGGATTGGGATCGGCGGTAGTGCTAAGGTTTCGCGAAGGGGAGGGGAAGGGGAAGGGGACGAGCTTTCGCTTCACCGAGATGGAAGGGGTGGGACTTTGGTGGCGGTGCCGGAGCCCATCGTCCGGCTTCGTAATTGCTGCCGAGGAAAGGGAAAGAGAAGGGCTCAGAGAGTGAGAATGGACGGCTGAAAATATCCGAGGTCGGATGATTGACTTTGTCCGCCGGTGAGATCAATGCTCTTTTTTTTTAAATTTTTATGGACCAATGCTTGGTATTTAAAAAACCTTCAAAACGTTTATACCAAAAATAATAAAAAAAACCTTCGAGAAGTGATAAGTTCAACCTAGAAATGGGCCGAAGTCTACATTTTATGGAATGTTTAAAATTATCATTGATGGTTTAGTTAAACCATGGTATGGTGCTCGGGCTTGGGTTGTATCTTTTATGCCGAAGAATAATAATTTTTTCACAGCACGGATCATTGGATCGTGTCTCATACAAATCATAAAATACTCTAAATGCCATCATTTATTCATCTACATAAATCTTAAAAAAGTCATTGCATAATTTAATGATGGATTTAGTGTTGATTCAACGCATGATTTTTTTTTTTTGATTAAGATGAAAACTTTATATAAATCAAATATGTGTGCATCCAAAAAACCAGAAAGTAAAATACTTTAGTAATAGTGCCCACACTGGTCCAAAAGATGTTACTCAAGTGATGCACTACATACGAAATCTGTCGTATTATTTGTCTCATGATAGATATACTAAATAACTAGTGAGATACAACCCCTGGTTGCCCTTGAAATGTCATGCACCAATGATGATTTTAAGCATCCTCCTCCTGCCATTAGATCCACCGTACTACGGTGGTTGAATCCCTCTTAACATTAGATGATTGGCTTGAAGGATCTACCATGCATAAATAATATCCATCCAAGCTACCCTCGGCTCTACACTAGGTACTGAAATATCAAATAGAAGGTTATCACTTGCCGCACAAAAACTTGCAAGCAGGTCATGAATCACATATCTATCACCATCGTATCCACCAATTAAGCACCCATCAAAGTAGACCTACCCATCAAAGTAGACCTTGAGAAAGATTGGGAGTGGGGCCTCCCAAAAGATAAAGACTATATGTCTTGCTCCATAAGTAGATGGAGAGTTCCGGGTGTCATAATCTATAAATGTTACTTCCTTGGAGGAAAGACTGGTGACCTCTACTATCTAAATCAGAGATTTTTCTATAATGAATCTCGCCGACTACTTTTTGTCTTCAAAAAAAATATTTAGCTATTCTTGGCCAACTAAATCTAGTACGTCGAGTAAGCTATTCTAATGTCCAATAAAAATGTGTCGCCACATGTATTCTCTTGGAGAAAGCAAAGGAATGCCTGAATTGGTCCCCCAGGTAACCCTCAGAGATTCATCAACAAGTTTCCAAACTTGCTTGGCCCTTGGGCACTAGAATAAAACATGCACCACTATCTTTGTAGCACTCCCACAACATGGATACTGTTGCCGATCTCGCCGCCGCGCCCGTGCCTCGGATCCGCCGATCCACCAGACCGAGGGAACCTGCAGCAGAGGGTCAGAAGACCCGGCCGGGGATCCCGGCGAGGGAGCTCCGACGGTCAAGTTAGTAGACGGCGAGAAGGAACAGATTCTCCAAGACGGACCCCCGAAGGAGTCCCAGACTCAGAGAATTTACTAGCAAGAAGGGTGCTGTAGGGACCAGAAACCTGGCCGGGCCTCCTTGCCGAGCTCACGCCAAGCGATCCCCTCTCAGGACCCTCGATCTTACTCTCGGAGCGGGACTTTTGGCCACTGTTTCTTACTCGTCCCAGCTTACCTGGTCGCCTCCAATTTCCTTCCTTTTATCTCCTTCCGCTGCTTGCCTGTCTTCTGCTCTTGGGAGGCTCCCCTCTCCATCCTTTTCTCTTTCCCTTTTCGGTTTTGAGGGCCAGGCGGCTTTCCGACCTCGTTCGCCGAGCCCAGCGAGGAAAGGGTAAAGAAAAAAGGGGGGTGGCACCGGCAGATCGGCTGGTCAGACCTCGGGCCCAGTAAGGGCGCTCTCCTTCCTAAGTGTCGGTGCTGTCCGTTAACGGGTCCTGTTTGGTCAGAACCGCGCCTCTCGACTGTAGGACCTGTCGGGCCGACGTAAGTGGTGTTTCGCGTGCCGCCGCCATCCGTACGGGGTGCCGTCTGTGGTGCGCATGGCTCGAGGTCCGACCTCGGAACCTGTGCTTCCGCTCTTTGGGACCTTCTCTGTACGGGCGGCCTGACCTCGGCCGAGGTGGATCCCTCCCGGGTGGACACCTGGCGGGGTGGCAGAAGGGTGCCCGGCTTCGGCCGAGGTGGACCCATCTCCGAAGGCCACCTGGCGAAGGAGCGAGGGAGCAGCCGACCTCGGCCAAGGTGGACCCCTCCTGGGTGGACACATGGCGAGGTGGCAGGAGGGCGCCCGGCTTCGGTCGAGGTGGACCCGTCTCCGGGGGCCACCTGGCGAAGGAGCGAGGGAGCAGCCGACCTCGGCCGAGGTGGACCCCTCCTGGGTGGACACCTGGCGAGGGGCAGGAGGGCGCTCGGCTCTGGCCGAGGTGGACCCGTCTCCGGGGGCCACCTGGCGAAGGAGCGAAGGGGCCCGGCTCGACCTCGGCCTTGGTGGGACCGTCTATGGGCGCCACCTGGCGAGGGAGCGGGGGAGCAGCCGACCTCGGCCGAGGTGGACCCCTCCTGGGTGGACACTTGGCGAGGTGGCAGGAGGAGCCCCGGACCGAACTTGACTTCGGCGAGGGCGGTAACGTCTCGGGATATCAGCTGGCGAGGTGGCCTGGGGGGGCAAGGGCCGAGCTCGACCTCGGTAGCATGGGAACCGAGGCTGACTTGCCGAAGAAACCTCCACGTGGCTCGATCATACCTGACAGAATCTGAGCCCGGCCACGTCATCATTACGATCGTAACAGTTGCCCCCCCAGCCCGCCGTTCCGTTGGGACGTCATAAAATGGAACGTCGGGATTAAATGCAGATATGACGTGGGGAGGCGAAGATCTTGCATCATAATTGCCGCGATCCTCGTCTCCGCTTCTCGGTGCGCCCGAAGTCCTATAGGAAGCCGCCACGCGTCGCCCACTTGCCCATAATAAATGTGTCGCTTCAAAGCAGAGGCCGTTTTCCTGCAAACGAGGCGTCGGTGTCGGGCGTGCGCCCACGCGGCGATCATCCAGTGGCTCAGGGCGGAATGACGGGTACGGCTGCTGTTGACTGAGTTTGAAAAGGAAGGGACTTTCCGGAATGAGGCCTTTTCCTTACTCCGTGGGCGATTTGCTGCAGGCTAATTTCCACTGCCCGCGTTCGTGCAGTGCATTTTCGGTGAGTGCCTCCGTTTTCTCCCTAGTTCCCCTCTTCTTCTTCTTCTCTGAATCTTCCTTGCTTTCTTCTTTGCCATGGCGTGCCGTCGCTATGTTTCCTCTAATCCGGACGAGGCCGGTCCTTCGCGGCCGAGGACTCCGTCTTCTTCCTCCTCGGAGGAGGAAGTGATCCCGAAGGAGACCCGCAGGCGACTGCAACCTGGGGGTATCACCATTGGCATCCCCAGGGGTGTCCGGTCTCCTCCTGTCGCTCCTGCTTTTCCGCTTCTTTCCCTTCCTGCTCCACCTCTTCTTTCTACCGGTCTCTCCGGTCATGCTTCCACAATGACCGAAGGCGACCTTTCTTTGCTCCGGGAGGCCTACGGCATCCCGGGATCAATCCGTCTGTTGTCGCGGCCCGGGGATCGCGTCACATGAGTGGCCCCGGCCGCATAGCCTTCTACGAAGACTTCCTTCTCGGGGGTCTTCGTTTTCTCTGCACCCCTTCTTCCTTTCTTTCCTTAGCCACTTCCGCCTCGTTCCGGCCCAGTTGGCTCCAACGCCATCCGGGTCATCTTTTCTTTTATTATCTTCTGCCACTTCCACGGGTTCGTTGCCCGTTTCTCCCTCTTCAGGGCTTTGTTTACCCTGAAGAGGTACTCCACTGACGACGGCTGGTGGTACATCTCGCCCCGGCCCAGATGTCTCCGGTTCGACCTCCCTTCTTCTATCAAGGGCTGGAAGAACCGGTTTTTCTTTGCCTCGGTCGAGGATGTTGACTGGGCCTGGAGCGAATCAGACTGGTCTCCGAACCGGAACTCCCAGGTCGAGTCGACGGACCAAGAGGCCTATTTGCTACTCCTGAGTGACGTGGTCCCGTCGCTCGAGGTTCTGCTCTCGGAGCAGAACTTGTTTGAGGCCGGGATCAGTCCCATCCGTGAGCCGGGTGAGACTCAGTCCTCCCTTGACTTCTGTCTTCTTTCTCCTCTTTAGCCGAGCTGGCTGACCTTCTTTTCTTTTGTGTTGCAGGGATGAAATTCTCGCTGGAGAACCTTCTGGAGGGCGCGGCCCAGAGGGACGTCGTCGAGGTGGATAAGCCCACGGCGAAGAGGGCTCGCACAGAGGCGAGCCAGGAGGTTGTGCCGGCGACCGTACCCAGCCCAGTGGCCGCAGCTCCCCCGCCCAGACTGCCTCGGGGCGGGGCCACTGATGCGCCTGCCATCAGACTCGGCGGTGCTGCCGACGAGGGGGCTCCACCACCAGCAGCTCCGCCCAGCACCGGCCCCGTCGTTGCCGCGGCCCGATAGCGCAGCCCGCGATCTCCGCCGCACCATCGACGGCGATTCTTGTTGGAGGGGCAGCCACCACCGCAGCCGACCTGACGGCTCCACCACCGGCGCTCACCAACCGCTGCTCCGTGATCCGTGACAAGGGGCTCGCAAAGAAAGTGATGGAGTATGCCTCCATCGCGCGGGACCGTCGATCTCGAGGTGGGAGGGACTACGTCGATGCCCTGCTCGGGATCATCCCGCAGCTCTTCACAGTAAGTCTGAACTCAGGCTTCTTTATCTTCTTTGGCCTCGGTTAGCTTTTACACTAACCCGATTGCTTTGCTGTGCAGATTGGGAACGATGTGCTCCTGCTGAGGAACTTCCTCGTGGGGTACGCGAAGAAAGACGCCAAGAAAGAAGAGAAGCTCGGCAAGCTCGCGGCTGACGTCAAAGACCTTATGGAAAAGGAGTCGAGCTGCGAGCGAGCAACCAGACCCTCCAGGCGGACCTGGCGCGCGCCGAGGGGCGGAACAAGGACTTGGAGTCCTCTCTGTCCGAGGAGAGGGACTCCAACCAGCACCGTGCGGAAGAGGACGCGGCCGAGAGGGCTCGCCTTCAGGCCCATTCCCAGTGGTTGGAGCGCCAGCTGGAGGAGGCCCGACGGGAGGCGAGTGCGGCGAAGGAGCGGAGCGCCTACGTCAACGGGCTCCTAGAGGCCGCGAAGCGGGAGGCGCAGAAAGCCATCCCAAAATTCCGGGCCTCCGACGAGTATATCTTGGAGGTCCGGGAGGCAGCCATGAACTCCTTCCTGAAGGGGTTCCGGATGTGTCGGGAGAAGGTGGGGTCCTTCTACCCCGAGCTTGACCTCAGTGGGGTGGTGCTCGGAGGTAGGAGGCAAGGACTCGACCGAAAGGCTTCCGGCACGGCCGAGGCCACAGCTGCGCCCCCGGCGACCGACACGGCCGAAGCCCCGGTGCAACCCCCCGAGCCAGCAGCCGTCGACGGCGAGGGAGTGGAACCTGCGACCCAGGCTGAGGGCCCCACCACCGCGCCGAACTGAGCTGTTTATCTTCTTCTTTTTCTTTGTCACTGTTGTTTTTTTCTTTTCTCTCTTTTTTTTGGGGACTCCCGGCCTGTCGGATTCCCAGCTTGTACTTCTCCTTCTCGGATCAATGAAAACACAATTTACCCATGTCTCGAATTCGCTTTCTTTTTCACTCTCCCATCTCCTCTTTTTCTTCTTGAGATGTTGATGTGGAATGCCGGAACGAGGGTGGACCTGGTCCCGTCCGTCGTTCAGAACAAAGGTTGGGACATTCCGGACTGCGTGGCGTCGGAGTAGGCATCGAGCAGGTCCATCTTTGGGAATGCCTTCGTGCTCACATGGGCGAACTGGGTTCTTCCTCGCCTTCCAGGCCGAAGCCCGGGACTTCCGGACTGAACCCCGGGGCCGCAGGCTTTCTCAAGCCTTGCGCGGCTTGCCGAGCTGTTTTCCGTGCTCGCATGGGCGAACTGGGTTCTGCCCCGCCTTCCAGGCCGAAGCCCGGGACTTCCGGACTGAACCCCGGGGCCGCAGGCTTTCTCAAGCCTTGCGCGGCTTGCCGAGCTATTCTCCGTGCTCGCGTGGGTGAACTGGGTTCTGCCCCGCCTTCCAGGCCAAAGCCCGGGACTTCCGGACTGAACCTTAGGCTGCAGGCTTTCTCAAGCCTTGCACGGATTGCCGAGCTGTTCTCCGTGCTTGCGTGGGTGAACTGGGTTCTGCCTCGCCTTCCAGGCCGAAGCTCGGGACTTCCGGACTGAACCCCGGGGTCGCAGGCTTTCTCAAGCCTTGCACGGCTTGCCGAGCTGTTCTCCGTGCTTGCGTGGGCGAACTGGGTTCTGCCCCGCCTTCCAGACTAAGGTCCGGGACTTCTCGCTTTCTTCGGTCGTCGGCCACGATCGGGCGTGCCGAACCCAGGGCCATGCGCCGGTTTCCCTACGAGGTGAGAAAAGAGCGTTTGAAGCAAAGGAACTTTATTGCAGGAGTGGGGAACCTTACATTACTGATAATACATTCTTAGGTTCGAGGCGTTCCACGTCCGGGGGAACCTGGCCCCTCCCAATTCCTCCAGGTAGTAGGCGCCATGGGGGAGGGCTTCTGCTACCTGGTACGGGCCTTCGCAGTTTGGTGAGAGCTTGCCGCATTCCCGTGGCTGAGAAGCTTCAGCGCGCCGGAGGACCAGATCTCCGGGATGAAAATACTTCGACCGCACTCGGGAGTTGTAATACCTGGCCACCCGCTGCCTATACACCGCCATCCAAACTCGGGCCTTGTCCCTCGTCTCTTCAAGAAGGTCAAGGTTGAGCATCATTCTGGCGGGTTCTCAGTCTCGTCATATTGCTCCACACGCAGTGTGGGTAGGCTGAGCTCGATCGGGATGATCGCTTCGGCTCCAAAGACGAGGTTGAACGGGGTCTCGTCGGTTGCCGTCCTTGGGGTGGTATGGTATGTCCAAAGGATGCTGGGGAGCTCCTCGGCCCATCTGCCCTTGGCCTGGTCCAGCTGCGTGCGGAGACCCTGCAAAATGGTCCTGCTCGTGACTTCGGCCTCTCCATTGGTCTGAGGATGCGCCATCGAGGTGAAGCGATGCCTGATGTCGAGGTCGCCGCAGAACTCTTCAAACTCCCGGCAGTCGAACTGGTGCCCATTATCAGTAACCACGGTATGGGGGAGGCCGAAGCGGCAAACGATTGACTTCCAGAAGAACTTGGCGACGTTTGCCTTGGTGATCCGTGCCAAGGGTTCGGCCTCGACCCACTTCGTGAAGTAGTCGATGGCCACGATCAAGAACTTCTGCTGTCCAGACGCCGGTGGGAATGGGCCCAGAAGGTCCATCCCCCATTGGGCGAATGGCCACGGAGTTGAAAGCTGGGAGATTGGGTTGGAGGGCTACCGTTGCACCGTGGCATGACGCTGGCACCGATCGCATCTCTTCACGAAATCTGCGGCGTCTTTTTTCATCGTCTCCCAAAAGTAGCCCTGACGAAGGGCTTTGTAGGCCAATGCTCTGCCCTCGACGTGGTTCCCACAGACACCCTCGTGAATCTCCAGGAGCACGAGTCTGGCTTCTGCGAGTCCTACGCATTTGAGGAGGGGGTAGGAGTAGGATCTTCGATACACTTGCCCATCCATCAGGATGAACCGCACGGCCTTCTTTCTGACGAGGCGGACCGCCTCGTGGTCCTCTGGCAAGGTGCCGTTGGTTATGTATTCGGCGTACTTGTCCATCCAGCTGGGCTCACGGTCGACCTGATGGACCCCCACTGGGGTCTCGTAGCTTGGGGCCTTAAGGTGCTCCACGTGAGCGCGACCCAGCATCGTGTCCGGCAGGGTCGCCAGTCGGAAAAGAGTGTCCGCACTAGCGTTCTCCCTGCGGGGGATGTGGAAGATGTTGAAGCGCCGGAAACCGGCCATGCCCGCCCTGACGAGCTCCAAGTATTTCGCCATTTGGGGGTCGTGCGCGGCATACTCCCGGAGACCTGTCCTGCCACGAGCTGGGAGTCAGTGAAGGCCTTAAGGTTAGCCACGCCCAGCTCGCGGGAGACCCTCAGCCCAGCGAGGAGTGCCTCGTACTCTGCCTGATTATTTGTCACGGCGAACTGGAAATGGAGCGCGCATTCGGTGACAACCCTGTCGCCGTTGGCAAGAATGAGTCTGGCTCCACTCCCGCCAGAGTTCGAGGCTCCATCTACGTGGAGGATCCATGCATCCTCTCCGGGCTCCTCGATGCCCGCTTTCAGCTGCTGGTGCGAGGGATCCTCCTCGGAATCCTTGCCTAAACCCGCGCATTCGACCAAGAAGTCGGCCAGCACCTGAGCTTTCATGGCCGACCTGGGCCTGTACGTGATGTCGAACTCACTGAGCTTCAGTGCCCACTTCACCAATCGTCCCGAGGTGTCGGGTCGGCTGAGCACCGCTTTCAGCGGCTGATCCGTCAGGACAGTGATGGGGTGCGCTTGGAAATAGGGCCTGAGACGTTGAGCAAACACTATTAGCACAAAAATGAGCTTCTCGGCCGAGAATACCTGAGCTCCGCATCGCGGAGAAGTTTGCTGGTATAGTACACCGGCCGCTGGACTCCTTGGTCGTCGGTCCGAACCAGGACCGAACTGACAGCTTCCGGGGTGACCGCCAGGTAGAGGATGAGTTCCTCTCCCTCCTCGGGCCGGGAAAGCAGCGGTGGCGATGCGAGCGTCTTCTTCAGCTCTTCAAAGGCCTCCTGGCACTCCTCGGTCCAGGCGAAGTCGTTCATCTTTCTCAGCACCTTGAAAAAGGGACGGCAGCGGTCTGCCGACCTGGAGATAAAGCGGCTAAGGGCTGCAACCCAGCCGGTGAGTTGCTGCACTTGCTTCTTGGAGGCGGGCTGCTCCATGTCTAGGATGGCCTGGACCTTCTCCGGGTTGGCTTCAATCCCCTTTGGGTCACCATGAATCCTAGGAACTTCCCGGCGGAGACGTCGAAGGCGCACTTCGCAGGGTTCAGCTTCATCTGATGACGCCGGAGGTTGCCGAACGTCTCCGCCAGGTCAGCTACGTGGTCCGAATCGGGTTTGCTCATTACCAGCATGTCGTCCACGTACACCTGCATGTTGCGGCCGATCTGGTCCTTGAAGATCCTGTTGACCAGACGCTGGTACGTGGCCCCAGCGTTCTTGAGGCCAAATGGCATCATCCTGTAGCAAAAAGTTCCGCGGTCGGTGATGAAGGCGGTGTACTCCTCGTCCTCCGGGCTCATTCGGATCTGGTTGTATCCAGAGAAGGCGTCCATGAATGACAGGAGGCGATGTCCCAAGGTGGTGTCGACCAGCTGGTCGATCTTTGGAAGAGGGAAGCTATCCTTCGGGCAAGCTCGGTTGAGGTCGGTGTAGTCCACACAGATCCTCCACTTACCACTGCTCTTTCTTACCATGACCACGTTCGCTAGCCAACTGGGATACTGGACTTCCCGCACAAAGCCGGCGGCGAGGAGTTTCTCCACCTCCTCGTTGATGGCCTTCTGTCTCTCCATGGTGAAGCTCCTCTTCTTCTAGCGGACCGGGCGGCAGCTCGGATCCACGTTTAGCCTGTGCGTGATGACCTCGGGCGGAATGCCCGGCATGTCGGCCATCGACCAGGCGAACACGTCTGCGTTCGCGTGGAGGAACTCTAGCAGGCGGGCCCGTTCTCCTTCTGGGAGTTGCGCCCCGACCTGCACCGTCTTCAGCGGGTCCGAACCAAGGGGATAAGTCAACAGGCGTTCTACGAGCCCCCCTGGGTTCCTTCTCCCTTAGGTCGAGGTCGTCAACATCGGGGCCGAGCTCCGCGCCCCGGGCGCCCGGGACCGTCTGGAGGCAATGCGGGACTGGCTGGGTCGTCCCCTTCATCACCCCAAGCCCGGAAGGCGTGAGGAACTGCACCAACAGCCTTTTCATGGAAATCGTGGCGTCCAGTTGGTTGAGCCGGGACGCCCGAGAATGGCGTTGTAAGGTGAAGGGAGCCTGACGACGGTAAACGTCATCAGGATGGTCGACTGCCGAGGTGGGGATCCGGCGGTGACCGGGAGAGTGATCTCCCCTTTGACCCCCACGGAGTCCCCAGTAAAACCTACCAGGGGGTATGCACCTGTCTCAGCTGATCATGGGACAAATTCATCCGAGAGAAAGCATCGTAAAAAAGCACGTCAGCCGAGCTTCCACTATCCACCATAATTCGGTGTACAGGATGCTTCGCGATGGTTATCTCGACCACCACGGCAACGTTGTTTACATTCTCATTATTCTTCCCCTCCTCAGGAGGGGTTACATTCTCCGGGTTCCTGACTTCCCGGGCTCTCTTCGCCGCTCGCCCGACCCCAAGTGAGATCATGCTCACGGGCTTCTCCGTCGGGCGGTTATCGATCGCAGGAACTGGTGGCAAGGCCGCGAGCGGCTGCCTCTCCGGGGGGACCTCGTTCCTGACGAACTTCCTGAGGTAACCCCTCTTGATCAGCTCCTCGATCTCCCGCTTCAGGTTGCGACACTCCTCCGTGTCATGACCGTGCTCGCGGTGGAACTGGCAGTACTTCGATTTGTCCCGGATACCCCTCGGGTTCTGAGGAGGAGGTCGGCGGAGGTAATGCTCGCCTTCAATTTCCATGAGTATCTTTGTCCGAGGTGCGAGGAGAGGGGTGAACCTCCGCTCCGGAATGGCCTCGCCCTTCGGCATCGGATTTGGGCGAGGGTCGGCAGGTGGACCGGGCTTCCGAGCTCCAGAAAGATCCCTCGGGGATGGCCTCTTCGGAGTCTTCCCGTCCAGCTTTCGGCGGGTGCGGTCGGCCTCCTCCGCTCGGATGTACTTGTGGGCGCGGAGGAGGAGCTCGGAGTACGTCCTGGGAGGCTTCTTATCCAGGGAGTAGGTCAGGCGGGACGTCTTGAGTCCGCGCTTTAAGGCCAGCATGGCGACGGGCTCATCCAGGCTGTAGATTTTCAGGGCTGCGATCTTGAACCGGGTGATGTAGTCCCGTAGCAGCTCCTGGTCCTGCAGGCGGATGGAGAAGAGGCTATCCACCTCTCTTGGCACCTTCCGACAAGCGTCGAAGTGCACAACAAACTTTCCTTCCAGCTGGTGGAAGGAGCAAATGTGGTGGGGACACCGGAGGCACCAGAATAAGATAGAGGCTTTTCAATCCTCTGTGAATTGATCAATAATTTATGAGTCCATCTGTAATAAGGGCTTAGCTCATCTGAGTCCATTTTAGTTGTTATTTGAGTATTTTGAGTTGTTATTTCAGTTCAGTACTTGTCAGCTCATGTTGAGCTAGTTCAGTCCAATGCTGGTCAGCTCATGTTGAGCTAATTTTATTTTTTTGAGTCCTATCCAAGCATACAGAAGACTCAAGACTATATCATACAAGTGAAGACCAAGTCCAACTAGATTGAAGACATGGAAGTATAGCCCAAGTCCAACCCAGCTTGAAGATTTGAAGACCCCAAGAGGAAAATTCAGAAAAACCCTGATTTCTTGCAGATGCCCTCCAGATGCCCAGATTCCCTTCCAGATGCCAAAGTATATTCATAAATAAGGGCATCCATGATTCCAGAGGTCCATCTGCATCCTAGCCCAAAGAAATCAAGTCCAGGTGCCAAGCCCAAGCCCCTAAGAAGTAAGATACCAGGGAATATTCCTGCTACTTGGCTACCAGGCCACCCCAGCTTCCAGAGGCCCAAACCCATGCACCCGGGTCCCTTTGGGCCGGCCCCTTGCTGCTCCTAGAAGCCCAACACGCCCCCCTAGGCATCCTTGGAGTCTTGACCAAGTCAAGAAATTTTTAGGGATTTTTCTACCTAATATTTCCTTATTTTCTAGCTAGGGTTTGAGAGGGAAAAGGATTCTTATGTAAAGACTTATGTACCCTTACTTGGAGCCCAAGGTTAAGGGTCTATTTAAGGGACCCTAGCCTCTTGTATGAGGAGAATTTTTGATGAATGAAAACCTTGAGTTCTTCTATTGAGTGGTGTGATACCCTGCTGTGTGCATAAAGGGGTTTGTGAGAGTTCTTCTTCCCGGTGTTTGCAATCATCTTCCTGCTGCCAACAAACCCTCCAGATCCCTGGACGCCCACTCCAAAAGAAGCCTTTCCTTGCTATTTTTCCTTTGTTTTCTTGTTCCTTTGTGAATTTTCTAACCCCTGACAGGTCGTTTGCAGGTCCCTGAGTTCCTACGAATCCAACGACTCCAGCCAAGCCTCAATCGAATCACCGAGCAGAAAGCCGGGTATCCGCGGGTCTTTGACTCGGTTTTCCAGGCCGCATCCGTCGAGGAACGAGAGACCCCTTCACTGCGATCTTCACAGACGTTGTCAGGTACACCCCCCTCTACCTCCAGTAGTTTTATTGTAGGAGAACATGCCCTAACCGAGGCTTCTCAGCCCCGGCGGTCCTTCTTTGCTACTTTTCTAGGTCCTAATCTGCATGCTGATCTTCAAAAATTCATACAAAATTTCCTACAAATAATTTTGATCTGAAATTTGGAATTAATCACCTAACTCAACATGTAAAACATACAAAAAAAATTGCATGCATATTAGTTCCCCATCATTTGGTATCAAAGCTTAGATTAGGGCTTGTTTTCTGTAATTTTTCAGTCTGTATATACTCTATTATTTTAATTATTTATCCCTGTTAAAAACTCCAAAAATTCTGAAATTTATTTTTCTGGATTTATCATAATTCACAGTAATTTTAAAAATCTTTCCAGATTTTATTATGGCCTGTGAATTTTCTGCAAGCCAAAATAGGGCCTGCAAATTCTCGGCTCTATTTTTTTTAGCAAGACAAGTTTGGATGTTTTAGGGTTTTGTTTAGGAGTTTTTGCATATTTCTTAATTTTAGTATATTTCCAGTATATTAGGCCATGATTTGCAAGTTTTCTTCTATTTAAAAAAAACCAAAAAAAAATACATATTCTCCAAAAATACCAAAAAAATATCTAAATCCTAATTTGCATCCTCATCTGCCTGCCATCATTGCATAATTTACTTTTAAGGGCACTCTTGCTATATCAGATGGGGGGAGGATTTGATCACCTCTCCTTAGCCCAAAACCACATCCCTTGCATTCGGTCCCAAGCCTTAACCTAAAATTAATTAGACTTAATTTGCCCTAGTGGGCTAGGGACACCAACTGGTCGGGTCCGGGCTAGTGTTAGATCACTGTGTCAAGTTAACCTGTATGTGCCTTGTGCTCAGTGTCTAGAATGGTGGTTTAGGGATTCAATCCCGAAGGGCTTGTGTGCTAGTCCACCTACCTGGCCAATCTCTGATTGGTGTCTAGGATTGGCAATCAGGGGCCTAACACTCCCCTTACACCTGCCTGGCTGAGTACAGGGTTACTATGGGCTAGTTTGCCACCCTGATTGAGCATCTAGTTTGGACTTTAGGTCTAGTCAGCTATAGTCGGTCTGATCGAGTCTTGCATGAGCACTAGATCAGGAGTTTCATATCACCCACCTCCTTCACAAATGTCTGAACCCATGAAAAATTTACAAGCTCAAATAAAAGCCCTAGCTGATCAAATGGCCCAGATGGCTACCCAGATGACCCAGTTAACTCAGTCTCGTATTCAAACTAATGATAGAATTGACCATCTTTCCAATAGGTTTGATCAGTTAAAAGTCCGGGTAGGAACCCCAGAAAAAAACCATGGGTCACGGTCTGAGCCAAATCCTAATTCCCCTCAACTTAGGAGGACCCCAAACCCTGATCCATACCTTGAGGCTGAACCTAGGAGAGCCCATCGTCATGACCCAATCCCTAAGGTTTGTCCTAGAAGACCCAATCAGGATTTTATAGACCAGGAAGATAGATCCTATTTACCCTCTCCCTACAAGCCTAGTATACCTACAACCTATAGATCTTATGACTCCAAATCCTATGAACCTAGAACCTATGAATCCATAACCTATGAACCTAGATCCTATGACTCTAGATCCCATGATCATAGATCCTATGCACCCACACCCTATGAGCCTAGTAGACCCAACACCCAATATTCTGACCCATATAGGGAGTCCAACCCTAGGAGGATCCAATATTCTGACCTATATAGGGAGTCCAACCCTAGGAGAACCCAGTATTCTAACCCATATAGGGAGTCCAATCCTAGGAGGACCCAATATCCTGACCCATATAGAGAGCCCAACCTTAGGAGGACCCCATACCTTGATCCATCCTTAGAACCTGATCATAGAGCTGACCCAAAATCCTATGATCCCAGATCCTATAATCCCATGACCCATAGATCTGCACCCTTGTCCTATGAGCCTAGAGAACCCATAACCCCTAAGTATCAGCCTAGTACTAGTCATGCTTCCCCTAGTCAACTTGAACCCTATAGGATTAGTATCCCTAAATATGAACCCAATAGTGAGCCACTACCTCTTATACAACCTGAACCTACTAGGAGTAGTACCCATAATCAGAGACCAGAACCTAACCAATTTCCTGCAAGCCGACCTTCTCCAACCATTCCTGAGATTCACAAGGCTTACATTAACGCGGAAGTGTATGAAGCTGATGTGAGCCTAGTGGATGAGTATGAGGGAGAAGAGGAGACACCTTTAGTAGACCTAGAATTAGCTGACCCAGTAGATACCCAGGTAGAAACCAACCCAGAGCTAGTTGACCTTGACCATATCCAACCTAAAGCTATAATGGAAGAACAAATAGAGGAAGAGAACCTAGGTACTACTACTAGAGCCTTACCTGAGGAAACCATAGAGGAGAGCCAAATTATAGAGTCTAGTCCTAAAATACAAGAACCAGAAGAATTTATTAAGGACCTGATCTCTTTGAATCAGTACCCTCAGGATGAGTCTCCTCCTATAGTTCCCATTAAGGACCTCTTTCCTGAGATTAATAACCCATCTTTCCATTATACAAACCCCATAGATATATCGCAACCCCATAAGGTTAACCTCATTAGTCTAGGATTAGTCCCTGACATGCCTTCTTATATCGAACTTTATCCAACTAACCTTGAACATTTTCTCTACCCTACCAAACTAATTCTGAACCCACTTCCTATTTTCTGCCCTTTCCTGACACCTCCAGCATTTCTAGGATTATTAGATTGCATTTAACTGAGATTAGCGTACTGCATGCATTCATTACGCATGTTAGGTTTGCATTATACTTCTGGCATACCCTCTGGCATTTGCTTGGAGTCCATTGTAAATACTCTTGTGCACACCACACTAGGATCAGACCTAGATAGTCTATAGTCTCTTAGGTTTAGGCCCATAAAAGTCTAATAAATTTCCTTCGATAGGAATGCAAAGTCGAGTATATTAGGTGTTAGTTTGAGTCCTTTGCATCATTTTGTTAGGAGTCTGCATGTGCCCAGCATGTTCACCACCTATACTAATTTTAAACAAACTGGCTAATTCCCGAAGATGGATCAAAGAATTTGATGTAGTGGATTCTATCTTGGTTAGGCTTAGGCCTAAAAGAAGCTTCATGCTCGCAGAGCCGGACCTTTTAAAGTGATAGAGAAGGTTGGATCAAATGCCTAGGTGTTAGACTTGCCTTCGGATTTGGGCATTAGTTCTACCTTCAATATTACAGACCTGGTTGAGTATAGGGAACCGCAGCACTACCTAGTGAGGCCTTTGGACCTATTCCTTTTCATTGTGAGTGACCCTAACCTAGAGTGTCCACAAACAAATTTGGCCTGAGAGAGGAGAATGGATCGAGCGTATCCTGGACGATCAAGCCATCACGACCCAGGGCCATGACTATCAACTCTTCCTGGTCCGATGGCAAGGTCGGCCAGTGTCGGACGATTCATGGATTTCTCGAGAGGACTTGCAACGCCTCAACCCAGACCTTCTTGAGAGATATGTGAGCCACTCTGACCTTCACTCGACAGGGTCGAGTTCCTCCCACCCCGGGATAATTGGTGGGGACACCGGAGGCACCAGAATAAGATAGAGGCTTTTCAATCCTCTGTGAATTGATCAATAATTTATGAGTCCATCTGTAATAAGGGCTTAGCTCATCTGAGTCCATTTTAGTTGTTATTTGAGTATTTTGAGTTGTTATTTCAGTTATGTACTTGTCAGCTCATGTTGAGTTAGTTCAGTCCAATGCTAGTCAGCTCATGTTGAGCTAATTTTATTTTTTTGAGTCCTATCCAAGCATACAGAAGACTCAAGACTATATCATACAAGTGAAGACCAAGTCCAACTAGATTGAAGACATGGAAGTATAGCCCAAGTCCAACCCAGCTTGAAGATTTGAAGACCCCAAGAGGAAAATTCAGAAAAATCCTGATTTCTTGCAGATGCCCTCCAGATGCCCAGATTCCCTTCCAGATGCCAAAGTATATTCATAAATAAGGGCATCCATGATTCCAGAGGTCCATTTGCATCCTAGCCCAAAGAAATCAAGCCCAGGTGCCAAGCCCAAGCCCCTAAGAAGTAAGATACCAGGGAATATTCCTGCTACCTGGCTACCAGGCCACCCCAGCTTCCAGAGGCCCAAACCCATGCACCCGGGCCCCTTTGGGCCGGCCCCTTGCTGCTCCTAGAAGCCCAACACGCCCCCCTAGGCGTCCTTGGAGTCTTGACCAAGTCAAGAAAATTTTTAGGGATTTTTCTACCTAATATTTTCTTATTTTCTAGCTAGGGTTTGAGAGGGAAAAGGATTCTTATGTAAAGACTTATGTACCCTTACTTGGAGCCCAAGGTTAAGGGTCTATTTAAGGGACCCTAGCCTCTTGTATGAGGAGAATTTTTGATTAATGAAAACCTTGAGTTCTTCTATTGAGTGGTGTGATACCCTGCTGTGTGCATAAAGGGATTTGTGAGAGTTCTTCTTCCCGGTGTTTGCAATTATCTTCCTGCTGCCAACAAACCCTCCAGATCCCTGGACGCCCACTCCAAAAGAAGCCTTCCCTTGCTATTTTTCCTTTGTTTTCTTATTCCTTTGTGAATTTTCTAACCCCTGACAGGTCGTTTGCAGGTCCCTGAGTTCCTACGAATCCAACGACTCCAGCCAAGCCTCAATCGGATCACCGAGCAGAAAGCCGGGTATCTGCGGGTCTTTGGCTCGGTTTTCCAGGCCGCATCCGTCGAGGAATGAGAGACCCCTTCGCTGCGATCTTCATAGACGTTGTCAGGTACACCCCCCTCTACCTCCAGTAGTTTTATTGTAGGAGAACTTGCCCTAACCGAGGCTTCTCAGCCCCGGCCGTCCTTCTTTGCTACTTTTCTAGGTCCTAATCTACATGCTGATCTTCAAAAATTCATACAAAATTTCCTACAAATAATTTTGATTTGAAATTTGGGAATTAATCATCTAACTCAACATGTAAAACATACAAAAAAAATTGCATGCATATTAGTTCCCCATCAAAATGGATCCGGGCTCGAGGCGGGTGAACCAGACTCGAGCGGCCTTCCGGAGGGTAGCGGGGAAGGCGATGCACAAAAGAGCGTCAGTTGCCCCCTGGACCCTCATGAGAGCCTTGTAGCTCTCCAGATGGTCCAGAGGGTCGGTGGTCCCATCGTAGGGATCCACCTGCGGCTTGCGGAACCGCCTCGGGATCGGCTCCGCCTGGATTTCTTCGGAGAAGGGGGGACGGGAGTCGTAGCCTGCCGGATCTGCCGATGAGTTCTGCAGGTCGGCAAATCGGCGGGCGAACTCCGCCAACTTGCGCTCGTGCTCCTCCAGGCGCCTCTCGGCCTGACGCCTGATGGCCTCGTCGGTGGAGTCCTCCACCGAGGCCGCTGGCGAAGGGGGCGCCGATCGGTCTCGGCCTGAAGTCACGCCTCGACGTCGCTTGTTGCGATGCACCGTTTCGGCTTCATCAACCGGGGATCGACTCTCGTGATCCGCTGAACTGGAGTAGTTTCTTTTTGCGGGAGCTTGGAGGCTCCTGCAGGGGTCGGAGACCGCCCTTGGGTGGGATGGCCTGCCCTGAATGGAGCGCAGGCTCCCACGTGGCCCCGCGGCCCAAGCCACGGGGGTCCTCGGCTGTGGCTGCGTCACCAGGGACCACTGCTGATGTTGAAGCTGCCGGACCGCCGAGGTCAAGGTCTGCAGCTGTTGGATGACGGCCGCGAGGGGCCCGTCTGCCGAAGTCAACGGTAATGGAAGAGGAGGGGGAGCTGGGAGCTCCCTCTCCGGGCTGTGGGCCCCTTGAGGGGAGGGAACCTCCCCCACACGGCTGGTGGATGCCTCGCGCCCATGAGTGACCACCATTATCGGAGAGTGCGGTACCTGCAGAAAGCTGGCTCCCGCTAGGGGGTGTTGTCCTGTCCCCTTACCTGGCGCGCCAATCTGTTACCGATCTCGCCGCCGCGCTCGTGCCTCGGATCCGCCGATCCCACCAGGCCGCCTTGCTCCTGGGGCCTCCTGGCTGGAGGGAACCTGCAGCAGAGGGTCAGAAGACCCTGGCCGGGGATCCTGGCGAGGGAGCTCCGACGGTCAAGTTAGTAGACGGCGAGAAGGAACAGATTCTCCAAGACGGGCCCCCGAAGGAGTCCTAGACTCAAAGAATTTACTAGCAAGAAGGGTGCTGTAAGGACCAGAAACCCGGCCGGGCCTCCTTGCCGAGCTCACACCAAGCGATCCCCTCTCGGGACCCTCGATCTTACTCTCGGAGCGGGGCTTTTGGCCACTGTTTCTTACTTGTCCCAGCTTATCTGGTCGCCTCCAATTTCCTTCCTTTTATCTCCTTCCGCTGCCTGCCTATCTTCTGCTCTTGGGAGGCTCCCCTCTCCATCCTTTTCTCTTTCCCTTTTCGGTTTTGAGGGCCAGGCGGCTTTCCGACCTCGTTCGCCGAGCCCAGCGGGGAAAGGGTAAAGAAAAAAGGGGGTGGCGCCGGCAGATCGGCTGGTCAGACCTCGGGCCCAGTGAGGGCGCTCTCCTTCCTAAGTGCCGGCGCTGTCCGTTAACGGGCCCTGTTTGGTCAGAACCGCGCCTCTCGATTACAGGACCTGTCGGGTCGACGTAAGTGGTGTTTCGCATGCCGCCGCCATCCATACGGGGCACCGTCTGTGGTGCGCACGGCTCGAGGGCTGACCTCGGAACCTGTGCTTCCGCTCTTTGGGACCTTCTCTATACGGGCGGCCTGACCTCGGCCGAGGTGGACCCCTCCCGGGTGGACACCTGGTGGGGTGGCAGAAGGGCGCCCGGCTTCGGCCGAGGTGGACCCGTCTCCAGGGGCCACCTGGCGAAGGAGCGAGGGAGCAGCCGACCTCGGCCGAGGTGGACCCCTCCTGGGTGGACACCTGGCGAGGTGGCAGGAGGGTGCCCGGCTTCGACCGAGGTGGACTCGTCTCCGGGGGCCACCTGGCGAAGGAGCGAGGGAGCAGCCGACCTCAGCCGAGGTGGACCCCTCCTGGGTGGACACCTGGCGAGGTGGCAGGAGGGCGCTCAGCTCCGGCCGAGGTGGACCCGTCTCCGGGGGACACCTGGTGAAGGAGCGAAGGGGACCGGCTCAACCTCGACCTTGGTGGGACCGTCTATGGGCACCACCTGGGGAGGAAGCGGGGGAGCAGCCGACCTCGGCCGAGGTGGACCCCTCTTGGGTGGACACTTGACGAGGTGGCAGGAGGAGCCCCGGACCGAACTCGACTTTGGCTAGGGCGGTAATGTCTCGGGATATCAGCTGGCGAGGTGGCCTAGGGGGGCAAGGGCCGAGCTCGACCTCGGTAGCGTGGGAACCGAGGCTGACTCGGCCGAAGAAACCTCCACGTGGCTCGATCATACCTGACGGAATCTGAGCCCGGCCACGTCATCATTACAGCCGTAACAGATACGTTGAAATGATATCCATCCCATGCTCTCTCAAAACTCTTTGGTAGGCAAATAACTTCATACCACTTCCCAAAGAAAGAGGCCCAACTCTATAGTGCACATGCAATCTCTAGATCCAAGTAACCTATAATTGCCTAGATGGCTTGCCTCTGTAAAGTTTATACAAAGTCTTGGTTGGTACCTTAGTGCCATAGTTAGATCCCTAGACTCTCACATCCAGACACTTATAGACTGGGATCGGCAAGGCTAAAATTTGCTCTAATAGATGACCTCCAAATTGGTGGGTCACCTGGTCAATGTTTTACCTCCTCTCCATAGCATAAAAAGGGTAGTAGACTCGACTACTCACCAAATCCTCTGTACAGACCAAGGTCGATTATCGAGCAAGTGGGAGCTTAGATAACCATGCATTGAATAGAATATCCACTATTTGCCCATCTCCTATCTACCACCTATTGCAAGAAATGATCTCTGGAGTGTGCACACAAATCTCCCACCACAAAAAGGAGCTACACTGGGGGGGGGGGGGGGGGGGGGGGAATCTACGGCTTATACTTGGCTCTCATCATTGAACTCCACAGGCTCTATAGCACCAGAAGAAAGCATGCCATATGCCTAGCTATCAAAGCATCTCGCTTGGCCACCAAAGATTGAATACCTAGCCCACTATCACCTATCGGTTGTCACAACATATCCCAAGCAATAAGATGGACTCTCCTCCCTCCTCCATTTGACAAAGAACTCCATATAAACCCTTGGAAGAGCCACTCCAACTTTAGCGAAACCATCCTAGGAAAAATAATACTGAATATGAGGTTGATTGGTATAGAGCACATGATAGATTAGATTAGTGTCACATTACCCATCATGGATAATGATTTAGCCTACCAGCCTTCCAATCGCTCCCTAATTCTTTGCTCCATCTCGGTATACTCAGATCTCTACAACCTTTGACCTATGATCAGGACCTCTAAGGAGCGCCACACACGATCCTGCTCTACTATCCCCAAGCACTCGATTACCTGTTTTAGTTGCACCTTAGTCTTTAGGCTAAAGTAAATAGTTGACTTTGATAGATTCATCTTTTGCCTTGAAGTAGTATAATACTCAAAATCCTGGCGAATGTCAAAACATCCCATATCGATGCCCATCCCAACAAAAGACAGTCACCTACAAGGAGTAGGTAGGAAATCGATTAGGCTCCTAGAGCTAAAATATAAGCATCAACACTCTAGCTTTGGGATGCCATATAAGAGAGAGAGCATCAGCACAAATAATAAAAATGTAAGGAAAAAAAGGGCAATCTTGGTGAAGCCCTATGGTAGAATGGAAGAAAAATGTTTTTTTTCTTATAAATGAAAAATGGATTTGTGCAAAGAAAAGTGGGTCTTTTTTATGCTTGCCAAAGTTACCACCTCTATGGATGGAGCTAAGGTATCTTGATATTACCTAAAGGCAAATCCAAAATATCAATTATCTTGTAAGCATGAAGGTTAGGAGTAAGATTTCTCAATGTAGTGAGATAAAATTAAGGATAGCAATGGATCGGATAGGCTATTATCCATGTCCATTTGGTACTTGTCTTTAAGTGGGGCAAAGTGGATAGAATCTTAGAATGGGATAGGATGGATAGAGTTAAATGTGATGTATTAGATGAGTTGGGAGACTAAAATTATAAAAATCATTTTTTACATATAAATCAAACTTTTTATCCTAGAAAATGATAATTATAGAAACTACATATATCTGGATTTAGTTCAGGGTAGGTTGTACCATTACATACCTCTATTCCGAATCCATTATGGGTCAGATAAACCCATCCTATTTAAGTCAAATTGGATTATATACCTAATAGGATAGAGTAAGTTGCTGTCCCTAGATGGGATCATGTTGTATAAATATTTTCATAAAGTTTAGCTCAAGCAATTTAATTATAAACTCCATGAGTGCAACTAGAATTTTGAATTATTTAATTCTTTTGTTGCTTAAAGGTATTACTTTCATTACAAACATCTGGCATTACTACATCCTTGTGTAGCAAACTCTGCCATGCTACTTGTTGAATTAGTGATCAGAGATATGTATAACCAAAATCAATAGCATTTTTATCAAACTATTCATTCATGATGGAAACCAAAATTCCAAGATCATACTTGCACATTCCAAAAATAACATAAAATATTCATGTGTTATGGAACTATAATTTAAAAAATAAATAATCATGAATAAATCCTAAACTATTGAAAATTCTTAATGATATCCTGAACTTCAATTGAATGCAATTAGATCATCAAACTTCTAGAAAAGTTTAATTCCAACCTTGGCTGCCATGAATTTTGTTTAGATGTCATTACTGAAGAGCCATGTGGGGTCACGTGATGGTCACATGTGGCAGAATGGGATTGATGTGAATGATGTATTTTTCCCTAATTTCTCCTTCTTTTAAATTCATCCGATTATTTTCTCCCATCTCTAGTGACCGGATATCGGCGATGCTGGTGATAGTGGTGCTTTGCTGGTCGGCAAGAAGGTAATGACTGGTCCTCCATTTTTTGCAAGGAAGGTACTTTCTCTATCTTGTATTATGGTTTCACTTATTAGGGATTGACTAGGTTTCTTTTATAATCCCTAATTTCTTCAACTCCAAATTAAAAAAACATCATAGATTTGGCTTAGTATGAATTATGACCATTGATTTTGAGCAAAAAGTGATAAAAAAGTATATTTTTGTTGTATCTATATGTGGTCCCAAAGCTTCATTGAAACTTTTTTATGTACATGGAATACGGTCCTAGGATGCTATCTTCATGTGATCCCAAAGCTTTATTAATGCTTCCTGTTGCCGATCTCACTGCGGTGGCCTGTAGCTCTTGAGCTGGCACCGGTCTCGGACTCTCTCATCTCGAGATCTCCAAGCCTCCGGACATGCAAAACAAAGTCAGAGACTCGGGCCGGAGATTCTGGCGGGAGCACTCCGACGGTCAAGTTAGAGAGCGGCAAGATGGAACAGATCCCCTAAGGCGGGTTCCCGAAGGATTCCCGTACTTAGAGGAGATGTAAACGAAAGAAGTGTGGGAAATACCCAAAACGTAGATGGGAAGGACCATGACTTAGGGAGAAAGAAAAGGAGGAGTCCAAAAGAGTTGAGCCATGGAAGGAAAGAAATCCTCTCTTGAAGAACAAAGCTTGGAGGCGCAATCTACCTTCCTTTTAAAACCCAAATCAAATTTTTTTGGAACCTTTGGCCGGCCATAAGTGTAGGGATTGATCCTACAATCATAATTTGAAGATCCCCTCCTTTAGTCCCACATGGGAAGATGTAAAATCCTACTCTCTTGTAACGTCCTATAAATTAAACCCTTCTTGTAAACTTTAAAGTAATCTGATGAATGAATTCAAGTTTTTGTGTGAGCAAAAAAAAAAAAAAAAAAAAAAAAAACAAAAAAAAAAAAAAAGAATTAGTCTTAATTTACTTCCGCATCGCATCTTCTCTATTGTTCTGCATCATTTTTGGTATCAGAGCCCTGTCTAGGGTTTCTGACTTTGCTTGCTTGTTTTTAAGTCTCTCTCCTTTTTACTTTGTCTGCTCGAAGTAGACTCCCCAGGACGTCCGGTCCTAGGAACGAAGCGAGGTGCAAACCTCCTCTTCCCATTCCACGGGGTGTTCCTAGGGCGTGTAGGGGATCCGTTGGGTTACAACTTCGTAGCAGGAATTGTAAACGGGGGAAGCACCCTATTTTCAGTCCATAACTATCCTGTTGCAAGAATTGTTTCTCAGTGCAGGTAACTCCGAATTGTATGATTTTTGTTTTGCTGGAACCAGTATAATTGAATCTATTTTACTTAATTTTTCTGTGATTTATTGGTTTCCATGAAATTTCTGAGAGTTAAATTACTGCAACTCTGTTTTTGTGTTCTGCAATTCAATTATCTTGAGTGAACATCTCCTAACTCATCCTAAGGGCATTTGAGCATCTAAGATAAGGGGAGGAGTTGATAACCTCTCCTTAGCCCAAAACCACCACCCACTCATTCGATCCTAAGCCTAACTTTAAAATTTATTAGACTTAATTTGCCCTAGTGGGCCAGGGACATCAACAAGTCGGGTCAAGGCTAGTGTTGAGTCAGTTTGTCTAGTTACTTTGTGTGTGCTTTGTACTCAGTGTCTAGAACGATGGTTCAGGGACTACGTCCCAAAGGGATTGTGTGCTGGTCCACCTACCTGGCCAATCACTGATTGGTGTCTAGGATTGGCATCTAGGGACCTAACACTCCCCTTACACCTGCCTGGCTGAGTCCTGAGTTACTACAGGCTAGCTTGCCACTCTGATTGGGCATCTAGTTTGGCCTCTAGGTCTAGTTAGCCCGTAGTCGATTCAGTTGAGTCTCATTTTGTGTATTTGCTTGCATCATCATGTCTACCCGGAATGGAGTACCCTACCAACCTGGTCAAACCCAACCTGATTTAGAGGCCATGGTTAGAGCTCTTACTGAGAGCATGAACAAATTAAGTCAGGATATGAATGAGAATTTTGCCCAGCTTAGGGATCTAGTCCAAGTACTTGAGGAACCTAGGCATCAGAATTGGACTCCTGACCCAGATTTTAATGTGCCTCAACCTCATCCACACCAAGAGCCTAGAAGACCTTTATACAGAGATCCTGAACCTAATCATAGGAGGCCTGACCCAGAACCTGAAGATAGAGATGATAGGTTCATTCGGAACATCAAATTAGATGCAGCCACTTTTGATGGTAGCTTAAACCCTAAGGTGTATTCTGATTGGGAGGGTGAGATGGACCAGTACTTTGAGTGGTATGCCATGTCTGAGGAAAGAAAGTTCAAGTTTGCCAAGATGAAGTTAGTACGTCAAGCTAGGTTATACTGGGGGAACATTGAGCTAACCACTAGAAGACGAAACATTGAGCCCATAACCACTTGGCAGGGTATGAAAGAGAAACTTAGAGATAAGTACCTACCCATTTCATACCAACAGAATCTGTTAGACCAATGGTAGACTTTGAAACAAGGGAACCGATCTGTATCAGACTACATAACCACCTTTGATGAATACCTGATGAGATGTGATGTGAGTGAATCCCATGAGGTCACTTTGTCTAGGTTTAGGGCTGGACTTAGGGAAGACATAAAGAGGGAGTTGTTTCTGAGAGAGGTTACTGACCTAGACCAAGCCTATCAGATTGCACTGAATACTGAGAAGTTTCAGAGAGGACCTATACCTTCTAGGGTTAGTACCCCAATCCCAAGAAATGGACCTAGCCAAGTTACCCCTAGCAAGCCTAATCAGGGCATCCCACCCCAGGCCCATGGACAAAGGTAAGGCGCCTGACACCCAGAGAACCCCTAGTATCATCTGTTTTAAGTGCCAGAAGCCCGGTCATATCTCCAACCAGTGCACAGCCATAGCTTGTTTTAAGTACCACAAGGTAGGTCATGTTTCTAGCCAGTGCTCTCGTAGATCCCTTTACATAGAAGAAGCAGAGGAAGAGAGTTCCGGACCCAATGAAGAGTTTGAAGAAGAAGTTTATGAGACCGGAATGAATTTGGTCGATGAGTATGAAGGAGAGGAGGAATCCACAGAGTTTGACCAATTAGGGGTTGTAAGATGCATCCTGTCCCAGAATAGAGTTCAGGAGGATTGGCGTAGGACTAACATCCTACAGACCTTCCTTAAACTAGGAGATAAGGTATGTAAAATCATCATAGATAGTGGGAGCTGCGTGAATGCCATTTCTGCTAGCACTGTCAAAATGTTAGGCTTAACCCCAGTCCCCCACCCCAACCCCTATAAGGTTTCTTGGGTAGACTCTACCTCTATACCCATCCAGTCTAGATGTCAGGTCCAAATCCAAATGCAATCCTATCAAGAGAAGATTTGGTGTGACGTCTTGCCCATGGGGGTGAGCAGTATAATTCTTGGAAGACCTTGGTTGTATGATCATGATGCCACCCTCTTAGGAAAATCCAACACCTGTGTCTTTAGTTTCAATGGGAAGAAAATCACAATCCATTCAGTCCCTCCTAAGGACAAGGTAGCTAAAGGAACCAATAAGGTCAGAGAAATGAAGACTGGAGTGAACCTAATTAGTGCTAAGGATCTAGAACAAGAAATTCATAGTGGTTCACCTATTTGGATGTTGACTGCTAAGGAACTTAGGACTCCTACACCCTCAGAGCCTCCTCAGAAAGTTAAACCTTTGTTAAAAGAATTTGAGGATGTTTTTCCCGAGGATCTGCCAAACCACCTTCCACCTCTTAGGGATATCCAGCATTCCATAGATTTAGTCCCAGGAGCTACTTTACCCAACTTGCCCCATTATAGGATGAATCCATCTAAGCATAAGGAACTGCAAAAGCAGGTTGGAGAATTATTAAGGAAGGGGTTCATTAGGGAGAGTCTTAGCCCTTGTGCAGTCCCTGCACTTCTAACCCCGAAGAAGGATGGCACGTGGAGGATGTGTGTTGATAGTCGTGCCATCAACAAAATCACAATCAAGTATAGGTTCCCCATCCCTAGACTAGATGACATGCTAGATATGATGGCCGGTGCAATGGTTTTTTCTAAAATTGATCTCAAGAGTGGCTATCATCAAGTTAGGATTAGACCAGGGGATGAGTGGAAAACTGCTTTCAAAACTAAGGATGGTCTCTATGAATGGGTTGTTATGCCTTTTGGGTTATCCAATGCCCCTAGTACTTTCATGAGGATTATGACCCAGGTACTTAGAGCTTCAATAGGGAAGTTTGTAGTGGTCTATTTTGATGACATCCTGATCTATAGTAAGACCCCTGCAGACCACCTAGGCCACCTTAGACAAGTCTGTCAAGTTTTGATGAATGATAGTCTCTACGGTAATCTCAAAAAGTGTGAATTCATGACCAGTAGAATTATCTTCCTTGGTTTTGTAGTAACCCCTGACGGCGTGGCTGCCGATCCAGAAAAAATTAGGTCCATAGTAGAATGGCCAGAGCCGACCAGTGTGCATGAAGTCAGAAGTTTCCACGGCTTGGCTACCTTCTATAGGCGATTCATCAAGGGATTTAGTACTGTAGTTGCTCCTATCACAGACTATATTAGGAAGGGAGAATTCCAGTGGACTAAAGCAGCCCATAAAGCCTTCCTAGATCTTAAGGATAGGATGACCCAGGCACCCATTTTGAGGTTACCCGACTTTTCAAAGGTATTTGAGGTTGCCTGTGATGCTTCAGGAGTAGGTATAGGTGGAGTCCTAAGCCAAGAGAACCATCCCGTAGCATTCTTTAGTGAAAAACTTAATGATGCTAAGCTTAGGTATTCTACCTATGATAAGGAATTTTATGCGGTAGTGCAAGCTTTACGTTACTGGAGACATTATTTGCTACCGCAAGAATTTGTGCTGTTTTCGGACCATGAGGCTCTTAGATTCTTGAATTCCCAGAAGAAGCTTAACCCTAGGCATGCTAAGTGGGTAGAGTATATCCAGTCCTATACTTTTGTTTTGAAGCATAAGGCTGGATCTGAAAATAAGGTAGCTGATGCCCTTAGTCATCGATCTTTGTTGTTGAATTCTGTTAGGGCTGAAGTCATAGGGTTTGAGCAAATCAAAGAGGAATATGAGTCATGTCCGAATTTTAAGACTGTGTACCAGGATCTAACTCAAGGACCATCTAGTGACCATAAGGATTATACCCTTTTAGATGGCTTTCTGTTCTTTAAGAATAGGCTTTGCATCCCTAGAACTTCTCTTAGAAAATTTTTGATTTGGGAAATTCATACGGGAGGTTTAGCTGGCCATTTCGGAAAAGATAAAACCACCCTGGCTATTGAAGACCACTTTTTCTGGCCTAGCTTAAAAAGAGATGTAGCACACATTGTGGCTAGGTGTCGGACCTGCGCTGTTGCCAAACAGCGAAAACAGAACACCGGCCTTTATACCCCACTCCCTGTCCTAGATCGTCCTTGGCAAGATGTGAGCATGGACTTTGTGTTAGGTTTGCCTAAGACCCAGAGGAGGCATGACTCTATCTGTGTTGTAGTAGACCGATTTTCCAAGATGGCCCATTTCTTGCCTTGTTCCCAAACATTTGATGCGTCTAAGGTAGCCACCCTGTTCTTTAATGAGATAGTTCGACTCCATGGCCTACCCAAGATCATTGTTTCAGATAGGGATGTCTGGTTCACCAGCTATTTCTGGAAAACCCTTTGGCATAAGTTAGGGACAAAACTTAAGTTTTCAACTGCCTATCATCCCCAGACTGATGGCCAAACCGAAGTAGTGAACCATAGTTTAGGCAATCTGTTAAGGTGTCTTGTTGGTGAAAACATTAGGAACTGGGATTTGTATTTACCTAGAGCTGAATTTGCATACAATGACTCGGTCAATAGGTCTACGGGTAAGAGTCCATTTGAAATTGTGCATGGTTACAAACCTCACACACCTCTTGACCTAGCTCCTTTACCAGTCCACACACGAGTCTCCGAGTCTGCCGAAGTTTTTGCACAGCATATAAAATACTTGCATAAAGAAATTCATGCCAAAATAAATTTAAGTAATGAAACTTATAAGAAGTTGGCTGATTCTAAAAGGCGAGTCAAAACTTTTAATGAGGGAGACTATGTAATGATTATGTTAAGGCCTGAATGGTTTCCTCCTGGAACCGTTAGAAAGTTACATGCTAGAGGAGCTGGACCATTTAGAGTGGTGAAGAGAGTAGGATCCAATGCCTATGTGCTCGAGTTGCCTCCAGAACTAGGCATTAGCTCCACTTTCAACATTACAGACCTAGTAGAGTATAGAGAGCCAGCAGTGATTCTCAGTGAGCCTTTTGAACCTAATCCTGCTCTTGAGAGTGAACCCAACCCTGTGTGTCCACCAACAAACTGGCCTGTGAAGAAAGAGCAGATTGAAAAGATCCTGGATGATCAGGTTATCTCTACTCGTAATCGAGGATACCAAAGATACCTGGTCCGCTGGCAAGGAAGGCCAGATTCTGATGACTCTTGGATCTCCCGAGAAGAATTACAAGAATTGGACCCAGACCTCTTGGAGAGATACCAGAGCCAACTTGATCCATACTCGACAGGGTCGAGTTCCTCCCACCCCGGGAGAATTGGTGCGGGCACCAGACTCAGAAGAAGACTTCAGAGCTCCATCTGGATCTCTGATTGACCTTGCCCAAAGAATTAGGGTTTTCTGGCTTATAATAAGGGTTGACTTGATCAACTCAATTTTAGCTTAAGTCTGTACTCCATGCAATTTATTTTGTTGAGTCATGTTGACTCAGTAGTGGTCTAGGACTTCAACCTGGGGTGTCACATTTTCTCCCAAGGCCAAGCAAGTGGGCGCCACACTCCCAGCCACACTCCTAGCCACACGCCTGAGTCCAGGGGGTGCCACATCTCCATCCAGTTTATTCTGGTCCCACACCACAGATAGCAGCTCCCTTCTCTCATGCGCCATTTGAGGAGAAAGCAACCAGGGATCCACAAATCAAGGGGGCGGCCCAAGACCTTCCATAAGAGCCAAGCTATGAAAGGGAAGAAATTCTTCTTGGAGAGAACTTCAAGGAGGCACCCATTCCCTGCCAAAAATACCCAAAACAAAGATGGGAAGGACCATGACTTAGGGAGAAAGAAAAGGAGGAGTCCAAAAGAGTTGAGCCATGGAAGGAAAGAAATCCTCTCTTGAAGAACAAAGCTTGGAGGCGCCATCTACCTTCCTTTTAAAACCCAAATCAATTTTTTTGGAACCTTTGGCCGGCCATAAGTGTAGGGATTGATCCTACAATCCTAATTTGAAGATCCCCTCCTTTAGTCTCACATGGGAAGATGTAATACCCTACTCTCTTGTAAAGTCCAATAAATTAAACCCTTCTTGTAAACTTTAAAGTAATCTGATGAATGAATTCAAGTTTTATGTGAGCAAAAAAAAAAAAATAATAATAACAAAAAAAAAAAGAATTAGTCTTAATTTACTTCCGCATCGCATCTTCTCTATTGTTCTGCATCAAAGAGGGGAGTTGAAGCCCAGCTTCTTGTGCTGGGTTCATCGAGCTCACGCCTGAGGACTTCTTGAGGCCTCCTAGGATCGTTCTCTTGGTATTTTTTTCCTCTTTCGACTTACCTTTCCGTCCGTTTTACCGTCCCTTTTATATCATCGAACTGCCCTCAGCCCATGTTCCTTCCAGGGGGCTCCCTGAGACCTCTGGACGTTCTTCCCTCCCTTCTTCTTCGGGTCCGGGAGTTAAGTGGCCGGACCGTCTCATCCGTAGTGTGTCACGAAAGGGGGAAGACTGGTGAGGCTTTGGGCCGAGCACGGGAGCTCTCCTTTTGAGGCGTTGACGGTGGGTTTCTAGCCATTTCAGGCTCCTGCACGCAATGATTCCGTTCCTCGGTTGCGGGGCCCCGTCTGACTGGTGTAAACGAGGTTTCACGTGTCACTGTAGGCCGTACTGGCGCCCCCTACGGGGTGCGGTGCGCGCCGGCTCTAGTGGCGACCTTGTAACCCATGTCTCTGCTTCCCCGAGGCTTTGCAGAGTAGGGCTGATCTCGATCGAAGTGAACCCGTCAGGGGGCGTCACCTGGCGGTGGAGCAGGGGCTGCCAGATTCGGCCAAGGTGGACCCCTCCTGGGTGGACACCTGGCGGGGCGGCAGAGAGAGGCTCGACTTCGGCCGAGGTGGACCCATCTTCGGGTGCCACCTGGCGAAGGAGCAGGAGGGCCCGGCTCGACATTGACAGAGGTGGACCCGTCTTGGGGTGCCACTTGGCGAGGGAGCGAGGGGCCGCCATCTTCGGCTGAGGTGGACCCCTCCTTGGTGGACACCTGGCGGAGTGGCAGGGAGGTGCTTGACTTCGGTCGAGGTGGACCCGTCTTCGGGTGTCACCTGGTGAAGGAGCAGGAGGGCCCGGCTCGATCTCGGCCGAGGTGGACCCGTCTTGGGGTGCCACCTGGCGAGAGAGTGAGGGGCCGCCAGCTTTGATCGAGATGGACCCCTCTTGGGTGGACACCTGGCGGAGCGGTAGAGAGAGGCTCGACTTCGGTCGAGGTGGACCCGTCTTCGGGTGCTACCTGGCGAAGGAGCAGGAGGGCCCGGCTCGACCTCGGTAGAGGTGGACCCGTCTTGGGATGCCACCTGGCGAGGGAGCGAGGGGCTGCCAACTTCGGGCGAGGTAGACCCCTCCTGGGTTGACACCTGGCGGAGTGGCAAGGAGGTGCTCGACTTCGGCCGAGGTGGACCCGACTTCGGGTGTCACCTGGCGAAGGAGCAGGAGGGCCCGGCTCGACCTCGGCCAAGGTGGACCCGTCTCGGGGTGCCACCTGGCGAGGGACCGAGGGGCCGCCAGCTTCGGCCGAGGTGGAACCCTCCTGGGTGGACACCTGGCGAAGTGGCAGGGAGGTGCTCGACTTCAACCGAGGTGGACCCGTCTTCGAGTGCCAACTGGTGAAGGAGCAGAAGGGCCCAGCTCGACCTCGACCGAGGTGGACCCATCTTGGGGTGCCACCTGGCGAGGGAGTGAGGGGCCGCCAGCTTCGGCCAAGGTTGACCCCTCCTGGGTGGACACCTGGCGGAGTGGCATGGAGGTTCTCGACTTCGGCCGAGGTTGACCCGTCTTCAGGTGCCACCTGGCGAAGGAGCAGGAGGGCCCGGCTTGACCTCGGTCGAGGTGGACCCGTCTTGGGGTGCCACCTAGCGAGGGAGCGAGGTTCCGCCAGTTTCGGCCATGGTGGACCCCTCTTGGATGGACACCTGGCGGAGTGACAGAGAGAGGCTCGACTTTGGCCGAGATGGATCCGTCTCCGGGTGTCACCTGGCGAAGGAGCAGGAGGGCCCGGCTCAACCTCGACAGAGGTGGACTTGTCTTGGGGTGCCACCTGGCGAGGGAGCGAGGGGGCCGCCAGCTTCGGTCGAGGTGGACCCCTCCTGGATGGACACCTGGAGGAGTGCAGGGAGGTGCTCGACTTCGGCCAAGGTGGACGCATCTTCGGGTGCCTCCTGGCGAAGGAGCAGAAGGGCCCGGCTCGACCTCGACCGAGGTGGACCCATCTTGGGTTGCCACCTGGCGAGGGAGCGAGGGGCCGCCAGCTTCGGCGAGGTGGACCACTCTTGGGTGGACACCTGGCGGAGTGGCAGGGAGGTGCTCGACTTCGGTCGAGGTGGACCCGTCTTCGGGTGCCACCTGGCGAAGGAGCAGGAGGTCCCGGCTTGACCTTGGCCAAGGTGGACCCGTCTTGGGATGCCACCTATCGAGGGAGCGAGGGGCCTCCAGCTTCGGTCGAGGTGGACCCCTCCTTGGTGGACACCTGGCGGAGTGACAGAGAGAGAGGCTCGACTTCGGCTGAGGTGGACCCGTCTTCGGATGCCACCTGGCGAAGGAGCAGGAGGGCCCGGCTCGACCTCGGAAGAGGTGGACCCATCTTGGGGTTCCACCTGGCGAGGGAGCAAGGGGGCCGCCAGCTTCGGCCAAGGTGGACCCTTCCTGGGTGGACACCTGGTGGAGTGGCAGGGAGGTGCTTGACTTCGGCCGAGTTGGACCCGTCTTCAGGTGCCACCTGGCGAAGGAGCAGAAGGGCCCGGCTCGATCTCGGCCGAGGTGGACCCGTCTTGGGGTGCCACCTGGCGAGGGAGCGAGGGGCCGCCAGCTTCGGCCGAGGTGGACCCCTCCTGGGTGGACACTTGGCGGAGTGGCAGGGAGAGGCTCGACTTCGACCGAGGTGGACCCGTCTTCGGGTGCCACCTGGCGAAGGAGCAGGAGTACTTCTTCCCGAACGGGAGATCTTTTGAAAGAAAAAATCCACGTGGTACTGACCGTGTCCAGCTGGACGTTACACGCGTCCCACATCAGCGATGTAGCCATATCACTTCCTTTTATAGTGAAATAGATCTCAAGTCATCCCCATATGATCCCAAAATTTTGTTAAATCTTCGGGATTTGGTAGAACGCGATCTGAACTTGTCATCTTCAATCTTCATGGATGTCAAATCCCTTTTTTTTTTTTTTAGTGGATAAAGAGGTATCAATTGATATCCTTACATTATTGATAGAAAATAGAACAAAACAAGAGTTAGGAAGAAGCGAGAAGTTATGGGAGATCTATATTCCTTGTTAAAATTTTATTAATTAATGGTTATCATTGTCATGTCTTTACTATTTTCTTGCTAAGACATGTTTTTTAGAGAGAAAGGAAGGGATCCATTTCCTTTTCAGCCATATATCTTGTTGTGGTTAAAACAAGATATCTTATTATAGCATGATAGTATGCCTTATTAAAGCAAGACAATGTATCATGTTACTTATTAAAGAAGACTTTTATTGTTAGTAGATTCTTTTTTTACACTTAATTCTTAAAAAAATTATCTGAGTACTTCATTATTGTGGGACATAATTTTTTGCTTACTATTATGAATGTTTGAGTGTAATCTTTTTAACATACTATAGAATGGATTATGTAACAATTGCTGTACATCATGGTAGCAAATTTGTAAACAAGACTGGATGCATTGAATATGTTGGAAGGATTATGGCACATTATGACATCTATGACATAAATAGCTTATATTATGGTAAGTTACGGGATATAGTGGATAAGCTTTGCGTGAATAAAGTTATAAAATTGTTTTATAGGATGTGTGTTTTAAATGATTGTTACAGTAAAAAATAAATTTATTTGGCCTTGACACGCATCCTCCTTGATGATTAGTGCGGTCATGTATTTTTTTTATCTCGGCCATGCACAAAGTCAGCTCCGTGGCGGTTCGCTCGGCTCGGCCCATCTCGGTGATGAATCTCAGTACCTCGACCCCACCTCGACTATTCATCTCGGCATCTCAGTCCGTGCCGGTCCAGCTTGGCAAGCCCGCATGGTGTCCTTCCGCCCACGGTGGCCCCGGATCCAGCTCTTCCGCCCATGGCGGCCTTGACTCCAATCTAGCTTGGCAAGACCGCATGCCCTGCTCGCTCCAGTCTGGCATGATCTCGCCAGCTCTCAGTTCGGCGAGTTCGCATCCAGATCCGCCAGTGCCTCCGTTCGGTCCGGCACGCCTGCTCGCTCCAGTCCGGCGCGAACTCGCCACGGCGCCTCCGAGTTCGGCATGGCCACACCTCGCCTCCGCTGGCTCCCAGCTCGGCATGGCCGCACTCGCCTCCGCCTGCACCAAGTTCGGTTGCACCCGCGATGCACCCGTGGCAGCTTCAGTTCGCCCATGGGAGGCCGCACCCCTACTCCGGCTCTAGCCCAGCTCGGCAAGCCCGCGGCAGCCCCAGCCACGTCCGCGCCTGCTCCGCGCCCGTGGCACGCCCGGTCTACTCCAGCTCCGCCTCCACCTGTGGCGCACCCCATCCGGCACATGGCAATTAGTCCGGTGCGACCTCGTGCCAGTCCGGCTCTGCCCGTGCTAGGGCACCTCCCTCGTGCCAGGGCACCTCGTCTCCATGCCAGACGCCCGGCGCCTCCCAGTTTGGCGATCAATCCAGCGCGAACTCGCCACAACGCCTACCGGTTTGGCTCCCAGCTATGGCATGGCCGCACCTCGCCTCCACCTGCACCAAGTCTGGCTGCACCCGCGGCAGCTCCGGTTCGCCCGTGGGAGGCCGCACCCCTGCTACAGCTCCAACCCAGCTCGGCAAACCCATGGCAGCCCCAACCATGTCCGCACTTGCTCTGCGCCCGTGGCATGCCCGGTCAACTTCGGCTCCGCCTTCGCCCGCGGCGCACCCCATCCGGCACACTGCGATTAGTCCAGCGCGACCCTGTGCCAGTCCGTCTCTGCCCGTGCCAGGGCACCTCCCCCGCTCCAGGGCACCTCGCCTCCATGCCAGATGCCCAGTCGACTCCACCTTCGCCCGCGGCACACCTAGCTCTTGTTCGGCTTCATCCAGCTCACCCACGCACACCGGCGCTCCTCCGCCCGTGCACTCAGCACGGCAGGACACCCACACCAGTTCGGCTCTGCCCGCATGGAGTCCCGCTTGCAGCTCCGAAACGGGCTCTTCGATCCAGTTTGACATGCCCGGTTCCGTCCGGTGCACCTCCGTGCATGGTCCAGACTCCAGATGCCCGGCATGCGTGGCGCCCGAACTGGCATGCCCGCGTGCCCAGTTCGCCGCACCCGCATGGCCAGTCTGGTAGTGCCCGGCGCACCACCTTCCACCTACGTGGAGCCCGGCTCCAGCCCCAGCTCCGGCTCCGTGAACGCCCGGTGCTCTGCTCCAGTAGGTTCCGCGTACACGAAGGGATGACGCACCTCGGTCTGCGCGTGTAAGGAGACTACCTGCCCATGCACCTCGGTCTGCATGTGTGAGACCCTCGCACCGCATGCCTTGGACTATGTGCATAGAGGGCCTTCGCCTGCATTGTCTCGGTCCGCATGCCATGATCCATCTAACATCGTTCTAGGTATACTTCTTAAAGTGCAGGTATGATAGTAGCCCGACACGTGAAATCATCATCCTTAGTGCATCTCCTACAATAGGACTATATTAAAGCTCCCAGGTCATAGTTTACACCAATAAAGGAGTGCCCCATCCGAGATACTGTGCCCTTTCACCAACCTCCTGAACCATCCAGAAAAAGGAGGTTCACCAACCCATCTAAACCTCTCAGGCTAGCAGAAGCCTCACAGGCCTATGCCAAGGAGAATGCACCTCTTCGAACACCAATAATCGCTCATCTACATAAGACCAACATGAAGAGGTAGGAGCGGGTAAGAGCAAAAAGACTCTCTTCAGTCCTACATTGTCCTCTATTTTTATCTTTTATTTTATCACCCTCTGGGAGCAGAGAATTCCCCAAGCTTTCAACCTCAGAGGTTATCTATTTTCCTTGATCGTTCCACTGACTTGATCGTCGGAGTGTCTTTGCCAGAATCCTCGGCCTAGATCTCCCCTATTTTGCAGGTTCGCCTGATAGAGGGAGCCAGTTTACGAGGCCGGTGGCCGAGCATCCGGCGGGAGAAACTCGATGCATCGGAGCTATGGGCCACGACGATCTTGGCGGCGACAGATTGGCCCACCAGGTAGGGGGGCAGATCAAAGCTCCTCAACAGGTGGACAATAGTAGCCACCTTTATCCTCTACCTCGGGGGCAGACTGAGGGTATGAGGATGGGGGCATGGAAGCTCCCCCCTCTCGGGACTCTAGGGAGTGGTCTCGAGAAGAGGTTTCGACCGAGCCTGAAGGGAACGTTGTCATCCCCAGCAGGATCAGGCCAGGAATGTTCAAACCAATGCCAATGCCATGGGTAGGGCTAGAAATGGGCCGGCCCGAAAGCCCATTGTTTGGAACTGGGCTGGGTCAGCTCAATAAATGTTGGGCTAGTTTGAAATTGGTTCAGGTTTCGGACAAAATTTTAAGCATATTAGACTAGTCCTAGGGCTATAAAATATAGTCCATTTAATTTTTAGACCAAAGGAATGTCCGGATTCGGTCCAAAATTTTTTAAAATATAGTTTTTGGGCTGGCCCAATGGGCTTTGGACCGGCCCATTTCCAGCCCTAGCCATGGGTGGCTGATCGCACAGGCTCACACAAAAAAAAAAGAAAGAAGGAGAAAGAAAAGAAAAAGGAAGAAGGGGAGAAGAGGAGAAGAAAAAGGGGTATGGTATAGTATTCGTGGTCTTGTCAAAATGCCAGGCACTTCCCATGCAACGGAGATTTTTTCTCTCATGCAACGAGTCCTCTTCTCCTATACGAAGATTTATTCTCCCATGCAGAGGAGTTCTATTCTTTCTTAATGTAACTCTTCCCTCCGCTATCTTTGCAACATAAGAAACTATGTTTCAGTTTGCAGGAAGAGCTCCTATGATGTCATCAACGGAGCCCTGTTCTCCTATACGACGTAGCCCTGCTCTCTCATGTAACAAAGCCTTATGCTCCCATGCAACGGAGCCTCTTCCCTCCATGCAAGGGAGTCCTTCTGCTCCTAGGCAACGGAGCTCTCTCTCATGCAATAGGGCCTTATGCTCTCATGTAATGGAGCTCTCTCCCATGCAACGGAGCTCCTTCTCCTCCATGCAATGGAGCTTTGTCCTCCCATGCGGAGGAGCTTTATTCTTTCCTAAGAGCCTTGTTCTCCTATGCAACAGAAGCTTCCTCCCATGCAACGGGCTCTCTCCCATGTAACAAAGCCTTGTACTCCCATGTAACATACCCCTACTTCCATGCAACGGAGTCCTCTTCCCCCATACGGAGATTTATTCTCCCATGCAGAGGAGTTCTATTCCTTCTTAAGGTATGTCCTCTCTCCGCTATCTTTGCAACGTAAGAAACTATGTTTCAGTTTTGCAGGAAGAGCTCCTATGACATCATCAATGGAGCCCTGTTCTCCTATGCGACGGAGCTTTATGCTCCCACGCAATAGACCATCTTCTGCTAAAGGGAGTCCCATTCTCTCCTGAGATGATGGTCGGCGAATTTAATTCTGGCCTCCTTAAGGAAAAAATATATTTTCCATGACTGGAGCTCAATAGGTAACTCCTTTCTCCGCTATATTGATAACATGAAAAACTGTGTTTCAGTTATACAGGAAAGGCTCCTGTACCACCATCAAGGGCAGGCACTATGGTCCGTCAGAGCCAGTCACTACCAGAAAGAATTCTAGACAAAGGCCAAAGTCACGAAGCTCTTCACTGAGCCTCGCATCTACCACCTGACTCTCATCCAGAGATGCCCATGGGAAGCTCTAGAGGTCCAACCATTTATGGCTCGCCTCCTAGCATGCCGAACGAGTGGCTCTTCTACCTCGTGAAGGATATAAGAATCCCTCCTTAATTAAAGTTCCTCTCTTGTGCAACTTTGTTCTTCATCATTATAGGAGCTCATCCGTCTGACTCCGAGTCTGACAAAGTAAGCCCGGAACCCAGTTCTGGCACAATGGAACCTAGTTCCGGTAAAAAATCCTGGAGTCTAGTCCGGATGAAAGCCCAGAAACCAGTTCTGGCACAACAGAACCCAGTTTCGGTATAAAATCCAGGAGTCCAGTCCGGATGAAAGCCTGGAACCCAGTTCTGGCACAACAAAACCCAGTTCTGATATAAAATCCCAGAGTCCAGTCCGGATGAAAGCCCGAAAACCTAGTTCCGGCACAACGAAACCCTATTTCGGTATAAAATCTTGGAATCCAGTCTAGATGAAAGTCTGGAACCTAATTCCGGCATAACGGAACCTAGTTCTGGTATAAAATCCTAGAGTCTAGTCCGGATGAAAGCCCGAAACCTAGTTCCGGCACAATGGAACCCAGTTTCGGTATAAAATCTCAGAGCCCAATCTGGATGAAAGCCCGGAACCTAGTTCCAGTATAATGGAACCAAGTTTCGATACAAGATCCCAGACTTCAGTCTGGAAGGTGGTGCGGAACCCAGTTCCCCGACGTGATCCTGGACTTTAGTCCGGAAGGTGGCACGGAACCCAGTCCCCCACGTGATTCTGGACTTTAGTTTGGAAGGTGGCACAGAACCTAGTTCCCCCATGTGATCCTGGACTTCAGTTTGGAAGGTGGCGCGGAACGCAGTTCCCCCACGAGATCCCGGACTTCAATGTGGAAGATGCCTCAGAACCCAATTCTGGCATGAAGGCCCGGACTTCAGTCCACTTGTTGTCCCTCGAGTTCCTCCGCCAGGATGGCTCCCTCGAGGTCGAGCATTGCTCCCTTGAGGTCGAGCATCTGGCCTGAGTCAAACTCCTGCTCTTTGGGTTCCTCCGCCAGGATGGCTCCCCCGAGGTCAAGCATTGCTCCTCCGAGGTCGAGCATTTGGCCTGAGTCAAACTCATGCTCTTTGGGTTCCTCCGCCAGGATGGCTCCCCCAAGGTCAAGCGTTGCTCCCCCGAGGTCGAGCATCTGGACGGAGTCGATTTCTCTCTCTCATGCTCCTTGGGCTTCTTTAGGCAGGATGGCTCCCATCTTCTAGCAACTTCAATGCCTTCATCAAAGATTCCAACAGATACTCTGAGCTCGGCCATGTTAACTATATGCCCGGTCATGTATGGTGCACCCAAGTTGTGCACCTCACCAACCTCTTCCTCCATGGCACCACCTTCTATCTGGTCAAAGAGAAGTACTGGCACCATCATAATGCAACTAATCTTAGGTCGAAGCACCTATAGGCAAGTAAGTTTCAAAAACAAACACATTCTACTTTGTTTTGCAAGCCACTCCTTGTTCAGAAAAAGGACAGCAAGACTTAATGCCTTCGTCTAGGCCTTCAAAGACCAATGGCTAACCTTCAGTAAGTCCAGTTTTATTTAGCGACTAACTTTTTGCAACCAGTATAGAACCTGCTAAGGTGCAGGGCCGAGTGGATGATAGTACTCCCTTTATTCAAAATGAAGACATTTTGGACTCAGGGAGTGGGGGCATATGTTACTGTAGAAAACAAATCCATTTGGCCCTGACACGCATCCTCCATGATGACAAGCGCAGCCACGTACTTCTCCACCTTGGCCATGCGCAAAGTCCAGCTCCATGGTGGTTCAGCTCAGCTCGGCCCCACTTCGATGGTGAACCTCAATACCTCGGCCCCATCTCGACATTCATCTCGGTACCTTAGCCCGTGCTGGTTCGGCTTGGCAAGCCTGCACGGAGTCCTTCTACCCACGATAGCCCGGATCCAGCTCTTCCGCCCATGGCAGCCTCACTCCAGTCCAGCTCAGCAAGATCGCATGCCCTGCTCGCTCCAGTCCGGTGTGATCTCGCCACGGTAGCTCTCAGTTCAGCGAGATCGCATCCATATCCGCCAGTGCCTCCATCCGATCCGGTGTGCCTGCGTTCCTAGTTCGGCACGCCCGCTCGCTCCAGTCCGGTGCGAACTCGCCACGGTGCCTCCCAGTTCGGCTCCCAGCTCGGCATGGCCGCACCTCGCCACCGTTGGCTCCCAGCTCGGCATGGCCGCACCTCGCCTTTGCATGCGCCAAGTCTGGCAGCACCCGCGACGCCCGTGGCAGATCCGGTTCGCCCGTGGGAGGCCGCACACCTGCTCCGGCTCCAGTCTAGCTTGCCAATTCTGTGGCAGCCCCAGCCACGTCCATGCCTGCTCCTTACCCGCGGCACACCCGGTCGACTCCATCTCTGCCTCCGCTCGTGGCGTACCCTATTCGGCACACGGCAATCAGTCCAGCGCGACCCCATGCCAGTCTGGCTCTGCCCATGCTAAGGCACCTCTCCCATGCCAGGGCACCTCACCTCCGTGCTAGATGCCCGGCACCTCCAAGTTCGGTGATCAGTCCGGTGCGAACTCGCCACGACGCCTCCCAGTTCGGCTCCCAGCTCGGCATGGCCGCACCTCACCTCCACCTGTGCCAAGTCCGGTCGCACCTGCGGCACGCTCGCGGCAGCTTCGGTTCAACCATGGGAGGCCGCACCCCTGCTCCGGCTCTAGCCCAGCTCTGCAAACCCATGACAGCCCCAACCACGTCCGCGCCTGCTCCGCGACTGCGGCACGCCCGGTCGACTACGGCTCCACGTTCGCCCGCAGTGCACCCCATCTAGCACGCGGCAATCAGTCCAGGATGACCCCATGCCAGTCTGGCTCTGCCCGTGCCAGGGCACCTCCCCTGCGCTAAGGCACCTCGCCTTCGTGCCAGATACCCGGTCGCCTCCGCCTCCGCCCACGGGACACCTAGCTCCTGTCAGCTCCATCTAGCTCACTTGCGCACACCGGCACTCCTCCGCTCGTGCACTCAGCCTGGCAGGACACCCATGCCAGTTTGGCTCCGCCCGCATGGAGTCCCGCTCGCAGCTCCGAAGTGGGGCTCTCCGGTCTTGTCTGACACACCCAGTTTCGTCCGGTCCGGCCATGCCCGCAGAGGCGTGGCACGGTTCAGCACTAGTCCACCTCCGTGCATGGTCCATACTCTAGACGCCCGGCATGCATGGTGCCCAGACCGGCATGCCTGCGTGCCCAGTTCAGCACACCCGCATGCCCAGTCCTGTAGCGCCCGGCGCGCCGCCTTCCGCCCGCGTGGAGCCCGGCTCCATGAATGCCCGGTGCTCTGCTCTAGTAGGTTCTGCGTGCACGAAGGGATGACGCGCCTCGGTCCGCGTGCATAAGGAGACTACCTGCCCATGCACCTTGGTCCGCATGTGTGAGATCGTCGCGCCGCATGCCTTGGACCATGTACATAAAGGGCCTTCGACTGCATCATCTCGGTCCACATGCCATGATCCATCTAACACCGTTCCAGGTATACTTCTTAAAGTGTAGGTATGATGGCAGCCTGACACGTAAAATCACCATCCCTAGTGCGTCTCCTACAAGAGGGCTATATTAAAGCTCCCAGGTCATCGTTTACACCAATCTAGAAGGAGTGCCCTATCCGAGGCACTATGCCCTTTCACCAACCTCCTGAACCATCCAGAAGAAGGAGGTTTACCAACCCATTTAAATCTCTTAGGCTAGCAGAAACCTCACAGGCCTATGCCAATGAGAATGCACCTCTCCGAACACCGAGAATCGCTTGTCTACATAAGACTAACGTGAAGAGGTAGGAGGGGGTAAGAGCAAAAAGACTCTCTTCAGTCCTGCATTGTCCTCTATTTTTATCTTCCATTTTATCACCCTCTGGGAGTAGAGAGTTCCCCAAGCTCTCAACCTCAGAGGTTGTCTGTTTTCCTCGATCGTCCCACTGACTTGATCGTCGAAGTGTCTTTGCCGAAATCCCCGGCCTAGGTCTCCCCTGTTTTGTAGGTCCACCTGATGGAGGGAGCCAGTTTATAAGGCCAGTGGCCGAGCATCTAGTGGGAGAAACCCAATGCACCGGAGCTACTGGCCACAACGATCTTGGCGGTAATAATGATAATTAAGGAACGAGGTTTGTTTATGAAGATAGTTAGCTTTAAGAAAAGATAAAGCTTGCAATGAATACAAGAGAGTATCTTCATATTTATGTTGACCACCAAGAACTAGTCAACAAACCAATCATGGAGAGACCTAGAACTAGAAGTGTTGCTAAACAGATTATGGACAAGCAATGACTAGAGTAAGTGAGAAGCAAAGGAATATGACAGTAGGCAGTAAGGGACAAATTCAATAAAGTAATTGCTGAGCAAAGTTAACAAAAGGTAATAAGTAAAGAAAAAGAAAAGATACTTGATAGACCTAGGGATAGAAGGGTTGATGAGGAATTTTTAGAGGATGAAGACTATACTATTCAATGATAGTGAAGATGAAGAGATTGATGATAGCTATTATACAGATATTTATACATATATTAAGATTTTAACAGATGATGAGGAGTTGATAGCCATATGGAAGAAAGTGAAGGAAGCAAGGAATAGTACTAGGAAGAAGGAGGATCGGGTGTAGAGGGAGCATCTACCATATGTGGGTAAGATTACAAGATAAAACCTTGCTGCTCCTTTAAATGAACTAGAAAGGCAAACTGGATATGATAATGATGATCATAATCTTTCTGAGTTTGACACACCTAAATCAAGTCTTGAGCATGAGCTTGGTGAACTTATGAAAAAGAAGAAGTGGGCTTATTTCAATTCAAAAACTAAAATGCATCATGTCAAATGTTGTAAAGGTATGGCATTCAATATCATAGAATATTTTTAAAGATGCTATAATCAAGTATAGTATAGCACCAAGATTTGTGAAGAACGAGTCTACTAGAGCAGAGATAAGATGTACATTTAATGGATGCCCATTCAGAACATGCTGTTTGTTGCCGCCCGGATCGTCATGGCTCGTAGCTGCTGATGGCATTGGGGGTCGCGCGTCCGCCTGCTCGGGATGCCTCCGGTGCCTCGGGACCTGCAACAAACAATGTCAGTGACCCGAGCCAGGGATTCTGGTGGGGGCGCTCCAACGGTCAAGTCAGTGACGGTCCAGGAAAATAGATCCTCCTGGTCGAGCCCCTCTGGATGAGCTCCATACTAGGAGGAGTGAGTGTAGTGTGTATGAGAGTGAGAGTGAGAGTGAGTGTGAGCTAGGAGAGGTGATGGCCGAGGTGGTCTAGCCCTCCTGTCTGGCCTTCCTCCCTTGTTTCCGTGTTTGCCTTTTTTTTTTGACTTACCCTGGCTTGGTTTTTTACATTGGCTTGCCTCGGGATCTCCCTATGCTATCAGATATGTGCGATGAGGTATTGTGCCATAGACGGGATGCCTCTTCTATCAGATAGTCGGGAAGACTTCTATATGCTTCTGACATTCCTTCTGCCTGCCCCTTTCCTAGAAGCCTGGCAGGACCTCGGTTGGCGGGCCGCCCTCTCGAGACCCGCGCTCTCCTGTTGGGTCTTTTCTCTGGTTGTACGGTAGGTTGGTGGGGGGCATGGCACTTTGATGTGAGCTTTCTTTCTTTCTGGTGTGAGTGATGGCTGTGGGCATTAATGACGACGTGGTTGGCGCTGTTGTACGACTCTCGGGAGGATCGCCATTGTCCTTAGAGGGGAGGCGCTGCTCCTTTGGCAGCTGGTGCCTCAATTTGGATTGGGGACTGAGCTGGAAAGGTGGGGCCTGCCTCTAGTGGGCTCGCATCGAGGTAGCTCGGCAGGGCGGAGGAGGGCTTAGCTCGACTCGGATCAGTGGATCTCGGCTTTAGATGAGCTCGACCAGAAGAAGGTGGGCGGGGTGCCGCCTAGCCTAGGGGACCTGACCTCGGAGGGGTGCCTCATGGAGGAGGAGACTTGAGCTCGACTCCTGACCACGGGGCCCAACCTTAAGGGGTCTGCCTTGGGTGGGAGCTCGTACTCGGCTCCGGCCTAGGCATTCCGACCCGGCGGGAACCGACCTGGCGGAGGACGGGGCTCGGTCTCGATGAGCGACCATGCTGCTCTAGGGGAGCTCAGCTCGGTGAAGGGGCTCGTGTTGAAAACCCAGTATGGCATCTGATGGGGACTCCACGTCAGTTTTCCCACCCCACGTCAGCAATCCTGCCACATCATTTGCCCCCCACTCCCGAGGCCCGCTGGCGTGCGGCGCTCGGGGCGAAGGGAGTAATTACGGTGCTGACTTGGAAAGATGGAGAAATCTGGTACAATAATGACCGATATCGGCAGTGCCTCGCTCGGCGGTCCTTCTAGCCTGTGCGGGGCACCACGTGGCCACGTCTAGGGAGCAGTTATGGCAGGCACGAAAGTCAGAGCGACTACGATCGGATTGGGGTGCTGGCCTCGTTGATCTGTGACACGTGGCAAGTGTCTCTTGGGGGAGCCGTAACGGTACGGTCGGGCGTAGGTTATCTCGAAAAGGAGGATAGGTCTTTTGAAACTTACTTTCTTTCAAATCTTTCATGCCCAGCATTGTACAGTGATCTTTTCCTTCTCCTTCTTCGGCCATCGTCGCCCTCCTAGAACCTTAGCAGGTTAGCTTCTTCTCCCTTCTCGTCGTCTAAGAGTCATTATAGGCCTTCCTTTGCTACTTTCTCCTTCTTTCATGGATCGCTTTGGTCCAAACTTCCATCCTTCCTGCCAAGCTGAGGCCGGACCTTCCCGGTCGAGGACTCCTTCTTTCTCCGATGAGGAGATGGATGCGGCACGTTACGAGTTTAGAAGGAGATGGAGGACTCCTTCTTCCTGCTCCTCCTCCTGCTCCCATCCCTGAATCCGAACCTTCTCGGTCGACAGGTCCGGAGGGATTGCTTTGGTGATCACCGCCGAGGATCTTGTGACCATCCGGGGTGCTTATGGCATTCCCGAGTCCATTCATCTTTATGTTCCTCATCCGGGGGAGTAGGTCACATTTAGCATCCCTCGGCGGATCGCTTTCTTTGAGGAGGCCTTCACCGGGGGTCTCTGATTTCCTATCCATCATTTCTTTCTTTCCTTCCTGACCAACTACTGACTTGTCCATGCCCAGTTGGTCCCCAATGCTATCAGAATGATATTTTGTTTCATCGTTCTGTGTCATTTCCACAGTGTCGTTGCCCGTTTCTCCCTATTCAGGGCCTTTTTTATCCTGAAATACCACCCTACTGAGAATGGGTGGTGGTCCCTTTCTTCTTGCCCTCGGGGCATCAGATTCGAGCTCCCCTCTTCCATCAAGGGATGGAAGAGCAGATATTTCTTTGCCTTGGTCGAGGGGATCGACTGGGTTTGGAGCGACCCAGATCGATCTTCCAATAGGAACTCCTCCATCGAATCAGCCGACCTTGACCTGTAGAGCTGCTTAGATCGGCCGAGATCCCCTCGCTTGAGGTCTTACTATCGAAGCAAAATCTTTGCGAGGTCGGGGTCGGCTCGGTGCAGGAGTCGGGTGAGTTCGACTTGGCCACCCCCTTTTCGTTTTCTTTCTTTTTTTCTTCTCTTTCATTTTTTTCTTTTTTTTTACTTGGGATTGACCATGTCTTCTCTGGTGCAGAGATGAAATTCTCCATGGATGAGCTGCTCTTATTTTTCGAGGAACGAGAGCAAGCGGTTGAGGTCGGCGAGCCCGCTTTAAAGAGGGCTCGGGTCGATGAAGGTGCGAGACCGGTGCAGGCCGGGCTGGATGCACCGGTTCCAGAATGGAGGCGGAAGGGGGCGGTCGAGTCCATCCACGAGCCTTCAGGGTAGCACGACCTGGTCCTGGTGCCCGAGCCCGAGGTGGTTGTCCGTGCCAGGTCGGCCGCCGCTGCCGCCAGGGTAGGAGCCCCCACTCCGAAGGTTGTTGAGTCGAGGAGGAAGGGGAGCTGAAAGAAACAAGGCTGGCACCCCAAGCACGGCTTGAAGCGACGTCGAGCTCGCAACTGGCATTAAAGGCGCCTCCCGCCACCGAGGGGTTCGAGCCGATGGGAAAGCAGGATAGGGACTATCGTTGAGTCCCCTTTCGACTGGGGCCTAATGTCTGTCTGATGAAGGACCCGAGCCTCATCGAGCGGATGATGGGCTTCTCAGTCCAGTCCTGTGACCGACGAGAAGGGAGCGGGAGACTTCTGAGCGACATCATCAGCTCGTCCTTCACCAATCTGTATGCCATAAGTTCTCCACTTGCCTTGACTTCTTCCAATCTTTTCCAGCATCGTGGCTAACATGCTTTTTTTAATGCAGCAAGGTAGAGAGCTGATCGTCGTCCAGGATTACTGTCGCAACTGGGCAAAATGGGACAAGGAGCGATAGGCGGACCTCGAGTCCCTGAGGGTCGAGGCAGGTCGGAAGGATGAGAAGACCCGGGAGGCTAACCTGAAGGTTAAGAGCCTCCAGGCCGAGGACGCCGACGTCGCCCGGACTAAGAAGGATCTCGAGGGAGAGCTCGAATCAAAGAGGACCCGACTGAAAGAGCTTCGGGCCGAGGCGGAGGCGGCGAGGGATAGAGCCACCTCTGCTGAGAAGAGGGTGGTGACCACAGAGAAGAGGGCCGCAGAGGTGGAGGAGAAGGCCACCGCCGCCAGTCGCTCCACTGAGACCGCCGAGAAGGGGATGGCGGTGGTGATCTGGCAGGAAGAACGTGCCATGGAGCAGTTGGAGGAGGCGTGGCACCGGGCGAAGGCCACAAGGAAGGAGGCCGCCGACATGGTGGCCACTTTCAAGGCCTCCCCTGAGTATATAAAAGACTTCAAAGAGGCGGCCACGGACTCCTTCGCCAAGTGGTTCACCTACTGTCGCACCTAGTTGCGGGGGATCCTCTCCTAGGAGCGACTGGTCGCGCTCCGGGCCCCTGGCAAGAAGGCTCCAGCTCCGGTAGTGGTTGTAGCAGGGCAATGAGCCACTCCAGCTAGGTCTCCCCTAAAGGTGGCCCCAGAGATAGCTGAGTCGGCATTGGTGGTGGCGACGGCTAGACCAGCACCGCAGGCAGAGATGGCTGAACTGGTCCTCTTGGTAGTAGTAGCTGAACCAGTCCCTCTGGCGAAGGCCACTCAAGAAGGCACCCCGGTGATGGAGACGAAAGAAGGAGAAGTCCCGGTTGTGCACTGCCCAGGGAAGGAGCCGGCCTAGTAGGATAGGACTTCTGTAATAGTTTCTCTTTTTCTTCTTTTTTGAACCAGGCTGCCTGGCCTGTCAGGGCCTGGAAGATAATGTAACATGCTTTTTTTCAATTAATGAAAGATTGTTCAGCCAGCATGGCCCCTTCCTTTTATTGTGGTGTGAATGTCTTCTCTCCTCTTCTCTTCTCTTCTCTTCTTGTTTCTTCTCTTTTAGTGTGAGGAGGTCGGAGAGGGGAGCTCCATCTTATATAGGCTTAAGCCTCACCATCTCGGCACTGGGCTCGAGACCCCAATGCCAGGGAATGTTGGCTTCGGACTTGAGTGCTTGAGGGCCTCTCAAATCTTGAATGCCCTGGATCTAGGCTCGGGGCTTGATCGTCGGAGGTCGGGCTTAGGAAACACCGTTTGGGAGCCGGGCTCGAAGGCGTGATGGTCGAAGAGCCGGGCTTCGGAACTTAGTTGCCTGAGGACATGGCTCAGGAGTTGGCATCTTGGAGTTGGGCTCGAAGACGTGCTGGCCGGAGAGCTGGTTTCCGGAACTTGGTCGCCTGAGGAGCTAGGCTCGAGGCTTGAGTCCCTGAGGGCTTCTTAGGGCTTGGTGCCGGAGGACTCTTCTCCGGGCTTGGATGCCGAGGAGCTAGGCTCGAGGATTGAGTGCCTGATGGCTTCTCATGGCTTGATGCCGGAGGACTCTTCTCCGGGCTTGGATGCCGAGGAGCTAGGCTCGAGGCTTGAGTAACTGAGGGCTTCTCAGGGCTTGGTGCCGGAGGACTCTTCTCCAGGCTTGGATGCCGAGGAGCTAGGCTCGAGGCTTGAGTGCCTGAGGGCTTCTCAGGGCTTGGTGCCGGAGGACTCTTCTCCAGGCTTGGATGCCGAGGAGCTAGGCTTGAGGCTTGAGTTCCTGAGGGCTTCTCAGGGCTTGGTTCTAGAGGACTCTTCTCCGGGCTTGGATGCCGAGGAGCTAGGCTCGAGGCTTGAGTTCCTGAGGGCTTCTCAGGGCTTGGTGTCGGAGGACTCTTCTCCGGGCTTGGATGCCTAGGAGCTAGGCTCGAGGCTTGAGTGCCTGAGGGCTTCTCAAGGCTTGGTGCCGGAGGACTCTTCTCCAGGCTTGGATGCCTAGGAGCTAGGCTCGAGGCTTGAGTGCCTGAGGGCTTCTCAGGGCTTGGTGCCAGAGGACTCTTCTCCGGGCTTGGATGCCGAGGAGCTAGGCTCGAGGCTTGGGTGCCTGAGGGCTTCTCAGGGCTTGGTGCCGAAGACTGGGCTCGAGGGCAGTGACATTCCTGCAAGGCAAATAAACCATTGTGCAGAGGAAAGTCTTTATTTCTAATGGAAGAAAAACTTACATTACTGGTAGTATCTCCTCAAATTATAAGCATTCCATGTTTTGGAGAATCTGGCACCATCCAGGTCCTCGAGATAGTAGGCCCCATGTGAGAGGGACTCGGCCACTTTATAAGGGCCCTCCCAGTTCGGCGAGAGCTTGCCGCACTCTCGGGGTTGAGACGCTTCGGCCCGATGCAGTACCAGGTCGCCAGGTCTGAAAGTCTTCAGCTTCACCCGCGCATTGTAATATCGGGCCACCCGTTGTCGGTATGCTGCCATCTAAAGCCAGGCTTTGTCCCTTATCTCTTCGAGGAGGTCTAGGTTAAGTAGAAGGTGTGCCAAGTTCTGTGTCTCGTCATACCGCTACACCCGAAGCGTGGGCACGTCGAGCTCGATTGGGATCACTGCTTCAGCTCCGAAGACGAGATTGAAGGGTGTTTCATCCATTGCCATTCTGGATGTTGTGTGGTAGGCCCACAGGACACTTGGAAGTTCTTCGGCCCATCTGCCCTTCACCTGGTTTGACCTGGTGCGAAGTCCTTGAAGGATGGTTCGGTTAGTCACCTCGGCTTCCCCATTTGTTTGGGGATGAGCGACCGAGGTAAACCGGTGTTGGATGCCATGCTCGACACATAATCCTTCGAACTCCCGGTTGTCGAACTGTCGCCCGTTATCAGTGATGACATAATTGGGGTGTCCGAAGCGGCAGATGATAGACTTCCAAAAGAATTGCCGAACATTGGCTTCTGTAATCCGAGCTAGCAGCTCTGCCTCGACCCACTTGGTGAGGTAGTCGATTGCCACTAGTAGGAACTTTCGCTGCCCTGGTGTAGTGGGGAACGGCCCTAGAATGTCCATGCCCCATTGTGCAAAAGGCCAGGGGGATGACAACTAGGAGATCGACGCGGCCGACAGGTGCTGTATGTGGGAATGGAGTTGGAATTTATCACACTTCTTGACGAAGTCGGCGGCGTCTTCCCTCATCATCTCCCAGAAGTATCCCTGGCGAATAGCCTTGTACGCTAGAGTCCTCCCTCCTATATGATTCCCACAGAGGCCCTCGTGTATCTCCCAGAGCATAAAAGTAGCCTCCATGGGCCTGAGGCACTTCAGGAGTGGGTAGGGTGGGTAGGAATAAGATCGGTGGTAGAGGTGACCGTCCATTAAAACAAAATGGGTGGCCTTCCTTTTGATGAGGCCGGCTTCTCTGCGGTTCTCTGGTAGGAGGCCATCCTGGATGTACTTGATGTACTTGTCCATCCAGCTCGGCTCGTGGGCCACTTGTTGTACCTCCTCTGGGCTCTTGTAGCTTGGATTCTCGAGATACTCAACATAGGCACGCCCTAAGGATAAGTCCGGTAGGGTTGCGAGCCTCGACAGCACATCCGCACGAGCATTTTCTTCGTAAGGGATGTGGAAAATGCGGAAGTAACGAAAGCCTGCCATGCTTGAACGAACCTTCTTCAGGTACTTCACCATCTAGGGATCTCGGGCCTCGTACTCTCCGGAGACTTGTCCGGCAACCAGTTAGGAGTCGGTGGAAACCTTCAGGCTCTGCATGCCCAGCTCACAAGACACCTTTAGGCCCGTGAGGAGTGCTTCGTACTCCGCCTGGTTGTTTGTGGTGGCGAACTTGAAGCGGAGAGCGCACTCCGACACCACTTCATCGGAATTGGCGAGGATGAGGCCTGCTCCGCTTCCGCAGGAGTTGGAGGCACCGTCCACGTGGAGGATCCAGGGGTCCTCTTGCAGTCTGTGCTCAGCTTGGCTCTCCGGGACCGTCCGCTCTGGCTTCTCTGGAGGCCCTGTACATTCGACCATGAAGTCGGCTAGGACCTGGGCCTTCTACAACGACCTCGGCCGGTATGTAATGTCGAACTTACTCAGCATCAGGAACCATTTAGCCAGTCTCCCGGAGGTCTCGGGGTGGCCTAATATGGTCCTCAGAGGCTGATCGGGCACAACCGCGATGGGATGCGCTTGGATGTAGGGCCTGAGGTGCTTAGTAGACATGATTAGTGCAAAAATGAGTTTCTCGAGCGAGTATACCTGATCTCTGCATCACGAAGGATTTTGCTGGTGTAGTACACTGGCTTCTGAGATTCGTCCTGATCTGTGCGGACGAGGACCGAGCTGATGGCCCCGGGTGTATCCGCCAGGTAGAGTAGGAGCTCTTCCCCTTCTTCCAATCTGGATAGCAGAGGTGGAGAGGCTAAGAACTCCTTTAGTTCTTCAAAGGTCGTCTTGCACTCTTCGGTCCAGGTAAAGTCATGCATCTTGTGCAACGCCTTGAAGAAAGGGAGGCAGCAGTCAACCGACCTCGAAATAAACCGGCTTAAGGTTGCGACCCTCCTCGTTAGACGTTGAACTTGCTTTTTGGATGTTGGGTGCTCCATGTCAAGGATCGCCTGGAGCTTCTCCGGGTTTGCTTCGATGCCTCTCTATCAGTTTAAAATCTGACTTCTTAAAATATTTAAAAATACGTAGCAAGAGGAGTCAGGTCGAATCCACAGAGAAGGCAGTGTTTAGGATTTGAAATTTTTGATCTTTGTAAAAAAATATTTGAAGTCAAAAAAATATAAAAATTAAAATTGCAGGAAAACTTGGCACTAGGATCTATTATTTAGATCCTAGCATCTATTTGCAGACAAGACGAAAGACAAGAATTAAAAAAAGAAATATTGCATTGATTTTAATTTAAGGTCTAAATACAATGCAAAAAAAACTAAATTAACAAAATAAGTAACAAAGATAAGAACAGATCGGCGCAGCCTCGTTGGGAAGATAGCTCCTTCCTTCGTACTCATGGAGCGAACTGGGCTTGGTCTACGTCTTCTTCTTCGGATCTTTATCTCAGAGAGAGAGAAGGCTGGAAGATGGTGTAGGGACACGCTCTCCTTTGAGAAACCTCACTCCCAAAAGCCAACCCGTAACCCAAGCAATGCCCTTTACCATGTACCTTGTCTTTTCTCCGGGGATCCCTCTATCTTGTGCATTGGGGTTCATTTTATAATTGACCGGAGAGGGGAGCTCGTTGCACACTAGCGATGTGGGACAAAAAAAATACCGTGACCGCTCCATTGCTACTCCGTTGATTACGCCGCTCGTGGACTGCCCGTGGAGAATGCCCATGGATGGCTCGTGGATTGCCCGTGGAGAATGCTCGTGGACGGCTCGTAGACGGCGCTCCGGCAAGCCAGCTCGTGGAACCATCGTGGAGCGCGTGGAGAAGCTTGGCCGTGCGCGTGGAGGAGCTCGGCAACGTGCATGGAGCTCGTGAATGCATGAGGAGCGCGGCAACGCCCTGCAGCCCGTGAAGAATGCCCAGCCATTCGCCTACTGCCGGAGCTTCTCCTCCACCGTGCAACGCCCGTGAAGATTGCTTGGCAACGCCACCACCCTGCAGCACCCGTGGAGTGCTTGCCCGTGGACTGCGCCATCGTGGAGCTCCTCCTCCGGCCGTGGACACCTCATGAAGAACGTGGGCTGCGCCACCGTGGAGCCCCTCCTCCGGCCATGGACTGCGCCACCGTGGAGCTCCTCCTCCGGCCGTGGACTGCGCCACCGTGGAGCTCCTCATCCGGCCGTGGACTGCGCCACCGTGGAGAACGTGGGCTGCGCCACCGTGGAGCTCTTCCTCCGTTTGCTGCCAAAAAAATGCCACCACCGCCCGTCAAACCATTGCCGGAGCTTCTCCTCCGGCCAGGGACACCGCCGGTGTGCTTCCTGACGAGTTTCGGCACCTCTGGAGGGCTGTGGTCCATGCCCTGTTTCATGGACCGGTAGCAATGGCTGCCGGTGGACCATCCAACGAATTGTAAACCCAGCAGCAGGTCCATGGTGGACCGGCTGCTCCAAAAACTGTGCAGCATCAAAATGTGTGCAAAAATCAAGAAAAATTTATAACTTCTTCATTTCAAACCTGATTTAGGTACCGTTTGCGTTGTTGGATTCCATAAATCAAGCTCTACCTATTGACAGGTTTCAAACTTATTAATTTTACCGATTCCATGATCATTAATTATAATTATTGAATATTTTATTAATCATTTAAATGGGTGTGTGATGCTTTGACTTAAAATCTATTTTTCATGAATGCACTCTAATTTCATATTTTTCAAAGATATTTTTTAAAATAATTAGTTTTGCAAGAAAGTCCAATTTAATTATGAAATTAGGTTATTAAAAGAATGTTAGCACCATTAATTAACTAAAATACTTAAAATAAACGTGTAAATCCATGATTTATCACACCCCCCAACTTACTTATTGCTAGTCCCTTAGCAATGCAAAAAGTATAACTATGTGTCACAAAGATCATCCTTTACAAAAATAGATCCAGGTTTGAAAGTAAAAAGATCTAGCAAGTATCACTAACTAAGTATTGAGTTTCAGAAATAAATTTTGCAGTCAGCATAATTAGATACTTTCTTAGAGTTCATCTAAAGATCTACAGCACTTGTGTTTGTGATGACTAACTTAACATTTTGGTACTAGTTTGCAAGAACAAATGTATCTTTGATTAACACTTACTTTGGTTAATTTTCTATACATCCCTAAATTAAGCTTATGAACTGCGTTAGCTTTCACACTACCTGAATATTTTATTTTATTTATTTATTTATTTATTTATTTTTTTATGCTGAGCATCCTGGCCTTCCCTTCACCGTTTGACGCGAACCTCCACACTTGACTTAGGTGCAGAGACCCGGTTACTAAGTTTAGGGCGATCCACATATACTCTATGTTTTGCACTTTTATTTCAGGTAGGTATTTCTTTCCTCAATTCAAAAAAAAATTTTAAATTGGGATATATATCAATTACCAGTTTTCAGTGATAATTAAGTCCTCAATTGTCCTTATAACTAATACTTACTTTGTCTCGTCAGCATGCATGTGCAATGGAAGTGCTAATAGCCTTTAGGTGATCTAAGTAGGCCCTAAAAGTTTGACACGCTAGTCTACTTCTTGACTTGCTACAGTCATTAGCAACACTCTCTAACTCTTATTACTTTTCCTAGTCTATCTTGCTCTAGATTTATTTTTGACACATGAAAACTTTTTTTTTTTAATTAAAAAAAATATTTGTCCCGACCCCCCAACTTAAATACCATTGTCCCTAATGGTATATAAAAAAAAAACAAATAAACCATAAGAACTAAAAATGTAAATGGATACCTGAGAAGAGGAGCTCATGAACAATGTAGAGGCTGCAAATTTTTTTTTTTTTTTTTGGAATTAAAAAATATTGAGTACATATTGGGTTGCCTCCCAACAAGCGCTAAGTTTAATGTCTTCAGCTAGACATAATGCATCTCAGTTCAGTGTGGGTCAGTTAATGTTACTTGGTCAATGGTTCAATTTGTTGATATTCCTTCAATGTATGGTTTTAAACGTTGACCATTTACCTTAAAGAAGTTTCCTGACCTAGGATCATAAATTTTGACTACACCATGGGGGAAAACTTGATTAACAATGAAAGGTCCATCCCATCTAGATCTCAATTTTCCAGGAAATAATCGAAGCCTTGAATTAAATAACCAGACTTGTTGATTTGGCTCAAAGATTTTCCTAGAAATAAATTGATCATGAAAGGCTTTCATTTTCTCTTTATAAATACGTGAATTTTCATAAGCCTCTCGCCTTAGTTCATTTAGAACCAGCTTGCTTTAAATCAAAATTTAATTGCTTAATCACCCAATTTGCTTTATGTTCAAGTTCTACCGAAAGATGACATGCTTTTCCAAAGATCAGTCTATAGGGAGACATTCTAATGGGATTCTCGTAAGCTGTCCGATAGGCCCATAATGCATCATCTAATCGATCTGACCAGTTTCTACGATCGAGCCTAATAGTCTTTTGTAAAATGTTCTTGATCTCCCTATTGGATACTTCCACTTGGCCACTTGTTTGCGAGTGATAAGGTGTAGCTACTTTATGTGTGACCCCATATTTTTGCAAAAGCATTCGAAATTGGTAGTTTGTGAAATGGGCACCTCCGTCGCTAATGATGGCACGAGGAAATCCGAACCTAGAGAAGATATTCTTTTAAACAAACTTTATGACTACTTAATGATCATTAGTTCGTGTTGCCATTGCCTCAATCCATTTAGAAACATAATCGACAGCCACCAAAATATATTCAAAACCATTAGAGGGTGGAAAGGGTCCCATAAAATCAATTCCCCAAACGTCAAAGATTTCAACTACCAAGATGGGATTTAAAGGCATCATGTCTTTTCTTGAAATATTTTCTAAGGCTTGACACTTAAGACATTCTTTGCCAAAAGTATAGGCATCCTTAAACAAAGTCGGCCAGTAAAATCCACTTTGCAAAACTTTAGCCACAGTTTTTCGACCAGAAAAATGTCCTCCGCAAGCAAGGGTGTGGCAAAAATTCAAAATACTCAGATGTTCAGATTCAGGAACACACCTACGGATGATTTGATCAGCACAGATTTGAAAGAGTTCAGGATCTTCCCAAAAGTAATATTTAATTTGAGCAAAGAATCGATCCTTTTCATTCTTGGACCAGCCATTAAGGATTTGTCCAACCACTAAGTAGTTAACAATATCTGCAAACCAAGGGGCCTTTGCATGTGAAACTGCTAAGAGTTGTTCATCCGGAAAAGATTCTTCAATTGATGCAGGTTCACACTCCTCAACTAAAATCCTAGATAGATGGTCTGCTACAACATTCTCAGATCCTTTCTTGTCTCGAATTTCAATATCAAACTCTTGTAGCAGTAAGATCCATCTAATCAATCATGGTTTAGCATCTTTCTTTGAGAGCAGGTATCTTAAAGCCGAGTGATCCGAATAAACCACAATCTTGGAACCTAAAAGATATGATCTAAACTTTTCCAGGGCAAACACCACAGCTAGCAACTCTGTTGGCTTTGACTCCTTAGTTTTGATGATTAACAAAAGGTTGAGTATATGTTTGGACTAATGTTTAATCTCAAGATAAAATTTCAGGACTTAGGTTATTCAAAAAGAGTATCATAAGGACAATGATGAAACTAAGTTTACCTGATTTGGAAATGATCTCTTCTACCTTGAACAAGATCAAAATTCTCATAATGGACCTTATTGTTAAGAAATATTTGACAAAAGAAACAAAGGCTTAAAGAAACTCAAGCATGGCACGCATATCTCAAGAGTTTCAGAAAAATTCAGATCAGAGGTCGACCCCCAGAGGTCGACACCTTGTCAAAGGTCGACCACCAAAGGTCGACTCATGAAGAAAAGGAAAGTTCAGCATGGCCGGCATGGCAAAGTCTCAGTGGCACGTTTCAGAGGTCGACCACCAGAGGTCAACACCTATCCAGAGGTCGACACCAGAGGTCGACTCATAGCCTGAGAATTCAAATGGGCAGAACTATGGTATTCTGAACTTTTGCCTAAACTTTACTGGAGGTCGACTCATGAGGTCGACACTTGATCCAGAGGTTGACTCATGAGGTCGACTCATGGCATAACGGCTAGTTTTTCTGAACTTCTGATTTGATTTCCAATGGCCATAAACGACCATATTTTTGAATCTAACGGTCTTGTGGAGTTGTTTCAGCATGAATGAGGTATTTAACCTCCACCAAACTTCAAAAAAGACAAGGAGACAAAGTGAAAAAGTGTTGATTCAAAGTACAAAGCCTTCAATCACTTCCAAGCAAAAAGAGTGAGAAAACCAAGAGATTCCCTAGCCAAAAAGTCTTCCATCTTTGAGGAATCCAACATTCAAGTGTTTGGCATTTAGTGAGGTCCAAAGATTCCAAGGGAAAAGGCTTGAAGAGTCTCCATCAAGAGCTTCAACGAATTTATTATTGCTCAAAAGGAGTTTGTTTAGTTTTAATTCATTGTATTCATACTCTTTTGTCTTTAGCTAGTTTCAAGGGAATTTGAAACTAGAGTGAGGTTTGTTGGTGAGCCAATTGATAAAACCAACTAGGGTTGCTTGTTAGCCCGAAGCCAAAACAAGTGAGTAAGGTTTGTTGGTGATCCAATTGATAAACCAACTAGGATTGCTTGTTAGCCCGAAGCCAAAACAAGTGAGTAAGGTTTGTTGGTGATCCAATTGATAAAACCAACTAGGGTTGCTTGTTAGCCCGAAGCCAAAACAAGTGTGTAAGGTTTTGACTTGTGAGCCTGGTAAAACAAGTCGGCTGTAATCTAAAGATTATAGTGAAATTCCCAAGTGGAGCTTGGGGAGTGGATGTAGGTGCTAGGTGCACCGAACCACTATATTTCTTGTGTGTTTGCATTGCCTTTCTCTTTAACTTCTTTAGCTCTTTAATTGCCATTTTATTTCATTGCTTACGTTGCACAATTCTTAAAGCACTATCACTCTTCACCTTAAAACTTGATAGCATATATATTGCCTTAAATTTTTAAATACCCAATTCACCCCCCCTCTTGGGCACCATATCTGGGCAACAAGTGGTATCAGAGCACCGGTACTCTCTTGTAGGTCCAACGATCTTGAGTGAAAGATCATGGCCGCCCCAATTGGAATGGGTATAGTTGAAGGACAAGCATCAAATCGCCCTCCTTTCTTTAATGGCACAAACTACACATATTGGAAAACTCGTATGCGTATTTATTTACAAGCTGTAGATTATCATATATGGAGAGTAATTACCAAAGGGCCTCATCAGCCCACTCACTTGGTTAATGGCATTATCACCCCGAAATCTGAAGAAGAATGGGATGACAATGACATCAAACAAGCTGAGTTAAATGCTAAGGCGATGAATTTGCTATTCTGTGCACTTGACCCTAGTGAATTTAACAGAATATCAAATTGTACTTCCGCCAAAGAAATTTGGGATACACTTGAGGTCACCCATGAGGGTACACACCAAGTGAAGACCACTAAGGTGAACATGCTCATTCATACGTATGAGATGTTCAGGATGGAACCAACTGAAAGTATAAGTGAAATGTATACTAGATTTACAAATATAGTAAATGGTATGAGAAGTTTGGGAAAAATTATATCTAATGGTGAACTGGTTAACAAGCTTCTCAGGTCTCTTCCGGCTTCATGGGATGCGAAAGTTACAGCCATAGAAGAAGCCAAGGATGTCAACACTCTACCTCTCGAGCAGCTTCTTGGATCACTGATGACCTACGAGCTTTCACTAAAGCAGAAAACAGTGGACAATGACAAGAAAAAGAAAGCCATAGCCTTCAAGTCCACTACAAAAGAAGAGTCAAGTGATGAATCTGAAGAAGAAGATGATGATGATGAGACAGCCCTAATTACTAGAAAATTTAAAAGATTCATGAGAAAGAAGAAGGGCTTCTACAAGAAAAGGCCACAAAAAGGTGATCACAACAAGGAGAAGGAGAAAGAGAAAGAAAGGGATCCACCCATCTGCTTCGAGTGCAAGAAGCCTGGACATTACAAAACGGATTGCCCTTTGCTTAAAAAGAGTAGAAGGATGTTGAGAAAGAAGGCCATGATGGCTACCTGGAGTGAGAGTGAGGACTCCAGCAGTGAAGAAGAGCAGCAGGTAGTCGCCAACCTATGTTTCATGGCCAATGAAGATAATGAGGTAAACTCTGAACCTGAAACTGAATTTACTTTCAATGAATTGCATGATGCTTTTGATGACTTAGTAATGGAATATGAAAAATTAAAATTGAAAAATAAGAAATTAAGAAAGCAAAATTTTGAGCTTACCAAAAATTCAGAAAAGTTTTCAAGTGAAATTGAAAATTTAACTCAAGAAAACAAGGAATTAAAAGAACATGTAAAAACTTTGACAAATGATAAAGATAATCTTTTAAAAGAAAATGATTCCTTGAAGAATAATAGAAATCTTAAAACTAATGAGAACTTTGAGAAACAAAATAAAGAACTAATGCTTCAAAATAAGAATTACAAGGAAGAGTTAGAAAAAGTAAAACCTTTTGTAGAAAAGTTTACTTTTAGTTCAGAAAAACTAAATATGCTTTTAAATAGTCAACATGCAGTGTTTAATAAAGCTGGACTTGGATTTAAGCCACACAATCAACAAAAACTGTACAAAAACTTTTTCATACCAGCATCTTCTAATATTACCTGCTATGCATGTGGTAAAGTAGGTCATAAATCATATGTTTGTAATAGAAGGAAATTAAATACCTTTAAAAGGATTTGGGTTCCAAAAGGAACCAATTTGACTAACCCTAAAGGACCCAAGATGACTTGGGTACCTAAAGTTTCAACTTGATCAATTTTTGCAGGTGTGCCTGGCTACCAAAAATAAAAGAAGAATGTGGTATTTGGATAGTGGTTGCTCAAGGCACATGACTGGGGATGTGAAGCAATTCTCATCACTAGCTGCTATTGATGGTGGAAACGTTACCTTTGGTGATAATGGAAAAGGCAAAATCGTCGGAATTGGTAAAATCCATATCACCCCTAATGCTTATGTAGATAATGTATTATTTGTTGATGGCTTGAAGCATAATCTTTTTAGCATTAGTCAGTTTTGTGATAAAGGTTTTAAAGTAATTTTTGAATCATCTTTGTGCATGGTATCTAGTCTAGATGTCGATGGCATCAAGTTCACTGGTCTTAGGCATGGAAACATTTACATGGTTGATCTTGATGATCTAGCCATGGAAAGTGGTCAATGCCTAGTGGCTAAGGAAGCCAAGGCAAGTGAAACTAGTTGGCTTTGGCATCGTAGGCTAGGGCATGCTAGTATGCAGTTGATTTCAAAATTAAGCAAAAAGAATCTTGTAAAAGAATTGCCAAAACTCACTTTTGAAAAAGATAAAATTTGTGCTGCATGTCAATTTGGAAAACAAACCAAATCTACTTTCAAACCTAAAGGAGTAGTATCTACTACTAGACCCCTTGAATTATTGCATATGGACCTCTTTGGACCAACCAGAACAACTAGTTTGGGAGGTATAAAATATGGGCTAGTAATTGTAGATGACTACTCACGATTTACTTGGGTAATGTTTTTAGCTCATAAAGATGAAACCTTTTCAGCTTTTGTTAAATTTCATAAAAGGGTTTCAAATGAAAAAGATCTCACTATTTTTTCTTTGCGTAGTGATCATGGAACTGAATTTGAAAATCATGATTTTGAAACTTTTTGTAATGAAAATGGTATTAGTCATAATTTCTCTGCACCTAGGACACCTCAACAAAATGGGGTGGTAGAAAGAAAGAACAGGACTCTTGAAGAAATGGCACGCATAATGCTTTGCAAAACGATTTACCTAGATATTTTTGGGCAGAAGCCATTAATACTTCCTGTTACATTTTAAATCGTGTTTTAATTCGACCTATTTTGAAGAAAACACCATATGAGCTTTGGAAAAATCGAAAACCTAATCTCAAGTATTTTCGTGTATTTGGTTGCCGCTGTTTCATATTAAACAATGGCAAAGATAATATCAGTAAATTTGATGCCAAGTCAGATGAGGGTATCTTCTTAGGATACTCTACTTCTAGCAAGGCATACAGGGTCTTCAACAGAAGAACTCTTCTGGTTGAAGAATCAATTCATGTAGTGTTTGATGAATCTAACGAAAAATCTTCTAGAAAAGAAGATTCTATTGATGTTGAAACAGGTACAAAGAAGCTTGAACAATTGACAATCAATGAAGATGAGCCCAAAGGAGATGATGATCAAGAAAGTCAAGATCAAATTCAAGAAATCAATGCAACTTCACCAAAACCATTACCTAAAGAATGGAGGTATGCACATGGACACCCTAAAGAGCTAATAATAGGTGATCCATCAAAGGGGGTAAGTACACGCTCTTCTATTAGAAATATTTGTGATTATTTAGCTTTTGTATCTCAGATAGAGCCTAAGTCAATAGAAGAAGCTGAAAAAGATTGTAACTGGATTAATGCTATGCAAGATGAACTAAATCAATTTAAAAGAAATAATGTTTGGACTTTAACTGAAAGACCCCTTAGTGTTTCTGTAATTGGCACAAAATGGGTTTTTAGAAATAAACTTGATGAACATGGTATTGTAATTAGGAACAAAGCTAGACTTGTTGCTAAAGGCTACAACCAGGAAGAAGGGATCGACTTCGATGAAACCTTTGCTCCTGTTGCTAGGCTAGAAGCAATTAGACTTTTACTTGCATTTGCTTGTTTTATGGATTTCAAGTTATTTCAAATGGATGTAAAGAGTGCCTTTTTAAATGGATTTATTGAAGAGGAGGTTTATGTTGAACAACCTCCTGGTTTTGAAAATCATGAATTTCCTAATCAAGTCTTTAAATTGCATAAAGCATTGTATGGTTTAAAGCAAGCTCCTAGAGCTTGGTATGATAGATTAAGTTCATTTTTGATGAAAAATGATTTCTCTAGAGGTAATGTAGATAATACATTATTTTTGAAAAAGAAAAATGATGATCTCCTAGTAGTACAGATATATGTAGATGATATTATTTTTGGTGCTACTAACGAATGTCTTTGTCAAGAATTTGCGAAGTTAATGCAGAGTGAGTTCGAGATGAGCATGATGGGAGAACTCAACTTCTTCCTCGGACTCTAAATTAAGCAAACAAAAGAGGGGATCTCCATCAACCAAGCCAAGTACACAAGGGAGATATTGAAAAAGTTTGGGATGGAGACTACAAAACCAATAGGTACCCCTATGAGCTCTTCATGTAAATTAGACAAAGATGATTGTGGTAAATCGGTAGACCAAAAATTATATAGAGGCATGATTGGTTCATTGCTATATCTAACTGCCAGTAGACCAGATATAATGTTTAGTGTCTGTATGTGTGCATGTTTTCAGTCTGCTCCTAAAGAATCACATCTCTTAGCTGTAAAACGTATACTTAGATACTTATCTGGGTCTATCGAAATTGGTCTTTGGTACTCTAGAGAGTCATCATATGAATTAATTGCATATTCTGATGCTGATTTTGCTGGGTGTAAACTTGATCGAAAAAGTACTAGTGGAACTTGTCAATTCCTAGGAGTTAATTTGATTTCATGGAGCAGTAAGAAACAGAATTCGGTTGCTCTATCTACGGCGGAAGCCGAATATATAGCAGCTGGAAGCTGTTGTGCTCAGATTCTATGGATCAAACAACAACTCGAGGACTTTGGCATCAAACTAACTAAGACACCCATAAGATGTGATAATACTAGTGCAATCAATTTAACGAAAAATCCTGTACAACATTCAAGAAGCAAACATATTGAAATAAGACATCACTTCATAAGAGATCACGTTCAAAACTCTAATGTGTTGTTAGAATTTATATGTACTGATTATCAATTGGCTGATATATTCACAAAACCATTGAATGAAGACAGATTTTGTATGATCAGAAGAGAACTGGGAGTCATTGATCCTTTTGCTTGAATCTCTTCAATTTTCATCAAAATTCCTCAAAAATGATTTATAAATTCTCAAATTTGGTTAAAGGCTATTTCTTTAAATTTTATCGATTTTTTAAATCTCACAGAATTTTATTTCAAGTAATTAATTGTTGGAGGTCGACACTTGAGGTTTTCGAAGGTCGACACTTGAGGTCGACACCTAAGTTATGGAGGTCGACACTTGAGGTCGACCCCTGAAAATTTTCAGAGGTCGACACTTGAACGGAAACCTGTTTTTTTAAAACCCCGTCCGCAAGCCTTGTTTTTCCAATTTTTTCTTTCCTCTCCTTCGTGTGGTCCCCCTCCAACATTCCTAAACCCTAAATAGTGGATTTCAACCCCTCTCCTCGATCTTTTGGGAAATCCTCACCTCCTCTCTTGCTTTTCTTCGATTCAACCCTCTATTTGACCGTTTTCTTGATTTTAGTCAACCAAAAGCCCTCGAATCTTTCTACCCTCAAATCTCGGCTGTTTTTCATTTGAAAACACGTATTTCTTTCGTCCGTTTCTTACCTTTTCCTCATTTACTCTCGATTTTCTCCAATCTCACAAACCCTATTTCACTATTTCACATTCTCCTCTTTTTCCCATTCAGTGAACCTCTCTTAGCATTTCTCCCTAAGTTACCCCTCATCCTTACACATGGGTCTGAGAAAACACCAGGCAGTAAGGAAAAGGAGATTGGAACAGGGGCAGGGTAGTACTGAGCGGTGAAGGAAAGTCAGACATGAGCGTGAGCCGACCCCAGAGCCACCTGCACCAGTGCTAGCCAGCCTAGTCCGGAAGAGCATTGCTAGTGGTAGGCGCGTAGATATTCCATTCTGGGATCAGCATCACTTCTTCATTGGAGATGTACTGAGAGATGCAGGTCTGGTCCATTTTTGTACGATGTCCGAGAGATTCTACCCAGACCTCATCAGGGAGTTCTATGGATCCATGGCCACTGATGGCATTGGATGGTCTGCTACAGTTCGAGGGATCGAGATTCCAGTGACACCTGAGGTCATCAGTCGCATCTGGAGGATTCCACTTCATGGCACTGCTGCCACTACGATCAGCAACAAAGAGCACGCCTTCAGGTGTATCCTAGAGCGTGAGGATGTTAGCGGCATTTCCACAGTAGCCGCTAACCAGCTTTCACTGGAGATGAGAGTGCTGCATCACATCATCGCCCGTATCTTGATTCCGAAGAGCGGGAGATTTGATTTTATCACTGAGCGTGAGCTGGTGTTGATGGTGTCCCTGAGACAGCGGACTCCCATCAACCTCCCCAGGATCATGCTTCAGCAGATGGGTGAGGCAGCTTCTCACAGGAGACTCGTTCAGCCGTACGGTATGGGACTGACTCAGATATTCAGAGAGCATGGTGTCTCATTCGACGGCATACCCTTCAGTCAGCTACAGCACACAGATACTTATGGAGAGAAATCCCTACATAGAATGAGATTTTGACTGATTGGCGACCGATGGGTACGACGAGAGTCTGGCCAGGAGCCAGATGAGGAGGATGAGATCCGAGCTGCTGAGGCAGGGCCTTCAGGGCCTACTGATCATGGTACACCTCCTCGCCCAGCACCGGAGACAGAGACTGCGGAGCCTGAGCCATTCACGCCACCACCTTCATCAGCTCCGGCACCTACTATTACTGCTACATCACGGAGGACTTCAGTGAGGATATCGGACTTCGAGCAGCGAGTGACTGATCAGATTTCAGAGGTCCGGACAGAGATCACTGGTGTACGGCAGGAGCTTCATGATCTGCGGATACACACAGACACACGCATTAGTGCTCTCTCAGCTAGTATGGATACAGGATTCAGACAGATCCTCAGCTTACTGAGATTAGCACTGCCATCAGGGACTGCAGATCCGACAGTATCTCCTCCACATGATGATGATGATGATGATGGTGATGATGATGCTGATGACTCTAGTGGATACAGTGACAGTGATGGAGATCAGCCTGGAGCAGGTAGATCTGATGTTTCACCTGCAGAGCCGATTCCAGAGATTCCCCCTTCAGCTGATCCTCCTTCCACTGATTTTCTGAGTTCAGATCCTCCAGCCACAGCTGTGCCAGTTGATATTGAGCCTACAGAGTCACTATTTGAGACTATCACTGGGATTCCGGATGACATAGATGAGCATACAGAGACAGACATCGATGATCCCACAGCTTATGAGCTAGTCAGCAGGCAGACTCCAGCTCAGTCTACTCAGCATGCTGATCCGTCCACTCCTTCAGCTACTGCCTCTGTCTCAACTTCTGTGGAGCCCTTACCTAGGACTTATAGATCTCGTAGGACTACCCCTAGGTCTGGTCCCTCTCTGAGGACTTGGAGTTCCTCTCATAGGACTCCAAAATCCTCATCTAGGATCATGGCTCCTGTATCTTTTGACATACCTTCTGATGAGGAGTAGCCTCATAGTTTTATTAAACATAAGTCTCATTATCTTAGTTTGCTTGTGTATGATCTGCTGTATCAGTATCTTGTGCCTACTTTGTAGGCAATTTTGTAACTGTATACACTTATTTTTATCTATCTTGTGACTTTTTATCAATATTGTGACATTTTATCTGATACCAGCTCTCAATATTTAAAAACCCTCAAGTTAAAATGCTTTATTATATTGAATGCACAAATTGAGGGGGAGCATGTATTCTATGCACCTAAATACTTCATTATAATTGAACATAAGTCTCATTACTATATCTTTCACTATAACAATAAACTTTTTGATTCTTGACAAAAAGGGGGAGTAGTAAAGTATATATATATTTATGAGATCTCCGTCTTATGAGTAGTAAAGTTTATATGATTCTTACCTCTCTTGACTCATGAGAATGTTTTCACAAGAAGAAAGAAGTAAATAAAAGGTTCACAAAAAGAAGATGAAAAGTAAATTTTTATGATACACTCATGCATGTAAGGATTCTGTGAAAATATTTTATTATTGCTATATTTTGCTTTTGGACTTAATTGCATATATACTCAAGGTTTTGTCATCATCAAAAAGGGGGAGATTGTTGGCTTTGACTCCTTAGTTTTGATGATTAACAAAAGGTTGAGTATATGTTTGGACTAATGTTTAATCTCAAGATAAAATTTCAGGACTTAGGTTATTCAAAAGAGTATCATAAGGACAATGATGAAACTAAGTTTACCTGATTTGGAAATGAGCTCTTCTACCTTGAACAAGATCAAAATTCTCATAATGGACCTTATTGTTAAGAAATATTTGACAAAAGAAACAAAGGCTTAAAGAAACTCAAGCATGGCACGCATATCTCAAGAGTTTCAGAAAAATTCAGATCAGAGGTCGACCCCCAGAGGTCGACACCTTGTCAAAGGTCGACCACCAAAGGTCGACTCATGAAGAAAAGGAAAGTTCAGCATGGCCGGCACGGCAAAGTCTCAGTGGCACGTTTCAGAGGTCGACCACCAGAGGTCAACACCTGTCCAGAGGTCGACACCAGAGGTCGACTCATAGCCTGAGAATTCAAATGGGCAGAACTATGGTATTCTGAACTTTTGCCTAAACTTTACTGGAGGTCGACTCATGAGGTCGACACTTGATCCAGAGGTCGACTCATGAGGTCGACTCATGGCATAACGGCTAGTTTTTCTGAACTTCTGATTTGATTTCCAACGGTCATAAACGGCCATATTTTTGAATCTAACGGTCTTGTGGAGTTGTTTCAGCATGAATGAGGTATTTAACCTCCACCAAACTTCAAAAAAGACAAGGAGACAAAGTAAAAAAGTGTTGATTCAAAGTACAAAGCCTTCAATCACTTCCAAGCAAAAGAGTGAGAAAACCAAGAGATTCCCTAGCCAAAAAGTCTTCCATCTTTGAGGAATCCAACATTCAAGTGTTTGGCATTTAGTGAGGTCCAAAGATTCCAAGGGAAAAGGCTTGAAGAGTCTCCATCAAGAGCTTCAACGAATTTATTATTGCTCAAAAGGAGTTTGTTTAGTTTTAATTCATTGTATTCATACTCTTTTGTCTTTAGCTAGTTTCAAGGGAATTTGAAACTAGAGTGAGGTTTGTTGGTGAGCCAATTGATAAAACCAACTAGGGTTGCTTGTTAGCCCGAAGCCAAAACAAGTGAGTAAGGTTTGTTGGTGATCCAATTGATAAAACCAACTAGGGTTGCTTGTTAGCCCGAAGCCAAAACAAGTGAGTAAGGTTTGTTGGTGATCCAATTGATAAAACCAACTAGGGTTGCTTGTTAGCCCGAAGCCAAAACAAGTGTGTAAGGTTTTGACTTGTGAGCCTGGTAAAACAAGTCGGCTGTAATCTAAAGATTATAGTGAAATTCCCAAGTGGAGCTTGGGGAGTGGATGTAGGTGCTAGGTGCACCGAACCACTATATTTCTTGTGTGTTTGCATTGCCTTTCTCTTTAACTTCTTTAGCTCTTTAATTGCCATTTTATTTCATTGCTTCCGTTGCACAATTCTTAAAGCACTATCACTCTTCACCTTAAAACTTGATAGCACATATATTGCATTAAATTTTTAAATACCCAATTCACCCCCCCTCTTGGGCACCATATCTGGGCAACAAACTCCTTTTTAGTAGTGGTATAATTTTTTTGGGCTTCATTCAAAGTTCTGCTAGCATAATAAATCACTATGGGACATTTGTTTACCCTTTGGCCCAAGACAGCTCCTATGGCAAAGTCTGAAGCATCACACATGATTTCGAAAGGTAGTGACCAATCTGGGGGTTGGATGATTGGGGCTTGGGTCACAGCTTCCTTTAGAAACTCAAAAGCCTTAAGACAATCTTCATCAAAATTGAAAGGAATGTCCTTGGCGAGTAGATTACACAAAGGACGGGAAATTTTGGAAAAGTCTTTGATGAAACGACGATAGAATCCTACATGGCCGAGAAAAGATCGAATTTGTTTGATAGAGATGGGTGGAGGAAGTTTAGAGATCAATTCAACCTTTGCTTTATCTACCTCGATCCCTCTCTTAGATACAATATGTCCTAAAACAATCCCTTCTCGAACCATGAAATGGCTCTTCTCCCAGCTCAGAACTAAATTAGCCTCAATACATCGTTTTAATATTTTCTTCAAATTATTGAGGAAACTCTCAAAAGATTCTCCAAAGACTGAAAAATCATCCATAAAATTTTTAAGAAATCTCCTACCATGTCCAAGAAAATTGATATCATGCACCTTTGAAAGGTTACAGGTGCATTACACAAACCGAAAGGCATTCTACAGAAAGCGAAGGTTCCAAAGGGACATGTGAAGGTGGTCTTTTCCTGGACTCCTGGATAGATTGCTACCTGGTTGTATCCTGAGTATCCATCTAAGAAGCAAAAGTATTGCTGGCCAGCTAATCTTTCTAGGATCTGATCAATAAATGGTAAGGGAAAGTGGTCTTTGCGGGTAGCTGCATTAAGTTTTCTATAATCTATACAGACACGCCACCCAGTAGAAAGTCATGTTGGCACTAAATCCCCATGGTCAGTACGGACAACCGTGAGTCCAGATTTCTTTGGAATGACTTGAGTAGGACTCACCCAGTGGCTATTAGAAATAGGATAAATAATACCAGCATCTAACCATTTAATCACTTCCTTCTTGACCACTTCTTGCATGTTTGGGCTGAGCCATCTTTGCATTTCTCTAGTAGGCTTGGCACTATCCTCAGTATAGATATGGTGCATACAAATTGATGGACTAATGCCTTTTAAATCAGCAATGGCCCAACCTATGGCCTCCCTATGTGTTTTCAGAACATCTATCAATTGGTTTTCCTGCTCAATGGTTAGGTCAGAAGCAATGATCACAGGCAGGGTTTTGTCAAGTCCTAAAAACACATACTTAAGTGATTCAGGCAAAGTTTTTAGTTCAAGTTATGGTGGGGCCTGAATCGAAGGGTGCAATGGCTCAGTTCCTAGGTCAGGTAAGGATTCAGTTTGCATTGACCAAGGTGGTGGAGGTTGAGGTGAATCAAGTAGGGCATTTACCTCCTGGACTTGGGTTTCAGCAATTGGCTCGACATCTTCCATCAAATTGGAGGAAAATTCAGACTCAACAATCTCATCTACTAAACTAATCACAGAACAATTTTCCTCCTCTCGAGCAAACTTTGAGGCATTAAAAATATTAATTCTCACCTTTTGATCCCCAAAAGAAATGTCCATAGATCTCGTTTTACAATTGATATTGGCATTGGCAGTGGCTAGGAATGGATGACCTAAGATTATGGGATTCTGATTTAGCTCTTGGGATGGTTCCATGTCTAGTATGAGGAAGTCTACTGGGAAATAACATTGGTTCACTCTAACTAAGACATCCTCAATCAAACCACATAGCGTCTTGACAGATCTATCGTCTAGTTGAAGATGACTGACGTGGGTTTTAGTTCACCTATCCCAAATTTTTCATAGACCGAGGTTGGAAGAAGGTTCACACTAGCTCCTAGGTCTAACAGGGCTCGGTCAAAGGTAATACCTCCTATAACACAAGAAATCAAAGGAGCACCGGGGTCTTTCATTTTCTGAGGTAATTGATTCAACAAGACTGCACTTACATCCTCAGACAATATGATTCTCTTTATGGTTCATGGCTCACGCTTTTGGGTGCAGAGTTCTTTGAGAAATTTAGCGTAAGCTGGAACGTGCTGAATTGCATCGAGGAGGGGTAAATTAATATGGACTTGCTTGAATAATTCCATTAGCTCCTCGTTGCGTGCTCCTTGTTTTTACGGGAAGAGCCAGCTTCTAGGGCTGAAGGGAACGGGACTCTAGGTTATAAGTCTCAGGTAATTCATCTGCTCTCTTCTTCCCTTTCTCATTTAAATCAGAACCAGTATCAGTACTAGTCCCGGGCTCAGGCTCTTCTACATGGTTAGTCTCAGTACTAACATCATCTTCTAACTTCTCATTCTTGCTAGCATCAGTACTAGCCTCTCTCTCCTGGTCTTGATATGGGTCCCTAAGAATCCTATCACTTCTAAGCTCAGAAATTGCTTTGGCATTTTCAAATTGAGGGTTCTTAGGTGGAACATTAGGTTGAAGAATGAGTGGGTTGTTTCTAGGGTTCGGTATTGGTTGACTCGGTAGTTGACCTGGTTCTCTCCTCATAGTAGATTCAGCTAACTGTCCTATTTGAACTTCTAACCTGGCGATAGATTGTTGTTGGGTCATGATTAATTATTGAAGTTGATCAAACCTATCATCGGCCAGATTGGTCTATTGAGGAGGTTGATATGATGACTGATGATGATATGGTGGCTGAGCAGGCTGACCTCTATTATAGGCATAGTTTTGGTATGGGGGCCTATTTTGAAAGTTCCGTGCAGGAGGAGTTTGGGTCTGAACCTGAGTCTGTTGTGGTTTCCAAGAAAAATTAGGATGGTTTCTCCAACCCGGGTTATAAGTATTTGAAAATGGGTCATTACCCGGCTTGGAGTAACCTTGAGCCGCTTGGACTTGTTCTTGGATGAAAGGTGGTAACTGTGCAACCGTAGGACATTCATTCATGTGATGGGCTGGGCTAGCACAGATAGAACAAATCTCCTGATGATTAGAGGGTGATGGGTATTGTGATGGGTGTGATGGGTATTGTGCAGGAGATTGTTGACTGAGGGCTAGGACTTGGTCCAACTTTTGAGAAAGGAGGTCGACTGTATCTAATCTTTGGGATATTAGGTTCAAGTCGACATTGGAATTTGAATGTCTAATTTCATAAATCCCTGCCAGCTTTTGGTGAGGAATCGATCTTTCATATGAAGTCAAAGAAGCATGGTTGATCGAATTTTCACTTAGGATTTCAAACAAGGTATAGGCCTCATCCTCACTTCTACTCATGAATGCACCTCCACAAGATGCATCCACCATTTGTCTATACTGGTCTCCTAATCCCTCATAAAAAGCTTGGACAATTTGCCACTTAGACAGACCATGATGTGGGCATTTTCTAAGGAGTTCCTTAAGTCTCTCCCATGATTCATGAATTTGTTCACCAGGAAGCTGAGCAAATCCAGTGATGGCACGCCTCATGGTGTTGGTTCGACCTATAGGATAGAATTTCTTAAGGAACTCGTGCTGCATTTCAGCCCAAGTTCGAATTGGTTTCCCTATTGTGCCAAGCCAGTACTTGGCCTTATCCTTAAGTGAGAAGGGGAACAAGGTTAGCCTAAGGGCATCATCAGTAAAATCTTGGATCTTCACCGTAGAACAGATTTCTAGAAACTCATCTAGATGCTTATAAGGATCTTCATTGGTATTCCCATAAAAGGAAGGGAGCATCTGGATTGTGGCAGACTTGATCTCATATTGTCTAGCAGGTATTTCAGGTAAATGGATACAAGTCGATGGGTTGTAGGTGGAAGGAATAAAGTATTCCTTCATCTGTCTAGGTTGTTCTTCTGGGTTTCCAGCCATTTGATTTTTTGGTGTACTGGGATCAGCCATTCAATTTCGAGGTTGAAGTCAACTAGGTCTGGAAATAAAGATCTTCTACCATGCATGTAACAGTGCAACCCAAATATGTGAATCAAATTTTTTTTATATTATATATATATATATTTTGTTATTTTCAAACACTTATCAAACAGATTTCTATCCTAGGCTCCTTAATTCTAGACAGCTCCTAACTTCCAAGACCGCCTTGGAGCCCTCCAAGTCAAAGACCAATTAGCTAACTGGCCAGGTAAGGGTAAGGTCGGTGGTGTTTCCCTCTTTGCTTGCCTTAGACACCAATTGAAAATTGGCCAGGTAAGCGGATCCAACCACCTTCCTTTGGGACGTAACCCTGAACCCCTTTCCTAGACACTAGTCACCCAACTAATCTTGACCCGGTCCAACTCTTCCGGGTGCCCTGTCCTATTAAGCTCGAGTTCCTTAGGGCTGACGTCTAGTTAATTTTATTTAGAAGGCTTAGGTATGCAAAATGAGAGGTGATGGTTTGTGGGCTAAGGAAGGGTATTGAACTCCCCACCTTATCTTGTTTATGGATTAGTGCCCTTAAGATGATTATGAGATTATGAAATGCAATAAGATGTCCAAAATAAAAGTTATAAACACACAAAATTAAATTAAAGCTATATATATATATATTTAATTTTGTGATTAAGTTTCTAATCCTAATAAATTATGAAATGTCTGGGCAATTTTTTTTGGATTTTGCAAAAAAGATAAATTTACCTAAATGAATCTAAAAATGAAAACAAATTTTTTTTTTTTTTTTTGTTTGAAATTTGAAATTTGAAATTTGAATTTTTTTTTTTGGAAATAAGAAAAGAAACTAAAAAGGAAAATAATTAATATGCAAAAGAGGAAAGAAAGTTTACTGATTGGGAGACCTTCTTCCTCTTTCGCTTTTCTCCCCCTTTTTTTTAATTTTTTTTTTATCTGCAAGAAAAAAAAAAGTTAGGACGGTATAAAAAAAAATCAAAAAGATCAAAAACTATTATTTTAATGCCTTCCCCGGCAACGGTGCCAAAAACTTGGTAGGACGCGGGGTTGTCGTTAAAACACTGGTGCGGGCACCAGACTCAGAAGAAGACTTCAGGGCTCCATCTGGATCTCTGATTGACCTTGCTCGAAGAATTAGGGTTTTCTGGTTTGTAATAAGGGTTGACTTGATCAACTCAATTTTAGCTTGAGTCTGTATTTTCCTGCAATTTAATTGAGTCATGTTGACTCAGTACAAATCCTAGTAGTGGTCTAGGTCTTCTCCAGGTTGGTGCCACTTTTTTTTCAGTCAAGTCAAGGTCCAGGGTGCCACATTTTTTCTCCCAGGCCCAAGCAAGTGGGTGCCATACTCCCAGCCACACGCCAGAGTACAGGAGGTGCCACATCTCCATCCAGTGTCTTTGGTCCCTACACCACAAGAAGTAAGTTCCTTTTTTTTCTTGCACCACTTAGGAGAGAAATCCATCAAGATACCTCAATCCAAGGAGGAGCCAATTTCTTTCCAGATAAACCCAAGCCAGGATGGCAAGAATTTTTCTTGAAGAGAGGATCAAGGAGGTGCCCCACAATGTTCCATAAAAATCCAAGTTATAAAAGGGAAGAGAGCATGTCTTGGGGAGGAATTCAAGGAGGTTCCCAAAAGTTTCCAAAAGTGCCAAAGCCATGAAAGGAAGAAGCCTAAACTTGTGGAGCAAGACTAGGAGGTGTCCAAATGAGCCAAACCATGAAGGGAAAATCATTGATTCATGGAGAGATACTAGGAGACACCCCCATAACCTGCCATTTGGAGCTGATTTTCAAGTTTTCTTGGAGTTTTTGGGCTGCCCACTCATGGAAGGAGTCTTAGGAAGAGAATTTGATGCCTAAAGTGTGGGTTAGTCCTATTAGTCCCACATGGGAAATGTATAAAATTTTATTTTTTTGTTATGTCTATATATTCAACTCTATGTAACTCTTGAATTTAAAAACTGATGAATGAATTCAAATTTTGTGTGAGCAACTTTATGTTTCTCTCTTCCGCACTTGCATCCAGGTGTTGAGCTCCGTGAGGGAGTAAATCCGGGTTCCCTAGGAACCTTGAGGAGGTGTGAGATCTCCAACCCCAAAACCCTAGGTTAGCCACTTCACTTCCAAACCCTAGCCGTCCATCATCTTCTTCTTTCCACCAATCATCCAAACCCTAATCTACCTCATCATCTCATGGCCCCTCTCTTCCAAGTAGAGGCCGACCACCAGCATCCAGGTCCAGATCTGCTACTTCGAATACAGAGCAAATCCCAGAGGAAGTCAGATCAGCATCCAGGAGAATCAGGATTTCAGCAACATCAATTTTTCAAGTTCTTCTTATATGGTAAATCCTTTCTTTGAGTATCTGGTTCCTTAACTTGTTCTTCTTCTTTCCCAGATCCTGAGTTCAGAAGAAGCCAACTCTGCCAAAGGGCCAGTATTGGAGGATCCATTGCGAAGATATCCGAATCCGAGGATCCAACAATCTGCTCGAGAGAGTCCTTCCACCAAACTCTATGAAGATCACTGCCTGGTACATAACCCTTCTCTTCTCTTTACTTCTGTCCTGTTGAAAGTTCAGAGCGAAACCCTAGGTCTGGGAGTTTCTCAACCCCCAACGATCCTTTACTTCTGAACTACTCTGATAATCTAGTTTCTTTAAATTGTGCTTTCAATTATTACATAGTTTCTTTCAATTTAGTTTAACTTTTCTTTGAGTCAAAGCCGACTTCTGAAATTATAAAAAAAAAAAAGAATTAGTTTTAATTTACTTCCGCATCGCATCATCTCTTTTGTTCTACATCATCTTTGGTATCAAAACTTTCGTTCTGCATCATTTTGGTATCAGAGCATTTGTTCTGCATCAAACACCATGGCTATCAGTTTAAAATCTGACTTCTTAAAATATTTAAAAATACATAGCAAGAGGAGTCGGGTCGAATCCACAGAGAAGGTAGTATTTAGGATTTGGAATTTTTGATCTTTGTAAAAAAATATTTGAAGTCGAAAAAATATAAAAATTAAAATTGCAGGAAAACTTGGCACTAGGATCTATTATTTAGATCCTAGCATCTATTTGCAGACAAGATGAAAGACAGGAATTAAAAAAAGAAATATTGCATTGATTTTAATTAAGGTCTAAATACAATGCAAAAAAACTAAATTAACAAAACAAGTAACAAAGATAAGAACAAATCGGTGCAGCCTCGTCGGGAAGACAGCTCCTTCCTTCGTACTCCGTGGAGCGAATTGGGCTTGGTCTGCGTCTTCTTCTTCTGATCTTAATCTCAGAGAGAGAGAAGGCTGGAAGATGGTGTAGGGACACGCTCTCCTTTGAGAAACCTCACTCCTAAAAGCCAACCCATAACCCAAGCAATGCCCTTTACCCTGTACCTTGTCTTTTCTCCGGGGATCCCTCTGTCTTGTGCATTGGGGTTCATTTTATAATTGATCGGAGAGGGGAGCTCGTTGCACACTAGTGATGTGGGACAAAAAAAATACCGTGACCGCTCCATTGTTGCTCCGTTGATTACGCCGCTCGTGGACTGCCCATGGAGAACGCCCGTGGATGGCTCGTGGATTGCCCGTGGAGAACGCCCGTGGATGGCTCGTAGACGGCGCTCCGGCAAGCCAGCTCGTGGAACCACCATGGAGCGCGTGGAGAAGCTTGGCTGTGCGTGTGGAGGAGCTCGGCAATGCGCGTGGAGCTCGTGAATGCGTGAGGAGCGCGGCAACGCCCTGCAGCCCGTGAAGAACGCCCAGCCATTCGCCTACTGCCGGAGCTTCTCCTCCACCGTGCAACGCCCGTGAAGATTGCTTGGCAACGCCACTGCCCTGCAGCGCCCGTGGAGTGCTTGCCCGTGGACTGCGCCATCGTGGAGCTCCTCCTCCGGCCGTGGACACCTCGTGAAGAATGTGGGCTGCACCATCGTGGAGCCCCTCCTCCGGCCGTGGACTGCGCCACCGTGGAGCTCCTCCTCCAGCCGTGGACTGCGCCACCATGGAGAACGTGGGCTGCGCCACCATGGAGAACGTGGGCTGCGCCACCGTGGAGCTCCTCCTCCGTTTGCCACCAAAAAAACTCCACCACCGCCCGTCAAACCATCGCCAGAGCTTCTCCTCCGGCCAGGGACACCGCCGGCATGCTTCCCGGCGAGTTTCGGCATCTTTGGAGGGCTGTGGTCCATGCCCTGTTTCATGGATTGGTAGCAATGGCTACCGGTGGACCATCCAACGAATTGTAAACCCAGCAGCCGGTCCATGGTGGACCGGCTGCTCCAAAAACTGTGCAGCATCAAAATATGTGCAAAAATCAAGAAAAAATCATAACTTCTTCATTTCAAACCTGATTTAGGTATCGTTTGTGTCGTTGGATTTCATAAATCAAGCTCTACCTATTGACGGGTTTCAAACTTATTAATTTTACCGATTCCATGATCATTAATTATAATTATTGAATATTTTATTAATCATTTAAATGGGTGTGTGATGCTTTGACTTGAAATCTATTTTTCATGAACGCACTCTAATTTCACATTTTTCAAATATATTTTTTAAAATAATTAGTTTTGCAAGAAAGTCCAATTTAATTATGAAATTAGGTTATTAAAAGAATGTTAGCACCATTAATTAACTAAAATACTTAAAATAAACGTGTAAATCCATGATTTATCAAATGCTACCCGAGAGTTATGGACTATATATTTTACCAGATTTTGGGAAAAGATTTTTTATGATAAGATTTCTATCATATTGAGTTGTGTAATGTTAGTTGTTGATTTATATGTGGACTTGCTTTGCACGGAGATCTAGCAAGGTGAGATACATTAATAGAAGAAGTGCAACTCAAATTGCCATAGGATCACTAAGAGCACAAGTTGATGCTAGAAGGAGGAACCATAATGAAGGAACTCAGTCATTATTTGATCAGCCAGGAATCAGAACTCAAAATAGCAGTGTTGGCAATGTTAGTTGATATGGTTCATCATGTTGTTGTTGTGGGAAAACTATGAAAAAGGATTGTTCTTTTTAGTTACCTAGATCAGTGGTTGTTTTCTAGGTGTTTGATATAGCTTGAAGATTTGGTTGTTTGTATTAGTTGGCACATTGCATGAACTTTCAGTGTTAGATGTAATGGAACAATGGATTTTGATAGTTATACTATCATGTTAAATGTTTAGATGATATTAGTTTGACAATGTTAAATGTTAACTATTCTTTGGCACAATGTTGTACCATAAAGATCATTTGTATTATCTTGTGTTATGCTTGATTATTGACCAAAAATTTGATTTTGATGAATATCAAAATATTTGAATATATAATATAATTAATTATTTGATAAAGAAAGTGTTTCAGGAAACTCAGCCTAGGAGAATGCCATTGCCATTCTTAGATTCCTCCAAACTTAAGAACCGTATGTTGGAAAAACTGTTTTGCTTCCTTCATTCTAGACCTTTGCCTATATTGCACTAGGATATGTATTTGTGAAGCTTTTAGTGTTTGAATGATCAATGTTGGATTGCAAGAAATAAGCCCAGTCATAATGGCTCTTTTAAAAGATCAACAAAGTTGGTCTTGAGCTAGAAGCAATGACCATTCATATATGGTATAGAGAAATGAATAAGAATTTTGATCATTAATTCATCTCCTTTGAGGTACTAGCAATATTTCTCATCAACCTTAGTCCCACTATTGGAAAGTGTTAGATTAAGGAATCTTCCCTTGCATGAAATACACCGGAATGCTAGAGCTTTTATTGATATCTTGGAATAACCAAAAATCATGAGCCAAATTAGAAGCTTGCAAAAAGGAAATGTGAACCATGATTAGCATTTTAGCCCATGTAATCTACATATTTTGATAACAATCCTCAAAAAAATTACTTTTAACTCTTGATAAATTTATCATTATATAAAGGTTCTTGTAAAATTGCATTTTGATTCCTATAATAAAGTTTATTACATAAAATTCCCTGGTTTATATTTATGTCCTTGTAATAAGCTTTTATTATATAAAGATCCTCCAAAACTTATTTTTGGTTTCCGTGATAAAACTATATTATATTAAGGTCTCTGAATTATTATTTAACCCCTGTTATAAAGTTTATTACATAATGATCCTCTTATAATCATGTTACGGTCCTTGTAATAAGTTATATTGAATAAAGATTCTTAAATTTGTTATTGCAAATAATCATGTACTCTCATATTTGGTTCAAATAATAATATATTTGTATCAATCTTTGAATTAAAGGATTATAGGTTTCAATGCGAGGTGATCATCAAAGTAGCCCATTCATTGAGATTTCCAAGATTCCTCTGTTTAGTATTTTAGGAAGTCAAATATGTAAAATTTTGATTTTTTTTTGCTATTGGTGTATTAAGTTGAATAAATGAATATATAGGCATGGTTGGTTTGATCTCTGAGATGAAAGTTTATGTGTTTCAATGAATGGTTATTACCAAAGTGGCCTATTTACTCAAATTTATAAGATTCTTTAATATGATAATTTGAAAAGATTGAGATGCTTTATGAAATTATTGCTTACAATTATCTTCCCAAAGGGAGCATATTGTATGCTAAAATACTAAAGTAAAATATTTTATGACTTGTGAGTATGCATGACCTAAGAATTCATTCTGCCGAATTAGATAAACTTTTGAAAGTTAATAAAACATTACTAGTTAATTCCATTCGATGCTAGAGAGATATCTTATATGGGCTACTTTCTTTTCAAAAAAATTTGTGGTATTATACCAAGGCTCTTATTAAAATAATACTTATAAATATTTTCAAACATAGTGGTTATCTATATTTATCCATTAATTAATTATACAAGGTTGTTTAATAGTTAGTACCTTTGCACTTAATAACATTACATGTTGGAGAGGGTACCTTATATAAATCACTTTATTTTCAAAGAAAGTTTATGGCATTGTACTAAGAACTCTTATTGTTGCCGCTTGGACTGTTGTGGCCTGTAGCTCTTGTGTGGCATTGGGCATCTCCCTCCCTCCCGGTCCTTTCGCGCGCGTACCCGGTCCTGCAAAAGAAAGGAGACCCGGGCCAGGGATTCCGATAGGGGCACTCCGATGGTCAAGTCAATGGACGATCTAGGAAAACAGACTCTCCTCGATGGATCCTCAAGCGGTCACCACTCTTAGAGATTTTGAAAAGAATAAGGGTGTGAGAGTTCGCGTTAAGGAGGAGAGCTTGAGCGGTGGTGGCTATGTTTGCTGGGACTCTTCCGATGAGATCCCTTGGTAGCCTCTAAGCATTCTATCTCTTGGCTCTCTTATTGCTCGCTCTTTCTTACCTTGCTTGCCCTTTCGAAGGATTCTCGAAGTTTCTTATAGATAGGAGGTACTGATTGTGACCAGACCTAGGCTGGCTCTCTCCATCTCCCTCTTGGGAGGGGGGAGGGCTCTGGTAGGTCTATGATTGGCAGTTCTCGGGGAGTGGGTGCACCGGTGCGCACGTTCTTTTCATGGTAGGAAGTTGTGTCGTGGGTTCTGACACACTGGCAGGATGCCGTGTTTGGGGAAACCTGGTAGGGCAGGGTGCTATCCCTTTTCCACCCTAGGCCAGCCCCTTACTCCCCTCTCAGGGGGTACCAGAAGGTTTGCGGCTGGTAGTGCCTGGGCGTGCAAGAGCACACGTTCTCTTTATGGCAGGAAGTTACATCGCAGGCTCTGACACTCTGGCAGGACATCGTGTTTGGGGAAACCTAGCAGGGCAAGGTGTGGTGGCAGGCACTCCAAGGTTTGAATTCCTTGCCATAGACTTCTCCTTTGGGGTGGTGTAGATGGTTGGTAGGGGGACACTGTGCCCTAAGTGGAGCATCCCTTCCCAACTAGTGTTGACATTGATCTGAAGGGATCTTGATACCCCAACGAAGTGTTCCCACATAGGTCTCAGGTGGTACGTCTCTACCCGAAGGAGGGGTTGTATCCTCCTACGTGTTCCCCCTTGATTCCAGAGGAATGGTTGACCTTAACCATGGGATTGAACTCGCACCCCTCAGCCTTTTGGGCAGAGGAGAACTCAACTTCGGCTGGGTGCTCGACCTTATAGGAGCCATCCCGGTGAAAGAGCCCAAGAAGAGGGAGCTTGACTTCGGCCAGGTGCTCGACCTTGGGATAGCCACCCTGGTAGAAAGGCTCAAGGAGAGGGAGCTCGACTTTGGCCGGGTGCTCGATCTCTGGGGAGCCACCCCGGCGGAAGGGCTTAAGAAAAGGGAGCTCGACTTCGGTCGGGTGCTCGACCTCGAGGTATCCATCCCGATGGAAGGGCTCGAGGAGAGGGAGCTTGACTTCGACCGGGTGCTCAACCTTGGGAGAGCCACCTCGGTGGAAGGGCTCGAGGAGAGGGAGCTCGACTTCGGCCGGGTGCTCAACCTTGGGGGTGCCACCCTTGTGGAAGGGCTCGAGGAGAGGGAGCTCGACTTTGGTCGGGTACTCAACCTTGAGGGAGCCACCTCGGTGAAAGGGCTCAAGAAGAGGGAGCTCGACTTCGGCTAGGTGCTCGATGGTGCGGGCACCAGACTCAGAAGAAGACTTCAGAGCTCCATCTAGATCTCTGATTAACCTTGCCCGAAGAATTAGGGTTTTTTTGGCTTGTAATAAGGGTTGACTGGATCAACTTAATTTTAGCTTGAGTCTATATTACCTGCATTTTATTTTGTTGAGTCATATTGACTCAGTAGTGGACTAGGGCTTCAACCTAGGGTGTTACATTTTCTCCCAAGGCCAAGCAAGTGGGCACCACACTCCCAGCCACACTCCCAGCCATACGCCTGAGTCTAGGGGGTGCCACATTTACATCCAGCAGCCTTTGGTCCCCACACCACAGATAGCAGCTCCCTTCTCTCATACGCCAATTGAGGAGAAATCCACCAGGAGTCTACAAATCAAGGGGGCGGCCCAAGACTTTCCCTAAAGAACCAAACTATGAAAGGGAAGAAATTCTCTTGGAGAGAACTTCAAGGAGGCACCCACTACCTGCCAAAAATATCCAAAACAAAGATGGGAAGGACCTTGACTTAGGGAGAAAGAAAAGGAGGAGTCCAAAAGAGTTGAGCCATGGAAGGAAAGAAATCCTCTCTTGAAGAACCAAGCATGGAGGCGCCATCTACCTTCCTTTTATAACCCAAATCAATTTTTTTTGGAACCTTGGCCGGCCATATGTGTATGGATTATCCTGATTTGTAGATCCCCTCCTTTAGTCCCACATGGGAAGATGTAAAACCCTACTCTCTTGTAAAGTCCTATAAATTAAACCCCTATTGTAAGTTTAAAGGAATGAGATGAATAAAACCAACTTTTTTTGTGAGCAAACTCTGTGTTTTCTCTCTTCCGCACTTGCATCCAGGTGTTGAGCTCCGTGAGGGAGTAAATCCGGGTTCCCCAGGAACCTTGAGGAGGTGTGAGATCTCCAAAACCCAAACCCTAGGTTAGCCACTTCTACTCCAAAACCCTAGCCACCCACCATCCACTTCAATCCACCAAACCCTAGCCTATTCCACCTCCCACAGCCTCTCTCTCCAAGTCCAGGCCGACCACCAGCATCCAGCTCCAGTCCGGATACTTCAGATCCATAGCTCTTTCCAGAGGGAGTCGAATCAGCCTTCAAGAGAATCCAGATCTCAGCGACATCAGCCTTCAAGTTCTTCGAACTGGTAAATCCTTTCCTGAGTATCTGAATCCATCACTTGTTTTTCTTCTTCCCAGATCTTGAGTTTAGGAGAAGCCGACCCAGCCACGAGGCCAGTATTGGAGGATCCATTGCGAAGATAGCCGAATCCGAGGATCCAACAATCTGCTCGAGAGAGTTCTTCCACCCAAATTCTGTGAAGATCACTGTCTGGTTGGTAAACCATCTCTTCTCTTTATTTCTATCATGTTGAAAGTTCAGAGCGAAACCCTAGGTCTGGGAGTTTCTCAACCCCCAGCGATCCGTTACTTCTGAACTACTCTGATAACTTAGCTTCTTCTAAATTGTGCTTTCAATGCTTACCTAGTTTCCATCAACTTAGTTTAACTTTACTTTGAGCCAAATCCAATTTCTGAAATATATATAAAAAAAAGAATTAATCTTAATTTTACTTCCGCATACGCTTCTTTGTTCTTTGTTCTGCATCACTCGATCTCGGGGGAGCCACCCCAGCGAAAGGGCTCGAGGAGAGAGAGCTCGACATTGGTCGGGTGCTCGACCTCGGGGGAGCCATCCCGGTGGAAAGGCTCGAGGAGAGGGAGCTCGACTTCGACCGGGTGCTCGATCTCGGGGGAGCCACCTCGGCAAAAGGGCTCTAGGAGAGGGAGCTCGACTTTGATCGGGTGCTCGATCTCTGGGGAATCATTGCGGTGGAAGGGCTCAAGGAGAGGGACCTCGACTTTGATCGGGTGCTCGACCTTGGGGGAGCCACCCTGGTGGAAGAACTCGAGGAGAGGGAGCTCGACTTCGGTTAGGTGCTCGACCTTGGGGGAGCCACCCCGGTGGAAGGGCTCGAGAAGAGGGAGCTCGACTTCGGCTGGGTACTCGACCTTGGGGGAGCCATCCCGGTGGAAGGGCTCGAGGAGAGGGAGCTCGACTTTGGCTGAGTGCTTATCCTCGGGGAGCCACCCTGGCATAAGGGCTCAAGAAGAGGGATTGTCATGGAAATCTCTACCAGCGGGGCCGTGATGTGAACTTTAGTTTAACCACAAGCGCACAGTATGCAGAGTAGCACGTTTAGCGAGTACGGGTCGATCCCACAAGGAAATAGGTTTTTGAACTGTGTTCAAACCCTTTGCTCAAACAAGCTTTAACAAAGAAGCTAAAAATTATTCTTTATTTTCTACTTGAAGCAATAATTAATTAAATTAAAGAAATAAGTAATTAAAGATCTAGGGCTTTCGAATCCACTAGATCAATGATTTAGAAAACATTCATAAGATTACTTTCATATCATCCGTTCTCTTTCTTGTGTTAACCAAGTATAGAATATGAAAGGATTCTAACAATATTCTATCAAGGTTTCTACAAAAAGAAGGAAAAGGGATTCAAAAATATTGAGTCATCTATCTATTTTCCCTCTTGCACCGGATCAAGTATGAACTATGAAGGGGAAGAAACCCAACAATAGCTCATCAAATCTCTTGGCTAAGATGTTAAAAGGAAAGATAAACTCTTAAAACATTAAAAGCCCAAGAAAATAAATCTTAACAAAATGATTTCAAATCATGATCTAGCTTCATCGCCAATCCCAGAAGGATTTGCTTAGCCAGACATGATTAAAATAATAACTTTAAAAATTATTTAAAAATTATAAAATCAATTCTACTCTACTTACTAAAATGTAAATTGCAAGAAATTAAAGTTGCAGAAATTAAACTAAACTAATCATAGAATGTAAATTGCATAATTAAAAAAATCAATTAACTACTTGTTGAAATTTAAATTGTAGGATTGTAAAAATAAAAACTACTCTAATTGCAGGAATGTAAATTGCATAAAATAAATTTCAAAAAATTAATCTAATCTAATGCTTAAAAAAATAGAAATAATTTAAATAAATGAAATAATTTTTTTTATTACAAAGAAAATAATCTAATTATAGAATATTTAACTCCTAAGCCATTAGGAAGGCTTGGAGTTAAAATAAAAATAAAAGAAAACTAAAACTCTCTGTGGGAAGATGGGAAGGAGAAAGGGGAAGAGAAAAGGGGCGACGGGCTCTGGCTTCTATTGAAATCCCTAATCGATGGAACTTTATTTATAGAGGAGTCAGAGTGGGAAATCAGCATTGGTCTCTCCTTTTAGTTCCTTCTGGTTCTCTATTTCATTCCCATAACCAATACAACCACTGCCTTCTTCGGTGTTATCTCGAACCCCTCGGTGTTATCCGTGCAGATTCCGTAGAGTCCAATTCTTTTGATCTTTTCTTTCTTTATCTCTTTCATATTCTGAAGTTCCTCCCTCTTTTTTTGACAGCATCTCGGATAGGTAATGGACGAACATGGCAAAGAAGATTTCTCCTGGTTGCTTGATGGTGTGGTTGTTCGGAAGCTTGGACAGCGGTTGAAGATGGAAAGATGGTTCATGGGAGGCAGCGAACTAGGATTTTCCGGCCTTCAACGGCTGATCCGGCAAGCGAGGAGGCTTTTTTAGTGGCGCGGTGAAGATGGTGAATAGAGGAAGATAAAGAATGGCTTTGGACGGTGATTTCTGGGATTTTTCGATCATGAATGCTTCTCTGGCCGGCAAGAAGGGTCCTGGTGGTGAGGAGATCATCTTCGGCATGTCTCCTGATGAGAACGCGGCTTGGTTTGGTCTGTGGTCCATGGATTTGTTCCGTGGACTAGCTGCAATGGAGGATATGGACCGGCCAAGGCTTCTGTGAACCATCCCACTGGTTCATAGTGAACCGACTGCATCAATTCTCGTGCTACTTCATGAATAATTCCTTTAAAATTCTTTTTTTAATTCCGGGGCCATCCAAACTCCGATTTGAGCATCGTTCATAGCGTTGGATCCCAAAAATCATGATCTTCACATTGGCGGGTTCTTTCATACAAAACTCTACATAAAAATATTAATTTTAATTAAATAAAGTAAATTTGATATATATATATTAATGCACTATGGTTAATATTTATGCACTTATCACTTCCCCTAACTTGAATCTTACTCGTCCTTAAGTAAAAATTAGTTCAAGAATTAATTAAGGAGGCTATAAAAACTCTTTAATACCTTACATAAGTTTACTCAGACTTAAAGATTGTTCTCATATCCTTTTTATAAGTAAAAGATTTTTCATTGGATAGTAGATGAAATGGGTCATTGGGATATTAATAGCTTCAAGTAAATCAGTTAAGTGCAAACTCATTATTTCTAAATAATTCTTAACCAACTCCTACTATTATTTCTAAATTCTCTATTCCCATGGAGTGGTGAGATATTATTTTAGTGCAAGTATGTTCCTCTTATTCCACACTTTTCTTTCACTTCTTTTTTTTCTTTTTCTTTTCTTTTTTGATACAGATCGTGCAATGTCTTAATTTCTTAAGCTTTCTATCTGACCCTTGTAACAAGTTTTTGATCAATGTCTCCCAGACCAGTTGGTCTTAGGGGCACTAGGTGTAGAACACCCCTTGGACTTACAGGCTTAAGTCAAAAAGGCTATAGATCAAAACTAGTTGTATAGCAAAATTTCTTCACATCTCCATTTTTTGATGCAAGACTCAATCGTTTACTTAGATGAAGAGGCCTGATTACTCGGTGGAACAATATTTAGAACTTGCTTTTATTATCTCTTTTTTTTTCACTAATAAAGGAACCTTGCATTTAACAACACCCATACACATCCAAGAAATAGATTCTTCTTTAATGCGCATAGGAAGGTTAGAATTATCTAGAAATTTGATTTCATTCTTACTTATCATGTTTACTTGAGTCTATTAATATTTTACCCCCTAATATTTCAAAAATTACATAGATTGTTCAATCAACTACTTATCAAAAGTGTATGATTTATCCTAAGTCCAAGATTAACAAGTATAAAAATATTAAGGTGAAGGTAGCTCCAAATATATACTTATTCAGCTTATTATTTCCCTATAAATAAAAATTAATTCTAAATGTATGCATGATATGGCATAAAAGAAAACAAAGATACCTGAAAAATTTTCTTGAGCTCTCCCCCTAACTCAGCCAATGGAGCCTATTTGAGTCAGGATTTGCTAAACCTAAACATGCTAAAAAAAATATTATTAGAAAGAAAGAAGCTGGGTTGCCTCCCAAGAGCGCTAAGTTTAATGTCTTCAGCCAGACTAAGCAGTGATAGCAGGCTAATCAACATATGTTGGTTCATAAAGAACCATGGCTTCTTCCATAGATTCTGTGGGTAATTCCAAGAATGGTTTTAATTTTTGACTGTTAACTTTGAAAACAACACCATTGCTTGAATTTTCAATTATTACAGCCCCATACGGAAAGACTTCCTTAACTATGAAAGGTCCTGTCCATCGAGACCTAAGCTTTCTAGGAAAAAGATGTAACCTTGAATTATACAAAAGAACTTTTTTTCTAGGAGTAAAAGATTTTCTAAGAATTGCTTGATCATGAAATACTTTTGTTCTTTCTTTGTAGACCCGGCATTCTCGTAAGCTTCATTTCTAAGTTCTAATTCATTGATCTGAAGTTTCCTATGATCTCTAGCTAAGTCCAAGTCTATGTTCAATTTTTTAATTGCCCACATAGCTTTGTGTTCTAATTCAATAGGCAAGCGACATGATTTTCTAAACACAATCTTGTAAGGAGACATTCCTATGTTGGTCTTGTAGGTAGTGCGATATGCCCAGAGTACATCAACTAATTTTAAAGACCAATCTTCTATTAGCATTAACAATCTTCTGCAAGATTTGTTTGATTTGTCTATTAGATACTTCTACTTGTCCACTAGTTTGAGGATGATATGGTTTAGCCAACTTATGGGTAACATTATGTTTTTCATTAATGTGGCGAAGGCTCGATTGCAAAAATGTGTCTCTCGATCACTAATGATTGCTCTAGGAATACCAAAATGGGAGAAAATATTTTTCTTAAGAAATTTAATGACCACTTTGCTATCAGTGGATCTACATGGAATAGCTTCTACCCACTTAGAGATGTAATCAACAGCCACTAAAATATATTCATTTCCAAAGGAATTTGGAAATGGTCTCATAAAATTGATTCCCCATACATCAAAAATCTCAACCACCAAGATTGGATTAAGCGACATCATATCTCTCTTGATGATTTGACCTATTTGTTGGCATCGTGCACAACTCTTATAGTACACATGTGCATCCTTAAATAAATTAGGCCAATAAAATCTATATTGAAGTACTTTGGTAGCTGTCTTCTTAGTTGCAAAGTGACCACTATATGCTTAATCAAGGCAAAATGATAGAATACTTCTAACTTCATTATCCGGAATACACCTCCTAATGATCTGATCAGGATACTGTTTAAACAGGTAAGGATCATCCCAAATGAAGTATTTCACTTGAGAAAAGAATTTATGTTTATCCTGAGCAGTCCAATGAGAAGGAACTTTACTAATGGCTAAATAATTTACAATATCAGCATACCATGGTTCAGCGGACACGGACATGAGTTGTTCATCTAGAAGATACTCATTGATGAGTGGTTCACTAGATGGTGTGATTATGATTTGGGACAAGTGATCAGCTATAGCATTCTCTGTTCCTTTATTGTCCTTAATTTCTAGGTCAAATTCTTGAAGGAGCATAATCCATCTTATTAGGCATGCCTTAGCATCTTTCTTTACTAGGAGATATTTGATGGCTGAGTGATTAGTATAAACAATAGTATGCGACCCAACCGAGTAAGACCTAAATTTCTTTAAAGCAAAGACAATAGCTAGAAACTCCTTTTCAGTAGTTGTATAATTAAGTTGCACATCATTTAAAGTTTTATTGGCATAATAAATAACTCTGGGCAACTTATTAATTCTTTGACCTAAAACTGCACCTATAGCATGATCAGATGTATCGCACATGAGTTCAAAGGGTTCACTCCATATGGGTGGATGAATGATGGGACTAAAAATGAGTGCCTTTTTAAGAAATTCAAAAGACTAAGTACTCAAGAATAAACTCAAATTTTACTTCCTTTGCTAACAAATTTGTTAATGGATGAGCCACTTTGTTAAAATTGGGTATGAATCTTCTATAAAATCTAGCATGTCCTAAAAATGAATGAATTTCTTTGACAAACTTGGGTGGTGGAAGACTTGCAATTAGCTCAACTTTGGCCTTATCAACTTCTATTCCTTTTTTTGAAACTACATGGCCAAGTACTATACCTTCTCTAACCATGAACTGACATTTCTCCCAATTAAGAACTAGGTGCTTCTCCTTACATCTCTCCAGGACTAGTGTCAGATGGTTTAAACATTCGAAGAAGGTAGGGCCAAACACAGAAAAGTCATCCATGAAAATTTTTAAAAATCGTTCAACCACATCAGAAAAAATGCTGATCATACATCTTTGGAAGGTTGTTGGTGCATTGCATAACCCAAAGGGCATACGCCTATAAGCAAAGGTTCCAAATGGACACGTGAATGTAGTATTTTTTTGATCTTCAGCAACTATGGGGATCTGATTATAGCCGGAATATCCATCTAGAAAATAGTAAAACTCTTGTCCGGCTAACTTTTCTAACATTTGATCAATAAATTGCAAAGGAAAGTGATCTTTTCTTGTCGCAGCATTCAGTTTCCTATAGTCTATACAGACCCTCCATCCTATTTGGGTTCTAGTTGGGATAAGTTCATTTGCTTCATTCTAGACCACTGTTATTCTAGATTTTTTTGGTACCATTTGAACAGGACTTATCCACGAACTATCAGAAATAGGATAAATGATTCCATTGGCAAGTAACTACAAAATCTCTTTCTTGACTACTTCTTTTATTGCTGGATTTAATCTCCTTTGAGATTCTCTAGTTAGTTTAGCCTCTTCCTCTAGGTATATCCTATGTTGAACTATGGAAGGACTTATTCCCTTAATATCTATCATGGTTCAGCTTATTGCTTCTCGATTTTCTATTAGAATAGTTAAGAGCTCCTCTTCTTGTTTAAGATTTAGGTCTGAGGCAATAATTATAGGCAAAGTTTCATCTGGACCTAAATATGCATACTTTAAGTGCTTGGGGAGGGATTTTAATTCTAATTTGGGTGCTTCCTCTATTGATGGCTTAGTTGATGGTTTAACTATTTTCATGGATGTTTCAGTAGGAGGCTCCCATCTCTGGCTATTTTTATCATCTCTAAGTAATTTATCAATATCTTCATACTCATGTGTTGGCCAGATACTATACTCAAGATCGACTTCTTCTTCGTTAATGTCTATGGATTCAAAAATTTCATCTTGGATTACACTCACATTAGTATGTTTGGTAGATTCCTGTTTCAAATTGAATATATTCAGCTCAATAGTCATATTCCCAAATGATAGCTTCATAAGTCCATTTCAATAATTGATTTCAGCATTAGCAGTAGCTAGGAATGGTCTTTCTAAAATAACTGGGATATTGTTGAGAATTCAGTTATAAATCCAACCAGATTTGATGAACCAAACCCTCTAGTATAGCCTTGTTCTCGATCAAGAACAAATGCTCTGATCAACAAAGCAATCACGAAAGCGTATCACCAGGTTGTGGATGACCATCTGCCAGTAATCTCTATTGAAGATCACGGTAGGATTCAGGTTTATGAAGATCAAGAATAACAAGAACTGGATAAAGAGAAAAGAAAAGAGAGCTAAAGGAATTTTCACAGGAGAAAGGGATTTTCACTTCCAAGAAGTTTGTTACACCATACCATCCTCTTACGAGGATACAATATATATATCCCTTGGTCACACATGCCCAAGATCCCAAAAACTCCCCCAGCTAGCATTGTTAAAAAATAGTTCACCCATCATCTGAGCCAACCTGAGATACTAGAGTCGACTAGGCCTTGAAAATGAGATGACTCTAATCCTCAGAGCCGAATCTTCCAGACCACAGGATTGACAAACTGTGCAACAGAGCCGACTTGAGCTCATCTGAGCCAACTCATCCAGACTGCAGGTTTCCTGACTGTGCATCCGAGCTGACTCTAATCCATCTGAGCCAACTCATCCAGACGACAATCACCTGTTCTGAGATGTGCCAACCAACAGAGTCGACTCTTACCACAGAAGAGTCGACCCTAAGACCTAGATTGACTAAAACTGAGCCTAAATACCTAGGACTCATACCGGACTTAACCCTAGCCCTAGTCACATCATGAAAAACCATGATAGACCAGATCAACACATGTACATTGACCTAACTAGCCATGAATGCACCACCTGAGATTCAACAATCTCCATCTTGGTGTTTCAAGGCTACATATGCCAGACTCCTCAAACCCATTAACCACATAAGCGCATCCCTTATAATAAATCAAGTTTAATTATCTATCTAATAAAATAACCAGATTCAAATTTAAATGTCTGATCCATTTAATATTAAATAGATCAGAGTTAAAAAAAAAATTATTCCATTTTATATCTAATCTAATATGTATCTTTCTCAATCTGATCTGAGTGCCATTTCTAAAGTTATATATAGCTATCCCTTGGTAGAGCCTTCGTAAGTGCATTCGCTTGGTTCTCCATTGTATGAACCTTCACCAGCACCACTTCTCCTTCCTCCACCAGCTCCTTGACTCTGTGGTACCTCATATCTATATGCTTGGTCCTAGCATGATAGACTGGGTTCTACATCAATTGTATGACACTCTGGCTATCATTATGTAGGACCACCATACACTGTTTCACCCCCATTTCAAACACTAGCCTTCTCAGCCATAGTACTTCCTTCGTAGCTTCAGTTATTCCTATTTACTCCACTTCTGTTGTAGACAAAGTTATAATAGGTTGAAGGGTTAATTTCCAAGAAACTGGTTCACCATACATGTAGAAGAGATAACCTATTATAGACCTCCTTGTATCAAGATCATCTGCATAGCTTACATCAACAAACCCTTCCAAAGGACCTGAATCCTCACATGATTCTATGGAGTTCCATCCATGTCCTTCAGGCTGCCCACCAAATACTAGTCCATGTCTTTGAGTCCCTTGCAGATATCTCAAAATCCACTTCAATGCCTTCCAGTGTTCCTTTCCAGGATTGGCCATGTACCTGCTCACCTGGCTTATAGCATATGCTATGTCTGGCCTGCAACAAATCATAGCATACATCAAACTGCCCACTATATTGGCATATGGAACTCTTTCCATGTACTCTCTCTCCTCCTCTGATTAGGGACACTATTTTTTCGAGATAGAAAAATGCCCTGGTAATGGTGTTTCCACAGGTTTGGCCTTATCCATCCCAAACCTCTCAAGTACCCTTTTAATGTACCTACCTTGTGATAAATGGAGTATTCCTTTGCACCTATCTTTGCAAATCTCCATTCCAAGAATTTTCTAAGCTGATCCCAAGTCTTTCATCTCAAATTCCTGAGATAATGCTCTCTTCAGCCCTTTCACAGCTATCATACTTTTGCTGGCTATCAACATATCATCCACATACAGAAGTAAATACAGAGCATCCATAGTATCCACATCCTTTATATAGACACAATGATCATGTTCACATCTAAGAAATCTAAGGCTCAAGATAAATGTATCAAATTTGTGATACCACTGATAAGGTGATTGTTTCAATCCATACAATGACCTCTGAAGTAGACATACCTTGTTCTCCTGTCCAATCTTAATGAAGCCATCAAGTTGCTTCATATAGATTTTTTCTTCCAGTCTTCCATGTAAAAAGGCTATCTTCACATCCATCTGTGCCAATTCTAAATTATGTTTTGCCACCAAAGACAACAACACCCGAATTGAAGTATGGCATACCATAGAAAAAATACTTTTGTATAGTCAACTCCTTCCCTCTGTGAGTATCCCTTTGCTACCAATCTTGCCATGTATCTTACTCCACCTTGCTCCGAAGGTAATGATTTCTTAGTGAACACCCATTTGGAGCCAATAGCATGAGCATCTCTAGGTAGATCCACCAGCTGCCATGTCTAATTCCTCCTGAGAGATTCCATCTCTTCCATCATGCCTTGCATCCATGACTCTTTATCAAGACTTTTCATGGCTTCTACAAAACTTTCTGGATCTCCATTCATAGATAAAAGAGCATATGAAATTGCTTCATCCATTCTATATCTAATCGGCTTCCGGATTGTGTGTTGAGGCTTATGCAATGCCACTCCCCTTGTACTGTCCTGCAAGTCTACTGTTTTTGGTTCCTCCTGTACTTTCCTTTGAATAACTGATTCTTCTCGCCTCTCCTTCACTCCTGGAGAATCTTTCCTGTCCAACTCCACCTCAACTGAAACTCCATTTCCAGCTGATGTTGAAGACTTATCCTCCACTTGTGATGGGCTCTTTGTAGTCCCCGGTTTCTCCAAGATGCTCCTCTCATAAAAAATGACTTCCCTACTGATCACTGCCTTTTGAGACTGTGGATCCCACAGTAGTTAACCTTTGACTCCTTGTGGATACCCTATAAAGATCATCTTCTTTGACTTAGGATCCAGCTTGCTTCTTTCAGTTGCCTCCATATGAACATAAGCTGGGCAACCAAAAACTTTCAGGTGGCCAAGATCCACCTTCTTCCCACTCCAAGCTTCTTCTGGAAGTTCACCATCCAACTTGAAGTGAGGGGACCTGTTTATGAGAAAACATGCCAGAGTAATAGCATCACCCCAAAAAGTTTTCGACAGTGATGACTGCAGCCTCATACTCAGTGCCCTCTCTAATAGTGTCCGGTTCATCCTTTCCATGACACTGTTCTATTGTGGGGTCATCATTACTATGTAATGGCGTTTGATACTATTTTCCTTATAGTAACTCCTAAACTCTGTACCAGAGTACTACCCACCATTATCAGTCCGAAGGTACTTTACATGTCTTCCTGTCTCCTTCTCTACCTTAGCTTTCCAAGCTTTAAACCAGGAAAATATATCTGACTTTTCCCTCATCAGATATACTCACAATTTCCTAAAGAAGTCATTAATAAAGGTAACAAAATACCTTGCTCCATCTCTGGACAACAAAGGTGCTGGTCCCCATATATCCGAGTGCACCAAATCCAACACTCCTTCATTTGGCTTGGTACAAACAGAAAATTTAACTTTATGCTATTTACCAAAGATACATGGCTCACACAGGTCTTTCCATCCTTTTTCAAAGCTGGGATGTTTCCTCTTTTACTTAACTCCGTGAGCCCTCAGTCACTCATATGACCCATTCGATAGTGCCACAGTTTATACTTCAATTGTTCCTCCTATGCAGCTGCAAGCACTTCAGCACTATCACTTATCACTGAGCCTTCCATCCAGTATAGATTGTTGCTCAATCTTCTTCCTCTAATTACTACCAAAGCTTCCTTGGTAATTCTCAAACATCCACTACCAGATTGGCAACTAAAAGCATATCCCTGCTCTTCCAAGTAGCCCAAAAAAATCAAATTCTTTTTCAATTATGGTATATGTTTGACATTAGATAGAGTCCTTATCACTCCAGCATACATCCTCACCCTAATAATGCCTACTCTAGCTACCATACAAGGGTGATCATCACCAAGACTTACACTACCTCCATCTGACCTGTCATAGGTGTAAAACCAATCCTGATGTGAGGTATAGTGGTATGAGCATGCAGAATCCAAAATCCAGGTATTCTTCAAATCCACTGATCTATCTGATACAACTAGTACTCCTTCTCCATTGCTTTCCAAAGCATTAGCACCACTAATGTTGGCTCTCTCCTTTTCCGTCTTCCAAAAAGGATAATTCTTCCTGATATGCCTAAGCTGAGGACACTTGTAGCATTTCAAACTCTTGTGATTCCGAGACTGAGATCTGTCCTTGGACTTTTCCCTAGTTCTTTCCTTGGGTGTTCCTTGCCTCTCATTCATAGCAAGAATCTCTGAATTAGGATTACCTTTGTAGATCTTTTTCCTTTGCTCATTGGATCTGAGCACCCCAACAATCTCTTCATAGTTTAGGGTTTCCTTCCCATAAACCAAAGTTGTTATGAGACCATCATACGATCCAGGGAGTAAACACAACAGTAACAATGCCTGATCTTCCTTGTCTATCTTCACATCCAGACTCATCACTTCAGAACAAACCTGATTGAACTTCTGAATGTGAGCAACTAGGTCTCCTCCTTCAGGCATTCTCAAGCTATACAGTTACTTTTTTAGCCATAGCTTGTTTGTCATGTTCTTTTCCATGTATGTGTTCTCCAGTCTTCTCCAAAGACCTTTTGCAGTAGTCTCTGAACACACCTCAGGTAAAACCTAATCAGCCAAACACATCCTTATGGTATAGAAAGCAATCTCTTCTGACTCTTCTCATTCTTCAACACTAATCTTTTCTGGTCTTTCTTTAACTAAGACCTTGTAGATTCTCTGTTGAACCAGCAAATTTTTAACCCTTTGCTGCTATAGGATGAAGTTTTCCTTGCCATCGTACTTCTCAAAATCTACTTTGAACCCACTTGATGCCATTACCATAATTAAGAATTCAAGAGATATAAAAACTGTACCTGCAAGAAGCCTTACTTCCAACCCTCTGATCTTGAGATCTTCCTTCCACGAACCTTGCTCTGATACCAAATATTGAGAATTCAACTATAAATCCAACCAGATTTGATGAACCAAACCCTATAGCCTTGTTCCCGATCAAGAACAAATGCTCTCATCAACAAAGAAATCATAGAAGTGTATAACCAGGTTATGGATGACCATCTACCAGTAATCTCCATTGAAGATCATGCTAGGATTCAGGTTTATGAAGATCAAGAACAGCAAGAATGGGAGAAAGAGAAAAGAAAAGAGAGCTAAAGAAATTTTCATGGGAGAAAGGGATTTTCATTTCCAAGAAGTTCGTTACACCACACCATCCTCTTACGAGGATACAATATATATATATCCCTTGGTCACATGTGCCTGAGATCCCAAAAACTCCCTCAGTTAGCATCATTCAAAAATAGTTCACCCATCATCCGAGCTGACTCAAGACACTAGAGTTGACTAGGCCTTGAAAATGAGATGACTCTAATCCTTAGAGCCAACACTTCCAGACCACAGGATTGACAAACTGTGCGATGGAGCCGACTCGAGCTCATCCGAGCCGACTCGTCTAGACTGCTGGTTTCCTGACTGTGCATCTGAGCCGACTCTAATCCATCTGAGTTGACTCGTCTAGACCATAATCACCTGTTCTGAGATGTGCCAACTAACAGAGTCGACTCTTACCATAGAAGAGCTGACCCTAAGATCCAAACTGACCAAAACTGAGCCTAAACACCTAGGACTCATACCGGACTCAACCCTAGCCCTAGACACATCATGAAAAACCATGATAGACCAGATCAACACATGTACATTGACCTAACTAGCTATGAATGCACCACCTGAGACTCAACAGATATGACCTTTAGGATTCGATACTGGTTCAGTCTCCAAAAAAATAAAATCTATCGGAAAGATAAAATTTCCAACCTTGATCAAAATATCTTCTATTATTTCTTTAGGGATTCTAAAAGATAAGTCTACTAATTATAATGTGATCCCTGTTGGCTGAAATTTTTCCAATCCCAATTGCTCATAAACTGAATATTGCAGAATGCTTATACTAGCCCCTAAATCAAGTAAGGCCTTTTCAATGTGGGTTTCTCCTATGACACATGAAACTTTTGGATATCCTGGATCCTTATATTTTATGGGCATGTGACTTAACAGGTATGAACTCATACTTTCTACTAAGAAAGCTCTTTTCGATATATTGGTGGTCTTTTTCTTAGTACAAAGGTCTTTTAAGAATTTGGCATATATCGAAATCTGTTCGATCATGTCTAGTAGAGGGATGTTTACTTGCACTTGCTTAAACACATCTAACATTTTGTTTAAATGTTCTGATTATTTATTAGACCTTAATCGATTTGGAAAAGGAGCTTTAAAGAGTATGGGTACCTGATTTGGTGGACTATTAATGGTTTTAGCAGCTTGAGTTTGTAAGGTAGGTTGTTCATTAGATGGCTCAGCTAATGTAGTAGTTATGTCTTCTCTAGTGTCATATATACCTACCTTATTATCCATTTGTTTACCTGATCTTAAAGTGTGAATTGCATTAACTTGATTAACTTATTTTCCTTGGGGTGGTTTACCATTTTGGTTCCTTGGGTTAGGCTCAGGTTGGCTAGGTAGCCTACCTTGTTCTCATTCATTAATGATAGATGCTAGCTGACCCACCTACATTTCCAAGTGGGCTATGGCCTGGGAGTTTGAATTCAGAAGTTGGCCTGTGATTTGCATGAAATTACTCAATGTGGCATTGGTGTCAGCATTGGATTTAGCTAGGACTTCCAGGTTTTTCTCTAAAGAAATAAGTCTTTTATCATTGTTATTGAAGCTTAGTGGTAACGGGTTGTTCATCATAGGATTAGGCCTTAGGTTTTGTTGATTGAAGCTAGGACCACCTAAATTTAGGTTCTGTGACCATGAGAAATTTGGATGATTCCTCCATCCTGGGTTACATATGGGTGCATAGGGATTGTTCATGGGTCTATGGTATGTAGCATTCACTTGTGTACATCCATTCTCTATTGGGTTCATTAGGAGTGGACATTCCTCAAGGACATGGTCTAGTGCATTGCACCCATTACACATTAGTGCAGACACTTGGTTCAAACTGGCTGGTCTCTGAAGTTCTAAGGCCTCTAACTTATGTGTCAAGGTTGCAATTTTAGCTTCTGTAGCTAAGGAAGTATATATTTGATGCATTCCACCTTTTGATGGTGTGGATTTTTCTGGTTTCCTAGTTGTTTTCCATTATAGACTCTTTTCAGCTAGGTGCTCTAGAAATTTCCATGCTTCATTAGGTTCTTTATATATAAATTGGCCTTGGCACACAGACTCTAGAATGGTTCTTGAATTGGAATCTAAACCCTCATAAATGATTTGGCATAGCCTCCAATTTTCTATTCCATAGTGCGGACATTGGGTTAAGAGGTTCTTGAAACGGTCAAAGTATTTCCAAAATGACTCTCCAGCTAATTGATAAAATTGGTTTATTTCATTTATAATCTTAGCTATTTTATGATGAGGAAGATATTTCTTTAAGAACACTCTTACAAAGCCCTCCCAGGTCATGATAGATTGATTTAGAAGACTATAAAGCCACTTTTTAGCATTATCCTTAAGGGCAAAATTGATCAATCTCAGCATAATTTCATCCTCTAGTAATTGTTGTAACCTTATGGTTGCATAAACCTCTTCAAATTCCCTAATAAATATATATGCATCCTCTATGCCCGTGAACTTTGGAAGCATATTAATCATTTGAGGTTTGATTTTAAAATTATTAGCAATGGATTGAGGTAGCCTAATGCAAGAAGGTTGGACAGAACCAATTGGATAACATAAATCTTTAAGGAGTTGGGGTTGATTAGTTAAATTCATTGTGGAGGTCGTAGGATCTGAAACAGGAATCAAATCGATTCTAACAAGTTGACCTGATATCCTTCTCCACACAAGAGTGGGAGATTCACTAAATCTACTATGTCTTCTATTTTCATAATTTTATATATTTATATATTTTTAGTTTTTTTTCCTTAAAAACTTTTTTAAAAAAAATTAAATCAATTCAATCTTTTCATACCCTAGGACAACCATGCAACATAACTTCCAGTTATGCCAGGGCAACCTTATATCAGGATAGTCAAGATTGAAAATACCTAAAATAACTTAATTTATTTTTTTTATTTTTTTAAATTTTCAAACAAGTTTTACATAAAATTAATCATATCCTAGGGTTAACCTAGAACTAGACAGCTCCTAACTATTCCAAGTTGACCTTCAAGAGCTCCAAGTTTGACCAATTCACTAAATTAGCTAGGTAAGTGTAAGATTGGTCGGAGTCCCCCCGTTGCTTTTCTTAGACATCAATTGGATTGGCTAGGTCAGCGAACGGAACCAATTAAGTAACCGCCTTTCTTCGGGACTTAATCCCTGAACCACTTTTCTATATACCAATTCAATGATTGAATCTAGCTTGGTATAACTCTTAGGTCTCCTTGTCCTAATGAGCTCGGATGTCCCTAGGGTCAGTGTCTAATTAATTTTATTTAGAGGCTTGGGTTGATGCAAATGAAGGAGTCTTATTTTTGGGCTAAGAAAGGGTGATGAAATCCCCACCTTATCTTGTTTAGGTTCGTGCCCTTAAAGCGATTTAAGAATGCTATGCATAAACAGAAAGAAATCAAACAAATTTAAATGAAAAGCTAAACTAAACTAAAGTCAAGAAATATGCTGAAAGGAACTAGAATAATTTAAATTGCATACCTGACTTCTAGCACTACCAACTTAAAAGAAATAAAATAAAATAAAATAAATAAAGATGCTAGCAAATCGGACTAAAAGCACGGAGAGCAAGAAATTTAAAGCACAATTTAAAACATACCAATTCCCGGCAATGGTACCAACAACTTGATATGAACTTTAGTTTAACCACAAGTGCATGGTGTGCAGAGTAGCACATCCAGCGAGTACGGGTCGATCCTATGAAGAAATGGGTTTTTGAACTATGTTCAAACCCTTTGCTCAAACAAGCTTTAACAAAGAAGCTAAGAATTATTCTTTATTTTCTACTTGAAGCAACAATTAATTAAATTAAAGAAATAAATAATTAAAGATCTAGGGCTTTCGAATCCACTAGATCAATGATTTAGAAAATATTTCTAAGATTACTTCCATATCATCCGTGCTCTTTCTTGTGTTAACCAAGTATAGAGTATGAAAGGATTTTAATAATACTCTATCAAGGTTTCTACAAAAAGAAGAAAAAGGGATTCAAAAATATTAAGTCTTCTATCTATTTCTTCTCTTGCACTAGATCAAGTATGAACTATGAAGGGGATGAAACCAAATAATAGCTCGTCAAGTCTCTTGGCTAAGAGGTTAAAAAGAAAGAAAAACTCTTAAAACATTAAAAGCCCAAGAAAATAAATCTTAAGAAAATGGTTTCTAATCATGATCTAGCTTCATCGCCAATCCCAGAAAAAATTGCTTAGCCAGACATGATTAAAATAATAACTTTGAAAATTATTTAAAAATTATAAAAGCAATTATACTCTACTTACTAAAATGTAAATTGCAAGAAATTAAACTTGCAGAAATTAAACTAAACTAATCATAGAATGTAAATTGCATAATTAAAAAAAATCAATTAACTACTTGTTGAAATTTAAATTGCAAGATTGTAAAAATAAAAACTACTCTAATTATAGGAATGTAAATTGCATAAAATAAATTTCAAAAAATTAATCTAATCTAATGCTTAAAAAAATAGAAACAATTTAAATAAATAAAATAATTTTTTTATTACAAAGAAAATAATTTAATCATAGAATATTTAACTCCTAAGCCATTAGGAAGCCTTGGATTTAAAATAAAAATAAAAGAAAACTAAAACTCTCTGTGGGAAGATGGGAAGGAGAGATGGGAAGGAGAAAGGGGAAGAGAAAAGGGGTGACGGGCTCTGGCTTCTACTAAAATCCCCGATCGATGGATCTTTATTTATAAAGGAGTTAGAGTAGGAAATCTGCGTTGGTCTCTTCTCTTAGTTCCTTCCAGTTCTCTATCTCATTCCTGTAACCAATACAACCACTGCCTTCTTCGGTGTTATCCCGAACCCCTTGGTGTTATTCGTGCAGATTTCGTAGAGTCCAATTCTTTTGATCTTTTCTTTCTTTATCTCTTTTGTATTCTGAAGTTCCTCCCTCTTTTTTTGATAGCATATTGGACAGGTAATGGACAGACACGGCAAAGAAGATTTCTCCTGGTTGCTTGATGGTGTGGTTGTTTGGAAGCTTGGATAGCAGTTGAAGATGGGAAGATGGTTCATGGGAGGTGGCGAACTGGGATTTTCTGGCCTTCAACGGATGATCCGGCGAGTGAGGAGGCTTTTTTGGTGGCGTGGTGAAGATGGTGAGCAGAGGAAGACAAAGAATGGCTTTGGACGGTGATTTCTAGGATTTTCCGATCATGAACGCTTCTCCGACCAGCGAGAAGGGTCCCGGCGGTGAAGAGATCATCTCCGGCGTGTCTCTTAGTGAGAACGTGGCTTGGTTTGGCATGTGGTCCACGGATCTATTTTGTGGACCAGCTGTAATGGAGGATATGGATCGGCCAAGGCTTCTGTGAACCATCCCGCTAGTTCATAGTGAACCAACTGCATCAATTTTTGTGCTACTTCATGAATAATTCCTTCAAAATTCTTTTTTAATTTCGGGGCCATTCGAACTCCGATTTGAGCACCGTTCATGGCATTAGATCCCAAAAATCATGCTCTTTCACATTGATGGGTTCTTTCATATAAAATTCTATATAAAAATATTAATATTAATTAAATAAAGTGAATTTGATATATATATTAATGCACTATGGTTAATATTTATGCACTTATCAGGCTGCCAGCTGGATCTGAGGGGGACTCCATGTTAAAGATCCTGCTACATTTCTTGCCCCCCACTCCCAAGTTCCGACGAAATGCAACACTCAGGGCAAAGGGAGTTATTGCGGAGTTGACATGGAAAGGTGGAATCCTGGTGTTATTAAATGCCATGATTACCGTCAATTCGCAAATCATGCTTGGACACCAATGCGGGAATGCCACATCAGTGAGTCCAATGAAGCATGATGGCTAACACTGGGCTCGAGGCAATCTTCAATGTATTGAGGCACCATCCTTGGCTAATCTTGACATGTGGCACCCATATGGTGGCAAGGGGATCGAAAAGACACACGGTCGCTATCTGGTCATTTTGAAAAGGGAAGAAACTTTTCTTAAACTATCTCTTTCAAACTCTTCGCACTCACTGATGAACCAGAGTCCTCTCTTTTCTCAGTCCATCCTTTTCCTTCAAGACGACCAGGTCAGTCTTCCATTCTTGTCTTCTTCTTCTCTGGCTAGGTCGAGTCTTCCTTTAGAACCTTCTGGGTCCCCAATCTTTGCCTTCTTTCCTTTTCTTCTATTTTAGATGGCCCCTTCAGGTAGGAACCACTATTCTTCTAGCAACCCAAATAAGGTAGGGCCCTCCCGGTCAAGGCCCCCATCTTCCGATGAGGAGGAGGAAGCCCCCCTCCCCGCCCACAGGAGTTCCCATCCGGTAGTGATGGGTTGGCACATGGCCTGTCTTGGGCTAGCACATGGGTCTTCAATTGGGTATACATGGGTCCTCAATTGGGTGCACATGAGATGTTGACTTGAGTTCCCTAAGGACTTAACTAATTACATGGACTCAATAACTAATCACATGGACTCAATACTAATTATTAGAAGAGTTAAAATCAAATAACTAAAGCCCCACTTGATTAATTGATCAAAAGGCTTAACCTCATGTAACAAAAAAGAATAAATTGGTAAACAAGGTTTGGCCCAATAGGATTTTAACTCAATATGGTAAAAAGGGTTTAGCCCAAAAGGCTAAATAACAAAACCCTAATTACAATTGATAAAAAGAGCTAACCCTAACTAAGCTAAAATAACAGAATTTAAAATAAAATATTTATAGTTGGTAAAAGGGGTTGGGTTCAGGACTTTATTCATAGGTGATCCATAGGGATGTGGGTTCAACTTGTTAATATTTTCTGGCCCTGGTGTCCACACCAATTCTCTCCTGGTGGGAAGAACTCGACCCTATCGAGTATGGATCAACATCGCTATGATAGCGTTCTAGTAAGTCTGGGTCAACTCTCTGCAAGTCCTCTCTGATGATCCAAGAATCATCAGTTTCAGGTCGTCCTTGCCAATGAACTAGATATCGCTGGTAATCTTTGCTCCGGGTAGCAATGATCTTGTCATCCAAGATCTGCTCGATCTTATCTCTTCGGGATGGTGGTATGGCAGGTGGACACACTTTGGTTGGTTCACTCTCAAGGATAGGATTAGGCCCAAATGGCTCACTAGGAATCAATGTTGGCTCCCTATACTCAATAAGGTCTGAAACGTTGAAAGTTGGACTAATACCTAGTTCAAGTGATAACTCGAGCACATAGGCATTAGACCCGATTTTCTTAATCACTTTGTATGGTCCACTATTACGGGCATGTAACTTTTTCATGGTTCCAGGTGGGAACCATTCAGGTCATAGTCTAACCATAACAAAGTCTCCTTTATTGTATTCTTTGAGTCTTTTTTTTTTTTCTTTTTTTATTGACATGCATGTAAATCCTAAACTACAACTGAGTTTGACCCTTGGTTGGTGGGTGACATGCAGATGAGAACTTGGCATGAATTCCTAATAGATACCATAGTGTTTTCCAGAAATATGATGCAAACTAACATGCTCAATGAATGTATGCAATATACTAACCTCTACAAAATGTAATCTAATGGTCTTAGAAACATGGGAAGCTTCAGGAAAAGGTAGAAAAAAAGAAATGGATTTGGGGGTGACTTGGTAAGGTAGGAAATAAGAAAAGAGCTCATGGATTAGTCCTAGACTAATAGGGTTGACCTTAAGGGCTGGACATAGGTTCACACTTACAAGGAATAAAGGGTCAGCCTGAAGAAAGGACGAGTCAAGAATTTCAGGAAAAAGCTCTTCAATTGGAACCACAGGGGTGAAGTCTTCCTGAGGATTCTGGACTAAATAAGCCAAGTCCTCACTAATTACTTTGGATTCGTGAATCTTAGGACTAGGCTCTATAATTTGGATCTCTTCTATTATTTTCTCAGGTAAGATCCTAGCAGTAGGGTTAGACTCCTCATGGTTCTCTTTTTCTAAGGGTCCTTCCAATACAGCTTCAGTCAGGGTACAGTCATGGTCAACTAACTCTGGACTGGCTATAGTCTGGGTGTCTACTAGGTCAGCTAATTCTAGGTCAGCCATATGTATTTCCTCATCTACTTCATACTCATCCACTAAGTTCACCTCAACTTCATACACTTCTATGTTAATGTTATCTTTGTGGACCAATGTGGTAGTAGAAATGGGTTGGTTAACGAAAAATTGGCTAGGATCTGGACTAGTAGGGGTAGGTCGGCTTGGATTAGGGTTGAGTCGGCTCGGGTGAGAATTGGGCCAACTCTATTGGGGAATGGGTCGATTCAGGTAGACTTGACTAGATCCTAATTTTTGATAAGGAGCACTACTCCTAATGGGTTCTGGCTGACTAATTGAAACCTGACTAGCACTAGATTGATACCTAGGGGTTATGGGTTCCTTAGGTTCATAGGATATGGGCTCAGATCTATAGGTCATGGATCTAGGTTCGTAGGAGCTGGGTTCATAGGATCTGGATACATGGAAACTAGGTTGATATGATCTGGGTTGATACTTTTCCCTAAGTTTAAGTTTCATTTCACTGTAGGTAGTTATGGGTATATCTCTTCTTCGTCTGATCATTCTTTCAATATCATCCTAGTAAATTCTAGCCTGATGTACTAAATTAAGCTTAGCAATCTTAAACTTTCTTTTAACAGACACTAGTTCCCTCTCAAAAATAGATCCATACTTCTTCCCAATCAAGATAATCTTCAAGATCAAGATCACCACCAAATGTAGGTGCTTCTATCCTAAAGTTCCTAGTGGCTCTCTTATCCCGGTCTATAAAATCATAGTTGGGTATCCTATGGTTATTCTCCCAGATTGGGTCTTGGTGTGTTTCAAATTTAGGTTCAGGATGGGTCTTACAAGTTTTCTCTAGGTTCCCTAATCGTTGGTCCAGTCGATCAAACTTATGGTTCATTTGGGTATATTGTTCAGTAAAGGTCCTAAGAAAGGTCTCAAAATTAGGATCCATGATTAAATTGGGTTGGGTTTGGGTGAGACTACTGGTATGGAGTTCCTAATCTAGTAGCCATGTAATGCAATCACACAAATCGAACTAAGGTTTCCTAGACCTAGAGCTCAAGTAGAATGGGTCAGCTCAAATTATAGCCAATTCAATAATTACCCAGTCCACTGGCAAGGTAAGAGGTGGGGTCGTGGGAGTCTCCCCCTGCTCTCGCAGGGTCCTAATTAAAAACCATGAAACTACTTAGGGTGTTTGCCTCTAGACCTCTAGCCTTAGACACTAGATTCAAGTGATAATCAAAGGATTGGGTGCACTAGCTTTCACACAATACTTGGAATCCGACCTGTTGGTGTTCCTAGCTCACTAGAGAAATTAAGTCTAATTGATTTTAATTTAGGTTTGGATCGATGTAAAGGTGATGGTTGTGGGCCAAGGAAGGGTGATGAAATCCCTCCCTTATCTGAGATGCTCAAGTGCCCTTAAGATTAGGTTTGAATGATGATATAAAGCATATGAAGATGCAATTAGGGTTTCCAAGTTTTTTTTTGTATTTTTCTATTTTTAGCAAAGATATATTTTGCAAAATAATACCTAATATGCAAGAAATATGCATAAAATTAAAATATGCAAAATTTATGCAAAAAGAATCCAAACATGCTGAAACTAGAATTGCTAAAAATTCATGGCAGAACTATTCTCAGGCAGTAAATCAGAGATTTAGATAACTTAAAATCTGAATTAAATTATAAAAATTTTTGATAAATACTATCAACTACGAGGAATCTAAAAAAGTAAGAATCAGAATTTTTTGATTTTTTTTATATATAGAAACAATTAGAATAATAGACTATGTACTGGGGTGGACGTGATGCAGAAAATTAATCCTAAAGATGCCTCTCTTTTTTTTCTTCTTCAAGGGTCAATCACAGTGGCACCCTTACACGCTATAGAAAATTCCTTTTGAATGGGATGTAAGGGTCTTACAGCCCTACTTTTTCCTATGACCGGATGGCCATGGTGAAGCACCCGATCTGAGTACTTAAAGAGAAACTAAGTCCTAACCTAGTATGCAAAAACTTCAGCATAAGAGTGATTAAACCCTAGTTTAACCTGCTCTAATACCAAAACTGATGCGGGATAATTAAAGCATAATTATCAGAGAATAGTAGAGAATAATTTTTTTAGATTTTTGAGGAAGACTCAAAGGAGATAGTAAAGGAAACTAGTTCTAGTTAACTACCCGCACAAGTAAAATTACAAAGTAGCTAGAAAGTAGGACTTGGTGGTTGAGAAACCATTGAAACTAGGATCTACTTTCAACTAATCAAAAATTAAAGAGAAGAAAATAAGTTTTTAGTTTTACCAATGAAAATCGCTCCTCTGAAATTGATTTAGCAGGATTCTCAAGATTCTCTTTGCAGGGTTTCAAGAGCTCGATCTCAGGCTTTGATCTTCTGCGCGATGCTGGTTTCGAGGCAAGAATACCTGACTTCGATTCCAGATCACCTGCAAACACTCAACAAAGAAAACTAAAAGTAAGAAGCAACAAGGACAAAATATTGAATGGAAAAGGAAAGGGTTAGAAAAGGTGGCTAGGTTTTCTTATCAGCTGGATAGGTAGGATAACTAGGGCCTCGCACCCCACGATATTTCGAAGAACAAAGAAAAAGGGCCTCACATCCCATGATATTCCGAAGAACAAAGGAAAAGGGCCTCACATCCCGCGATGCATATAGCAAAGAAAATTCGACAGCATAATATCTTTATTGATGAATAATAATAATTACTAGGGAGTTGATGGGTATTTATAGACCCTCAACCAGTGGTGTAAGGGATTCAAACAGTAGGCTTTTTCTCCCTTGGACTACAACTCCTAGAATTCTGGCTCTGGGCATCCTGGACTCTTGTCTTTGGATAGAAGAGGACTCAAGAGTTTTGGTGAGACTCTTGAGTTCTGGAAACTTAAGCAGCTCTGAACTTGTTTGATCCAAACATTTGCGGTGAAGAACCATTAAACCTCCTCCATTTGGGTGATCAAATATTTTAGAACTTGTTGGAAGTTGGCGTGAAAAGAAATGCTTGGCTGACTCTTGAAAATTTTTGGCATGAAATTCTTGAGTGGAGGTGCCAATTTGGGAGAGTCCTTCATATTTACTTATCTTAAAAGGAGTTGGCGCTAACTTTGCTTTCATATGGCCAACCAAAGAGAAAAAAACATGACATGTGGGATGTTCAAACAAAAGTGACATGGTATGTGCTCTTGTCCCAAATTGAAATAGCATGACATGTCCAAACATGACGCGTTGATGTCCCTTGATGAAATGGCAGGTGTTGTCCAATTTCTTGAAAAAAGGTGGCACATAAAACAAACTGACTTGGGCTAGAACATGGAGTTAAATGGCTGGTCTTGGGCTAGCACATGGCTTGTCTTGGGCTAGCACATGGGTCTTCAATTGGGTGCACATGGGTCTTCAATTGGGTGCACATGGATCTTTAATTGAGTGCACATGGAATGTTGACTTGAGTTCCCTCAGGACTTAACTAATTACATGGACTCAATACTAATTATTACAAGACTCAAAATCAAATAACTAAAGCCCCACTTGATCAATTGATCAAAAGGCTTAACCTTATGTAACAAAAAAGAATAAATTGGTAAACAGGATTTGTCCCAATAGGGTTTTGACTCAATGTGGTAAAAATGGTTTAGCCCAAAAGGCTAAATAAAAAAACCCTAATTATAATTGGTAAAAAGGGCTAACCCTAACTAACCCAAAATAACAGAATTTAAAATAAAATATTTACAGTTAGTAAAAGGGGTTGGGTTTAGGGCTTTATTCACAGGTGATCCATAGGGATGTAGGTTCAACCTATCGATATTTTCTGGCCCTGGTGTTCACACCACCATACCCTCTGGATGAAGTCTTCCTTACCCCCAAAATCAACTGATAAAAAGTCGACAGATCCATGGGGTAGAGGCTTTGTCATCCAGGCACTGATCCGAGACATGAGATCCCTTCTACGATGCAAGGAGAATCATTGCTAGGTAATTCTAACCCTTCCCTTCTCTCTTTGTTTGAGTTATTGAATTTTGAAGCATGTCCTATAGGTGTTTCTTAACCCTAGGATCTATTTTTCTTTATTTCTTTGATAGTTTCTAGCATGTGGGTAGGACTCTAACTATTACATAAAAATCCTAAAATGTTCTAGTCTCTTTTTCGGGAATCAATCACTTAAAAATCTAAAAATCATTGTTCATAATAATCTAATTTTTTTTCTTATATTCATCCTTCTCATGTCATTCCTTTGCATGCATCATGTTAGAGTTCATCCCTCATCATTTTTGGTATCGGAGCTAGTTTAGGACATGTTTTTGCATGGTTAGAAAAAAAATCTGCATACTGAAATTTGCATATGCATCAAAACCTAGGGCTAATTTCCCATCCAAACATTACTATTTCTTTCTGATTTTAATGTTAATTAACCTCTGTTTAATCTTCTATTTTTCAGTAATTTTAGTGTAATCTTTTCAGATCTAAAAATAGGGGAAAATTGACCTGAAATAAAACCCTAAAAAAAAATTCTGCGTGCTGATTTCTGCGATAGTAGTCTAAACATAGGTCCAATTACCCATCAAACTTTTTCTGTTTTTCTGTGATTTTCATAGTAATTAGTCTCTGTTTAGTCCTATATTTTTCTGTGTTTTTTTTTTGAATTTCTCAGATTTAAAAACAATCATAAAAAAATCTGTAAAACAAAACCCTAACTATTTGCTGAAATTTCTGCACTTCTGAATTCTGCAATAGGAGTCCAAATATAGGTCTGGTTTTCCATCTTAGCCTTGCTATTTTTTTCTGATTTTCACACTGATTATTCTCTGATTTGTTCTCTTATTTAATGCTATTTTTTTCTTATTTTAAAGTCCATAAAAAAATAAAAAGTTCTGCATACACAAAATCTTGATAAAAAAAAGCAAACTTGCTGAAATTTCTGCATGTTAACCTAGGCTGAAATTAAGTTACATCCAAACCCCCCCAAACCCAAGCCACTTTGTTTGCTCACCCAAAAAACTATGAATTGAGTCTTCCACCTCATAAAACACAAAAAAAAAAATTATTCTCTGATTTTTCTGATTTTAGATTGCATTAGGGTTTCTTCACGTGTGCATCGTCTTGCATTAACCTAATCTAAGGGCACTTCTACTCTGTTAGATCAGGGTAGGATTTCATCACCTGTCCTGGATCCAAAACAAATACCTGTATACAAACCCAAGCCTAACTAAAATTAATTAGAAACCTAATTGATTTAGGAACACTAACAGGTCGGGTCTGAGTCTAGTGAGAAAACTAGTGCACTCAACCCTCCAATTATTACTGGAAGCTGGTGTCTAAGGCTAGAGGTCTAGTGGCAAATGCCCTAAGTGGACTGGTGGTTTTTAATTAGAACCCTATGACAAGAAGGGGGAGCCTCCCACCACCCCACCTCTTACCTGGCCAGTGGAAGGATTAGTTGTTGAGTTGGGTGTAAGTTGAGTTGACTTACTCTACCTGGACTCTAGGTCTAGCAAACCCTAGAATGCATAACTCTTGTGTGTTGCATGACCCCTAGATTAGGAGCCCCAATACCAGTAGTCTCACCCCAATCCAACCTAGTGTGACCATGGAACCCAGCCTTGAGACCTTCCTTAGGACCATGAATGAATTGTTTGCCCAGCTAAACCATAAGTTTGACCAGATGAACCATAAGTATGACCAAATAAACCATAAGTGTGATCGAGTGGGAGATCGGTTAGGAATCTTAGAGAAAACCTGTAGGACCCGTGCTAAGCCCAACCCTAGGAGAACCCACACCTTGACCCATTCTTGGAGCCCAACCCTGAAAGAGCCCCACACCCTGACCCATTCTTGGAGCCCAACCCTAGGAGAGCCCCACACCTTGACCTATACTGGGAGCCCAATCCTAGGAGAGCCCCATACCCTGATCTATTCCTGGAGCTCAAACCTAGGAGAACCCCACCTCCTGACCCATTCATGGAGCCTAACCTTAGGAGAGCCCCACGTCTCGATCCCTTTCTGGAGCCCAATCCTAGGAGGCCCAATCATGAATTCTGCGACTAGGATGAAAGAGTCATCAGGCTAGAAGCACCTACATTTGATGGCAGCCTAGATCCTAAGGCCTACATAGATTGGGAAGGAGACATGGAATAATATTTTGAATGGTATAAGATGAGTGAGGAGAGAAAGTACAAATTTGCCAAGCTAAGGTTAGTCCGCTAGGCTAGGCTATATTAGGAGAATGTTGAGCGCATCATCAGACAACGAGAGGAATTTTTCATAGTCACCTGGAGAGCCATGAAGCTGAAATTTAAAGAAAAATACCTTCCCGAGTCCTACCATCATAGACTCCTAGACCAATAGTAGATGTTAATCAAGGAAATAGGACTGTGTCAGAATACATAGCCAAATTTGATGAGTTTGCCATAAGGTGTAGCATAGATGAATCTGAATCAATGGCCCTATCTAGGTATAGGGCTGGTGGTGGGGACACTAGGATCAGACGCAGATCACTGGATCCAATATGGTTTATTGATTAGGATTTTAATTTTAGAACCTTAGTCATGTATCACAATTTTGTAATCAATTAAGATTGAGTCATGTAATAAGTTGAGGCTAGTTGATTTGTCTCAACCCTCAACCCTAATCAGTATATTGAGTCATGTATTTCAGTATAAATCCAGTATGAGTCCAATTTTTATACAAGAGAGGAAGTTACCCTATTTTGGAGTTCCACTAAGTCTCATCCAGGAGTCAGAGGCCACTACATCATCTTATTGGATTTTTTGTGACACCCTAGGATCCAAGATGCCTTTCCAGATACCCTGATTCCTTCCAGATATTTTCTGGATGCCCAGATTTCCTTCAGATGCCAGAGTATATTCCTAGACTAGGTCATATCATGAATCCAGAGGTCCGTCTATGCCCCAGCCCAAGGAAATCAAGCCCAGGCGCCAAGCTCAAGCCCTTAAGAACCAAGATTCTAGGTATATTCCAGCCCAGAACAAAGATACTTGGAATATTCCTACTCCAGGCATCCCAGGCCTCCAGGGCCCAAAGCCCATGTGCCCAACCCATCCTTAACCGCCCCTTGCTGCCCCCCATGAAGCCCAACACGTCCAAAGTGTTGACTTGGTCCAAGCTAAGAAGGAGGAATTCAAATGGAAGAAGGAAATCTAGTTCTTATTCTATTCAACTAGTATACTCCTAGTTCTAAGTTTATTTTATAGTCTTTCTCCCACTTAAATTATGTAAACCTATTTTAACTAAGAAAAGACTTGTAATCCCTTTAGGAGAGGGCATGGGACTCTATAAATACCCCACCCCTTCTCTTGTAATCAATCAACTCTTATGAATAACTCTACTGAATTGTTTTCAAGATTGTGTTCTTGTGTTTGTGTTTTGATTCTTTGGTTTGTTCTTTTGTAATGGCAGACCCCTATCCTTGCAATCCCTCCACACCCTAGTAGCAAATCAGATCTCCAAGCATCAGCCACATCCAAAAGAGAAGCCTTGAAGATGCCCAGATCAAGAGATCTTCTTGCTTCCTTGCCGCCAGCCCTTTGCCCTAATCCCTTTCCTTCCTTGTTTCATCTTGTTATTTCTTTCTTTGATTACCTGATTCGTGCCTAACCTTGATGTTTTGCAGATCCCCAAGGTGTTTCCCCCTCCCTAGAGGAGGCTTTCTTTGCCTTCAAACCGGATCCAAATCGCCTTCAGATTTGGAAACCAAAGGCTTGTTCTTCCAGGCGCCATCTAAAGGCTGAGAGATCTCTTCATCGAAGAAACTACAATTGCTACAATTGCTGCCTGGTAAAACATGAGTTATCTTGCGGGTATGTTAGTTTCTAGCATTACTAGTCTTTCTATCGATTCTTTCTTATTTTCGGGTCTTTAGCCACTGAATTAATGTCTAAAAAAATACAAAAAAATAGATTTACTATTTTTCATCAGTCCTAGTTTCATCCCGCATTAGTTTGGTATCAGAACATGTTTAGGATAGTTTTATCTGCATTAGATTCACAAACCCTAATTTCTGCATCCTGCTAGCTGCATTAGGTGTCTGTTTTTCATCCGATTTTGACCATCTAGGATTCTATTTTTATGTAAAATTTGCATGAAGTGTTCTCGATCTTGTCCTCTATTTTATCATAATTTTTAATTAATTTTATAGAAACCCTAATTCACTAAAATTTGGCATATTAGAAATCTTAACTGAAAACCTGAGATTTTGTATCAATCCGAAAACCCTAGGATTTGCATCATCATCTGATTTTTGTTTTGCATCAAATTTGGTAGAGGCCATCATCACCGTCCATCCTCTATCTTAGAATTCTTCTAATTTTTTTTGAATCAGAACCCATATTATACACTGCATCAAACCGAGCCCTAATGTTCTGAATATGTGAACTCTACATATTTGTCTAAACCTAACTTAACCAACTTCCAAACCACTCAATCCCAAGCCCAATTTATTTGCTAACCTAATAAACTCAAACCTAACTTTCCACATCATAAAATACATATAAAATATTTTATTTTTTTGATTGTTATTAGTTGCATTAGGACTCGTTGAATGTGCATCATTTGATTAACCTAATCTTAAGGGCAATTCACTATCTCAGATCAGGGCACGATTTCATCACTTGTCCTGGGCCCAAAACAACCATCATCAAACTGACCCAAGCCTAAATTAAAATTAATTAGACTTAATTTATCCTAGAGGGCTAGGTGACACCCAGCAGGTCGGGTCCGAACCATGTGGGCCAACTAGTGCATTTTATCCTTTAGCTATTACTGAAAGCTGGTGTCTAAGGCTAGGGGTCCAAAGTCAAATGACCTAAGTGGACTGGTGGTTTATAATTAGGACCCTATGACAAGCAGGGGGAGCCTCCCACCACCCTACCCCCTACCTAGCCAGTGGAAGGATTAGCTGCTGGGTTAAGTGTTAGTTGAGCTAACCTATTTAGTTTTGGCTATAGGTATAGGAAACCCTAGATTAAGCTAACCCATTTTGCATGCTTGGCTGCACCATCTCATTCTGACTGATTGATTGATCACATGACCACTAGGTCAGGAGTCCACTACAAGCAGTCTAAACCTCAACCTAGTTCAGCCATGGAGTCTAATCTTGAGGCCCTCATAAAAGCCATGAACGATCAGATGGTTGCTCAAAACCTCAACCTAGTTCAGCCATGGAGTCTAATCTTGAGGCCCTCATAAAAGCCATGAACGATCAGATGGTTGCTCAACTGACCACCCAAATAAATCAATATAACACCCAAACCCAAAACCAGTTTGCCCAACTAAACCAATCCAATACCCAAATTAATACTAAGCTTGACCAACTGATCCAATCAAGTAATCAAGCAATCCATAGTTTTGACCAAGTAGGAGATCAGTTAGGAACCCTAAGCAAGACCCATAGTGTTAAACCCTTGCCCTATGAGCCCAAGAACCCATAGTCTCTAGATATGAACGTAGTAGTAACCCACTATCCCTCAGTCTACCTGAACCCTATAGGATTAGTACCCTTAGCTGTGAGCCTAGTATTGGTCCATTTTTCTTTAGTCAGCCCCCTCTTACCACCTCATTGGTTCACTAGAATGATACCGAAGAGGAGATATATGAGGCTGACCCAAGCCTAGTGGAACATTATGAGGAAGAAGAAGAGGAGTTTCCTGTAGAAGACTTAGAATTAGTTGACCCAGTCGGTGCCCAGGTGAAGCCAACCCAAGACCAGTTGACCCAGTAGACCTTGACCACATCCAGACTGTAGAGGAAGAGCAGTTAAAAAATGAAGGACCTAACTTTACTATTAGACTCTTCTTTGAGGAGCCACTAGATGAAAGCCCAAGTATAGAGCCCAGTCCTAAATTTCTTCAACCAGATGATTTTATTAAGGATTTGGCTTATCAGTACCCTCAGGAAGAATTCCCTCCTTGTAGTTCCCATTGACGATCTCTTACCTGAGCTTAGTGATCCATTATTCCATACTATAAACACTGTAGGTACCCATCAACCCCATAAGGTCAACCTTATTAATCCCTGACACCCCTTCTTACATCCTATTCTACCCGATCAACTCAGAACCTTCTTCTTATTTCTTATCCTTCTAGACTAACCCTGAACCCACATCTTATTTTCTACCATTTTCTGAAACTTCTTCTATTTTTTTACTATTAAGTTGCATTTTATAGGAGTTTGCATGTTGCATTCATTCATTGAGCATGTCATGTTTGCATTTTACTCCAGGAAAATCCTATGACACTTAGTAGGAGTACATAATAAATTCTCATGTGCATGCCATGCTAGGGTCAAACTTAAAGAGTCTATAGTGTATTAGGTTAAACCCAAAGAGTCCAATAAATTTCCTTTGATAGGGAAGTCTAGTCGAGTCTATTAGGTGTTAGTCATGAGTCCAATAAATCCATAGCCCTGAATCATCTGTCCGCACCTACACTAGCCTCTACACAGCATATGCATATGAAAATTAGTCAAAAGTTGAACATAAGTAATGAACTATATAATAACTTTGGCTAATTTTTGAAAACATGTTAAAGAATTTTTTGCAGGGGACTATGTGTTGATAAAGAGATTTCTTGCTAGCAAAGCTGGCCCATTCAGAATAATGAAAAGAGTTGGACCCAATGCCTATGTGCTTGAGATAATACCTGATTTAGGTATTGCTCCACCTTCATCATCTCAGATCTTGTAGAGCATAGGGAGCCAGCAGTGATACCTAGCGAGCACCTTGAGCCAATTCCTTCTTTTGTGAGTAAACCCACTTTAGAGTGTCCACATACAATCTGGCCAATAAGTGAGGAAAGGGGTGAGCGAATCCTGGATGATCAAGCCATCAATACCTGAGATGAAGGTTATCAAAAGTATTTGGTCAGATGGCAAGGTCAGCCAAAATTTGAAGATTTATGGAGCACTGGTGAGGATCTACCGTGCCTCAACCCAGACCCTCCTTGAGCAGCCAAATTGACCCTTACTTGACGGGGTCGAGTTCCTCTCATCCCGAGAGAATTGGTGGGGACACCAGGATCAGACACAGATCACTAGATCCCATATGGTTTATTGATTAGGGTTTTAATTTTAGAACCTTAGTCACGTGTCACAATTTTGTATTCAATTAAAATCGAGTCCTATAATAAGTTGAGGCTAGTTGATTTGTCTCAACCCTCAACCCTAGTCAGTATATTGAGTCCTGTATTTAGTATAAGTCCAGTATGAGTCTAATTTTTGTACAAGAGAGGAGGTTACCCTATTTTGGAGTTCCACCAGGCCTCATCCAAGAGTCAGAGGCTACTATATCAGCTTATTGGATTTTGCATGACACCCTAGGATCTACGATGCCTTTCCAGATACCTTGATTCCTTCTAGATTTTTCTGGATGCCCAGATTCCCTCCAGATGCCAGAGTATATTCCCAGACTAGGTCATAACATGAATCTAGAGGCCCATCTATGCCCCAGCCCAAGGAAATCAAGTCCAGGCGCCAAGCCTAAGCCCTTAAGAACTAAGATTCTAGGTATATTCTAGCCTAGAACCAAGATACCTGGAATATTCCTGCTCCAGGCATCCCAGGCCTTCAGGGCCCAAAGCCCATGCACCCAACCCATCCTTAGCCGCCCCTCTACCCCCCATGAAGCCCAACATGCCCAAAGTGTTGACTTGGTCCAAGCTAAGAAGGAGGAATTCAAATGGAAGAAGGAAACTTAGTTCTTATTCTATTCAACTAGTTCTAGGTTTATTTTGTAGTCTTTCTCTCACTTAAATTATGTAAACATATTCTAACAAGGAGATGACTTGTAATCCCTTTAGGAGAGGGCATGGGACTCTATAAATATCCCACCCATCCTTCTCTTATAATCAATCAACTCTTATAAATTAAACTCTACGGAATTGTTTTCAAGACTATATTCTTATGTTTGTGTTTTGGTTCTTTGGTTTGTTTGGTTGGTTCTCTTGTGTTGGCTGACCTCTATCCTTGCAACCCCTCCATGCCCTAGCAGCAAATCAGATCTCCAAGCATCAGCCACGTCCAAAAGAGAAGCCTTGAAGATGCCCAGATCAAGAGCTCTTCCTGCTTCCTTGCTGCCAGCCCTTTGCCCTAATCCCTTTCCTTATTCTATCTTGTTATTTTTTTCTTTGATTACCTGATTCATGCCTAACCTTGACATTTTGCAGATCCCTGAGATGTTTCCCCCTCCCCAGAGGAGGCTTTCTTTGCCTTCAGACCGGATCCAGATTGCCTTTAGATTCGAAAACCAAAGGCTTGTTCTTCTAGGCACCATCTAGAGGCTGAGAGATCTCTTCATCGAAGGAACTACATTTGCTGCTTGGTAAAAGCCTTTCCCCTCCTTTGTTATGATATGATGATAGGTACGCTATCTTAAGCCAAAAGTTTTTCAATTCTCGGGTCTTGGCTTATTATTATTCTGCATGAGTTATCTTATGGGTATGTTAGTTTCTAGCATTACTAGTCTTTCTGCTGATTTTTTCTTATTTTTGGGTCTTTAGCCACTGAATTAATATCTAAAAAATATTAAAAAAATAGATTTACTATTTTTCATCAGTCCTAGGTTCATCCCGCATCAGCTAGACTCCATGATGACATCTAGAGAGAGCTATTTTTGAGGGAGGTCAATAATCTTAAGCAAGCCTACCAGATAGCTAAAAACTATGAGAGATTCCAGAGGGGACCCATGTACCATCGACCTAAGCCTAATAGGATTAGTACCCTAGCTATCAGCCTAGTGCCAGTCAAGTTCTCCTTAGTCGACCCAAATCTAATAGGAGTAGTACCCCTAGATTTGAGCCCAGTATTAGTCCACTTCTTCTTAGTCAACCCATCCCTACTACCCCAGATCCTAGTCAATTTTTCCTTAGCTGACCCCCTCTTACCACCCCATTGGTTCACAAGGATGACATTGAAGTGGAATTGTATGAAGCTGAGGTGAGCTTAGTGGATGAGTATAAGAGAGAAGAGGAGATACCTTGGCTAACCTAGAATTAGTTGACCCTGATCATACCCAAACTGAAGCCAACCTAGAGTTAGCTGACCTTGACCACACCCAGACTAAAGCTGTAGTGGAAGAATAGTTAGAGGAAAAGAACCATGATCCTACTACTACAATATTGGGAATTGTGTCCCAAAGCCAATCGTCTAGGCTGTAGACGGTTGTGCTAATTTTGTAATTATATATGAATTTCTTGATGAATAAAAGTTATTCTTTTGGCTGTTCATCACATGTGCATTTTCTTGAAAATAACTCTTATGTGATGGAGTCCTTAAAACTATATTATATTTGATATAGAGAGGATAAATCAAGTTGTTCTTAAACTGGTTCACAACCAAAGGATACATTGTCATAGGACAACGATGTATCAAGTATAGGTTATTGTATCTTACATTGGTTGGTTGTCGTCTTAACCAAGGAGTGTGGTGACACTGATGTGACATACAAGTGAAATGTGTGACATATCATTCAACGTGACCATCTGCAGAGCTCTCTTCTGCCAAAGGGTTGCTCGTGAAAGGATATGAGTATATGTGTCCCTCAGACCTGAGGTCACCATGGTAGCTTGCAAGCAACTCACTATACATTGGTACCGAACTACCTGGATTTCTAATCAATGATGAAAGATTTTTAGGTACAGTAAAGTACTTGTTGAGTGGTGGTGGATCAAGATAAAATTGATCCCTCCAAATAGTTTGAAGTGAATGACTCGCTGTATCTCAATTTAGCAAAACCTTGACCATGGTAGTTCTTGTGAGGAGTCATAGAACTTGTAAAGCTAAGACATGATCTGGATGAACCAAATTAGGGTTGGTAGTCGAACCTAGGTCATCTTGAGCATTATGAGGTCAAAGGGATGAATTATGTGGTAATCATATGCTAGAGGTTCTAGAAAATTGCTCTATAATCTTCGACCTATCTGGATGTCGGGTATCATTACTAGATGAGCACTTTGACTTGTATTGGAAGTGTTCCAATGCTACCAACTTATTGTTTGAACCTATGGGGTCACACACTATAGGGGTTTCTATTCAATGGTACCAGAGCGCCAGGTTTTCTTCATAGTATAATAATGCTAGCATGCTTTAACATCATTATTTTATCTTAAGTACTTAGATTGAGTGCTTCACCATGGCTGTTCGATCATAGGAGAGAAGTAGGGTTGCAAGACCCTCTCTTTCTATTCAATGGGATCTTCTATGACGTGTAGGGGAGCCGCTTGTGATTGACTCGTGAAAAGGAAAATAAGAGAAAATATAGATTAAAAATATTTTAATCTAATGTTATGATCATAAAACAAATTTAGATAAGATCTAAGAATTTTGTTTTGATCGGCTTTGATTAAAAGTTTGGAGAAACTTTGGATTTGAAATCACTATTTTTTGCCCTATGACAGGCCTTGAGTCGACCCTTAAGTTGATTCATGAAGGTTGAAGTGTCGATACTTGACCAGAAAGAGTCGACACTTGGAATCGTGAGTCGATACTTTGCCTTGAAGGTGTCGACTCATGAGAGCCTGCCAGAAAACATGGCATTCTATTTTCTTCCTATCTTAGGTCATGAGTCGACCCAAGTGTTGACACCTAGTATCGACACTTGCCCCTGGTGAGTCGACACTTGATATCAGAATGCAAGAAAATAGTGAATTCAAATTTTTGATTCGTTGTAAAATTATTTTACATGATTAATTAAAATTATTTAATTTATTAAGGCTGTTGAGTTTAATTGAGAATTAAGTTATATTGAATGACAAAGAACTCTAGGAATGCGATTCAAAGATTTTACGTCATTTCAATAAGCCTTAAGGGTCATGGGTTAGCTTTTATTAGGTCCTTAATTAGGTTAGACCTAAGTTTAGATGCATTGGACTAAATAGAGAACTAATCTAATTAAATGTTGAGCTAGGATTTCTTCTCTATAGATCTCTCTAATAGTTAGATTGATTAGTCCATAAATCTAAATGGACCTAATTTATGGCTCAGTGATCAGCCCGAGTCTTTAGACTACTTTAATCCAGTCTGATGAACCAATTGGTGTCCAGGTAAGTTTGGCAGTTTGATCTTGGTTCTTTGGAGGTACCTCTTACTTGGCCAACTCGATTGGTATCTAAGGCAAGATGGTTAATCGTATAACCCAACCCATGATCTCACTTACCTAGCCAATATGGTCGATTAGAATTAATTAGATAGCTCATTGATGCGTGCTAACCCATGTCATCCAAGGTTAATCAGTCTTGACTAATTTTAGGTTCCCATGGATTATTAGTTATGTGTAACCCTCCTTGATTGCTGATGTGGTCAGTGGGAGATTGATCCATGTCTTCTCATCTCTTCTTCTGTCATATTAAAATTAAATTCTCTAAATTATTAGGTTCATAAAAGGATGAAGTTATAGAGATAACCAAGTCCTAGCCTCCCATTAAGTGGGATGGTAATGGGTCCAATAGTTGGGTGTTCATCGGCAAATGCAAAGATCGGGTGTTCATCGGGCTATTGGAATTACTGTTCCTAATATGATGGCTCAGTACGACTCTCTTAATGGTGGTCAGGTGGGCCGGCCAAAGTCGAGCTTGACTATTTGCTAGTTAGAAGCATTTAGTTTTGTCATGTTAATGGTTGGACCTAACTGGGACCTTTAATAGAAGGCCCAAAGGCTGATTAAGTGCACCTTGGGGCAAAACCTTAATACTAGAGGTTACTTGGAGAAGTAATCGGTTGAGGAACCTACCTTTAGATGCGCATGGATGGGCCAGCCAAAGTCAGGCTCATGTGTTGTCTATTGGACTCTAGTATCCACTAAGGAATTAAAGTAATTTCTCAGATTGGAGGTAGAGGCTACCAGCCTGAACAAAATAGTGGAGGGCCTTTAGACTAAAATCCATGTCTTTAGGTTAATAATTCATATACACCAATAAAGTTTTGGTTTTCCTTTCAGATGTCTTCCAACCTGTCACTCTGGTCTCTTCTTGATAATGAGAAGCTCAATGGATCCAACTTTGATATCTGGTATCGAAGGCTCAGGATTGTCCTGGAGCATGAGCGGATCTTGTATGTGATATTGGATCCGACACCTGAAATTTCTGCTCCTAATGCTTAACGTTTAGTCAAAGACACTTATCAGAAGTGGCTCTCTAACAGGACCACTATCCGATGCATAATGTTGACAGTGATGAATGATGAGCTCAGTCGCAAGTTTAAGGAAGTCCAGCCAGAGAAAATCCTTCAAAGGTTGAAGGAGTCCTTTGGTACACCAGATGACGTTGAGAGGTATAGGGTCTTCTGCGCTATCTACAACACGTGGATGCATGATGGGGCCTCAATCACTGATCATGTATTGTATATGATCGAGATGATTGAGCACCTGGGAAAGCTCGAATGTCCCTTGCATGAATAGCTTGGGAAGGATGTGATTCTTAATTCCCACCCTCTTCCTATCTAGATTTTCTCGATCATTATAGAATGAACAAGCCTGTAGTTAATTACCATGGTCTGTTGGGATTATTGCAGACTTATGAGAAAGACCACCAATTGAACAAAGGGGTGGTAAATCTAGTGGGAGGATCTTTGGTAGGACGTCATCCCTTTATGAAAGAGAAAAAAAATAAAAGGAAAAAGGTGCAGAATGCTTCTGGGCCCAGTCAGGCCAAAAGGGTGAAGGATGATAAGAGCCATGCGGAGTGCTTCTTCTACAAGAAGTAGGGTCATTGGAAGAGGAACTGTCCTCTTTACATTGCATCCCTTGACTCGAACAGGCCTAAGAAGAGAAAGCAGCAGGATGGTGCTGTACAAGGTATTTATATGATAACACCTTGTAGTTTTCTATCTACGATACTACTAACTGGGTATTAGATACAGGAAGTCCAATTCATATTTGCAATTCTTTTCAGGGTCTTCAAGTTAGTAGAAGATTCGAGGATGGTGAGAGGTTCTTGAACGTGGAAAATGGAAGCCAAGTTCCAGTCCTGGAATTGGGAGTCCTCAAACTAGTTTTCGAGTCCTGTATAATCATTTTGAATAAGTGTCATTATTGTCCATCTTTTATCTTGAATGTCATTTCTGTATGCCAATTGTCTATGTATGGTTATGAACTATCAATAAAGAATGACATTTGCAAAATCATTTGGAATGGTTCTGTAGTGATAATTGGATATATGAACAATGGTATTTATGTACTATCATGACCTGTTAGTGTAATATACACATCTAGCAAATGACCTAGGATAGATAATGTTAGTGATGCGTACCTATGGTATTATAGGCTATGTCATATTAATAAGAACATGTTAAATAGATTAAAAAGTGTGGGTCTCCTCGATTTTAATGAAAATGGTTCACTACCAACCTGTGAGTCCCGTCTTCTTGGAAAGATAACAAAGTCACCTTTTACTGGAAAAGGTGAACGAGCCAAAGAGATTCTAAGTCTGGTATATACTGATGTATGCGGACCCATGAATATTAGTGCCAGAGGTGGGTACAGTTATTTATTATATTTACAAATGACCTTTCGAGGTATGGTTATGTTTTCTTGATGAGATATAAATCTGAATCGTTTGAAATGTTCAAACGATATCATAGTGAAGTAGAAAAATAATTGAAAGGTATATCAAAACCCTTCGATCAGATCGAGATGGTGAATACCTTTCCGGTGAGTTTCTGACATATCTCAAGGAGAATGGGATTCTCTTTCAATGGACACCTCCAGGGATACCTCAGTTAAATGGAGTGTCTGAAAGGAGGAATCGAATCCTTTAGACATGACTCGGTCCATGATGGGCTTTGCTTCTCTACCGCTATCTTTTTGGGGTTATGCTTTGGAATCAGCCTGTTACCTTTTGAATAGGGCTTCGAGTAAGTCTGTTAGCAAAACCCCATATGAGATATGGACTGGACGTAAGCTGACACTCTCATACCTTCGAGTTTGGGGTTGCCCGGCTTATGTAAAATGTTTGGAAATGGACAAACTTGGACCTAGGTCTGACCGATGCCTATTTGTTGGATATCCAAAAGAGTTTAAGGGGTATCACTTCTACTTGGCTGAGGAACAAAAGTTGTTCATCAGTCTTAGGGCTATCTTTTTGAAAAAGGAGTTCCTTGGTGAAGGAATTGTAGTTGCTAAGATTGAACTTAGTGAAGTTCAACAAATAAAAGAACTGACACACTTAAGGGATAACATAGAATTGGTTGTGATTAGATCACACCCTGAGCCCACACAAGAACCATTAAGGAGATTCGATAGGGTACCGAGTTGACCAGACAGATACTATGGTTTCTTGGTCCGGACGGTGATCCCATTAAACTTAATGAGAACAATGAGGATCTGATCACCTATATGAATGTGATGTAGAGGTCCAACTCTGAGAAATGGCTGGGAGCCATGAAATTTAAAATGGAGTCCATGGAAATCAATAATGTATGGACATTGGTTGATCCACCTGAAGGGATAAAACCCATTGGGTGCAAATAGATTTTCAAAAGAAAAAGGAGCATAGACAGGCAGGTAGAGACCTATAAAGCCTGTCTGGTTGCCAAGGGATATCGTCAACGTTATGGTATTGATTATGACAAGACATTCTCTCTTGTGGCAATGTTCAAATCCATTCGGATCATGCTTGCTTTAGCGGCATACTTTGATTATGAAATCTAGCAAATAGATATTCGAACAGCTTTCCTGAATGGTGAACTGGAGGAGGAGGTGTATATGACACAACCTGAAAGGTTCACATCCATAGACGAGTCAAAGGTGTGTAAGCTTCAAAAGTCCATCTGGATGGAAGAAAGCATCACAAAGTTGGAACATGCAATTTGATAAGTGTATTAAGTCGTATGGCTTCGTTAGAAACGAAGGAGGGCCTTGTATTTACAAATGGGCTAATGGTTATGTAATTGTATTTCTTGTATTGTATATGGATGACATTCTCTTAATCGGGAATGACATCCCAGCACTGCAAGAAATAAAGGTCTGGTTATCATCTCAGTTCTCTATGAAGGACTTGGGTGAAGCCTCTTACATACTGGTATGAAGATCAATAGAGATAGATCTAAGAGGCTTCTGGGACTATCCCAGTCTACGTACATCGACATTGTGCTGAAGCGATTTAGCATGAAAAACTTCAAGAAAGGTTATCTCTAGATAAGCACTGGAATTGCTCTCTCCAAAAATGATTGTGTGACAACTCCTGAGGAGAGAGCGTATAAGTAGAATCCCATATGCTTCGGCAGTGGGTTCTATCATGTACGCCATGACATGTACTAGACTAGACATGGCATACTCACTAAGCGTGGTGAGCAGAACCAGTCTGACCTGGGTGAAGCTCATTGGAAAGAGATAAAGACCATCCTTAAGTATTTACGAAATACTAAGGACCAATGGCTAATTTATGCTGAACCTGACTTGAAACTTATGGGATATACTAACTCCAGTTTCCAGTCAGATAAGGATGACAACAAGAGTTTGTCAAGATTTATCTTTATCCTAAATGTAAGAGCAATTTATTGGAAAAGTTCCAAGCAGCCTACTGTGGTGGACTCAGTGTATGAAGTAGAATACATTGCAGCATCGGATGCAGTGAAGGAAGCTATGTGGTTGCGAAAGTTCCTTGGCAAGTTGGGTGTGGCACCTTCCCTGGATGGTCCTGATCTGGTGTATTGTGATAGCACTGGAGCCATTGCTCAAGCCAAAGAGCCGAAGTCTCATTACCACACAAAGCCCATTCTATGGCGCTATCACCTTGTATGAGAGATCATGGATAGAGGTGACATTGACCTTCAGAAGATTAATGAAAAGGAGAACCTGGTTGACCCCTTCAGTAAAGTCATCAGAATTCAAGAGTTCAACAGTTATAAATGAAAAATGGGAATAAAATTCTGTACCGATTAGCTTTACTCTAAGTGGGAGTTGTTGGGAATTATGTCCCAAAGCTAATCATTTAGGCTGTAGACAGTTGTGCTAATTTTGTAATTGTATATAAATTTTTTAATAATAAAAGTTATTCTTTTGGCTGTTCATCACATGTGCATGTTTTTAAAAAGACTCTTGTGTGATGGAGTCCGTAGAACTACATTATATTTGATATAGAGAGGATATATCAAGTAGTTCTTAAACTGGTTCACAACCCCAAGGATACATTGTTATAGGACAACGATGTATCAAGTATAGGTTACTGTATCTCACATTGGTTGGTTGTCCTCTTGACCAAGGAGTGTGGTGACACTGATGTGACATACAAGTGAAATGTGTGACATCTCACTGAACGTGACCATCTGCGAAGCTCCCTTCTACCAAAGGTTTGCTCGTGAAGAGATATGAATATATGTGTCCCTCAGACCTGAGATCACCTTGGTAGCTTGCAAGCAACTCACTATACTTTGGTACCAGACTACCTGGATTTCTAATCCAATGATGAAAGATTTCTGGGTACAGTCAAGTACTTATGGAGCGGTGGTGGATCAAGATGAAATTGACCCCTTCAAATAGTTTGGAGTGAATGATTCGCTGTGTCTCAATTTAGCAAAACCTTGGATAGGGTAGTTCTTGTGAGGAGTTATAGAACTTGTAAAGTTGAGACACGATCTGGATGAACCAAATTAGGGTTGGTAATCGAACCCTAGGTTATTCTGAGCATTATGAGGTCAAAGGGATAAATTATGCAGTGACCATATGCTAGAGATTCTAGAAAATTGCTCTGCAATCTTCGACCTATCTGGATGTCGGGTAACATTGCTAGATGAGGATTTTGACTGGTATTGGAATGTTCCAATGCTACCGGCTTAGTGTTCAAATCTATGGGGTCACACACCATAGAGATTTCTATCCACTCTAAAGGCTGTTCAACGATTAAGAATCATTTGCCATCACTGGAGATCAATGTGATTAACCATGTTTCAAGTGTCGATACTTCAAAGTGTCAACACTTGGAAGTGTCGACACTTGGTAAAATAGAAGTGTTGACACTTGACTGATGAGCAAAAATTTTGGAAAGATTTCTGGGAAGGTTTTGACTTCGAATTTTGAATTCAAATTTCAAAATCTAGCTATTTTTGGCTCCAAGCTTTCATGGAATGATGGTCATTCTTGCCATTTAAGCTTGTAACCAATTTGGTATGGCCTTTGATCTTCTCCCCCAATGACTCCTCCTTCCTCTTTTTCCCTCTCATGGCTACCTCTATAAATAAAGGTTATTTTAGGGGCTGCTGGTTGGTTGAAGAACTAGAAAAAAGGGGCTTATGAGGACTTGGGTATTGGGTGTGAGAATACCTAGCATTCAAGCTAGGTCTTGGGAAGAGAGCAGTTAAGAAGGGTTCCACCTCTCCTCCCCGTCTTCCAAGAAGAAGAAGATCGGTCTCAAGGATCCTAAGGGGCTAGCACTCCGAGGGAGTTGATCACAGTCGAGCCCCGGTGTGAACTACTCGTAGAGGCTAGACACGTGTGTGGCTCGAGCGCTTCTTCATTTCATCCTTCAAAGGTATAATGGTAAGGTATCTTTATATCTTTGATTATTTTCTTACTCTTGATGTATATTGCATGCTGCATTATCTTACTAGATCCTGTTGCTGGCAGATTGGTAGATCATTTTGATCGATCTACCAAGCCTTCCGCTATGTTCATTTTAAAATAATTTTATAGTACATTCTTTCTGCCGGCTATGTTTTCCTTCATACAACCCTACCTGAGGAGACTTTAAAAGAGAGCCCAATTATAGAGCCTAGTCCTGAAATTCAAGAACCAAAGGAAATTAGTGCGGACTTGGCTATTTAATCTAGTACCCTCAGGATGAATCCCCTCCTGTAGTTCCCATTGAAGACCTCTTTCCTAAATTAATGACCCATTCTTCCATAAGATAGACCCTCTTCTTATTTTCTACCGCACCAGGCTAACCTTGAATCCACCTTTATTTTCTACCCTTTCTTGAAGCTTCTTATGTTTCTCTAACCATTCGATTGCCTTTTGTAGAGGTTAGCAAGCTGCATGCATTCTTTGAACCTATTAAATCTGCTACTTATTTTTGGCATACCCTAATGCATTTAGTAGGAGTCCATGCACCATTCTCATCTACATGTCACCCACCTGACCAAGGGTCATACACCCAGTTATAGTTTAGGGTTTAGTTGAGTCCGTAGTCCAGTAGGTATTGGTATGAGTCATTTGCCTGCATGTTAGTATGAGTCATTTGCTTGCATAAGGTGATAGTCTGCATCATTTACACTGCATGATTAGAGATCGGCATAATAAAATTGACCATAAGATTAATGTGAGCAATGATTTTTATAAAAACATGGTTAATTTCTGAAAAGAGTCCAAGAGTTTGCTAGAGAAATCTTGTGATGATTAGGCTACATACCCGTAGAGCTGGATCCATCAAAGTAATAAAGAATGTTGGACCTAGTATCTAAGTTATCACCAATTAGGCATTAAGCTCAACCTTCAATATCTCAAACTTAGTTGAGTATAGGGAGCCGGCAATGACACCCAGTGAGTCTATTGAGCCTAACCCTTTCTTTGAGAGCGAACCCAATCTTGAGTGTCCACCATCAATTAGCTTGTAAGAGGAAAAAGATTGAGCGTATCTTGGACAACCAAGCCGCTGGTACCCGGATCAAAGGCTTCCAACCCACTCGGTTCATTGGCAAGGTTGATCGAGATCTAAGGACTCGTGGATCACTAGAGAGGATCCACAATGCCTCAATCCAAACCTGTTGAGCAATATCCAGAGTCAGATTGACCTTTACTCGATAGGGTCGAGTTCCTCCCATCCCGGGAGAATTGATGGGGACATCAGGAATAGACATGGAGTTCAAGGTTCAATGAAGATCTCTAAGTCATGTGTTGGGAAAGTCAGTCAAAATCTTTCAATGAGTACTTTGAGTCCTATAATAAAGTAAGTCAATGGGATTCACTAAGTCCCTTGAGTCCTGTTTAGTCATTCAGTTGAGCCCATGAGTCTGTTTGTTTTATCCAGTCTATTTTGAGTCTTGTCAGTTAGGCCCTTTGAGTTCATGTAATTTTCATTCAAGAGAAGAACCAAGAGGAGAGTCACCAGACCAAGAGATTCACCAGGTCCTCCTCAATCAGAACTGGATTCCATGCACCTGGACCCCTACTCAGGCCCTCCCAGCAGTGGCGCCCAAGCACCTGGCCCTTTCCTACTGCTAAGCCCACAAGAGAGTGCCCAGTCCAAGCTTCAAGTGATGGCATCCCAGGTCCACAAGATCTCATGAAGTTGGCACATAGTCTAAGCCCACCTAGGAAGTGGCACCCCAAGCCCAAGCCAAAGCCCCTAGCACCCTCATTCCTACCAGGCCTTGGTGCCGCTCCCAGCTCATCCAGGCCTTACCACCCCTCCCAACCCAGCAAGTGTTCATGCCGCCCAGTCTAGTCCAATATGAAGCCAAGCTACCCTGGTCCAAGATAGTTTCTTGGCCCTCAAGTTTATATTTTTTTGGCCCTCAAGTTTTGTATTCCTAGTCCATCAGGGAGTCCAGGAACCTGGGTGAATCTATAAATACCCATCTCTCCCCCTCTTGAATTGATATACAATGATGAATGAAAAAAAAATATTGAGTGTTTTTTTTTCAATTCCCTTCATTCTCATTGAATGTCAATGGGTGTGAGTCCCGAGTTTTTCTTTTTTTCAAACCCTAGCCCCTTTCTTTCCACTTCCTCTATACCCTAAGATGCCCATCTACATCAAGCCTAGGCCGCCCCTCCAAGATCTAGATGCCCAAGCATCCTCCAAGGCTGCCAGCCCCCCTGCTACCAACTCTTCCTCCAAATCCCTTCTTTCCATCCTGTTCATTATTTTTTCCATGATCTACATGCCTAACTTGTGACATTTGTAGGATCCTTCCGGTGCCACGCCCTCTGGATAAAGTCTTCCTTGCCACCGAAATCAACTGATAAAAATCGATGGATTCGTTGGAAAGAGGCTTTGTCATCCAGGTGCCGATTCGAGATGTGAGACCCCTTCCCTTCTCTCTTTGTCTGAGTTATTGAATTTTGAAGCATGTCCTATAGGTGTTTCTTAACCCTAGATTTCATTTTTCTTTATTTCTTTAATAGTTTCTAGCATATGGGTAGGACTCTAACTATCACATAAAAATCCTAACCTATTCTAGTCTCTTTTTCGGGAATCAATCACTTAAAAATCTAAAAATCATTGTTCATAATAATCTGATTTTTTTTTCTTATGTTCATCCTTCTCATGTCATTCCTTTGCATGCATCATGTTAGAGTTCGTTCCTTATCAGGTAGGGATTATTATAGGAGGGCCTAAGGTACCTCCTTCCATCCCCATGCCTGCTTTTATTTCTTCCATCCCTGCAACTTCCATACCTTCTAAGTTGACTGGTCCTTTTGGTGTTGCTTTGACGATTACCTGGGAGGACCTCTCCCAGATTCGGAGCACTTATGAGATTTCGGACTCCATCTAGCTCTCGATTCTGGGTCCAGGGGAATGGGTTACCTCCAGTGGCCTAGGACGAATCACCCTCTACAAGGAGTTCTTTCCTGGGGGTCTTCGCCTTCCCTTGTATCCTTTTTTCCTTTCACTCCTCAACAATTATCGACTCGTTCCTGCCCAATTAGCCCTAAATGCTGTTATGGCCATTACCTGCTTCATAGTCTTTTGTAACTTTCATAGGATTGTTGCCCGTTTCTCTTTGTTCAGGGCATTCTTTACCTTGAAGTGCCACCCGACTGACGATGGGTGGTGGTTTATTTCTCCTCGTCCGAAGGGTATAAGGTTTAACCTACCCTTTCTGTTAAGGGATGGAAGAGTAAATACTTCTTTGCTTCTATTGAAGGAGTGGACTAGGTCTAAAGTGATCCAGACTGAACCACAAATTGAAACTCCCAGGTGGAGGTTGCTGATCGGGAAGTGTACGATCAGCTTATCTCTAACAAGATCCCTTCTCCCCAGGTTTTGTTGTCATAGTAGAACATGTTTGATGCCGGGATTAGCCAAGTCCAGGAGTTAGGTGAGCCTCCTGAATTGCACTTCTCCCTCTTCTATGAGTCTTTATGAGGTCCGAGGCTAACCCACATCTCTTTCTTTCTGCAGGGATGAAGTTCTTTGTTGCCCAGCTCCTGGAGTCAACCCAGAAGAAAAGTGCATCGTTCGAGCCCAGGGAGGCCCTGACGAAGAGGGCCCGGGTGGAGTTCGGTCATGGGTCTAGGTCTGCCACATCCTCCAGCTCAGAGGGAGGAGGGATCAAACCAGTCTCTAAATCCCCCAGGTAGCAGGCCCATCTTCTCGCCTAGGAACCTGGTGCGATCATGTAGGCTTGTCCCGCCGAGGTACGGGCCCTGGAGGTGGTCGAGGTGGGGGTCGAAAGAGAAACATGAAGGTAGCATTTACCACCAGAATCGATGATCATGTTAGTGATCGCAATGATGAGCCCTCCTCCATCGTTTGAGATGCCCTCGGTGATGTCTTCCCCTTGCACGGTGACAGTCCCAGCACCGCCAAACTCTGGGGCCCAACGAGTGCCAATTATGGTGTCGCTGAATTCGATAGTCACTCAGGATTGCGTGCTGGCCGAGTAAAGATGGACTATGCCATCCAGGTGCACGATCATCATAAGAGGGGAAGTAGAGTCCTGGCGGAGGCCATCCTCAGTGTCCTCCCCCACCTCTTCACGGTAGGTCCTTCTTTCCTTCATCATTTTGGTCAAACTGCCCCGACTGATGCCTTTATTGATGCAGATTGAGACCGACATAGTCCTGATATGCGATTACTGTGCCCAGTGGGTGAAGAGGGAGGCCTAGTAGTAGTGACAAATCAAGATGCTGGGGGTCGAGGCCAAGGAATAGAATGAGAGGGCCTGGGCTTTGGAAGATCAGAACAAGGCTCTTCATGCTGAAGTGGCTAAGGCCAAAAAGTGGGTAAGGGACCTTGAAGTATTCTGGCCTCGGAAAAAGGTTGAGTTACTCGCCGGGTAGAGGAGTCTACCGCGGAGGTGGCTCGCTTGGAGCGTGTGTTCGCGGATCCTCGAATCCTCCCTAGAGGCGGCGCTGACACGGGTGTCTGCTGTTGAGGAAAAGGTGGCCGCGACTGTGGCATTGATGGAGGCCACCAAGAAGGGGCCATTTAGGCGGTGCCGAAATTCAAAGCTTTGACAAAGTTTGCCGATGAAGTCTGAGAGGAAGCCATGGACTCCTTTATCAAGGGGTTCATGATCTGTAGGTCACAAGTGGCTCAGGCCTTCCAGAAACTGAATTTAGAGAACATCATCCTTCCTGTGGCCCCAAGTGGAAGTCTGGAGCAAATGAGGACTCTGGTCGAGGCAGACGAGGAGAAGCTTGTAGCTGCTAAACCGGCGATCCCACTGTCAGAGAGCTAGAGAGATGTTGGCGTAACTCCTTGTCGTCCCAGGAAGGAGCCGGCAGAGCCATGATCCCCATGCTTAAGGACCTCTTTCTAGTATACTTTTTGCTTCCAGAAACCTTCTTTTTCCTTCTCTCTCTCTCTCTCTCTCTCTCTCTCTATTTTTCTAGAGGATTGCTTGGCCTGTCGGGGGTCCTTTGACAATATACAATTTTGCTCTCCTTCAATGAAGCTTTCCTTCCTTTACTGAACTTCTGTGTCGCTTGTTCTCCTGGCCTTCCTTTATGGTGGTTCGAGCGTAAATCTTTGCTATAGCCACCCATCCAGAAGTTCCTAGCTTCTAGCCCTCCCTAGTGGGGCCTTAAAGATGGTAGGTACCTGAGAGGAACTTGGGAGTTCGACGGGTTGTCATTGCTGTGCTGGAAGTTCTGTTAAGGGCCTCTGGTCATCTGCCAGGGGCTGGCTACTCATCTTGTGGATCTTAGAGGTTCCGGCCATTTTTGGAATTGGCAAGTGGATTGGAGAGGCCCAGGGAGGGCCCTGCAAGCCATTCTCACCGACGCTAAGGCTTGAGGAATTCCAGAATCCCCGTCATTGGTTTGGGGCCCCCGGGCCAATGTAGTGTGGTGCTCCCAGAGTTTCCTGACTTTGAGGTGTGGGGCTTCTGGAGTTTCCTGGCTTTGAAGTGTGGGGCTTCTAGAGTTCCCGGCTTTGAAGTGTAGGGATTCTGGAGTTTCCTGACTTTGAAGTCTGGGGCTTCTGGAGTTTTTTGGCTTTGCGGGGCTTCTGGAGTTTCCTGGCTTTGAGGTATAGGGCTTTTGGAGTTTTTTGGCTTGAGTGTGGGGCTATGAAAACTTCCCAGCTTTGAGGTGCGGGGCTTCTGGAGTTTCTCAGCTTTGAAGTGCAGGGCTTTTGGAGTTTCCCAGCTTTGAGTGCGGGGTTTTGAAAATTTCTTGGCTTTGGTGCGGGGTGCTGAGGCTCCCAGCTTGAGTGCAGGGCTTCAAAAGTTTCCTAGCTTTGGTATGGGATGCTGAGGCTCCCGGCTTGAGTTCGGGGCTTCGAAAGTTTCCTGACTTTGATTACCAGATTTAGAGTCAGGTGGTAGCATTCCTGCACAGGTTGAAACAATGTTGCACCAAAAGGAAATTTTCACTGATGGGAGGAAATCTTACATCATTGATAGTACATCCTTAGGTTGCTTGCATTCCAGGTTCGTGGGAACCTGGCACCACCAAGTTCGATGAGGTAATAAGCCCCATGACGTAAGGCTTCAACTACCCTATAAGGGCCTTCCCAGTTGGGGGAAAGCTTACCATACTCCCTAGGTTGGGAGGCCTCGGTTCGTCGCCGCACCAGGTTGCTCGGACGAAAGACCTTCAGCTTCACCCGAGAATTATAGTACCGGGCCACTCACTGTCTATAGGCTGCCATGCGGAGCCGAGCCTTGTCTCTTATTTCTTCAAGGAGGTTTAGGTTAAGTAGGAGGTGAGCTCGGTTCCTGGCCTCATCGTATTGCTCTATCCATAGTGTGGGCAGGCCCAGTTCTACTGGAATTATGGCTTCAGTGCCAAAGACAAGGTTGAAAGGTGTCTCGTTTGCAGCCATTCGAGGCATGGTGTGGTAGGCCCAAAGAATGCTGGGGAGTTTTTCTACTCATCGACCCTTTACCTGATCTAGCCTGGCTCGGAATCCTTGGAGGATGGTCCGGTTGGTCACCTCAGCCTTCCCGTTGGTCTGGGAATGAGTCACCAAGGTGAAGCAATGGTGAATATTGAGGTTGACATAGAAATCTTTGAACATTCGATTATCGAACTGTCATCCGTTGTCAGTGATAATAGTATGGGAGAGCCCAAAGCGGCAAATAATCAACTTCCAGGAGAAAAACCTGACCTTGTCTTCAGTGATCCATGCTAGCGGTTCGACCTCGACCCACTTGGTGAAGTAGTCGATGGCCACTGTTAGGAATTTGCACTATCCGAACATGGAGGAAAGGGACCCAGAATGTCCATTCCCTGCTGAGCGAATGGCCAGGGGGCAGAAAGCTAGGAATGCTGTGCGGTCGGTTGACATTGTACGTAGGCGTGCCATTGGTAGCAGTCACACTTCTTCAGGAATTCGGTGGCATCTTCCCTCATAGTTTTCCAGTAGTATCCCTGATGGAGGGCTTTGTACGCCAATGTCATACCCCCCACATGGTTCTCGCAGAGGCCTTCGTGTATCTTTTGGAGCACGAAGGCCACTTTTAAGGGCCTCAGACATTTTAGGAGTGTGTAGGAATAGGATCGGTGATAGAGTTGCCCGTCCATCAGTACGAAGCACGCAGCCTTCTTCTTGACGAGGTCGGCCTCCTTGCAATTTTCGAGCAAAGTGCCATCAGTGATGTACCTGATATAGAGGTCCATCTAGCTAGGTTCGAGGGCGACTTGCTGGACCACCCTAGGTATCTCGTAACTAGGAGTCTAGAGGTACTCGATGTAGGTGCATCCTAGTGATGAGTCCAACAGGGTTGTGAGTCTAGAGAGGGCATCAACATAAGCATTCTCCCCATGAGGAATGTTGGAGATGCTGAAGTACCGGAAACTCACGGTGCTTGAGCATAGCTGCTCCAAATATTTTGACATTTAGGGATCTCAGGCTTCAAACTCTCTCGAGACCTGGCTAGCCACCAACTAAGAGTCGGTAAAGACCTTCAGGTTGGGTACACCTAGCTCGCGGGAGACTCTTAGCCCCACGAAAAGTGCCTCATATTTTGCCTGGTTGTTGGTGGCTTTGAACTGGAAGTAGAGTGCACACTTGGCCACGACCCCATCGTGATTGGCGAGGATGAGGCCTGCTCTGTTCCCATCGATATTGGACACTCCATCCATATGGAGGACTAGGATCTCTTCATTAATCAGGGGTTTCACTTGGTGCCCTGAGGGGGTCTCCTCCGAATCTTCACCCATGCCGGTACACTCGACTAGGAAGTCAGCCAGCACTTGCACCTTCTGAGACAGCCTTGGTCGGTAGCTGATGTTGAACTCACTAAGCTTCAATGTCCATTTGGCCAGACACCCAGATGTGTTCGGGTAGTTGAGTATGTCTCTTAGTGGTTGGTTCGTCAAGATCATAATTGGGTGGGCTTAAAAATATGGCCTGAGGTGTTAAGCAGACATAATGAGTGCAAAAATTAATTTTTTGGAGTGGGTGTACCTGATCTCAACATCCCGGAGGAGCTTACTAGCATAGTACACCAAGCTTTGAACTCTGTTTCCATCGGTGCAGATGAGGACTGAGCTGATGGCTCCCGGGGTGATCGCAAGGTATAGAAGGAGTTCCTCTCCATCTTTCGATCTAGAGAGCAGCGACGGTGACACCAGAAACTTTGTCAGTTCCTCAAAGGCCTCCCGACATTCCTCTATCTAGATGAAGTCATGGACCTTGCATAGTGCCTTAAAAAAAGGCAGGCAACGGTTAGCAGAGCGTGGGATGAATCGACTCAAGATTGCAATCCGGCCAGTGAGGTGTTGGACTTGCTTCTGCATGGTGGGATGCACCATGTCAACGATTGCTTGGACTTTCTTAGGGCTGGCCTCATCCCTTGCTGAGTGACCATGAACCCCAAGAACTTCCTAGCTGCCATGCCAAAGGCACACTTAGCCAGGTTCAACTTCATCTGGTGAAGGCAGAGGTTACGAAAGGCCTCTACCAGGTCTACAACATGATCTGACTTTGGCTTGCTCATGTTGAGCATGTCATCCACATAAACTTGCATGTTGCGGCCAATTTGGTCTCGGAAGACTTTATTGAACAACCACTGGTATGTAGCTCCAGCATTCTTCAGACTGTAGGGCATCATTTTATAGCAGTATGTCCCACAGTCTGTTATGAAGGCAGTGTGCTCTTCATCTTCTGGATGCATTAGGATTTGATTATACCCAAAAAATGCATCCATGAAGGAGAGTAAGCGATGCCCTGAGGTGGCATCCACCAATTGGTCAATCTTTGGAAGGGAGAAGTTATCCTTCGGGCAAGCTCGGTTGAGGTCGGTGTAATCTACATAGATCCTTCATTTTCCATTAGCCTTCTTGACCATGACCACGTTCATCAGCCAGCTCGGATACTGTACTTTGGGAGCAAATCCAGCCACGAGGAGCTTCTCCACTTCCTAATTGACTGCCCTCTACCTTTCTGGGGTGAAGCTCCTCTTCTTTTGCTAGACTGGGTGGCACTTTGGTTCGATATTCAATCTATGAGTAATATGTTAGGGGGGATTCCTGGTATGTCCACCGTAGTCTAGGCGAACACATCTACATTCACCCGAAGGAAACTTAACAGGCGAGCCTTCTCTTCTTCTTGCAGTTGGGCCCCTATCTGCACCATCTTCAATGGATCCACACCAAGGGGGCAGGACAACAAATACTTGACCGGGCCACCTCTGGGGTCCTGCATCCTCTGGTCGAGGTCATTAGCATCGGGACCCTCCCCGGCATTTTTGATTTCGGGAAAAGACTACAAATAGTGCTGTATCGATCGAGGTGCCCCCCTTATCTCGCTTATGCTGTGAGGAGCAGGGAACTGCACCAGCAGCCACTTTATGGATATGACCGTGTCGAGCAAGTTAAGCCCAAGGCGATCAAGAATCATATTGTAGACCGAAGGGAGCCTAACAACCATGAAGGTCTTCATGACCGTCCTCTACCGAGGCAGTGTCCTGGCAGTAATGGGGAGAGTAACTTCTCCCTCAACACCCACCAAGTCTCCTATAAAATTGATAAGGGGGTGTACACTGGCTTCAGTTGGACAGAAGACAAATTCATCCCGAAAAAGGCATCATAAAAAAGGACATCCATCGAGCTCTCACTATCGATCATGATGTGCTTTACAAGATGCTTTGCTATTATCATTGCGACAACAATGGCATCATTATTTATATTTTCATCCCCAGTCCCCTTCTCACTCATAAAGGGGAGTACACTTTTCGATCCCTCTCCAACTCTAGTCCTTTTTGGGGCATGCTCTATCTCCCAAGATATCATATCCACAGGCTTCTCTATGGATCGATTATTGACTGGAGGAATAGAAGGAAGAGCTACAAGCACTTGAGGTTCTGCCGGGACCTTGCCCCCTACAAACTTTCCGAGATAGCCCCTTTTTATTAGGTCTTCAATTTCTCTTTTAAGGTGGCGGCACTCCTCGGTGTCGTGGCTGTGGTCCCAGTGAAACTGATAGTACTTGGTCTTGTCATGACCATTGGATGGCTTCAGCGGGAGAGGGTGGCATAGGTAACGCTCACCCTCAATCTTCATGAGGATCTTAGACCTTGGGGCGAGAAGAGGAGTATATCATTCTTTCGGGATGGGACCACTCATTGACTTTAGGTCTATCCAGAGATTCAGGGTTGGTCCAAGCTTCCGTATCCTGGAGGCCTCTTCCATAATCTACTTCTTCAATGGCTTCCCATCTAACTCTCTTTTGGTGCGGTATGCATCCTCCGCACGGATGTACTTATGGACCTAGAGGAGAAGGTCGGAATAGGTCCTTGGTGGCTTCTTGTCTAAGGAGTAGGTCAGGCGAGAGGTTTTGAGCCATCTCTTTAGTGCCAGCATGGTGACGAGCTCATCCAAATTGTAGATCTCCAGTGTGGAAACCTTGAAATGAGTCATGTAATCCTGTAAGGACTCATGGTTCTGTTGCCTGATGGAGAAGAGGCTATCAGCTTCTCGCGGCACCTTTCGACAGGTGTTGAAGTGTGCCACGAACCTTCTTTCGAACTAAATGAAGGAGCTGATACTTTTGGGCTCGAGGTGGGTGGACCAGACTCGAGCGACCTTCTAGAGAGTGGTCGAGAAGATGATGCAAAGGAGGGCATCGGTCGCCCCCTGAACTCTCATAAGAGCCTTGTAGCTCTCCAGGTGATCCATGGGGTCAATGGTCCCATCGTAGGGATCCATTTGAGGCATACAGAACCTGCTGGGGATTGGTTCCTCTTGGATTTCTCGGGAAAAAGGAAGGCGGGTGTCATAGCTCACTGGCTCATTCATGAAGCCCTGCAAATTGGCAAACTAGTGGGATAATTCCACTAGCTTGCGCTTTCGTTCCTCCAAGCACTTTTCAGCCAAATGCATGATAGCCTCATCGGTGGAGCCTTCCATCGAGGTTGTTGGAGGAGGAGATGATCATAGCTAGGGGGGTCACGACAGGGGGCCTTGCCTCGATGGTGCTTGCGATGCCCAGTGATGGTGCGGTGCGAGGGCCTCCCATTAAAGGATTAGAGGCTACCGCATGGTCCCATAGCTTAGGCCGCGGGGGTCCTTGGCTATTGCTGGGTGGCCAGGGATCGTTGCTGCTGATGCAATTGCCATACTATGGTGGACAAAGCTTGGATCTGCCGAGCAAGAGCAGCAAGCTAGAGGTCCACCGGAGGTGGCAATGGCACAACGGGGAGCTCTCTCTAGGCTACGTGGGCCTTCATGAGAAGGTGGGTCCCCTGCATGGCTAGTGGAAGCTTCCCGTGTGCATGTCACCACCATGTTGTGGGTGGAGCTGCTTTTATGGGGGTCAGCTTGGCCAAGACTGTGTCCTAGTTCCCCCCTACCTGGCATGCCTATCTATTACCTCCTGGATGTCATGGCCTGTAGCTCTTGCATGGCATTGGGCATCTCCCTCCCTGCCGGTCCTTTCACACGCGCACCCGGTCCTGCAAAAGAAAGGAGAAATGGGTCGGAGATTTCGGCGGGGGCACTCTGACGGTCAAGTCAGTGGATGATCTAGGAGAATAGATTCTCCTCGATGGATCCCTAAGCAGTCTCCACTCTCGGAGGTTTTGAAAATAATAAGGGTATGAGAGTTTGCCTTGAGGAGGAGAGCTTGAGCAATGGTGGCTGTGTCCGTTGGGACTCTTCCGATGAGATCCCTTGGTAGCCTCTGAGTGCTCTCTCTCTTGGCTCTCTTCCTGCTTGCTCTTCGTTACCTTGCTTACCCCTTCTGAAGGCTTCTTGAAGTTTCTTATAGACAACAGGTACTGACTATGACCAAACCTAGGCTGGCTCTGATGAGGACATTAGCAGCACAGATCTTGATGCAGCATGAATCCTGATACAACACAAATCTCAATGCAATATGAATATCGATGTAAATAAATTCAAATTTGAAGATTAGTTATCTTAGGATTTATCTTTATCAATTGTTTGAAGTTTGTTTTAGGATTTGTTTGGTTAGGATTGAGATATGATAGGCTTTATCTTGTGTTTAAACCATCTTATCCTTATCTTGTATTTGAATTTGAACCACCCTTATCTTTCTATCTTATATTCAAATTCAAATGAGGGTTAGCAAGGTCTATAAATACCACCCTCATTCCTTTGTAAACAATAGGTGAATGAAAATGAGTTTTTAAAGAAGAGTGATTCTTCTTTCTCACTCCATATTGAAAGGATGAGAGGCCCAACTTTCGCTCTGTAAGGAGGGCACGAGAGGTGCAACCCTAGGACATGATATGATGTCATGTCTAGTTATCCACTTCCTTGATTCCACATTCTTTATCGCCCTCATGTCCTTTGAGATTCATCTTAATCTCTCCAAGTAGCGAGATGGGTGGGATGCCCTAGGTTACATTAGTGAGGTGGGTGAGATGCCCTAGAGGTGAGAAGTCTCTCCATGAGTGTGAGTCCAAAGTCCATGAGAGTCCAGAACTTTCATACCTTCCATCTCCATTGTTCCTTCACCACCTCCTTATAAAAAAATAAAAAAATATAAAAATCTAGGGTACCCTAATCTTTGGTGACTTTCTAGCTCACCAACGGTCCTTCTCCTGATCTCGTCCCCATCAAATTAGCATCAATTTGGTATCAGAGCTAGAAAATTAGGGTGCATTTCATCTTCTTATATCCTGAAGAAAAAAAAAAATCAGATCTCCCAACCAGTTCATCCAAGTCGCCAACAATTTTCTTCTTCCCCTTCTTTCGATCCCATTGCTGAGCATCTACTGGCGCCTTGCCTTCCATCCCATGACTCCACCCAAAATCCCACCGATGCCCTTGCTACCATCACTCAATCAATCTTCCTGCCGACCGCCTCCATTCATGAGATCATCAATGATCCACTGCCACCATAAGAAAACTGCCTCGATCTTTGTTGACTCTAGTCTTGATTTTTATGATTGATAAAATACTTAAGTATATATGAGTACTAATTGTATGTTTTAGCATGTTCATCAGATCTTAGTATTCATCCATGTTGAATGAAGAAATGCTTATATTTCAGTTGAAGAAGTCCTTCAAATTCATGGAATTTCAAGTTATAAAGATTTTGGAATATAAGGAAGACTTGGAAGGACTTAAAGTTTGATTTTAGAGAAGTTTTATCAAGTTTCAGCACTGGCACAAGTGAGTGTTGACTCATGAAGAAGTTCAAGTGTCCACTCAAGGCCTGAGAACAAGAAAAATATAGAACTATGAAAATCAAAAATTTTTGCCTTAAGATGACCAAGTGTCGACTCATAGAAACCAAGTGTCGATTCATAGAAATCAAGTGTTGACTCACCAGATTCAAGTGTCGACACTTGGAGTAACAGCTAGTTTTTCAGAAGTGCAGAATTGATTCCAACTTGCTTCAAATGGCTAGTTTTTCATCCTCAATGGTCATAAATGATCATCTATGGGTTGGAGAGCTATATAAACACCAAAAATCAAATGGGAAAGCAAATCCTTTGGTGAGATCATTGAATATCTTTTAAGAATTCAAGTGTTGAGTGGTTCAAGCCTTCAAGCTTCCAAAGATAAGAGAGTTGATCCAAGTCCACATCCTTAAGCATCATTCAAGGCTTCAACAAATTGAAGACAAGCTTCTTCAACATCATCCAAGGGCTTCAAAGAGATACTTGCTTTATTTTAGAAAGCTTTATTGTATTCTTTACTTTCATTCTTATATTATTGTATCAAGATTTTTGATGAGCCTTAGAAAAGCAAAGAGGTTATTGATTAGCCTTTGTGTAAAACCAACATAGGTTGTTGGTGATTCCGTAAAACCAACATAGGTTGTTGGTGAGCCTGTAAAACCATCGGAGGTTGTTGGTTAGCCTAAGTTATAAAACTAACAAGGAGTTTTGATTTGTGAGCCCAGAAAAACAAGTTGGATTTTGATTAGTGAGTTCGGAAAACTAATCGATTGTAATCTTGGTGCTTATAGTGAAATTTCTAAGAAAAACTTGGGGAGTGGATGTAGGTGCCTTGGAGTGCACTGAACCACTATATATCCTTGTATTTGTGATTGCTCTTATTTATTGCTTATTTACTCTTGCATTTACTTTGTAAATTTCATTGCATATTTTCATTAAGCATACAAACACTTTGGCAAAACACAAGTACTTAATTGCAATTAGCACATGTTGAAATAGTTCAAAAAGTTTAATAAAACCCAATTCATGCCCCCTCTTGGGTTGCATCATCACTGGGCAACAATTGGTATCAGAGCCCGGTACTTTGTTTGAAAATCTAACAATTTTGAGTAAAAGATCATGGCAACCCTTGTAGGTATTAGTGTTACACTACCATTTTTCAATGGCATAAATTACACATATTGGAAAACTTGCATGCGATCTATATTCAATCTATTAGTTATTATCTTTGGAAAGTTATAGTTAGTGATCCTCATATTCCTTCCATTTGGTTAATAGCATCTTCATTCCAAAACTTGAAGAGGATTGGAATGAATTTGACATTAAGCAATCTGAAATTAATGCTAAAGCAATGAACTTACTTTGTTATGCATTGAACTTTAATGAATTCAATAGGATCTCTACATGCACATTGACGAAGGAGATATGGGACACACTTGAAATTACTCATGAGGGTACTATTCAAGTAAAAAATACTAAAATTAATATGCTTGTTAATTCTTTTGAAATGTTTGAAATGCTACATTATGAATCTATATCTAATATGCATACTAGATTTATGTCTATTGTTAATGAATTGAAAAGTCTTAGCAAAGTCTATACTAATGCTGATTTGGTTAATAAAATTCTTAGATCTTTGCCAATATCATGGGATCCAAAGGTAACGGCGATCCAAGAAGCCAACGATATTGATACCCTACCTTTGGAGGAGCTCATCGGTTCACTCATGATCTATGAGTTGAACTTATGGCAAAAGGAAGTGGTTGCTGATCAAGAGAAGAAGAAGATAATAGCCCTCAGGGCCAAAAAGAAATTCAAGGCAATGATGGAAACTTGGAGCGATAGCGAAGATTCAAGTTCGGATGATGAACAAGAAGTCGCCAATCTTTGCTTCATGGAAAATGAGTTACCTTTCATGAATTACATAATTGATGTAGGATAAACTTAAGACTGATGAAAAATAGTAAATCTATTTTTTTGTATTTTTTTTAGGCATTAATTCAATGGCTAAAGATCCAAAAATAAGAAAGAATCAGCAGAAAGACTAGTAATGCTAGAAACTAACATACCCGCAAGATAACTCGTGCAGAATACTAATAAGCCAGGACCCGAGAATCGAGAAATTTCCAGCTTAGGATAGCATACCTATCATCAGATCAGAACAAGGAAAGGGGAAGGCTTTTACCAGGCAGCGATTGTAGTTTCTTCGATGAAGAGATCTGTCAACCTCTGGATGGTGCCTAGAAGAACAAGCCTTTGGTTCCCGAATCTGAAGGCAATCTGGATCCGGTCTGAAGGAAAAGAAAGCTTTCTCTGGGGAGGGGAAATACCTCGGAGATCTACAAAATGTCAAGGTTAGGCACAAAATAAAGAAACAAATAGAGAATAATAAGATAAAGTAAAAAGAAAGGGATTAGATCAAGAAGGGCTGGTGGCAAGGAAGCAGAAAGAGCTCTTGATCTAGGCATCTTCAAGGCTGCTTTTCTTGGGCATGGCTAATGATTGGAAATCTGATTTGCTACTTGGGGCATGGAGGATTGCAATGATAGAGATCGGCCAACACAAGAGAACAAAAACTAGAACCCAAAAACAAAAATACAAGAACACCAGTCTAAAAAATAATTCAGCAGAGTTTAATTCATAAGAGTTGATTGATTACAAGAGGAAGAGGGGTAGGGTATTTATAGAGTCCCATGCCCTCTCCTAAAGGGATTACAAGTCTTCTCCTAGTTACAATAGGTTTACACAATTTAAGTGGGAGAAAGACTATAAAATAAACCTAGAATTAGGATTACAAGGTTGACTAGAATAAGAACTTGATTTCCTCCTTCCACTTGAATTCTTTTTCTTAGCTTGGACCAATTCAACCTCAAGGATGTGTTAGGCTTCATGGGGGGCAACAAGGGGCAGCCAAGGATGGGTTGGGCGCATGGGCTTTGGGCCCTGGAGGCCTGGGATGCCTGGAGCATGAATATTTCAGGTATCTTGGTTCTAGGCTAAAATATACCTGGAATCTTGGTTCTTAAGGGCTTGGGCCTGGTGCCTGGGCTGATTTCTCTTAGACTGGGGTGCAGATGGACCTCTGGATTCATGATGTGACATGGTCTAGGAATATACTCTGGTATCTGGAGGGAATCTGGGCATCTGAAAAGCATCTAGAAGGCATTTAGGCATCTTGCAGGAATCTTGAACCCTAGGATGGCATACAAGGTCCAATTGGCTGATGTGAAGACCTCTGGCTCCTGGATGAGGCCTGGTGGAACTCTAAAATAGGGCATCCTCTCATCTTGTATAAAAATTGGACTCTCACTGGACTCATACTTAAATACATGACTCAATAGACTGGACTAGGTTGAGATAAATCAACTAGTCTCAACTTATTACAGGACTTAATCTTACTTGCTTACAAAATTGTGACACATGACTAAGGTTCTAAAAAAAACCCTAATCAGCAAATTATATGGGATCCAGTGATCTGTGTCTAATCGTGGTGTCCCCACCAATTCTCCCGGGATGGGAGGAACTTGACCCCATCGAGTAAGGGTCAATTTAGCTACTCAAGGAGGGTTTGGGTGAAGGTGAAAAACACCTACACCTAGCATACAATATGCAAGAAAAGAGAGCAAGAAGAAATGCATTTTAAAATAATTTTAAAATATGCACAACGGAAGGCTCGGTAGATAGATCTAAATGATCTATCGATCTGCCCGTAACAGGAACTAGCATAATGACCTAGCATGCATATAACATAAAAAGCAAGAGAATATATATAAAAGTACCATACCTTTATACCTCTGAGAGAAGCAGTGGAAGTGCTGTGAGAAGGAAGAGGGTGCTCGAGCTACACACACGTCTGGCCTCTACAGGATATCCATACTTGGGCTCGACTCTGATCAACCCCTCGGAATGCTAGCTCTTCGGGATCCATGGCCAATCTTTTTCTTCTAGGAAGACTAGGAGGAGAGCAGGAACCCCTTCCCAAAACCTCTCTTCCCAAGACCTAGCTAGAGTGCTAGGTTTCTCACACCCAATCCCTAGAACTCTCACAACCCTTCTCTATCTCAATCAAAGTTTTCTTTTGCTGTTGTTGTAACCTTTGCAGCCTATGAAATGACCCTCATTTATAGGTGCAGCCATGAGAGGGAGAAGAAGGAAGGAGGAGAGATGAGGGGAGAGAATGGGGGAGAGGATCAAGGCCATTCGAAATAGGTCCAACATATTAAGGTAAGTATGACTTTCATACCATAAAGCCTTGGAGCCAAAACTAGTTTGAATTCAAAATTCAAACTAGGTCAAAACCTGTCCAAAAATTCTCCACAAAATCCTTCCAGAAATCTATTCATCATAGGAAGTGTCGACACTCGAAAATTGCCAAGTGTTGACACTTCACCAAGTGTCGACACCTGTTAAATCTCAAGTGTCGACACTTGGAACAAAGTCAATCATATTGACTTCGGGTGACGACAAACGATTTCCAATCATCGATTAGCCACAAGATCATATAGAAATCCTCTATGGTGTGTGACCCCATAGGTTTAAACACTAAGCTGGTAGCACTGGAACATTTCCAGTTCCAATCAAAGTCCTCATCTAGCAATGATACCCGACATTCGGATAGGTCGAAGATGCAGAGCACCTCACAGAAACCTCTGGCATATGGTTGCCACATAATTTATCCCTTTGACCTTACAATGCTTAGGATGACCTAGGGTTAGATTGCCAACCCTAACTTGGTTTATCCAGATCATGTCTCAATCTCACAAGTTCTGTGACTCCTCATAAGAACTACCCTGGCCAAGGTTTTGCTGAATTGAGACATAGTGAGTCATTCACTCCAAACTATTTGGAGAGGTCAATTCCATCTTGATCCATCACCGCTCCATAAGTACTTGACTGCACCCAGAATCCTTCCATCACTGGATTAGAAGTCCAGGTAATCCGGTACCAAAGTACAGTGAGTTGCTTGCAAGATACCATGGTGACCTCAGGTCTGAGGGACACATATACCCATATCCCTTCGCGAGCAACCCTTTGGCAGAAGAGAGCTCTGCAGATGGTCACGTTCAGTGAGATGTCATACATTTCACTTGCATGTCACACCAGTGTCTCCACACTTCTTGGTTAAGAGGACAACCAACAAATGTGACATACAATAACCTACACTTGATACATTATCATCATATAACAATGTATCATTTGGTTGTGAACCAGTTTAAGAACTACTTGATATATCCTCTCTATATCAAACAATGTAGTTCTAAGGACTCCATCATACAAGAGTTCTTTACAAAAAAAGTAAATATGATGGACAGCCAAAAATAGCTTTTATTTATTAAAAGAAAATTCATATACAAATACAAAGACAGTACAACCATCTACAGCCTACACAATTGGCTTTGGGACATAATTCCCAACACTGGGTCGAGGCACGGTAGATCCACACCAATGCTCCATAAATTCTCAGATTTTGGCTGACCTTGCCATTTGACCACATACCTTTGATAACCTTCATTTCGGGTACTGATGGCTTGATCATCTAGGATTCGCTCACTTTTTTCCTCACTTATTGGCCAAATTGTATGTGGACACTCTAGGATGGGTTCACTCACAAAGAAAGGAATTTGCTCAAGGTGCTTGCTAAGTATCACTACTGGCTCCCTGTGCTTTATAAGGTCTAAAAGGTTGAAGGTTGGGCTAATACCTAAATCATGTAGCATCTCATGCACATAGGCATTGGGTCCACTACTCTTCATTAGTCTGAATGGGCCAACTTTGTGAGTAGAAAATTTCTTTACAATCACATAATCCTCTGTATAAAATTCTTTATCTCTCTTTTGGGAATTAGCCAAGTTGTTATTTAGTTTATTATTTTTGTTTAACTTTTGACTAATATCCTGATACAAATGCTGTGCAGAGATCAGTGTAGTGTGGACAGATGAATCAGGATTATAAATTTATTGGACTCAAGACTAACACTTAATAGACTTGACTAGACTTCCTATCAAAAGAAATTTACTGGACTCTTTAGGTCTAACCTAATATACTATAGACTCTTTAGGTTTGACCCTAGCATGGCATGCACACGAGAATTTACTATGTATTCCTACTAGGTGCCATAGGGTTCTCCTAAAGTAAGATGCAAACATGATAAACTCAATGAATGAATGCAACATGCAAACTTTTATAAAATGTAATCTAATAGTAAGAAAATTAGGAGAAGTTTTAAAAAAGAGTAGAAAATAAGAAGTGGGTTTAGGGTTAGTCTGATGGGGTAGGAAGTAAGCAAAGGGTTCGGGGTTAATCGAGTAGAGTAGGATATAAGAAGGGGTGTCAGGAATTAGTCCTAGATTAATGAGGTTTACCTTATGGGTTTGGGGTATTCCTACAAAGTCTACATTATGGAAGAATGGGTCACTAATCTCGGGAGAGATCTATTGGATTCAATGAAGCGACTTCATCCTAAGGGTACTATTTTAAAGAGATCAAGTCCTTGATAAATTCTTCTGGCTCTTGAATTAAAGGAATGGGCTCTATAGTTGGGCTTTCTTTTAGTGGCTCCTCAGGTAAGGTTCTGATAGCAGTATTTAGGTTCCCTTCCTCTAGCTGGTCTTCTATTACAAGTTCAGCTTGGGTGTGGTCAGGTTTAACTAATGTTGGGTGGTCTTCTACCTGGGTATCTATCAGGTCAACTAATCCTTGATCATCCATAAGTGTGTCTTCTTCTTTCTCATACTCCACTAAGCTTACATCAGCTTCATATATTTCCTCTACAAGGTCATTCTGGTGAACCAATGGGGTGGTAAGAGGGGGTTGACTAGAAATAAACTGACTAATACTATGCTCAAATCTAAGGGTATTAATCCTATAGGGTTCATGTTGACTGAGGGATAGTGGGTTACTACTGAGTTCATATCTAGGGAATATGGGTTCCTGGGATTTACTGGATTGGATCATTTGGTCAAGTCTTTGATTTATTTGGGTATTTGATTGGTTAATTTGGATAAGTTGATTTTGGGTCTGGATATTGAATTGGTTTAGTTGGGCAAACTGATTAGTCATGGCTTTCATGAAGGCCTCTAGACTGGGATCCATGGCTAAGCTGGGTTGGGGTTTAGACTTTTGGTATTGGGTTCCTAGTCTAGTGGTCATATAATGAATTAATCAATCATAATGAGATGGTACAGCCAAGCATGCAAAAGAGTTAGTGCAATCTAGGGCTTGCTAGACTTAGAGTCAAAACTAGATGGGTCAGCTTAACTTACACTTAACCTAGCAGCTAATCCTTCCTCTGGCCAGGTAGAGGGTGGGAGTGTGGGAGGCCCCCCTGTTTTCGCAGGGACCCAATTAAAAATCACAACACCACTTAGATCGTTTGACTCTAGACCCTCAGCCTTAGACACCAGATTTCAGTAATAGCCACAGGATTAAATGCACTAGTTGGCCCATACAATTCGGACTTGATCTGTTGGTGTCACCTAGCCCTCTAGGGAAAGTTAAGTCTAATTGATTTTAATTAAGGTTTGGGTGAGAATGCAAGGAGATTGTTTTGGGCCCAGGACAGGTTATGACCTCCTGCCCTGATCTGAGATAGAGAAAGTGCCCTTAAGATTAGTTTAATGCAGTGATGGCAATCGATGGTCCTAATGCAAATTAAAGCAATCAGAAAAACAAAAATATTTTATGTGTGCTTTATGAGATGGCAAGTTAAGTTTAGGTTGATTAGGTTACCAAACAAATTGGGCTTGGGATTGGGGTGAATCAAAGTTGATTAGGTTTGGTTGAGTCGAAATGCATAAATAGCAGAATTTAGAAAATTAGGGTTTCAGATGATGCAGGTTTTGACATAGTTACTGATGCAGAAAGAAATCTAAAAAATTACAAGATAGAGGATGGATGGTTATGATAAACTCTACTAAATTTTATGCAAAAAAAAAAAAATCAGATAATGGTGCAAATCCTAGAGTTTTCAAACTGATGCAGAAACCTCAGGATTTTAGTTAGGATTTCTAATATGCCAAAATTTAGTGAATTAGAGTTTCTATAAAATTAATTAAAAATTATTATAAAATATATAACAAGACTAAGAACACTTCATGGAATTTTCACAGAAAAATAAAATTCCTAGGTAGTTTAAATAAGATGAAAAACAGACACCTAATGCAGCTAGCAGGATGCAAAAATTAGGGTTTGTGATTCTAATGCAAATGATGTTATCCCAAATCTGCTCTGATGCCAAACTAATATGGGACAAACCTAGGACTAATGAAAAATAGTAAATCTAATTTTTTTGTATTTTTTAGGCATTAATTCGATGGCTAAAGACCCAAAAATAATAAAGAATCAGCATAAAGACTAGTAATGCTAGAAACTAACATACCTGCAAGATAACTCATGCAGAATACTAAAAAGCCAGGACTCGAGAATTGAGAAACTCTTAGCTTAGGATAGCGTACCTATCATCAGATCAGAACAAGGGAGGGGGAAGGCTTTTTCCAGGTAGCGATTATAGTTTCTTCGATGAAGAGATCTGTCAGCCTCTAGATGGTGCTTGGAAGAATAAGGCTTTGGTTCCCGAATCTGAAAGCAATCTGGATCCGATCTAAAGGCAAAGAAAGCCTCCTCTGAGTAGAGGAAATATCTCGGGGATCTGCAAAACATCAAGGTTAGGAATGAAATAAAGAAACAAATAGAGAATAATAAGATGAAGTAAAAAGAAAGGGATTAAGGCAAGAAGGGCTGGCGACAAGGAAGCAAAAAGAGATCTTGATCTGGGCATCTTCAATGCTACTTTTCTTGGGTGTGGCTGATGATTGGAGATTTGATTTGCTGCTTGGGGTGTGGAGGATTGCAATAATAGAGGTTGGCCAACACAAGAGAACAAAAACTAGAACCCAAAAACAAAAACACAAGAACACTGGTCTTAAAAATAATTTAGCAGAGTTTAATTCATAAGAGTTGATTGATTACAAGAGGAATAGTGGGGTATTTATAAAGTCCCATGCCCTCTCCTAAAGGGATTACCAGTCTTCTCCTGGTTAGAATAGGTTTACTCAATTTAAGTGGTTGAAAGACTACAAAATAAACCTAGAACTAGGATTACAAGGTTGACTAGAATAAGAACTTGATTTCCTCCTTCTACTTGAATTCTTCTTGTTAGCTTGGACCAAGTCAACCTCAAGGACATGTTGGACTTCATGGGGGCTAGCAAGGGGTGGCCAAGGATGGGTTGGGTGCTTGGGCTTTAGGCCTCGGAGGCCTGGGATGCCTGGAGCAAGAATATTCCAGGTATCTTGGTTTTGGGCTGAATATACTTGGAATCTTGGTTCTTAAGGGCTTGGGCCTGGCACCTGGGCTGATTTCTCTTGGGCTGGGGTGTAGATGGACCTTTGGATGCATGATGTGACCTGGTTTGGAAATATACTCTGGCATCTGGAGGGAATCTGGGTATCTGGAGGGAATCTAGGCATCTTGCAAGAATCTTGGACTCTAGGATGGCATACAATGTCCAATTGGCTGATGTGAAGATCTTTGGCTCCTGGATGAGGCCTAGTAGAACTCCAAAATAGGGTATCCTCTTCTCTTGTATAAAAACTAGACTCTCATTGGACTCATACTTAAATACATGACTCAATAGACTGGACTAATTGAGACAAATCAACTAGTCTCAACTTATTACAGGACTCAATCTTACTTGCTTACAAAATTGTAATACATGACTAAGGTTCTAAAAAAAATCCTAATCAGCAAACCATATGGGATCCAGTGATCTGTGTTTGATCCTGGTGTCCCTACCAATGATGCATTTAATGATCATATGCTTGAATACAAATTGCTAAAAATTGAGTACAAGAAATTAAAAAGGCATGTTGACTATTTTTCTCTTGAAAATATCAATCTTGCTAATAAAAACCATGATTTAAATGTAAAGATTGATGTTTTAAAAATTGATAAGAATAATCTTTCTAAAAAAAACAAATTTTAGAAAACAAAAATTTTGATTTGAAAAATTTATGCATTAAGTTTTCAAATGAAAAAAATATTTTATTAAATAAAATAAAAATTCTAACAAGGCCCAAGATTTTTGTATCAAATGATGAGCTTTTAAAGAAAAACAAAAATCTTGAGCAAAAAAATAAGAATTTCTTTGTTGATGTATCTTCTAATTTGACTTGTTTTAAATGTTGTAAAATTGGGCATAATGCATTTCCTCGTAAATTAAGAAAAATTTGGATTCCAAAAGGAACCATATTTACTAACCCTAAAGGATCCAAGAAAGTTTGGGTACCAAAATTATCCACCTAATTTATTTTGCAGGAATGTCTTGCAGCCCAACAAGAAGAAAAGAAAATAATTGAATAGTGGCTGTACAAGACAACATGAAGAAGTGGACAAGCTACATTCTTAAACAAATGGTAAAAAAAGGATTATCCATATTGGTAAATTCTAAACATCTCCTTCCATATGGAAAATGTAGTTGAAATAAAACTTGTTATATATTTGTCCTTTTATTAAATATTTGATAAATATTGCAGTTAATCATTTTCATGTTATCAGTCACTTTGAAAATTGTTTTAAATGATTAATTAGAATTAAGTTTAGACTTATAGTCATTGGTTATGATCATGAACTTTTTGATATTGATGAATTTCATGCTATCATGATTAAACTTGTGATTATTAGACCTTCACTTGATTTTGATTAATGTATCTTAAATTACTTCATGAAAAATACTTTTAAAGTTGCATATTGCTTTGAAAATTATTTCAAATAATTAATTAAAATCAAGTTTAGACTAATAGTCATTTGTTATGATCATGACCTTTTTGATGTTGATGAATCTCATGCTATCATGATTAAACTTGTTATTATAAGACCTTCACTTGATTTTGATTAATGTATCTTAAATTACTTCATGAAAAAAACTTTTAAAGTTGCATATTGCTTTGAAAATTGTTTCAATCGATTAATTAGAATCAAGTTTAGACTAATAGTCATTTGTTGTGATCATGAACTTTTTGATGTAGATGGATTTCATGCTCTCATGCTTAAACTTGTGATTATTAGACTTTCACTTGATTTTGATAGTTTTAAACTATTTCAAGTGAAATGTTATGATTGGCATCTATGCTTAAGTTATTAATGATTTAGATCAAGACAAGAACTGGTAGTTAAGGATTACATTTAAGAAGAAGGTTTGCATATTGATAAATCCTTGCTCTAGTAGCTAAACTTGGTACTAGATTACTTCTAATATTTGTATGGATAATCAAAATCATTTCAAATCATATGATTTTCATGAAATGTATTCCATTTTATATCCATGCTTAGACTAGAAATGATTTGGAACAAGTATAGAACTAGTAGTTAAGGGTTATATTTAAGAAGAAGGTATGTATATTGATAAACCCCTAATCCAGTAACTAGACTTGGTATCATATTATTTCTAGCATTTGTATGGATATCAAATCATTTCAAATAAAATTGAAATTATATTAAATTGAATCTTTAAATGTCAACCTCCTGCATTTTGAAAATCTTGTATATCTTGAAAATTTAAATCTTTGATTTTAGATTTAGTATTTATGTTCATATCTCAAATTATCTGAAATTATGATGCTTGTTCTTTCATGTTTTATTCCTCAATGAATGCATATTATTAAGGAAGAATAATATTTAGGGGGAGCATCCAAAAATTTGTTGTCTTGTATGATGCTTTCAATATTTTCTTAATATCATACTTATATTGCTCTGATACTCCTTCTCCTTGTTTTCAAATCTAATCCTTTGAGGGAAGTTACATTCAATTGGTATCAAGATTTATTAAGAATCTTAAAAAAAGAAGAGAGAAGATCTCATAGTAATCGCTTTGGATTGGGTTAGTCACCATGGCCGTCTGGTCATAGGAGCTAAGTAGGATTTAAAGACCCTCTCTTTCCATTCATTGGGATCTCTTATGACGTGTTGGGATGCCACTATGGTCTTATCCCATGAACAAGTGAGATGAATGGATTGTTGTCTTAATCATACCTTGGTTATGCATATTAGAGCTAATATACATTGAATTATTTTTTGCATGAGCATCTCATTTTGTGGTATCATGTTCAATTAGTATCATATTTAATCGGTACCATGATTAATTGATTTCATGTATTGATTTTGATAATCTACTTTGTTGCCCAGGTGGCTTCACCCAAGAGGGGGGTGAATTGGGAATTACAATTTTTTCGCAAGTATGTGCACAAGTAATTCCTTTTAGTGGTTAGGTGCTGTGTTAATCAGAGGTTAAATGCAGAAGCTAAAAAGTAAAACAAACACAACACAAACAAAGCAGATTTATAATGGTTCGGACAACCTAGCTCCTACGTCCACCACCCAAGTTCACCACTCAGGATTTCCACTATATCCCTCAAATCGGAATACAGTCGGATTGTTTTACAGGCTCACAATCCCAACCTCTATACTTTAGTTTTTAAAACCGAGCTCACCAAAGAAACCCAAGCTATGTTTTTACAGGTTCACCTAAAACCTCTACAGTTTGGTTTTTGGATAGGCTCACCAAAGAAACCTCTACACTCTGGTTTTAAAGGCTCACCAAAGAAACCTATTTGGTTTTTACAATAGGGCTCACCAATAACCCAGATATTCTAAAAGATAGAATAAAGAAGCAACAATAAAGACAAACTCTGTTGTCAGGGTGGTTGCCAATGCAGCTCGCGTGAAGATCCACTGAATGCTCTTTAATGCACTTCAATGGCTTCCTTGCTTTTCTCAAAAGATGCTTCAAGCTTTTGGTAAGAGTTGTTGTAGGCTTGAAAGCAGACTTTAAAGCTCAAGTGCTCTCTTTTCTTACTTCAATAAGTGTTCAATAAATGCTCAATAAGTTATTAGTCTCTCTAAAGATGTTTTCATACCTTATTTATAGAGACTTTAACTACCTTCCCATGATTTTGAATATTGTAGACCGTTGGGAGGTTACAGGTTACCGTTGGAGCACTTTTGGAATTCAAAAACTAAGAACTGGATCTAGCCGTTGGAGGTGACCCCGTCATTCCAATCGGCTCGAACAATCTTTGAGTCGGCTCGGATCATGCTCAGGTCGACTGGGCTGAACGCCAGTTGGCTAGCTTCCATAGTTGAGAAAATACCTTACTCTGGACGAGTCGGCTGGGATGAATTCCAGTCGGCTGGATTCACAGAGGCTCTCAGACCATTCTCAACCGAGTTCTGGATGAGTCGGCTGGGCTAAATTCTAGTCGGCTTGGATTCTTGAGAATCTCAGAACGTTCTTAACCATGTTCTAGACGAGTCAGCTGGGCCTTGGTGCCAATCGGCTGGATCTATGTGCCAGAGAACTTCTTTCCTGTGCTAGTGCCAGAGTCGGCTGGTTCCTCCATCCAGTTGGCTCGAAGGTGGTTCTTCAGCTAGATCAACTTCAATTCTCCAGAACACTTGTTCCATGCTTTAAAGACTTCTTCAAGGACTACTTACAAAAAATTCAAGAAAACTTGAAGCTTGAAACACTACTAGAAGTAACCCTTAAACTTGATTTAAGCAGGAATTTTTTGTAGGATTCTTCTTTACAAGATTCTACACACTTTACAACTCAACACAACACAATAAGGATTGTAGGATTCAAAAAGTATGTCAATGTAGTTGTCCTACAAAAACTTGTCAATCATTTGAAGAGTAGTTAGATAACCAAATGTATGCTCCAATGTTTTGTTATCATCAAAATCACTTTAGGGGTCAACATACTTGCTATTTTTTCTACCTTCATTCCCATTTTGTCTTGCCTTTCACCTTTTTTCATGATGACAAAAAGGGGAAGAATAATGTTAAGTATGAAAAGGGGAAAGATATGTAAACATGAAAAATTATATGTGAAATGAAAGAAAATGCAAAAGGGGGAGTAGAAAGCAAAATGTTTTACTCTTTAAGGGAAGAATTATCAAGGAAGAGAATGTTTAAAAATTTTGAATGATTTTTGAAAATATTTTGAAATCATATTTTGAGAGGAAGCTTGACACTCATTGATTTTGAGCTTATACGTTTATCTTATTATTAATTATTTTAAACTTACCCTATTTATATACTTAAAGATTTTGTCATCATCAAAAAGGGAGAGATTGTTGACTTTGATCTTGATTTTGATGATTAATAAAATACTTAAGTATATATGAGTACTAATTATGTGTTTTAGTATGTTCATCAGATCTTAGTACTCATCCATGTTGAATGAAGAAATGCTTGTATTTCAGTTGAAGAAGTCTTTCAAATTCATGGAATTTCAAGTTATAAGGACTTTGGAACATAAGAAAGACTTGGAAGGACTTAAAGTTTGATTTTGAAGAAGTTTCAGCAAGTTTCAGCACTGGCATAAGCAAGTGTCGACTCATGAAGAAGTTCAAGTATCGACTCAAGGCATGAGAACAAGAAAAATACAGAACTGTGAAAATCCAAAATTCTTACCTTGAGCTGACCCAAGTGTTGACTCACAGAAATCAAGTGTTGACTCATAGAAACTAAGTGTTGACTTACAGAAATCAAGTATCAACTCACCAGATTCAAGTGTCGACACTTGGAGTAATGGCTAGTTTTTCAGAAGTATAGAATTGATTCCAATTTGCTTCAAATGGCTAGTTTTTTATCCCCATTGGTCATAAATGGTCATCTATGGGTTGGAGAGCTATATAAACACTAAAAATCAAATGGGAAAGCAAATCTTTTGGTAAGATCATTGAATATCCTTCAAGGATTCAAGTGTTGAGTGGTTCAAGCCTTCAAGCTTCCAAAGATAAGAGAGTTGATCCAAGTCCACATCAAACCGAGTTTTTATAATCCAAGTCCACTATCCAGCACTCTAAATTTCCTTTTATAGTTTTTATAAAAACTCGGTTTGAAGTAAATCCAAGTCCACTATCCAGCACCACTTGGGATTTCCATTATATCTCCCAACCGGAATACAGTCGGATTATTTTACCAGGCTCACAATCCAAACTTATACACTTTGGTTTTATCGGGATCACCAAAGAAAACCTAACTCCCTTTGGTTTTGAACAGGATCACCAAAGAAACCCTAACACTTGGTTTTATACCAGGATCACCAAGAACCCAACTTAGGTTTTCATAAGGTTCATCTAAAAACCTTTAACCCTCTCTTAAGACACAGCCCCTTGTTGTTCTTAGAGAGAAAACAAAGATAGAGAGATAAAATGCAACTACACAACAAACCGAGTTTGTTTAAATATTGCCGATGTAGATCAAGATGAAGCCTAGCTTTGAATGCTCTTTAATGCTCTTCAAGCTGCTTCTTTGCTTCTTTAATGAGTGGATTCAATGATGAAGAGAAGTTGGTGAAGCTTTGAATCCTATCTTGAATGCTCTTGAAGTATGTTGGTGAAAGACTTGAAGGCTTTTCAAATTCCAAGATAAATCAATATAAATCCCTCAAAAATTGTTTAATCCATCAAAAGTAACCCCTTTTATAGTTTTTCATGAGATATGGCATTGTAGAGCCTAGGGATTTATGAAAGAGCTATTGGAGACCAATTTGAATTCAAAAATCACTTTCAGCAACTAGCCATTAGAGTGCAGAAAACGGTCACTCGAGTCGGCTCGAGGTCCACGAGTCGGCTCGACATCTCAGACAACCCAAACAGAATTTCTGTGCGAGTTGGCTCTTCAAGTTGGAGTTGGCTCGAACCTTCAATCAATTTAAAACAACAATTTCCTTGAGTCGTCTCTTCAGGGCATAGTCGGCTCAAAATCTCAGTCACCAACAAACAAAACTCTGGACGAGTCGGCTCTTGGGGCTTGAGTCGACTCAAGATCTCAAGCTTCAAAAACATGTGTTCTTCCATGAGTCGGCTCTTGGGACATGAGTCAGTTTGAGATACTGAAACTCTGAAATTTCTTTGTGCCGTGTCACAAGGAGTCGGCTCTTGATCTATGAGTCGGCTCTTGCCAAAACTTCATTTAATACTTCAAACTTCTCCAGAATTCTTCAACACTTGAATAAAATAAGAGCTAATCTACACACTCTTATTTTTATAATTTTACAGCCCATTTATAAGATTACATAAGTGAAAAATTAGGGCTTTTATTATTTAAAGTCCATAAGAATCTATACACAATTGAATTATCTCTCAATCAATTTGAAAACTAATTAAACTACATATAACCATTTTCCTACAAAAACTTCTCAAGTAATCAAAAGAATTAGTAACATATACATGCTCAAATGTTTTGTGATCATCAAAATCATTCCAAGGATCAACAATCTCCCCCTTTTTGATGATAACAAACTACTGGGCATGAACAGGATTTAAAAACACATTACAATTACTGTGTATCATATTCATATGTATCAAATAATATTTAACATAGTGTGTATCAAACCAAATTGAGTATCAAATTATTAAACTGATAAGTATCAATACAATATATCACAATGTATCATATGTATCATAAAACTGAAAACTATCAACACAATGTATCATATGTATCAATACAATGTATCATATGTGCACTACGTATCGAAACTTCACAAAATTAACTAGTATTTGAAGTAAGTTTCATGAAAATTTAACAAAGACTTAACATAAGAATCCCCTTACTAATGTAATAGCATTTCTTCATATTGTCTTTCATATTCACGCTTTCATACACATTTTATTCACATTTTCATTCATATCTTCACACTTTCATGCACACTCTTCTCTCTTTTCTTTTCTTCTCCCCCTTTTTGTCATCAACAAAAAATTGTACAAAGGAGAATATTCATTCACAAAATTGAGTCATTCATAACATATATCATAAAAAGTCATATATATATATATAAAGTGTTAGTACATGAGTGATACAATACAAAAGTGCTTCGGCACGACAAAAGTAGTATCACAACAACAAAACATGAAAACATAAAGTCCTAAAAACATCAAAAGGATGGACTGGGGTCATCAGCACTAGGCTCTTTCTCAATGGAGGAGGAACCGACCTCTAAAATGATTGGAGCAGGCCTAAATTTAGGGAACCTAGAACTAAGGTCCCAAAGCCTGGTTCTAACAAGTATAGTAGTCCTAGAGGTTTTGATTTTGATTTTGACTTTAACTTTGGACTCAAAGGAAATCACAATATGAGTGGGTTTGGCAGTAGGAGGATCAAAAGACAAGGCTAGAGTGCTGGTGGTAGACAATATCTCTGTGGCTGGAGTGTCTCCAACATCATATCCTGGAATCTCAGTATCAGTCTCAGCCTCAGCAGGAGTGGCTTCAGAAGGAATATCACTGAAGTGTGCTGCCTGTTCCTGCCCGTAATCTGTGCCAATATCTGGTGCTGCCATAGAAGTAGTAGGTACATACTGACTAGTTACTGCAAGCTACTGAAGAATAGCCATGATGTCTTGAAAGCCCTGGTGCATCCTTGACTGAAGTGCAAATATCCTGGCATCAGTCTTAGATCTCCCTCTATGAAGACTTGAGATCTCATCCAGTACACGCTACAATCTATCATCATCACCTGGTCCAACAGCTGTCGATCCTTTAACAAGTGATCGAGGAGTAGAAGGAGCTAGCTCTGAGGGTCCAGCCTCATCAACATGTGTCTCTGCCTCTGCACCATGTCCCTGTGCTGCCTGATCATCCTCATCTGAATCATCCTCTAATGAGTCACTGGAAGACTTGAGCTCTTCCTAATCTAGTGACCCTCAACTTTAATAAATTCTATCTGGGTCAAAGACTTTAGGTTGTATTTGTCTGTATGCAATAGTGCTCTGCTGTCCTCTCTAAACAAATCAACCTGGGCATCCTAAAATAGTAAAGTAAACACCATCTCATATGGAAGACATGCTCGTGCCCTCCGAGTAGCTTCCCTCATCTGTGACAACATAATGAAGGGTAAGTTGAGGGCCTCCCCCTTAACTAAGCATCTCATGAAGACTAGGTCTCTCTCACTAACCCAGTCGAATCTCCCCGTCTGGGGAAGAAAGATATGGCTAATAATGTTATGCAATAATCTCATCTCTAAAGATAGTTGGTTAGCACTGACATGAATAACTCCCTTTACATTTGTTCTTTCCAATACAATTCTTAAAGTCTTTTGCTTGTCCTTTAACACTAGGTAGCTCTCACCCTTTTTGGTATATGAAGAATACTAGACAACTTCTGCTCACTGATTTCTATATGTTTCCCTTTCACAGTACCTTCAATGTGAAATGCATCCAAAGACATGTTCTCAAAAAATTGTCTAACAAGGTTGGGATATGTGGGAAGATTGAGCATACAAAAGTCTTTCCAACCTTGTCTAATCAACCAATCACCAATGTGCAAGCTTTTTTGTTCTAGGAAAGTGAAATTTATACATCTACCTGATGTCACTTGCCTATTTCCCATTAATATTACCTTCCTTGGTGCCTCTTGCTCTTTTTCATGTTCTTCTTGATGTTCCTCTTCCGGATTTGAAGTATCCAACCGTCACTTTGTCCTTCTTTCCTCCGCCACTGACCGAACGACTCTTCTAGGTTTCTTGGCCACGGCCTTCCTAAGAGCCATCTAGGTTAGATTAGGATTTTGGAGGATTATGGAGGTGTTCTAGGAGCTTTTCCTAGGTTAGGGAGAGGAGTCGGCTAAGGGAAAGTGAGAAATGTGGAAAGAAATAGTGATTTCAAACCTATGAAGCCCTATTTAAAAACCCTCAGCCCGACTCTCAAGTCGGCTCGCCGAAATACCTGGTGTCTCGAGTCGGCTTGAGCCAAAATTCAGCTCAAAACTCAAAAACAGGTAAAACAAATTTCTAATGGATTCTTATCACTAAAATAGGTTGTCATAAGCTCTAGAAAGAAATTTAAAATGTCTAGATAATTTTTCCTTATTTTTTGAAAAAATTAGATCAAAATATTCAGAATGGGTCACACAGGCCTAATTCGCCTCTAATCTTTTCAAATCTATCTTGACTAAGGGGTTTAGTAAAAATGTCAGCAAGTTGATCTTCAGTAGGTACAAATTCTAATTCAACAATATTATTTAAACATGATCTCGAATGAAATGAGGTCTAATTTCTATATGCTTAGTTCGAGAATGCTTAATTGGATTTCTAGATAAGTTAATAGCACTAGTGTTATCACATTTAATAGGAATTTTAGATTGGACAACACTTGAGCACAATAGCTCCCCACAGCCACATATTCTGCCTCAGCAGTAGACAGTGCTACAGAGTTCTGTTTACGATAGTGCCATGAAATCAGGTTGACACCTAGAAATTGACCAGTGCCACTTGTACTTTTCCTATCAATTTTACAGCCTCCATAATCAACATCAGAATAACTAATTAATTTCAAAGATGTGTGCTTAGAGTACCATAAATCTAGATTGCATGTACCTTTAAAATACTTAATGATTCTCTTAACAGCTATGATGTGTGACTCTTTTGGATTAGATTGAAAATGTGCACACATACAAATACTAAATAAAGTAAAGAACCGATCATACCTCTATACAGGTTTTTATCAACATTTATGCCATTCTCATTTTTATCAAGTCTACATACAGGATTCATGGGTGTTTCAATTTCTTTGTTAGATTCCATGCCAAACTTTTTGATAATCTCTTTGATATATTTGGCTTGGTTAATCAGGATACCTTCCTTAGATTGTTTGATCTGAAGCCCGAGGAAGTAACTCAGCTTACCCATCTAGCTTATCTCGAATTCACCCTACATTAACTTAGCAAAGTCTTGACACAAAGATTCATCAGTAGATCCAAATATAATATCATCAATATAAATTTGAACAACTAAAATATCATTATCTTTTCTTTGAATAAATAGTGTAGTGTCAACACTACCTCTTACAAAATCATTTGCAATTAGAAACTTACTTAGTCTGTCATACCAGGCTCTAGGTGCCTGTTTCAGACCATACAAAGCTTTATTCAATTTAAAAACATGATTTGGAATGTGTGATCGATAAAACCCGGTGGTTGTTCGACAAAAACTTCTTCAGATAGAAAACCATTTAAAAATGCACTCTTTACGTCCATTTGAAATAATTTAAAATTCATAAAGCATGCATATGCTAATAGTAATCTAATAGCTTCTAACCTAGCTACTGGTACATAAGTCTCATCAAAATTTATACCCTCTTCTTGATTATATCCTTATGCTACCAGTCTAGCCTTATTCCTAATTACATTACCTTGCTCATCTAGTTTATTTCTATAAACCCATCTAGTACCTATAACAGGATAGTCATTAGGTCTTTCTACTAGGGTCCAAATATTATTCCTCCTAAATTGGTTTAACTCATCATGCATAGATAACATCCAATTAGGATCATTTTCAGTTTCTTCTATAGTACGTGGCTCTACGTGAGAAACAAAAGCAATCAAGTCATGTGCATCTCTATGTGCAGCTCTAGTTCTAACACCTTGAGATGGGTCTCCTATAATTAATTCTTTGGGATGTGAGTGTACATACCTCTATTCTTTGGGTATATCTTCATGATTTTTGCTTACCTCTTTTTCATGTGATTCACTTGATTGTTTGTCTTTGAGTCATATCCTTCAGTCCATGTTCTAGTGTACCTGCATCATGACATCACGATCTTCTTTTCTAGAAGATGTAATGTCAGATTTATTGAAAATAACATATATTGATTCTTCCACAGTTAAGGTTCTTTTGTTGAAAACTTGATAGGCTTTACTGTTTAAAGAATATTCAAAAAAAATAGCCTCATTGGATTTTGCATCAAATTTACCAAGATTATCTTTTTCATTATTAAGAATAAAACATTTACAGTCGAAAACATGAAAATAATTGATATTAGACTTTCTATTGTTCCACAGTTCATAGGGGATTTTTCTAATGATAGGTCTAATTAAAACTCTGTTCAAAATATAGCAAGCGGTATTTACAGCTTCTATCCAAAAATATTTTGGAAGATTTCCTTCACAAAGCATTGTTCTGAACATCTCTTCCAAAGTATGATTCTTTCTTTCCACAACACCATTTTGCTATGATGTTCTAGGAGTTGAGAAGTTGTGGTCAATACCATGCTTTGTGCAGAAGTGATCAAAATGTTGATTTTCAAACTTAGTGCCATGATCACTATGAATTGAAATAACAAATAGATTTTTCAAATTTGAAACTCTTTTATAAAATTTTTTGAATACTTTGAAAGTTTCATCTTTATATGCAATAAATAAAATCCATGTATATCTTAAAAAATCATCTACAATCACAAGACCATATTTCATACCACCTAGGCTTGTAGTCCTAGTAGGTCTAAATAGGTCCATGTGAAGTAGCTCTCAAGTCTAGTAGTAGAAACAATGTTTTTGGATTTAAAACTTCCCTTCACTTACTTTCCTAATTGATAAGCATCGCAAACATAATCAAAATTAACTTTAAACTTTGGCAACCCTTTGACTAAATTTTTTGAAATAGGTTTTGCTATAGTGTCCATACTAGCATGTCCAAGTCGCTTATGCCATAGTAAACTTGATTCCTTGCTCTTATCATTCATTGATACAAGACTTATATTGCTTGACATAGCTAGATCATTAAGATCTACTACATAAATATTACCAAGTCTATGTCCAATGAATTTAGTACTAGAGTCAAGTAGATCAACTACTATACACATTGAAGACTTGAAGAAAATATTAAAACCAATGTCACAAAGCTGACTAATACTCAAAATATTATGTTTTAACTTTTCTACAAATAACACATTTTCAATAAATATAGAAGGAGTAATTTTGATTTTACCAATATCGATTATCCTTCCTTTGTGATTATCACCAAAGGTTACCATTCCACCATCTTTTTGTTCTAGAATGAAGAATTGATCAATATCACCCGTCATGTATCTTGAATAGCCACTATCAAGGTACCATCTTTTTTTATATTTGTGGCTGCAAGACATCCCTACAAAATAGTCATGTAATAGATTTAGGTACCCAAGCTTTCTTGGATCCTTGCAAGTTAGTAGAAATGGTTCCTTTTGGAGCCCAAACTTTCTTGATTTTCTTCTTATCATTATGTTTCAAATGACACTCAAATGCCTTATGGCCAATATTATTACAAGCATAGCATACAATTCTTGGCTTTGAATAAAAAGTATGTGATGATATAAATTTAGGTCTAAATTATTTTGAAGTAATAAACTTAGGAGCATATGATGTAGATGCAAAAAATTTATTTGAAATTAAACCTTTGTAACCAATTCCAAATTTGCTATTTGTCTCTCTTTGATCTTTCAAAATTAGTTCAAGCTTGTAGGAACTTAAGGTTAATTTTTCAACCAAAGGCTTAAGATTTTGAACTTCCTTTTTAAATCATCATTTTCATTTTGCAAACCTTTGTTTTTCTCAAGAAGCTCTCCTTTTTCAAATTGGGTGGTCTTAAGTCTTTCACAAACTAGACTTAATTCTCTTTGCAAAATCTTATTTCTTTTATCAAATTTATTTTTATCCTTTTCAATTGTATCACAACAATTTTTCAAAGTTTTTATTTTCAAACTAGCCTTTTTATATTCTACTAATAATTCATAAAATGTATTATGTAGCTCATCATATGTAAATTCTAAATTAGATTCAAAAGTAGTACCTCATCCTCCAAACCCATAAGACAGATCTATGTAGTTTTTGTTGTTTCTTTATTCTCTTCAATGGATGTAGATTCGTCGCTGTCACTCCATACTGCAAGCATTGCCTTCTTCTTCTTTCTCTTTATCATCTTTTTCTTTGCTTCAAGACAGTCAGGACGTATGTGTCCCGATTTCTTGCACTCCTAGCATATTAGAATTTGATCTTTATCTTTATCCTTTTCCTTTTCTTTGTCCTTTTCTCTTTCTTTTCCAAAATCTCCTTTTCTAAACTGCTTCCTCCATCTATTTGTTCTTCTTTTGCCCATAAACCTTTTTAAACTTTCTCATTACAAGGGCTATCTCATCATTTTCAAGATCATCATCATCAAATGAATCTGAATCTTCATTCTTGTCTTCTTCTGTAGCTTTAAATGCTATAGCTTTCTTTCTCTTGGAATCTTCATCAGTCCTTTGTTGCATGGCTAATTCATGTATAATTAGTAATCCAAGCAACTCATTTAGTGGTAGGGTGTTCAGGTCCTTTGTCTCTTGAATAGCCATCACTTTAGCTTCCCATTTATCTGGCAAGGATCTCAAAACTTTTTGAACAAGATCAGCATTAGTGTAAGTCCTACCAAGACTTTTGAGATAATTGATAATATCAGTAAAATGAGTATACATAGCAGAAATAGTTTCACTAGGATCCATCTTAAATAATTCATAGTTATGCACAAGAATAATTTTTGATGTTTTAACTTGTGAAGTGCCTTCATGTGTAATCTCTAGCTTGTCCCAAATTGTTTTAGCAAAATTATAAGTTGAAATTCTATTAAACTCATTTGGATCCAAAGCACAATACAGCAAATTCATAGCTTTGGCATTCAGCTCAGCTAATTTCATATCATTTTTGTCCCATTCCTCTTCTGGTTTAGGAACCTCAATATCATTAACTCTGATAGTGGGTGTGTGAGGTCCTTTCAAGATAATTTTTTATAAATGAAAATCTACGGCTTGAATGTATATTTTCATCCTCACCTTCCAATATGTATAATTGGTTCCGATGAAAAGTGGATATCGATTTGTGGATTGGCCTTCGGCCAAAGAAGTGCTCATGGGATGTGCCATCTATCTTTATTCTAAGTAATTTTCAGAGACTCTGCTCTGATACCACTTGTTGCCTAGGTGGCTTCCCAAGAGGGGGGTGAATTGGGATTATGAAAACTTCTTACAAGTATGTGCAATTTGAAATCCTTTTAGTGTTGTGGTGCAATATGTAATGCATAAATAATTAAGTAAATGCAATAAGATAAAGTAAGCACAAACACAAACATAAGGAAACTTAGAGTGGTTCGGAGCAACCGACTCCTACATCCACTACCCAAGCACCACTTTGGATTTCCACTATATCCCCTAACTAGAATATAGTCAGATTGTTTAACTAGGCTCACAATCCAAACCTATACACTTTGGTTTTATCTGGATCACCAAAGAAAATCCAACTCCCTTTGATTTTGAATGGGATCACAAAGAAACCCTAACACTTGGTTTTATACCGGGATCACCAAGAACCCAACTTAGATTTTTACAAGGTTCACCTAAAAATCTTTAACCCTCTCTTAAGACACAGCCCCTTGCTGTTCTTAGAGAGATAACAAAGATGAGTGAAATAAAAAGCAACTACACAACAAACCAAGTTTGTTTAAATGTTGCCGATGTAGATTAAGGTGAAGCCTAGCTTTGAATGCTCTTCAAGCTGCTTCTTTGCTTCTTCAATGAGTGGATTCAATGATGAAGAGAAGTTGGTGAAGCTTTGAATCCTATCTTGAATGCTCTTGAAGTATGTTGGTGAAAGACTTGAAGGCTTTTCAAATTTCCAAGATAAATCAATAATAATCCCTCAAAAATTATTTAATCCATCAAAAGTAATCCCTTTTATAGTTTTCCATGAGATATGGCCATTGTAGGGCTTAGGGATTCATGAAAGAGCTGTTGGAGACTAATTTGAATTCAAAAACCACTTTCAATAATTAGCCGTTATAGTGCAGAAAACGGTCACTTGAGTCAGCTCGAAGTCTCAGACAGCCCAAACAAAATTTCTATACGAGTCAGCTCTTCAAGCTGGAGTCGGCTCGAACCTTCAATCAATTTAAAACAACAATTTCCTTGAGTCGGCTCTTCAGGACAGAGTTGGCTCGAAGTCTTAGTCACCAACAAACATAACTCTGGATGAGTCAGTTCTTGGAGCTTGAGTCGGCTCGAGATCTTAGGCTTCAAAAACATGTGTTCTTCTATGAGTCGGCTCTCAGGACACAAGTCGGCTAGAGGTTCTGAAACTTTGAAATTTCTTTGTACCGTGCCATAAGGAGTCGGCTCTTGATCCATGAGTTGGCTCTTACTAAAACTTCATTTAATGCTTCAAACTTCTCCAAAATTCTTCAACACTTAAATCAAACAAGAGCTAATATACAAACTCTTATTTTTACAATTTTATAGCTTATTTATAAGATTACATAAGTGAAAAATTAGGGCTTTTACAATTTAAAGTCCATAGGAGTCTATACACAATTGAATTACCTCTCATTTAATTTGAAAACCAATTAAACTACATATAACCATTTTCCTACAAAAACTTCTCAAGTAATCGAAAGAATTAGTAACATATACATGCTCCAATATTTTGTGATCAACAAAATCATTCAAATGATCAACAATTTGGTTAGGATTGAGATATGATAGGCTTTATTTTGTGTTTAAACCACCTTATCCTTATGATGGGGACATCAGAGGCCTCAAACTTTGACAGAGGCATTTCAACCTTCTATGGTTATTAAATTAGAGTTTAGGATGTGAGTCCAAGTTTTGTTCAATTTGTAATTAGGATTTAGTCTATTTGAGTGAGTTCATTTAAGTTTTGTGAGTAAGTCCATTGGAGTCCTATCTACACTTGAGTCCTGTATTTAGAATGCCAAGCCAGTTGAGTTAGGTCAAGTTTTGAGTCAGGTCAAGTTTTGAGTCTTGTAAGTTTTGAAGTTTATCAATCAAGTCAGCTCATGTTGAGCTAGTCATTTTCTGAGTCCTGTAAATTTTATAGTGAGTCCAGTCAAATCTTGCAAGTAGAAAACTCAAGATAATTGAAGATCCAGCCAATTTAAAGTCATTGAGCCACACTTAAAGACCATGAAAGACCGAGCAAGAGAATTTGAAGGCCTTGGAACCCTGGACCATAGCCTGGAGCATGTTGGGCCACCCAAGGCCCATGAGGAGCATCAAGAGGGGTGCCAACCCTTATGGTCACCCCCCTTGGTCGGCCTCCCTTAGAGTCACCCCTCTTTGGCCAACCAAGAGAAGGAGAGGGAGAGAGAGAGGCTTAGTCAAAAGTGGAGAGCCCTAGTCTATGTCTTTGTATGGGTTTAGGACTAATGTAATTTCTCATGAATACCCTTACTTGAGCCCTAAGTTTCTAAGCCTATTTAAAGGCCTCCCCTCCTCATGTAATTTTAGAATATTGATGAATTAAATTTGAGTTTTCTCTCTTTGCTGTGTGCCCTTGCTGTGTGTGTGCTGTGTGCGAGTTCTTCTTGTTCCTGTGTCCTGCCTCCATCTACAATATCAAAATCCTAACCGCTCCTTCCTTCCAATCCTTGGCCGCCATCATCCAAGAGCCTTTCTTTTTCCTTGTTTCAGTTATTCAGTCTTCACACTCTTAGTTTTCTAATCCCAGATGGTGATTTGTAGGTCCCTCAATTTTCACGAGTCCTAAGATACCATCTGATCAGCTGTCGAATCACTAAGCAGAAAGCCGTGAATCCACAAGGTTAGAAGCTTGTTCTTCTAGGCTGCATCCAGGAGCATGAGTGATCTCTTCATAAAATGATCTTTAGTAGGTACTTCTACCATTACCAGGTACATCCCCTTGATTCATCAGTAATGGTATTGTAGGAAAGCTAGCCTGACCAGGGTTTCTCAACCTTGGCGATCCTGCTTATCTATTACTTTAGGATTTATTTCTGCATACATGACTTCCAAAATTTTCATAGAATTCTATACTTTGAATCTTGGCTTGAAATTTAGGCTCTAAAACCTTAGCTTCATGCTTAATCACAAAAAAATACTTTGCCTACATATTTAATCCCGCATCATTTGGTATCAGAGCATAGTTTAAGGCTAGTTTCTGCATCCTATCATATCAATATATAGTCTATTATTCTTGTGATTTCTATATGTAGGAAGATCCTAAAATCTTGATTTTTATTTTTGTTGGATTCCTTATAATTGAAAGTATGTTTCATAGTTTTTTCATGATTTAATTCGGTCTATGGATTTTTATACACTGGAATACTTCCTGAGAACAATTCTACTCTATTTTTTAGCAAGATAAATTTTAGTTTGTTTAGGGTTCTTGCATAATCTTTCCATATTTTAATTTTTCTGCATATTTCTTACATATTAGGTACTTTTTTGCATATTTTATTTCCTGCCAAATATAAAGACAAAAAAAAAATTTCAAAATCAGAAAATACCAAAACTACAAAATCCTAATTTGCATTTCATATATGTGCCATCATCTACATAACTTACCTTAAGGGCACTTTTACTATGTCAGATGGGGGGAGGATTTGATCACCTCTCCTTAGTCCAAAACCACAATCCTTGCATCTAAACCCAACCCTAACTAAAATTGATTAGACCTAATTTGCTTTAGAGAGCTGGGGACATCAATAGGTCAGGTTCAACCATTATGGGAAGACTAGTGCACCCAATTCATCTTCTATTACTGCAAGCTGGTGTCTAGGCTAGAGGTACAGTGACAAATGATCTAAGTGGATCGGTGGTTCTTTAATTGGGTCCTATGTTAAGCAGGGGGCCTCCCACCATCCCACCTCTTACCTGGCTAGTGGAAGGATTAGGGGTTGAGTTGTGTGTAAGTTGAGTCGATCCATTCTGTTTGGGCTCTAGGTCTAGGTATCCGTAGTCGATTTGTTTGAGTCTTGCATGTGCACTAGATCAGGAGCTTCATATCATCCACCACCTCCATAACCGGCTGAACCCATGGAATCCCACCTTGATGCTGTCCTAAAGATCTTGAGTAACCAGATGGCCCGATTGAACACCCAATTAGACCAAATGGATGACTAGATGATCCAATCGAATGCCTAGTTGACTCATAGATTTGACCAAGTAGATGTTCAGCTAGGAACCCTAGAAAAGACACATAGGTCCCATTCTGAACTAGATCTTGAGTCACCTCCCCATCCTAAGAGAACCCCATGCAGAGATCCTTACTATGAGGCTGACCCTAGGAGAAATCCAAACCCTAATCCATACTTTGAGGTTGAACCTAGGAGAGCCCATCGTCATGACCCAGTTCTAGTGGTTCACCCAAGGAGACCCAATCATGATTTCATAGGCCAGGAAGACAGGGCCTATAGAAATATTAGACTTGATGCACCCACTTTTGATGGCTGTCTTGACCCAAAGGTTTATATAGATTAGGAGGGAGAAGTTGACCAGTATTTTGAGTGGTACGATATGTCTGAGGAATGTAAGTTTAGGTTTGCCAAGCTTAAGCTAGTCCGCCAGGCCAGGTTATATTGGGCTAATGTTGAAAGAACACTTAGGCTGGGAGGCCATGAACCCATAGTCACCTAGAGGGCCATGAAGGCCAAGCTTAGAGGGAAATATGTTCCAACCTCATATCGCCAGGGTTTGTTGGATCAGTGGCAAAGATTGAGTCAGGGTATCAAGAGTGTAGATGAGTACATCATGAAATTTGATGAGTATTCCACGTGATATGACTTAGATGAAGATGAAGATGTTGTCCTGTCTAGGTTTAGGGCTGGCCTTAGGGATGACATTAAGAGGGAGCTTTACTTGAGAGAGGTCAGAGACATAGAGTAGGCCTACCTGATTGTTAGGAATGTTGAGCGTTTCCAGAGAGGGCCCATCTTTCGTAAACCTGAGCCCATTAGAAATCCTAGCCCATACTCAGGATCTAGTCAAGCCTACCCTGGTTGACCTGACCCAAATCGACCCAACCTGAGTCAGCCCAATCTAAGTCACCCTGACCCGAGTCGACCTCAACCTAGTACCTTCATGACCCATAGAGAAGATAAAGGCAAAGCTGTAGAGGGTCAGAGGGAACTCATCTCCCAGAAGGTATGCTATAGATGCCGTAAACTAGGTCACTTTGCTAGCCAGTGCCTAGCCAGTGCCCTATACATAGGTGAGCTAGGTGAGGATGAGCCTGAGTTCATAATTGAGCATGAGGGAGAAGTTTATGAAGTTGATGAACAATTGATAAATGAGTATGAGGGAGAGGAGGAAGTACATAAGTCTGAAAACCTGTTAGGAGTGGCTAGGTGCATCTTGACATAAATCCAAATTAAGGAAGACTGGCATAGGACCAACATCCTACAAACCTTTGTTAAGATAATAGGTAAGGTGTTCAAGATCATAATAGATAGTGGGAGTTGTGTCAATGCCATCTCTGCCAGTACAGAGAAATCTTTAGGATTGACCCCAGTTTCCCATCCTAGCCCTTATAAGGTTTCTTGGATAGATTCCACCTCCATCCCAATCAAATCTAGATACCAAATCCTGATCAAATTACAAATATATGAGGAGAAGATTTGGTGTGATGTTCTTTCCATGGGAGTTAGTAGTATTATCCTAGGTTGACCATGGCTTTATGATCATGATGCAATCTTGTTTGGTCGAACCAATACCTATACATTTGTCACCATTGGGAGAAGTTTGTGATCCACCTGACTCAACCTAAAGATCCATTTAGGGGAGCTTCTAATAGCCTTAAGGAGAAGAAAATAGAAGTTAATTTAGTTAAGGCTAAGGAATTAGAGAAAGAAACCCCTGAGCCTATTAATATTGAAGAGTTGAGTCCAGTAGAAGAGAAGCTAAAGAGTGAACCCCTTGAGGAATCATAGGAAAAGGATCCTGAACCCATTGCAAAATTTGAAGAAGAAGTGACTGAGATAGGATAAAACATAATAGAGGTTTCAAAAGAGTTGTCCATAAAGGAGGTCCAGGAACAAGTCCCTAAGGAACAACCCCAGGAGGTAGACATTAGTTTAAGAGACTTTCTTTCCAAAGACCTTCCTGATGACCTTCCAACTAGTGCTGAACCTGATAAGTCCATAAACCCAGTTCAACTTCCACACCTACACTTAACACTGCACAGCATATGCATCAGGATATTAGCCATAAGAGTAATTTAAGTAATGAAACATCTAACAAACTGGCTAATTTTTGAATAAGAGCCAATGGATTCAATGTAGGGAATTCTATCTTGGTTAGGCTTAGGCTTAAAAAAAAGTTTCATGCTCACAGAGCTGGATTCGTAGAAGTGATAGAGAAGGTAGGACCCCATGTGCATGATTTGCCCTTAGAGTTTGGCTTTAGCTCTACCTTCAATACCGCAGACCTAATTGAGTCTAGGAAACTGGCAGTGACTCCTAATGAGGCCTTTGAACCTACCCCATCCATTGAGAGTAAGCCTGACCCTGAGTGTCCACCTATAATTTGGTCTAAGAGAGGAATACAGATTAAGTGTGTCATGGATGATCGAGCTTCCATGACCCGAGAAAGCGATTATCAACTCCACCTAGTCCATTGGAAAGGTCTACCAGGACCCGACGCATCGTGGAATACTCGAGAGGACTTGTTGCGCCTCCACTTAGACCTTCTTGAGAGGCACCAGGTTCAGTGTGACCCTTACTCGACGGGGTCGAGTTCCTTCCACTCCGGGATAATTGATGGGGACATCGGAGGCCTTAGACTTTGGTAGAGGTATTTCAACCCTCTGTAATTATCAAATTAGAGTTTAGGATGCGAGTCCAAGTTTTGTTCAATTTGTAATCAGGGTTTAGTCAATTTGAGTGAGTTCATTTGAGTTTTGTGAGTAAGTCCATTGGAGTCCTGTCCACACTTGAGTCCTGTATTTATAATGCCAAATCAGTTGAGTCAGGTCAAGTTTTGAGTCCTGTAAGTTTTGAAGTTTATCAGTCAAGTCAGCTCATGTTGAGCTAGTTATTTTCCGAGTCCTGTAAATCTTATAGTGAGCCCAGTCAAATTTTGCAAGTAGAAGACTCAAGATAATCGAAGATCCAGCCAGCTTAAAGTCATGGAGTCACACTTAAAGACCATGGAAGACCCAGCAAGAGAATTTGAAGGCATTGGAACCCTGGACCGTAGCCTGGAGCATGTTGGGCCGCCCAAGGCCCATGAGGAGCATCAAGAGGGGTGCCAACCCTTATGGTCACCCCCCTTGGTTGGCCTCCCTTAGAGTCACCCCTTTTTGGTCGACCAAGAGAAGGAGAGGGAGAGAGAGAGGCTCAGTCAAAAGTGGGGAGCCCTAGTCCATGTCTTTGTATGGGTTTAGGACTAATCTAATTTCTCATGAATCCCTTACTTGAGCCCCAAGTTTGTAGGCCAATTTAAAGGCCTCCTCTCCTTATATAATTTTAGAATATTGATGAATTAAATTTAAGTTTTCTCTCTTTGCTGTGTGCCCTTGTTGTGTGCATGCTGTGTGCGAGCTATGTGTGAGTTCTTCTTGTTCCTGCGCCCTGCCTCCATCTACAACATCAAAACCCTAGCCACCCCTTCCTTCCAACCCTTGGTCGCCATCATCCAAGAGCCTTTCTTTTCCCTTCTTTCAGTTATTTAGTCTTCATAATTTTAGTTTTCTAACCCCAGATGGTGATTCGTAGGTTCCTCAGTTCCCACGAGTCCGAGGATACCTTCTGATCAGCAGTCGAATCACCGAGCAAAAAATCGCGAATCCACAAGGTTAGAAGCTTGTTCTTCCTGGTCATATCCAGAGCATGAGCAATCTCTTCATGGAACGATCTTCAGCAGGCACTTCTACCATTGCCAGGTACACCCTTTCGATTCATCAGTAGTGATATTGTAGGAAAGCTAGCTTGACCAGGGTTTCTCAACCTTGGCAATCATACTTATCTATTACTTTAGGATTTATTTCTGCATGCATGACTTCCATATTTTTCATAGAATTCTATACTTCGAATCTTGGCTTGGAATTCGGGATCTAAAACCTTAACTTCATGCTTAATCATGAAAAAATACTTTGCATGCATATTTAATCCCGCATCACCTTATCTTGTATTAGAACTTGAACCACCCTTATCTTTCTATCTTGTTTTCAAATTCAAATGAGGGTTGGAAAGGTCTATAAATATCACTGATGCGGGATGCAAGAAGCTCTGATACCAAAGTTGATGCGGGATGGATGCAAAGACTAATTCTAATAATTAAAATTTAATTTTTGATGAGCAATGGCAGCTAACTCAAATAAACTATCAAATCAATTTAATGAAAATTAAACTAAGCCTCTACTAACTACTCGCAATACAATCAGCATGTAATCACATAAAGAACCCTGGATCCGATGATTGAGAAACCACCAATACAAGGTTGTCTTGACTTTAATTAACCAGAGAGGGAATGACAGATGGTTGGCTTGGATCTGGATCTAGGCTGGATGTCAGAGATGGTGATGTCTGGCTCCTTGGATCTTAGACTCTTAAAATATAACTGGGCTTTGGCTCTCTACACACACTAATGCAATACTTAACCAGCAGAACACATTACAATGCTTAACCAGTAATTGTAAGATACATTACAATACTTAACCAGCAATTGTAAAAACAAACTGACAGAGTTCATTAATAATTCATAAGATGGATACAAGGGGGTAGAGTGGAGTGGTATTTATAGACCCCTTACATAGTAGCATGATAAGAACAAACTCATTTAAATACAAGATAAATAAAGATATGGCCCCTTGAGAGGATAATATTGGACTCCTATCTCCTTTTGAAATTGGATGAAATCTTTGAATTCAAATGGAGTAGACTCCCTTGCACTTGGACTTTTCTATGGAATGGGCGGTGAAATAATGTTGGGTGACAAAATGAAAAATGTGGGATGAGGAGTCCTTCTACTTTACTCCTCTTAAAATTTGAATGGCATTTAATGGGCGACAATTCATGAATATTTGGCATCTCATTTTTTCCTCCATCTTGGCGTTAATCTTGCTTGGATGTCAACTTGATCTCCTTGCATTTGGAATAAGATAAACCTCCATTTATCTTGGATCCTCTTAATTTTGAAAGAGGATAAGATAATCTTCCATTTGAAATAAGATAAATCTCCATTTATCTTGGGACTTGACTTGGATAAGATGAGAACTATTTGAGTTTGATTTTTGATGAACCTTCCATTTGATCTTGGAATCTTTGAATTTGAATAAATGCTTGATGGCCGACCAACCTTGGAGTGGGCAACAATTTGAGGATGAAAAGAGGTGCTAGATGAGAAGTAAAATCCTTTTGCTTTTCTTCTCTTAAATGGCATCTTCCTTGGATTTAAAATGGGTGATGAGACAAGATTTGTTGGTGCCTCTCTCTTTAAACTTGAATTCCAAAAATTGTCCCAATGTCTCGATGTCCCAATGTCCCAATGTCTCAATGTCTGGATGTCCGGATGTCTCGATGTCTGGATGTCTCGATATCTGGTGAAGATTTTGGACAACCTTCTTTTGTCATGGATTGATCCGCCAAGGTGATGTGGCATGGCATACTACTCCAAGTGGCAGTTAACAAGGCCCCATGACATAGTGACATGGCATGATGACATGGCATGGTGACATGGCTTCAACAACTAGGCCTGACCTTGGCTAACAATTGGACTTGAACCCCCTTTGACTATTTCAAACACTAATTACAAGACTCAACTTGACCGATTCATAAAACAAAGCAAACTAATATTATTTATAGGACTGAAGCTTAAATTAAGATAAAATAACTACTCATTGGTGATCTACAACAAGCTTGGAGGGTTTTGATGTCTTTTCCTAGCTCTACTGTCCTCACCAATCACCCTCATTCCTTTGTAAACAATAGGTGAATGAAAATGAGTTTTTAGAGAAGAGTGATTTTTCTTTTTTGCTCCACATGGAGAGGGTGAGAGGCCCAACTTTCACTTCGTAAGGAGAGTATAAGAGGTGCAATCCCAGGACACGATGCGATGTCATGTCAGGTTATCCCCCTATCCTTTAATTCCACCTTCTTTACCGCCCTCATGACCCTTGAGACTTACCCTAACAGCTTCATGTAGTGAGGTGGGTGAGATGCCCTAGATGTGAGAGGTCTCTCCATGAGTGTGAGTCCCAAAGTCCATGAGAGTCCAGATTCCTACCTTCCATCTCCATTGTTCCTTCACCACCTCCTTACAAAAAAAAGTGGTACCCTAATCATCGGTGACTTCTCAGCTCGTCGACAATCCTTCCCTAATCTTGTCCCCCATCAGCCACCTTCCAATCAGTAGGATTGCTCACATTTTTTATACAGCTACAAAGGATTTATAAGAAGGAAACAGGGACTCATAGGATACATAGTTAGAAACATCATAGCGATAGCGAGGAGGGACGATCAGGTGGGAACCCTTTCATTTAGCAATAGGAATATCTAAATTAGAAAAAATAGGGTTGTTACCATTATTCATAGAGAAAGAGGAGGACTCAAAAGACCTGGATGGAACTATGCTTGGGGCAGAAACTCGGATGATTGGAGAATGCATAATAGCCTCACTTTGCTCCCCCTGAATACCATCACCCTGTGCCTTACTAGGATCATCCAGAGTATCATCAATCTCTACTTTCTTACTTCCATCATCACTATGCTCCCCCTCATGCCAAGGGCTACTAGACAGCGTGGTCAAGAACTCCTAGGACATAGAGACACCACTTGGTACACCAAAAGCCGAGGGAGTTGTTCCATCACATAGTAAGGCTTCATTTCTTGAAAGATCACATCCATGATGATGAGCATCTATCATGTAGGTGGATAATAACATTTATACCTCTTCTTAGTGGCAGAATAACCTACAAAGATGCATTTCAGAGATCAAGGATCAGTTTACCAATAGATGGTGCATGGTCCTGAGCAAAACATACACAGCCAAAAATATAGGGTGGCATAATGTATTCGATCTTTCCTTGTAAACATTCAAGTGGAGACTTGAAGTCAAAAACTCGAAGAGGTATATGGTTGATGAGGTAAGCTGTAGTCAGAGCAGCCTCCCCCCATAAAAATTTAGGAACTCGCATAGAAAATATGAAAGTGTGAGTTACCTCTAGAAAATGTCGATTCTTTTGTTTGGCTATGCCATTTTATGTAGGGGTATTGATGCAAGTCATCTAATGAATGATCCCATGATCATGCAAGTAGGTATGAAATGCTTGATTCATATACTCCGTACGATTGTCGAATCTCAGTATTTTAATCTTCGCTCCAAATGAGTGTCCACCAGTTTATGAAATTCTTTAAAATAGGATAATATCTCATGCTTGCTCTTTAGTATATATAACTAGGTCACCCGATTGTAGTAATTAATGAAGGCAACAAACCATCGATGCCCTATAATAGAAACAGTAATACAAGGTCTCCAAACATCCGGATGTATAATATCAAATTTATGGTTGCTTTGATTATTAGAAACGGGATACACTCCATGGGTGTATTTTGCAAATTCACAGTCATCACAAACTAATCTTCTTGCAAGAGTGAGAAAGAGCATGAAACAATAGATGTAAAGTAGGAAAGGTGATGTGACTAAGTCTTCTATGATGAAACAGGAGCTCAGAAGAAGCCGTGTTTGCTGACAAAGCATCATGAAGTTGCTCCCCTTTATTTTTCAGGTAGTACATGCCATTATGCATTTTACCATATCCAAGTTCCTTCCACGTTGTCAGTTCTTGAAAGATATAATGAGATGGCCAAAAGGTGATAGAACAGTTTAAATCTTAAGTAATAGAGACAATAGATAACAAGTTCGTAGGAAAGGTAGGGACATGCAAGATGGATGATAACTGAAGAGTAGGTGTACAGTCGATGATTCCCTTACCAGATGCAGTCGAAAGGGATCCATTATCTAAACAAACTCGATCACGACTAGAACTAGGAAAGTATGCACTAAAGGAGGTAGAAGATCTAGTTATATGACTAGAAGCACCAGAATCAAGAATTCATGAAGAAGACATATCCAGACAACTAAATGCATATTCTATACTACAAGGAATACCTAACTGAGCAAAGTTGGAAGTGGGCGGTGGTGGGCTAGTCGAAGCTAGGGGAGGCAAGGAACTGGAAGTAGATTCATATTTGTCCATCAACCATTTCATGGTCTGATAGTCATCAAGGGAGATATGAGCAAAAGACTCCTCCACTTTCTTAGATGGATGTGCGGTTTACTGACCATGACCTCGACCACGACCACACCCCAATCTTTTTGCTTAGATTAAGAGGGGCAACCGTGTAATTCCCAACAAGTATCTTTGACATGACCAAGCTTATGACAGTAATTGCAGATAGTAGACGATTGTGCACCAGACTGAGACAATGGATTAGCTATGAGGGCAGAGCGAATAGGCTTAGTAGAAGCAATGACTTTGGTCCTTGTCTCCTCCTGTAACACAGTAGAGAAGGCTTGACTCAGGCTTGGTATATCATCTCGAGCCAGGAGTTATACCCAAACTAGCTTAAACTCAGGATTCAAGCCATACAAAACATCCTTGACTCGTTCCTCTTCCAGGTACCTTTGAAATCGGTGCATATCTATAGAGCATTCTAGATGGAAGGTATAGTAGTGGTCAGCTTCAGCCCATAATCTTTTTAGTTCTGTAGCATAATCGGTAACAAAAAATGTGCCTTGATGAAGCTATCTTAATTGGCACCAGATCATATACCTATGCAGAATTAGCCTTCTGAGAATACATCTAGGCCACTGCCTTCCATATCTCATATGCGGTCTCCAACAGCTGCATGCTCCATGAGACACTCAGGATCATAGTGTTGAGTAGAAAAGCCATGACCATTAAATTTTCTATATCCCACTGAGCCACTCCTGGTACTCCATCAACAGGTCACGATGCCATTCCGGTGAGATATCCCTCCAAACCACCACTTTTGACAAGTAGCTGGGTACTTCTAGATCATGATAAATACATGGCTGGTCCATCGAGCTTGACAGCAACTTGGAGTGCATTGAGGGATGCACTCTCTCATGAAGATCCTTCTGATTGAGTTGCTGTTTGGATAGTTGAAACCTGGACTGCGAGCAATCTACTAAGGAGGTTCTCCAAGTCTTCAGTGGTAACTAGATTAGTCATTCTGGACTCAGAACGTTGCCTTTCACAAGATCCCACAAAGATTAAAAATATCCTTCACCAAGTTGTTGAAGAGACAGGAGGACAAGAGATAATGCACCCAAACCGTTCATATGTTGTCGCTCGCTCTATCTTCTCAACTTGTCTGCCAAGATGGATCTAGGAAGCTCTTCCTTGCTGACCACCACCACTCCGGTGCTGGAGCTCAGTAAAAATGCCCTCGAAGCTGACTAAGGGATCAATAATAGTGTCGCATCTGCCTCAAGATCGATGGAAGGGATTGTATAGCACCACACCACCTTATGTCTGGGATCGCTGGATCATCAAAGGTGATCTTACCTTTAGGGAGCTCCTTCAATGGCTTGAGGACAAGAGTCTAAATGCCTATAGCATCTCTTGTGGTACTTTGGTGCTTTATAATAGCATGTTTTTTAGGCAAAGGTGAGGCAATGGGCATGATAGTGATGGCATGAGTGCAAGAGGCCAGAGCATGGGCGATGGCCGGAGAGTGGGCAGAAGCATGGGGCAATGGTGTAAGGGCGGGAGATGGTGGCGACGGTGCGGTGGCATGGAAAAGGAGGCAAGGATGGTGGTGATGGCACAAGGGCATGGAGGGGCTATGGTGCGATGGCAATGGCACGACAGAGCCGACGATCCCGGTGGTGAGGCAAAGGGCATGGAACGGAGGTTGAAGGTGGTGAACCCAGTGGCCGGGAGAGTTTTGGGTTGAGGGTTTGTGAATGGCAATGGGAGAGAGGGTTTGGGGGGTGTTGGTGGTGGGAGAGAGGGTTTGGTGGGCATTGGCGATGGGAGAGAGGGTTTGGGTGGTGTTGGCGGTGGTTTGGGGGGTGTTGGTGATGGGAGTTTTGGGTTGGGGATTGATGGGCATTGAGGAAGCCGGGAAGGGTTTTGGGAGTGAGGGTTTTGGGATATGGATTTTTTTTTCTGAGAAATTCTAGAAAGATGGTAAAAGGAAAGAATTAGAGATTTGTAGAAGGCTTTGATACCTTATTGGAAGTAGTAAAGCAAATGAATATGTTATTTATTCATGTAGAATCATAGTATATATAGAAGAGATACACACTTTAAGAAGTAGAAAAGTGGATACAGACTTTAAGAAGCAGAAAACTGAACTAGGAAGGAGAATATTATAGCCCTTAAGAAGATAGTGTTGCCTAGGTGGCTACCTAAGAGGGGGGTGAATTGGGACTTTAAAAATTTAAAGCAGATAATGTGTAATTAAAATTCCTTTTAAAGTGTTGTGTGTTGTGACTAAGAATTAAATGCAGAAGCTAAAGGAAATCAGAGAATCACAATACAAACACACAAGATTTATAGTGATTCGGAGCAACCTAGCTCCTACATCCACTACCAAAGATACCACTTGAAATTTTCACTATATTCACACCCGAATATAGTTGAATTGTTTTGCAAGATCATAATCCAAAACCTTTACACTTTGGTTTTAATGGGATCACCAAAGAAAATCCAACACCCTTTGATTTTGAACAGGCTCACCAAAGAAACCTAACTTGGTTTTACCAGGATTACCAAGAACCTAACACTTGGTTTTTATCAAGGCTCACCAATAACCTATTTGTATTTTCAGCCGGGCTCACCAATAACCCAACAATTCAATAAAATGAATTGAAATAAATGCAACAAAAATGACAAACTCAATTTGTCGGATAGTTGCCAGTGCAGCTTGATAGAAGTCCATTTGAGTTGCACTTGAATAAGCTTTAAATGCTTCAGTGGCTTCTTTCCAAATTGCTTCAAGCTTTAGATCAGAGTTGGTGAAGACTTGAAGGCTTGCTTGAATGCTCTTGTACTCTTTTACTTGTTGGTAGGTAGGATATTCAATGTAGCTCTCAAAAACTTTAAAGAACTCTCTAATTATTGCTATAAGGAAGTTCAAATCCTTCAAATATAAGGTCTTCTATCATTCCAAGGTAGTTCTAGTCGTTGTAGACCGTTGGAAAATGATTTGTGACCGTTGAAGAACTTTTTGGCATTCAAAAATAAATTATAGAATTAGCCGTTGGATACCTGAAAGCGATGTTCGAGTCGGCTCGGATTCCTTCGAGTCAGCTCGGATCCTTCTAGTCGATAGGTCGAGTCTCCAAATCTTCAATGCAGTCGGCTCTTTGTCTCAGGGTGTAAAACTTCACTCTAGACGAGTCGGCTCTTGATAGCTCAGGTCGGCTCGAACTTATATCTTTGAAAAAACTTGAACTAGAGGAGTGACTCTTTTGATCATTGGTCGGCTCTTCTTCCCAGGTTCTGAAATCATCACTCTGGAAGAGTCGGCTAGATGCAGTTCGGGTTGGCTCAGTTTCTCAGGTCTTCAAGATTAGGTATGGCAGAGTTGGCTCTTTCTGGTTCGGGTCAGCTCGCCTGGCTGTTCTCAGAAATCTTCAAAAACTGAACTTTGGAGGAGTTGGCTCGGACATATTCCAGTTGACTCGGATTCACTGGAGTTGGCTCGGTTACCTTCGAGTCAGCTCGGATTGCTGCGTACTAGAATCCTTGCTGCGTGCCACTAGGAGTCGACTCTTCAACATGCTAGGTCGGCTCGAGTATTTTCTTCAGGATTTTTATAATTGAACTCAAAGGAAAAACTCTCACCAACTCTCTTATATTTTTCATGCAAACCAACTCAAAATAATTCTAAGGTACACACACAGAAGTAACCCTTTTTACATAATTTTTTCTTAGCTTTTTTATTAGGTTCTTCTTTACAAAAATACATTACAATACAACTCAAACAAGAAACAAAGGTGTAGGAGTTGAAGTTTGAACAATTAACTCATCCTACAAAAACTTGTAAAATACTTGAAGAGTTGTTAGAAATACATGTACATGCTCCAATATTTGGTTATCATCAATATCACTTATGGGGTCAACAGATAGAAAAGTAAACTAGGAAGGAGAAAAAAAAGGTAGGAGATTAGGTATATAAAGAATATGAAGACTTTCCAATATATTGGAGATGATTCAGATGATCACAACTACTCATATCGTGATGCTAGGGGCAATGGTGAGGGTATTAGCTAGTCGAATACAATTCTACATGTCAAAGCAAGTATTGTGGTTCTTTGTTGGTGCCAATTGCATCTTAACAGGGGAGAAGTTGTTGACAATGCCCAACAATAACTTTGATGCGGACCAAAAGATGTTCAAAATTCTTGGTTTGATCCCTAAAGCTCCTAGTTTTTCAGAAGAAATGGCAGCATCGGAACTAGAGAGATATGATGTACCATATCCTATGTAGTTTGAAGTCATGATCATTAAGTTCCAAGAGGGTATATTGTTATCCAGTTTTTTGTTAGGCAGATCCTGTTGTACCTTAAGTTAAACCAGAAAATAAATTCTAATTTATTACTTAAAGTTCCACCTCATTTCTTTGCATTGTTCTAGCCTCTTGGCACTCTTCTCCTTTCTTTGTCCTGAAGTATGTGATTAGAGTAATTAGAGCCTAGAGGAATCCACTTGTTAGGCATGGTGAATTGGTGACGCGAGGTCTTGTAGCATGCTGTCAGCCGAATGCTGCAACATGTAGATAATGATTTGCCTATAGATTCTATTATCTGGATTAAACTAGATGTTGATACTAGCATACATAATTGCATTCTTATTCCTAAGCACAATATCTATTTCCTATGTAATTAATTAGTGTGTATATTTTACTAAGTATGTACAATTTTCTATAAGATGTATTGGGAAGAGAAAGAGTCAGTAATTATTATTGTTAAAGTCTAAGAGTTTTGTTAAAAAAAAAGAATCATGTGGAAATCTAGAAGACATGTAAAAGTCTAAGAGTTTTATAAGAACCTAAGAGTTATGTTGAAGTCAAAGGGTCATATGTATTCATGAGAGGGGATAGAGAGCTACCCTCATGTACCTATAAATAGGCCATAGAGTCTTATATTTTACAAAGTAGTATAGAATGAAATATGATATACATATATTATCCTTTACTATCCAAGTAATTATTTAAGCATTAGATTTCCTTGTACTCTATCAAAAGTGCTATCAAATTTTCAACATTTGGTATCAGAGCCAAGCTACTCAAGTTGATCCTAAAGTAGTGCCTAACAGCAACAGAGCCATAGAGCCTCAGAGCCAGGTTGATCGGAGGAGAGTTTTTATAATAAAAAAAAATCAAACAAACAAGAGAAGCTATAGCTAATTTGAATCAAAATCTGTAGTAGTACTCTATTCCGATTTTCACCAATGACAACTATGATTTTTGGGCTGTTAAAATCAAGACAATCTTCAAATCATTAGGTCTTTGAAGCATTGTTGAACAAGACTATAATGAGGAAGATCTAGCCTCAAGTTCATCATCAACCACCAAGCTGATCAAGCTAAACAACTTGAAAAGTTGCAGTAAAATGATGCAGTAGCCCTCTCAAAAATTTAGCAAGGAGTCTTAGATATAATCTTTCCGAGGATTATTCAAGCAATAAAAGCAAAGCAAGCTTGAAAGATCTTGTAGAATGAATATCAAGGAGATCAAAAAGTTTGAGATGTTAAACTCCAATTATTTCAAAGGGAGTTTGAGAATTTGAAGATGAATAAGAAAGAGACATTGGAGGAATTATACAACAAGCTTGTTCAACTTGTTAATCAAATGAAGAGTTATGGTGATGACATTCTGTTACCCAGCAAGCAATCCAAAGGGGAGGTGAATTGGATTTCAAAAACATTGCAAGTATATGCCAATTCAAAAAACAATTCAAGTGCTAGTGAATTACAAGTGTTATGTGCTCTTCAAGAGTATGCAGAGAAAATAGATAAGTTAATGCAATGAAAGTTAGAGCAAGTAAAGAGGGAACAAGCAACCACAAACATAAAGAAGTATAGTAGTTTGGTGCACACCAAGACACCTACATCCACTCCCCAAGCTTTCAGTAGGAATTCACTATAATCACTCTTGATTATAGCTAATTAGTTTTCTGGGCTCACTAATCAAAACCCAACTTATTTTCACCGGGAATACAAGTCAAAACCCCTTTGGTTTTTCGAGCTAACCAAAAACCTAGTTGGTTTCATAACTTAAGCTCACCAACAACCTTTTTGCTTTTGACTAGGCTAACCAAAAACCTTCTTGGTTTTCTTAAAGCTCACCAAAAACCTTTTTGGTTTTGATACATAGGCTTACCAACCAACCTCAACAAAAGTCAAGTAAGAATATAAGGAATACAAGAAAGCTTTCAAATAAAAGCTGTTATCTCTTTGAAGTTCGTTGAAGATACTTGTCTTCAAGTCATTGAAGCCTTAATCAATGCTTAAAAATGGTTGGACTTGAATGCTCTTAATTGCTTTGAATGCTTAAAGGCTTCTTTTACTTGGAAGTAGTTGCTCTCAATGAATATTGGAGCGAATGCTCTTCTTTTTCTTTTTCTTTCATTAGTCTTCTTCCCACTTGAGATTAATCCACTTAAATACCATTCCAAGGCTTAAATGACAGTTTTTTGATTGTTAGAGAATGATGAATGTAATTTATATAGAAATATTTGGGTCTTAATTGTATGAAAATTTAATGTAATTGTTATAAATTTAGTAGCATTTGCAGCCTATTTATGCTTAATTATTTTATTTGTTTCAAGTATGCATGCTAGGAGAGTATCGGAAGCAAAATGGATCAAGAAGTAAAAAGGAGGCTGCCAAATTAATTTACATGCATTAGAAGAAGTCAAGGCCCAGTCCAAAAGAAAATAGGAAGGTTTGGCCCATCAAGATATTCACCATAGCCCTTTTTATGCAAGACTTCCTTGGCTTTTTTTTTTTCGCTGGATGATGTTTAACAAAAAGAGGAGCGAGAGGAGGAGAAAGTGGAACAAAACAATGGAAGAGGCAGGAGAGAAGGAAAAGAACGTGAGGAGAAAGAAAGGAACGGAAAAGGAGCGGAATGCGTGGAAGGAAGGCAGAACTAGCGGATGAAGAAGAGAAAAAGTGGACGATTGAGCAGACATAGGAAAGAAAGAACAGAAGGAACACGGAAGAGGCAGGATGAACATCAATGCAGTGAAATCAATGAAGGACAAAGGGAAAATTAATTAGCCATGAATTTATATTCTCCTTGTCTTTATATTGTTTTCAATCTGAGTATGTGCAACTAATTATTTCTGCTAAGGCTTAGGAATTTAACTGATGTGGTGATTGTGGATTTCATTGGTTAATTTGATTTATTTCTTTTGCTTGAGATTTTTTATGATCTTGATGCTTTGAAGATTTGATGAATTCTTCAATAAATTTTATCTTGATGCTTTGAAGATTAGATGCTATGGCATAGAAGGTTAGGGCATGCTAGTATATACCTTATTTCAAAACTTTGCAAAAAGAATTTAGTTAGAGATCTACCTGAAATTTGTTTTGAAAAAGATAGAATTTGCCAAGCATGTCAATTTGGTAAACAAGTCAAAACTTCTTTTAAACCAAAAAGATTTGTAACTACTAGTAGGCCACTTGAACTACTTCATATGGATCTCTTTGGACCAACTAGAACATCAAGTCTAGGAGGCAAGATGTATGGATTAGTCATTGTAGATGATTTTTCAAGATTCACATGGATTTTCTTTTTAGCATAAAAAGATGAATCATTTTCAGCATTTATAAAGTTTTTTCGAAAAGTTTCAAATGAAAAAGGTGTTTCAGTCATTTGTATTCATAGTGATCATGGAATTGAATTTGAAAATTATGATTTCTAAAACTTTTGTAATGAGAAAGGAATAGAATACAATTTTTCTGCGCCTAGGATACCTCAGCAGAATGGGGTAGTAGAAAGAAAAAACTATACTTTGGAAGAAATGGCATGCACTATAATTTGTGAAAATGATTTGCCAAGATATTTTTAGGCTGAAGCTATTAATATAGCCTGTTATATTTTAAATTGAGTTTTAATCCACCCTATTTAAAGAAAACTCCTTATGAACTTTGGAACCAAAGAAAATTGACTTTGAAATATTTTCGAGTTTTGGTTGTAAATGTTTTGTTTTGAACAATGGAAAGGATCATCTTGGAATGTTCGATGCCAAGTCTGATGAAGGTATCTTCTTAAGATACTCTACATCAAGCAGGGCATACAGAGTATTTAATAAATAAACTTTGGTTGTAGAAGAGTCAGTGCACGTTATTTTTGAAGAATGTACTAACAAATCCTCGAGAAAAGAGGATACATCTGATGAATGTGCTGGTGGTGACAAGCTTCAGAAGCTGACATTGAATGATCAAGCTCAACCAAATGAAGAAGATCAAGACAAGAATGAAAAAGAAGATGACACTCAAAAGCATCAAGATCTACCTAAGGAGTGGAGGTATGCTCATGGACATCCTAAGGAATTAATCTTAGGTGATCCATCTAAAGGGGTAAGAACTCGAGCTTCTATTAGAAATGAATATGATTATATAGTATTTGTATCTCAAGTAGAACCTAAATGTTTTGAAGAAGCTGAAAAAGACTCTAATTGGATCAATGCTATGCAAGAAGAACTAATTCAATTTGATAGAAACAATGTTTGGACACTTATAGAAAGACCATCTAATATTTCAATTATTAGCACTAAATGGGTATTTATGAATAAATTAGATGAAAATGGTATTGTTATTAGAAATAAAGCTAGGCTAGTTGCTAAAGGCTATAATCAGGAGGAAGGAATTGACTTTGATGAAACTTTTGCTCTTGTTGCTAGACTTGAAGCAATTAGGCTATTATTAGCTTTTGCTTATTTTATGAATTACAAATTATTTCAAATGGATGTTAAGAGTGCTTTCTTAAATGGTTTTATAACTGAAAAAGTATTTATTGAACAACCACCTGGATTTGAAAATCATGCACATCCTGATCATGTTTTTAAATTACATAAAGCACTTTATGGATTAAAGCAAGCAACTAGAGCATAGTATGAAAGACTAAGCAAATTTTTGATTGAAAATAAATTTTCTAGAGAAAATGTTGATAAGACATTATTTTTGAAAAAGAAAGATAATGATTTATCAGTAGTGCAAATATATATTGATGATATTATTTTTGGTGCTGCTAATGAAATTCTTTGTCAAGAGTTTGCTAAGCTAATGCAGAGTGAGTTCGAGATGAGCATGATAGAAGACCTTAATTTCTTTCTTGGACTCCAGATCAAGCAAACTACAGATGGTATCTTTATCAACCAAGCTAAGTATACAAGAGAAATTATTAAGAAGTTTGGGATGGAGACTACAAAACCAATAGGTACGCCTATGACCCCCTCTTGTAGACTTGATAAAGATGAATATGGTAAATCTATAGATCAAAAATTATACAGAGGTATGATAGGCTCCTTATTGTATCTAACTGCTAATAGACCAGATATAATGTTAAGTGTTTACATGTGTGCTAGATATCAGTCTGAACCTAAAGAATCACATCTTATGGTTGTTAAGCACATTATTAGATATCTATCTGGTTTAGTATTGGTTTATGGTATTTTAGAAATTCATCTGCTGAATTAATTGGATATTTTGATACGGATTTTGCTGGTTGTAGATTAGATAGAAAGAGTACTAGTGGTACTTGCCAATTTCTTGGAGTTAACTTAATCTCATGGTTTAGCAAGAAACAAACTTCAGTTGCACTATCCACAGCTGAGGCTGAGTATATTGCAGCAGGAAGTTGTTGTGCTCAAATCTTGTGGATTAAAGAACAACTTGAAGACTTTGAAATCAAGTTGGCTAGTATGCCTATTAAATATGATAATACCAGTGCTATTTGCTTGACTAAAAATCCTGTTCAACACTCTAAGAGTAAGCACATTGAAATTAGACATCATTTTATTAGGAATCTTGTAGAAAACAATGATGTTTTGCTTGAATTTATTAGTACTAAATTTTAATTAGCTGATATTTTGACTAAACTTCTTCTGGAAGATCGATTCCATATGATTAGAAGAGAGCTCAGGATCATCAATCCATTTGATTAAATTTTTCCTGCATCTGACTCAAACTAGATCAATTCGACCTTAATCATGATAAATCTTGTTCAATCATTATTGATTTGACTCGAAAATTATCATATTTCAATTGATTTTGATCTGCCCTTGAAATTCCTGATTTTTGATTTTTAAGTCGATGTGTCGATACATCGATGTGTCAACACCTAAATGTGTCGACACATACGTGAGCCGACACATGAACGATAGCGGACTGAGATTTAAGGGGTTTCCGAACCATTTTTCTCCCCAAATTTTTTCTCCTTCGAGCCGATACAAGGGTTTAAGGTATCCATACTATTCCTTCCACTGTTTTGTTGCTTTTGCCTGTTGTTTCTTTGATTTGGAAGATCGGTAGCCAGTTTTTTGGTTAGAACTCTCCTAGGTTTTGATTTCTAAACCCTACAAACTCCAAATTTCAACCAAAATCCTGTCCAATTCTTTAATCCAAGCAATGGGACCTCGCAAACAAGTTGTTCGTCGACCTCGTCAATCAAACCAAGAAGAAGAGCAAAGGATGAAGGCCCGACATGAGTCTAGAGCTGCAAATCTGCCCGTATGACCTTTGTTTGTTCCATCTAGCTGGATGAGCTCAAAGACTGTGGTTGGAGGACATCGAGTAGATTTTTTATTTGTCGACCAGCAGCATTTTTGGATTGGAGAGTGGATTCGACAGGCTGGTCTGACTACTTTCTGTTCACTCAGTGAGAGGTATTACCCCGGGCTGATGAGAGAGTTTTATTGATCACTCACCCGCGGGACAGATGGTTGGTTGGCACAGGTCAAAGGACGGGATATCCCCATTACTTCAGAGATTCTGAGCAGAGTATGGATATACCGATGACAGGATCTATTGTTGACAGTTTGATGGATCGAGTCAGTGGTCTTCGGTGCATTTTTGAGTCTGACATTCTACCAGAGGGAGCCACTGTACCAGCATCCAGGTTATCTGCAGAGATGAGACTATTACACCGCATCGTCGGCCGGATTCTTCTGTCAAAGACCAGATGTTTCGACTATATCACAGAGCGGGGGTTGCTCGTGATGGTCTCACTAGTTCAGTGCATGCCAGTATGCATTCCAGTATTGATGGTACATCAGATTATAGAGGCGTTGACTAGCTAGAGGCTCTGCTTACCTTATGGAATGGGATTGACCATATTATTTAGGGAGTATAGAGTCAGCTTTCAGGACAAGCCTTATCGTACATTGCTTCATACCGATGTGTACGACATTAGATCATTGCATCAGATGGGCTATCATTTGTTCCGAGGCCAGTGGACACGTAGGATATCAGGTTAGGCCGAGGACTGAGCTGATGATGATGATGCAGCAGAGGAGGAGCGGATTCTCTCTAGCGAGGCAGGACCAGTGAGACTCAGCCTGAGATGGTAGTGCAGCTAGCGGTTGCTCCTCAGTCTGATCCTTCCACATCTGCACAGCCTCAGCCAGCACAGACAGAGACTCCTGGCATGTTAGATAGTTTAGAGGATAGAGTCAGATGCATCAAGATTGACGTGTTCATCATGAGGCAGCGTCTTGACATATTCATAATTGAGACGAGAGAGAGCCATATTGGACTTAGTCATGGCATCTCGGCTATTCTTTCTGCACTGTCCAGATCTTCAGCGAGTGCTCCGACTGCTGACACTGCTCCAGCACCTGCTCATGTACCTGCTCTTATACCAGCTGATGACATTGATGACATTGATATTGGTGTTGATATTGCTGTTGGAGATGATGATACTATTGGTGATACAGTTATTGGAGATGATGATGGAGACGAGGAGACTAACTCAGACAGATTTGACATTACTGATCTTACTTCAGAGCCAGTTGCGAAAGTGATGGATGACTTGCCTACGAGCCCTGTTGTTGACCCATCTTGTTCACCTGCCTAGATTCCTATTCCATCTTCTCCTTCTAGATCGGATGATCGCACTCCTGTTCCTATTCCTATTCTCTCTCTAGTGATCGATACACCTATTATTGACTTCCTTGATATTGATTCCCCTGATATTCATACACCTATCCTTGAGACCCCCATTATTGATACACCGATTGTTGATATACCAATTCATTCTATAGCTGATACTTCTGTTCTTGATACACCTGTTGTTACATCAGTTGAGACCCCTATCTTTGACACACAGATTACTGATACTCCTATACTTCATACATCATCGTTGATCCGAGAGCTTAGATTTTATACACTCGGCTTTCAGTATCTCGACTCAGGTCCTTCATTTAATCGCACACCTCTTCCAGTAGTGGCTGAGATGGTTGACCTGATCACTTCCATTCTTGTAGAGGATATTGGTTCTACCTCTACTGTTCCAGCCAGAGGTCAGACATATGCTCGTCGTAGAGGACGTGGTCGTCGCACCCCTCCACAGCTAACCAGGACCAGACTTAGAGATCTTCGATCAAGATGGCCGCGAGCTCGCTCCTTTACTGATACAGGACTGATTGAGATCAGTTCATCTTCTAATGATTCCATGGATAAGGATTAGGACTTTTATGTACTTCTAGATAGTTTGTTTTTATGCTTCTATGTATTTTATATGTATCTGTTGTATAACTTTTAAGTTTATATGAAAAACCTTTGTTGTTCCTCATCTCTATGTATTTGATGCAAATGAATGATATATCTTGAATTGCTCTTCAATATATTCACTCTTGAATGAATGAATGAATGAATTTAAAAAGGGGAGTAGTTCTGACTACTCAATCTATTTATTTTTTCTACCTTTTTAATGATAACAAAACAGGGGAGTAATTTAGTGAGATTTAAGTATAAATGTGTATACTTCACAAAAATAAAGGGAGAGTAGTTTTGATTTAGTTTTGATTTATATTTGTGATATGCAAGTAGTAAACATTTTTTTGAAAACCTGAATTGAAAATCATTTACAAAATTCTTTAAGAAAGGGGGAGCTTTACTTTATTTTCATTTGGAAATCCTTTCAAAATGAATTTCATCTTAAAACCCCTCTTTAAATGTTTGAAAAGAATCTTACAAATTTTGTTATGAATCATTGATTCAGGGGGAGCTTTGTTGTTTGCTGAAATTTTCTTGTAGAGTATCATGATACATATTTTCTATGCATTTAAATGAATATCAAAACTCTGATACTCTCTATCTTTATAACAAGCTCTGGCACTATTACTTGTGTTCTGAATTGTCATATTATTAATGCAAGTAATGTTGATATTCTTAATGCTTTCAATTTTATGCACCTTGATCAATTCTCTTAAAAGCTTTATTTTAAAGCAATTTATACTTAAGGATTTTGTTATGATCAAAAAGGGGAAGATTGTTGACCCATTAATTGATTTTGATGATAAGCAAAATAGTTAAGTATAAGTTGAGGACTAATGAATTGCTTTGAGTGTGTTTTTATTGAAAATGTGCTCACAAAATTTGATAAAGCCCAATTGTTTTGAAGAAGCCAAGTTTGAATGAAAAGAGTGCTCAAAAAGAGACTTGGACACTTAAGAGATGGTTGAATGGATGGCTAAGCTAAGTGAAAACATGTTCTAGCTTAAAATCAGCATCTTTTGTAAATTTTTTAGAGAAGTGTCGACTCAAAGTGTCGACACATGGCATGAAGTGTCAACACATAGAGATGAAGTGTCGACTCAGGCTGGTACGCAGCAATGTTTTAAATGGCATAGATGAAGTATCGACATATGGACCTGAAATGTCGACTCATGGTGTTGACACATGGATCAACACATCGCCTGAGACTTTCAAGCCACAGAACTTGCAGAAGTTGAAGGAACAGCTAAAGTGTCAACACATGGAAGCAAGGTGTCGACATATCTAAGATTTCCAGAGAATCAGAATGGAGCAGTTTGAACTAGGTGTCGACTCAAGAAGTTTAAGTGTCGACCTTATGTGTCGACTTAACTGAGGAAGTATCGATACATGAAGTTCTAGTAACAGTAATGGCTAGTTTTTTCAAATGCAGAACTCGCCTAAATTACCCCCAACGGCTAGTTTTTCAAGTCTAATGGCTAGAATTTGATTTTGAGGCCTTGGAAAGGTATTTATATGCTCCAAATCAAATCAAAACACAAGCTATTGAATATTATCAAAGAGTTTTGAGAAGAGAAAAGAAGAGAGAGCTTTAATTTCTATTCATTGAAGTTTCAACCACTTTCAAGCTAGAGGAAGCCTCCAAGCTTTCAAGAGCCTTCAAGAGCATTGAAGATCATCCATGCTTGGGTATTCAAAAGGCTTCAACAAGTGCAAAGCATCTCTACATCGAGCTACATCGAGATATTCATTTTGTTTTAGAAAGCTTACATTGGTTCTTTACTTTTAAACCATATTTCTTATAAGGGTTCTTGGTTAGCCTATTGTAAAACCAAGTGAGGTTATTGGTAAGCCTTGGAAAACCAATTAGGTTGGTGGTTAGCCCGCAAAACCACTAAGGTTCTTGATTAGCTCGGAAAACCAAGGAAGGTTGTTGGTTAGCCTTGTGAAAACAAATTAAGTTCTTGGTTAGCCTGTAAAACCAAGTGAGGTTGTGACTTGTGAGCCTTGTGAAAACAAGTCGGGTTTTGATTAGTGAGCCCGAAAAATTAATCGGCTATAATCTTGTGATTATAGTGAATTTCCAAGGGGATCTTGGAAAGTGGATGTAGGTGTATTGTATAGCACCGAACCACTATAGTTCTTGGTGTTTGTGATTGCTTGATCTCTCTCTCTCTTTGCTCTTTATTTATTGCTCTTAATTTTCGTTGCACTTTTATTTTAGAGCATTGCACTTGAATCGTAGTACCTTGCTAATATTCTTGTTGAATTGGATTGCATTGCTTAGTATCAAGTTTTATTAAGTTAATTTATCAAATTATTTTTTAGAGACCCAATTCACCCTCCCTCTTGGGTTGCTTACTGGGCAACAACCTTCACTTGTCATTATGGTATCTTCACCTACCGTAGGATGCCTTTTGGGCTATGCAATGCACCGGCAATGTTTCAACGTTGCATGATGGCCATCTTTCATGATATGATTGAGCACTTCATAGAAATATTTATGGATGATTTTTCTGTGTTTGGTGTGTCATTTGATGAATGCTTACATAACTTGAATTTAGTATTGCAGAGGTGTGAGGAAACCAATTTAGTGCTGAATTGGAAAAAGTGCCATTTCATGGTATAAGAAGGTATTGTTTTAGGCCACAAGATATCTTCTAAGGGGATAGAAGTAGATAGAGCTAAGGTAGAAGTAATTGAAAAATTACCTCCCTTGACATCAGTGAGAGTAGTTAGGAGTTTTTTAGGACATGCTGGCTTTTACAGAAGATTTATCAAAGATTTTTCAAAAATTGCATGTCCATTATCTAATTTGCTGATGAAATATACTCCTTTTATATTTACTGCTGACTGCTTATATGCTTTTAATTGTTTGAAACAGAAGCTAGTCCATGCTCCTATAGTGGTTGCTCCCGAATGGGGATAGCATTTTGAATTAATATGTGATGCTAGTGATGAAGCTGTAGGGGCTGTGTTAAGACAGAGGAGAAAAAAAAAATTTCAGCTAATATATTATGCCAGTAGGACCTTGACTGCAACTCAGAGGAATTATACCACAACTGAAAAAGAACTATTGGCTATAGTGTTTGCTTTTGATAAATTTAGATCTTACCAGATTTTATCAAAAGTGATTGTGTACACTGATCATAGTGCTTTGAAGTCTCTTTTTACTAAACAAGATGCTAAGCCCAGGCTGATAAGGTGGATTTTGCTACTGCAAGAGTTTGACATAGAAACAAGGGATAAATCTGGAGCAGAGAATGTGGTGGCAGATCATCTATCAAGGCTAGGCGGAGATTCCATGGAGGATGGTAAAGAACATGAGATTAGTGAGTGTTTTCCTGATGAATATTTATTCGAGCTGCAGGTAAGTACTTAACCTTGGTATGCTGATCTTGCAAATTTTATTGCTTGTGGAGTATTACCTCATGATCTTTCATACCAACAGAAAAGAAATTTTTGCTAATGCTAAACACTATCTTTGGGATGAACCTTTTTTGTTTAAGGTATGTGCAGATGGCATAATCAGGAGATGTGTACCAGAGGAGGAGATGTACTCTATCTTGCAGCACTGTCATGACAGAGAGGTAGGAGGATACTTTGGACCAACTCGTACAGCTACTAAGATCCTATAATCAGGTGAGAAAAGAGCATTGCAACTAAATGAGATGGATGAGTTTAGAGAGCAAGCTTATGAAAATGCTAAGATCTATAAAGAATGAGTCGAGAGATGGCATGACAAACACATCATGAGAAAGGAGTTTGAGGTGGGATAACAGGTTTTTCTCTTTAATTTCAGACTAAGGCTGTTTCCAGGTAAGCTTCGATCTAAATGGTATGGACCATATACTATGACACAATTTTTCCCTATGGAGCAGTGGAGGTGAAGGATCAAAAAGGTATCACTTTTAAGGTAAATGGCCAGAGACTGAAACCATATATTAATGGTGGCTTTGAATCCTTCAAAGCTATCATTATGATGAGAGAACCATGAAGAGAGGATAGTCTAGCTATAGACTCTAAATATAGCGCTGGTTGGAAGGCAACCCAACAGTCTTTCCTTTCCTTTTTGCTTTAGTTTGTTTTATGTTTTCTACTTCAATCTATTGATTTTGGTTGTTTTCTTGTTAGATATGGCTGCCATTTAAGTTTGGTGATCAAAGGTGCAACTGAAACATGCGAGGATGGAGTGAACAAATAGAGTCACGATCACATATTACCTATCTCTAATTAAGTCTTGCAACCAGGGGAGTATCAGTTATCCTTTTCGCTTTCTTCTGTACTAGATTGCTTTATTGTCTTCAAACATTAGGGACAATGTCTGCTTTTAAGTTGGGGGGTATTTGATAGTGATTAGTGGAGGAAATTATTTTGATCCAATTTTTTTTTTTAAAAAAAAATCTTTCATCAATCAACTTGAATCTTTGCTTGAACTGAGTGAGTATTTGAGACTTTAGACCATCCTTTAAATAAGGAGTCTACTCGTGTACTGATTGGATGAATCAAAAATGACTTGGAATTGAGGATTTGATAGGATTAGGAGCTTAGAATTGAAACTATGAGAATGCATAAAGTTTGATAGGCATGTTATAATTGATTTAAATTAAGGATTATTTCTGTTTAGCTTAAATCAAATGTTAAGAAAGTTATTGACTCCGAAGGTTATAGCTATGCATAATGAAATTTAGATACAATGAGTAGATGCTAACTACAATTACTAACCCATGCACCCCACTCCGCTGTGTTGGGATGACTTAGTAACTGAAGGTTTGGAACTGGCAATGTCAACATTTGCGTAAAACGGTAATCCAATGCATGAGTATGCAAAGCACTCAACCGATGTGTTGTTTCGTGATAAAAGCCAATTTTGAAACTTTTACAGTAAAAGACAAGTTTATAACAATTACATAGTTGAGAACCGCCAACAACATTCAAAAATAATAATAATAATAATAACCCAATTGAAAGGTATAGTCTTAATTTTATTATGTTGGTAATAGCTTGAAGAAAAGGTGACAAGTATTGATTAATGTTTTAAGCTGACAGAAAGTAATCTTGAGTTAATTTCATTATAATATGCCTTGATAAAGAATTGCAATTTTATGGTTGATGTTTTGAGATCTTATGAATTAATAATCCTAAAGAAAAAGTTACTGGAGAAGATTTCAGTTGTTACCCGGGTTGATTGTTTATTTAGAGTTGATGTTGATTTTTATTTATGCTTTGCTCGGGATGACAAAGGTTTAAGTTAGGGGGTATTTGATGAATACGATTTATATATAAATATTTGGATCTTAATTGTATAAAATTTTGATGAATTGTTATTAATTTAGTAGCATTTGCAGCCTATTTATGCTTAATTATTTTATTTATTTTAGGTATGCGTGCTAGGAGAGTATCAGAAGCAAAATGGATTAAGAAGTAAAAAGGAGGCTGCCAAACTAATTTACATGCATTAGAAGAAGTCAAGGCCCAGCTCAAAAGAAAATAGGAAGGTTTGGCCCATCAAGATATTCACCATAGCCCTTTTTATGCAAGACTTCCTTGGCTATTTTTTTTTGCTGGATGATGTTTAACAAAAAGAGGAGCGGAAACCAAAAAGAGAGGAGGAGAAAGTGGAACAAAACAACAGAAGAGACAGGAGAGAAGGAAAAAGAATGTGAGGAGAAAAGAAAGGAGCGATGTGCAGAAAGAGGAGCGGATGCGTAGAAAGAGGAGCGGATGCATGGAAAGAGGAGAGGACGCGCGGAAGGGAGGAGTGGAACAGAACCAGCGGATGTAGGGAAGAGAAAAGCCCAGTGGATGAAAGAAAAAAAAAGAAAAGAAAAGAAAAGATCGGGCAAACACAGGAAAGAAAGAACAGAAGGAATGCGGAAGAGGCGGTATGAACATCAATGCAGCGAAATCAATGAAGGACAAAGGGAGAATTAATTAGCCATGAATATATATTCTCCTTGTCTTTATATTGTTTTCAATATGAGTAAGTGTAACTAATTGTTTCTTCTAAGGCTTAGGGTTTTAACTGATGTAGTGATTGTGGATTTCATTGGTTAATTTGATTTATTTCTTTTGCTTGAGATTTCTTTTATGATCTTGATGCTTTGAAGATTTGATGAATTCTTCAATGAATTTTATCTAGAGTTTAATTGATTTATTAAATCTCTAGGTTGAAAAGTAAAAGAAATTCATAGATTTAAATCCTACCTGAATTACTAGGACTGATCTATATAGTGATTAGAATTATAAAAATTTAATGCATCTGAATTATTTAATCACATCTTAACCATCGTGGTTAATAATTTTGGATAGGATTAATGCAATTTGAACGAAAGTGCATTAATCAATTTAGAAAACCTACTGGCTTATAAAATCAGTAAATCAAATTAGCATATTCAGGAGTAATTATCACATCGATTTGGTTAAATTCTCGATGCCTTAGCTATTTTAGATTTTGTCTTATTTTGAAAGTTTGCTGTCACCATAGTTTGATAGTGTATTTAATTTTTAATTTAATTTTTTTACTCGAAATCAATTGTCCAAATAGTATAAGTAGGTATTATTATTTGGGTGATTGTCTCTGACCCTGGAGGACGACATTGAGTTACTACCCTATATTACTTGCACGACCGGTATGCTTGCCGAACACATGTTAGAGAGGTGAAACTAGCCATTGGGGGTGACAAGGACAAATTCTGGACTTCAAATAAACTAGTTGTTACTGTTCCTAGAACTGCAAGTGTCGATACTTTAGGTCATGAGTCGACACTTAGGGTCAACACTTCATTTTCATGAGTTAATACTTAGTTCAAAAATCTTCTTTGAAGTTCTCTGAAAATTTCAGGTGAATCGACACTTCATCTGGTGAGTTGACACTTGAGTCGACACTTGGCTTTCATGAGTTGACACTTGAGGGAAGTCTCAAAATTCAGCATGTTCTATAAAAAATTTGTCTCAGGCCTTAAGTCGATCCTTGAGTTGACACATGAGTCGACACTTGAGCTACATGAGTTGACACTTCAACTGTGCCATCTAAAACTTCTTCTACATATCAGCTTAAGCTTCTGTGAGTCGACACCTTGAGTCGATACATGTACTGTGAGTCGACACTTTGAGTCCACACTTGCTAAAGCTTTCTGAAATTGAACTGAAACTCTGTTGAATCTTCTTCAAGCTTATAACTTGAGTTCTTTTAAGCCATTCTTATGTACTTAAGTCCACTTATCTTTAAAGTTTTACTCATAAAGAGGACTTCTTCAACTATTTGACAAGCAATCCATTCAACTAACTTGATGAGTACCTTTTTTTAATAAAATATACTTTAACAAATTGTTAGTACTCAAATATACTTAAGTATTTTGTTAATCATCAAAATCAATACAGGAGTCAACAATTTTTTCCTTTTTGATGATGACAAAATCTTTAAGTATATACAAACAAAAAGCTTGAAAGATTTTCAACAAGTATAGAGCATTTTTGATTAAGTATCATAGCAAATAATGAAAGGGCATTAGAGTCTTAAATTGTATTGATTGAAAAGAAATAAGACTCATTTCCAAAGTATCAGAGATATGTATTCATATATTCATGAAGAAATTTAACTTTGCATAATTCCAATATCAGAGCTATGAATTTTAATGAAATGGAGTTGGAGATTATGGAGTATCAGAGCTATGATTAAGAGATATCAGAGCTAAGATGTATTTATATATGATGGAGCTCAAGAAGTACATCAAAACATTTTCAAAGGATAGACATTTTAGCAAAAAAACATGTACCAAAAGAATAGATAGTACCAGAGCAAATGATAATAGATCATAAAAAGTATCAAAGAATGACATCCAAGAATATCGGAGCATAGAAACTAAAGTATCAGAGCAAAGAATTTTATGGAATAGATACTCCCCCTCAATATATGATTTGAAAAACTGATTTTCAAATGAATTTGAGAAAAATTTTCAAGAAATGCCTGCTGCTTAAGAAAATTTCTTTCTTACTCCCCCTTACTCATTGCTCTTTTCTTTCTTACTCCCCTTACTCAATTAATTTTTTATTAACACTTTCATTAATTCTCTCTTTTTAGTGAATTACTCTTTTATTTT